>CM049401.1:12385000-13672500 GCA_026929865.2 Hyperoplus lanceolatus | reverse complement strand
TGTTTTTCTTCCTAAAAAGGAAAAAGTGTCACACTTGTAATCAACTTATCTCTATTAACAAATGTGGACTTTTCTCCTGACACTTATCTTAACAACTGGCTGAAGGTATTTATTTTGTTCAAGTGGCAAACAAGCTAAATTGTGCTTGCTCTAAGGCCAATAAACAAGATAAGATTCAAAAACACTTCCAACAGGGCATACACCTGAGGCACATATCTACAAAGGACCTCTAATGCGCTACTGTTGATGGAACCGTCGTGTCAGGCAGTTTTGGCAAACATTCTGTGTTGTTGTGTTGTATGCTTGCGCGCTGGCCTGTTGAAGGATGACTCTTCTCAGGCTTGCCTCCATCATGCTGGGCACATGATAAATAGAGGAAGATGGTCGTAGTGGTTCGTAGGCGCTACAACCGTGACCCCACTGCTCCCCTGTGGTACTACAGTATACTGGCCTTTGTTCTGGGACAAACAACTAGAAACAATGTGCTGAAAACTTCCAATGAGAAGCTTGATCTGAGCGAGCTAAATAATTTTAAGAGTCAAACAATGCAGAGGGAAAATATCCAACTTTTTTAATAAATACTGTATTGACATAGATATTGACTGTGTTTTTGCAACTAAAGTTTTAAAGGTGCACTATGCAGTTTCAGTTGAGGGGGATTAGATTAACTTTTCAGGTAGCTTTATAACTTCATTAATATTCCAGGTATTCAATTTTACTGTGAGGAAAGTTAGTGTATTCAGTTATATACATTAGAAAATCTTCACTTCTCTGACACACCCACAGTTACATAGTGCACCTTTAAAATGATTACAAATGATACATACATATTGAATCAGAGGTAAAAAAAAGAAAGAAAGAAAGGCTGACAAAAAACAACAGATGTATGATAATGGTGTCATAACCCAACACTTTATTTGTAACGAGCGATCAGTCACGAATAATTAGCGTTGATAAACTTATGAGGGGATAATCACTAACCTCCTAATTTGATCTCCTTGGATCACTGCTTAAATCACCCCACAGGAGAGTCGGAGAGAGAGAGAGAGAGAGAGAGAGAGAGAGCAGAGAAAGAAGAGAGGTGTATATGAGGACAGTGTTATGAAACTGAATCTCATCCCTTATTTATTTATTTCCCTCCCTACCTGCCTCTTCCCTCGCTTCTCTGGCTAATTCTAATGAAGAGGCCTCAAATGACTTCACTTAGATTTGAAGCTAATAGGGTTTTGGACCTACACGGCTGCACTTCCTGCCTGGATACTTTCCACTGTTTCCCTCCTGCTTTGGGGGGGGAGGGGGGAGTGTCCCAAAATATGAAAGAAAAACAGACATAGATTGAGAGGCGGATAACAAATAACCAAAAGACAGAGTGTGAGATGAGAAAATTAAAAGTGAATAAGAGAGAATGAAGGGAAGTGACAAACACAGGGAAATAGAGATGAGTAAAGGGGGCTGGGGTCCCTCATATCAGGCGGGTCCCTCCCTGTTAGCCCAGGACTGTAATTAGATCTGGCAGCCTCCCCATAATGATAAATGCTGGGATGATGAATGGAAATGCAAATGTGTGTGAAGTAGCCCCAGCCATCAAAGGGGGAATATCATTAACACTTTCCTCTTGTCAAATCCATCATTGTCAAAGGGTGGCTCCCTGCCTCCCACCAGCAACACAGGGGCAGCTCAGGAGTTAAGGAGGAGGCAGTATAGGGAAGACAGGAAGTGAAAGAGCAAGAGAGTGTGTGTGTGTGTGTGTGTGTGTGTGTGTGTGTGTGTGTGTGTGTGTGTGTGTGTGTGTGTGTGTGTGTGTGTGTGTGTGTGTGTGTGTGTGTGTGTGTGTGTGTGTGTGTGTGTGTGTGTGTGTGTGTGCGTCAGTCAGGTTACTAGTATGGCTGTGCGCTTGAACACACAAGTTTGCAGAGTATTATTTTAGTTAATTATTTGCCATATTTGGTTTGCATTTGACCGTATCAAATGCCACACAAGGTAGGAGAGTAAAAGCAGAAGGTGATGATTATGCCAAAGTACTGTATAACGGGCTCTGCTTTGCCAATAATAAAAAACAAAGGACGGTGTACTAGCCACACTCAAATGACTGTGAAGCTGTAGGCGCACAGGTGTTTTATTACTGTTTAAACTGATAAAATGTTGATAACTGTTCAAATGACATACTGTTGTGGTTATGAGCGCACTGTTTTCCTGTACAGCAAGCAATTATATCTGACACTTAGGGTTTGCTTATTTTAAGTTTAATTCAAAAAAATTATGAACTAATGTGGACAAGCTTTTGTATACAATCTGTCTCGTGATTTGACTTGCATCGGTGTGTCTCCCTATTCATAAAAAACGAGAAACATCACCGAGAGCAGGGACTCAGCAATAGCCTCGTTTGAGATGTCGCCGTCTTGCTAAGACCTGCGCAATTATGATGCTCGGCTTGCTGAGCGCACAGCATTTTTGCAGCATTTTTGTTGTGCGCTTAGCAAGACGCGCGTCATAGTTGCGCAGGTCTGAGCAAGACGGCTCCAAGTCGAACGAGGCTAATGTCTTTGGTTGCCTGCATTGTCAATGTCATCATGACCAATATAAATGCCTTGCCAAAGCTACAAAAACAATACCAAAATTGGAATGAACCAGAATAATATTATGTTCTAATACTGAAATTATGATTTCCCAATTGTATACTTTTGTCCAAAGTGTTATTACAGGTGAAACAAGCAACTTAAATAACAGTACAAAAACAACTGATGTTTTTCTTCCTCCTCTCTCTCTCTCTCTCTCTCTCTCTCTCTCTCTCTCTCTCTCTCTCTCTCTCTCTCCCCTCTCCTCCAGACACCTGCTACATCACTTGAGCATCTTGTTCTCTGCCCTTGCCAAGTTCCGATGCGGTGCCAAAAAAAGAGCCAACACTTCTGCATTCAGGTCAGCGAGGCCCTTCACTCACATTATACTGGATTTGATTACAGTGGACGTGCATTTTGTGCGTGCCTCAGCAACCGTGCATCTACAGGCCCGCCAGCTTCTGCAAAGCTAACCACGTGTGTTTATGTGCTCACATGTGTACCTGCTGCCCTTTCAATGTCTACTCGTCTGACCTGCTGTCTCACTGCCTTTATGTCGCTCCGCTTGTACACTCACCTATCAGTGGAGAGAAAGAAGTGTTGCAGATGACGCATGTCTGCCTCTCTCTTTCTCTCTCTCTCTCTCTCTCTCTTTTTTTTTTTTAGCTAAATGCAATAACTGGATTGACCTCTGAGTCACAGACTTGATCCAATTACCTGCTCAAGGACGAGTGTGTAAGTTATACATGAGTACATCTCACCCCATTACTCACAGCAAAAAACAAAGGGGAGAAAAAAGAGCGAGGGACACAAGCTCCTCAGACGCTGGTACGCAACCCCTTCATACTTACTGTAGGTTAGTGGAGTTCATAAACAAAGTTTGTTTGTGGTGTCTTGTTTGGTGTCATTGTGGGTAGGTATAAGGTGCTGATAACCATTTTGAGGGCTTCAAAGTTAAATTGTAAACCATGAGAATTAGAGCATTTATCTTAAAGGCCTACTTCACTGGTTTGAATATGAAGGTGTATTGCATTCTGAGATCCTATGTAGTATAAATGTGCAAAAACAATTAAAAACGGTTCATCCTAGCCTGAGAAAAGGAGAAAACCCTATATTTCTCTTTCTCGTGACATACAGAAAGAGAAATATAGGGTTAAAAAAAACGTACTTTGTAAATATTACTGTGATGTCACAGTAAAAGACATCACAGTAATATTTACAAAGTAAGTTTTTTTTTCTCAGGCTAGGATGAACCGATTTTAATTTTTTTTGCACATTTATACTACATAGGATCTCAGAATTCAATACACCTTCATATTCAAACCGGTGAAGCAGGCCTTTAATTGCTTTAAACCCAAAATGTACATACACACACACAAAAGAATCTCAAGAAATTAATGGAAAAGTCAATAATCCATGAACTGGTTGGTGTTCACTTTTTTAATTTACAAATTGATTTACTTCTATATAACGATATTGGTGTTTTGTGCGCGTTTCCCTCCGATCACGTAGACAAATGTTTAATTGCGACAAGGAGGTGCTGGGGGATAGAGATGTAAATCAGCAAAGCAAGCAGTGGTGTCTTTTACAGGGGTTGTATGAGCCAGGGCAGCTTTGTCTGACACCTTGCTCTGAATTATTGAATGGAGGGGGGGGGTGGACAGAGAGGAGGACACCGTGACATTAGTGCTTGTTGTGGCTGCTGCTCAGCCTAGCTTAGCTGGAATGAAAAGGCACGTTCCGAAGTGTGTTTGTGTGTGTGTACGTGTTTGTGTGTGTGTGTGTGTATATGCCAATTATACAGCCAATACAAGAATATAAATGGAAAGGAGTTGACAGGACACTTGTAAAGAGTCTTACTCAAAATATATTGTTGATCCGTTTGTAAGTTTAAGGAAAAGTAAAAAGTGTTAGGGATGGCAAAATTCACTGACATGCCTTTGCATCCAGTTTTTCGACATGCCTAACATTTACAAATATGTCAAAATACTAAAACTTGCTACGCACTTTTGTACTGTCATTTGGATCCAAATATTGCTGTTCAAATGGCTTTCCAAAGTTTTTGGCAGGTCTCCCAAGTCAATGTGAGGAAAGTTTTTAACTAACTTTAAACATAATTATACAGTACAACTCAACAGAATGTCTCTCTTTTAGACACCATGCTATCCTCTTCCTTCTTTGACCCAGACACTGATCTCATCTGTAGTAAATCGGGGGTGAAGGGGGGACTGGTCCTAATCAAATCCCTCATTAACTATTTAGAAGATTCCAAAGTTCAGTGGACCATTGTTGCTGCATCAAGCATTTCTCGCAGCTAAAACCACTTGAATTAAACAGACACCGACATCCACGCAAAACACAAGCGGGAGCAAGCAAACGTATATGTACACTCCAGCCACACAGATGTGTATACGCACCTGCACTCACACAGAGAGACACCCAGACATTGATGAAGCCAAATTAGGCAGGCTACAAGGGTGGGGGTGGTTGGCTTGCGTGCAGCTTATAAATAATTTGGTATTCGGGCTACTCTGCTTACTGCTTGTCTGTCGGCAACTAGGAGGTCATCTGGGCAACTAGCAGGACAGCAGATCAACGTCACTCAACCTAAACCTGAACCAAAAGAGGCTTAGAACTTCTTTTTTTCAGGGGATAGGTTCATTTAGTGATTATTTCAAATCCAGTTGAAGTCACCTCACATAGAAAATGTACTTGTAAAAAGTATACAACCATAGTAAAGAGAGGTGTAGACAGGAAAATATTACATACTTTGGTCGCTCGGGAAATTAGAATGAAAACAATTGTTGTATGTAACTTATCAGTGGGTTGGTCCCATTGTCGGCAAACAGCTGTCAGGAATGGCACCTGTCAAAATCATAAAGCACGGCCTGGCTGTATACACATAAAGCCGTGTCCTTTGTGTTGCCCCTGTTAGAGGGTAAAGGATTGTCTCTGGACACACTGCAATGTATGTATCTCACTGTCAGGTTGAATTGAACTGAACTGACAAGGCCTATGCTACAGTCTCTTCATCCACCTGTCCGTTTCAATGTGTGTTTGTGGTGTATGTGTGTGTGTGTGCGTGTGTGTTTGTGTTGTGCGTGCGTGCATATTTGTGTGTATTTGTGGTGTGGTGTGTGTGTGTGTGTGTTTGTGGTGTGTAGTGTGTGTGTGTGTGTTCCCAGTACAAGGTGAAACATTTCTGACACAGCAGAGGGTTAGGAGATGCACACACAACATGCACAGACACACCACACTCCCTCCCCAGCCCCGTCTTGTTTGTGTTCCACAACAGGACATCTTGAGAGAGGACTTTCTGATGGAGCGATCGTCTGTTTAAATCTTTCATGGACTGATGTCCGCTGAGGTTTGCAGCACTGTGTGTCCCGAGGACATGGGCTGAAACTAAACACCTCTTACTGTATGCCGGTGGTCACTTCTGTCTTACAATGCTGTCTCTTGTTTGTCAGACCCGAGTTTCGTCCCCAGAAGAATTGCCTGTAATGGAAGGGGCTGACACATGAAAGGCTCAAGAGCAAATGCGAACTAACATCAGAGGAAGTTAAGGAGACATGAAGGACCATTTGTCATTTCCAATAAAAGACTGTGTTACAACCACTATGACCCGTGTTCTTTGTTTTGGAGCATGACTTATTTAGAGTCATGCGCTATGTGTCTCTGACCCCAGAGAAAAGTTTATTCTAAGGCACACACTATATGTTGGTTTGCCAAAGCATTATGAATATGAACTTCTGTATTTGTTATTGCAAAAAGCCTAAACATTACCTCACATAAAATATATTTTCTGTGCGTTCACTTGATGATTGATGATATTTGTGATAGTGATGTATTGGTATTTTTCCATTTTATGTCCATTTAATTTAAGACACAACTTGCAAAATAATTAATTAAGTATAAATATATCACATACTACATCATCAACATTAATGGGCAGGTTTACCATACTACAGTCTACAGTTTGTATGGCTATTTACTGTGTCTAAACATATCTAATGTACTAAAAAACAGTCTGAAAGCACATTTGTCAGAGAGAAAGTTCCAGAAGAGCATTTAGATATACTGTCTATTAAATGTATGATTCCTATGTATGATCAAATAACTACACAAACACATCAAGTAGGTCTAGTACTACAAGTATGCTAGTTTGATGATTTCAATTGAACAAAACTATGATGTAAACCGCCTGCAGGGGTCTGTAGTTTGCTGGATACTGGTCTTATTTTGATAAATACCATCTAGACCTTAAAAATGTGTTAAATCATTTGTACAATATATAAGATGCATCAAAGAGATAGACTGATCTGAGATATGTGAAATATGATCTATAAATGAAACCTCAAATCAATTTTCCTCTCATTAGCATGCCCTCAAGGTATTTTCAAAACAATGTTGACCAAATTAAAGACCCATGTCTCCCTTACTGTGTACTTAGCAACAAAATTCCAAATACATAGCAACACACAGACTCAGACACACACACACACACACACACACACACACACACACACACACACACACACACACACACACACACACACATATTTATTTCTCCTGGGGGTTTAAGCTTTGATCTGACGCGGCTGTCTTAAGCCTGCCAAGGAGATGGCATCGGGGTCTCAGCCAAGACTCTTCACCCGCAGCTACAGACATATTGTCAGACCCCAAAGAGGTGTGCAACACACACACACACACACACACACACACACACACACACACACACACACACACACAGTCACTCTCTCGCTGGATGTCTATGTCTCTCTCACACACACAAACACTCATTAAAGTGAATTAGTGGACTGACACAGTATAAATGATATGGGGTAGACCTTCCTGTGTCATTCCACTATTAGACTATTTGAAGCTACGTATGTGTTAGTGTGAGAGAGTGACGGAGCGAGAGATGGAGAGAAGCAAAACTGTAACAATAAAGATGTATTGATTTGACTCCCATTGATGTGTCTTTCTACATGTGTTTAAACAATGCTCTACCTCAGGCATACTTACACACACACACACACACACACACAAATTGCCTTCAACATTTTGAATATCCAACATCAGTACAGTCCTTTAAATAGAGTCCCCTTTAAACTTCAGACACATGCACATGAACATACATACAGCACATCCTATATGGGACTCTACTGTATATCCCCTTTCCTATGTGCGGGGATCCAATATATATAAAGCGCAGTGTGTAGCCCTGAGGACAGGTACGGACAGTGAGAGCAACACAGCTCAGCATGTTTGCTGCAAATCCAATTATTACTCCCCACCTTTGAATTCAGGAGCGAATCCACTGAGTCCTAAAGCAATTATGAGACTTGGTGAAGGAAGGAGGGAGTCACACACGGAAAAAGAACAATAAAAAAGAGAGAAATTGACCAAGAGATATTGTTGTTTGGTTCACACCAGCGTCTTGGTGTCATTGGTTCTGAGTGTTGAGGTATGCCCACCAATGTGCAAGCAGAAACCACTGGCTACCACAGTTACAAATGTGGGTTGCGTTCCGAATCGCATACTTTCTACTATATAGTATGTAGAAAAAAGGATGTCCCGATTCTTGTGGCCAGATTTAGGATGGTTAGAAGTACCCGGATGTCCTACTCCATGCGGCCAAGATTGTTAGTGTTAGTGTTAGTGTTGAAAACTGCATCCTATTTGGGCGATTCTGACCCACAATCCAGTGCGCACGTGAAGTGACGTCACTTCGACGAGGCCGCCATATGAAAACAAACGGGAATGCGACGGATATAAAAGCAAGAGGCAAGATCAAGGCGCAATGTTATGATGAAATAAGCCTACTGCATCCTAACTAGATTATTTTTATCGTCGGATGTAGTATGTAGAATAGAAAAAAGAAAGAGTATGCGATTCGGAACGCAACCGTGATCTATCTAATAGCTCAACTTCCCATACAAATTTAAATGTCTTAAAGGTCACATATTATGCTAAATGCACTTTTTAACCCTCCTGTTATGTTCATTTGTCAGGAACAGCAATGGTGTTCCGGGTCAATTTGACCCGGGGCATGTTTAAATCTCCAAAAGATGTCCTAAACCAAAAATAATCCTAACAAGCAGTGTGCACATGTCATTACTAACTCCATTACTAACTATTCTATCAATATTTAGTGCAATGTGGTGTTCCTTACCTCTAACAGGTAATGGTTCAATAAGGATAATTCACTCGTTTTTCATTAAAAAAAATACATGTTCAAACTTTTTTTGTAATGTTTCACCACTTTATTACTTTTGGAACACTGGAGACAATGTGAAAAGTCTCCAGAGACATTGTGGCTTGAAATATAGCCCTGCCTGTCTCTGCATCCCACAGACTGGCTGTCGATTCATCCTTTGACCCCAGCCAGGATAAGGAGCCCCAAATACGCATCTAAATGTGTTTTCTCCAGCTCCTTCCACTTTTCCCCAAAAACACACCTCCCTTCTAGATTAGTCATTTCCAGAATGATTTTCTGTATTGAATCTGGCATGACCAGCTCAAAAGCTGACTTGATGTCAGTCACACGAGTCAGTGCCATCCTAGTGGGCCCTGGCACTGTCTTTAAGGTGAAACTCGAAAAAATTAGAATATGCAAAAGTTCATTTATTTCAGTAATTTGACTCAAAAGGTGAAACTAATATAGTATATAGACCCATTACATGAAAGGTGAGATATTTAAAGCCTTTATGTGTTATAATTTAGATTATTATGGTTTACACAGCTTATGAAAACCCCAAATTTAAAATCTCAGAACATTTGATTATTACATGAAATCAATAAAAAAAGGGATTTTTAATACAGAAATATCAGCCCTCTATAAAGTATAATCATGCATGTATACTCAGTACTTGGTTTGGGTCCATTCTGCATGACTTTTTGCCTTAATTCCAATTCATTTTCAATGATATTCTAATTATATGAGTTACACCTGTATGTTTTCTGCAGACGCATATTTGGGGATGAATTTCACAATTTGTTGACATGAATGTCTTGCTTGGAGGAATAGGAATAGCAATTCCCTCAT
This sequence comes from Hyperoplus lanceolatus, assembly GCA_026929865.2. Taxonomy (NCBI): domain Eukaryota; kingdom Metazoa; phylum Chordata; class Actinopteri; order Uranoscopiformes; family Ammodytidae; genus Hyperoplus; species Hyperoplus lanceolatus. The sequence continues at coordinate 13,662,894 of CM049401.1, read as the reverse complement.
CTGGTTCAAATTCAGAATCATTAGAATCAGAATTTAGCTCAAGATACATCCTCCTCTATTTCACTGTCATGATCAATGATGACTTCCAGAGCCTCCTGGACTGTCATCCTTTTGTTTCTGCTACTCATTTTGTAAAGGTCTGCCTGACAGAGTGTAATGTTGGTAGGACTCCCATGCAGAGAATATTTCATATGTTTTGCCCCTCCCCTGTTGAGTGTCCACTGAATGTGGGTGGAGTTTTCCAAAGGGAACATAAATGGTTCCTGTCAAAAGTCATAACACTTGCAACTGTGTGTGTGTGTGTGTGTGTGTGGGTGTGTGTGTGTGTGTGTTTGTGTGTGTGTGGGTGTGTGTGTGGGTGTGTGTGTGTGCGTGCGTATGTGTGTGCTTGTGTGAGATTTGGGTGAAATATGTCTCACAGGTGTAAAGAAAGAAATAGTCTTACATTTCTGACACCCTTTTACCACCAGTTTTACTGCCGGGTCAAATTGACCCGAACAGTATCTATGTGATATAAACATGCAGGGGGTGGTTGCAAATGTGTGAGATGAAATATTTTCATATTATATGTTGATTACCCTAATTAAGGCAAGCAGAAGAAGTTTCATACTGAAAAAATTATTTTAACTATTTTTCCTAGATCTTCAAACTTTGAAACGGGTCAATTTGACCCGGAACATAACAGGAGGGTTAAATGTGTTCTAACATATCCGTGGGTCCACGGTGTGCCTAGAGACTGCCAAAATATAAAAAAATAACAATCTCTCCTTTTCTCACTCTCCCCCTTTCTGAAACCAGAATTCTCGCCGACTATTACGTAATAGTTGGTCGGCACAGCCACATCCCCATATTTTCTTTATATGTCCATGCTTCCCCCCAGAAACGTCCACCGTGCACTAGTCTATGATAACCCCACCCCCGAGATCCGATGGAAAATTTTCCGAGCGACAGCCATGTTGTTTTCCCCGCTAAGCGACAAGATGCCCTTAGAACAGCCTGAATGTTACATACACCAACACAGAATGCTTTTGCTCATACTCCACTAATTTATCTTAACCACAGCAGTCTATTAATGCCTCGTTTTTAATAACACAACGGATAGGAAGCTACCTGTGCTTTTTTTTAAACGGTGAAACTAAAATAATAGTTTGTATTGGTAGTTTTGCCTGACTGGTGTATAGTTATTATAGGCCAGGCAAAGTAAGGCATTTTGGGGCCAAAAATAGAATAAATTGTAAAATAATTTTTTTCAGCTCAGATCATTTCTATGAGGTGTCCAGAACAACATACTAAAAGTCCTAAGAAATCCTAGTTGAAGAAATATGTTTAATTCTCATCAATCCGAGATGTGTGCCAATAAGGCGAGACATTTTATTCCTTTAGTCCTATCAAAATTAAACTTTACACAATGAAAGTATCCATGAAAATGTAAATGTTTTGTATTACAAGTTTCTTTGAAAATTAATTTTAATATGCAAATGAGCTATACACTAATCATACATGCCCAAAATAAACCCAAATAGGCTTAATTGTTTCCTTTACTCCTACCACAATAAAACTTTACATAGTAAAAGTATACTTGAAAAGTAAAACATTTTGTATTACAAGTTTTTTTTTAAATGAATTTGAATATGCACATGAGCTCCACACTTATTGAATATCCAATCATCGTACTGCCAATGTCTCTCTCTCTCTCTCTCTCTCTCTCTCTCTCTCTCTAATAAAAATATACATACATTTTCTATTCCATCAAAAACCCAGTGTTTTTTCACTGACTCTAGAAAACTTGCACATGTTAAGTGTTATTTTATCTCAAATAAGTACAATAATATTTTTTTTTTAATTTTCCAAAAATGAATAATTTTAGCCATAAAATTCAAACGTTTTTTTATATTTTTTATATTCAATTCGTGTAGTATTATGCCTAACAAGACAACACTTATTTAATGTTAATTAGTTAATGTTATCATTGTTATAACAGGAAATGTTGATATAGAGTGATACAAATCCAAATTGTCAATAGAATAGAAGTTAAGGTCTTTTGCCTTTGTATGACCCATTATTGTTTTGCAGATAATACAAAGGCAGAGTACAGTAACTTCCGAATAAGGGTCAAAGGTCAAGTTACAATTTTAGATTTTTGGAGGATAAATAACTTCCTTTTCATACAATAACATGCCAAATTTACAAGTATCTACCTACAACTGATTTGGCAGGACAACAAAATGACGTTGAACTAATTTTTTTCAGTTCTACACTTAAGGTCTTTTGCCTTTGTAGGGCAGTATAGGTCTTACGTATACAATCACAACCAAAAACAACAGCAACACCATATTGCTTTTGCTACACAATCCTGACAAGCAACCTCTTGATGATGATGTATATACAGTAGCTACCTTTGTTCCACAACGCTGAGATGATTTGAAGGGAGCTACCATTGACTCTACTTAACATATTTGACTTGGCACCTTTTCACTCTTAGTGACTTGTTCCATCTTCAAATCAGTTGGAGGGTGGTGAGAAAAGAAAGAACTAAGCAAAACAGAACTAAACAGTGAAAGTGTTTTAGAGATATTGGCAGCACAGGTACATTAATGATCAATCACGCTGACGGAGCTGACATCAACAGAATGGAATGAAGAGATACAGAGGCCCATATGTTTCTGATCACTTCTATTGATTCTGTCACTTCTTTTCTTTTCTTTGGTTTGCTCCAAATACAAGTCTCCTCTTGTCATTATGAGAACAGTTCAAATTGACTTTGGAGGGGAGCACTTTTGGGCAACACGGCTTGATACAGCATACTGTAAATGCACGCAAGTGGTGGCTCAAGGTTTGTGCTTCAGAAGGATGCTGCAGATTATATTTTGCCTTTGGGACCTGAGGCCTTCGAGATAACGTGGTAATGAGATCATCACAATAGTAGGAACTTTAAAATGTTTATGAAACAGTCACATTTTTCCTCTGATGATCATACATTTCCTTTAACAGCAAAACAATCTGGCTATCTTTATGGAAACAGTCTGATGACTGATAGCTTCCATTTGTAAAAGTTAACCACTTCAACGTTACATAGGCTTATTCCACAGACAACATTTTACCCTTTCTATTTCATATCAGATCAGGTGTTCCACATTCCAAAATGTTGCATCAAGGACAAAGTGTTGTGTCTTCAGCTGAGCAGGCACATTACAACGTTATATCACAATGTCACTGTAAGTTACACATACACGTACATACAGAGCACAATTTCCCGAGCCCTAGAAATGCTGCTATCATTTGAACACAAAAAATAAATAAACTGACAGCCACCATTGTACTGTACATAATCTCAATATCCTATTGTCACTACTATTAAGGATTGTAATTTAATGAGACTGATCACAATATGTATTGACAGTTTAGGATTGAATTATGAATGTCATATGAAATGAAAAATCTGTGTAGTGTTAATATGTTTTTTTACTTTTGATGTTTTCCTTAATTTTACAGCCTTTTTATAGGGTCCCCACATGGTACCTTTTTTCATTTTATGAGACTTTGTAAAGGGGGGAAGACAAGAGAAATACAGCAAAATTTGCCATGTATTGTTGTACTTTAATATATTTTGATGAGCAGTATTTTTTAATGGGTATATTATATCGGGTGAAACACACCTGGCGTTAGTGTTCTGGTTAAAATGTGCATGGCTTCATGGTACTACTAATGGTAATAAAAAAAGAAAACATATATTGCATAGAAGTTTTACAAAATAAATTGACACATGGCTGAAGATAAGGCATATAAGGCAGGAAAAATGTAGAGGAATTAATTTCCACAGACTTCCACAGTTTCCATGCTTGAGTGAGTTACTAGCACAGGTCATTACAAAGGCAGGGCTGCTCACAGGGAGCAATGGTGTGTGTGTTTGTGTACAAGCTGATGTCTCGCAAAAAGCTGTGGATGCATACTGTATATTTATGTGTGTGTGTGTGTGTGTGTGTGTGTGTGTGTGTGTGTGTGTGTGTGTGTGTGTGTGTGTGTGGTGTGCGTGTGCGCGTGCGCGTGTGCGTGTGCGTGTGCGTGTGCGTGTGTGTGTGTGTGTGTGTGTGTGGGGGGGGTGTGTGTGTGTGTGTGGGCTGGGCTGGTCGACTGCTGGGAGTCTCATAAAGCTTTCAGTTTGATGACCAACTGAGCAGTAAATTAATTAATCATCATTTTATGCCTCATCAAGCGCTTTGCCCGCACCTCGCCACGGGAGCCCGTCCCAATTAGCCAACAGCAGAGCCAATTGTTTTGTTTAGCTTAGGTATACGAGAGAAAGACAGATAGAGAGAGAAAAGAGAAAATAAAAAGTGCACAAAAGGGGGAGATAGTAGATTGTCCATTCGTCAAAATGGTAGAATAGCAGTCAATGTCTGGTCTGGAAGTATACAGTATGTCGGTGTATCGGCATACTGCCTCCCTCCTTTGTCCATATTTGTGTATGTATGTGTGTGTGTGTGTGTGTGTGTGTGTGAGCGTGCGAGTGAGAGATACAGGGCGTGAGCGTGTGTGTGAACAAGGAGGAGGGCAGAGAGGATCTGACAAGCTAATAAATATGTCATATGTCTGTGTCTGAGATTGCAGGCCTGCAAACCTGTAAGTAACAGAGACCCACTGGCCAAGACAGGTACAGAGAGAGAGAGAGAGAGAGAGAGAGAGAGAGAGAGAGAGAGAGAGAATGTTCTTTCTGCAGCAATATCCTCTGTGACCTGCCCCCTAAAGCTACAATAGTTTTAGTCAGAGCCGGGACAGCCACAGAAATGATGAGGCAGAGTAAGTGCCTACAGTGAATGGGTGGCCATTGTGACAGCTGCTGACTTAATGAGAAGCAATACAGATCAATGGTTAAAAGTTGACTCTTTATCTTTATTCTCAACTAAAAAATACCATCATCTTCTCTTTTTGTCGTCATATTCATATTAAACAATTCATAAATATGTACATGTGGGATCCTGATCAAAAGTTTTTCAGCCAGTAAGGTTTTATTTCTTTAAAAGTGGTGCTAGCATTACAAATACATTCAGAAGAAATGAATCATGCAAGTTATTGATCATCAGACAATTTCTTAATGAATTCAAATTGGGTCAACATTGGTATTTTTCCTTGACAATAAACTGCGTCAACTCCTTTTGCTATTACGAGTTATGTTGATTGTCGATTCAAACAATAACCTTGATTGGTGTTTCGGTTGATGAGTAACATGTCATCACAAAATAGTTCTCAATTGATTTATTCAGGGCGGTGGCAAACACAATGATAGGAAAACAATAGCAAGTGTGAAGGCGTGGTCAAGACAAAGGACAACAATAACATATGTCTTCTCATTCTAGGGTAATCAATTACTTCTTCACACGCATTGTATCAGGCCAGGCTGGAAATACTGGTCCCAGTCTGATGTGAGGAAAGCGGCCTTTGCAAAAAAAAAAAAAGCCTGATTGTCACCACACATTTTAGTAATGGCTGACAGAGAGGCAGACAAGATGACATTGTGGCAGTGCAGCCAGAAGGAAGCCAGCGGCCATGCCAGGGGCAGGGACGCAGGGACAGATAAGCAGATGTTGTTCATCACCCAGGGGTGGTGGGGGTTTACTATGTGTAGGATTGTGTGAGTGTACATGTCTATGTGCGTGTGTGTGTTTGAAGAGTCACAGGGTTGAGATGAGTACATGAGTGTGTACGAGTGAGCTTGTATGCGTTTGCGTGCATGTGATAATGTGTCGGTGTGCATCAGCCGCTGAGTCCACGCTATGCTGTATGTGTGCCCCAGTGTGTGTGTGTGTGTGTCCTTGTGCATGTGCAAGTGTGTATCCCACCATCCTCAAAGTGCTTGAGGGAGAGCCACCTACAAAAGGCATCTGGCAAGGAGAGCCAAAACAACAAAGGTAACCTTGCCTCCAGTGATGTACTCAATGTTCAGCCGCTGTAGTGGCGTAGTGGAGTTCTTGTGGCCAGGACGAGTGTGTGTTTGTGTGTATTTGTGAACTTTTGGTGTCTTTGTGTATCTGCAACTTTTAATAAAATGATGCAATGTTCTTTTTTTTACCAGAAGCACCGTTTCCCTGCATCTCATTCTAAGATTTTAAGATCTATTTGTTCTAAAGCAATTTATCTAAAAGACTGTTACATTTAGAAATGAAAGTTGGTATAAAACTAACATATGCCAGATGCATGTGGACTTTGAAAAACCATATAATTAAGCAATAGCACACGAGAGGGAGCATGTTGTCGCTCTATATCAGCACTGCTGTGATTCGGTCGTAGGCACGAGGCCGCAGGCCGAGTGCCGGAGTAAATCACAGCAGTGCTGATATAGAGCGACAACATGCGACCTCGAGTGTGCTATTGCTTTTATACAGCAGTTTTACTAGTAAAATGTACTGTTAACAATAATAATTGACAATAGACAGTGGTTTGTTTGTTTATTTAATCATATAAATGAATGAAATTCCTGCCGCCAACAAAAATAGATCCCCCCCTGGGCGGACTGTTGCCAAGCAACATAAACAAAACACCATACACATGAACTCCAACGGGAGTGAACCGAGAGAACACGGAAAGTTTAGCTCAACATTAGCTGCCGTTTAAGGCCACATTTTAATTCATATCAGCTTTGTGTCGTGCACATTTATTTGGATATTGCCGTTAATCGTGCAACCCGAAAACAGGCTGTCAACAGCCTGCCGTTTGTGTGGCGCCGGTGACAGTAATGGAGCCGTGTGTGATATGGAAGCTGACAGCCGTTTCTGTGGCGTCGGCAGTGACTCGGAAGCAGCGGTGAGTGACTCCGATGAAGCAGCTCCATCAGCCAGTACATTACTCCATCTTTTTCTGCTCTCCATGGAGGGTCTCCAATAGCTTTTAAGTGAGCTTTCAGACCTGCAAGACACACACATGTTTTTTAATTTAATTTTCTGCTGCTCGTTAGAAATGACAAATCAGGCAGTCTCCGTATGTTTAATAGCATCTCACCTATGGCCACTCACTGCCATAATCTCCCTCGCCTCCAGTCCCGCATCAGATAGTGTTTGTATCGCCGTGGCTCTCAGGCTGTGGTTTGTATAGATGTGCGTCCCTGCCGCTTTACACATCCGTGGCAGCATTTGGGCCAGCTGGTTGACTCCCAGGGGCACGGAGGTGTACCATACAGGGTCTGTTGTGGCAGAAGTGGCTGTTTCTCTCCGGGGCTGCACGTAGAGTGCTTTGGCACCCGGTGGAAGTTTGTTTAGGTATTTGTTTAGCGACGCTACCGGGCAGAGGGGATTTCCTCGCTCCTCATACATTGCGCCCCTCCGGTTCTCTCTGTCCCTCTCCAATGGGTTCTTATGGTTTTTTGTATCCTCATTGAACGACATGGTGAAATATTTTCCTCCGTTATCGTCATCTTTTAATACAAACGAGTCCGGTTTGAGGTCCCGATTTCCCTCTTTTCCCCTGCGGCCGAAGTGTAATTGAATATCATACCACACTTTATTAAGCAGCCCTCTTGGGCAGTTGGGATCTAGCGCTGGTGAGCACCTTAATGTGCGCTGGTCTTGTTTAGATAGGGGTGGATGGTGGGTTGTTTTGTCTTTCCCAGCCCTCCTGATTTCTTTGACCACCCCTTTAAATACATTGTTAGCAGTGATGTATGCTGGGTCTAGCATAAGATTACTGGACCGGCTAATCGGCGGTTCGTTGAGGTAGCGGTTTAAGCCAGCACGGAGCCCAAGGTAGCTGCTTATACTGTATCGCTCACCCTTGGCTGTCCGGATCGATCCGTAAAATTCCCTTAGGATTTTATTCAGCTCCGGCTTCCCCACTGACTTCAGATCCATTGTTATGTGTTTAAGAGAAAGCCAGGTTTTGAAGCAGTTTACAGCCCACTGCGTTTGCCTCTCTGTGTTAGCTTCATTTTTGCTTCTCTCCAACCTGTCAAGCTCAGACGCTGACAGCTGGGCACATCTGGCGTCTTGCCCTGAGCTTTGCCGACTCTCCTCTTCATCTTCATCTTCTGATAAATTGTAACCTAGGTCAAAAGTTATGTTCGGGAATATATCCATCCTTAATTATAATTATAGCCTACGGAGCTGTTCTTGGTTCGGCCAAGGTAACCAGTTTGTCAGTTAAACTAGGCTAGGCTAATGCTATGCTGCTCGTATTAGTCAGCAGTTTATCGCCACACACTGTCTGTCTTCAGTAAGCTCCGGCTCATCAGTGAGCGGAGTGATTTTGACAGTTGGTCTACAGTTTGGTGAACAGTCCCGAGTGATGTTGTTCGCTAATATCAGCACTCCTTCAGAACGCTCAGAAGGTCTCTCGTCCAATCAAATCACTCGCTCAGAACCAACTGCTGTATAAAGATGCACAAGCAACTGCAAATGTTGACACCGCTATGAAGAAGGTCAACATACATTAGTTGGCATTGCACCTCATGTCACTTTGACCCAATATGTGCCTGACATTACATGCACACTGTATCTGGAGAATACAAGGTGGTGAATGCCTTGTGATCAGAATGCGATCAAACCTCAGCCAGGTGTAAATGCAATCTGTACAGCTAGTCTGCTAGAGTTTAAGCAGGCTGTGTAAAGGCTTCAAGTGGCAGCAGTGGCTCGTAAGATGTCTTTTAATGTAATGTGTTATTTTAAATGTGTCCTGTTTATCTAGTTGTTGTGTATGTGCTGTTGTTTCACTGGGTTATTTCAACTGTGACCTGCCAAGAGACTGCAAATACAAATCACCTTTAGTCTCACTCTGGTACAATACACCAAATGATCACACCCATGTTTAACATTGTACACGGTCCCTTGCAAAATATATATATATATATATACTGTACATACAATCTAGCAGAACTGTTTACGGAGATTTTACCGGCTTGCCTTTAGTGGCAGGCCAAGGTCAGCAACTTAAGCTCTTTGGAGATGGGGTCAACTATTCCTGGAAATACCTGCATCCACAAATGTTGCGTTCAAGAGCAGCGTTTGGTGCCAGTGACAGTGGTGACAATGTGGAACCAGCTAGACAGGTTGACTAAACAAGGGAACAAACTGATCTACAGCCTTTTGAAATGTGCACCGTACTCTGGATGTCAGTACACTTGACTGACAGACTGTACACATTGGTTCTATTATTTGAAATGTTGTAGATCATTCTGGTAAAAAGATATTGCATCATTTGCTTGACACACTGTATGATACTTGCGCCCACAGCCATCATGAGGTACAGTCAGAGTTCAATAATGTAAGCCTGACATTCTATGCTCTTACAGTAAGTGCCTGTGTGTGAACACGCATACAACTTTCTGTAAGGAAAACATTAGTGGGAAATATCTCTAAGTATGTCTTACTTGACCCAGTTGTACAAGGATATGAAGGAACAGATGTTCCCCTAAGTTTTCTGATATGAACCTAGAATTAGCAGGTAGACTACAGTGCCTCCGTAGAAAGCATACAATGTATCCACATAAACAGAGAATCAGCTTTGAAGCAATAAGAACAACTGGAGGCTTCCTGTTATTTTTATTTTTTATTAATGTGAATGCATTTCATTCCATTCATCTAAGTTCTTAGGCCGGAATTAAAATCAACAATGTTACTTGGCATCACATGAAACACATTATGCAAACAAAGCTTTAGGCAAACAAAAGAAGCCTTTCACTGAAGTATGTAACCCTTCAAATAAAAAAAAAACAGCCTTTCACTTGGTAGAACAGACATATTGTAATTGTGCAGTGATCCTTTCCCTTACGTGTCACTGACAAAGGTTAAACCTTACAGTTTGCTCGTGGGTTAATGAGTTTTATTAAGGCGTTGTATTGTTTGGGTGATGCCTTCAAATGATGTTTGGATGGCAGCCCCGACACATCCCGCATGTGATGTGCATGATTGATGATTTATGATCATCTTGAGTGCATCAGAATAGCTTTTAAATGGTGCAATTAACTTCAGACTCCCTCCCCAATGCAGTCAGACAAATTTCTCTCAAAGTGAATTTTAGATTTCAGAGAGGTGTAAACGTGACCCCTCATCAAAAATCCCCAACATCACTCCAAGTGCTCCAGACACGGATGTGCTGCTGGAGGATCACGTGGGCAGATGGAGAAAAAAATGATCATTTAAGAAAACATGGGTAAAAGAAAACGACATCTGACAGTTCACTAATTGGCCGTTTCTGCTTTCAAAGAGCCGCACTCCAGCTCGCCCCACTCATCTTTTTACCTCCCGTCGATTCTGACTGACAGGCAGGTTCAAGATGGTAGACAGTGTGTGTGTGTGTGTGGGGGGGAGGGAGGCTGCTCCTCCCACGTCCTTTTCATGTCTCTGTTATCGCCTTGAGAATTCTCTACCCACTAGAGATACATTGACTGTTGAGGTTAAAAAAAAAAAAAAAAGTATCTTCACCATCTGAGCTTATCTTTCCATCAAACAGACTGCTGGAGAAGTGTAGGTGGTAAAGTGTGAGTGTGCGTGTGTGTGTGTGAGTGTGTGTGTGTGTGTGTGTGTGTGTGTGTGTGTGTGTGTGTGTGTGTGTGTGTGTGTGTGTGTGTGTGTGTGTGTGTGTGTGTGTGTGTGTGTGTGTGTGTGTGTGTGTGTGTGTGTGTGTGTGTGTGTGTGTGTGTGTGTGTGCAGGTGGGGAGGTTATCAAACTCTGTGGGTGTGAAGCAATGTTCTACACAGTCAAACTATACCCTGATGCCCCGCGTAGTGATTTGTCAAAATGACTTGTGGTCAAGAATCGTATTAATAACTTTACATGGCTCCCTCGTGTCTCTACTCATCTGTCCACTCTCCCCTGCTGTTGATGTGATTTAAAAAGGTGGAATCAATGAGGAAACACTCTCACATTGATTCACCTACAACAGTCACTGTACACTTGTGTGTGTGTGTGTGTGTGTGTGTGTGTGTGTGTGTGTGTGTGTGTGTGTGTGTGTGTGTGTGTGTGTGTGTGTGTGTGTGTGTGTGTGTGTGTGTGTGTGTGTGTGTGTGTGTGTGTATGAGTGTGTCTGTGTGTGTTTTACAGTGCTTTAGTCCATTAAATCACTTTTACGATTACGATGAATTAAATCAATAAATGTCTTCATCATCTCTCCTATGATCTCTTTCTGTGCGCATTTCCGTCTTTCTTCTCTTGCCAAGGCCTCTTGAAAGGGTTTCTCAATGAAATGCGCCAAATTCCCTCAAAGGCAAAAAGCACTGTCTTAGCTGAAGGGCTTTGATAAATCGCTGGCCAGGTGCTGCTACAATTTGTCTTCATCATTAAGTTTTACTGGCCTGTAACCTATCTGTCATTGAGCAGAACCCCTAAGCAGAGGTTTTGATGTGTTAACGTGCGTGTGTGCAATTGCTTAAACCCTCCATTAATTGAAAGGGCCTGAGGCGATTGGAAGAAAAGTGAGCTAGAAACACTGTTTTTTTCTCCCTATTTTTGTTCCCTTTTTAATTTAAGTTAAGTTAAGTTAAGTTAAGTTAAGTTAAGTTAAGTTAAGTTAAGTTAAGTTAAGTTAAGTTAAGTTATCTTTATTGTCAGTTGTACAAGAGGCACATTTTTGTTCCCTTTTTTTGTGAATTTCCAGTGTAAATCACAGAGGGTAACATCTGCATGGTCATGATTTTGTCACCTTAAGATACTGTGTATGCAGTCACATCTGTACAATTGGTGTGTGTGTGTGTGTGTGTGTGTGTGTGTGTGTGTGTGTGTGTGTGTGTGTGTGTGTGTGTGTGTGTGTGTGTGTGTGTGTGTGTGTGTGTGTGTGTGTGTGTGTGTGTGTGTGTGTGTGTGTGCGTGCGTGCGTGTGTGTGTGCCACACAGCCAGTAAATTATGTTCGTTCTAGAGTTTGTTTATTTCAAACCTGACTTGCAGGATTTCGAGAGCCAGTTGAGTTTCAGTTCAAAGATAATGAGTGATATATGGCACACTCAACTATGAATGTGTTTGCGTTGGGTGGAGGCTTGCATGTGAATTAAGGTGATGTCAATTCAGGTGCATGTAATGAAGTTGATGTAGTGCAGCATGATCTCATATCGATGATGTATGTGTGTGACACCTTCAAGGGCTTGGGTGTGTGTGTGTCCCACATAAGGCGGGATTTTGTGAGGAGGAAGAGGAGGAGACAGAACGTATGAGGACAATGGGATGGTACACGATTTGTTTCTCACACACACGTACACTAACGCACCCATACCCACATACTACTTAATGCAGGCCTGCAGACACACTTCTGGATACTCTATGTTATCTGGCCCAGCCTGCCGATTCTTAAGAAAAACCTAATTCCCTAGGGTGTGTGTGTGTGTGTGTGTGTGTGTGTGTGTGTGTGTGTGTGTGTGTGCTCATGTGTGTCAAGTAAAGGAAGAGATGATTGAACTTATACATCCTGCATCCATCTGCATTGCAAAGCACACATGTGGTAATTGACAGTGGAGAAGCAGCAGAGACATAGAGAGAAAGGTGGAGGGGGCTGGGTTGGCACATGGGACAGTATGTGGATGCTTTACCAAGCTAGATGCTTTGTGTGTGAAGACATGAAGAACACAGATACTATAGCAGCCACAAATACCTAGAGCAAAGACTGGTAACATGCACTTTATTTGGACAAATAAAATAATATTTTTCCTGAAAAAGAGCTTTGGTGTAACTGCTAGTTACTATTTGGTGCACCTTTCCACAAAGCTTACACACTCAATAAGGCCTTGGTTCAGTGTGAAAAAACCACACATATCATTTATCACGGTCTGGAGCTTAGAGAAAATAGTTAGACTGTGAGTAACTCTTCCTGAAAAACATTGCAACAACGTAATTACATTTGAAAATAATAATGTTTTCTTTTTGAATTTGAGTTTCAATTATTATGAATTAATTCAATTGGGTTTTCAGGTTTCAGATTTGCAAACACAAAAGAGTTGGTTCAGTGGTGAAGACTAGAAGGAATATTTTTATTGCATTAAAAATACTTAAAATATGTTTAAAATTATGGTTTAAATAGTTTTACAAGTAGAATATATTGTCCCACGGCAAACACAATATTTTGAAATTGTCATAAACATTTCGACTCCTATTTCACGACGTGTTAAGAAGGGAAACAATGGCATCAGTTTGAACTTTGACCTACCTAACCCTTTCTGTGAACCTTCCATTATTAAACCAAAATGGAAGAAAACACCACAGCAGATAATGTAGCTTGACGATCACATCTAAATGCTGAAGACGTATAGGAATATCATGTATCTATTATATATGCAAACATTATCATAGAGGCGACAGGCCCAACATACCATGAATTCAAACAAAGGCATTCTCGCCCCATCCTGTTAATCGGCACTGACGGTTAATGAAGTTTTAATTTACACCTAATCAGATCTTGTAAAGCCATGCCCGGTCGCCTCGGACTGTGTAGGCAGGCACAGGGACCAAAGGACTGGCTCCTCGGAGACCACCACTCCGCTCTCATTAACATCCAGAGGTCCCTGCTCCAATGTGTTGGCACGGTGCTCTTCAAATATGTGCTCTGTAGAAGTCGCCGTGTAATCTCAATGTTATTTTTATGTCACATCCTCTTTGTTACATGGTGAACTCATGAGACAGGCAAAAATGGGACGAAGACAAGAGGCGACATACATCTAAGGCCATCGAGCAGGATTTGGAACGTCCCATTGGAACCAGATGGGATAAGAATAACTGATAGGGTCTTTACTTTCCACACTTTATTCTACTGATGTTTTGACAAGTTGATGCAGGACCGTCAAAGGACAAGAGAATATAGCTCATTTATTCTTTCTCCCTTTAAAACATACACTCGATAATTTATGGTGGTTAAGCGGAAATGATATGAGGACTCGTAATAACAATATTCTTTGCATTTGGTGTGACGTTCAGAATGTGCTCTCACGGGGCGCCCTTAGCTCAGTTGGTAGGGTGTCCCCCCCTCCATGGGCCTCGGCCAGCAGCGGACCCGGGTTCGATTCCAGCCCACGGTCGTTCTCTGCATGTCACTCCCCTCTCTGCCCCATTTCAATTCTGTCTCTACACTATCAATAAAGCATAAAAATGTCAAAAAAATATCTTAAAAAAAAGAAAAAAGAATGTGCTCTCACACTACTTGGCCAGTCAGAACTGATCAGTCAATCATTCTTTATTTGTATAGCACATTTCATGCACGGTGAAGGCAACACAAAGTACTTCACCGATTAAAAAAAGACAAGAAAAGAAAAAGAACAATACCAATGCTTCTCCCTAATCCACAGGAACGGAAACAAATTACTGTGATAAATTATAAACACTCAATACAACACAACTCAATAAATACAGAGTGAATAAAACAAGACTAAAGGTGCTCCGAGGAAATTTCAGTTTGTGTTCATTCTTGCATCCCCTTTGGACAAAAGCGGTAGTGGTTTTACTACCCATGACCAAGGCATCAAGAAACACTTTATAAAAATAGCATTATTTGCGCTGATGTGGTCTCGTTTGCTGTTACATGTCGATCGTCAGAGGAAAAATAGATGGTTTCAGAAATATTTAAATTCCACGTAGCACCTTAGAGTAAAAGCATGGATCGATAGAACAATCAGGAAACATGATGGAGAGATATTGCATGACAAATAAACTCAAGTACACAATGGCATTTTCTCCTTTAACAGCTTCTTCTCTCCAACCATGATGCCTAAAACTGTGTTTCCCCAGTTTCTTATAGTGTACAAGACAGTGTGTTACTGAATGCTATAGATTCTTCAAAAAAAGATGTCAGCTGTAACAATGCAGCTAACTGTGTGTGACATGATGCATATTGCGAGACTGAAACTATGTTCAAATCTCTGAAGTGAATATCTTTATTTTAATAGACACTGCATCAGACTTCTAAAGCTTTAGTGAGACACATGGTAAGTAAAGGCCCTTTTTCTTTACTTCTATCAAACACCATATTTTCCAGTGCACAATAAAACTAAGCCAGCTTGAAACAAGCATATGTGCACATGTGTGTGTGTGGGTGTGTGTGTGTGTGTGTGTGTGTGTGTGTGTGTGTGTGTGTGTGTGTGTGTGTGTGTGTGTGTGTGTGTGTGTGTGTGTGTGTGTGTGTGTGTGTGTGTGTGTGGGCTGCTCGAGGACACTCATTTTCCTCTTCACATTTTCTCCTCCTGAAGTTCTCATTTTATCTTCTTAATCTTTCTCTCTTAAACTGAACACACACGCGCACATACACTCACCCATATCACACACCTTAATTACCACACCCAGGTTGACTTCTGTGAACATTACCGCTGACATCTCATTTGCTGGGAAAAATAAATAGTAGCCAGTTGGAGCAGTTTCTTCCCCATCGACCACAAGGCGAGCCTGAGTTTGAGTTGTTTTCATTTGCCACAGTAAACACTTACGAGTGTGGCACTATCAACCTGGCAGCCCAATAACAAAGTTGAGCTAAAAGAGATTGTAGTCAGGTGAAGGCGTTGAGGTTGCACATGAGGTTGCACTGACATGCTTTTAATTAAAGTCTTCCCACACATCTCTGTTCCAAAGACCCGCAAGGCAACAAATGAATCGTTATTTGTTGGGTGTGTGTCAGAGTGTTGACAGTAATGCATATTTTTTTTAGCCTGGAAATCCAGACCTGCCACTGGCAAATTGACCCTGCATTCCAATCCCCATACTTACATACTATTTAGTATGCTAGAAACAGATTTAGGATGTCCCAAAATATGTACATACGTCAAATTCAGAGCTGCTTTAAATAAAGTATTAGTCCCATAATATTGTTTTATTTTTTTTATTATTTACACAGTTCATTCATTTATCTGATTCAATTTCTGGTTCTGGGTTTGTCATTGTCATATTGAGTCTGTGGTATAAAGGAAGGTGAGTAATTGATTTGAATGGCAACGTTGGTTGACAAAGTAGTAATTTCAAGTTTAACAAAAATCTACATTACTTTTATGGAATCCACTCTAAAAAATGTAAAATGTTCCTCCTCTTCTGTAAATGTGCACTCTGATCTATAAAACGACCCATTCCATCATCCCCAGTCACCTATACTTGAATAACACTGTCTCTGTTTCTTTGAAATACGATCTGCTCCATGGGCTCTCTTGCTGATTTTTGGGTCTCCACTCAGATGTGATTCAGTGGATCACAGAAGTCATAACTCTCATAGGCCAAACGTCCTTACCGCATACTTTCACATGAGCGGGAGAACCCAATCTGTGTGTAGTGTGAAATCCACGAAATGTCTTAGAAGCCCCCCATCAGCTGTGCAGTTCATTCACATACTGTATTGTTGACTCAAAATAAAAAAAATCGGTTTGGTTTCAATCTTCGTAAAGACGTCAAAAGCTGCTAGATCAGATTCCAGTTAAGATACTGACAACGGCAAAGTGTCTGTGTAGTCTGAGGAATGCCACATGTGTGCTCTGTGAGGTGTGCTTCAGTGGAGAAGAATGGTTATGATATGAAATAGAATATCATTTTATTTTCGTGGAGATGGACTGAGATGGGAAAATGTATAGCTTGTCTGTGAGGTTGACCTTTGTTTTGAAACCAGCGACTTTCTTTTTTTTCCATTGAGCAAGCGCCTGCTACTGTGAAAGTGTATCCTCTACCACTATCAGACATCTGTTTAAACTGGTTCTCATCTTGTGCAAAACCTGACTCTTTGAATGCACTCGGTTGCTGCACAGCTGCATGTCAATCGACGGGTAGCCTGAGATTTGAGCAAATTGACTATAACTCAGTTTACTGACACAGACCTGAGAGTCAACACATTGTCAAAAGGTCAAGAGTATATTTCTCATTAAAGTCTTGTTCTGCTCCTGTTGCATGTGGCATGGCATGTATGAGCACATAGTCATGCCTTATCTAGTCAACTTAATTCTGGATTTTAAATGTTGTTGCATGTACAATTGTTAAAAGAAATGAAGAAATATCAACTTTGCAGTCAATTTTTAAATTACAATTTAAAAAAAAACATTCCAAACCTAAATATGTGTGTAACACACTGTAACATTGCCTTTCAGCAACACTACTTTCTTAACATTGTTTTTAATAATTTGTTTTCTAATAGATATAAGGTTTTAAAATGAGAAAAATAAAGAATTTAGTGATTCATCGTATCTGAATAATATGACAAACTAATTTTTGGAATCAGTGTTTTCATAAGAAATATAAAGCATCATTTCTGAAAGCTTGAGTTAGGCATCTCTCTCTCTCTCTCTCTCTCTCTCTCTCTCTCTCTCTCTCTCTCTCTCTCTCTCTCTCTCTCTCTCTCTCTCTTTCGACTTCTGTTTGTTCACACAGAAGTAACAGCAACTGCCAGCAACACATTTTGACATCTGCTGTTGGTGGCAGTATTTCATGACAAACATCCACACTGCCTGTCTACATCAATGCCTGACACGAATGTGTAGCCGTCATCACCACAAGCTTCCACAAAGCAGCTACAGCCTGGTAAGCCGACCAATCCTATTTTGTGACCACAGCCGATAATTCTTGCAAAAACCAGTGAGTCAATATTTTATCACAGGGGTACAGCAAACACATGCAGATGCATTGTTGGTATGTTTTCCTCTTAAATATTGATTCCTGAGCCACTCTGAAGCCATCTGGTCTGTGGAGTATATTCTGCATAAAACACACATGCACACACACACACACACACACACACACACACACACACACACACACATGCTCTTGCATACACACAGGTGCATGCAGACACACACAGACATATAAAGCTTAGTAGAGACACATGAACAGGATCTATGCACAAGGAAGCACACTTACACTGGCCTCACACATGTCCTTGCTCACAGGGAAGGAGTCTTCTTTCCAAAAAAAGAGAGACAAAACACATGAAAAGAATTCTAATTTGTTTTGTCCAAGAGACCCACTGCAATTTTACGTCTCCGCTCTAAACCACAGCCATGTTGCCGGCAACAATCGCCTTGTTCCACTTATTTCCCTCTTTGTCTCTATATGTCACCCCGAAGTGCCTTTGGACAGCTTCAAGCTGCAGATGCTGCTGCAGCACCTCCTTCCTCCTTTACCAGCACTTTTTTTCCGTCAGCGTAATTGTATTAGAATGCAACTCAAATCCTCTGTAACTGAAAGATGTAAGCCGCTTCGCTTGCTTGTGGAGGGATCAACTGTCTCTCCTTTAAAAGCCTTGCAACGGTGCTTGTGTTTGTGTGTGTGTGTGTGTGTGTGTGTGTGTGTACATATCCGTACATGCATGGTTGTATGTGTACACAGATACTGTATGTGCAATTTTCAGCACACATTCCTTCACCTCCACACACACACACACACACACACACACACACACACACACACACACACACACACACACACACACACACACACACACACACACACACATACACACACACGCACACACACACACACACACACACACACAATCACAGAGTATAAGCAGAACCACCTCTGTGTGGTGTGATTAGGTATAGCTGTCGCTGAATTGTGCTGAGCACAGCCAGGGCATTGCTGAGTATTGGGTTGCCCTGTCTCCACAGAGAAAGAGAGAGAACACACACACACACACACACACACACACACACACACACACACACACACACACACACACACACACACACACACACATCCACACACACACTCAAAGAGCCTGTCTGTCTCCACCTTGTTTTTAGCCCGTCGCCAGGAAGCAGCTGGCCTGAATATCTGAGTGCCTTTAATGAATTGAAATCTTTTGGGTGCTATGGATTCAGTGATTAAATGCAATAAGACTAATATTCCTGCGTGGGTTGGGAGTCGAAAGAGGCTTGTCCTCAGCTAGAGAGAGAGAGAGGAAGAGAGATGAGTGGGCTTGGCAAAGTGCAGTCTCCCTGCTCTCCTTTCCCCATACCCCACCTCTTGGGGGAATAACTCTGTTTGGAGCAGAGGAGGAGGCAAATTGGAGCGTTGGAAAAGGCAAAGGAGGGCGGGGGAAGACGTTTGCTGCTGTGTGGTATACGTCCAGTGCCAATTCAGAAAGTAGTGTGGCGGCCCTTATCAAGGTGGTGGTTGGGCATGTAGTCCATCAGACCTTCATGCAGGAGACCAGATTGCCCCCCATCCCCCCATGAGAGTGTTTGTATCTATTGCAGGTCAATAAAAGGGCAATTTACGTTTGCTTATCCTTCACCACACCCTGACCGCAACCAAAAGCCATCTAAAGCTAACCATTACATAACTTCACCATTTTTTATTTGCTGTAACCACACTCAAATGCAAATTCAAATTCAAATTCAAATTCGCTTTATTGGCATGAAAGTTTAAAATAGGACACTCTTTCTCTCACATACAAATATTATAGTTGGATTCAAATTCAAGAACATGCATCCTGCTTGTCTGTTATGCAGGTCTTATCTTGCAGTCAAAGCACTAAGCACCTAGACTTGCTTTTTGGTCTTAATTATTTTTTTCCCCAACTCATCCAAAAAGTAAGCTGCCTTTGATTACGTACAACAATATATGATTGGAAGTGATGCAGCATGTTTTAAGAGTATTCCTAAAAGGAACATTTTGGCAGATCAAAAATATAGTGCCTTGAACTGTGCCTCAAGGCATGTCTTCCGGGTTATTTTCAATAAAACCGGCATCCATGGATCACACTTTTTTTTTTGTTCTCTTCACACACATGTTCATGTAATGCAGTTTGATTTGCACGCTATCCCATTACTCAGTGGAAGTAACTTAGGTTGAAAGCTGTAGAATTGAGTGAAAAGTCACGACATTAATGTGTGCGCTTAAAGCAAAGCTTCGTTTAATTAGCCGACAAGTCTGACAGATACTATTTAACATGAATGACTTCCCTGATATGTCTCACCGAGTATAACGCGATGGGAAAAAGAGGTTCTGTGTCGACATGTTGAGCTCATTTATAAAATAAAAAAACACTGGAGACAGACAGGAGAAGAAAAACGTGCTTTTCTCAATGTCTGCCTCATCCACTTGTTGGACTCACTGATCTTTGAGGCTGACAGTTTGGGAATTCCGGATGGAGGTTTAACTGAGTGTTAACTGCTCTAAGACGCACATCACAGCGTGGAGAGAAGCAGTCGAATACATACACACAGGAATTGCAAACACCTTCACACACACACACACACACACACACACACACACACACATGCACACAATTTAATCACAGGGTTTCTTCTGTAATACATCATGCAAACATGCTGCAATACATAAAAAATACATATAAAATAGATGTTCAAAGTTTCAGTGTTATGCAGGGTGGAATTCTTGTCTTTCAATCCTGTTTACATGTTTGATATGTTTTACGTTCAAATTGTACATTCAAATGGTTAATCATTTATTTGTTTTTGGCAGGAAAAGTGAGTCACTCAAACCAAATGATTTTAACTCATGACTCTGTAACTTTGTCCTTCTGGGGTGGCCACAATCATGCATAACATGACATATTTCCCTGACTGTTCTGTCTTACTGTGTGTGTGTGTGTGTGTGTGTGTGTGTGTGTGTGTGTGTGTGTGTGTGTGTGTGTGTGTGTGTGTGTGTGTGTGTGTGTGTGTGTGTGTGTGTGTGTGTATATGTAACTGTGTATACTCTACCTGCTCTTGTATGTTTAAGTGCACAAGTTTAATTGCCGGTTTGAAAGATGTGTTACATATCCTTAATGCAGATTCACTCTTCCCAGTTTCCTGTGTGACTGTGTACTGAGCATGTTTAAGTTTGCTGTAATGCCAGTAGGACATAATAGTAACAGTAGCACCCATTTACTGTTCCTAACATATGTACAATGTCAACACTATGCCATTCATACCGTTTGTGTGTGTATTGAATTCAATTTCACATAAAAAAAACAGGTGTAGACATCAAACAATCTCACAATGAAGGTTAATTCTAAAATGAGTGCACCTTCTTCGTCTTGCATTCCATTGTTTGAACACGTATTCAGATCAGGCTCGACTGGAATTACAGAGGAGTGACTATAGCATATTTACATGTGTTGAATCATTGAGGATATTAAATTGTTCAATGACAGAATGATTGTGTGTAATTGCATGGGTGCATTGTATTTGTTGTACAGCTGCATACTGTAACAACAGTTAAGGAGCAACAATACCACAAGGACGAAATGAGTTACCGATAAGTACACACGCTAAGTAGCAAACATATACACCAATGGCTCATTGTGTTTGAATACATGTGAACAATAAAAGCCCAAAACAGTGTTGGACACAGTATACCTTTACAGAAGTTTTCATGGCCACATCCAACACGGACTTGCAGTTTTTGCCTGATTTACAGCCCAAAGGTGCAGTCCACTACTCTGAAGTGTTTACTCACCACAGGCATTAAACATAACTGTCAATTAGGAGTGGAAGTCAGGGCTCCTAATGGCCTTGTTTAGACTGTCGTGTGGACAAGCATTAGCGTCTCTCAGTCTGAGAGACTGTGTGTGTGTGTGTGTGTGTGTGTGTGTGTGTGTGTGTGTGTGTGTGTGTGTGTGTGTGTGTGTGTGTGTGTGTGTGTGTGTGTGTGTGTGTGTGTGTGTGTGTGTGTGTGTGTGTGTGTGTGTGTGTACGGTAGGGTAGGGAGTGAGAAGCATGCGAGGATCAAAATGTATGTGTAGCTCTGTGTGTGTGTGTCTGTGTGTGTGTGTGTGTGTGTGTGTGTGTGTGTGTGTCTTTGCGTGTGCGTGAGTGTGTCAAAATCCTGCACAGCTCACTCCCCTTGATCATCCAGAGTAGTGAACATTTCACCTGACACCTTTACGAGAGGACAGGACCCCGGACTCATTTTTAAAGTCCCCCCGTCCACTTTGATGTGCGTTATTAAACACACCTGTACCTGATTTGTACACCGCTTTCGTCTCTCTCTCTCTCCCCCTCTCGGTGTCCCTCCCCCTTAACCATAAGTGCTACTTATGGTTAAGTCTGAATATCAGAAGTATTTATGGTTAGCTCTTAATGGGTGGTGTGTAAGGAAAGGTGGAATTAAAGAAAGGTTCAATGAAAGGATAAACATTTAATTGGGCTTGTTGTATATCATTGTTTTATACAATGTATATTCAAATAAAGTTTATACATTTGAATTTAGAACATATATTTAACAAAGGTAAAATGCAATTTGTGGTGGTTCCTATCGAGAAATAACAAAATGTAAAATGTGACTTAAGTGTATTGTCATTAGAGATGACTGTTTTACATTCTCTAATAAATACAAGGGAAACTTATTGCAGAATATGTCTAGCCACAGGACATATATATACAAGTGGAAGTCTAGGCATACAGCTTGTCAGTAACAATATGCAAGATGGATTATTTCAGTGCCATTTTGTCCTGGTGTGTGTATGTCACTTGTCAGTTCCTACCAGTCTTACAATTATTGTTTGTAAATGCACCTTTCTATCGCTCTAATAAAACTTTTGCTGCATTGACTTCATGTTGGGGCGGTGCACACAGGTGTGCGTCAGAGATTAATGTCTGAAGCATTTTGGAGGAGAAAGGGTTGATGGGAGGATAAAGAACACAAAGAGCTCATGAATTATCTGCATATACTCGCTGCTTATTTGATCAACGATAAGGGGGAATGAGTCCACTTGCTCTCCAGTCTGCGCTCATATGAAGCTCTGTGATAGCATCAATTTAGCTCTCAATGACAACTAGTCCTTAGCATGGATGAACACACCCTCTTTGGTAAGCTATACGATAGGGATTATGACTGTATTTGATATGCAACGCATGGAATTAATGACTATCTAGATACATTTAAATTATCCCCTTGCTCTGAAGCATAGGCTTAGCGAGGCATCATACTCTATATAGTGAAGTCGGCCATACAGGAAAGTGTCTGTCATGCCCTCGAGGATCAATATCTAGACTGTCAAGGGCACCCCTTTTTGCTTCTCCTGCTAATAGTTTAACGAATGTCTGGCAAACGAGCAGATTCTTCAAAAGGGGCCGGATATGCCTTTGTACAATTGTGACTTATTGTGGCATAAATGCACAAACGTTTCATAACAGAGCCCTCACAGCTTGCGGTTTGTCACACATGCAATGGACGCCTTGCTCCCATTTTCACCTGCCACTGCTCTCAATCAAACAAGGGAGGAGGGCTGGAAGTTTCTTTTCAAGTGTTCAAATGCGACCGGTTGCTGGGCAATTTCTCTTTTCCTTTTAACAGAAACAATAACTCTTTTTATTGAGAACAAATGTTGACATTTGGAAGGGTGCAGTGGTGGGTGAGAGAAAGGGAGGGAGGGAGGGAGAGAGGGAAAGAGAGAAGAGAGGGATAGAGAGGCAGAGGCCCTGTGTGTTTGGAGAGAGCGCCTCTGGTGCTATTTGACAACAGTGCTGGGACCTTGGGGGAGCGCACCTGAGAATAAAGCATGCGTTTCAATAAATCAACTCCTAATGAAAGCTGAAGAAGATGAAGGTGGGCCAGGGGCTACGGTTTGTATGACTTCCATATAGGTGGCAGCCAACAATGTGAAGTTTAATAATAAAAAATAAAAGGGGTTTGTGAAATGTCTCAGTATCAAGCAGAGGCTGTCCAAAAGGAAGGCAGCACACCATTTCAACAACAAAGAAATCCTTAAACCTTTCAAATCATCTGTTTTTCTCCGCACTTTCATAACATTTCTCAATGTGTTTGACACAGTTCACTGCAAAGTACACGTGTCACAAAGACTTCTGTCAGCCTTAAAGGTAGGTTAACTGAGTTTAGATGGGTTTACCCTCTACTTGCATCCCTGGTGGCAGCCCAATATTACTTCCATCGGATGAGGCAGCAGCAGGGGGAAAATAAGGAAGGAGGAGGAAAAGCAAGGTGAAAGGGAGTCCCTTGAGATTTGGACAACACTCAAGCTCAAATTCAACTGGAAAATGAAGGATTAGCTTTTAGTCTGGCAGGGAGCGATGGTGGAGGCCTTGTCTCTTGAAGGATGGGAAGGGAATATTATATATTTGATCTTTGAGTATTTCACACTCTGCTAAGGAAGTAACAGTGGTGGGTGACGAAATGTTCTCATTCATAATTTGTTTTGTGAAAATGTTAATTTTGTAATGTTCTGTAAAACGTAAAATTATATAATAATAATAATAATAATAATAATAATAATAATAATAATAATAATAATAATAATGATTATTATTAGTATTATTATTATTATTATTATTAATATTATGTCTTAATAATGATACTTATAATAATAATAATATATGTATATGTGCAATTAGTTTCCTTAGACCTAAGCTTATTTTTCCCTGAATTGTTTAATTAGCTGTGTCCTAAAGCTGCTGCAATAACCAAGCCATGATGAAAAGCAGAGAAAAGCCTGTCCGATTAGGGCCCATCACACAGCCCATTGGAGCTGGCAGATGCTTAGATAGACTTTTATGGATTGCTCAATGCCGTGCCGTAATGAAGCAGGCAGGGCTGACCCGTCCTGAACCAGGCTAAAAAAGCTCCAGGGACGGGCCCCGCTGGGAGCCCCATAATGCCCGCGATGCGTCCCACGGATGGATTAATCACACTGAAAAATAAATGTGTGGTGGTAGGGCGAGGGGAAAATGGTGGAGAAAAAAATGAAATAAGTGTGTCGTTTATCCAAATAAAGGTCGTGAATATGTGGCCGAGGGAGATTCCCCGACCAGACTGAGGCCCTAAAAAAAATGGAAGGTCCATTTACAAAATAATGGATTGTGCAATCTGTGAGAGCTCATAATGTTTATGAACAGCGAGATCCATCAAACGTTTCCCATCTGCGTTAGACCGACACAATAAAAGAACAAAAAATTGCGTCTATGTTAAATACAGGTTTGTTATGAATAAAATAATGACTCCCAAGAATGTATGTAGTAGATGGGAAAACAGTTTAATATGTTCTCCTTTTGAATAATGAATATCATAGCCCGCCAGTATACATACCAGCGCGTTTCATTTTATTTACATTCAAAGATATAAATTAGTAAAAGTTCTCCTGATAAACAAGTATGTGAAGCCTTTTTCCCCCAAATGCGTCTCAAATAAAAACCGTCCATAATATATATATATTTACAAAACAAACAGACGAGGTCAGTTTCCCATTTCTTTTTTTTTTCTTTTTTGCAATACAACTTGCATAAATTATAGGCATCATTTCGCCATCATTTAAAAAAATAAATATCAAATGTAGGCTATTCCACTTTGAAGTCCTCGAGTTCACTTCTAGTCCCGTCCGCTTTGCGTCCCAAGACTCCTCTCCTTTTACAAACACGGTTTCACAGAAAGGCCAAATTATGTATTCCACACGTGAATATATACTAAAACAATATACCGTGGCAAATAAGCAAACTATAGGAACCTGAGAAATAACATGTAAATCACATATAATGGGAGATCTTCTTTCAAACCAGCATATGAAATCATTGTCCACAGAGCATGAAAAGAATCAAATCAAATAAAAACGATATCATTATAATCTGACTGTGAAAGAGTGCCTCGGCCATCTGTGCAACTGAGGAAGTCGGTAGCAGCTTTCATTCCAACTATAGTGTGGCACTAGATCCGGTTCGGAGTAAAGGTTATGGGGGTTAAAACGCGGGGCTCAAAGGTGGTGGCCTTACTCGCTTTATACTCAAAGCAATTGTGACACCTACCTGCAGACCATGGAAATAAAAAAAAGCCCACACGGTCAAATGGCCTACTCCCTCCACCAATCCGATAAAAAACAAAGTTTCTTACTGGGGCAGGCTCTGTCCCTAAAATAGCTCTCCACTACAAGTGCTTCTTAAAATCCTCACTGCATAACTGCCGGTACAAAATTAAACCCTCTATAGAATACTCAGTAGGCTAAAGGCAAAGTTTTGAATGTGCGTAAAGAAGGAGCCACCACAACCACCTATAGGTGAAATGTGAAGATGTAAAGTTGAACAGAGCAAACTGACTGAGTTGTTTGCGTTTGGCTGACCCTGTGTAATTATAATTATCCTAAGCTGAAAGATAAGGTTTGAGGCCCACTGTGCACACAAACACGTACACACATTAGAGGAAACGTTAAAAATAGGACTCCTGATGAAAGCTATGGCAACATTTCTGCCGGTGTGTGTGAGTGCGTGTGTGTGCGTGCGTGTGTGATTACACGTGTGTGTGTGTGTGTGTGTGTGTGTGTGTGTGTGTGTGTGTGTGTGTGTGTGTGTGTGTGTGTGTGTGTGTGTGTGTGTGTGTGCTGATTTGAGGCCTGTCCTTAAAGGGCTTATTTGAACGTCTCTATCTAGGAGAGCTCTGGCGCGTTTGTTTGCAATACGCTTCTCTTATTCTAGCCCTACTGATTACTAACGCGAGCCTGTTGTGAATGACAGTGAGAAAGAAAACATACTATGTGTGCAGTTAAAAAAATCATGGAGAACAATAACCTATAACTTGAGTAGCCTATGTCGGTAAATTCACTGAGCGTAAAACGAATTATAGGCCATTTGCTTAGATGGCGTTGTAAAATGTCCGTCTCAATAAGTCATTTAGTCTCATAATAACTCCTAAAATCGAATAAATTCATAAAACGTGTGGAAACCTGCCCATCGGTGTCAGATGATGCCACGTGTTTCTCATGCAAACTCGCTGTGAGAAATATTCTGCCAAGAAGGAGAAGAAAAAAAAAGAAAAAAAAAACAGATTAACCCCACGGTGTGATTGGAACGTCACATACAAGTGACACAAAGGAAAACCAGTTGATTTGCATTGGAAACATGTGAGCTCATTGCGCGTCCACCACCGTGAAGCTATGTCCGTGTAGGACAAACGCGACCTCGAGATCCAACACCAGATTAAGTAAAGTTCTCAAAAAAAAAATAATAATTTTTTTTTTCATTTTGTTAACCTCGTCGCGTACCTTTTACGTACCTTTCTTTGCTTCTAAATGTGCGGTTCTGAAATGTTGCTGCTGCTGCTGCTGATGCTCGACAACAACAATCTGGTTTGGGTTAATTTTAACGAGGGGGGAGTCTGGCCTGCAGTGTTTGGGGTTTGTGCTCGCCTCCAGAGCCTGGTGATGGTGAGAGGCGCTCAGACCCTCGTTTGCAGCAGCAGCGGCCGCGGCGGCTGCTGCTGCTGCTGCTGCTGCTGCGGCCAGGCTCACACCAGAGGAATTAGTGTACCGCAGGATCCCTTGGCCCTGCAAGGGGCTGAAGTTGCCATAGTTTGTGTAATTGCTATAAAAGGGAGAAGTGTAATAAATAGGTCTTCCAAGGATGGAGGGGGCCGAGTAGAGGGAGGGGGAGCTGGCAGCCGGGGAGGAGGTGGTGCAGGGGGGCGTGCATGGGGGCGCGAGGAGGCCACCACTGGAGGAGGGGCAACTTATTGGTTGCCCAGTCTGTTGCTGGTGGTGGTGATGTTGCTGCTTTTGGTCCGAGGTAGCAATCTCCGCCAGCGACCACAATTTGGGCTTGACTGTAGTAGGTGTAGTAGAAGGGTTCTGAGGCGGCCCCGAAGAAGATCTGCTATCAATGCATGGGGACGATTTGATAATGGTACTGATGGTGTTGTTGCTGTTGACAAGGCTCCGGGCCAAATCCTCTCGTTGGCTGTGCAGATGGTGCAGGTGATGGAGACTGTGGTGGTGGTGGTTGTGGTGGTTGTGGAGGTGGTGGTGGTGGCCAAGACCTGGAGCTTCCATGCCCGCGAGTGGCGACGATGTGACGGCTTTGGGTGACAGCTGAGCCCGCGGGCCGTGGTGGTGGCTCTGGTCCTCGCTGTCCTCGTCATCGCATAATTTGCCGGCCCGGTCGGAGGAGCCCAGATCTCCCACATGACAGCTGACCTTCTCCCCGTCAGACTCCGCTGCCGAGCACGAGTGGTCCGTCAGAGTGTCGACGTGCAAGCTGATACCTATCAGACAAGAGGAGAAAATAAAAATTAATAAGCCATACATAAAATATAGATATAAGGAAAAAACACTTGGTGTATAATAAAGAAAATTAAACTGTTAAAGTGCACACATAAAGGCCTATACTATTTAATATGATATACAATTATAATAATATTCTAAAATAAAACTTATCTGCAAAGCAGGCCTAAAATTAATATCCATGTGTTGCCTTATATAAAACAATCACTAATGTTTTTCCCCCAACCGATCAGGCTTGAATAAGATATTAATTATTCACATCCGTTTAAATGGCAGGCTATTAAAAGCCTTTAGTAAGAGTAATAATAATAAATAATAATGCATTCCCATCCTTAGATTGTTATGCAAATAGGGTCATCAACATAATAATAGTTACACTCATACAGACAGTCGTGTGGATTGCCATGTTATGTGTCTCCATCGCCAGTGACCTGCCATTAATCATGTTAAAGAAAAGAAAAGATTCACTCTAACAGATCATTACGTCTAGTGTTGAGTCTGAGAACCTCGTTCTCATTAAAAGATTATATCGATCAACACAGTGACTAAAACAAGACGTGAAGCCATGATGTCATGCATAAAGATACACTATATAAAACAGATTGATTCTATTTCAAATTTCTTCTCCCGATTTCCTGATAGGCCAATATATTTGTTTTTTTTCACTCGGAATATCATATCAGTAAATAACGTGGCAGACAGTATCTGAGCAGTAAATAAAAGGCACATCCATCCAACATCCCCTCCCTCTCTATCCCCCATACCCCTGAATCGTTAAACGGATCATTGGCTCGGGTCGCCAGATTGTAATACCCCACCTTCATCCTCCGCTGAAGCCTCGCTGTTGTCCAGGGTTTTGTCGGAGCGCTCCACGTCTTTCCTCTCGCCGTCGCCGTCCTCCTCGTCCTCGTCCTCGCTCTTGTTCCTTGGCGCCCACGTCATCTTGTTCTCCTTCTTCAGCCTCCTCCGTGCATTAGCGAACCAGGTGGAGACCTGTGTCAGAGTCATCTTGGTGATGATGGCCAGCATGATCTTCTCCCCTTTGGTCGGGTACGGGTTCTTCCGGTGCTCCCCCAGCCAGGCCTTCAAGGTGGTCGTGGCGTCCCTCGTGGCGTTCTTGCGGTACGCCGGGTCGTTGAGTTGATAGGGGTAACCGGGACTCCCGTACGGGTGGTAACCCAGTGCCCCGGCCATGCCCGTCGTGTGCGCGTCATATGGAGAGCTCTGAAGATAAAGGGGAAAAAAACAAAGTTGAAAAAAAAGTCTGTCATGTGTTTTCTAGAGTTCAGTTTCAAAATTGTAAAACATGTTAACTTGATATTAATTAAACATTTACAAAACAACTACATCAAATTGAAGGGGAATTTATTTGAAAGCACACTAAAATAACATTTAAGACAATCAGAAACAATACACTTTGTCCAACTGCGTTTATAGTAATGTGGGGAAAATAGTAAAAATGGGCTGGTGTGGGTGAGAATACTGTCAGATATAATCCTGTTTTTTTGTTTGTTTAATTATTAAAATACAATTTAAAATGCCATGGGGTTTATCAGCGACGTGCACTCTGTCGTTAAAAATAAACAAATAATCAATAATTCATATAATTTCCCGCTTTGATCATTTGTCAACCCCATTGGTGGTGAACAGACCGTGCGTAAAAAGCTGGCCGCAGAAAGACGTGGACTAATGGTTAACTAATGGTTAAGATCATTATCGGATTAACTAATAACAGGGGCTCCTGTTGATAGAGTCACAAATATAATAAAAAGGAAATTTCAATTTTCTGTAATCACCTATTAACTAACTCGTTTACCTTCAGCTTTTTTTGTTTTGTTGTGGCAGCCCCAATGTGTTAACACATATCTCCTCTTTGCAGCATTACAAATCCTATTAGCGAATCACTTGATATGCACCTTTCCTAAAACGCTTGAAGTGCCCTGTGACATTAGCATCGCGAGTCATGCTTTTCATGTTGAAATTCCGTTTATTCAGCACCGAATAAAAGTCAGCAACTTCATCCCCGGTGATTTTAATGACTGCCGGAGAATAAGAAAGAGTTATGGCTCGAGCTATATTAATTTTCTATGACACATAAATGAACTGCTTGGAGGCTAAAAGCTCAAATAATAATAAAACAATCTTAGTTGGTGTTCTGTTTTACATAATTAGCTGCGCATTGAGTGTTAAGCGTTGGTCAAGCCATTACAATTTGCAGCTCATGCTTAAAAATCCCATTTAAGCCAAAGGGGTCAGGGATTTTTATAGTGAGAACCCGACGACTAGGCCACTAGATATGAATGTATAGCAACTGTGCACTCCATAAGAAAGTTCAGCGAGCACTTAAGGATTAGTGAATCATACCGAAAACACTGTGAAGCTGTAGACTTCCACATACGCTGTGTGCATAAAAAAGAACCACTGGACATTTCGCAGACTTAACGACTTTACTTCGCCTACACAATCGCCTGCATCGGAGCCCCATTTTACAGAAACATAAAGGAATAATATAATATGGGGATATTTACCATGTAGGATGGGAATCCCGTGGTTGGATCGGTGGAGTATGACAGCGGGCTGGAGAAGCCCGCACCAGCCGAGGCGGAGAAAGCAGCCGATCCAGCGTATGGACTGAAGGCTGAGCCAGAGGACGACCTCGCCAAGTCTTCATTCCGCGGGGCAGCGAGAGCCGAGGCCCCGTACGCCGGACACGAATAAAGAGCCAGCGAGCCCGGGGGCTGGTAGAGGTAACCCTGAGGATAGGACATTAGTGTGCGCGGGATATGGTCGCCGCCGATTCCCCAAAAAAAGGGAGGAAAAAAACGCACAGGGTGTCGGGCAACAAACAGCCACAAATAATAAACAATCGGCTCAATAATCAGCCGTGCAAACAGTCATCAGACAATGGACATGAAAACAAGTCCTCCCTCCACAGCCCCCTTACTGGGAGAGAAAAAAAACCCCGAAAGATCTGTTAAAGCGCCCTCATAGAGGCAATGTGGCATGTGTCTTGATCCCCTAGCGTCCGATGTTTTTAGTACGCAGCACTATGAAGTGAGGAGTTAGGAGGGAAGGAGCCAGTGGAGTTTCAGACACACAGAGTATTGGGGGAAACTGGAGCTGTCACTCCGGCTCATCTGAATATCCCATCCCCGCCCCCTTTCTGCCTCCTAGAAATGGAGCCTCGGAACAAAACCAAGGACTGCACACTGCAAAAAGTATAGGCTTGATCCACGAACAAGACTTGTGTTGAAGTTTTGCGTGGGATTTTAAAACCCCTCAGACTATCGAAATATTAAAATGAAACTGTTTATATTAACTGGTCCACAACTACGAACTGCCGTATCTGTCATTTATTTCAGGGGAATAACTCAAACCCGTGTATCAGCATGTTACAGTAATTTATTAATGTATTTTTATTTTTTTCTAATTCAGCTATTTCGATTATGGTCCAATCATCAAATAGTACATTTCTGAGAGGGATCTAATTATTTTCTATTGTAAAATACCTAAACAGAGTGGCTTGGGTAGACAGATAATTATACAAAATGAGTTAACCTGTTTTAAGAGAGAGAGAGAGAGAGAGAGAGAGAGAGAGAGAGAGAGAGAGAGAGAGAGAAAGAGAGAGAGTACTATAAAATGGCCAGCGCTCCACACTTGCAGCTGGTCATTTCGTCAGTCCAACTATCAAACGCGGACACATCCATGAACGTATGCGAGCGACGATAAGTGCGCGCGCGCTCCCCAGACAGTGCGCGCTCTGGCCTGGCAGCGGGAGGTGTAGGCTACCCGGCTCCTTAATTTCCACCACTTAGCGCAACCCAAATGCTCATCCCTCATTACTACAATTGCATTCATCAGCAATAATAAAGCTCTTGGTGGCTGTGATTGTCGCTTTATGAAGGGGCCATCTCTCCTCTCTGCAGTTATCAAGCTAACCACCAACTCTGTTTGAGTGTGTGTGTGTGTGTGTGTGTGTGTGTGTGTGTGTGTGTGTGTGTGTGTGTGTGTGTGTGTGTGTGTGTGTGTGTGTGTGTGTGTGTGTGTGTGTGTGTGTGTGTGTGTGTGTGTGTGTGTGTGTGTGTGTGTGTGTGTGTGTGTGTGTGTGTGTCTGTGTGTGTGTGGGTGTGTGTATACCCGTGCGTAAATGTATTAGGTGAGTTTGACATTTTTGCTCTAGCACTTTTTATCCAGTGTGTTTGGGCACTCCCCTGTCTGCGCTGCTGTGTATCTTTGTGTTGCGCTCTTGGACGTGTCTCCATGCAGAACAGGGCACAGCCTTGTCCTTTATTATTGTGATTACAGGCATTATGACCTCTGTTGGAGACAAGCGATACAGCACAGCATGGCGGAAACCTGAAACTGTGACAGCGGTATTGGAACGGGCAGTCAAGGTGGCAACTATACCGGGAAGATGAGTGGCCTCGCAGTCTTCCTCATCAGTATTCATCCGAATGAATGTATTTATCCATCAGGTGCTTGTTCCACCACTGCAGTGTGCTCTAGCACTGTTGTAAACAGACACGGCGCTATTTAAATAGGTGCAATACAGCTCTCCTGTTGGCAGGAATGACTAATTCAGTAATAACACCCAAACCCATTCATTTACAAAAGGAGGCTGAGAGTAATATTTATACATCGAAGTCTTGTTAATTATTACACACATTCCCATGATGCCCTGTAGGCCTACTCAAATCTTGACTTAATTATAGTCATAATGGGGGCACCTTTTTCAATTCAGGCTACCGAGGAGACAGTGGTATGACTATGAAATCTAACAGAACATTGTTATACAATGTTATTTTTAATAATAACAAAATAAAATGTATGACATCAAAGTAATTCACACCTGATCAGGAGAAAGGAGTTTAAATACTTAATAAACGTAACAGCCATGTTTAAATATGAAAGCAAATAATCGAATGTACTTGGTCGATGCATCACCTGTTAACACTTTATTTTGAACCTGTAGGTCCAACCATATTCTAATTTACGAACTTCACTGAAAAACATTGTCAATAACTCATGTCTCTGCATGATTATGTAACATTTTATATTTACTGTGGTGTCAAACTTATTTGTTGTTCTCAGTCTAAGACAGTTTGCACATGTATTTGTAGAAATTAAACGTGTATTCTTTACCAAACTATTTTAATGGTCTGTCTGTTGTCCAGGAAGTGGTTAGAATTTTTTTTTTTTTTAGGAAGATGTCGGTGCTTTCTCCCAGGCACGACCAATCAATCCCAGAAGAGTAAACGAGTGCTCTCATTATAGATTGGGGTCAAGATATGGCGGACTGGGAGTACTGTTTGGCCCACACCAGGGGGCACTGTCTCCTCTAGACACAGACCATAGGCTTACCATCAGTACTGTACCATCACTGTGGCTGTGTGTGTGTGTGTGTGTGTGTGTGTGTGTGTGTGTGTGTGTGTGTGTGTGTGTGTGTGTGTGTGTGTGTGTGTGTGTGTGTGTGTGTGTGTGTGTGTGTGTGTGTGTGTGTGTGTGTGTGTGTGTGTGTGTGTGTGTGTGTGTGTGTGTGTGTGTGTGTGTGTGTGTGTGTGTGTGTGCATGGTCTGTGGTGGCATGTTGTTTCTTCTTCTTTGTATGTATGTATGTGCATATGCATATTGTCCATGTGAAAGTGCACCTGTCGGCCTGTTAAGGTGTATAACTGTGTGTGTGTGTGTGTGTGTGTGTGTGTGTGTGTGTGTGTGTGTGTGTGTGTGTGTGTGTGTGTGTGTGTGCGTGGTCTGTTGTGGCGTGTTTTTTCTTCTTCTTTGTATGTATGTATGTGCATATGCATATTGTCCATGTGAAAGTGCACCTGTCGGCCTGTTAAGGTGTATAACTGTGTGTGTGTGTGTGTGTGTGTGTGTGTGTGTGTGTGTGTGTGTGTGTGTGTGTGTGTGTTGGACTCTGCAGTAGGGCATTCCAGGTTTAGGTTTCAGACAGGCCTGAGCTCCTAAGATATTTTAGTCCCAGCCTGATGGAGATATAGGAGATGGGAGCGAGGAGATTGACAGACAGACAGGCAGAAAGACAAGGCCGACAGAGAGACAGACAGATACAGAGAGTAAAGAGGGTATAGAGACCGTAGGGCAGGCGGATAAAGCAAGACAGAAAAGCATCAGGTCAGACAGTCAGACAGACAGACAGACAGACAGACAGAAAGGCTGACAAGGAAAACAGATGTAGCCTCAGACACCCCATCCTGAATGACATTAAAGTGAATCTTAATGGCATGTATAAATATGGTATTAATATTGTGTTGATGATGTTGAGGATGAGTGGTAATACATTTTAAACAAGAAAGGTAAATAAAATACACACATTTGGGTGTGTTGTATAGACCTAATATACGAAATAAACGTGAATGTCTGCAAGCCAATATACATTTAAATAAAGTACATAACGTGGCATGTGTTTTGCAATTCACGTGGTGTTAAATTCTAGGGAATACACCATGGATAAAACAATTCAAACATGTATATGAATGAATTTCCTCAAATTCATTAGCATTTAATATTGCAAAATTTAAAAAAATATATACATTTAACTAATTGATTTTTATACCCATACTCATTCAACAGTTAAAAAAATATCATCCTTCCCGAATGAAGGAAACACATATTAATTTCTCAACTATTTTCTCCCAACAGAATTTACCACTTAACAATGTCAAACTGGCAGAGTTGCTTGTATTGTATTGACTTGATGATTGCTAAGTACTAACCCTTTTTGGTATGGTAAATTGCCATGAGTTGAATTGAATAGCTGAAGGTTATAACATCGATGTCATGCAGTTTGTTTATCAAACATATGACTAAATAGATATTGATTCCTGATTTTTCCTCCTCGTTTGAACCTCTGCAGTCAGCTGTTGTGGTTGTGGATCTTTTTCATTTGATCAACTTCTATGATGTGCATTGAGACTATTTTTAGAGGTTTATGCATTAACTGTGTGGGGGTGGAGATGGGTAAATGTGTTTGTTTGTGTTTGCCTCTCACTCTATGCATGGCTGTAGGGGCACAACTAACAGTGCAGCAGTGTAGCATAGAAATGGACGAGTTATGTAGTCATATTGAGCTGGACTTAAATCAATATGGTCTGGAATATAGCAGTATGATTAAAGTCTATGCCTGGCCATTGTTTACAGTAACCATTGCTGTGCATTGAGTTTTTCCACATTGAAAAGCATGTTTTTTTTTATCCTGTTGTCTTTCTCCTTTTAGCTTTGAGTGAGGTGTCCATCTCATATTTGCTGGACAAAGTCCCAATTCTGAGTGTATTATGCTCTCTGTACACAACTATTTACTCTTTTGAATTGTGAAACACCCAAAAAGCTCAAAATGTTTCATCCCATGTGGGCTGGTTAAGTAATGCTCAGCATCCCAAACGTGTACAAAGTACAGCGCATGTGTGTGTGTGGGTGTGCAGAGGGAAGGAGAAACACTGCATTGTGATCTTTCATTGTACAACATAGTTAGCTAGGCATACTCATTGTTAGCTTCATATGATCAAACGAACATCCCCAAAACTCCTGAGATCACAATGTTGCAGTACATGTCTTTGCGTATCTGTCATCACAAAAATAAATATCACATTTGCAGCATTTTGATACAAAGCATCACAGCATCTCCCCGCCTTTTCTCACTTTGGTCTTGTTGTTTTTTTTGTTGTACAACGGGGAGGGGGTCAGAAGGGGAGGGGGGCAACTGGGGGAGAACGAGGGGTTGGGTGGCAGACTGGCGACAGGCCGTCATCTCTCTCTCGCCTGGCATCTGCCCACTGCTGCCAACCCTCTTCTAATCAGCAGCCGTCCATGTGCTTGGCAGCAGAGGGGGTTTCAAATCAGCCCCTCGCCCCGAGTTAAAAACCCTAAGCCCTATCACTTTGTAAACGGGTACCTTTAGGGTGACTGAAGCGGGGACGCCTCTGATGTGCTGAAGTGGAGAACATCAGTTGCCACGTTCGCCCCAAAAATACGTTGTGCTGCTAGCGCTGTTGTTGCTGTTGTCCTCGCTCTCGTTTTATCATAGTTAAAACAACAAATCACCAGGCAGTTCTTTTCTTTAAGTTTGATTTGTTTAACATGCTGCTAACTGACATGGATGTTGGGGAAACAGTTTTCTCTGGGAGGAAAGTGAAGCCGTACAACCGATGGGCTTGAAGCGTATTTTCATCTTGAAGAAACTGCTCTCACAGTGAAACACACATATGTATGTTGCTGTATTCTGACATGTTGTCTGAAGTGGTAAGAGGCATATCAAACATGTTCCTACTTCCTAATTCACGGTTTGTAAAACTCTCACGAGTGCAGTATGTCAGACTACAAACTCCCACACATTATTTATCTAAATACTGTCCCACTGTGTGTGATATAAAGCATTACATTGAGTTCAA
Organism: Hyperoplus lanceolatus; assembly: GCA_026929865.2. NCBI lineage: Eukaryota > Metazoa > Chordata > Actinopteri > Uranoscopiformes > Ammodytidae > Hyperoplus > Hyperoplus lanceolatus. Next base: position 13,626,627 of record CM049401.1, on the reverse strand, counting down.
GGACAATGACACCAAGGCTATTAGGCATAGGACTCTGATTACTATAATGTTCATTTGAGGAACAAATTATGTTGTGTATAGCATAAAGCTATAGGGCTCATTCATCTGCAGGGTGTAGGGTGGGGGATTTAGGTGGGTCTGCTGTTGGCTTCAGAAGTAACAAGCACAAAGAACAGGCTATGTGGAAGGGGAAGACGAAAAAAAAAAAGAATATCCACAAATTATAGGAATTATGTGCAGCATGGGTTTCAAACACACACACACACATCCAGACGGGCTGATTGATGAACCAAACGAGTCGCCCAAAATCAAAGGGGGGAAATAAAGGGAGACACAAAGGGGGAACAATTTGAAATGGACTAACCCTCTCCGGTGGCTCTGTAGCCAAGGGTCGGGCAGATAGGGTTGCCTAGAAAGAGTCTGCTGACAGCAAGTGTCACTGGGCTTTGTAATCATTGTGCTGGACCTGATAGGGTTACTAGCGGCTAATCCAGGCTGACCTTGGTTAGGTGCCCTGAATGAGGACGGCTTTGTACAGTTGGGACAAGCTAACAGTATGACGGTGATGCTGACATATAATGTCTGCGTGGGGACTTGCCACCACAGCTCTTTTGTTGTGCTATCGAGTTACGAGTCCCAGCCACAAAAAAAAAAATCTCTTTCTCTCTTGGTGGAAGAAAGGTGGCATTTAAATTGTCACTGGGGAGAAGGAAGGTTGTATCTGGAGGTTCAAGAGGTCAGCTCTTGTGTTGGATGGTGTTCGAATGGCTTCAAAACAAATCCTATCGTGATGAAATTTCATGTTGTTGCCACGCAATGCTACGCGTGTGTGTGTGTCTTTGTGTCTGCACTATGTGATTGAAATGCTACTACACATCTGCAACATGTATGTACTGTATATGACAAGGCCTAACTGATACATTGTCTTTCTCCTGTATGGAAATATTTTCACAAAGTAAAAATATGTTATAGTAAATAAAGAATTAGGAAAAAAGGGCTGTTATCAAGTGACTGCCTTACAATAACATTGAAAAAAAACAATAGCAAAAAACTAAAATAAGTATGTATTAACACATTTGTTTTCAGGGGAACCAATTTGTCACTAAGCAACAGCAATTTTAAACTGACATAAAGATGCACATAAACCATGCCACATAATAACAATTGCTCCTTATGTTTCAAATGGACTGGCACCTTAGTACACAGGATGTCACAATTAACCAAGAAACCGATCAAACTAATGCTTTAGCAACAAAGTGTATTGCATCAGTATAAGAATGGGAGACGGAGAAAAGACTGAATTTACTGTTAGACATCATACACACACACGCCCTCAAAAGCATCCATTCGACATCCAGATATACACATCGTCCCATCAGCAAACACACACACACACTCCTTGAGGCTCCAACCGGTGTGAAGGCAGTAGAGAGAAGGCATCCTTGCCTTTTTTCCTGCCAGGGAGAGCTGTAAACGGGAATGGGATTCCCATCCCCTGGAGCCTGCTACTAATCCACAACAGGCCCACTGCTGGATTACTGGGGACATCAGCTGACATGCCAGCTAGTGCACACACATGCTAGCACGCGCACACACACACACACACACACACACATGCACACTCACCTACACATACACATGATCTCACACATACAGTGTATACACACAAACAAGCACACACACATCAGTACATAAACACACAGAGACACACACACACACACACACACACACACACAAGCCATGCAATATGTGCAACATACGCTCACATACATGCACATCAGTGGTCAGGCATGCAAGCATGGATGGAAGCCCATACACATCAAATAAATACACAGAAAACTGACAAATCACACACACAATCAAGACCTCGAATGCAGCTTGTGGCTTTAATACATTGGCAGGACAATATAGAGATTGCCATATTTCTACAGTCAGGAGTTGGCAGTAATGGCTACTAAGTCTTTGCTCTATTGTCCCTGCTGGTCTGGATGCTCGTTGATATATAGGCTGTGTGGAGTCCCTCACCATGCAATTATACACATCTATCCTGCATTATGTATGAGTATTTGCTTTGTGATTCTTGTGATTATTTTTTCAACTAAAGCATTCAACTTCATGTTTGTAAACCAGCAAATATGTATTGTGTGTCTTTTGTCCCCCCCCAATTATGAGATGTCCAAACAAACAACTTTTGGAAGGTCAAGTATATTTGTATTTTTATTTTGGAAGTTATAGCAGTGCTGTAACAATTTAAAAAAAATATACAGCATGCTGATGCCCAACCAAGGTTGCAGTTTTTTTCTATACAAAGAGTATGTTGCCATTTTCTTCTGGTCGTACATGAGCTACAGAGCATAACTTTAAAAAAATAAATTAACGTTAGTTACATTCAAGCCATTGCCAAACGAGTTGACACAAAGTTGATTAAGCTGATCAGCTCCACAATATTATCTCTGTACTTCTCTGTATGCCAGCGTTGACAAACTGGTGTCACACCCAACCTAGCACAGGAGCGCCCAATAAATGTTCCAGTTGTGGATTTGACTGCTTAGAAAAAACCTGGACATAGCAGAAGGTTTCAAAATGAATACGCGATCACCAAAGGCTTACCTCATGTAGATGTGGTTTTGTTGTAATTCCTCAGAATTCCTCATGGGAGCAAAACTTACGCACTATAGCTTTAAATGTATTTGTTTGTATTCCATCGTGCAATAGTACAAATTATTAAGATGTGTTTAAGGAAAGGCAACGTTTCAAATATTAAAGCAGCTAAAATAATTTTCTAGCAGTTTGGAGGATCAAATGTGGCATACAGTCAGGATATACAATGTGCTGATTGCTAATAACTATCAGCCCCCCAACCACACAAATCAGCCACAACACATTTCGAATGCAGTCAGGTAAATCTCAGCCCATGATTGGGTCAAGCGTGGTGGCGGTATTTGTGGTAAACACTGTTCCGCTCTGGGGGCTAAACGTTTGTGTCAGTAAAGAATAATTACACCCTTCGACGTTGTATCTATCGTGTTAATCTCGGTCCACAGCAGCCACTTTATTCTCCCGTTTGTTTAATAGCTCACTAGCAGCTTTATTGTTTCAAAGTGCTCGATAGCAAACCTGTAAATTCTCTGTTCAACATTTGCCCCCGTGGCGTCGTGGTTCACCGGCGCTGAATGTTGAAATAAAGCAAACAGCCATTGATCTGCAATCAAAGATCCAGGACAGGAGGTCATTTACATGTAGAGAAGAGAACCATTAGGAACTGTGGCCGCAAGGCATGTGTGCTGTTAAATTCATTTAGCAGTGGTTCGCTGGCACTATTGACTTACTTACACCAGGTATATGCTAAAAACAGAGAAAAAAAATCACTATAAGTAGTAGTGGTATAGGTGCTGTCTTTTGCTAATTAGAAATGAATGTGCATGTGTAGCTGTACACAACAAAGCCAAGTTAATTATCTCGGGACCAAGGGAGAGGGACAGGCTTTTATACTGTGGCCCTTGATATGAAGCAAAGGAATCAGATAGTAGGCAAATGGCTGTGGAAAAATTAGGCAAACCCTCTTATTGGCAGTTGGTCAAGTTTGCAACTGTCCCAGGAGTCCCGAGTGCTTACGCAATGTGTTGCAGCTTCTGTTAAAATGTGATGATTAAATGGGCAAATCCTTCCTAGATGTGCAGACTGAGAGTGGTGCCTGTTTATTTTATTTATTCATAGCGTGAATATGAATAATTTATCGGTCAGCAGTTTTTGTCAGCGGAGAATCATTTTTGTATGTGGCGGGCTAAAGGTTTGTGATTTTTTGCATTTGGCACTTTTTACACTGTATTGTCAGCCGCCATCTTCTGTCAGGGTCATCTGTGTGTGTGTGTGTTTGCTCAGGAACAAATCAGTGACTTTCTCAAGCTGGCAAAACAGGTTGTCATCGGCTTGCAGTGTAGGCAGGGTAGGCAGTGACTACCCTGGCGCTGTGTGCAAAAAAAAAAAATAAAATAAAATAAAATAAAATAAAATAAAATAAAATAAAATAAAATAAAATAAAATAAAATAAAATAAAATAAAATAAAATAAAATAAAATAAAATAAATGTTTTATTTACTAAACTTCTATTTGTATTATTACTGTTAATTATTTCAATCTTTACATGTAATCCGCGATTACTTTAAAAACGTGTAGACGTTTTAATGAGAAAGGTGGCAGTTAGTAAGTTACGCCAAAATAAGCAGTGCCTTTGCTGCCCATTCATTGTGGACGAAATTATTTTTTTCCGCGCATGTACGCTTCGATCTGTATTCTTTAACATTTACGCAAATAAGCATAATCATTTCTGCAAATTTTGACGTAAATGTGGTACGCTAGAAGCCTTTACGTTACATATCATTCATGGACCAATTAAAATCAAGATATTACTGGACATTTACGCAGCTTAGGCCAACGTCATTACGCCGGCTACGCTCATTCACGTCGTTACCCCCGCAAATTTTAAAGTCAACATTGCAGCTGCTCGCAGATATTTCAGACTGGAGGAATTTTAACAAATTGTATTATAATTTAAAAAGGAACAGAATGAATAGCAAGAGAAAGGCCTACGCCAGCCTTGGACGGTGTACAGCAGCAACAGGGACAAACAATATTTGAGCATTTCAAACTGACAGGTAGCCTACATGAAAGGAAGGATGCTAGCTAGCTGTGCTGTCAGACTGGATTACTATCGTCTTGCTTCTTTCTACAGCCAGGGATTCAGATTGGTGAGTCAGAAACTTTTTGGGGGATTTATTTAATAATAAGGATGGATGAATTGATACCGAGTGCAATCCATTCTGCATTTGATATTCAATTGAGCAGTTGTGTTTTCATTGTTACTGACGGACAAACCTAAACTGTGCAATGTGGATAAATGGTTACATTCTGATGCTGGACAGGTCCATGGGACATATGCTACTGGTACTTTATCTATTAAGATAAAGTTTATGGAGTGGAGTTGCCATCAGTTATGCTGTAGTCCTACAGAAGGGTGAGTGCTGTCTTTTATTTTGAAGCTGAATAGAAGTAGTAGTTTGAATCGGCGGAGGTTTGACTCGTTCCCCTAAGTTTTTTTAGACCAAACTACAGTAGGCTACGGGCAAACCTGCAGTCACCATCGTGACATTTCATATACGTCCCGTCTGTGTTTGTGTGTCGGGTGTGTGTGTGTGTGTGTGTGTGAGAGAGAAAGAGGGAGGAACTTATTTGAAATCGGCCGTGTGTGCCTGTTTGTTGTTTATTGTTTTTGATTTAACAATATAGGTTTAGAGAAATCTGGCTTTCAGAACTCAGTGCCTACCCACTCACTGACCTCACCGCACGACACTGTCGGCTTGTGCACGATAAAATAAAAATGTTCCCGTTTTTAATATTCCTATTTTGCCTACTTGTTTTTTCGACAACTTAAGTGGGATTTCATTGTGTGTTTTAACAGTGATGCCATAACAAAAGCAGAATTAATTACTGGTAAAATGTTAGCCAGTTAACATTTTTTTAAATTTACTTTGGGTAGCTATAGCCAGTTCATTTGGAAGGGCATCGAGGGACCCACAAAATAAATAAATAAACACATATTTGTGCAATACAACGTGGTACACATTCACCTGACTTTGTACTGTATGGCCTATTTAAGAAACTGGAGCACCAAGCACATACAAGCAGACCCAACACAGAAGTACACCGGCTGGGTTTGTGCAGGATTAGTCCCAAGTCCTGTCCCATTGAAAATATATGCATGCACCTGCATACTGCATGTTCTTTGGACAGCTACATTTTCTCCTGCAGTGATGCAAACTACACCATATCATTTTTAAAAGGCATCTGAGAATACAATTTCAAACATGTCCCAAAAAGGTCTTGCCGGGTCATATAAAGTGAGATTAGTATCACCTTGTATGAGAATGTCTTCCCAAGAAGAAAGACATCAGCAGTTGTTTCAACCAGCTCCCCAAAACCACAACGAAACATTAGACTGCATCACTGAAGACCACTGTTTCCTGTTTCCAACTGTCAAGTATATATTTTTTAAACGTGACCACAATCGTTCCATAAACTTAACCAAGGAGGAAGTCCTGTATGTTAACCTCAAACAATAGGATTATCTTGTCTGCCTAAAACTTATCGACAGACAAATTATGTTGTCCTGGACATGGGCGCGTCAGATCAGAAAATGCTTCTATGTTTTTTTTATTTTTTATATACACGAAAGCAAATGTGCTCAGAAAGATGGTTTCCTTCACCCTCTTTTCCTCAACACTACAAGTGTCTACTTCCCTACACTCAGTCAAGGTCAATTGAGTTCTCCAGTCTGTTATCAGTGGTTTTTTTCTTGATGGAATTGTGCAGATAAGAGAGTACTCAGAAAAGACCGAAGGAAACAGGAGATCAAGGAAATGCTGGTTCTCAAATAATTATTGCACCTTCTCCGAGAGATTTATTTCTAACCTTTAACAAACTATACAGCTCTCAACACACTCTGCTGCACTCAGGGGGTGGATGTATTGAACTATTGGTTTGGAAATAGCTTGAAGTGTTTAACTGATTTTTACAGGAAAGTAACTATGGATTGGAAATGTTTGTTGTCCTTTCCTTATGTGACCCACTGAGTGAGATTCAATGTGGATAAAACAATCAACATGAAAGCAAATGGTAAGTTTGATGTCAGAAATCAGTGCATCTTGGAAGCTGGGGCCGTCCTAGCGTCAGAGGCTCATCAGAAGTTTTGATGTCGGCTCCCTCTGAAACCATTGCTGATAGCTGTCTCTTCAAGATGTAATTGCTTGTTGCCAACATAAAAAAAACAGATAAATGACTGGTGCCCGACTGGCAGACTTTCCTTTTTGCAGGGCCTTGACTGGATTGAATTAGGGGGTGTTGGGATGACAATCTTCTGATGTCCGAGCTACAAACCAATATGTTTTTTTTTTATATCGAACAGAATTCACTGGAACTGTTGTATTTTCACATACAGGGTACTTTTGATAACAATTAAAGCTTGGAATAAGTAATAAAGTCATGGTCCAAATAAGGATTATTCTGGTATGGATGTACAATTGAATCTACTGTAAGTCTATGCCAATATACAAAATATTACCAACCAACAAAAGAAATAAGAATTTTTATAAAATCCTGTTTTTTATATAAGACATTTTTGAGGAGCTACTTTTGCCTTTAATTGCTGTATCTTGTAATAATAATAAAAAAACAGTAGAACATTAGATGTGTTCTGCTATTTTACAACCACAGAATACAAACAGACACACACAGACACACACACACACACACACACACACACACACACACACACATACACACCTACAAACACTGCAATCAGGACCTGCCTGAGTTGATGGGATCATCACTAAAAAGTACCGACAAACACTTTGACAGACCTCGATCTAACCAGGGCCTTTTCCCATTAAGGCACGATTATGTGACTAGCCCCCGAGTTACTAGCAATAAAAGAAATGTCTCTCTCTTTTTTATTACATCTCCAAATCGAGAACAATGGAAGGTTTGCCTCTGAGCCATTTATTCAGCTCTGATGTATGATTAGCGCGGGGCAAATCAATACCATGTTGGATGATCTTAACGGAAAAGTACCGTGATTTCCCCCTCAGTCACAGGGCCAAGCGCTGATATTTGTCTGTCAACGGTGACATGCTATCTCTTGCAGGGGCACTGGGGCCAAAACACAGGTATTGATCCTGTCAACATTGATGGCCCTAATGGTACAGAGGATGAGGGAAACTGCCTGCCACTGGAAATGTAATGCAGCGCTTGGAGCGACCTCATGGACCAATGGAGGCGAACATGATGTTAACCTGCTTTTATTGTGAATTTGTTGTCAAACATATAGGCCCTAAATAATGCATTTCATGTTCAATTGAATGTATTTTAACAATATAATTTAAGTTCAAACCCTGCTGTTTACATTATTTACAGTGACTGCGAGTTAGGCCTATATACAGCTAACATATTCAGAGTGCAATTTGCTGATGACTGTAATTCATCGCTGTGCATAATTGAACAGAAAGTGCTTTTATTTTGAAGTGCAACAGAGGAAGATGTGTCCTGTTTTGCTAGCTTAGAGTGAACAGAGTACATGATGAGATGCAGCCAACATGGCCGACATGCCTTTATTTACTATTCCTTTGTAATGCTGTAGTATAAGTTCAAGCGGTACATTTTTCAAACTAAACTATAACACGTCCTGGTCTTCATTTGAAGCTTCCACAACCCTAGAACAATTATGCTAACATTCCACAGTGAACGCTGTACAACATTAAAGCTAATGCGCTAACAAGAGTATGCATGAAGTCACAGGAGATTTTTTTTCTGCATTGACAAACAACAAAAGAAAAAAAATGCTCATATTTTTTTGGATAATGAGACTTGATTTTTGTCCAGATATCCACTAGTTGTATTCATAACTTTATACGTTAAAGATAGTTTTAATGTGTTTTTCACCACATCTTCTGTCTTCATCCGCTAAAATGCTGCTGCTGCTCTTGGAAAAAAGGTACCACCATCACTTCATAGAGTCATGAATATGTTGGTCTACTGGGACCAATAAGCACAGGTTTGCAGTTACATGTGTTGGGCTTTACGGCAAGGGATGTAGTTCTGTGACTGTGATGGGATGTACAAGCGCATTTATGTGCTACAAGAGACAGTCTGTTATAAATAAAGGCTTGTTGTCATCTGACCATGCTCATAACTGAAGAAACTGCCATAAACCGGCAGTGAACCAGAGAAAAAAGATCAATGTATTGGTTAAATACATAAGTAAAACATAGTGTGAGGTACAATTGTAAGGTGTTCTTATATGGGGCTATTATTGTATCAAAACGTTTGCAAATGCGTATTTAGATCTGTGTGCGTATACAGTTTTGTGTGTCTGTAATCAGATTCATGTGTAAATGGTTTTGTGCGTGCGTGCATAGATTTGTGTGTCTGAAAATGGTTTTGTGTGTGTGTGCACAGATTTGTGTATCTGCAAATGGTTTTGTGCGTGTGCGCACAGATTTGTGTGTCTGCAAATGGTTTTGTGCGTGTGTGCACAGATTTGTGTGTCTGCAAATGGTTTTGTGAATGCACACAAAGATTTGTGTGTGTACACGGTTCTGTGTGTAGACACATCTGTAAATTATATTAATTGTGGTTCTAAAAGCTCAAATAGACTAAGTCTTTTTACAAATCTCTTTTTACAAAGCCATGGAAGAACTGTAGCAAAAGTCACGTGGTGTAGCAAAAGTCATGTGTGAAAAGACAGACACGTTGATTGGTCAATGTGTTACAGTGGCAGGACTCTTATTTTGAAAATCCCTAAACCGGATGTAAACAGAGCTTTGGCTATGAACCCATGTTGGCTATGCATGGAGGTGTCGTGGAGACAGAAGGCGAAGAGTGCTAACGGACACTGCAGTTGACAAAGCACTTCAACTTCAAGTAGTTTAAAAGTAAGTATTGATTAACAATTTTCCTTTTTTTCTTTTCAAGAATCATTCGTTCCTATGTAAATCTCAGTGATATCGGATACGTTTGCAAAAAGGAATCCCCTCGTGAATGCGTGCCGTGGAAGGACCATTAGCTTGATGTGAAACATCGTCACAATAATTATTTTAATAACGCGAGTGAGAGCTTCAACACCGGCAATCGCTTCATCTTCGTCAGTTTTGTCCATCCAGTTGTAAGCCTTGGGTAGCTTCTCTTTTAAATATGTGAACAACAAGACCGCACAACGAGCTCTGACACCAACACACACACACACACACACACACACACACACACACACACACACACACACACACACACACACACACACACACAATTACTTTTATTTTTCGGAACCGCAAGTCTAAAAATACTAAGGTCTTAGGCAAGGCACCGACACTGTGTGAGCGCGCAGGCAAGCACACAGCATTGCCTACCGACACACAATCATCACCAAAATAAATATGTTCAGTTTATCCCAACGCTGGAGTTGCCAGTGTCGGCTTTGTAAAAAGAGATTTGTAAAAAGATTTAGTCTTTGTAAAAAGAGACTGAGCTTTTAGAACCACAATTAATATAATTTACAGATGTGTCTACACACAGAACCGTGTACACACACAAATCTTTGTGTGCATGCACAAAACCATTTGCAGACACACAAATCTGTGCACACACGCACAAAACCATTTGCAGATACACAAATCTGTGCGCACACGCACAAAACCATTTGCAGATACACAAATCTGTGCACACACACAAAACCATTTTCAGACACACAAATCTATGTACACACGCACAAAACCATTTACACACGAATCTGATTACAGACACACAAAACTGTATACGCACACAGATCTAAATACGCATTTGCAAACGTTTTGATACAATAATAGCCCCATATTCTTAACAAGATACTGCTGGATTCTCACACTAGATACCTTCTAGTGTGGTGTCAACAGACACCTGCATGTGTTGTACATTCATAAGCATATTGATTGTCAGCTGTTTTAATATGACAATGATATGAGAAGAAAAAAAACAACTTTAAAGAGACATAAAAACAAGCAACCTTTATCAAAATGTCGGCAGCTGCACTCCAGAAACACAAAGTACTCCCACACAATTCCTTATGATTATAATCGAATAGCATGGTAACAAGTCCGGCTAAGTAGTTAATCCACTATAGTTTGGCAGACGTTGGGAGACACATATTACAAAAGGGTGTAATGAACATGACCTGCCTGCAGTATAGCCAATGATATTCATATAAAGAATCAAAACTACACTTGGGAGCCCTCTGATTACTTAAAATAGTTGGCTACGTGTGTGTGTGTGTGTGTGTGTGTGTGTGTGTGTGTGTGTGTGTGTGTGTGTGTGTGTGTGTGTGTGTGTGTGTGTGTGTGTGTGTGTGTGTGTGTGTGTGTGTGTGTGTGTGTGTGTGTGTGTGTGCGCGCGTGTGTGTGTGTGTGTGTGTGTGTGTGTGTGTGTGCGTGTGTGCGTGTGTGTGTGTAATGCTTGTATTGAGGGTGGGAGGACTGGAAAGGTGACTGGCACTTACATCTACGTATAGTATAAGACTATTTCTATGGACATGCACGTTGTTTGAATGTGTCTGTGTGTGAATATGTGTGATGCATTAGTTGTCTGTACGTGTGCGTTAACATCCAGTGCCCCTGGCTAAGCGTCTTCAGATCTTTTTTCTTGTTTATGCATTTCTCTTCCTAGACTAAGGCCTCAGGAATATGCTGGGGGCTAGACAGACACAGAAGTGTGGGATGAACATTTTTATTTATTTATTGTCAGTAATGATCACTCAGCATGGCTATCAATACAGCCAAAGGATGGGCAGGTTGGACTTCTAATACCATGGGAAAACGGTGGAGCACTGAAACTGGACATGTAAAGGCTTTAATATGCAATACACATATAGCTTATGACTTAAGTATTAGACAGAGCAGTGTGTCTTCAGCATGGATTCAAATGGAGCAATAAGGAAACATTATATCTAGATTGTGTTTTTTTTTTGTGACCACAAGGTCTCTAAAACTGTCTGTATCTGATGGATAGTAACATGTCGGGTTTACTGCTGAATTAACTTAATAATGTGACCCCTGTGGAATCCATTTTGAGTCCTCAACATAAATATTTGATTTATTTTGTGTGCCAGTTAAATCTAAGTGAAATTAATTCTTTAAAACCTTTACTTCAGCTACTGCCCGGCACGTTGCACATTCATATATCGCTCGTATTCGTGTTAGTCATCCCACCTGTTATTCCGGCCCCCTCAAGTTTTCAGGGAGAGAAGGCATCATTGAGGTTAAGCTAGAGTACATAACACCAGAGCACAATGCCATCAGATAACTTGTCAGTCACGGACAGCTGGGAAAAAGGCACACACACACACACACACACACACACACACACACACACACACACACACACACACACACACACACACACACACACACACACACACACACACACACACACACACACACACACACACACACACACACACACACACACACACACACACACACACACACACTCACAGAGAAAGTCACTGGCCCCTGCCTCGCACACTATGACGTGCCAAACACATACTCTGAGTGCTTCTGGATAGAAACAGAGAGTGACAGCGATAGAATTTACTGAGATGCTATCAGCAAAGCAGCCATCACAGCTTTGGCAGATTGGAAGGCCATCAGGACCCATCTCCCTGGCTCTGATCAGTGTTCTCATCCTGACATCAGCCCGCGATGTTAACTCCAGGCCCTGAAAGGGGGCTATGAACCATGATCAGCGATATCAAGCCACCAGGAATAGAAATCCATTTTTCCTGCCTGGAGGGGAAAGTGTGTGTGTGTGTGTGTGTGTGTGTGGGGGGGGGGGGGGGGGTGAATGAATATCAGTGGCCCCCATGGTCTGGTCTGGTGGGGTCTTAGTAGGGTGTCAGTCTCTCTCCCTCATGCCTCGCCACAAGGGGCCCTTCAGCTGTTTTTCCCTCTCTTCTTGTTCTGAAGGTTAAAGGATTAGGAGCTGTGTTTTCAGACCGGATTGCTGTCCTGGCATGGATTTAGATTTTGGCCACACACACACACACAAGAAACTAGAGCCCCAACATACACGCATGCAGGTGCACATATGTACACGCAAACACACACAGATGTACACACACACACACACACACAGACAGATCACCAGCATCACCGCTGAGCAGGAGGTTGTGGGGATTAGCAGGAAATACCACAAGATGGTGGCCAAAGCATTTTTTCTTCTTTCTTTACGGAGCTAAATAACAAAATGAGAACAAACCAGAGGTGCTTGTACCAAGTTGTTTTTCACTCACCCTCCTCCCTCTCGGGTGTTCCATCCTCCTTCCTTCCTCCTGTCCTGTCTAAACATGCTGACCAAGTGCGTTGTGGCATTTCCAAAAGCAAAAAGCCATTAAATATAAACACGGCGTGTGTGTGTGTGTGTGTGTGTGTTGTGTGTGTGTGTGTGTGTGTGTGTGTGTGTGTGTGTGTGTGTGTGTGTGTGTGTGTGTGTGTGTGTGTGTGTGTGTGTGTGTGTGTGTGTGTGTGTGTGCGTGTGTGTGTTTTCTCTTTTCTGATCTTTCCGCTTTCATTTGATTCATTTCTGTTTTGCTTAGGAACTTATTGGGATGCCTGTGTATAGCCAAGCAAAGTCTTGATGAATTATTGATCGATGACAGCTTTATCAAACCGCCACGTTGTACACGTACTTGGCATTTCTCAACACTGGATTTACAGAGAACCGACACTAATGCGCTCATGTCGTTCAAACTTGTTTACAAATTGGGGCGAGTCGGTGGAACTCTAAAAAAAAAGAAAACCTGACGTCCAGGTACCGACAGACCTGGCCTGAAAGCATAGACGAGTGCACGGGAGAAAGTGCGTATGTGTGTATTTGACTTGCTGTTTGGGTTTGCATGAGGGAACATACACCAGACTTTAAAAAATGTATGAAGAACACAGCCTGTTTTTCTCTCTCTCTCTGTCTCTCCAACACAGAGAAAGAGAGCAAACGGTTCCCAGATTGCCAGGGGAAAACACAGTTCAAATAGTGTGAGGGCGAAGGGAGCAGATCAGAGAGAAAGCTGTTTGCAGTTCAGGCCTACAAGGCAATTCTTCCCCCGACTCCCAGGTGAGAGAGCTCAAAGAGAAATAAACCTGGGGTACCAATTTGCTGAGTTTTGTTCAATAGATGGGCGAGTGTCTTGGAGATTTTACCCCAGAGTGCACAGGAGCCAGGGCCAGTAAACAAAATTACTTAAGGATGGTTACATATTCTCTCTCTCTCTCTCTCTCTCTCTCTCTCTCTCTCTCTCTCTATCTGTCTTCCCTCATGCTTGAAGGAGACAAGCCCTTTGTCTTTGCTGTGGCCCAACTTGTGTTTAAAGTGTGTGCAGGTAGATAGAGCACAGGTCGACATGTTCTCTATCGTCTCAATCTCGACATCTTCTGGGCTGTTTGCCTTTGTCTCTTTCACAAATCTTTCTTTTTTTCTTCTTCTTCACTCACTAAAAACTGCAGGATTTATATACACTATACTACATCTTGACTCCTCCACCGCATTGCAGGTAGCACTTCTTATCATACCGTATGGCTTTTTTATGTAGCTGTGTGTTGATTTTTATAATGTGATGCTGATTTATGTACGGACAATTGCGAATAACTTTTCATTCACCATATCTTCTCTCCGGTACACACGGACGCAGACAGGAGTTGCGCGGGGATTGAATAATTGCGCCAATGAATATTCCCGCAGCAAAGATAACGCGCGGCCGTTATTTCAGGCCCCCACCGACACAGAGGTTTCATCATGAGGCTCATGATAAAACTGACTGTGACATACACCGCAGGACACCTCTCGCCCATTTTTACAATATGCCCTTCCGTGCTAAACAGTGAAATGAATTCCCACACATCACCATCTCGCCCTATACCTGGAGCACCCCCTTTTCTCTTCGCACCCCCCCCCCCCCCTTTGGAACAATCCATTAATTCACCCAGATCACTATCTGCACAGATTCAATTATTCCCGAAACCATAACCATAATACAGAGCTATGACAGGGGCCATATATTCAAACCAATATTTATTTGTAATAATGCCAGCACTCTCTCTGTCAAAGCCCCGGCAGACAGGTGGAAAAGGCACCGAGCGGAAACAGGACATAGTCTATTGAAAGGCCCTGCTGATTTATTAATGCTCCCCCATTTAAAAGTCCCTTAATTTTTTTTCTCCATGCCTTCCATGTCTACATTACCACCATATGTGCGTGTATGTTTTTGGTCCATGAATCAATGTTGTTAAAATAAACAGTTTATCCCTGCGTTAGCATTCCTCTGTTGCTATGCATAAGGCTCTATCCTTTCAACTCACACTCAAGTGAAAAGTTCACATAGGGACATGGGGTTTATATCGCTTGTGTTTAAATATTTTGATGAAGCCTTCTGCACACTGGTGACGCTTGAGTTGAGAGGCCGGCTCAGAGTTTGGTATATTTTTTTTTTATGATTGACTGCGAAGGGGAAAAGAGAGAGAGAGAGAGAGAGAGAGAGAGAGAGGATAAATGGTTGTGTATTAGGGAGGATGTGAGTGACTGCCTCGGAGACCCGAGATGTAGAATTCAGATGTATAGTAACAGATTGCAAAGCGTGCAGGAATCAAAAAAATAGTTTTCTTTCCGCTTTGATTTGCGCAGTGGTAATATTACATGCAAATAGAACCCATATTACAGAATGGATGGTCTCAAAAAAACAACAACAACAAAGACAAACATGGCTCGAATCTCTCTGCTTTTTCCCCAGCCGGCACCACTTATTTTTTTTGTTGAAAATGAGAATTGCAGATTGCTTCACCTGTTTGTGTTGGGCACATTTATTTCCTGGGAGCTGGAAAACTATACAGAGAAAAGCAGACAGAATGCAGAAAAGGCCTGGAAAAAAAGCCATCATTGTTTACACTTGACCAACCATTACCCAAAGCCCCATGAAGAACGAACAAAGTCAAAAAGCCTGCACCCACAAACACACACACACACACAAACACACACGCGGTACAAAGCGATATCTCTTCAGCATATAACTCCTCTCCGAATTGTTTGATCCTAATTGCAATACGTCTCAAAAAGCCAGGTCCCAGTGCCGCGTGGGGTTGTTTTCAGAGTGAGATAAATTAATTTTCATTGTGTGGCTGTTGTAATGTCACAGATGAGGACCGCCCTGACCTGAGCTTGAACTCATCAGTTGAAATGAAGTTGTTCACTCAGCTGTAGAAGACAAACCATAGTTGCTGCAGATTGATCAACCCCATCAGGGCACGTGCAATATAGAGGAAATGGCTTCCACCCACTTCCACTTTGACCCCAGGAAATGTTGGATTAGAGGGAGTGTGCATGAGTAAAGAGCAAGACCGTGGTGTATATGATATACTAAATTATATAGAGACTTAAATTAGATGTCTAACCTAATGTGTGTGTGTGTGTGTGTGTGTGTGTGTGAGCGTGCAGAGCAGTTCCTGTCTACCATCATATCCTTTGGTCATTCTGTCATTGTGTGTGTGTGTGTGTGTGTGTGTGTGTGTGTGTGTGTGTGTGTGTGTGTGTGTGTGTGTATATGGGGGACCATTTTACAATGCATTTACGGCACCTGGCATGTTATGATCTACGTATGATTTCAATGCTGTGCCATATGTGGCACAGCTGTCGAAAAAGTGCGACCATGCAAAAGATACTGTAACGTTCTGTATGGAGCTGCTTTCGAGATGTCCTTGAGAACACACTTCAGACAAAAAAACAAAACAAAAAAGGAATAGGGAGAGAAGACAAGCTGGTCTTTGGAAGGAGTTGTCATTTCTGGTTGGAGTTGGATTCTGTCTGGCTATTTATCCGTCAGCCGGCAGCGTCTCGGCTGAATTTGACTGCTTCTAGTAAAGCGTTATGTATATGAGACAGAGATATCAAAACAAGAATTGCGAACGTTTCGCTCAAGAAGACTTCTTGACATAACAAGACAAACAAGGCACGCGCTATGTCAAAAAGTTTAAGCTGTGATGTTTTCTGTTTCTCGAATTTCTCGCACGGTTCTGAATTCTCACGAGGCCGTCTTTTTTCGACACTCATTTACTTTGTGAACCAAAAATATAATAATAAATAAATAACCTTTTGCTTGTGGAATCTACGGAGCCCATCAAAGCTGTTTTCCTTTGCTGAACTTGTGTTTTCAGGTATTTTTCATACAGTCTGCAAACTCCAAATCCCTCACCTTCTTTCCAGTGTTGTTGGCAGTACTGCATGTGTGTAGGTAAGCGAATGTAGCTATCATAGGCTGTGATGGGGCTTCACAGGCTAGATACTAAAAGCCATATATTATGTAGTTGTTAAGGGATGTTGATTTGACAGAGTCTTTATAATTTCCTGGGTACTGAAACTGGAAGCTTTTTTTGCTTTTGTATGAAACTCTGATAGGTGGAAGAGAGAGGAATATGATCCCATTATTTCCTGGCTTTGCGCAAGCCTGACCATATGATTTACTCACCCATCCTAAACACACACAGAGGAAGTGTGAGGGGAAGAAAGGAAACAAGAGAGAGAGAGAGAAAGAGAGAGAGAGAGAGAGGCAGCCTGCTTGAGTCATTGCATTTGCACGCATTAGAGTTTGCAAGACTAATGTTTTGGAAAACAAGAATAGGGAAAAGTAGAATGCTTCAAATGGCTGTGCGTGACTGGATTTGGTTTGAAAAGGATATGTACGCCTTCTGAGGGAAAGGTTCCCTGCGCTATATACCCAACTGGAAATTTTTAATCTCACAGCTGAAAACTTTAAATACAAAAGCCGCTCTTCAGGTTCACTCACTCTGCCTGTATTCACAATTGCCACAACAAACAGTCTAAAAACTGATTACTCCCCCCCCCCACCTCCCTCTAGACAACTTCTACCAAAGCTGTGTGTAAACTGAGACATTGTGCAGTGATCGTCTTGGCTCGCAACAAAATTATTTGAATATCAAAAATGTTTATGAATTAATTAAGTTTTAATGGATTTTATACTTTATTCACTTGCGACATCAGTGAGAAACAAGCTGCTGTAATACAGTCTGCTTCCCATTCAGTAAACACTGGCTAAGGATAAGTGCAGTTGGATTGTTGTTTTCCAAAGCTGCTGGGCGATGTAACAATACAGGGAGCACTTCACGTCTCCATCCAGCACCAAATCTCTTCCAGTGTTTGTCATACACACCATTGTTGGAGTACTTACAAAGATTGAAGATTATCTCCCCCTCGCTGGGCAACGCATGTTTGCAGCAGAGTCTCCCATGTATAATTCATTGGGAAAATAAATTGTCAAGACTTTAAAAGAACACAATGCATTTTGTACTGGGCAACACTTTGCTTTTTACCCTCCAAATTATTTATTGTTTCCTCTACCCCCTCGGGCCTTGGCCTGACCTTAAGTCATTTCTAATTGGCTCTGCTGCCACACTGCTCTCTGTGTTTACACACCCCTCTGGTGTTTAGTGCACAGTCCAACTAAAGTGGCACAGCCTCGTCTGTTAATGTCTGAGCGTAATGCACTTATCAGATGCATTGTGCACTTCTCATGTTTTAGGTGAAAATGTGACTCATTTAAACAAGGCCTAGCTATCTTTTTGAAAAATATATTTTTTTTTCTGGAATAATGCATCAACAACAAGTCACTCAGTGCGTTTACATGCAGACTCATAATCGGATAACTAAACGAATAAGACCTCAACAGGACTTTTAAACTGCATGTAAACACCTTTATCCGATCTACTTCGGACACAAACCGGCACAATAACGGACAAGAGAAGTCGGATAAGAACACCTAGATAATTCGTTCATTGTCGGCTTTCTCTCTGCATGTATACAGGGATCGGATATCGCATCGACTTCTCGTTCTGTGCTTGTGTGCCTGCGCGTAATAGGCTACACCATGGGTTATTGACGGAAGAGAACCGGACATGGCTCTAAAACCACTTGTTGAAAGCATGGTTGAAAGGGCTACAGCGCCACCTAGCATAGTGGAGACAGCCATGCATCGGACATTTATCCGATTTCTGAAAGGCCATGTATACTCAGACAAGTGACGCGGTCCGTTCGAGTGTCTTGTTCGATATATGTGATAATCCTATCTAGTTGTGCCATGTAACGGCACTGACTGTTGTGATATTCTAGAAATGTAAGTATTGGTATTTACGATTGATGTCTAAAAAAGTCATCATGATCAGCAATACAGTCCAGGCAAAAGCAGACTTAAATATTAAATATTAGACTTAAATATACCATTTAACAATTAGTTGATAATTTTTTTTTTTTTTTAATTAAAAAAAAAATCAACTTTGACGATGATGGATTAATCCTCTAAGCAATGTGTTAAGCACCCCAAGGCTTTCTGATAGTAATGGAATATCTGACTACGGGTCGGTGGAGAAAACCAGCAATCTGAATAAGACAACATGGGTTTTGGAAAGATGTTATGGGCACATATATTTCACAGCATTTTTATATTTCATAGACACATTCATAAATGTATTAATCCTGATCCTAAATGTCATATTAAAAAATAATTTAAATATGTGTTAGTTTGAAATGGACAGGTTCATGCTAAGCTGTGTCTAAGCACGTGTGAAGGATGTGGTTGACCGCACACACAAATACACACTGAGAATAGAGTGGATACTTTGATAAAGAAAAAAAACATTGTGGATCGGCCCACACATTGTCACATTTGTTAAAAATATATATAAAATACCAAACTAACCTGAAACTGTTTATTATATTGTCTTTCATTTGCACAACATATTCCAGTTTATCTTGTTTGAAAGAACACGTGTTGAATATAAAATACTGCATACATAACATATTGAGGCAATACCACCATACAAACCAATGTGTTCTCGGAAAGCATGCCTTAGACAACCCAATGAGAAAACTTGATGGGCTAATAGAATTATCTGTGCTATTATCCATCTATTGTTTGATGTGACGACTCATCAGTCATGCTGCCTTTATACTATTACACACACACACACACACACACACACACACACACACACACACACACACACACACACACACACACACACACACACACACACGCAAAGAGCAGGGGGAGATAGGAGCAGCATCTCACACAGTGTAATTACATAAACAATAATATGTGATATGTTATTAGGGAGTGGAGAGGGGAGTTTGGGGAAAGGGGGGTAGGGTGGGGCAGACTCCTCTGAGGTCTTTGTAATTCCCTATTTGATAGCAAGGCTTACAGCAATTAAGATGTTTAATTTAAGGATTTAAGTACTAAGGATTCAGACAAGGAGAGAGAGAGAGGGAGAGAGAGAGAAAAAATCATGGGTGGTGGCTGAAGTTTGGGGTGGATCCCACCACATTTAAATGTTGAATATTCTGTCTCTCTCTCCTTCTTCATCTCCCTCTCTCATTCTGTCGTTAAACCCCCCCCCCCCCCCACACACACACCCCCCATATCATGGTCCCTTTCTCCCTGTCTCTCTCCCCCCCCAGTCCCACTTGAAGTCTCCAAGGGACCGAGAGGATGTGAGGAGAGTTGATCATTGCATTGCACTGATAAGCAAAAATGTTTCCAGAGCGTAAAAGAACTCTGTGGTGTGTGAGTGGGATAAACTATAATCTGCCACCGCACACTGAACTTGACTGCTAATATTTGCATTGGAAATCAGACGGAAGTTATGCTAAGCTTTCCCCCCATTATAGCCCGGCGTGGTGTGAAAGGTCTTCCCCTCCTTCATTTGAATATGGCCTCCCATGCATCAGAAAAATACACACTGGGTACGAGTGGAGGATGGGATGACAATTTATATGAGGATGCATTTTTGAAATGATCTCTTTTGCGAAGTGGACCCGCTCTTGCGTTTTGCCCACTCTGCCTTCACAATGTGTGTGCATAAACCTATTTAAAAAAAAACGCTAGGGGGAAATGCATTATGGGTATTGATGTGACTGGAATTTCCTAATAGATTTTTCTTTTTTCTTTAAGGGAAATAAATGAAATCCTCAGACTTGTTTTCACGCTTTATATTCTGTTATTATTTTAACTTTCCATATGACTTTGTTATTGTTCTTAATTTAAAATGTATTAGCCTCGGATTGTTTTGGTTCGAGCAAACTAAGATGAGCGGATGGATTTGATCATTGCATCTTAGAAACCCAGCACCCCAATTGGATATCAGAAACCCTATTTGTTGCTTTCATTTTAATAAATTACAAAAAAAATTCTCTTTCTTTCATTACCATCTTAACTTTCACATTTCCTTTATCTGCCTTTTTGTTAATCCAGTTTTCTTCCAAGACCCACCACAGGAAATGTGTTCATTTGATCAACTCTGTGTTGTGCAGGATTGATAAGATTAGCAATCAGAAGCATTAGCCATTCAAAGCGTTACAATTACTGTTCTCATTATTTAAAAAGTGAATTAAAGGCGGTGTTTCTAGAGGGGAAATCACAGTGTCGCCGTCATGCATATCTGTTAACATGAATAAACACACAGCAGAGGCTGAAGGGGAGAACTCTGTGTTATGGGAATGACATAAACCATTTTTCTCTTCAACTTCTGTAACCTTACAACAATTCCCTGTTCACCCAGTCCACTTGCTTGATTTCTGGTGTAATGAATACTTACACCTGCATCTAAGTACTGTTTATACCCTGTCTGCAAACTGTCATTGTGCTTTTTTTGTCACTAAGGCTCTAATGGGGACATCTGAATCAGCATGGGTGGACCACACATGTAGCTTCCTATTCTATTGCAATGTTTTCTTCTTCTCTGTCTTACCTTATAATCATTGTGTTCAGTCCTCTGCCCACAGGATGTCTACAGAGACTTGATGTACATTGAGTTTAATGATACATTTTGGACACCTTTCATGCTTGATTATAAACTATCCCTCACCTGTTATCAGCAACATCGCTGTATATTTGGGATCGCTGAATTGAAACATCATTTGGTGAGACTCGGAGATCACATCTCAGCATCATTATACAGTAGAGTGTAGTGCTGTTTACTAGTATAGCTATTTTGTTAGTGTGTGGGGAAAAAGTTGGTCAGTAGGTGTTTAGCAATTAGTGTCATGTTTGTGTCAGTCATTATGGAAATGTAAAAACATGTCACAAAGTATTTAGTCTCCATGAATAAATATGTGTCAAAAAATGTCAAGATTTTAATGGTATAAAAGTTTTAAACAAATAAAGACAGGACCCTGCATGTAGGACACTTATGGTTTTCACTTCTAATTTCTCCTTTTCTGCTAAATACATGTTTCAAAAGACACATTCAATTGTAATACTGTATGCCTCCACTGTTTTTCTCACTGTGGTAGATCTAGTTATTTGCAGTTGAGTTGACTGGC
This sequence comes from Hyperoplus lanceolatus, assembly GCA_026929865.2. NCBI lineage: Eukaryota > Metazoa > Chordata > Actinopteri > Uranoscopiformes > Ammodytidae > Hyperoplus > Hyperoplus lanceolatus. The sequence goes on along the minus strand of CM049401.1, from coordinate 13,604,676 downwards.
ATTTAGCACATTTCCACATGACCTCAACAGCCTCTACACAGGGCCGGGCTTTGAAGTGATTAAAATATATTTTTTTTAATAATGTAATGTCATTTAGAATCACACAGGGTGGAAAAAAAAACTGTGTGAAATTGTGCAGATAATCGGCTAAATCTCTCAACATGAAAAGATAATTGCTCCAGGAATTAGCTCTACCTGAGGTCCATTTGTTTGGTCATGGCTAGTTTCATATATGGCAATGATCGGATATTAGCACTAATTAGAGACGGGTCAGAGTTCTTGAAGGTCGGGCATTAATGTGTAGGATCATTGAAATGCTAATTATAAACAGATTAGAAAGTTACGGTGCTTTATGGGGGGGCTATTTGGCTATTTAGGCACTGGTCTTATTCCGTGTAATAAAAGGATTATCCATCAGCAGCTAGACCTTTTTTCTATTTAATTTTTGTATTAATTGAATTTTCTGTCTTTGTATTCTCTTAATATAGATGATACAACGAAAACACATTATTGCAGGTGTACAACCCATTTGGTATAAACATGATTGTATATATTTCGTAATTTAATCCAAGTGACCTGTACATCACAGGTCATTTGTTTCAGTTATGGAAAACGGTGATTTGGTTTGACAAGCAAATAAATTATGTACGGCAAAAAAAAAAAAAACAGCCAACAGAAAATGTGTTTTGTTTTCCACACTTATCTGCATCTTGAAATGCCTTTCTGACCTGGTTTTGGATGTTGGTGGTGTTGTTTATTGTAATAGCAACACTGGTATTACTCAACTGTCACCTTGTTGGAAACCGAGCATTGGCTCCTCCAACTCAGTTCTTTTTTTCTCTCTCACCTGCCCTCTCCCTCAGCCCTCCAGCTCTTCTTATCAGTAAAAGGACTTTCCATCTAGGGCTAACTGAAAACCGTTTATTCACTGCTTCACCCAAAGCCCTGCTTTTTACAGCAGAGGAAACCACACTCTGTGTCTGTGTTCCTTTGTCTGGCATGCACTTCCACACACACGCACACAGCCACGCAAACACACACTCGCAATGTGAAGATACATTCTGTGAGCTCCTTTTCATTTATTTGAGGTCACTCCTCAAAACAGCTTAGTCTCATAATGCACTCTATATGCTCATCAACACATTTTTGAAGCTTTAATTATGTTTGTTTTAACAAAACATTTGAGTTTTCTAATTGACCATGCAGGCAGTCTATGCCGCTTCTCTGGAAACAATAATTGTCCAGGAGGGGAAGACTTGCCAAAAAATTGCAACTCAGTAGCCAACTAAAACTTACCATTTTTTGGAGCAATAAATAAAAAAAATAACCTATGTAAGTAAACGTAAGTCTACATGACCTACATCACAACACAACATGGCTGCCAACAGCTTATGATGTTATGCTAGATACGACTATGTGTGAGTCCCTGGCCGTAAGAAATGCTGAGAAGCAGGCTACTTTTTCTACACCACCATATTAATTGTTTCATTCCTAAACTTGCATTCTTCAGCCCAGGACCATTGCTGACTCAAGTGACATAACTTGAGGTATATTATCAGGCATTGCACAGTTCCCTCTGGAGACACAGAATGATGTGCACTCACCAAGACTGGTAAACCCACTTTTGAGTGTACCATTGGTGGGGCTCCCTGTAAAATTGTCCTGTTGACATTAGTGTCAATGTACTGTAGATAGTTATTCTCCCTTTACACAACTTGACAAGTGAAAAGCAAAGCTAACTGGACAAATTCAAAATGTCAGGGAATTGCTTTACAACACACAATGAATCCAATGTCAGGTCAGTGGCCCCACCATTCTTCTCTTTGCCAGCCAAGTGATTTCTTACTGGTGCGACTACAAAGGTCTGTGGATTGGCCCCAGACAGTATCTTTTTTTCTGTATCCTCCCTCTCTCTCTCTGTATCTTTCTCTCTGTCTCTCTATCTCTCTCTCTTACCCACCATATTCTCCCTGTCTGCACACTCTTCCTCTCTCTGATATCTAGGAACTGAGAGGCAAGAACATCTTAAGGGGCTTTGGCTGACTCAGCAGGTCAGGAGAGAAAAAAGAACCGCTTGCAGCTGGGAGGCTGTGAGGGTACATGCATGTGGTTTGTGTGTGTGAAAGAGAGAGAGAGTGTGTGTGTGAGTGTGTTGGTAAGGTGGCAGCATTTTTTTTTTTCGCTTTAGGCCAGGAGGTTTGAGCCACACTGCCTCCCTCCTTCTTGTTGAAATTGTCATCAGAACATGAAAGCATCAAAACATCAAACAGGACCTTTAATTGTATGTGTGCATGTGTGTATGTGTACGTGTACGTGTACGTGTGTGTGTGTGTGCAGAGGTGCTGTTTGGTATCATGCTAGTCTGCAGGCCTGCCGTTGTTGTCAATGCGTGATTTTTTTTTTGCCTAAAGTGTATAATTTCATGTGGTTTGTACATTCAAAACATTGATTAGTCTTGTGTCTGTTGTGTAAGAACAGTAAACAATGATTATTTATCTATTCATAATTTACTCAACTTAACTATCACAAAATATACACTAGGAGCGAGACAAAGTTTGATATGTATGGTATACAGAGTCATATATGCACTCACCTAACAAATGACCAAGGCATCCAATGTAAATTACAGCTCCCTTTAAAAACAGACATTAGGTCACAACTTTGCAAGCATTTGTCTCTCTTTTTCTTTTGGTGTCAGTCAGTCATTGTCAACCTGCGTATGCGATTCTGGGCCGCTTGTCTTCTTCAATCCTTCTCGCTGCCTATCACTTGGTCCTTCAGTCCCTCCATCCCTTTGCCCATGCATCCATTTGTCTGCCCGTCTGTCTGTCTGTCTGTCTGTCCACGACAAAGACAGACAAGCCTGTGCATCTCTGATCACATCCCCCCCCCCACACACACACACACACCCTAGACACTCCCACCCACCCACTAGTTCTGCCGAGGCGAGATTAAACAACAAAGTGGCTCGATTAATCCATTTGAAGTGATGTGGCATTAGGGCTTGGAAGGAGATGGGCGAGCAAACACAGTGCGCCGCAGCTGTGTGGGCTGCAGATAGAGAGAGGGGGAGTGAAATTAATTGACCTCCACGGTGGCAATTAAAAACAAAGAGGGGAGAAAACAAAACAAAACATGGGCCTGTGCCTGTGAAACAACATGCTACCGCTTGGATGAAGAGATGGGGAGAGGAATGGGAATGAGTTTGAAGTGTGGTTGATTGGCTGGGAGGGGGGGGGTGGGTTGGAAGTTGTCACGCGTATAGCTGCAAGTATGGACATCCTTTCTGATAAATACTGGTAAGATGTATACTTGTAAAGACACACACACACACACGTGCACGCACACACACACACACACACACACACACACACACATACACACAAACACCAGAGGCCTATGCTTATTGTAAAAAAGTGACAATGTTTTGTTTTAAACATCCCCCAGCATCACATTTCAATCACTTCACCAAACTGACTTCAACTTGATGGGATTACCAAGACACACTCACTGAAATGTTTGAACGCAAAACAAGGATTTGAGCTGTCTTCACATTAATGACATCGCTTTAAGTCACTATCAATAGACATGCACTTGCACATGAAAAAAGAAAAGAAAAAAAAGACATAAGCCATGACAGCATACCTTGTTGATACATTCACATCTCCGCAGGCTCTTTTGCCACTCTGCGTTGAATTGTGCTTTTTATGAGTCTCTTCAGACCTCTTTCACTCAAAGCATCTCCCTCAGACTGAGCATTCAAATTGAAACACAGAAGCGGCCTCCCACATATCCAGCCTGTTGTTGCTTGTGTAAATGCTGTTGTGTGTTCAAGAATTCGTTTTATTCTTAATCCTTACTTTATCCTCCCCAATATAAACCCAGTGATATTTGTTCTTGTTGGCAGCGGGGCAGGCATGCAGGCAGCGCAGCAGAGGCATGCCAGTGGCAGAGGGCTGCCTTTGATCCTTCATCTCAACCACACACCTGAGTGATGATGGCTGTGCTTGTAGCGTTATCCCCTCTGTACTCCCAAGTCTTTCATTACTGCACCCCTCCCATGAATGGTGTCATTGATGGGCAGCGGAGACACCCATGTTTAATGTGCTTATAGGCATTTAGAAGAGATCATTTCTGGAGCCGATGTTTTGTCTTGCAAGGTTGAGCAGTGATAGGTGCTCCAGGGGGGGTTTCAAACTCTTACTAGCTTCTGTTTGGTAAACAGGCATCCTGTTTGCAGTGAGCATGTGATGAATGCATACAATGTACTTCTAGTTATGCCTTATGATGTGGCATACCCTGAATGTAATACTCCACTTAAACTGTCTGCTGCCTGGATGGATAGTGTGGATGATACTGTACATACAGCAACAACATGTGTTCAAAGAACCAACAAGTTAACCATTCGACTGTTTTGTAGCCTAGCACAGGTCAGTATGGTATATCATACAACTCAAAGCCTCATTATTATTTTTTCCATATTTACAATGGGTCAAACCATGTTGTGCAATATATGACCGATCAGTAATATGGACAAACCAGCAGTTCCCTTAAGCTTTGAGAAGCATTTTGGCATCTTTCGGGTCGTTTTAGTTTTTCAGTCCAACATCCAATGAAGAATGATGTTTTTCTCAGGAGTTGGTTAAGATCAAAACACAAGCGAGAGTAATGAATATTGGACTTGCTCTCCAATGTTGTTCCTTGTCTGCTGGATGTGGAAAGAGGCAACTGATCAACCCTAACCCTAAGTGGCCAACAAGAAAAGAAAAACAGCTTTAAGCTTTTCAGTGAGAGGAATAATGCCATCTCTCTGTCAAAACAGTTGACTTCTGGCTGACTACTCCAGAGGCGATATCAAATGTTGCAAACCATGAGGGCCACACTGGAGATGCACTCTGAGGAAGGCGTGTACATGACACATTAAAATTACACATTACAATTACTCAAATATGTGTGAGGAACAAGAGCTGTTGGCCAGAGGTCCAGTCACGTCAATGCTCTTGTTTGTTCATAGTCCAGCTGCTGCGAAAGCTATCTACCCAGACGACTACACACAGCTCAAACCTCACATGATGTATGACGTACTAAAAAAACATAGAAGTTGCTAACCAATTCCATGTTCACATGTCGACAACGAGGCGCTCTCACATAAACTGGTTGTAAACTGCATTTTTGGTGTATCCTTTAAAAGGTTTAATATCAAACTTTGCCAGGAAAAGTTCACATTTTGACGTAGAAAACAGAGCAACATCTGGCTTTTATTCACGTCCTTAATACGGCTAAGCCGGCCTTATATTACATCTCGACTTCTCAGCTGACTCAAATGAGAAATATGTACCGAGTGTTCACTTCTGTTTCCTCCCATTTAAGATTATGTCATTTTATACGCACAGTGAAATATAGACAATATCAGCTCTCTCCCCTAACAATTTAAACATTTCTCATTCCTTATGGCCTCTAATCCGTCTCTATCGGAGCATCAGGTTATTGTATTACAGACATATGTCTTTAGTCTACTCTCTACCGAGGAGGGGGAAATTGGATTTATGACGGACAAAATACTGCGGGGAATTAAATGTTCACCAGAAACTTGTATAGATTTGTTCACATGTTACTGTGTGTCATACAGTGAGTGTTTCATCAGGTACAGTGTGGTGTCTAAGGAGTACCGCATTTCTGCGGTACTTGTGTTTTTGAAACATGATTTGAAGTGGTCAGACAAGGGTTCGAACAATGTGAAGAAAAGGCCCCAGGATAAAGCTTCCAACATTCTTTGGTGTATAACTTTGCCACAGTGTAGAGTGTTTTGAGTGGGGGAAGCAGTTTGGCAGGTACTCTACCTCTTACCATTCCTGTATCAAATCAGTTTATTGATATAACCCAATATCATAAATAACAATATGCTTCAAGTGGGGGGAAATTAAATTAGTTTAAAACCCTTGTCCAAACGTGTACCCAAACAAACTGAAGTATACGTATACGTAATACGTACTATTTCACTGGATTTGATTGTCTGGACTTTTTTAAGTACACAAACCGCTTTTGTCATTGCCTTGTAGTCAATTGGAGGATAACAATCAGGCTTCATAAGTGAGTTTCCTTAACTTTGTAATTGTTTGTTAGTGGTCTGACAGAGGCGTTGATTGCGGCTGCCTTTTGTGATCGTATCTTGAAAAGGTTTGCGTCTATGGAATCACAATAATCCTATAGCTTTCCAAAGATACTGTATGTATCGTGCAGCACCCACTGAAACATTGCAGTTATGCACACAGTTGTGTACTGTCATGATTGACAGTCTAATTACACATTAATATTGGAAATGAGATCAAATAATACAGATTAACACTTTAGTAGAGAAGGCCTGGTTACTCCTAACTATGCTGACAGAAACCAATAAGTGTTAAAAGGCTGAATGGCTGCATTGAATTACTGGATTGTTAAATCTCAGTGAGATTGGCACAGATTTATAATCAATACAACTTTATTATCAATAGCATTTGATACCTAGGAGCATCTGAAACTAAACTATACCTTTCAACCAATCCAGATAACTACACTGTGAATCATTTATCTGTAAAATAACAGTAAGTTACTGGCAGCAGAGACGCCAGCAAGTTACTGTTATTAATTATACAATATTCTTACTGTTGAATATTTTACAGTTTTTGAAAGTAAAAGTGAAATGCAGTAATTATCTGTGATTGTTTGAAAATAAATCAACATTCTGATTAGATGGTTGCAAGTAGGGCTGCAACAACGAATCGATAAAATCGATTAAAATCGATTACTAAAAGCGTTGGCAACGAATTTGGTCATCGATTCGTTGAGTCGCGCGATTAATAAGTCACTTGCAGGCGCGGCACTGTTTACATCCAGCCTCCGACAGGTTCATGCACGCACACAGCGAGCCTTCCGCACGTGAAGGCTCGCTTCACGTGCGGGAAAGCTATAGTGTGAGCGGCCTCAGCTTGTATTTTAGTCATATCTAACACTGGACTGCAGGCCTATATAAAAGTGTTGTACCTTTGCTTTCTTTGGGTTAAAAAAAACTCCTTCAACTCAGTATCCGTCTAGTCCAAAAAAACTCGGCCTCGGCGCATCAACAGTCATTCAAAGCAGCGGCAGTAATCACACAACCGAACGGTGTAGAAAGTCCCGTCAGTTAAAAATAGTGATCCAGATTTTAAATCCATGTTAAAATCGGAAGGATATAGAGCTAGTTAGCTTAAAAAAAGTAGCAAACATGTCAACTGTGATGCGTTCAAGCCGGCTCAGTAATATGATTGATGTGTTCAAATGCAACACAAAAAAAAAGAAATTTGAGATTTTGGCGAAACTTGTTTTCCCAGCAATATAAAATAGATAGTAAAGATGGAATTATGACCTGTTTAATGTCCTATCTTGAGCTATGATCATATCAGCAATTAAAGCAATAATACAAGTTCTATTTCAACAAAATAATAGAAAATTATCAATTGTGATATCAATAAAGACTTGGATCGTTAAGGAGTCTTGAAAATGGTATCGATATCAATACAAATTAACAATCTCCTGTCATCTGTCATCATTAAGATGATTTAATTTTTTTAACCGTTAGTATTTACCGGTTAAAAATATTATCGGTTGACTGGTTTACCATGGACATCCCTTATACTGTATAAATGTATATCATACACTGTATGTTTTTTTTGTGTTATCCCAGTTAAGTTTATTATTATTTTTTTTATCATTTAATATTACTTTTAATAGTGCCGGGACGTTGGAGCAATAACCTGGTGTTTGACACTTCAGTCTGCACTGTGAATTTGAAATAATGTTCAGTTTTTGAATAAAGATGCGGCATTTACAAATGTTTATTTTTTTTTATCCGATTCATCGATTAATCGAAAAAATAATCGACCGATTAATCGATTGTTGAAATAATCGTTAGTTGCAGCCCTAGTTGCAAGTAGTCATCATCTTCAACCGCTTATCCGAAATCGGGTCGCGGGGGCAGCAGCTTGAGCAGGGAACCCCAAACTTCTCTTTCCCGGGCCACTTCAACCAGCTCTGACTGGGGGATCCCGAGGCGTTCCCAGGCCAGCGTGGAAATATAATCTCTCCACCTAGTCCTGGGTCTTCCCCGAGGCCTCCTCCCAGCTGGACGCTCCTGGAACACCTCCCTAGGGAGGCGCCCTGGGGGCATCCTTACCAGATGCCCGAACCACCTCAACTGGCTCCTTTCAACGCAAAGGAGTAGCGGCTCTGCCCCGAGTTCCTCACGAATGACTGAGCTTCTCACCCTATCTCTAAGGGAGACGCCAGCCACCCTCCTGAGAAAGCCCATTTCGGCCGCTTGTACCCGCGACCTCGTTCTTTCGGTCATTACCCAGCCTTCATGACCATAGGTGAGGGTAGGAACAAAGATCGCCCCGGTAGATCGAAAGCTTTGCCTTACGACTCAGCTCTCTTTTCGTCACAACAGTGCGGTAAAGCGAGTGCAAAACCGCCACTGCTGCTCCGATTCTACGGCCAATCTCACGCTCCATTGTTCCCTCACTCGCAAACAAGACCCCGAGGTACTTGAACTCCTTCACTTGGGGTAAGGACTCATTCCCTACCTGTAGTTGACAATCCATCGGTTTCCTGCTGAGCACCATGGCCTCCGATTTAGAGGTGCTGATCCTCATCCCAACCGCTTCACACTCGGCTGCAAACCGATCCAATGAGAGCTGAAGGTCACAGGCCGATGATGCCATCAGAACCACATCATCCGCAAACAGCAGAGATGAGATCTTCAGACCACCAAACTGCAACCCCTCCCCACCACGACTACGCCTTGATATCCTGTCCATAAATATCACAAACAGGATTGGTGATAAAGCGCAGCCCTGGCGGAGGCCAACCCCCACCGGAAACGAGTCTGACTTACTACCGAGAACCCGTACACAGCTCTCGCTTTGAGCGTACAGAGATTGGATGGCCCTGAGAAGAGACACCCTCACCCCATACTCCCGCAGCACCCCCCACAGTATCTCCCGGGGAACCCGGTCATAAGCCTTCTCCAGATCTACAAAACACATGTAGACTGGATGAGCAAACTCCCAAGCTCCCTCTAGGATCCTTGCGAGAGTGAAGAGCTGGTCCGTTGATCCACGGCCAGGACGGAATCCGCACTGTTCCTCTTCAATCTGAGGTTCGACTATCGGCCGAACCCTCCTTTCCAGCACCTTGGAGTAGACTTTGCCGGGAAGGCTGAGAAGTGTGATACCCCGGTAGTTGGAACACACTCTCTGGTCCCCCTTTTTAAAAATAGGAACCACCACCCCGGTCTGCCACTCCTTCGGCACTGTACCCGACTTCCACGCAATGTTGAAGAGGCGTGTCATCCAAGACAGCCCCTCCACACCCATTGCTTTCAGCATTTCTGGACGGATCTCATCAACCCCCGGGGCTTTGCCACTGTGGAGTTGTTTGACTACCTCAGTGACTTCCACCAGGGAAATTGACGATGATCCCCCATCAGCCTCCAGCTTGGTTGCAAGTAGATAACTGATAAATGTTTACTTTAGACAGATATCATTTAATACAATAATACATATTATTATTATTATTATTATTATTATTATTATTATTAATAATAATAATATTAATACATATGCATAGCATACATTAATATTGAAGTGATGCAAAATAAGCAGTAAACAACTTAAAATAGTGTGAATCAAACAGACTTTTATTAAGGGCAGTATTAACAATTACAGCTATACAATTTTGATTTATTTAATGCAATGCATTCTCTGTTAAACATCTATGATCATTTGGGATACTCATGGAAGCCTTGTGGTTTACTTCTTAAAATAGTCCTTTGAGGTAGGCTTGTCTTTTACCTCTTAAAGAGTCTTTTGAGATAGGAGCATTCTTAGCTTCAGAAAGAGTCTGGGTGTTTGTAGACTGCTGGTATCTGAGAGGAGTCTTCTGGGTCGGGTAGAGATGACCATCACCTTGCTGTCATTGCTCCTCCATCTTGATTTGATCCAGTGTTGAGACTGTAAAACAGCAACAAAAAAATTGTTAAAATATATCTAGAATTGGGAATTTACAGAAACAACTCTGAGTCCATGCTGAAAAAGCTGATGAAGTCTGTTGTGACTAAATGTTGCTTCATCACTCCATCAAAAGTGGAGAAGCAAGAGAGAGAGAGAGATGTGAGAGAACGCACTGACCTGATACATGTGTATTGACTGTAGCTGACTTCTTCTGGACCCCCACACCATGTCTTCTTGTAGGGAACTGTTCCTCGGATGGCCTTTGTGCCTCTCTCCAGATTAAGGCTATACCATTGAAGCAGCTGAAATCAGAATAGTCAAAGATTAGACACTAACAAAATGTAACTATTTTATGGGTTCAAAATTGACAATGTATTACACTTGAAACAGTTGATATATTAGGCTTCAATTCAAATGTATAGGTGACATGATATGATAATCAGCTCCACTGTGTCAGCTCTTAACAAGGAGCTAAAGGCTATCCACTAGCTAAAAACAACCAGTAGGCTACTACTCTAAAGAAAAGACTCACTGATGCTCAGCACTCTTAGGTTCGAACACACATGGACTCTAACATGCACTTAAGTATACATGTTTGAGCTAGTTAACTCATCTTCACTGGTAAACAATATTCTAAAATTACATACTCACTTGATAGACAGGCTACTGAGCATTAGTTTAATTTCAAAATTATCTTAAGCCACCTTTTAAGAGTAAATAATTGATCAGGAACATAAAACCTTAAAATGTGTAGATGCTCCACTCGATCAATGCAGAGAAGACCTAATGCTGGACTTTTTGTTGATGCGTAGCACAGGTCCTTCGAAGTTTGTCCTATCTGGAATGGCTCATTTCAAACTAATGTTCCTGAAAAAGGCCATTGCCCGCGCCCTTTCCGAAAAATACTGCAGTGTACTGTAATTGAAAACTTTATAATACTGTTAAGGGCTTCTGAGCTGTCTTTTCAAATTGACCTTCCCACAATGCATTGCTAAGTACAGTAAATAACCGTAATAGGGGAGAACGGGGTAATTTGTCACATGGGTTGGATGTCACATTCGTTATATCTCGCCACCAGAGCGCGCTAGCTCTGAAATGTTGATATAAAAAAGGTCCAGAATTGGGATCAGAGGTCACATACATAGACTTCCTTGGAGTTAGACTGCTGCATTTCAGGTGAGAGGATGTTTTGTGTTTTTCATGTCAAATTCAAAATATTTTGCTTCTCAGTATTTTTCTTCTAGGCTTTTACACAATGGGTTTATAACAAAACACTTGTTACCCTCAGAAAGTGTGAAAGGTAAACTATAGTTTAGATTGTGGTTAGCAAGCTAATTAGTTGTCAGATGGTTGTTGGCCTTGATGCTAGCAAGAAATTCAAGTTGGGGTTGGTCGTCAAATTTTTTGGGGGGTTGGTTGTCACATGTTATCTCAAGGCTGCAGCCAGAAAAGGAACCCAATAACGAAAGAAATTGTCAAGCTGTATCCTCACTGACACCCCAGAGAAGGAAAGAATAGAGCAGGAAAAGGCAGCTAGCAAGCAAACGAAAAAAGGGCAACAAAATCAAAACAACCCAGTGCATCCCAAACTAGACCAGCTGCCAAGGCTACAGAACGTTATGTAGGCCTATTTGTCAACTTGACAATGCAATTAAACATTCAAATTTGGTTCTGCCTCCTTGCCTTCTTTTTAAGATTTTTCCCATTAAGATAACATTGTGACAAACAACCCCATAGTGTGTGATAACCGACCCCTTGATGGGGTTGGTTGTCACAATGTGTCAGAGTGTCTTTGATGGTAAATTATTTCTTCATTACAATAAGTTGGGAAAAAAAGAGAGACACACATTTCTAGCCAACACCTTAAGCTTCAATTTAATGTAGGAATGGCTATTGACAGATGTTTTGGTGATGAGCAATTCTCACTAGAGTAAAAAGTGTGCCTACTTACCCCGTTCTCCCCTACATGAATACAGTAAAATAGTGCTTTCAATTTGGCCGTAAATTAACAGCAATTGCTTACAGTGTACTGTATACAGCTGTCATTTCACTTGTGCTATAAACAACATATACGTACACCTATTTTTTAAGCTTTATGCAATTTTGGGGATTTTTATTTGTACTACTACAGTAATTGTGCATTAGGTCCTGTGAGTTGCCAAAACACAGGTGACCTACAGTCAATAATGTGCCTAAGGGTCATTATGTGGCGGAGGACAAGTTGCTTCCGCTGCTTGGCTTACCTGCTGCTATCGCTAGGCTATATGTGTCCCGGGCAGACCCAATGTTTGCATTAACTCTGGAAACATATTCAGGTGTACACTGGAGTACAAAGAGGAGCCAGACACATTATGAAATACATCACCATCACATCTGGACTCTACCTGACCGTGTCAACTTCCATCATCGTCCATTAACTATTTCGACAAAACCAATTTCTAGTCCGTCTTAATTCTGAAATGATTTGGAACTAGACATGTTTTACTATACTAATTCATTTATTTTATATTAATCAAAGTGCACATTTATAATCTCCAAACATGGACGCAACTCATGTTCTGGCTTTACTTCAGCATAGTTGCCTGCTTGTGAAACCAGACTCTTTCATCTAAACAGGTACTTCTGTTACCAAATAGCAAATGGTGTGTGCAAGCATTTCTTATTTCAGCACTTAATAACAGACCACCCTAATAGGTCCCTGATGAATGCTATGTCTGTGGGTGGGTGGGTGTGTGTGTGTGTGTGTGTGTGTGTGTGTGTGTGTGCGTGCGCGCGCGTGTGTGTGTGTGTGTGTGTGTGTGTGTGTGTGGAACTGGGTGGGTGGGGATTACGGAATGGGTAACCGACAACGGTAAAACGAGGGGGGAAAAACTGAAAAGGGGTTAATTTGGTTTGGCTCAGGTGAGGTAATTATTCCTTTCCTCCACTTCACTGCACACCCATAATGATTATTAACAAGCTTAAAGTACTTGAGGAGCACTGGGAGCTGGTGGCTAACAACACAAGGCCCAGGAAAGGAGGGAGGGAAGGAGGGATGGATGGTGGGATGGAGGAAAGAGAATGGGGAGGATGGGAAATCATTATGCTAATGAGGCTGGCCTTAATCACACAGTGCCCATGATAATCTGCTGGGAGGAACACAGGTTACTTGGGTCACCGGTTTGTGCCGCGGCAGGCGCTCATTTTTTTGTGTTTTAGTCTCACACTCTTCTTCTCTTTCCCTATATTCTGCAATTTTCTCACTTATTCCATCCTCTTAATTTCTACTCTGTGTGTGTGTGTGTGTGTGTGTGTGTGTGTGTGTGTGTGTATGTGAGCGCGTGGTTGTTGTTTTTGGATTCGGTGTGTTGGCTATTGCACACAATGTGCATGTATTCAAAAATGCGGATAATAGCAGTTTAGCCATTTAGTTTAAGGGTCACAGCAAACAATTTATCATTTGGATCTGAACCTGTTTTACCACAACACAGAGATATCGCTGGAACCAACATGACTAAAAGAGAAGTCTATGATAAAGTGGAGTCAACAACAAAAACAAAAACAAAAACAACAACAACATAAAGCAACATTGGCTGTAACAGGAGAGACATACTCTCCTGAGAAACAAACAGGTAATACTTTCTGTGGTTTGAATGTGAAGCTCATTAATAAAAAAGCTTTAATATCCTAAGTGACACTTAAACAGTAGCCGGTCAGTGAAGCAACACTGTTCTGTGCGGTAGTTCAGTGAAGGAAATGTCGGTGTGTTTGTAATGCAACACATTTGAGTTAAACTTTAACTAACCATTTCCTCTGACAATTAAGTGTTAAATAGCTGGAAGAGGGATTTCAACCGTCCTTATTGCCCTTCACCTAGCATCAGGTGCTTTGTCTCAGTCAAATGGTCCATTCACCTACTTTTTAATTTAATGTATTAGTTATTATTTAAGACTTGTTAAGTGTTGTAAAAGATTATAATCCCAAAATGTTGTAGGAACAGAAAAACCATAAGCTTAGCTAGCGACACAGGTTTTTTGAATCTCTGAATGGAATCCCACATTTCCAGACGGCACCGGCAGATCCTACGGTTCACCTAATCTGCCTCCATGTGCTTCCTCGCTCTTTCTCTCTCTCTTCCTCTCTCTCTCTCTCGCTCTCTCTCTCTCTCCCTATGTCGCTCTCTCCTTTTCTCTCTCACCGGGCTGCTATTTCTTGGACATCTGTTCTTGGCAAGCTGAGCAGCAAGCACAAGCACTGCACCCGCTCCCTGGAGGACAAGAAAAAGGGGATGTAGGCATGGTGGAGGTTGGAGAGGGAAGGATGGAGGGAGGGGGAACAGAAAACAAGAGAGTGAACGGATAGAGGAGAAAGAGGAGGGGGGGATTACCACCACAGCAGTGAAAACAGTGAAAGACAGCAATATGGAAGTGGTGAGGCAGGGTTTTGAGTAAGTCTGTAAGTGGTAATTGGGAGAATGGGGGACCACCACTGGGGACCAGCCCTCTGGGTCAAACAACAGCACTGGGCAGGCTGTCAGGGCCCAGCATATAGGAGTTACAAGGATTGGGAATATTTGAGATCAGTGTATAGTGTTCCAGAGAGATTTTTTTTTCTGGTGGAGGGGTGGAGAGGAAATTAACAGTTAAAAGAACTTGACACGGAACATATTTTTGAAAACCAGTATCACTTATATACAGCAGTTTATTTTGTATGTTTGTCTGTCACACGTCTATCCTTTTGGGGAATTATACATGTAATTGCTCAAAAAGACAAGTCATAAAAATTGGTTCTGCTTGGTTGTATGACTATACACGCTATAATATTCACCTATTGTTTTCCCTCTATTCTATATTTCTATCACCTTTTGTGGTCAAAGAAAACAAATTCATTCACACCTACTTACTTTCGAAAGCAATCGGATACTCAGTAAAACAGTCAGCATTCAAGAATGTTGAACCGTGGCAGGTTCAAAGTGAGATTTTTTAAACAATTACAGATGGCAGTTTGGAGAGAGAGAGAGAGAGCTAGGGAGGCCGAAAGCCTGGACTGAAAGGTTGTCGAATTGACTGGACATTTAATTGACAGGGAAATCAGTGAAGGGAGGGAGATGGAGTGAGCGGTATATCTTGACAGGCTTCAGGTTAAAATGATTAATTACCTCCAAGGCTTCTGTGGGCCTGGCAACTTCCTCTGGTTGCTGCTGTGCGTGGTGGGCTGTGGGAGCCATAGGGCCCAGAGCCTAAAGGTGATGCTGTCATAGTTGCTTATTTTTTTCAAATCACAGTGCAAAATCTGTCTTTATTTTCTTTTTTTTCTCCCTCCCTGCTCTCACGCTCTTTCACACTTTTCTAATGTCTTGCTTTGGGAGGTACAGTAGGTCCAGGTATGTCTGGTTCAAATAATGTCTTTTTTTCAAATCCCTCTTTTACTCCAGACATGGCTAATTGGGGTGGGGAAAACTGTGTGATTCTGCAACTTTTCTAACATGGAAAATGTAGCAAGACACAGTTGGCATGTCGTGGACACATCATTTCATCCCGATAAACTAAGAATTACATCCATATAGACCAACGCAACACCCCACGATTGATGTCCAATGACAATATTCAGCGTGTATGCATAAAGTAGTCCCACCTGGCAACCTGGCAAAGAAGACAATAAGTATAGTGGATTAGAGTGTAGGGAATCATAATTGTTTTTTACATCAAAGCATGGAGCAAATACATGGACCTGCATGTTGTGTTTTACCTTTATGCCAGTTTTTGGAAAAAGATCACGGGAAATAATTGATAGAAACATAACAACAGAAAGAGATATTGTTCCAGACCAAAGGCACGGTGAGTGAAGGCAAAGAGAGGGCAGAGAAGAAAGCAAAAGGAAGATAAAGAATGTTCATTCAAGTGTTGTTCTCTTATCCTGATATATATTTTTAAACTTTTTTAGTACCTTCTGTGTTTTTATTGATTTTTCATATATTTGTTTACTTATTTAACCATGTTTTAACAACGGGGTCTTTCTTTCCTGCTCCCTATCTCTCCCTATCTCCCCCTCCACCCCTCTTTCATCATCCTCAGCACCCTTTCTCTTTCTCTCTTTCTCTCTATGTTTCTCTCGCCCTGTACCTATTTCCTCATGTACCCTCATACCTCCCTTGTATTGTTTTCCCCCAGAGAGGAATTTTAGGTTCGTAATTTATTATTTGCAAGAGAAACTGTTATCGGAGTCAGTTTGCTATCGTGTGCCACTTCATTAATCATCTAGCCCTCTCTCTTCATTTGTTCCCAGATAGGCTATGGTTCGCTGGGTTCCAGGCACTGATATAAATATGGAGGTAAGAACACTCCCCTCCTCTGTTTATCACCATAGGAGAAAAAACACACACAGAAAGTTCACAGATATATAGAGAAGAAAAGTACTTGTTGTTTACACAAACCATAACTCAATCACTATAACTTCATTTGTTTTAGAGTAGCAACTTGTTTTGATTTCCCATGAGACACTTTGGTAAAAAAAAACAAAAAAAAACGATACCTACATAGTGGGTACAGCTTGTTCGAGTGTGACCCTAGCATATGGGACTAATAAGGATTCCGAGCGAGAGGGTTGCTCACTAAGAAGTAGATCAAACAGAACACAAATCCCATTTCAAGTTAGCCTTTTTTTGAGTGCAGTGGGGGTGCAGATAAAGAAAAGAACAATGGAAAAGAAGAAAATGAATAGAAAATCTTATCAAGACAAGCTTTTGTATAACTAAATAAAACGATGTGTGTGAATGGCTGGTTAACATTTCGTCATTAGCAGAATTGGCTCTAGCAAGGGTTGTTCACTAAAGTCCATTGTCCAAAGTGACCACAAAAATTAAAGTTTTATAATTCAAGTGCTGTTTGCTTTATATCTTATTTTATTTTATAAAAAATGTGGACTTTATGATTTTTAGAAGTTGTGTGTACCAAGAATAAATCGTTAATATGGTTTATTCTATCCAGTCTAATTCTATGTTTGTGTGTATCCAGTGACCCACAAGGGATTATGGGAGAGTGAGTGAAAGGTGGCCTTGAACTGTAAAGGGGATAATCCTATTTTGATACCTCACAAAGAACCCAAACTCAATTTACCATCCCAACAACTGCCAGCCTGGCTATTTGGTTTAGGATAGGTGAACTTTCATTGTGGGTTATTTTTCTTTCTCTCTCTCTCTGGGTGTGTATGTCACCTTGTCTTTTCTCTGATGTTTTGTCTTCTGTCTTTTTTTTTTCTCATGTGTCTTCTTTGTTTCTTCTCTCCTTCTCATTCAGTGTTTGGTTGAGGTGACCATACCGTATCTTAGCAGCAGTAAGTCAACTGAAAGATAAGGTTTTTGTGGGTCCAACGTCTCTCGAAATAGATTTGATACCTTGAATGTGAAGCTATATTTAGGCTGTTTTTTTTTTCCTTTTTCCCTGAAATGTTGACATTTATAAAATACATACTTTCCATCCAATGATTATAATGCATGTGGAGGGACTTGGCAACAAACTGAGGCGTGCATTACACGTAACAGTATCTGATTATCTGAAGTGTCTATCTACGGTAAAGAGCACCCCAGCCAAATATAAGCCTAAATTATTTTTACAGGCAAGACTTGAATACTGACAACCATAGACACTTTCTGGAATGACATGTCCTAGAGGTAACTGTTAAAGTAAAAAAAAAAGAGAAATAAAAACTCAAGGGGGAGACCAATGAAAAACAAATCGAATTGCCTCCTCTCTGGTATACCTGTACTGGGACCAACTCCATGCTGTTCAGTTCAAGTAAAGCTCTTGTCGTGTCACACATGATACACTCTAAAAACAGATACTGCATATTACTTAATTTAATTGATGTAACATTTTTACACTCAAAAATATTGAGTAGATTTCAAAGCTTAGAAATCAAGTAAAACAAACCATGAATAATGAGTAGATTTACTTAATATTTTCCAATAGTATATAGGGGAAGGTGGGGTGATTTGTGCATTTTGGAAGTTGCAAAACCCCTTGTTTCTAGAAAACCGTGGAAGAAATTGGAAATGTGACCACATATTTAAGAAGAGCCATCCATTTGACTCATCCTGTAAAGAAGGGAGACACAAGGAATAAGATATAAGCACATTTAAGCTCAAAAAACTGTGTTTTGCCTTTCAAAGTAAAATTTCCATGATCAAGGTTTTTTGATTATTGTGTCTGAACAATTATAGACACGTTTGAAAACATTTGACACATGTTTTAGTGCTTTGGTATGCTACACTTTGAGTCTATATAGTTAGCACAATGTCAACCCTAAATTGCTGCATCATGCCTATTATCCAAAATTCTGGGGATGGGGTGATTTGTGCGCAAGGGCCTGGGTGAGTTATAAGTAAGTAAGTAAGTAAAATGTATTTATAAAAGCACATTTATGACAGTTTGCACTGTCCAAAGTGCTGTACATAGTGCATTCAGTAGGTAAACAATGAAGGTACAATAACAATAACCAAAATAAAAGACGTAAAGCCCATACATCCACATAAACACAGATAGTAGTGCAGAGGTAAGATAGTTAATGGGGAGGAAACACCAGGGTGTACATATGGGTTTTGAGCCTTGATTTAAAGGCAGAAATGTAGGGGGAATCACATTTGTCAGGTGGCAGTTGGTTCCACAAGCACGGAGCAACTAGTGCAAAGTACATTTCTGAGAGTTGTGCCAGTGGCATGGCTGTATACGCTGGTCACCAAAAGAAAGTGATTGTCTACAGTAGCTCAGAAGAGAGTGACATCTTAATTCCACTTAACGACACCACTGATGAGAGTTCAGATGGCCAGAAAGATGATGATGGTGACTTTGTCATTGTGACACAATGACGCACAAATCACCCCACGTAGTGGGGTGATTTGTGCGTCAAGACAACTTTTTTTCCGAAAGCTACAGTTTATTCCAGATCCAAAGTTTTTATTGCCAGGGATGCACAACATCCTGAAATATATGTACATATTTGAGTTGGAGACATAACTGTCAAGGCCTCACTTTAAAATCACTTTGAGTAAAAAGTTGCACAAATCACCCCACCTTCCCCTACATGAATTGATAGACTAAAATTACAAAAACATTTTTTGTAAATTTAATTGAAATACTCTATAAACCGTATAGAAATTATGAGCAGAAAGCACTGAAGAAATTGAGTAGATATAAGTGAAATCATTTGGAGGATATAACAAAATACTTCCCTGTTATTTACTTAAAAATAAGAAGTTGTGTTCATTTAAAAAATGTCTTACGCTTACTTGTTTTTTTTTAATTAAAATACTAAATTATATAATAGCATATTACTTGAAGATGTAAAACTTAAACCTAAAAAATATTAAGCATGACCAACATCTCAATAAACATGAATGATTTATTCAAACATTTTCCATTTTTTTTTCCACAATTACATACTCATTCACTACAATTACACTCTTTATAACAAAGCACAAAGAGCAATATAAACAAGATGAACACATAATGTGCTACGGAACTTGTCCGTTATGTGTTGTGTGTACATGTGTACAACCAAAAGACATTTGAAAAATAAATCCCAGTTTCAAAAATCCCGGTGTTACTCTTTAACTGACTTTCTGACTGAACATGTAAAGCATAATTCTCCTTTTGCTGATAGTCTGAATGGTCCCCAAAACAAAATCTGCATATGTGATGGCCTGTAAAGCTCTCAAGGCCACTCAATGAATGAGCAACACAATTGTCAGCTGAAACACAAAAAACTGTTCCTGATATTTTTAACAATGGCAGGAAAAAAATGCCTTCTTCCTCTAATGTGATGAGATCGATCAAGAGAGGCTCCAAAACAGTTCAATAAACACATTTCGTACACAATTACATACTCACACACTACAATTACACTCTTTATAATGAAAGACAAAGAGCAATATAAACAAGATGAACACGTAATGTGCTACGGATACGGAACTTGTCCGTTATGTGTTCCAACCAAAGCCTGGTTTCAAAAATCCTGGTGTTACTCTTTAACTGACTTTACAACCAAAAGCTGTGCTATAAGGCTAAATCAAATCATCCCCACCATTAAGTTTCGCATTTAGATGACCTAACATTGATCAACTCTTCTCTCATTGATAATGAATTTGCTTCTTTTTTTTTTTTTAAAAAGGGGGTTAATAACTTAAAATATAAACTAAAGCTTAAAATTAAACTTAGAAATGCATTAAGTACATTCTCCTCGAGAAGTACATTACAATAATTGTTTTTATTAAACTGGCTGTTAACATAAATTCAGATGCATCATGTCTAATAGGAAAGAAAAGAAAATTGAGAAAATCCTAATTAAAGCACTAAATGGAGCAACAGATTCAACACGTGGTTCAATTGGGTACGAGTCACATTCTCACATGAACAGCTGCCCCCAAGCAACTACATGACCATGTTTCTCAGTCTTTGCACCTTTGCTGAAAGGTTTCCTGTGTCCACCTCCAAAAGCATCTTTTGAAATACCTCAAAAATGTATTTGAGAGCTTTGGGGTATTTCAGATCCAAGGCATAAGTCAGTCCCAGCAGGTAGCAGCAGGCTCTGCTGAGATCTCCAAGATGGTTGAGCACTGTGGAACCCTCGATGACGATCCCAACATCCACTTGCCCACTTTCATTCCGGACCAGGCACACCGCCATCACCTCGGCTCCAAGTGCTTCTTCCACATCGACAGCTGAATCCGCAGTCTGCTGATATTGTAAAGACAACTGATTTTAACAACAGGCGGGCAGGAAAGCCAACAAATAAAGAAAAAAATCAATTACCAAAACAAATCAGTTGTAAAACATTCAATAGCAAGTTTTAACTAATAGATAGCATCATGTTTTTGTGTACATTTTGATCTATTTACAAATACAAAAATCTATATTTTGGATAAAACCAGAGTTAAAATCTTTATTTAATTTTTACAACATATATAAAGTTTTTACGGGGCAAATTGGGAAAGAGCCTTTTTTTTATTTAATAAATTAGAAAAATACTATGTAGCGATATTTAAAATACATTTTCTGTATGTTAAAAAAAACTAAATGTTTCATAAATGAGAAGGATATGTACAAAGCCTTCCTTAATAACCTTCAGAATAATGTTAAGAATGATTATAGAAAGTTTAATGGATGTAGAAATTGAGATATTTAGTTCAGTAAGTAAAAAGAAAATCCGTGGGATGTGCCCTTATAGTCGACCAAATGGTCAATCGTCGGACAATATTTTTGGTTCATTGTTCAAAAGAACTTATCTTGAGATAATGGCTGTTAAAGATGGTTGTATAGAAGAAATATTCAGTCGCAAACAGACAAGGTTTAGTCAAATAAACACCTACATTTAGTACACGTACACACACAGGTATTAAACATATTGTAGCGCTTATGCATTACGGAAAGGAACTTAGTTTCAACTTAACACATAAGTTGTAGTTGAAACCCAAAATATTTTATTGGACTCACCTCAAACTCCTTACATAAGGCACCCACATCTTCACCAAGGTGGTCAATAAGACATCGGATGACAACTTCTCTGGTCTTCTCAATGGGAACTCCGGCCTGTTAAGGAGAAAATACATTTTCACACAAAAGACATGACACACTGCTCACTTTCCTCAGCGCACATTCTAGCCTGGAGAAATATTAATGACAAGCTAGGAAGGGTAAAATAGGAACTAAAAAGAGGAGTAAACCAAAATACCTGGAGTAATGTATTCATATCTGCGCGATGTCTCTCTCCAGCAACTCCTTTCTTGGCTTGGGAGATGGAAAGCAGTTTCGGGGAATAACGGTCCAACATCGCCATGAATTTGGCCTCAAGATTCAAGGTCGTGATTCGCTGAAACTCTGCTTTGACCTTTGAAAAAAAAAAAAAAGACAAAAAAAAGAGATTTGATTTCTAACTTAGATTTGAGCAACACAATGCAATACAATTAAAAAGAGCTTCAGCATTATCTGCCCAAAATGGTATGTTAAACTGTGTTGAAGAAATGCCATTAACTGACCTGTGACATGTCAAACAAGGCAGGCCATCTTTCCTTGATATCCCTGATGCTCAACTGAAGACTGACGACATCATGTCTTCTATGGACGAATGTGTTGGACATCAATTCCCGGATGGTTGTGCTGCCGTCTCTCTTCTTCAATTCAGAAAGAATTTGTATCCGCAGTTGCTCTTGGTTTTCACTGCTTTCTCCTGAAGGATAGTTTGGGAGATAGATCACTTCTCCTTTCCGTGCCTTTTTCACATTTTGGGCTGGTTTCCTTTCACCAGGACGCTTGTTTTTGAGGGAGTTGCATGTCACTTCAGGGAACCCAAGAGTTCTGAGCGTCGACCTGTAATTTCCCATTTTGTGTTTAAGAGAATAGATCCATCCGATCCATCCATTACGACTCCCAGTTTCTGTCAGACATGGATGTTTTTTGACTAAGGCTTCTGCCACCTCTGCGACCTGAAGGCCTGTGGGATAGGCTGTGTGACCGTACATGTACTCAGCCAGGCCTTCAATGACTTTAGACTTGACACGGGTGTTGTTGAGGACAGTGCCATCTTTCGCAAAGTTCTCATTGCCATTTCTCAGCACCTTCTCTATTGCATCTGAAAAAGCTGGAATGACGATTTCAGTTGGCCAGGATGCCCTTTGAGGGCTTAATATGACAGTGTCTTGTGATGAAGATGTGCCATCCGACTGGTAATCTGCAGAACTAGACGACATCCAGGATGAATTCCAACTGGAGGTGCCGCAACAATTCTCACCACTGGTCACATTTGCAGTGTCAGTTGGTGCAAGTGAAAGCACGATTGATGGAATGATTAATACTTTGATTGTCCCCTTATGTTGAACTTGGTTAGTAGAATGAAGTGTAAAGTAATCACCAAAGTCTTCATCAAAGTAATGCATGGTGAAGTCCTCATGGAGTTCAAATGTGTCCTTTACAGTCTTGTGCAAATGATCCACTGTGTCTGGCATCCCAGAGGGCAGTGTGAGCTTCTCACTACGGTGATCTATAATCACCTTCAAAACAACAGGGTCCATCTGTATGAAAATAAATCACAACTGGAGATCAGAGCAGGAGTAAGACACAAAGGTGTTCGTCTTTTTCACCTAATACTGGACAATAACGTGTCTTTTTAAAGTGACCATTCGTTTGCCCCCCACACAATATGCTGCCAAGGGGTAAGTATCAGTAAGTTGCTGTATCTGCAGCAGGGTCACTTTCCCAGAGTGCTCCAAAACAAATCCCCTAAAATGTTCATAATACCAGCTGTTACGACACTTAACAATGAAATTGAGATCACTGCCTACAATCGCAATCTGTGAAATCTCCACAAAATCAGGTAGACCTCCAGTACATCCATAAGGCAAAATCATCCCCACAGCATATTTTGTTCCATGATATGTCACTGCGTTTGTCAAGTCCACTGTGGTTTGTGTTGGATATGATTTTTTAAAACTCTCCTGTATATCTGAATGCAGCAATGCCAATGAAATACTGGTTACTCTACTGACGCATAATGCTGGTTTCAAAGCATCAGCATGTAGATGATATGCCATCATCATTTGGTGCCTTGAGGCGAGAGACAGTAGTACATTTCTGAAGCTCTGTGTGTATTTGACAACTTTCTTGAAAAAACTATGCTTTGCCTCAAAGCGCATAGTCCAGACACAAACTAAAGGACCAAAGCATTTTATCATAGCAGGATAATGCTCCAAGAAATGGTGCTTTGGAATTAACTTTTGCTCAGGAAAAACTTCCAACAGTCTATGGCGATGTTCGGATATTAGTGTATCTAGGTAGCTAATACTATCCTCTGTATGAAAAGGGGATACCACAAGTTCTGTAATATCTTTTAATGTCATGAGAACTTGCCAAGCTGGCTCATTGAATGGTATCGTCACACCAATTATGAACGGTAATAATCTCAGTAAGGTCCAATTCTCATGTGCATTCCCACCAATAGATTTGCGAGATGAAAGATTTTGTGGGATGGGTTGGGGGTGATCAGTTTTATCTGTCCAAGTAGATGGAAACTGAGTTATTGACTCATTCAGTTGTAACAGGGTGAAATACTGTTTTTTTATGAATAAGTTAAGACATAATGCCAACTCCAAAGGAATTATTCCTTCAAAGAGATCATGGAGCACGTCTGGTGGGTACCCAGTAACAAAATGGAAATGCTTCAATTTTTCTGTTAAGATACAAACTCTCTTTACACCAAAACAATGTAATAAAGCAGGGTTTTCCGTTACAGTCTGAACATGTAAAGCATAATTCTCCTTTGTCCTTGGTTGGAAAACCCCTGAATGCACCTCCTTTTGCTGATAGTCTGAACGGTCCCCAATACAAAATCTACATATGTGATGGCCAGTAAAGCTCTCTACAAGGCCACTCAATGAATGAGCACCAAGATTGTCAGCTGAAACACAAAAAACAGTTCCTCTGATATTTTTACCAATGGTAGGAAAAAAAATGCCTTCTTCCTCTAATGTGATGAGATCGTTCAAGAGAGGCTCCAAAACAGTTCCATAGCCAAATTTCTTAACATCATTCGCTTTACAAAGGAGTGCCAATTGAATTGATGTTAGTTGTGATCTCAACTCTGATGGCACATCTGCAAGTACCCAGTACACCGCTGTCACTTTATGTTTTTTTCTTGAGGTTCCAAGTGGATTACAGACTTCAAAATCATCCACGTAAAGTACAAGTGAAATCCTTAGCTCTCCATCAGCATTAAACTCATTTAACTTGAAATATGTGCCATCATGAAAGGATAAAAACTGTGATAGAGGGCCTGGATGTCTTGTTAGTATCCTACTTGCAATGTCTTTGTCATTTAATAATAGCTCTAAGGTTTGTAAAATAGGTACATATTGAAAGGTGCACTTGTTTAATGGATCCAATATATATTCAACTGGCTCAATAACATGAAAGTTATCTTTGAAATACTTTTCCCTCTTGTATTTAGAAATAAACAGACCATCCGGAGCTAGAGCTTTACTGAGAGGGTTGCAGACAGACAATTTTTGGACTAACTCACTGATAACCCTTTCATCAACAGTGCAGTTATTTTGTGTTAAAACGTCTTTCACTGAGTTTGAAATATACCGAGATGATGTGCTGATAAACTGAAGCTGTTCCACCAAGTCATCTATACATTTACCAGAGACATTATAAATGCTTTCTAACTTCAGCAAGAGAGAACCGATTACCTTTTCAAATACGCTTGTATCGCCTTCACAATCTAAATCTACAGAAGTATCCAACTCCACATCATTAACCGATTCCAGTAATGCAAATTGGCTGCCATGCTGTTGAACACTGGTAGAAATAGGAAGTTGTACAATAATATCAGCTTTTAAGTCATTACATGAGTAGGCTTGGTGCTTTCGGCTTCTGTGTGTAGCATAAGTACCATATATGTTAGTTTTGAAATCACAACCATCAAACACACACTCTATTGTTTATAAACTTTTCAGATGAGAGTTTATGTGTTGAAAATAATCCTTGGTATGTGAAAAACACGAGTCACAAATTTTACATTTGAAAGCTTTCTGATTTTCAGTTTCCTCTGATTTGTGAACTCTACACAAGTGTGTACGTAAACCACCCCAAGTTTTAAAAGAACATGGACAGTCCAAATGAATGCAGGGCAGAAAATGTCCACGACCTAAAAGTCCGTGTTTCAGTCGATAGTGTTTAAGAAGTCCACCAGTTGATGATGCCACTGATGTACAAAGTTTACACTGCCATCCCATGAGCAGTTACCTTAAAGAAGGATAAAAACCAAGGAGCCCCAGTGGCTTGTGTTCTGTGAAGCTCAGTCCTTCCAACGCCGACCTGGGTTCCTGTATGGCCTCGTGTCCTTTGCGGTCCGCCCCCTTCTCTCTCTCTCACATGTCTCGTCTCTCAATCTCTGTGTCACATTAAGCATAACATGTAAAAAGAAAAGATTAAAACCTTTGTTCTCATAGAAAGTTGTTAAGACTATAGTCAATATCCTTTCAACACATTTGGGAAATAATGTCCTACTGGCTTTTAACATCCCTTATGCCTTATAATTATCAAAGAGCAACTTACCTCCTGTGTTTTATTGATCAGTTGTTTTCGTATCTGAAATGCACAATTTTAAAATATTATAATATATTAAAGAGGGGAGAAAGACAAACACAAAGATAACATGTCTACTGTTCTCAGCCATTTTTTTAGATGTTTAATAACGTTGTTTTTCATTGTCTTCTGGACGATTTAGATAAATGTTTCACCTGACATTCATGTCATTAAAGATGATTTAATTTCAAAAAGTAAATATAAAAAGACAGTAAAATACAAATTATAGACAGCCTGGAAAGCACCCAAGAGGCTTAAATATTAGTAAAAACTTTTTTTTGTCAACATAAAAAAAAGGTAAAACAGGTATAGTAATTAGACTTGTGCACATTTACACCTGTCCTGGAACGTTATGATTTTTTTTAAATGTAATATGATTTCAATGTGTTTAGGGGACGTGCATTTATTCATTTATCATAATGATATTGCTCTTCTAACCGTGCTGCAGAGACACACGTGCCCGCGCGCACACATGGGAGGTCACGGTAGTGCAGTGAAATAAACTTTAGATAACCAGAGTTTAAGTGAACTAGTTCGTACTGTTAGTACAACTCTTGCAAGTAAAATGCCAAAGTAAAATGCCAAACATTACACCCATTCAACCCACATTTAGGTTAACATATTTAATGAACATTTTTTAATCCTCTCTTAGAGCAGAAATTAATGAATGCATGTGAATCACAAGCTAAGCATGCTAGCATACTTGCCATCGGTGTTTGAGTGTGTGTATGAATGAATGGGTGAATGTGGTAAGAATTGTAAAGCGCTCCGGGTCTGAGAAATTCCGCTAAAAAGCGATAAAAGTCAAGTCCATGTACCATTTTACCAATTCAACAGCTAACAAAAAGCGGATCTTAGCTAAAAAGAAAGCTGTGCATGTGCTATGCACGCACCCCTCCCCCCGCACGTGTAGCTTTGCGGTCCAAAATCATTTTTTTAAGTTTAAGTTTAAGTTTAACTTGTACAAGGTCGTTGCCGACGTTTAACGGAATCTACATTATTGTAGGTCTAATAAGGATATGACTCGTGTAGGTTTAGTTGTTCAAGACAATGAATAGCACACTGAAGTTTGCTAGCAAGTCAAATTAGGTGAATATCGTCAACATGATAGTGATGCTGGTCGGTTGATATTTCATGCTAAAGTATTGCTTCTGTAACTGAGGTGTATGTAAAACTAGTATTGTGTTGAAAGTTACTCACTTAGATGTTTTGTTGAGGTCCTGTCCGTAGAGTCCGGCGGTCAGTATCAGAATGAACTTTGTGCCGTGCCCGCCACAGTCTAGACTCAGCCGTTACGGTTTGAAAAGTACTGAATGATGATGTCACTTCCTCCAGTTTACTTATTTTTTTTAAGTAGATTAGTCAAATACAAATAATATTAAGTTAAATTGTGTAATAATTATAGTTCTTCAAACTGATTGCTATTCATAGTTTATTCTCAAAATGATCAATGAAACCTACAGTAATTATTCTAAAATATTTACACAATATAATCTGTCAGTCAAGTAATACATTTTGTTGATTAAATAAACTTACTTTATTTATTACATTTCACACAAATATTTCTGTTTAATTTTTACTCATGAATTTTGATTAAAGAGGACCTATTATACTACTTTTCTGGTCTTAATTTCTTGTTTTACACTGCTATAGAGCAACCTGACACGAATCACATCACAAAAAACTATGTAGATTTTCGGGAAGCTCTTTCTCTTATTTTGGCGATCCAGCACATCCTGTCAACACTTGAGTGTGTGTGCTTCGGCAATCTCCGCTCCCTCCGCCTGTGCATCGGCCATCTCCGCTACCCTCCCCCCCCCCTCTTGCAAACCCCACTCCGTTGTGATTGGTTACCTTCCTTCCGGAACACTTTCAGTGGCGGGAAGCGCGAGCATGGACCTATAAAGGCGCGAGGCAGACGCGAACAGGGAAGTGACAGCATTACCATACATGGAAACATCCGCGTGGTCACGTCACGAATTTTTATGCGACGTCACGAATTATGAAAGGGTAGACCGCTTTGAAGACGTGACTTCTCGACTGGCTAGAATAGTGTTTAGTGCTCTGCACAGACACCCCAGACGGTCAGCAGGGAATACGTCGAAATGCATGTATGTCATTATTTGATAATTTAGTATGGTTAAGCATGCCTATGAATCACCATAACAACGTTTATAGGTCATAAAAGTCAAAAAGCATCATAGGTCCTCTTTAAGTTAACCCAAATGCTCATCAAAATGATGTTTACTCATCTTTTTCAAGCAAAAAATACTTTGATATTACTGTTACATTTACTAAGCCCTTGAAATATTTTTTAGAGTGTAGTAAACATGGTTTAGTGATAAGATTAAATATGATGTTAATGTCACTCTTGTGTTTGTGTTTTTCTTCCTTTGTGCGAGGGCTTAAACTCTGACTGGGAGTTTGGAGGGCTCAGTTTGTTTACATCGAGGGCTCTCCACTTCTGTGCTTTTTGCAATATGGTGATTTCCCTTTGAAGGCGGCATTTTGAGCGTGGTGATGAATAAATGGGAACTACGTACTACCTCTGTTTGAAAAATCGTCATATCTATTCAACCCTGTGACCTATATAATGGTTAGAGAAACCCTACTTAATTATTGGAATTACAATGCTATTTATACAGGGAAACTCGCTCTTGTATGCACATTTTAAGTACGGGGTTACACACCCACCCCCAAAACAGACACACAAGTGTATGGATGCTGCCACTATACCACCTCCAGCAGCTCAAAATATTAGCTCAAGAATTTTATTCTCTGGCTGTATCAGCTCTGAGCTTTGGTAATGATTGCTTTCCTCTGGGCATTTGTGCTTATGGTGATGTGTTGTTTTTTCCCAACACGTCTTTTTCAAACTGTGCGCTAATTTACTTAGTTTAAACAGTGGTATTGTATTGAGCAGCAGCAGCAGCAGTGTTGTTGTGTTATGGTGTGGAGAGGGGAGGGAGGCAGGGGAGGGATTCCCCAGATGTTAGTTCAAGCACACACTTATAAACAGATAGACTTGCTCCCATGGGTGTGTGCGTCTGTGTATGTGTGTGTGTGTGTGTGTGTGTGTATGTGGGTTTGAGTGTGTGTGTGTGTGTGTGTGTGTGTGTGTGGAGAAGAATCGGGGAGAAATGCAGATGAGATTGACAGAGTGGTAGAAAATGAACATTATTAAAAAAATAAACAAAGCAAAAGCTAGAAAGGGGGTAGTGGTGGTGGGTTTAGAGCAGTGGTTCTCAAAGAGCGGCCCGGCCCGCATTGAATTATGAATTATTAAAAAAAAAAAAAAAAAAAAAACATTTATTTATTTTATTTTTTTAAATTAAAACAGACGGAGGGGGTGCATCCCCCGTAACAGTGAAAACAGTACAGTGGTCGAAATACTTAAATATCCCTCCTAATTGTTTATATTCATTCCCCAATTATTAATAATAACACCCCTACAGTGGACCATAACATCTTAAACTTGCGAAGTTCGGTTGGCCTCTGCCTCTCTCATTGCAGACGGCTGGTCAGCCCCCCGCAGTGCAGCAGGCAGTGTAGTGGTCCCAATGTAAGTTGTTAGATAGTGAGCTTGTCAAGCCCAATACGATGCACTTTCTCACCTTCAAGGTGAATTAGATTAGGTCAAGTGTCTAAGGATGGATGCTAACATTATCTGGTTTCTAACTCTTTTGCCTAAAGTTTAGCTAACAAGCTAACGTTAGCTAGCTGCTGATAGCCATGGAACTATCTGCCTAGTTGACTGCTGATAGCCCACCCAGTTTATTTCCAATGTATAGTGTCATAATAGTTAACACTGCTGCTGCATCATGAGTAGTGAGTCCTACAAAAAAAACACTACAAAAGGTGATGTGTTTTCAATGTGCAGAAAGTTTTGAACAATAAAGTAGAATACATATTTGAATGCAATACAGAATGCCTCAGTGCCTTGCTGATTTATATTCCATTAGATGTGTGTCAATGGGAGCTAGTTGTCTTTTCCTTAACTAGTCCACAATAAATAAATACAGAAGACACAAATTCAGGGCTGCCAAGTTTCACCAAAAGTTTGGAGTGAGATTTTTTGGCCGAGGGACCCAAAACCGTGTCCTCTCTCCCACCCAATCATTTTTGCTAGTGTCCTACAAGTTTACATATTGTTCATAATAAATCAGAAATAAAAGACAATTGGAAAATGTGATAAAACATCAAAAATCTTATTACAATAAACTAATTCATGAATTGCAAAGTCGTAGGACAGGTTTTAATTAAACATTGGGTGTGGACATATTGTAAGTGGGGGTCTGGGGTTCCCCCCAGAACATTTTGAGCATTAAACACTTAATTTTCTGCATTCTGGTGAATTTTTATGAAGCAATGTGTGCCTTTTCTGCATTCATTTTTATGTAAAGTAAAATAGAACATTCACGGTTTCGCTGACACAAATTTAATTGAATAGCCTACAATGCATGTGTAGTGCTTTCAAATATCTCCTGTAGCCTATTGTTAAAACATTTGGTTAAACTGTAATAAAGGTAATTATTCTATATGTATTCAACATTGTATGGGTTATCCAATTATCCAATTTCAATTCACCATTATTGTATTAAATCTATGACACTTGATGTCTTCTCAGAACATATTTTTCCCACAGTAACCTCTAAGCTTAGTTATTCAATACATTCATTCAATTAATGTTGACAACATTTTAGAACAAAAATGTGTTGGTGTGTCAACCAGCCCAATAACATAATGCAAAACAAGCTTGGATATATCAAGTGAAGTGACTGATTTGAATTAAGGTGTTCTTACCTCTTTGTTCATTTAATACCGGCGTCCTTGCTGTCATTAATTTTCCATATAATTTGAACAAAGGGCGGGACTAGGAGGCGGCGGTCTTTTATTAGTTTTGTAGTGTAACGCAGGGGGGCGTGGCCGTGGTGGTTTGCCAAGTGGCTGCTGCGGCTACGGGCTGCACACAGCCATGGATATTGTTCATGCCATGGACCTATAAAGAAACCGCACGTGCAGAAACCATGGCAGAAAGAGGATGTCACGGAACTCAGTCCGTTTAGCTTTTCAAAATAAGACTTTCAAAGTAAAAGTACCAAAAATATATATATATATATTACGGGGATTCATTTCTCTGCGTGAGAAATTGGAGGTGTGGCGTGTGAGCGTGTGAACTGGTTGATATGCGTGTGTCTCACGGCCAAAGCGTGAGACTTGGCCACTCTGCAAATTACTGCATAAAAATGAACCAAAATGCACAAAATTAAGTGTTCGAACCTCAAATTTTTCTGGGGGACAACCCCAAGACCCCCGCTTTTAATGTGTTCCCCCAAACGTTGAAATGAAACCTAGCCCTTCATTTATTAATTAAAATGTGTTAATTACACATTATTGGATGCAGACCAATACATGTAAACTTTAAAAATGCAAAGACGCTGGCCATTCGGCGGCCCCCGGTCCAATGTTGGGTTCCTAAATTGGCACTCAGCTATCAAAAGTTTGAGAACCCCTGGTTTAGAGAGTGAGAGGAGATCATTAAACAACGTTAAGAAGGTGTTATTTTTACACGTCTATAAAGAGACATGACAGGTTTGTAAAAAAACTCACCACTTGTTGTTGAAGGGGGCTGTAAATTGACTCCGGAGCTGAGAAATGGGAAGGCATGTTTAACTTTTAAGGGACCATTCTAATGACAGGGATTATTGTGCTACTGGAAAGGACATAAAACTTTAATTCCCCTGGCTAAGCTAATCTGTATGCTTCGTTGTGTGCACTCGTTAAAAAAGGAAGGATGACGGCGAGTGGAAGGAAAGAGGGAAGGAGGGAGGAAGGGGGCAGAATGTTGCATTGTGGTGGAGTCGGTGTGTGTGTGTGTGTGTCCGGGGGGAGGGGGTGGGGGGTTCCTACGATTCCCAGGGCACTCAGCGGCCCCGATTATATGGTGAAAAAAAATCTGTGTTGCTTTCAGTTCGCAAAGGTAATGAGAATCTAATGAGGCTTGACTTTTTTTTCTCTTTTTTCTCTCACCAGCCTAAGCATTCACAGCCTCTTTTCTCCACAACAGGTTCCCTAGAGGAGAAGCACGCAGGACGGGAGAACATGGTTAGGCCTTTTCTACAGGGTGTGTGTTGATGGATGGATGGATGGATGGATAAATGGATGAATGGGTACAAGAGAGTAAAAAGAGAGGGAAAGGAAAGAAGGGATGACAAGTCAGGGTGTAAGGGGTGGAGAGAAGGAAAATAAAGATGAAGGGAAAGAGTGCAAGTGATGGTGTGAAGGAAGGGTACAGTTAGAGAGAGACGGGGGCAGGAGGCAGGTTTACAGAAGTGTGGATAACCCCTTTTCACAGCTAGGATTTTTGGTTGGACAGCAGTGAGGAAAGAGGTGGGCAAAGGAAGTGGGTGGAAGGGCAGAACTAAACAGTTATATTTACGTACAGTCACAATGATGTTGAACAGTGTGCCTCAGCATGGAAATGTTATCCTTTGGTAAGCTGGTCAAGTTCCCATCCCATCACTCTTCATACTTTGTCATCAAACATATCATAGTCAGACTGGTGTTGATATCCTAAAAGATCAGACGTGGCGCATTTAGGATGTCCCAAATGTGGCAAATGTCCATGAAACGACAATTCTGTGTATATTCAGGAATATTGACACTGAAAAGTTTTGTCACACCCATAGACATGGATCATATTTATAATTTAGTACATGCCAATAATTTAATGTTGTATGGTGTAAAAGAAGACCATTATTGTTTTTAACAATGAGTTGTAGCTCAAACATTAAAGCTTTGAATGAGGCAGAATCATCACTGCCTTTTCTTAAAGTCTTAGAAGTATCCTAACCCTCAATTTATTTTGAAGGGCTTAAGAAGTTTGCAAAGTTGGTTGAGTGTTGAACGCATTACCCACACAGTTTGATGTGAGAACTTCTCCTACTTTACTTAATGAGGATGCAGAGCTCATAAACAGCTGTGGATATATTGTCAGAAATGCCACCACATCACATGCAATGCGGAACATGTCCCTCACTGCTGAAAGGTAGCTTGTACTGGAGCTGCATTTTTCCGCTAACTGGCAAATCATAACAGGGTAAGTAATGACTTGGGTCACATTGCAGCCTATTCAGTTACTGAAGCATCATTATAGTCCAACATTTGGCATATTTCTCCCTACTTTTGGGACAAATGTATGAGTGTCTTTGAAACACATCTGTGTTATTATTTATCTTTTTCGTTTGCATCCTTGAGATGCCGTTTGATTCCCAGTGCAGCAAACTCACAGCTAATGAATCAGTTTGTTTTGGGATCATTAATAATAATAGTGGCATGATGCACAATTCAGGCATCCGATTGGATGTTGGTATCGCTGGCCCTGCCCACCCCTGGGCAGAAACAATGGATGCTCAGTCACTATATTCCATAGTACCCAAACCTCACTTTGATATAAAATATTCTGTGACATAATTTGGTCCCATTGGCACTTCAGGATATACATGTTTGATTAGGTTGAATATCGCATCATATACCAGATACAATAAAAAATATATTTCTTTTAGAATTTAAAGGTCACAATCACTTACTATGAAGGTGTGTAAACCTGATAAAGAAAATACAGCAAATGTTTGTTGTTTCATTGTTTTCTGAAAGAAACACTAATGTTTTGATGTGCTTTCTGTTTAAGCCTGTGACAGGCACAGGTCAGTACAGAGGTTCTAAAAAGTTAATAAGGAACATTTTTGAAAAATTTAAAAATTAATGGTTGAAACAAAGAGATGATTTTACTGCAAACTTTAAAAGTACAAATAATGTTTGCCTCTATATCAAACTGTAAATTGTTGCTTTCAATAAGCATTCAAGTCAATTCTACCCAAACAAATTAGTTTCTCCATAATCGGTTATAAAGTCAACTTGTCCGGGTAACAGCATATATCACCAACCAGTCTGCTCTCCGCTTCAAACGCTGCTGATAATGTTAGACTCTGACTTTATCTGGAGAATTAGCCAGATGAAAAGATCCTATCGGAGCATTCCTGTCGTTGACCTTGTGTTACACTGCCAGGCCAAGATGACTCTTTATACCCCCTCCCCCCCCAACCACCTGCTCCTCCTTCACTATGACTGTAAAGTCAGACGTACACTCCATGCATTCAGGCTGCCTTAATGAGGCCTTGTGTAGTCAGGGACTGTTAATGAGAGACATCTGAGAGAGAGAGGGATGGTTGTAAAGTGGTGATGAAGGAGGAGGGGAAAAACAAAGAGTTGAAGGCTGTACCAGGTAAGCATGGATAGCGCTTTAGATCTCCAGTGTAATCTAAGTAAAGACTTTGTTTTCCCCTCACAAATTGTTTGAGCTGTTGGGTGTGTGTGTGTGTGTGTGCGCGCGTGTGTGTGGAAGAGACCTTGGGCCCTTTTAAGAGCATTTTGCTGGCGTCCTCGTTGAGAATTGATTGTCTTTGTTGTGGTAATCTGAAATTAATTTGCACTTTAACCCATCTTTCTTCTGGGCTCAATTTTAAAACGCTGTTATAATTGCGGGCCCCCCACATGAAAACCAAGAACTAAGACACTGATATGATGAGCCGAAATTTATTTATTTTAATTCCCCAGGTACTTAAGGGCCCCCCTCTCTCTCTCTCTCTCTCTCTCTCTCTCTCTCTCTCTCTCCCTCCAAACCCTTCCCTCTGTCTTCACTCACGACTTATCTTGCAAGGTAATAAAACAAAATGTTCCCATGCGTAGGGCTTAAGCAAAAGGTATTTGCCTGAGGGGGAACAGTAATAAGGGCTGTATTGCTACACATGTACCCGTGTACCTTCTCAGTAGGTCACCTCTCATGCTGTTGAATGACGTTAAGCTTTGGCTAATGCAAGCTGATGCCTGGCTAAGTGCTGTCGATGAATTGCTGTTCTGTGATGATGAGGAGAGGAGAAGGGGCGACCTGTAACATGACAATACACACAATTACAGAATGACTAGGAGTCAGTCAACATTGCTTTCCTTTTCATTTAAATGTATTTCATTTAGTGAGGTAAATGTGTATAGTGTTGTGTCAAGTCCCTTTCGAATTTCCCAGTAGGGGTTCAAAAAACATTCAAGCGCTCACACATATCAGGGTTGTGAACAAGATTTGTTTTGCGTTAGTCCTTTCTGACAGGGGGTATTTGTAATATAAAACTATTTAAGACTACCTGCTAACATCTGCTATTGATCTTAGCCGTATGCCTCCGCCTTTGTTCCCAGCGTGAGCTGCTAATAACCTTATCAGCCATCTCTTAGTTTTAGCCCAGGCTGCTGTTTGTTGTTAAGGATTTATTTTCTAATGGTAGGAGGGAGTATTATCTGGCTAAATGCTGCGGGAGCCATCTTCAGTGATTTCCTGTGGTGTTGCCTTGTGCTGAGAGGGCCTCAGAGGTCACCGGCCCTGGGCAGAAATTCTTTCAGTGTGACACCTCATGTGGGACTGGGAGAGATAAGCAAACAGAGCGCTAGACCCACTGCTGAACATAATTAGTAAAAACCAACATCAACTGAAACAGCTATCTTATTGTCTGTATCGATTTCAAAGAATGAAATCAAATTGGCGTTGAGTGTTGATATGAGTGTTTTGTGTAACTGTGTATAATATACTTAACATATGTAATGTGTGACACAGAAAACAGCAAAGCAAAAACATATAAATATGCATCTAAATGTAATTGTTAATAAATGCTTTTGTAGTCCTGCAGTCTTTTTTTCATACTACTGCGAAACTGCCTTGCTGGTCTATTCCCTGTATGTATGTTCGAACTGCTTTAAACAAATATTATGTAAACCTGTATGTCCAGATTGTAAGTTAATTTCTCTGCCTGACTATTTTCATTAAAATGCCACCTCTTTTATGTTTGCATAATAAGTATTGTATTGACATTTTTAGCATGCCCATTATAACCTGTCATGAGCCATCTCCCCGCGCGTTGTTTCTCACTATTTCGCCTGTCTCCTCCTGTCTATGCACTGTAAACAATTTAATGAAGCAAAACTGCCATGCAAAAATATGGAAAGCTCTGCTAATTGACTGTCTTCCCATTGATTGAAAGCTGAATGTGTGTGTGTGTATGGTGTATCCCCTACAGCGAGAGCTGCTGTCTGCTGACAGACGTGGCCTGCTGCTAAAGCCATTGCAATAATCATAAAGATTAGGTTAACAGTGGGAAACGGCCGGGGAAGACAAGTGTTCACAGTGGGCTGTTATTTTTGCAATGGTACAAAAAATAACAACCTGCAACTGCAGACCTGTGTGCTGTTTTAGGTATAACCCTGAGTGTGTGAGCATGTGCACACTTTAGGTCTATGTGGATGACAATGCAGATGTATATAATTATTAGCATAGCGTAGTGCATGTAGGTGTAGTAATGCAATATGCGCTTGGATGCAAAGATAATTGTATGAGTTGTTAACCCAAAACATGCAATGTGTATTCATCCAATTGAAACAAATCAACAGCTGAGGTCTTAATAAGGATAAAATATTATTTAGAAAATAACTAAACCAGCTATCTTACAATCATATTAAGGAAATGGTTTCCACGTATGCAGTGTGTTTGCAGTTTAAAAGGATGGATTACATTTTCAGAAGAAAACTTTGTTGATGTACATTGTGCATTCAGTTATAACAGACATTACAGCATACTATACCCAATCAAAGGGCGGCCGCATACTGTTGTAGCAAACTGCTCTCAAGGCACTACACTGGGAAACGTGTCATGCAAATGTGTGTGACGGATCTCTTCATAGAGAGAGAAGAACAAAGTAACAAACAAAACAATGCTTACTAGAAACAAAACTTGTGAAGATGACATTCTGTCACTAATTGAATCTGATGGCAGGACAGAAATAGAGGAATGTTGTTCATTTGTTATACAAAAACAAATTTTATTATACATAATTCACTTTACGCACACTTTGCTATTGCAATTCACACTGCATTGCTCCGCGAATTATCATTCTGAATATGCAAGAGCTTTTAATAATTTAACACGCCAGTGTTTATTTTCAACATGCCATAGTTGAAATAAATTTGTTTGAATTTTGTCTCAGTTTTGTTTATTTCCTCTTTTGATATCTCGTGTGTTCTTCCCCCCTCTAGAAAGTGTGTCATTTGAAGAAACATCTTCAAATAAATCAACTTTTCTTTTGAATAAGAATCAGAATACATTTGGCTTGCAAATATTACGAATCTCTTTTCATTACCAACAAATGCATTTTACCGCCTTCAAGGCTTTACATAGCTTCAATACTGTATATCTGCTAAACCCCTTTGACTGCGGTGACATGCTGTTGCCTCATCTGAAGACTCACTCATATCATTTCAATCACTCTCCACATTTTCCTTGAAACTTTATCTCTTGATCCCTGCCTGTTACGTGCCTCACGTCCAGCATGTGGCCAGCAG
Organism: Hyperoplus lanceolatus; assembly: GCA_026929865.2. Taxonomy (NCBI): domain Eukaryota; kingdom Metazoa; phylum Chordata; class Actinopteri; order Uranoscopiformes; family Ammodytidae; genus Hyperoplus; species Hyperoplus lanceolatus. Next base: position 13,567,097 of record CM049401.1, on the reverse strand, counting down.
CTTTTGACTGTTATGTATCTGACATGAACCGCAGCGTCACCAAACAACAGAAGCCATATTATTCTCCCACTTAACACAGCCTGCTTTTAGCGATAACATCTATAGCGCTCATAGCACTGGACTTGGGACGTTACCGACTCCAACCTCAAAAAGGGGGCTTGCCACATTTTGCAACCACATACACACATACTGTAGTCTCTCCTTTCTATCACTCTCTCTTGCTTTCAAATGAAAAAGCAGACACACGCTTGATAACATCTACCAGCCGCAGCTGGGCTTTTGCTCGTGTAAGCAATAGGCCACATTTGTTTCCTGAGGATTCTGAAGCAGAGAACAGGAGGTACCACACAACTGATACTTGGACTGTGTGAGTGTGTGTGTGTGTGTGTGTGTGTGTGTGTGTTTGTTGCATGTGCATAGAAGCACACGTGTGTACACTTATACTTATGTATGTACAGTAGTACTATGTAGGTCTGTGTGCACTCCGGCCAGGGTGGACTTTTTCTTAAAAATAAAAACATGCTTAATCTTTTCTCTTATCTCATAGAGCCTTCAAAGCAATTTACCAACAATCAACAATTGACCGTTTTCAGCTAACAAACCTACACAGACTATTTCTCAAGAATAAAGCCACTTGCAATGCTATATAGTGGTATATGAATAAAGCAGAAAATACATATACCCATGCACACATATAACCCGAACTTGTAATAGTCCCTTCAGGTTAAGCAATATTACAGAGAAAGCGTAACAACGGTAATTCATTCTCAAATAGCTAACCTAACTGTATAAATACACATATGAATTGCATCTTTAACACTATCATGATATTAAAGTATTCTGGGACACAGCGATATGTCGATGACAGTTAGACATTCTGACTGTATTATTCAGCAGAGAACAGACGCACTGCTTGTTTACACATGCCATGCTATTGCCATGGAGCTACAGTGTGGTCAAATGGTCATGATGGTAGATTGTAAGAGTTAGTATGGATTTGCTGTCAGTTGATCGCGCACTTCTCCTGGCTCTGGCTGCAAGATGACAGCTCCAAGTTAAGCGCTTCAACCCTCTCTCTCTCTCTCTCTTTCTCTCTATCTTTCTGTCTCTCTCTCTCTCTCTCTCTGTCCAGTGTTGGTCTCTCCCCTTCCTTCTCTTATTCACCCACACACACACCGCTCAAAACCATGTCCTACTATGTACTTACAGAAGGACGGATTCAAATAAGTGTGCCCATGAGAAGATAAGCGAGCACATGCAGGCCTCAGACTTGAGAACAAACACACACACCCAGACACAAACACAAGCACACACACACACGCTTCAGCAGGGGCTGAGGACATGATGGAGTGCTTGTGTCAGTGTCAGAACAGTCAGAACCAGCCTGGTGCTGATAAGGTGCACTAGACCAGACCCACCCCATCCACTACCAATTCAGCCTAATAACTCTATTCCTTTTTACCCAGCACACAACCTGTGTGTGAGAAGGTGTGAGCGTTTGTGTGAGCATTAGGCACTGGTTTTATATTTTATGTATGTGTCTGAAAAGTGGGTGGGGAGTGCACAGCAGCATGAATGTGTAGTGCAGGTACTTTGTATGTAGTGTTTCTGTGACTGTTTGCGCATGTAGAGTAAACACACACATGTTATGTATGCATGTGTGTGCCCGCATCACTTATTGAAACAGAGCGGTTTGTTACAACAGCAGGCTGAATGGAGTACCTGCAGCAGCTTGCCACCTGTCGTTAGTTATCCATCATATGTAGTGACGCCCCGGCTTCAGTTATTGATGATGTGTATGGTAATTCCACTTCTATCACCTCAGTGATAGGAAGCTGACTGTGAATGAGAAAATGTGGATGGAGTCAAATCTGCTCAATTACTTTTATGAATAGTTTCTTCAAACTATCCTGAATTGACCATCTATCTTTCCTGAAGGGCTTGACAAAGTAGTCATAGCACGCCATGGCTATATAGCCTAGCTCCCCCAGTGCTTTAAAATCATTACGTAGGTCTAGGTTACACACAAGCGTTGCTAGCTGTTAGACCGCTTGGTGGTTTGAATATCATTTTAAGTTTGCCTTCCAGTGTATTATTATTTCACAGTCACCTGAGTTCAAATGCGGACACCTCTGTAAACAAAGTAAGGCAGCTTGTTTGGCACTGTGTTCCCATTTGCCCAATTAGACTAGCAACACTGTGCTCTCCCCAGGTGCTAACTCGCTAAATGGGAAATTACACCATAAAGATAAGGGAGTGTCGGAGAATGTTTAGGGTCTCGGAGTAGTTGCTTTCAGCATGACTGCTCAACACAGCCTGAGTGGAATTAATGAAGCCTCTGTGGCGGGCTCCTGATGCATTTTTAAACAGCTCCTTTTCATTCCTGCTATGACATTTTGATTGCATTTGTTTCAGCAATAACTTCATGAGAGCAAGTGAGGAAGACAGACAGAAAAACAGAGAGAGTGAGAGACAGAGGGAAAGAGAGAGAGAGAGAGCACATCCCTAAAAATAAATACATCACTGTTCCGCCAAAGTGACTCTGACATGGGTTGTACAGACAGATATCACATTTAATACGTGGACAGAAATAATGGGTTTTGCAGCAAACTGTAATTTGATAGCAACTGATTGTTAATACTATGAACATGGTGTTCTGAATTCTAAGAGCTTATGCACAATATGGCCTCTTACTGACACAAACTCAACTCAACTGATCCCTCATTTCATGAAGTCTAATGCAAACACACTGTGCCCGTGTGTGGATGTGTGTGCGGCGCGCGTGTGTGTGTGTGTGTGTGCCCGTGTGTGTGTGTGTGTGTGCCCGTGTGTGTGTGCGCGCGTATGCCTTTGTGTGCCCGTGTTTGTGTGTGTGTGTGTGTGTGTGTGTGCTTACGGTTGCCATGATCAATTTATTAGTGAGTATGTAATGTGTCACAATTGTTTTGTTTTTTAAGATCAACAAAGATGTAATATTCATAATGAGGATATATTTTAAAACACTTTTGAGGCGCCACAGCAACCGAACAGTTTAATGAATTATACAATTAGCAGCCATGGCGAGAGTACATTTCCAGAATAATGTTGCTCCTTGTGAAAGGGTTACGCTGATATTTTAATAGGTGCCCTGAGAGAGAGAGAGGAAGGGGAAAGAAAGCTAAGGTCACTGATATCGCGAAGCACCACAGGATAATAAGCAGCACAATCTCTGGTTACACATTGTTTTTAAATTCTTTTAATTGCATCTTCCCGGCTCTCATCAGGGGTGGCGACCCTAGGAGTGGGGTACGAGGTCATTCTCCAGCAGCAGCCTTTGAAGCCCAGTCTCTTTACCTCTGTCTCTCTGTCTCTCTCTCTAGCCCCTTTTACACAGCCAGTGAAAGCCGGGAATATGCCGGCCTTTCGGCCCTCCGCCCTGCTGTTTAAATGCGATAGTTGCGGAACGAGGGAAGACAGGTGCGAGAGATTGTTCCGGGAATTTTACTACCTCGGGGGGTAGTAAGATTCCCGACACAATCAGTTCCGTCTCTCTGTTTTAATGCTCCAGCTTGTTGTTGCGGAAAAGGGGGGCGTTTGACGTTCCATAGCCTACGTTCTAAACATGCGACCATGTTAGCAGTTGAAGGACGTGTGTTTAACATTAATCACGGCGGCCTGATGTCCCGTAAAAATCACCAAATAAAAGGAACAGCGTATAATCTAGCTGATCATAAGGTCCGTTGCTCAATCCAAACCACCGCGCTTCATTTTGCAGAGTGTATGAGTCTATTTCTGCCCAGGAGAAGTTGTACAATGGGAAAGCTAGGCTAGGCTAAGTAAGGGATAAAGTATAGCGAACGGGCCACAGAGCTACTGTTTTGCTAACACAACTCAAGACTCGCACACTCTACAAATAATAATTCTAATCGGCCAATATGTTTAACAAGAGCTCCATCTAGCTAACAAAGCATTATCCCCCAACATAAATAACACAATTCACGGAGAAAATGACTGCGGAACATTTACATTGCGGGCTGCAGCCTGAAGTTACTGTCTAACTGTCAATATGCAGCCAAACATACTCACGTCGTCTTGACTGGATTCCTGTCGGACATTAACCATGACTCCTGTGTTCCCTGCTCTCCTGATACATGCAAAGTCATGTTGAAAAAGTATTCCATTGTTTTCTGAACGAGTAGTAGCCCTGTTTGTAGACGTCTATCCATCAAAACTATGACGTATACCCTTAGCAACGGTCATTATACCCTTGACAGCGGTCTGTCAATACGGCCCTCTTACTGCAAGCTCCAGCACTTCTGCTCTCAATTCACCAGCCAGTGTTGTTGTTGTAAAGCAGCTGACCGGCGCGGCGCTAAATGTTTACGTCACACCTGACGCTGTTTACAAGCACCTCTTTCATTCCGGAACGCTGTGTAAAAGGAGCTACTGATGCGCCAGCAGGCCGGTGACTTGTTATTTTCTGCTACCTATCAGATTTTGCTCCCTAGTGGTTTTGCGCATGCGCATTCCGAAAATAATAATCCTGCGTGAGCAGCAGTCAGATTCTGCTACCTTTTTGGCTGATGGTATTTTCTTTAAAAAAAAATGTAATTGCGCAATTATGCTACACATATGTTTAAATTGCGCCTTTTGACCTGTGAGCATGTACAAATGTGCATGTAGATACTAGCTTTGTTGCTGAATATAGAAATAAAATGATAGGCTAGGCTAGCGTTAACTTAACCGGACTCAGAGTGGAGAAAGTTTTCGTCGGTGGTGGGAGGGGGGTGTACATGGGTAGTGCTGTAAAATAACGTGATTCTGTAGTGGGAGCATTATTTGATAGAGACAATTGATCTCACATTATACCCTACTAAATCTATAATAACGTTATGAAGGAGCATCAAAATATGCTCCCCAAGCTTTCAGTGTAGGCTACATGGGGTGAGTAGTGGTGTAAGTAACGTGATTCTGTAGTGGGAGCATTATTTGATAAAGACAATGGGTCTCACAAAGCTTACTGTACCCCTGAAATATTCAATAAACACGTTATAAAGCAGCATCAAAATATGCTCCCAATATTCCTACAGTGTACATTGGATGAGTAGTGGTGTGATTCGTACTGGGAGCATCGTTTGATAGAGTTAATGGGTCTACAGATCAAATACGCTACCAATGACGTAAGGTAGCATTTTCTGATAGGTAGCTAAATCTGACGAGGGAGCAGAAAATGTCAGAACACCGGCGTTGCTTGGTTCTGTGTAAATAACACAGAAGCAAGCAAAGCAGGCATTTTGGAGTGATGTTGTTCCGTCAATATGCCGCAATCTCTGTGTATAAGGGGCTTCTCACTGCCTCTCCCCACCACTTTGTGTGGCCTTGAATTGCAAATTGTTTTAAAATACGCATAATGAGCACGGTGGCAACATGTTGAGGCTCTTTGTCTTTCCCTCACTCAGCCTTTAGCACAACTAAATGAGTTAAAATTGCTCCATTGAATTACAAACGATTATTTTACTTACTCCGTTCCCAGCGCATGCATAATGAAAGCGGAGAGGAGAAGATGGAACAGAGGCTCCAGTGATTGTGACTGTGTGTGGACTGTGAACCGGAGGCATGTTAGTCGGGATACAAATGATGATTTTTAATGATGCTACCTGAGGTTATTGTTAAGGGAATGTGTTGTAATTATACACAGGAGGGACATTTTCATATTGCCACATTATACACTGTAAAACTGCCTATCCCTTTGATAGTTTGCTCCTTTGCATATAAATCCTTTTCACTTTGTACAGACAGCCATATTGGCTATCTTGGGTTCTGTGGCACATTAAGAAATAATGGGCTTAACAAGCATAATAAGCTTGTTTAGACCAATAAACAACTCACATGTTCAGTGAACCACCATACCCCAGCAAAACATTTCTCAACAAAAAAAAAGTCTAAATGATAGAGAGCCATCCATGATTCACTGCTGAAACTGTACTCCAGTTACCGCCACACAGAGGTGGGCAGAGTAGCCAAAAAATTTGCTCAAGTAAAAGTAAGTTACTTTAAGATTATAATTACTCAAGTAGAAGTAAAAGTACTCATAAAAATGATTACTCGAGTAAGAGTAAAAAAGTATGCAGTGAAAAGACTACTCAAGTACTCAAGAGTACAAGTAGGCCTACTGAATTACTCCGGATTTATTTTTGAAATATACAGAGCAACACAAACGGTACAGAATAGACACGAACATAATATAAAACAGCAATGTTCAAATAAAGATATGTTAAATAACATAATTTTAAATAAAACAATAAATAAGGTATTTAAACATCAAATGAATAACCCTTGAACTCAAACAATAATAAATAAATTATCTGCCAAATTAAATACATCACCCTTCAAATAAAATTATAATAAATTAGGCTTGTCCAAAATTATATTAATTAAAACCAATACACTTATAACACTGTTGCAAATGTTTTGCACATACACATTTTAAAACAAATTCCTACAATATGTCACTGGCCCTGAGAAAATTATCTAGGTTGTGTTTAGCCCCAAAAATATAAAACACGCAAAATTAAACTTCGTTACACATCAAAACCTGCTGGCACACTCACTTAACGTATGAAACTACAGAGTGGCTGAACAAAGAGACCACTCTCAGACTCACACAGCCAGACTGGGGCATGCGAAGTGAGTAGGCTACAGGGAGAACAGGACATGTGTCAAAGAAGAACAGTTTCTCTGTAATTGCGAGTGTGTGGGAGACTGTGTCACTGTGATTGTTATGTTGTGAGTTTGTGTAATTGAGAGCTTGTGAGTCTGTATGTGAGGCCAGGGGTGTGGCTATTGCTCCTCGGAATCAGCGGTTTCTTCCATTTTCTCGACTCACCCAGATAGTCGGTAAAATATGCGTTTAACCTACATGGCACGGCCACGGACACAACATGGGTGCAGAACCGCAGCCTTTAAAAAAGTCCGCGGACAATGTTGAGCCCTATGACAAAATAGGCTCGTTCGACCTAACTTTCAGCTCGTCTGGAAAGTAGACGAGAGTAGCCGAGTGCAGTCGGGGGAGTGACGAAAATGCCTGACTGAAGCCGGACAGCTCCGAGTCGGAAGTAGCGTCCTTGTTGCGGATGCAGTTCGTTTTCTAGTTTTATTTTGAAGGCCTATTAGAAACATATTCGCAGGAGAGTCACACATGCTACAACCGATTAGAAGCAGAACACAACACAAAGACGAGTAAACACTTTAAAAGCGAGGGGCATTTTCAAAACAAGAAACGAGATAGCCTATAAGCTAATATCCCCATTCCCCACACATCTTTATCTTTCTTGTTACTTTACTAGAACACCTACTTTTAAGTGATAAAGAATAATTTACAAGAATAATTTACAAATCCAAATAAAGGAGGTTTAGTATTTCTCCCTTCACATAACGAATATGATCGGCCTAAATAAAGAAGGTCTAAGAAAAGATCCCTTATTATTATTGTAGAGATGGATATGATGAACTGTATTATGATGTGTAACAAACAAACTACTTGTTGTAGTTTTGGTCTGGCTTTGCGACACTACATGTAAAATACAATTCCCAGACCATTTAGATCACTTGAAATAAGCCTATGATTTAATCTTAATGGTATAAAAATCACTTCACCAAGATCTTATGTGACTCAAGTTTGTGTTCACTTTTAAATATATCTATACAGGAGAGTTACACATCCAAATTATTTCTATGTCAAGGGTTCAGAGGTTTAACTCTGATTAAGTACATTTCTGCTTAAATGCATATTGTGGCGGCCTAATGATTAAACATAAATTAAAATCAAAAAGAATGGATCGTAATTTAATTTTGAGCGGTGATGTCAGACTTTTGCCTAACCAATTGGGGAAACGCATCAAAGGCACGAGGTTTAAACTCCCAATTAGCGCTCAGCTCCGCCTGTCAGCAAGACGTTTCCCATCAGACATTTCCCGCAGCCCGTGGGGAGCAACTGCAGCGACTTGCTCCAGTGTCTGTGTCCGTCTTGATACCGCGGGACTTCAAAGTCTCAAGCAGCCGAGCCGCAGCCAGCCACGGGTGCAAGTGGGACAAAAAGTCTAACCATAATGCAGTGCGCTCAGCAAGACGAGCGTCATAATTGCGCAGGTCTTAGCAAGACGGCGACAGGTCGAACGAGCCTATTGACAACACTTGTCATGTGACTGAAGTGGCTGCATTTGATTGGCAAGCTTTTGTAATGTGATTTTTATTGGTTGAAATAGTCACGTGATAGAGATGTTGGCTGAAGACGTCCCCGGGGAGAGAAATCATGAGGGAAATAGCTCTCGCATGTAATAAATAAAATATATAAAAAAATAAGGTAACAACCGTCACGTAGCCAAATGGAACGGCGTAAAAGTACCGTTCTTTCTTCAAATATTTACTCAAGTAAAAGTAAAAGTATGTTGCAATAAAACTACTCCTAAAATTACAATTTATTCAAAAAGTTACTCAAGTATTTGTAATTGAGTAAATGTAGCGCGTTACGATCCACCTCTGCCGCCACAGGCACACACTGTTAACATGTTTTAGCAATTAGTTGATCACCACAAGCAATACAATTCAGAAATAAACTGGTGCGGTGGCTCAACAGGTCAGGACACATGCCTTGCAACACTGCAGGGTTCCAGTCCAGCCCACCATCTTTGAAGTGATCTTTGCTCTCTCTCTCTCCTCTCTATGATGTATCATTATGTTATGCACATTTATCTTAAAAAAGCAGCCGCAGAGTTTTCTGGAAGGATTCCACACCGGAAAAATACAACAATTTAATGGTTGGCTGATGAACAAATTACAGGATACCAAAACTGATATTCGCCGTACAAATTCAAGTTGTTGCTTGCAGCACCAGTGATCACTGTAAGGTAAGCTGTTGTGCAATATGAATTGAGAAAACACTGAGTCATTTGTTCCACACACGTTTTGAAATATTAAACAGGACAACACAGTTTCGTGTTGACTCTAATCTAATTTACTATGTTGTTTGACAAGTCATGAGATTATCTTGGCTTCTGATCCAAATTTAAGCTCACAACATAAAGAAGGAGTCCCACAGGGGTATGCTCACGACTATTTATAAAAGCTACATTTGAACGTGATGGGGTTGTGTTTATCTAAACATATTGGAACAAAACATGCACTCAAAACCCTTCGAATCTTTTGTTGAAGACAGCCTGTAGCAGTGTGAAACATGTGATGCTTTTTGCCCTGGATATATTTTTCTCCATGATCACTTTATCAGGGTATCTGGAAAATGTGTCTACCAGCTGTCCCGCTGTGCAGTATGAAAATCCAATAAGAGATGCCTTCAGTGCTAAACCACACATTTCAATTCACCCAAACAAACGGCTCAAGTAATCACTCATTTACCAAGCTTGCAGATTTATCAATAATGGCTTTAATTCTGCTTCACAAGCCAAGAGGTCTGACCTCTGTCACTGCAGGCTTATTGTCTCCTCTCTCCAACTTTCTAAATCTACAGTCGCATTGTCCCGCCGTTATCAATAACTGACTTGACACTCCCTTTGACACATACACAGTGGACAAGATGGCTACAAGCCATTCTGAGAAGCGATTAAGCGCGTCTTTAGGGGAGCCACGGTGACATCACTGCTGGTTCAAAAGCCGCCTCCAAACTCAAAAAGAGCATTAGAATGCATTTCATGCTCGGCTCTCTGAAAAGTGCAGAGCTGAAATTTACACCTTATTTGATGTCCGTCTCCCTGCTGTTAATTGGTAAAAAGGATCCCTGACCCTTTTGATCTCTTCCACAATCCCCTAAATGCCCAAGTCTGCTAAACTGTTCGGCAGGAGATATACCCTGCAGTTGCCCGGCAATGTAAAAACTCTCACTCACTCTTTCACTGCCCCCCCCCCCACTCTACCCCCACCCCCTTTTTCTCTTACTCCATCCTTTTCGGCTTTCTTGCCTTTGGTTTACGTCCAGGCTGTGGAGAAATAAGAGATGACAGTTGTTACAGATATGCCAGTTTAATTACTTGTCAGCTTATAGCCCATATCTCTGCTGCCCAACGCTGAAGCTTAACTTTTTCTAGTAGCTTAAAGCATGACCAGCCTCCAGTGCTTTAGTATTTAGCCATAAAACCCAGGAAATCTGAAAGATAAAAAAAAACCACGAACAGCTTTTCTAATTTTATGGGGGAAGAGTGGGCAGTTTTCTGTCACTGCTGGAATTGGCTTTCTCTCTCTGTTCCCCTCTGTGCAATAGTGACAGCAGAAGAGGGGCAAAAAGAGAGAATCTTGTAGAGAATGAAATTACATCACATGAAGGGGTGCATTGGTGTAGGATAAGCACACCGTTTCTTATGGCTCGTGTGCCACTGTTGACACTTTTAAGTCGCTTTGCAAATTGATAGATGTGCTCAAGCCTTTTTTCTTCTCTTTTGGAGGAGGGCCATCCCAGACTCTCAAATCCAGTTAAAGGGTGGTTGGAAAACACAGTTGCTTACTTTGCAAGCTTCCCTACTTTGGCCATGGTAGCTGTAAGTGGTGGGTATCTGCAGGTGTATACAAAGCGTACTAATACAATTTAACACCTAGGGGTTATTTAATTTGTGGTATTATATAATAAAGTAGATAGATACATTTGTGAAACAGGTGTGTATACTGCATATATATATTGTATTGCACCTTTTCCAGAGTGTGTTCAGACAGAAAGGTTAAAGGAATTATGACCACAAATGACATATTAGTGTATATGCTTTGCTGTTATTGTGTTACAGCAATAATGGGAATGTGTTCTGTCACTATCACACATTCAACATCCCTCACTACCTTAGCAGTTAACACTTTTACTGTCTCATCGTTTATATTCCTTCTGGGGTCTGCAAAACAACAGTTAAATCAATTAAGAAGTGTAATACAATGCAAGCAATCCACAATATATACATGTATTATATACATATGTATGGCTAGGGATGATAATGCACCTGGCCAACACTGTTGTTACACATGTAGACTCCAGCTAGATTTTTATTTGATTTTTATGGGAATGGAATATAATTTAACAGAGCCACACAGGGACATGGATGGATGGCAGTGAGCGAAAAAAGGGCAGAAGAGTTTTTGGACACATGCCTGCTTAGGGCCCATTGTTGAGGGTTCCCTCAGTGTTTATCCCTGGCTTTGTCTCCCACCATGATACATACTTTTCATTGAGGCAAAACAGATTATTTGTTACCATAGTTTCACCATTGCTTAGTTGCACAGCAAAGCACAATAGGTTTAGGAGGGTGGGGGGGGTAAAAGCCTAATTTTTTAAAACAAAATACATACAAATAAAAGATTACCTCCTCTTTTCATCACTGATGATGACATTGTTAGTGCCTGGCAGAAGTGTTGCTGCTTCTAAAGCACACGTCCATGATATATATGTGTTGCATGGTATAACATAGGTTAATGTTGGAGGAAAATTATATATTTTTGGGAATGCACCGACACAAAACTTGTGACTTGTGTAATATTTTATATTGGACTGTTGGACATTATTGTTTCCATAGCAATTTCACAATACATGTGATATCAACACACAGTTGGTGTCCATTTATTTGCATGCAGCTATGCAGCACATTAGTAGCTGCAAACATCATAACAATTGCATTAGCATGTAGGGGAATTCTGCAATGAACATTAATTCACTTACAAAAACTATAATAGCTCATTGAACAATATTTCCTTACCAGACTGACTACTTAGCAAATTCCCTTCCACTGTCCTACAAACACCCCTGTCACACTGTATGTATAACATTGTCACATAAAAAGCCTATTGTCTCAATGCCCTCATGCTTCATTCTACCTTCATTGTGCCATAGCTACTTCAGCGTTAGCCTACAAATCGTGCTGATGATCATGCTGCATCGCTGAGCAGTAAGGTTTTTATACATAGTAATGGCATTATTTGATGGCCATCATTTGAATGGGTTTTAGAATGGATCATAAAGCAAAACAGTTTGCAGTTGCTTTTGCAGGAGTCCTCCACCTAATAATGAAAAGCCAAGATCAGCTGACTGCTAACTCTATTTACAAGCGCACATAATTCCATTGTGGCAGCGCTATCAGAGTAAATACGCTTAGCCCACTGATGCATACCTCCGTAGGAAATGAAAGTGAGATGAGATAGAGGTCACATGACTGCAGAAACACCTTTTAAAACACTTAATGTGCCTTAGCTGATGTCCGAGGCATGTAGGTTATTACCACAGTTGTGTGAAAGCTAATTAATGGATAATTTGAATGATAACCAACGCGCCTCGCTCACACAGTCGGTGGCTTTGACCTTCGCAAACCCCTATCATTTCTCACCCTGAGCCCTTTATTTATTTATTTGATTATTTATTTATTTGCCAGGGCAGGCCATTATCAGTATGATGTCTGCTTATTTTACGTGATCGGACTTACATTGAAATTGTCCCTTGAAGGGCAATATTAAAAGGGGTAGTCATCTGTGAGGATTGGTAAACTATACGTCTCATTACAATCGAATGTTAAGGCGTCATGGTTCCTCACACATTTGCCAAAAATTAAGATGTGTCAAGAAAATGCAAATAAAAGAACAAGGAACTAACTTAATAAAGTATTACCCTCAAATACTGACAACTCTGTGGATATAGCCAATGCATTTATCCAACTATAAGGTAATGTAGTCATTTAACAATGTTCATTTCTCAACCAACGGCGTATTGCATCTAATGCACATCAAGCACACACACAAAGTAAAAACATGTGCTAATAAATCTGATGGAGATTTATAGAAGAAATAGATTGAGTCTGGAGTACATATTTCGAGGGAATTTTTCCACTTTCTTTCCAGTGAGTGAGTGAGTGAAGGGAGAATAATCTTTTAATATTGCTTGAAGCTAAGATATTCCATTTAGACATTGCTCAAAGAGTTATTAACAGTATTGATTTATGTTTGAGTGATTGGAAGCCACAGGGAGGGAGATGAAGTCAATCGTCATGACCCCCTTCGCCTGGGGGACGGAAAGCGCCTGACACAGATCACGGCTGTCTCACATGTGAAACTGCTCCTGCACGTGACATCTTAGATTACTGGATACAGTGCGATAACTCTGTGTATGACATTGGGCTCGTCTTTATACACCGCATCCTTTCTCGAACACATTGCTCTTTGTTGAAACATATCTGCTGTCAATGCATTCGCGAAAGGCATTTTGATTATAAAAAAAAGCAAAGAAAAGAACATATGGGTGTTTTTTTTCCTGACAATTATAGCAAGAGCAATAAGGGCTTGTGTGTTGTTTGATTAGTTCTGTGAGCTATACATTTATAATTAAAATGTGTTTTGCAAATGTTGCCGCGTAAGATTGGAGGTAAAATAGTTGGTACAATGCACAGAATAGTTGTCTTAGTGAAACAGTTTCCATAATGTTGTTTATGAAGCTGATGACGTTATAATCTTCTCTAATGTATATGTACATAGTGACAACATTCATGTGCAATGCTGTAAGCAGTTACGGTCTGAGGAATTAGTTTCTACATCAGCTCATTGTTTTCTCTTTACTTAAGTCCTCGAAGAAGACAGCTGACAGTATGCCTATTAAACAGCAAATTCAATACATATTTTTTTGGCATTCTCCCATTTCTCTCCTTTTTTGGTCTCTATCCCATTAACTCAACTGGAGGAGCTTAGCATACCAAATCTGTTCTTAATTATTTCTTATAAATTCCTCAGAACTTCCCCCGGATTTGTAGTCTATGCCCACCCAAAATATGTGTGGCGTTGGCTAAAAACAGCACAATAGAAGAGCATCTATTTCAAAAGGCGGAACTGAGCTGTTAGAGATCATAAAACATTAGTGCGGGCATGTCATTAGGTTATTACAGGCTTATCCAGTAATTATATTAAGTACATTACCATGCAACCATTTAAAGACATGACTGGTTTCCAGAAATAGGATTTTACAGCCCTCTCATGGCTTGCCCTAGCAACCGGCCACAGGACAAAATGTCAATTAAGTGGCTGCTGAACCAGACAGAGTTTGTGACCAGAAAAGGGATTCCCCATAACAAGAGCTTTGGACATTATATGAACCTCACTGTGTACTCCTAATAAATATCACTTTTTCAAAATCCAATATGTTGGCAGTTCTTTAACAACATCCAAAGGCCTGTTTGTTTCCATGGATTTAAAGGGGACTGTAATCTGCTCAATACTATTACTCTGTATTTATTGTCTCCACACTCCACATTTTTCTACAGGAGTTTTGTATCACTTGAGTAAGCAAAAGGGAAAATAATTAGCCGATATAGTTTACATCTCTTAAACGAATGCACATGCTGTAGAACTAATTGGCAGTTGTTGTTACAAGACCGGGATGGTTTGATCCCTTCAATGTCCAAACGAGTGGCATTGCAGGCATAACGTCTGTGTGCCCTCCACAAGTTATTGAGCCTGGGCTAAGTGAAAAAAGTTGCTTTTAAGAAATCAAACCCAGCGGCGGAATTCTCCGCGGTCAAAAGGTCAAGCTTTTGATCCGGGTAGAGAGATGCTTTGAGGGGGGAGAAAAAAGAAAATATTGTTAAATGAATACATGTTTGCATTCAACCTATACCTTTCTGCCGAAGCACACACCCTTTGAAGTCTTGTTTGTTCGGAAACACTCCCATCTCATTGAGTCCAGGAAATTCCCCGCCGAACCAGTGCTTAGATTAGAGCTAGTAATCCCGACTAACCCCAGCATTTCAAAGAACAGGCTCAAAACTAATATTTGAGCTAAAGTCTCACAAGTGAGCCCATTGTGAGTTTGTGACTCATAAAAGGTTTGCTGTCATCCCGAATATGCTTATGATAGATAGAGCGATCTAAAGCAGAACTGCTGATCTTTTACAAACATGGCCAACACTGCCTCGGAGAAGTCTCATTTAATGCTTAACATGACATGTGGCTTGTGTGTTTTGGCGAGCTGGGACGCCCGGTTCACGTTTGAATAACGTGCCTATATATATATGTTTAACCTCACATGAACAATGCACACACAATCACATCACATGTACTCACAGACCACACAGCTCTTCCTGTGTGTGCGCATGTGTGTGTGTGTGTGTGTGTGTGTGTGTGTGTGTGTGTGTGTGTGTGTGTGTGTGTGTGTGTGTGTGTGTGTGTGTGTGTGTCACATGGCCGGTCTCAATTTCGGGGTCGGGGAGTAGAGCAGAGCAGAGAGGAAGCTCACATTCGCCAGAGCCCGCAGAAGATGATTCCAGATGATTCCTGGGCACGCCGCTGTCAGAGGAGGCCATGATGAATGAAAGGGCTCCGGTGGGCCTCACTGTTTATTTAGACCTCTTGTTTCTGACACAGTTCCCGCACCGGGAATCCACGCTGAAGTGTCTCAGTATTAAAAACATAGCCTCAGCGTTCTACAATCAGCCACAGGGGGCTTTCAACCCCCCCCCCCCTTTTTCCTAATCCAACAGAAAAGCCCGATTGTTCTCCATTGTGGAATTTGGGCCGGAGACCTGTTCAGGAGCAGCAGTGAGGGGTAGCCGAGTGTGGAAAGCTTTCCAGTACATTAGGAGTATATGAAAGAGCAAACTGACCAGGCTTAGATTGATACGGCTGCGTCTGCAGGACAACATATGGGAAAGCAGTAATCCCTTCTCTGTGCTGCAACTGTGGGTATTTTTCTTGGGGATTTGAGTATGGCAGAGACAAATATGGATAGCCGTGCGGTCCCAGGAAATGGTGCAGACAGCTGCTGGTACTTTGTGGATGTGTATCCTGATAAATAATTGTTTCCTATCTGTCATGGCCTCGATTCGCTTCATTGCTGGCTGAGAACGGTATGAGAAATCCCCCCTTTCAAATGGCAGTGCACTTGTTACACTTTTGCTCTCCGTATGTAGCATGCATGTAAAACATCGCTTCCTTTCCTTAAAGGCATAATATATTGCTGTTTTTCTCTTTGTAAGCATCATGGACATTTATAGCAGTTCTCTTTTTCCAGCGCACCATTTCAGGTTCATCTTGTCACGGCTCCTTCCAAGCATGTGTCGAACCTGCAGTGTTTTATTGTCTGCTGGGATCATGACAAATCAACATTTGGGAGTAGTACAGGCATGGTGCACAAAGTCAACAACACGTCTATTCAAGATCAACACCATGCTTAAAGCGACTTAACGTGAAATACACATTCTGTGCCTTAAGATATTGAGTTTGCTCTGTGTTTCCACTCCAAAATCACAAATGTGATGCAGATAGATGGGAGGACTGCGGAGTCTGCGAGAAAAACAACTGAATAGGCTGTGATGCAACACGGTGTATTTTAAAAACGCTTCAAAGACGCCTTTCATTGAAAACGGTTTTGTCGACAAGCGCTATTCCCTCGCATGATAAATGATAAGAAAGAGTGTGGCAAAAAAAATAAAAACCACCATACAGCTAACTATGAATATGCATTTTCAAACAGCCCGGAATTGACTCCAGATCTCCTTTCATGGGAGAGCATGTGCACATTTTTCTCCCGTTTATTAATTCCAAATCCTATTCATGCCAGAAGAATGGAGGTGAGCATAATTGTGTATTTTGTCAAATGTGATCAAATTAAAACTGGAAGCGGAAGGAATTCTGTGTATTTGTATGATAGTTTTTTTTCCAGAAGTGGTGTCCTCGTTTTTTAAATCCCCAAGTCTCAAGTGGGCACATCACAAAAACCAACACAGTTTGGCAGCAGGCTGGCAGTCTTTGCGCGTATGAGGCCCAGAATTTAATGAGCATGAATAATGAATACTACTCAACATGCTGGTGACTGAGTAGGCTGCCAGTTATTAGGTCAATGAAGGCGTTGTTTAGCAGGGAACACTCACTGTCTCACAGAATGACGGATTCCCACCATTTTACTGATCCTGAAAACTGGAAATAACTTTTCTAATGCAGCAAATCAGCAGATGGCAACAGACCCATTATTGTACCGCATTTCAGCTGAATCCTGTCCACGATGTCTGCTAAAAGTCCTCAATGGTATGTGATGTGGAAGCTGAATTAAATAATGAACTATCCACTAACAAGCTGCACAGATGCCAATACTCTTCACATTACTCCTCCACAACTCAACTGGCACTTAGCTCTGCTATTTAAATGGTTATCTCATTGTGTTCATCCCCATGAATCAAACTATTGGACTTTTAAAGTGAAACCCAATGTATGATTAAGTAAGTAACAAATATACTGTATCTTGGCCTCGTAAAAGAAATGTGTCCAACCCCTGCCTGTTACTATGAGTTGTTAAGTACATGTTGCCTAGAACAACAAATTCCAATGCACGGATGTGCTTTTTCTGCCCAGTACTTACACCTCCCATGCAATAGCTGTGATGCTACTTGCTAGAGGATAAAAAAAGATTGGGGTGAGAGTGAGAGAGAAAGGCAGTGGGACTGGATCAGTATAGCAGAGTGGAAAGAGCCACAGCAGCATGCAGATCAAATGCTCCAAATCTGTCAATCAAAACAGTTGTCATTTCCAGCAACCACGGCATTGAACAATCTGATGATTAATTATTGACCATCTCTGTCTTTGTTGCTGTCTCACACCTACTCTCTCTCTGTCTGTCCCGGTGTCTCTACCTTCCCCTCACTCCTTTTCATTCCTAAATATTAGACACAGGCTCCTACATGAAAGCTGCCGACCTGTGTTTGGGTCTGTCACAAGTGATTTCACTGGTGGTGCCATGAAACCCTCCCTCCCCCATTTCACACACACACACACACACACACACGCACGCACGCACGCACGCACGCACGCACGCACGCACACACACACACACACACACACACACACACACACACACACACACACACACACACAGCCTTTAACGGGATATCCTCTCTCTCTCTCTCTCTCTCTCCTCATGTCTGTCCTCTCTATCTTCCCACCCTCTGTTGCTATGGCACCTGCCAGGTCGCCACAGGGACCCTCATATCTCCACTCATCTGCCTGCTCAACCCCGGTGTCGATTCTATCCAGCCCAGCTTCATGTCAGAGAAAAGCAGGAGTAAGACCCCTCGCTGTTTAACACTCCACAAGTTAACCGGGGTCTCTCTCTCTCTCTCTCTCTCTCTCCCTCTCACCCTCCAGAAAGACACCTTATTTTCTCCCATGGAAATAGAAAAGAAGACATTCTTGACGCATAGAAAGAAAGGAAGATTTTTTTCCCCAGCAAAAGCAATAATATGGATCATGTTAAACCAGCTGTCTTTCGATTCAAAAGGTGACACAATTCATAGTCACATTCTGTTTGTCAACACCTTTTTAGGGTACAATTTGTTTAAAAGCCACATAAAGTAAAACTTTTAGAGGATGGTGCTCCAATGACCCAAACATTGCTTCAGAATCTATCCCAATTCAAAACACATGAAATGTAAAATGAAAAAACAAATACATGAACAGCAAACAAACCCTGTGGAGACAAGACCAGATAATGTAGGTTTCAAAGTGGGAAGAAAAGTGGAGGAAAGAGTTTTCTTTTTACATTTGGCCTTATTTTTTTTTTTGCGATAATTATGAATTAACTTCATAGTCGAAATGAAAGCTGTTCCACTTAGAGCTTCTGCTGTGTTGAATGGCAAAGGAATGTTTTTCTGTGCATTGCTGTCATTGTATTTGTTTGGATTCTTTTATGTTTTGAATTGGCATCGTTTCGGTTCAGCATAATTTCCCTAATGGGAATAAGTTGGGCCCTGTAGCACATACATTTACAGTACCTTAGATTAATTATAGCGATGATGGTTTTATGTAACGTATGTATAATTCTCATGGTAAAGGTGAATCTTAAATATTTTCTTTGAATCAAGTGTACGGTGACTAAAATGGGGACTGACTCATTGTTAGTCAGGTAGTATTTCATTAAAAAAGTGGGCATCATTTCACAAAACATGATGGTGTGGGCCCTGACCGAACCGTATACCAATCCAG
This sequence comes from Hyperoplus lanceolatus, assembly GCA_026929865.2. Lineage (NCBI taxonomy): Eukaryota > Metazoa > Chordata > Actinopteri > Uranoscopiformes > Ammodytidae > Hyperoplus > Hyperoplus lanceolatus. The sequence goes on along the minus strand of CM049401.1, from coordinate 13,548,128 downwards.
GTATCAGCCCCTTTGCCTGTCTCGGGCCATATGTTTCTGTTATGTCTATCAGTGAAATCCCCTTTACAACAACCAGTGTTGGTTGTTTACAGAAGTTTAAGCTCCTCTGATACATCCCTGCATATGTTTGCATGCTTTTTAGCCCCATAGATAATACATGAGCTTGCTGGCATTTTCCTTTTTTTTAATTTTTTTTTAACGAATGGGAGACACTGCCATATGCATGGAAGAATAAACGAAGACCTAAACTGACAGCACCATCTGCCAAACACAGTTGACGTCAAGAGAATGGCCCCTGCTCAACATTTTGCCCGGCTCTCAGGAGGATGCCACATTGTCATCAGTGCTAATACTAAATATTAATAATTTGTTGACCCCAAAGTGTTTAGAAATCACTGATGCAGAGACATATTGCCCTTCTGAATGGCATATGCAGATGTCAGGTGAGCACCACCGGACCGTGCTGCTCAGCGTGTGTAACGTGTGTGTTTGTGTGTGTGTGAGAATGTGTGGTGTTTTCTGGGAGCTGGGAGACCAGACAACTTCCAACAGTAGTGTCATGAATATTACATTGTTCCACATACCGACATAGCTCCTCCTCCCACACTCTCACTCTCTCTCTCTCTCTCTCTCTCTCTCTCTCACACATACACACACGCTTAGCTAAGCATAGCTTAAGGTGTCACAATAAACTAATGTATTGCTTCTAAATAAGTCCCAGACAGCAACAATAGTGCAGGTGAACTTTTCATAAAAAAATATTTTTACAACGTTGTAGAAATGTGTTTATATTTGTATACATGTACAATAATTAGCATATCTGATCCGTTGGTTACTATTCAGTTCAGTTCATGCACAGTCTGGATCTTTGTTTTCAAGAGGGCTATTTTATCCCTGAATGTGACTTGATTTGTGACACAGACAATAGAATAATGTTAGAGTAGGTTAATTACGGACACAATAGGGCCTGATTATTTATAATATTAATGTATAATTATAATATTGTTTTCTTCCCATTACATATTAACCTCATAATTGCTCATGATGACAAAAGTGCTATTTTTCAAAAAAAAAAATTGGAGGTAGCAAAAGCAAGTTGAATGATTTAAATTCAAACGATTGTATATCATGTGTTGCAAATGAAAAATGCTTCCACGCCGTATCAGCCAGCCCCCCCGAAAAAAGCAGCAGTGACATCGGTAATCATTCTCGATGGACTTCTCAGACCTGACACATCTCTCCAGACACTGGATTCATTTCACCTTGGCATCTGCTGCCATGGCTTCTGTTTTCTCTCCCATACGTCTTTATTAGTTCCTAACTGATGGGGACACTGCGGGATGTCACTTGATGAGAGGCGGCGTGTCAGTGAGACTGATTTATTCCCAGCACTTGCTCGGCAGTCGTGCCAACTGACCCAGTCCAGCCTGGCTCCCCTAATGCCGGCCCCTCCATCCGCAACACTCACAGACCCTAAGATCCTCCACAAGCTCTAATTACCCTCAGAATAGGACATATCCACACCAAGGTTTAGTAACTTTATATGCACCACATTCCCCGAGCCATTTCACAGATATCCGATTGAATTTCGCCCGAGATGCGAATTGATGATGCAATGAGTGGTTTCTCACATGCCGTCAGCAGCACAAGGCCGCTTTCTGCTGACGTTTTGGACGGTGAGTTATAGCGGCACGAACAAGACATAGACACTTTTGCATTAATCCTTGGATCACAAGTCGGGTTATGGACAACAAGTTTCAGATGGTTGACAGAATATAGTGGATAGCCAGGCTGCCACATCTTAGGGATAACACGGAGTGGACGGCCTGCATTAGGCTTTAAGATCATGTTGCCAAAATCTGTCGGGTGAGGTTTTCGTGCAAACGTTAAATTGTGACATTAAAACAGCAGACCAGATAGCATTTTGAAATTGACTCTGGAGTATTTTATTAATTTATTTGTTCTATGTATGTGTTTTTTTTTCAAACCTGATAACATGCCTATTGGTACTTCTTTAAACTAAGACACCAAACCAGTCCCATCATTTGTTAGGAATTTCCATAATAATTAACAAAATCAGGTGTAAATTCACAGCATATTGCTATAGCTACGTTGGGCACCTTTGTTTACATATAGCCTTTGTTGACATACCAGTTTACAGATCCTAGGATGTGTATCAACACCATATTATTGCTGAGCGCACATACATTAAGCACATGCAGGTAGCGGATGGTAAGGAGATATTCACTGATTTTGACATAAAGTGATTTTGTAAACAACCGCTTAAATGGGTTTAAAAAAAATACAAAAATGAAGGGGAGCCCATTCATTTCAATGAGCACATCAGTGCCACCACAAGAGTATCGGTAGTTGAGTTTGGCAGGAAACCTTGGCTGTCACTGTTCAGGAAGCAACAGCTCTATTACCCAGCTAACATAAGAGTTCTGGGCGTTTATATAGTCCTTCCATTGATTGCATGCGAGTCGCAGGGCTGGAATGCATTTGTTGGCAGGCAGCAGTGGCAGACACAAAAGCATGGGTGGATGTCAGCTTTTAATTGTAACTGTCTTGCAGAATGGGTGTTGTTTTAATATCCTGTATAGATTTTTATGTAATACACTTACTTGTGCAAGGCAGCCCCGAGCAAGAATCAATTCAGCCCAAAGGATCCCCGTCCTCCTCCCCTTTTGTTAAAAGCCAATCTTGTTTTAATGATGCATGAAGAAATATTCAAGCATTGACATTTCACTGTCAGGTTTCTTTAGAAAAATCAATTAAGATAATACAGCTTTGACCCAGTTATCCAGTTAATGCTTATTAGGGATGTAATATGATTTACTGTCAGCATTTATAATTCTTTGCATCTCATCCCATTAGCCCTGTGACTGTTTCATAGAGCGCTGTACAACGGTCACTTCTAGGAAACTACAGTCGCTAGGAGCTGATAAAATGGAGTGGAAAGGAGTAATGCCATTGATTGGGATTGGTGGGCAGGTTAAATGCAAGCCCCTGAGGCTCTCTCTCTCTCTCTCTCTCTCTCTCTCTCTCTCTCTCTCTCTCTCTCTCTCTAGCTTTCACTCTGTCTGTCTCCTTCTGCCTTTTTCTTTTTTCCACCAGCCATAACATGATTGAGTGCCGAATACTGCCCAGCTGCAAAAATACACATTTGTCAGTATCATAGAATTCCAGCAGGGACATTCATTGTCATTTATCTGAGTTGCCTTAATTATCTGCGTTGGCCCCCTGTCATGCCAAGATATTCAACTATGGGAGATTATTAGATTCAGTACATCTTCCCCTACTAGTATCCCTTACTCTAATGGAGGCAGTTCTTTTCTGATTATAAAAGTCACACAAGTTAAAATGAACCCCTTTGTTTACATACCCTTGTTTACACACCAGTTCACAGAGCCTAGGCTGCGTATTAACACCAGATTTATTTTGAGCACTAATAGTAGTGCCTTTATTCTTGACTTGAAATGCAAATCTTTGCAAAGAGAAATATTCAGCATTAACTTATCAGTTAAATATTCACAATTCCTTGTAAAGAGATGAACATTGACTTTACTTCGGGGATTAAACTTCACATGCAAAGAATGTATGTCAAACTGAAACAGGATACATGGATTGAATCATCCACTGACAAAAACTGTGCAAAAACTTCCATCCAAACATGAAATTGTGCCTGTAAAAGACAAAAAAAAAAAGGGAAACAAATATCCTGCTAAATCAGTGCGGCTGTGCACAGCGGGAACAAAAAAGCAGCGTGTCCCTTGGGGCACTGTCGAAGATCACTGATGTCTCCATAACAGAAAATGTTAAACCTGTTTTACATTGTAAACTGTTTTTTTTCTCCTCGCTTGAAGTGCCGACATTCTGTGTTGTAAGAACTAATTGTCGTGTTGGAAGGAGAAAGTCGGGCTGTGAGTCACTGTTTCTGAACCTTGTTCAGCGTCATGGCATTTCAAAGCTGACAGCAGTGAACCCAGAGAGACGCAGCGTCACTGCTCTCAACATTGCAGGAATGGCAATGCTCTGACATCTGGGGCTGCTGGAACAGGGTAACGTTTAGAGTTCACGCACAAGGTTTCTCTTTGGTGCTTATTATTAATATACATTCAAATAATTACACATTTTTGAAAATTAATATATTTCAGATGCACACCCATGTGTTTGCAAATAAAACAAATTTAAAAGTGGATTCCTCCATGGTGAAGCATTTATATTTGCTCTGTATAGCGTGTGCAGGCCAAACCGTGTGTATTTGTGTGTGTGTGGTTGTGTGTGTGTATACTGGTTCCGGTGTGCACGATGTGTTGAGTGAGTTCTTTGTGTTCTTTAATGCAGTGCTGCTAATGTCTGTACTGCCTGGTGCCTTCTATCATCTGTCTAAAGGTCGGGGGGTTAAGTGTCAGAAAACGTGACACTGTCTTACTCTGCCCTTTAAAATACTGTGAGACAAAAGGAAGAAGCACTGAATGAGGGCTTATTCCTGTCAGCTCAAAATGTGCATGGGAAATACTTTTTATTTAATCCATTGTCGAGAAGATGATGGTACAATCAAATACAATGAATCGATTGTCCGTCTTTTATAACATACATGTGTCTAAACCATTATATACTAAAAGAAAAATAATGAAAAATAAATTGCAATGGGACAATTTATTTTTTACATATATACAGGAGAGGACTGAATAACCTACAAAGGTTCTGCTAAATGTGCTGTTTGAGAAACAAAACAAAACATTAAAAAAGCTGTAGCAAGGTACACAAGAGTCTCTGTTGTTTTAATTTAAGATCCACTAACTCAATTACAATGCCTACAACCACGGAATATGAAACTGGTATTTCTTTTTTATATATATTTGTACCCAACCTGTGTGAATGAATGCCTTAAACACACTTTGCTTTAAACTAACTCCTGTGTCCCTGCTGCTTTCTCTATTTCGCTGTACTTCTGCAGTCATGAGCCAAGAAAAAGCCCACATCCCTCCCAATCCCTACCTAGCTAAATGCATATCGGCAATCCACTGACACAAAGGCATCATCTGCCTGTGTGTACAGAGCAGCAGCAGCCACTTTGGATCCTGAATCTCAATGGGCTCATAGTGCCTCCGACGCCCATCTGTTCCAAGCCAGCCAGCGAGCCACTAAGCAGCAAACTTTGATCCCCATGTAGATTTTTTTTTTCTTCCAAACCCAGCCCTGGATTTGCCTGCCCCTTAAGAGCCATTGTGAGGCTGCCCCTGAGTACAAATTCTAGATGCATTATGAGTGTGGGCGGCAACCTTTGTATTCCCCAAAGCACAGATGTATGCAGACAACATATTGCTATTTGGTAGCATAAAAGCCTGGGCCCATTGTTCATTGTTGGTTGGTTCATATATCACAAGTATCTCTCTAATTCAGGAAAGTGGGAGAGCACTTGTCGTGAAATACTTGTGCTTGACATTAACCGGCAAAGAGGCATTTTTTTCCTCTCAGCATCACTCATATTTGACCTTAACACTTTTTTGCTTTACGATTTCATGTATTTGTCTTTTGAAGAAAGATTCAATTAGACTATTGTCTAATCCGCAGATGACTACAAGCTTTTAGTACATTTTACATTTGATCTTCAATAATTATTTATTGTGCTCGTGCTTTTCAGACACCTTATTTATTGTGATGCATACAGGTGAAATTTGAGAATATATTCATGAGAAACTGCAAAATAATATGAAAATAATATTTTTTTTAATTTTGTTGTATTTGCTTTTTTATTTCACATATGCAGTACATATACTTTTCCTAAGAACTGAAAAAAACACATTAAACATTTTTCCTTTAATTATATATACATTATATGTCTATAAAACCAAAAACACATGCCTATAGCTTGACTATAAATATGATAATTGAAAAGATCTTTCAGTTCAAATGTTAACCTTTTTTCTTTCTTTTTAGTTGGCTGTGTATGTCAAAATTATCATAGAAAATGTGGGTGGTCAATAGGTGACAGGCAGACATTAATTTTAAAAACACATAATTATGTAGAAAAATGTTGAGTGATCAAGGGGGAAAAAAACTTGCATGGTGACACCTCTGCATTCTTTTTTTTTACTTTCGTTTTTTTCATTTTTTATAGACACGGCAGCGACATTAGCATTGGTCATTAGTGGCAGACACATCCGTGGAGTGTCGAATACAGAGGCTCATACTCAGACCCTATTTGGTTACCTGTGTGACAGGCTTGTTCAGGACACCAGAAACAGCTGTCCTGGCCTGTGTGAGCCAAAATAATTAGGCCTGTCATCTCAGTGCTCTGATTTCCCCTTCAGCCCGCTCCACAAAATGCTAATATTTTGCTTTCATTGTCACATTCACCTTGACACGGATATTGCCTTGGCGCATAACTGGATGAGATGACTCTAAATTTGCATTGTTCGTTCTAATAAATTTGCTTCCTCTGTACCTCGTGGCAGGACCCATCAGATAAAGTCTCCCGGAGTGTCATCAATCATGGCCCGGGCTGACAGACGGCTTTCGCCTTCATTTGTTACATAGAGGAACATGCTTAATTATTTGTACTGTAATTAGTTGGGAAAATGTCAGGAAATGTCAACTCTCTGTTCGCTGTGGAAGGGCTCTGCTTGAAAGCCATTATGACTGAAGTGTCATTAATGCCACGTAACAAGACGAGGATCAGCTGGGGGAGGAGAGAGGTGGGGGGGTTCTTAGAATGTAATCATGGAGAGAGTTAGAGGGAGACACAAATCAGCGCTGCTAGCTAGCATGATGGGCATCTTATTAGCCGAGCAGCCAGCCTGCTGCATTTTTCAACCACATCTCGTTTCCCCTCCGCTTTTCTCACACTGGCACCAAATAAAGGCAGCAAGTGGGGAAAAGAAAATGAAGTCAAGTAAACAATTCCGGCTTCCCACTCTCTGTCAAACCGGCCGTACTTTGCTATATATTGCCTGTCATAAACAGGCATTATGCCAAATACAAAAAAAACAAAACAATGGAGAGGCTTCTCACTTGAGCCCTCCTTGCTAAAGCAGAACTTTTACAGTGCAATTAATAGCCTAGTCAAACTAGTAGCCAAACAGAAATGCTATCACTAAAGTATAGTTAACAGAGTGATTATTATCTGTCAACACAACAACGACAGATTTGGTCTTTCCCCCAAAGCCAAGCCCATTATTTTCAACACATTTCTTTCCTTGAAAAAAAAAATATACTAACTTCACAGCATATTACTTGACCACTAATTATTGCGTTCAGCTGCTAGCATCTGTGATGTATAAGGGCCTACTGGTTTTTAGTGACAATTGGCTAATGTGAGTGGACGGGCCATTTGAATACTTATCCAGTAAGGAAGGCTATTTACACTTATTTGAAAAGGAGAGATGAGACAAAGGAGAAAAAAGGCAAATAGGAATCCCATAAGGGACATCTTTTGTTTTGGAGGAAAATATGTAGTATTATGAGGTCCCTGGGGGGTTTCAGTGGCCATTTGTCTTTTTAAGGCCTCGCAGTGGGAGTGTGGCGGAGCAAAGCTCAGCCTGCTACCTTGCCCACCGACAGGCACTGATGGTCATCCAAGAAGCTCCTTAATTAGCCTGCAATCTGGCAACGACCCGTGTTCCTGAGATGTGGCAGCCCTGTTTAAATATGATGCCAGATGCAGTCCCACCTTCCGCATGTCATATCATTGTCCTAGGAAGCCAGGGGGAGAGAGAGAGAGAGAAACGGAAAGAGAGCGAGCACCACATCCCACTACGCAGCATGTGTTGTGGGATGTTGGGCTTATTGTGTTGTGCTTATTCTCCTCCGCCTTGTTTCTGTTTTGCTTCCTGTCTTTTGGGGAGCGATCCTCTCTTTGCTCTGGCAAAGCCTGACTGAAAGGAGGACCTGAGGTGACCTCCACCTTGAGGAGTGATGTCATTTAGTTTGAAAGATTTAAACTAAAGTGTTCAACAGCATTACGGAATGGATAGTTCCTTGAAGTGTACGCACACACACAAACACACACACATATTGTATGCATATGCATGTAGCCAAAGGCACACAGGACTAGAGTGGGGAACACACACACAGACATGCATGTCCATTTGGATATATACTTTTTTTCTTCAAATTGTATCACATCACCTATGAAGTGTCAGTACTTCTGTAACATTACCCAATAATATCTGTAACATGTGCGTTTGCAGGCAGTTATATACCACCATCTACAGATCTAACCCTGTAGCTATAGGCCCATTCCTTCACCACCGACCACTTCGTAGGGCTGGCGCCATGTGAATAAAGAATCTAAAACTGGAAAACCCATTAAATCCAACCGAGTTTGACCTCCTTTCATACAGACACATTGTAATACTCAACATTAGACTAATCTGCGATTCAATATGTAGAGCAAGAGCAGGCATTATCTAAAATGGTGTAAACATGTCCCAGAGCCGTCTAAGATTCCCTTCTTATAATAGTTTTATTTCACAACACATAAATACTGGATATGCTGTAAGACTAACAGCAGCCTCTGTTCAGCTTGTTTGCTCATGTGCTTCCTCTAGGGTTTAGGCCGTCACAGCACACAACTTTGTGTGGCTGCGCTCATAGTAAATGTGGATAAGCCGAGAGGACTTTTTTTTATAGACCAGTCATTGCAGCTCTTTCATTCCATATCTACAGCTTTTCCTCAAATACAGCGGCAACACTGAAATCCACTCACACTACTGCATCTGCTTTACAGATCCCAGCTTATGATTTAACCAAAATAATTCCCTTTAAGATATTAAGTGACAATGCAATTATAGGACACAAGTGTATAAAGTGCACACATTCGGGTAATATCCGAGTTAAAATAATCCACTGTACAGTGAAACGCAGCTGCAGTGTGACATTTTAGGTAGCCAAGGGTTTGGTAAAATTCAGTCCAACTTAATGGCAAGAACCCACAATTCCTGAATAATGTATGCCCATATATAATATGGTATTTGTTCTTTAATTTAATTGTATGCTGAATGTTACTTTTTCTTTACAGATGTCTATGTAAATTGCTCATGCATCGACCAAGAGTCAGCTAACTTGATTACAAAGTTTGCATCTTCAAACCTCATTCATGCGTTGCTGTCTGTATGGAGAGGGGAGATAATCTAATCAATTTTCAGAGGAGAAAAAAAAAAGTCCCAAACAAGAGGGAGAGGTGGGGGATCAAATATAACATTAAGGAACATTGAGAAATATCCAATTGTTTGAGCAAATGTAAAAATGCCAAAGCCTCTTAGAACATTGTAAGTCTTTATTCAGTAATACATTATCATGCATATTTCATACGGGGAGATTACTAAAACGGAATTGTGTGTCTTTCTGTTGTATGTCTTTATAATTACACCTTGAAGCCATAGCTGATTTTGTCCCCCTCCCTTTCCCTCCATATTCATGAAAAGCAGACTTGTAATTTGATAAAGAGAAGCTTGTGTTCTCAACTTCATTCAAACGGCATCATGGCGCCGTATTAAAGTGGGCATCTGTGTTCTCGCGGCATTAATCTCTTCAAGCACATTCCAGCTGCTGTGATGTGCGAGAGGGAGATAAGTCTTAAACAGTCTAAAGCTAAGCAAACCAGACAACTCTATTATTGGCTTCATAATTGCTTAATTAAACTTTTGTCACTAATCATTATGAGGGCAATAGAGCTGTTATACAGGCTTTCTGTTGAGCAGTGGAGAAAAAAAATCAATAAACTGTGTTGGGGAGCCGATCCCCCCACGTCTCACTCTCTCTCTCCTTCTCTCTCTCTCCTTCTCTCTCTCCCTCCCTCACTCTTTTTGTCCTCCGCAAATGAAATTCATTGCTGCCGGTTAGTGATCTGTAGGTCTGGAGCTCGACTGATATGAGCTGCCATCACCATTTGAATTGAGGGGTATTCAGTAGCACATGAATATGAACAAATGGCAAACATAAATCTCTTGCATGAAGTACACCTTCTATCCCTTTATTATGGAACAATTGACCCATCTAAAATGAATTCTAATGCCAGGAAAAGCATTTAGATTTAAATTACACCGCGGGTCCCCTGGACCTGAGAGATGACGGCATAAAAAAGATTAATATGCTAATTATTTTTTTCCTCCCCTCTCTTTATTCCTCTTTTCGACATTTGCGTAGGGTTATTGTGAGCCCTGTAAATAAGATGACTGTTTTGTCAAGGAATGACTGTGGGGTTCCTTCCCGTAAAGTATAATTTAGATCACTGACATGCATCTAGCCGTGGCATTATCTTTATTGTTTTTTTATTAGCTGGACGTTTTTTTTAACCTTCGTGAAGCACTTCATAAAATGTGTGTTCAGATGCCTGTGCTCAATATGCAAATAATTATTTTTCTCACTGCTGACCCAGAAAGTCCATGAGACGCAAACAGAACATAATACAGATTGCAGGACTCTCTCTCAATCGCTTTCTCTCTCCATTTCTCAATGGGAAATGTTTAGTGTCCCTCCAGAGCACCCTTAGATGGCCCATTACAGGGGCCACTGTTCATTCCAAGGTTCTGCCAAACGATCACAGTTTAAATTATGTTGTTTTTCATATCCTTTAATTGGCCATGGCTTTGAAATACCAACTTTTAGCTTTGAATGTGTTGCCATAGGCAGCCAATTGGCAAGAGCGCAATAGGGGCAAAAGCCTCATTTCATAATTTGTAGGCACTTTAAAGTTGGCTAAGCCTCTGTGGCATTGAAAAGTGTCCAAAATGTAAGAAGGGAATAGGGCTTTTTGAATGTGCATCACCATGAGAATACTTGACGACATGGTGCAATATGTGCCTTATCTAATAATTATTGCAAGCAGTATGTATTGGGAAACATCAAGTGACTTACAAGGCTGTATCATGCTTGTATACGAAACAGGGACTGTATTGAACCAACGTTAAATGTAACACAGCTAATGCGAGTCAAACAAAGTTGCATACTAGTTATTTTATTAGTGGTGGAAACAACAGCAGACACTTATTTACTAATTTAAAAACGTCAGCTGCAATTACCACAAAAGGGGAACTGTCCCATCATGTATACACTATTGAGAAACAAGTGGGTTTTAAATGAAATAGGTGTACTATTTGGTAGAAGTAAACACTAACTTGAAATACACAAAGCATGTGAGGGTGATCTGGAACACTTCAATAAAAAATTAAGGAAAAAAATCAACTTTTTTTCATTTAGGAAGCATGTGAGTGTTTAAAGGAATACTTCACCCATACGGAACCAGTGTTCTATCATTGTAACATAACTATTATAATATAATGAATGAGGTTTTTCTTCCCTCAGTCTTCCCTTAGTCTTCCCTGGGCCCAGCTGTCCTGTTAATCCTGACCCTTACTGTGATGTCACGGTAAGGAAAACGTAGGGTTAGACAGTGAGACCATAACACACTCTTTCTGCCTTTTCTCAGGCTAAGATGATCCGATTTAATTTTTTTTGTTGCACATTTATACTAAATAGGATCTCCGAGTTCAATACACCTTCATATTCCAACCGGTGATGTAGGCCTTTAAGCTATTCTCTTGGCATCCATATATTCAAACATGATACATTTTGTATATACAATAGAACTACTGTTCCACTCAAGCAAGCACACAGTAAAGGGCAACTGCCATCTACAGTTTTAGCCTTAGTATAAATTAGATAGGGGACAGCAACTTTGTCACAACTTTGTGTTGCCCACTGATACATGCAAAAAATAATATATTATCCCTGTTTTAAAAGATAAAGAATTTGACCTATCCTAAATGTGCTTGAAATCACTCACAAACTAATGCTCAGAAACATCATGTATGGCTTGTAATAACTTTTCACTGGAACACCAATTATTGTATTGCAAAACTCATAATGAGAAATATTAATTATAACAAACTGGATGGGAAAAAAAGTTATTCTTGGTTAGTCAAAAACTTAAAAATATAATTTAATGAATTAACTGTTGTCGCATAATGAATGGCATTACTGCCTGCCTCTCAGCTGAGTGTGAGACACTGTCTTAATGAATTGCTTGGAAAGCATCTGAAGACAGACTTAATTACAGAGCCCACAGTTCTTGCATTACTATGCCATATATCCCCAGCTGAATACAATTCAGCAGCTAGATAAACAAATTTCATGGCAGCCTTTATGGCACTACTTTCTGGCCAACCATTGATACCAGTGTTTATTCGCAGGGCTGCATGAAGCGTGGCAAGCATGAAAATGTGGCATTAAAAGTGAAATCCTTAATTTTCATCTCATTAAAAAAAGTGGGGAGAAATGAGTAGAATGCAAATACAAAACCATGAGTGTGTGCGATACTTGCAAGTCTTCCATATTTCCACCAATGGTTCATTATGTGGTGAGGTGAGGGAGGAAGGGAAGGGAGAGAGAAGTGCTGTGATACAACACTGTACATGGTGACTGATTTGTTTTGTTGGTTTCTAGTCAATAAGCTACAATATGCATAGTTACTAGATGTCTGGATAAGTCCAGTTACAGCATTTGCCCTAACTCAAACCTCAATAAGACCCTCCGTTTGACACTGCAGGTGAATAGGGTAAAGTGTTTTAACGTGCATATCATCATATACTTTTGCCAGTTAATTACTTAGATTAAAACATGTATTTGTTGTATTACATTTTTTTCATTAATGAATATGCAAATGTTGCAAACTAAGTATGAGACCATCTGCATTTATTTAAAACCAAAAATCTAGATGTTAGATTAAGCTCCAGTTAAATTCTTACAACACATTAGTATTTATTTATTTAATATAATTAACAACATTCAAACAAACAATTTATTTTATAACCTTATGAACAGTGATAATAAGGATTATGGGAAGTGTAGTGAACATTATTGGTCCAGAGTTTAAGATAGATAATGGCCATTAAAGATGGTTATTTAGGAGGGATATGCGTACGCAAGCAGACAAGATATGTAAAGAAAAAAACACCTAAATGTATTTATGTTTTTGACTTTTTATTTATACTCTGAAAGACGACATGTTATGTAAGCTGCATAGCTGTGTCTCACCTAAAAATACAAAGTTAGTTTTCAGATATACTTACAACAGCATGAAACTCTAATTTTGGTTCTGTGAACTTTTACAGTTGTCTGGCTAAAACTAGGGCAATGGGTTTTATGCGTGTGTGTGTGTAAAGTATATGTGTGTGTGTGTGTGTGTGTGTGTGTGTGTGTGTGTGGACTTTTTTGCAGCTGCAATCCTTTGTGCACAATTCGCTATCCTTCGCAGTCACACACACACACACACACACACACACACACACACACACACACACACACACACACACACACACACACACACACACACACACACACACACACAAATACACTTCCTTTCCTAAACTTATGTATACTCTGGTTAACACTGACAACACTGGCGACAGTGCCCACGCCCAGGGGGCCCCGCTCTGCCTCCTTACACCTCTCATTTTCAGTCTGGCTACTCCAGCCTTTGTGCAAATATATGTTTTTGACTCCAATAACACAAGTGTGTGGGCAGCTGCATTTACACAAATCCAATAAAATGATATAGGGGAATAAAGATGCAGACGAAGGATCAAAGTTCATGTAGCTACTTTCCTTTTTGTTTCACTTTTACCTTTTTGTTCTCTTAATTAATTTATTGATTGTTTTTTTCAGTTGTCACAATGATGATAACATGGGGATTTTTCTGGCCCTGTGATTTCCAATTTTAAAATGTACAAAATGTATATATATATATATATATATATATATATTAAATATATGCACACTATCACACAACAGATCAATCTTTCATGGTGTTTGTGGGTGACAGTCATTGTCACTAATCTAATAAATATAAATATAAAAGCACATTTTATATGTATTTAACTAGTCTGATCCAGAGCACACTCACAGCAGCTTTTTCTATTTACATGTTTTTACTTTTATTTCTTTATTTCTGTTACAAGACATGTATCTAAAGTCAGACAGTGTTTTGCCTTGTAATGTAAAGGAAAGCAGTAAAGTGCCTCCTTAAAGTACAATACACACCAGCGGAAATCGTTTAATAGCACGTTTGTTTCTCCCCTAATCCCAATGCATTTAAAAAAAAAGAATTCTCACTCCAAACTGAAACATATAATTGCCAGCTTTCCAGCTCACAAAGGTATAGGCCAGGTTTTCATTTTGATAGAAGTAGCCCAGTCAATTAAATAAATTATAGTTTTGCTGTGATAACTGCAAGGTCTGGGTATTTAAGAACATTTAGGGATTTACAGCTGCACGTAATTGGAGCTGTGAAGTCGAACTCCTTCTCTCTTCTTGTAAAGCAGCTGATTATAAGGAAGAGCAGTCATTTGGTGAGGGTTCACTTTAAAGAAGTGTTTCTCAGTTTGTAGGTGGGGACCAAACATGGATCACAGGTCTGCATGTGGTGGCCCTTACAAGTCATGTGTTACAGGATTTAGACTATTAACTACCAGGCAGCTATTTCAAAAATGGAGAACAAAAATTGTATTTTTTATATTTGTCCATGTTGGGATACAAATATTCATAGTTGTGATACAGTTATCATGTAATATGTCTCTCAATGCAAACAATACAGACACACTCACAATCATTATTAATTCCATTTACACCAGCACCACTGTGATCCTCATCAATCCTCATCTTGTTTGTGTTACTGATCACCAACCAAGCCGACGTTCACTGGCCAGCGTTTTTTTTTTTGTGTGACTGCACATTCCTCAACAACCAACACGAGGCCTATAGCACATGTCCCCTCACAAGCAGCCTGGTCCAAGGCCCTGGCTCATTGTTGAGCTATTAGCGCCAGTGGCAAGCCAACCATAACACTACTAGCCATCGTTGGAGCGATAGCCCCCCATTTCAGTGTGTGGGGGTCAGCGACTCAGCCATATTGTTAAGATGATTGTTTTGCCAGCCTTCTGTCATGGCTGATGTGGCGTGAGGAGCGCTTGGCTTGGTTAGCGGCTGCCTGGCTCCTCTGCCGCCTGGAAAGCGGCTTTGCTGTAGGCAGCGCGGAGGCTTTAAAACCCTTATTGTCTCTCTTTCCCCCGGCTAGCCCTCTTCTCCCTCTGCTCCCCTCCGTAGGATGGTCTGGTGTGTGTTGAAGGAAGGAGGGAAGGAGCCAAAGCAAAACATTTTCGAGGGCCTGGTCCAAAGTATCATGATCAGCAGAGGCTTTCACAGCAGCTATTTTGCCTGCATCCCGCAAGCATTGTTCAGCCCCCTTTCTCCTTGGCAGCGCTCTCCGTTTGAACAGAATTTTTGACACTGCAGCGGGGAATTCTGCAGATTAAAGGGGACATATTGGGTACACTTGCTTCTTGGCACTTTATAGTGTTAGGGGAAGGTACAATTTTTTTTTAATCAAGACATTAAGAAGAATGTGTGCACCAAGGTTGTTTTTTTTCTTGCATATTTTCTACGATTCAGAAAAAGTTCTCATCACAAGTATAATGTAACTATTGACCCGTTATTATTGCATGTATGTATATAGGCTATACCAGAACATGAGGGGGTACAGAATTTCTTTCCCATTTATGTCTCTCTCTCAAATTAATCGTAGTGATGACATCACAGCATATGCAGATAAGATCATTAAGGAGAGAATGACATTAGCGGGGTTAGGGTATAGGGACTTTGTATGAGCAGCTTGTGTTATCACATTGAGTGCATACCATGCCTATTGTTCAAATCTCCCCCTCTCCTCATATCACTGTCTACCCCCCCCCTCTCTCTTTCTCTCTGACTGTCTGTCTGTCCGTCCTTGCCCTCACCACAAAAACATAACTTCCTCTGTGTCGTAATGTGTCTTTCCACATGTACTTAACCCTTTTAGATTGAGCACACCCCTGATACCTCCTCTTGGTGCTCAATGGAGTAAACCAGCCTCACAACTATTTGTAGGATCAAAAAGGTTGTTTGATTGGCCAACTATTTGTGTGCCACTTTGTGTGTGTCTATACCTGTATTATGTGTGTGTGTGTGTGTGTGTGTGTGTGTGTGTGTGTGTGTGTGTGTGTGTGTGTGTGTGTGTGTGTGTGTGTGTGTGTTTGTTGTGTGTGTGTGTGTGTGTGTGTGTGTGTGTGTGTGTGTGTGTGTGTGCTTGGATTCTTGGAGAGAGCTATTCATTTAGGGGGCGGGGGTGGGGGGCTCTCTCCCCTCTCCTCAGCTGCTCCCATGCCTTTCCCCAGTAATTAGCCTAGCGTGGCAGCCACCTCTCGCTGCTCAGTCTGGGAAGAGACACTTGACACAGGCAGACATCAGAGAGATTTTTTTTTTTCCAGGAGGCTCTCGCGGCGCCTCAACAGCTCTTAATTAACCACTTAGGTATCCCCACTCGTTTCCCCTAGCCGGGCACTTTCCAAATGGTAAGGAGGGTTTCTGTGCCACGGATCTAAACACCGGGGGAAAGCGCGCTATCAAAAGGGATCTGGGTAAATGAAGGCTTGTGTAAATTATTTTTAATGATTCCCTCCTGGCACATCATTATGTTTGTAGTTACACACAGGCACTTCTGAGACGGCTCATCCTCGCTAAGGTCATCAGCAGGACCAACTGTAACTAGCTGCGAGTCTGTAAATGGCTTATTAATTAGCGCTGTGGTTTTACATAGCTGTGAGCTCTGATATATGGTGCAGGGATCGTAATTGTGCGGGATTCGAAAATGATGATGATGATGACGACGATAACCCATCTCCGGGCTATTTATGCAAATTGCCTCCTCATATTAGAAAATCATTACTTATCCAAACACTGCCACACTCAGCCGGTGTGAATTACAATGATGGATTTTATGATAATTGCGATTTAATTTTCATCTCTCTCTCTCTCTCTCTCTCTCTCTCTCTCTCTCTCTCTCTCTCTCTCTCTCTCTCTCTCTCTCTCTCTATCTATCTATGTCTGTATCTCTCTCTCTCTCTTTCTATATCTCTCTCTGTATCTCTCTCTCTCTCTCTCTTTTGTCTGTCTGGAGTTTTTAAAAAAAATGGTCATTGTGAGTGCGATTAAATCTGTATTAGTTAAAGATGAATGGAAGGGTTTGTTCTATTTCCTCTGAATTGAGATTGGTAAATCATTGTTTTGTGAAACAGAAGATGACCTGTTGTCCCTTTGTTTTCTGACTGGATTTGATTCAAGAATATTTAAATTGACTGTTTTACTTTTGGAGACGTTAACCTCCTCTCTTGATGCATACTATAAAACACCTATTATATTGAATAATAAATGCCACGATGAAAACATGCTCAGTGAAATCTGCAAGAGCATTATAGTAAATCACACTGTGCCAAAATTATGAATAAATATTACAATTGAAAAAAAAGGCTATTCTATTCAAACGATAGACAACAACACTACAGAGACACAACAATGAGAGTGATCAACAAGTTCTAGAAATCAGCAATTGATTTTGTGGAATTTCAGCTTCCCTGTCCGAGATACTGGGAGGGTGGAAATTATTATCTGCCAAGTCCTGATCTAACAAGTGCTTTGTTGTTCAGCATTCAAATCTTGCTGAGAGTCTTCAGGGAGTCAAAGCCAACTTTGCATTCATGACGGGTGCAAATACTACAGCAGACCTCCATAACCTTGATGAAATGTGTATTTCACCTCCGGCTATAAGGGGAGAACATACATTCCCTCAACCGTTACAATAGAACACGTTCCCTCGCTGACAACTTTGAAACTGTGCCATGGCAGATGAAAAACAGTTGACTCTTCATACAATTTTTTTTTCAAATCATGAATGTTCGAGGTATACATTACACAAACAGGCAAGTGTACTGTAGGCAAACGGTATCGTGAGACAAGCTAAATAACATAGTTTCTTAAACATAAAATGTAAGCAGATCTGCACTTGTGCTTTTACACGCGCCATAAGCAGGGGGTCTCTCTTGACTCCATGTATGGGTTCACTCCATCCAGCCTAGTGGCCCGCCTGTGTCTCTGAGAGCCTGTTGGTATGCGGAGAGGATCCAGGCTACAATCAACATCTGCTAATTTCTGTCTATTAACCGCATTGTCGTAACACACCATCATGATGTTTTGTTTGTACGGCTGAACTCAGACTTATGACCCTAATCCATCATCTGCTTGTCATATTTTTATGTGTTGTCTGTGCAGTTCCCCCTGCAGTCCAAAGCAAGCATATTACAAGGCCCTGTTTAAGTTATTGGCCAGCTGCTAGAGCCGTGCCCAGCTGAAGAGGTCATTGTGTTTCTCTCTCTCTCTTTCTCTCTTTTTTTTTCTCTCCACTTTCCTCTCAGAATATCACACTGTAGCACACTCAACGCCAAGCATAACACAAACCGTATGTCCTGAGAAGCTATCGTTTGCATCCACTGTGCCTGAATATTTTAGCAGGCCCTGCGCGTCTTCCATGCGCACACACACACGCACACACACACACACACACACACACACACACACACACACACACACACACACACACACACACACACACACACACACACTCACACACACACACACACACACACACATGGCAAATACACAATGGTAGACACACTGGGGTCCTCTAGATGTTGTTTTCCTAAGTCAATGTTGCGTATATGAGAACATTTCTGATCATAAACCAGTTGTTTCAAAGCTCTCTGCTCGTAATATTCACCGTTAAGAAAATTGCGTCTTCATAAGCAAATGCAGATTCACTTTCAACAGAATGAAACCCGTGGTCAAATGTCATTTTTTTGAAAGCAGTGGTAACAAAGCAGGCAAATGTTCAAAACCTATATCATTCCAGGAGATTTATGACAGGCAGCTGTTTGATTTTCAATGTCATAAATGCTGAAAGGTTTCTCAATAAACATATCTTTATTTGAATCCAAATGTTCTGCTTGTCATGATGCAATGTCACGCCCGCCATGGAAACCCTCAGGAAACAACTGCCATTTAAAAAGGTGGACAGGGATAACTTGTGATTTAATACCGCATCATATTTGGATAGAGCTACTGGGTTACCCTCCCAGCTATAATGGGCGGTTATAGTAGCTCTCCTATCTTTTTCCAAGAATTCAATGTCTTCTATATAGACATATTGCGCAACACACTAAGCAGTCTATGGTGAAATTGCGAACGTATTAGTGAAAGCCACATTGTACCACCTATGATAAATGAGAAATGGTTACGGGATTTCTGCCCATTGTGCCATGATCAGGCATAAAGCGTTGGCCCATTGTGAAAGGAATGGCTTTAGAGTTAAAGTCCTCTTGAGGACAGTTGATGCATATCACCGCAGACTGGAGAGCCTTTCCTTCTCCCTGCTTTGACACAGTGTTGATAGACACAGGCAGTATTTTTCCTTGTTAAGAAGGGGCCTTGTTTATTCGGCAGGTAACGATCCAAATCCAGCAGACATTTGCCCCACAGGAAGGGGTGCGCTCACTCAAGTTTGTCATTTCATTTCTACTGTGAAATCCATTAAGTGCGCACACTGAGGTTCTCTTTTATCATGCTTGTACAGTATTTGCCTTCTTTTTTTGGATGGGGAATGAGACGTTAGAAGGATCCTCTTCCAAGAAACTAAAGTTTACACAAGAGCTGAAATACATTCTAAAAGTACTTCATGAGGTAACCCAAGAAAAGTTGAATCAGCACATGTTCCCTCTGCCTTTTCTTGTTTCAACAATGTACAATCCAGTACAGTACAAAACATGGCAAAGTGTGTGTGTGTGTGTGTGTGTGTGTGTGTGTGTGTGTGTGTGTGTGTGTGTGTGTGTGTGTGTGTGTGTGTGTGTGTGTGTGTGTGTGTGTGTGTGTGTACTAGACAGTTTTGATGTCATATCCACAAGTATTTCCCCTTGATAGCATTTGTCTCTCTAAGTAGGAAGGGGGAGCTCAATGTTCACACATTTGCTGCAGTTCGAGTGTTGGTTTTTGTTTGTCTTGTGTCTGTTAGCCCCCTCCACCAGCAGATTTCTGGTCAGCCATGTGAAATTAATCTGAGAGAAAATAAACAGCAGAGCCCAACAACTAATACAGTTAATTGTCTTAGTGCTTTTCTGGCTGGCAGCTCACTAACAGCTGGTCGTACTGGCTCATGGCACCACTTCAGCCAGCCTTTGAGATAATAACTTTTGCATCTGCCAAAGAAGTGGCTGTTACTGCCCACAGAATTTACAACTCACAAGTGGAAACACAGACTCCGACAGAATTTTTCTATGCACGGGTCTTTGAATTTTATTAATGTAATGCAAACACAGTCCCTCCAACACATTAAATTGTTGATGTTATGCGAATACACTCCGGAATTGCAGATCCTCATTAACATTATTTGCATGTTAATCTGCATCTTTTTAATTAGTGATATTATTTATGCACATATTTTTCGCCCCGTGATGCCAAGTCGCAGTCGCACATTAATTAATCTACAGAGATGCCAAACTGTTTTTCCTCCACTTTTATTTGTTTACACCGTGTTCTGGATTCGGGGGGAAGTTAGAGGGAAAAAGGGAGGAAAAAAAAATAAAATGCTTGAAAGATGATTAAAAGTAGAATGACAAGATTAACTAAGAGTCCTTTTTGTTTTCATAATTCATATTGTAATATTAGCCAAATGTCACGTGCACATTCTTTGTCCCCCTCTTTCTCTCCTCTTCCCTCTGAGATCGGTTATTCGGTTACACTACCTTGATGTATTATTAAAATCCATAATGGACTCCTGAGGCTTCACTTGCTTCTCTTCTTCATTTACAGAATATAGTCAATGTTATTCTAATCTCCCTACAACACTGTCATGCATAGGCAATGAGGCCCCAGCCCCAACCCCATTCACCACCTACCCAGCAGCCCCCTGTGAGATCATCCACCTCTACACACAGCCACCAGATAAACACTCAAGCGTGGCTCACAAGACAGTCTTGAGATGAGTCCTCAGTGATGATACCTTATGCAAAGCAGAGACCATAGCAGACACTGTTGTTATTGCTACGTTACAAAAGACTATTGTATCACTTTAGTAAAATTTGCAAAGTGCAAACTACTATTACATATACTTCTTATATGAACAAAGGGGCATCATGCATATGCTATCATTGAAAATGTATTGTGTTTAACCCTTATTGTTATATTATCTTATTTAATTTAAATTGTTATGTCTGTAAGCATGGTATAAAAACTATTCTGGTAAACATGCACTAGTTCATGTCCATTGGAGTTTTAGTGTTGATGAAATGTCTTATGAGAGAGATGGAGAGACATGGAGGCTAGTTAACAAGCAGTAACTTACTTGTTAAAATAAATATGCAGGCGATTCCAAATACAGCATGTGTTACTGCTCAATATTGAATATGAAAATACTATACTGACCCTTGGTAATGTCTATTAGTAAAGAAAACTAATTAAGACTTAATTTCATTAAGTGTGTTAGCATGGGAGTTGTGTTAAGCAGCTTTGTATACTGATATTGTAAAGGATATTAGCCTCATTCATCGCTGAATAGTAACACTAGGGTGCAATTACATAATGAAGACCCCCAGTCTTCTGCTTTGTTTGCCTGCTATTGGAGGCTATCCAAAACAAAAAAAGGATAAACAATTTATCCAACCCTAATAAACTGAAAGCACAACCACAATTAATTAGACAGCCAATAGAGACAATTCCTAAAGGAGAATAAAGTGCCATCATTATGAAACACAGTCGTTTATACAGATACAGAAACTTCTACTTTACTCTATTAATACACTAAAAGGGAAAAATGCAGTCTAACCACACAGTTGGTAATTCAGCTTTTTAGCGATTGTTAAAATAATGATTTATCATCAATTTCTCAGCCATATCTGGTGACGACCACAGCAGCCCAAGTCAATGTTTCCCATCCCACAACTATTTGGCGTTCTCTATGAATGCTTTTATTTCCCAAATGTTTTATTTTATTTCAGGCCACTCAATGACCAGTGACACTAACCTTTTCTAAAATAAATCACCATCGGCTGCAACTTTCACAGTAGGCTGCAAAAGGGTTTCTCCTGATGTGTAATGTCCAAGCATCTGTGAGCAAGCTGAGACATTGTAGCAGAGGATGTCAAAGCATGATCTACAGTTGGATCAGTTTCACAATAAAGATATGAGCTGCATGACTTGAACATTGAAATATTGTGCTCTATATGTGTGTGTGTGTGTGTGTGTGTGTGTGTGTGTGTGTGTGTGTGTGTGTGTGTGTGTGTGTGTGTGTGTGTGTGTGTGTGTGTGCAATGTTAACATGCTTTTTTCAGACTGTCATGTACTCCTGGATCGATGGTATAAGAAACATGACGTTAACCTTTGTAGAAGCCGAATAAAATGACAAGTTTGAGTCGTAGACATGAATAATTACCCTGATCAAATCTCATAAGAGTCCCTCAATTTGTAACAGTTCCTCATCTTGCCAGTGCATGCAGTTCTTCTGTTATGATAATGTCAGACCCTTAAGTTCTCAACTTCAGAAGGCGTCTCCTTTGTGCCGCCACTTTCCAAAGACAATGAAGTTAGTGACAGTGGTGAGGCAAATCCTTCTGATGGGGTTTGCCTGGAATTTACAAGCTTACAATGCATTGCCAGTGGCATAACTGATACCGCAGGTAATTTGGCATATCATGTCCAGGAACCAGATCCTTAGGAGGGAATGACGAACAAATTAAAAAAAGGCGGAGAGAAAGACAGAAATCTGGTGGGAAAAGAGGGAGACTAAAATCTTGGCATTCCAGTGGCCATTCACATGAAACCGATAAGTCTGAAAAGCCAAAAGGCTCCCATTTTTCTTCTCCTTGTCTCCACCTCCGCGGGCCTGATGAAAGTGCCTTTTGTTTCTCAAACGTCTGTCTATTGTGTTCAATTGTGGAATAATTGATATGTGGTGAGGATGTCTCATAGTTAACTATGATGTGAACAAAGATACAACATCAACACAGGAGTTGTGAGATAACTGCACAGGTGCATGACTCCAACTATGTAGTCATGCAACATATGTGTGAGAAAAAAGCAAAACAGTTTTTCTTCTCTACTTTGTTGTGGGCTTCTGGGTTATACATTATACTTAGTATATTTAGTGTGCTATTCCTTACTAGTATACATATACATTTGGGAATCTTAACTTGATTGAATACATTGTCAGGGTCTGTAAATTTAAATAAATCAACCTAAATTTAAAGCACAGCTATTAAAAAAGGTGCTACAAATAAAAATGGCATTCCACAGGCCTCACTCTGTCCATCGTTGGGCAACTCAAGAGACAATTAGTAATTATTACAGACAATTATGTGAGGAAGTAATATCTCCTCCTTTGAGCAAAGCAGGGTGGTTTAAGATTTCTGTGTCCAGTCTTGTTGCAGTCATTACGGCACTGCACATCAAGATGTCCCCTTGACCTCACTGACAGACTGACGACTAGCCCCACATTATAATCAACCAGCCTGATTTCCCATGTCAGGGGAGGAACCAAAATGGATTTTTAATCCTAAACTAACCAGGCTGCACATTGCATATAGTGTTCAGGTGAAAAGTTCTTTCCACCAGCCTATTATACAGGGGCAAGTTGGGTCTGTAACCCGAATCACTGGAAAAATAATGCGCTAAGCCCCCAGTACTGTATAGGCGTTACACCGCAACAATGTGTTGCTTTCTTTCTGTTGATGCCACGGACTCCTCTTTGATGCAGCTCTGAAACGACTGAGCGCCATGGGCTATTTTCTCCAAGTTCAGGCAACTCAATAGCCAGTCTGTCTGGCCTGTTTGTTTTCGGCTAATTGACTCAAGATCTAATAAGTTAGTGATGATGTACATCGAGTCACCCTTGACCCCTGCCAAAAGAAATATTATGTCGCACTAAAACTCGTCCAGGAAAGGAGTGGGGTCCCTCTTTATAGGTCTAAATATTTCTAGCCTCCCAAGCTCCCGGTTTCAAATGCTTGGGTCAGTACGTGTCACGAGAGCCCTGTAATTAGGATATTATGCAAGGCATTTAGGACAAGAATAGGGGAACTCAAGCCCTGTCTAGCTCAGGAAAGAGGCGGAGACGACCAGTGCAGTTTGCTTCAGGAGACATTGTTCCGTAAAGTAGAAAACGAGGGATATTATGAATATGGTCCAAACATTAGTGGACACTCGTTTCTCATGCTGATGTTATTAGTTTTAAATGAATTATTTTTATTTTCAGATGTTAACATCTGTGTCATGTTTAAACAGTTCTGTAATTCTACTTGGCCTTACATACTATTGTTTTGTTGCTATAGTTTTATAGCACAATGTTGGACAGAAGCAGCTGAGAACGATGCATCTTTGTGCATCACAGCTCTGAAATATCTTGATGCACTCACTTTTTAAACAAATACCCCTTAAAATAATCCCTTAAAATGGTCAGTGATTGGTGACAATATTGCTTTATGGACCACTGAGTGGCTCAGTACATGCAGTTGACCAGGTAGACTGGAGAAAACCATTAGCATTAGGTTAAGTCTGCTGTTGTGTCTTTTCTTTGTTTGCTTGAATGTTTAGCAAAACGCTGGAGCGATCATCTCTGCTACATAGATATTATGGCAAGGCCTAGCATGGCCCATGTGCTATCATATCATAATCATAATGTTTTCAGCAAAAGCACATCTTATTGGCAAAACCGTATATGCTAATCTGTTTTCACTTTTTGAATTAAATATAGCCCCCAATCACCCCAAAATAAACTAGATTTCTGTGGTTAGATAGATATATATCTTATACGCATGGAATCCATGCTTCGACTTAAACTTAAAACTACTTTATTAGCCATTGTTTATGAGAAGAAAGGAATACTACTTCAGATATCACTAAGGTTGCTGCACTGATCATGTGTGGCTCATGCATTTTGATTGCACATATTTCTGTGAGGGTATTTATTTTTTCCCCTGGTGAAGTATCTATGATACCCCCACCTCCTCTTATTTTCTGAACGACAGACAGCAGTCCAAGCCAAAAAGCCATTTCACCTGCATTAATACACAATGAATAATTTATAAATCCCAATTATTTGGTATCATTTATGCAAAGAGTGTCACACAAGGCATACATAAAGCATTTAGGATGGTTAACCCATAAAGCAATGGGAGACTAGGAGAAGAGCGGAAGGTCACACCTGAAAGTCGGGTTTCTTTTTGTTTTTTTCTCCATCTACACCATCTTGCTCACAGTCTATGTTCAAGCTATTTCATGCAGGGAAGACTAGCTTACTGACCTGCACATGTTACAGTCCACAATACATTATATAAAGGGTATATGTGCATTAGATCAAAGTTAAGTTTACAGGTAATACATGAGTTTCAATGGCTAAAGTAAAATAAAAGAAAAAATGGAGACCTCAATATCATATCAAGCATTGTGTTTAGAGACATCTGTTTATGATGGTTAGGATACAAAATCACATTGCATTGCTGGACTAACATAGTCCTTGATTTTGCTGTGATCTCCTTATCTAAACAAATGCAATTACGGTTGGGTTAGCGGTGGTGCTTCCCTGGAGATGGACCGTCCCCCCTTGTCGCTGACTATCTTCTCCACTAATCCTGTCTTAGAAGGGTCTCTGTTAACAGGGATAAGGCATTGGCCTGGTATCCTAGGCTAGTAAGCTAAAGCTTATGTACAAAATGCTATTCAAGCGGCGCTGCCTGCAGCTATTGGAACTGAGTAGATGTCCATATCATTCAGCCAGCCTAAATACGGAGGAATGTAGCCGTGGCTAAATCTTGGAGACTAACGTGGACATGTTCGCTGATAAGGAACGGGGGTCTATGTGGGAGCCTTATTTGGAATCAAATTGATGCGTTATAGAGTCTGGAACACACAGATCTGGTCTTTTCCAATGACAAATCCATAAACTCTCCGGCAAACATGCCCCTAATGTTGAAATCCCCGCCGCTTTGCCCATTCTTTCTTGTGCTACCAGTCATGATGCTCATTCAAGCTATGGAAGCTACTGTATCAACTGAGCTTACAGCAAATGAATAATTCCACATTATGTCCACAATTATTTTCTCAATGACAATAAAGCATTATTTCAGCTACAAAGTTGTAACTGTCAGTTATGAAGAGTGTCCATTGTTTGTTCAGCGGTTGTGCCGTCTGTGGATCTCTCCTAAACAGTTGGCTGAAAGTTAAATGATTATGAAGGGTCACGTTATTGATCCTAACCTCTTATGGCCAAGTAAAGTGCTTGACACCAAACCTCAGTCAATTTACTTTTTCTGGTGTGAACAATCTACTTCTCAGTTTCACACATTTGGATGGATTAAGCTTTTAACACTTGGTGAAATCCAGCACTTATCCTACAAACACTTGTGAAGTGTATGTGACAGCGGATCTATATTAAGTGTGACTGGGCATGCTCCACACGGACCGGAAGAAAGCAGCACATCTGTTGCCTGGCGTGATAACTTTGAACAATACTCACACACTTTCCAGTTTTCAATGACAAATGGTCAGGAAACGACCTGTTTAAAAAAATAAGAACGGGTTCATAGCAACAGTCTCAGCTGAAGTAAGTGCATTTGACGTTGAGCAGTAAATTCACATACTCTTTAATGTAATAAACTTGAGAATTTAGCTCTTGACTAATGTCATTTAGGAGACTACTTATTTGTTCAAAGCCATGTAAACTGATATCCTGAGCTCGGTCTCCATGTTGGAAGCGGTTTGTAATGTGCCACAACAATCAGGGGCAACTTTGTATGTTTGTCACTCGCATTCCTGCATATTTTATCGCATGCTCTCTGAGCCACGTTGATATCACTCTGCCTTTGATGAGGGATGATGCACAAACATTAATGATACAGAGAGATACAGCATGCACGCCATGCTGCCTGCATTTGTAGATATGTGACCTTCATTTGTGGTTTCAGAGCGTTGGTAAATAATAATACCAAGGGTTAATGGATTTCATATGCTCTTCAGTCTCACTGCTGTAGTCACCTGATGCAACAGTACATGCAACTATGCCCTCCAGGAGATGAGAGAAGCCTGTCAATCAACCGTTGCTTCCTGCTGTTAGGTGTATATATTTAAATATACTCCTTCCATCCACCATGCCATACAAACAGAAACGTTTTCTGTTTTTTTTACACTGAGGCTGAGCAATTTCATTACGGGTGTATAGTTATTGCATTCGGCCTATCAGTAGTTTTAGTGCTGTTGAGTATTTATTGTGTGAGGTAGGATTAAACTGCACCTCACAGCCTTGCACTCCTTGCTACTGGCTGCATGTTGCATTAGTAATTTATGTATTGACAATTACTTACCGCTGTACAGTTTAGTCACAGATGATAATGGAGATCTATTATACTAATGAATCAAGCCCGGCTTGAAGCTAATTTCATTTTAATTTAGCCACAGTCACCAATCAATATTATGATGACTAGCATAATAAAATACACGATTAGCAGTAGTCAGTAGAAGTCATCAGTCAGTAGAATGTTAACAAATTAAGAACATATTCACGCTAACTAATGTGGATTGAATAAGGGTTTATCTACAGTACATTTAATGTATACCTTTTGAAAATTCCACACATCTTCTAACAAAGCATTTCAAAGCAGCAATGGTAAGCTGGGGAAAACATTTGGAATGTGGCGGCACTACTTGAATAATGCACACGTTGCTGTATGTTTCCTTAGGTAGATAGATGGTGTGTGTATTTCACATTAACATAAAATTAAATATTATATAATCAACATTATGTGGGTGCATATTTAATTAGGCATGGTCTAATTCATTAATAATATAGTTAATACAAAATTATAGAGAGAATTGTGTGTGTACAGACAATACATAATGAAACTTTATGAAGGATATCGAAAAAAAAAAGTTTGCATAAAAATTTACACAGGATTAAATCCACACATAATTGATTGTGACTAGAAATGGAATTGTTGGACTGTAATTTCGATCTCAGAGTCCTCACATCAACTGCAACTGCCACTTATTATTGCATTTGTCAGGTGTTAAATGGGGCCCAATTGACATACCGGCTCACTCAGCCTCTTTTCAGTTTTCTGATGATCCATTCATACCACTCTTAGGTCTATGTCCCACAGGCCCTGAAAACAGCAGTCATCAAGCCACTCCTAAAAAAGAACAATCTAGATACATCGCTCATAAACAATTATAGGCCCATATCTAACCTACCATTATCAACAGCTAAATAACTACTTAGCAATGAACAACTGCTTTGATGTTTTCCAGTCAGGATTTCGACAACACCACAGCACTGAGACTGCTCTGGTTAAGGTCCTCAATGACATCCATTTAAACACAGACAGTGGCAAAAGATCTGTTTTAGTTTTACTGGATCTCTGTGCCGCTTTTGACACAGTTGACCACGGCATATTACTAGATCGACTAGCAAACTGGGTTGGACTCTCTGGAACTGTACTAAACTGGTTTGAATCCTACTTAAAGGACAGAGACTACTATGTGGCTATAGGCAATTTCACATCGGAGCGGACACATATTGAATGCGGGGTCCCCCAAGGTTCCATTCTTGGGCCTCTTCTGTTTAACATCTACATGCTCCCACTAGCTCAGATTATGAATAAGAACAAATTATGCTACCATAATTATGCAGACGACACACAAATTTACATAACCATATCACCAGGAGACTACAGTCCGATACAAGCACTGAGTAAGTGAATTGAACAAATCAATGATTGGATGTGCCAAAATGTCCTTCAATTGAACAGCGACAAAACTGAAGTAATTGTCTTTGGTGCCAAAGATGAACAATTAAAAGTCAGCGCACAGCTTACATCTGTTATGCTAGAAACCACACACCAAGCCAGAAATCTTGGTGTTGTCATAGACTCCGACTTGAATTTCAAGAAACACATTAAATCAATTAATAAGTCAGCATACTACCACCTTAAAAACATATCAAGAATTAAAGGACTTATGTCTCAGCAAGATTTAGAAAAACTTGTCCATGCATTTATCTTTAGTAGACTTGACTACTGTAACAGTGTCCTTGCAGGCCTTCCAAAAAAATCTATCAGACAGCTTCAGCTAATTCAGAACGCTGCTGCTCGAGTCCTCACTAGGACCAAAAAAGTGGATCACATTACCCCAGTTCTGAGGTCTTTACACTGGCTTCCTGTCACTCAAAGAATTGATTTCAAAATACTGATGTTGGTTTATAAAGCACTAAATGGTTTAGCGCCAAAATACATTACTGATCTGCTGATACGTTATGAACCGTCCAGAGCCCTTAGGTCGTCTGGGACAGGTTTACTTACAGTCCCAAGAGTTAGGACTAAACAAGGAGAAGCAGCTTTTAGTTTTTATGCACCAAATATCTGGAACAAACTCCCAGAAAACTTGAGGTCTGCTGCAACCTTCAGTTCTTTTAAATCGAGTCTGAAGACTTTTCTGTTTCCATTTTAACCTGTACTTTTTATTTTATTTAAATGTTTTACTTTTTTTCATTCGCTTTTAAATGTATTCCAATGTGTTTTATGTATTCTAATCTTGCCCCTGTAAAGCACTTTGAGTGGCCTTGTGTTTGAATTGTGCTATATTAATAAACTTGCCTTGCCTTGCCTATGTCTTCTTCCTCAAATGAAGTGTTTTCACAACTGGATGTAACCTTTACATTACAATTGGTTTCACAAACTCCAATCAAAATAGAACATTGGTTACCAATATTGTTATCAATTGCTGTGTTTTTCAGCATGTGTTAGCACTAAGACCGAAAACTACCTTCTCATATGGGTATCAACTTAAAGTGTCACTGCCAAAACACAGAACCACTTTTCCAGCACTTCACATGCTCTATTTGAAAGTCGCCAATATATATTTCCAAGCATCCTTGCCACCGAACCATTCGTATAATATCAATATCATATGCGTTGACATTAGTGTTCAACAATCATATACAGTATTTCCACTAGTTCTTCAAGATAGACAGCGGTCCAGGAAGCCGTCCACTATAAGCAACTTAATTCACAGAGTCACCAAGGAACACAATTTGTCTCGTATTGGCTAACCGGTCCAGATTCCTATGCCAGGCCCAAAAGCTTTAGCCTTTGTATGGCCTCCTTACTTCTCTCTCCCTCCCGTTTCATCTCTTGCTGTCTATCTCCACTGTGCTCTTAGTGTGTTCCACATTTGACTGAATTATTGCCTCGCTGTTAGTCTTTTGGCTGCCGTTCGTATTTGTGCTACAAAAAGACATGAGATTTGCATTACACTCATTTCAGGCGCTTGCCAAAATATTTCACATTAGTTTCAGCTGGATGTGTGAATTATTGTTCAAATTTGATGAGCTTAGTAATGCAAATAAAGGTCACATCAGAATTTCCAGATGTGCTCGTGTCAACGGACGTGAGCGCGTTTAGAAAACAAGGACACCATTCAAACGGCAATGTGTTATGATTCTGTCATACTAAACTCATCCGTCAAAGTGAATGTTTTTAAATGGCCAGTGAGAGAGAGCGGGATTTGAATTGGAATGGCCTCTGTCAAACTGGAGTTTATCCCTTGTGTTTACAACCCACAAAAAAAGGTCATTGATATAAAGAAAGCAAAGCACTCGAACCTGCTCTGAGCGGGGCCCTCTCTTTATCTCACCCCAGCATTCCAGCAGCGCTGGAGGGGTGTAGCAGGCTGCAAACTAGCGAGCGAGAAACAGAGAGGAAGAGAGGGAGGCAGGCATAAAATCTGCATGCTGGAAGAAAACAAGATGGACATAAAAGATGGACTAAATTGCAGAGAGGACTTTTCTTGTCAAAGGCTAATGGAAACATTTCCACACAACACAGAGAGGGGAATGGAGGCTCCATTATCACAGCCGAGCAGACGGAGCTGGCAGCCATTCCAGAGAAGCGCTGAGATGTGCACACTGGCCCGGCTTAGCGCCCTCAGCCAGCCCCTCAGGCCTCCACCTGAATAATCTGTGTCAACAGGTTCCAAAATGCCCAGAAGAATCACATAAACAGAGACAGAGAAAAAAACACTTACAAAATAATTGTCCCCGTGTTTTTTTTTGTCTTCCCCCTTCTCTTTTCCCTTCACTTGAACCTACTAATTAAGTAACAGCAGCCCCCCCATCCCAACCCCTAAGATTACTGTCAGACCTTGAGCATTGAGGATTTATGTGTTGTTTGCTGGGGAAGTCAAAGGAACTTTATATTGTGAACAGCTATTCTTAAGAGTTTGCAGGAACCTTGCCTCGCATCACCGAAAAGACCAAAGAATTGTAGATATTGAAAGAACAAAAAGCAAAGCTATGCAATGTATTTATGATATATACTATATGAGATAATACTCTTGTAAAACTGTATCTATTTAAAAGCCAGAACATGATCTAAGGATCCATCAACATGCTCAGTTATTGTTGTGGATGACATTATTCTGTTATGTCAACTTACAATTGCCCAACCTGCAAACAAAGACTAGCCAAAGCCTAGTCAAAGCTGTTCAGTGTTATATATTTCCACCCCGTGTTTATTCTCACACCCAAACCCATGTCTCACAAGGCCCATGAGAGATTGATTTGGTGGTAGCATTTTCACTGACAATTCCTCAAGGCAGGGGGCATTTGTGTGTGCTCCCTGACACCCTACATGCCCTAAGGAAAGTACCAAGCCTCACAGTCTGTTAGGGCCAAATCTGGATTTGTAGGTTACTGATAAGTAAACACACACGCACACACACAGACATACACACACACACACACACACACACACATAGACACACACACACACACACACACACACACACACACACACACACACACACACACACACACACACACACACACACACACACACACACACACACACACACACACACACACACACACAAGAAAATAGAGATAAAAGCAGATGATGAAGGACAGGATGACTTCAAATCTCTGGCTGCCATTTCATGATGTTTGAAACCACCACAGCGTACTCTCCTCACATATTGAACTGGATGCAGTTTAATAAGACAAAAAACATCAGATTATATAGGACTCCATAATCAAAAACAATCTGCATGCAAAATGGTAAACAACTGAGTTGAATGGGAGATGGAGAAGAAGCCAGTCTGATGATGTGTTCATCTCATCTGCCTGTCTTCCATTGGAAGTCATCCATTTATAATAAGCCTGGCTGATAAATGTTTTAATAAACTTATTGCATAATTCATTTTTGAAAGGCCTAGTTTTAATTGACTTATCGCAGAATTGTACTGAAGATCAAAAGCCTGATTAAAGCAATGTATATATTAGTGCCCCGCGGTTTCCCCCCCCAACACCATGTTTCAAAAGACATCAGAGAAGAAGTGTGTTGTGAAATGTGATCAATTATTCACCAAAATAATTCATTAACTGATTGATAAGCGGATTACTTCTGACAATGTTGGTGTCAGAAATACTTTATGTTGACCTATGATGCACAGTATAGAAGCCCAACCAGATCATGATACAGTGCTGAGCAGCGTTTAGCATAAACTGTATAGCTTTCACACACTCTTTAGCAAATGACTTTAGTTCAATCCTCTTTTGGAGTAACAGTGGTGGTTTCTGAATGATTTGTCTTGCAAAAATGTAATTCTTCTATCCTCTCAAGAAGCAGTGAAGTTGACAGATAAGACAGCATTCACACGTCACGGCTATTTGACACCTAATTACACAGCTCTTAATAAGGGGTTCTCTCTCAGTGTGCCCCGAGTTCACACCGTCTCACAGCTATAATTATCTTGTCTTAGTATTTGACAGTCTATTGTTTAACCTGCATACAGTGGGGATTCCACATGCCTTCCGCCAGCTTACACTGGAAATGGTAGCTTTGCTTTTCTTATTCATTTTACAAAAGACCTGACATTACCTCATAGGTTAAGGTTTAACAGAATTTGTTTATGTCTGACAGGACCCTTTGTCCTCATAGCATTTGGATATGTGCATTATAGAGATTTGTTGGAGGATATTGTGGAGCAAAGCAATGTGTTTGTACAAATGTATTATTGCCTTTTAAAAGTGATTGATGTTAGTGCGACATAAGGCCTTAGGAATGCTACATAATCAGGTTGGTGATACATATGGTCTAACATGTTTTGATAAAATACCATGATGAGGTGAATCCAGACAAAATCTTAACTTTTGATTGATTATACTTGATCCGTACCAATGGCATATGGATAAAGAGAAGCAAGCAAGTGAGAGAGCTACTGAGGCTAAAACATAGCTATACATCTAGTGTATACAGCTCCGGAAAAAAATTAAGAGACAGGTCTGGATTTTTTCTTAAATCTTCATCTCTCAGCTTGGCCCCCTCATAACTGCTTGCAGTTCTAGTTATACTTGATTTTATGCTGTTTTAGTCCTTTGGATTTGCAAAGTAACTAGTCTCTGAAGTTATCAAACTGCAGCACATGTAATAGAATGAGACACTAACCAGGCCTACTGCAGAATGAGGGTTAATTAACAACTCCTAAACACAACTCTTATTCCATGCTTTATGCATTGGACAATACAGAATGTGAGTTGGCTTTGGCTTCTCTGTTGGCATATTGCTTTCCTGCTCGACACCTGCATACAGCATATACAGCATGACACATCAAAGTGTGAGTTTCACCATCAAAGAGCAGTGAGAGTGCCACTTCTCCATGTCAGTGTCTAAGCAGCTATTATACAACTTGTGTTATCATTGAGTTATAGCAATAACGTTAAACATAAAAAAACAAGTGTATCAGATCTGAGCACCCACTCCTGTCTTATCCTGACCCTCCCTGCTTATCTTTAATAAATATCAGAGTCAGGTCATTTCTGGGCCATTCAACTACAGCTCACAACCTGTCGACTGAGTTTTAATGTTTTTTTAAAGGGCTAAATGCAGCTTTCTAGGCTTGGAGCTAAGCTAACATGGCAGAAACGTAGGATAACCCCTAACATTAGGAATGTTTTAAAATAAAAAAGCAGCAGTATTATAGTAGCACCATTGCAGAATTAAAGGGAAGGAGGAAAACAACTGATGAAAACATTATATTCATCACACATTTTTGGAAGTTCAGCATCTTACCACATCAGTGCTATTTTATTTACAGCTGACAAGTGACACCAGGCTTGTTTTAAAATAATGGTTTGAACCTTCCCCCAACTTAAAGAGGACCTATTATACTACTTTTCTGGTCTTAATTCCTTGTTTTACACTGCTATAGAGCAACCTGACACGAATCACATCACAAAAAACTATATAGATTTTCGGGAAGCTCTTTCTCTTATTTTGGCGATCCAGCACGTCCTGTCAACACTTGAGTGTGTGTGCTTCGGGCATCTCCGCTCCCTCCGCCTGTGCTTCGGCAATCTTCGCTCGCCTCCCCCCCCCCTCCTGCAAACCCCACTCTGTTGTGATTGGTTACCTTCCTTCCGGAACACTTTCAGTGGCGGGAAGCGCGAGCATGGACCTATAAGGGCGCGAGGCAGACGCGAACAGGGAAGTGACAGCATTACCATACATGGAAACTTGAAACTTCACGAAGTTACATGCGACGTCACAAAGTTACAAAGCGTCAAGCCGCTTTGAAGACGTGACTTCTCGACTGGCTAGAATAGTGTCTGGTGCTCTGCACAGACACCCCAGACGGTCAGCAGGGAATACGTCGAAATGCATGTAAGTCATTATTTGATAATTTAGTATGGTTAAGCATGACTATAAATCATCATAACAACGTTTATAGGTCATAAAAGTCAAAAAGCATCATAGGTCCGCTTTAAGACTCAAATATGTGCTGAGAAGTGAATGGGTAAATGGTGAGGAGAGAGTGAAATTTCCTGTTTTTCACCCTCTTGGCTGTCACATTCTTTGTCCTCACTCTCTCTTGAAGCATCCGGATACTAGAAACAAATCAAACCTTCAGCAAATTCCAACAGTTGTCAGATGTGTATGGTATATCACGCACAAATAGTGGATCTGTACTTCATGCTTACGTTTTGACTTTTAGTCTTCAGTTGATGATACTCTACACCAGATAAATTAGCCCTGCACAGAGACAATATATGAGGAGTCACTTCTGTGCTCATATACGGTCCTTGCTCAAACTCACTCTACCAGTGCACATAAAACTACAGCAGTCAAGTCAACTGAACCTGTTGCAGTGTGTGGTGTGTGCAGAATAAAAAACAAACATGATGTAGCCTAAATAACAACATATACCGAAATGTTATGTTTGTGACACTGTTGCAGCCAAATCGGAAAATGTTTAGTGAGAATATGCCAATATATATATACTGTATATTTATTTGTCCTTTATTCACATGGGGCTCTTTCCTTTCCTCCTGTCTCTTTTTCTCTCCGCTCTCACTATCTCGCCATCTCGCTCCTTTCCTCACCCCTTCCTTGGCCCAACAACTTTATCTTTAGTGGTAAAATGAGAGTGTCAACTCTAAGCCCTCGCCATAAACCCACCAGTGCCAAGTAAATTGAGAGTAGCAACCACTGTAAGAACAAACAAACATGACTCAGCCAGTAACACACACTGGGTGAACACACACACACACATACACATTCAGACCCGCAAATAACAGCTAAAATGCTCTAGCTAAAATGCCACTGCGGATAGCTGTGCTGTCCTGGCATTCCCCTCAATGTCTACCACAGTATTATATTAAATTTTATTTCATGTGGTTTATAGTACTTTGCATACACAACAAGCTATCACAAAGTGCTTCACATAAATAAATACATTAATACAACTTAATAAATAAAAACACTTAATAGTAACAAAAAATAAATAAAACAAGAACTGAAATTAAATGTATTTTTGATTATTATTATTTGTATTCTTGTTGTTATTATTAGATCATTTTGTGCAGTTTAGGTAGATAATACCTTCACTTTATGAACTAATTCAGTATCTCTCACAAACACACTCGCATTGCAAAGAAAGTCTCCTGGTCCTTGGGCCATCTCTTTTACACTGCGACTGACCTTTGTGTGTGTGTGTGTGTGTGTGTGTGTGTGTGTGTGTGTGTGTGTGTGTGTGTGTGTGTGTGTGTGTGTGTGTGTGTGTGTGTGTGTGTGTGTGTGTGTGTGTGTGTGTGTGTGTGTGTGTGTGTGTGTGTGTGTGTGTGTGTGTGTGTGTGTGTGTGTGTGTGTGTGTGTGTGTGTGTGTGTGTGCAGGCACTAGCACAAATACGTACATACATGCCTTCCATGTGCTAATTTCCAAACACACTCAGACTCACATGAACCCACACTCTCTAACCCACACAAACACTGACTAAAAGGCCACTGCTGGGTGCAAGAGGTCACAAGGGGTGAAATCGATGGCTGTAAAACCAAAGGTGATAAGTTACTGGGTCTGGGGCGCTCAGACAAATTGCAAGACAGGAAAAATAGAGAGGAACAAAACCAGTTTTATCCTTCTCCCTTGCACTCTGTCTTTTGTTTTCTTATTGTAAATCTTAATACAGTTTCATCTGTGCGAGCTGGAACTGGAGTTACTGCAAGATACCAAAGTGTCTGTTAAGTGGAGCGGCAAATTCCATTCAAACTTAAATAGCTCTCCTTGTTCGTTTCCATGTGATGAGAATATAATGGATTGGAATGAACTATATGCGCAGTGCGCTTTTATGCCAGGTGTTGTTATTGTTTAGATGCAATTAAGATGATAATCACAATTCAATTTTGTGTGATTCGAGAAGCGGTATACTTTTTCTCTCTCTCTCCTCAACGGGCAGTTCAAGAAGTATAAGAAAAATGCCGCCATCTACGTCTCTCTCTCTTCAACAGCAGTAACTAACTGGATTTCTCACTCAAACAAACTGCCTGATAATGGAATCATCTCTATTCAATTAGTGGTCTAACAGTCTTCTGTCTCGGCAGCCTTTAAACACACACACGCGCGCGCACACACACACACACACACACACACACACACACACACACACACACA
Organism: Hyperoplus lanceolatus; assembly: GCA_026929865.2. Classification (NCBI taxonomy): domain Eukaryota; kingdom Metazoa; phylum Chordata; class Actinopteri; order Uranoscopiformes; family Ammodytidae; genus Hyperoplus; species Hyperoplus lanceolatus. The sequence goes on along the minus strand of CM049401.1, from coordinate 13,511,219 downwards.
CACACACACACACACACACACACACACACACACACACACACACACACACACACGCTCCCCAGCCTTTTCTCTCTCTCTCTGCTTTAATGCAGCCAGACACCAGTAATGTTGATGATGGCAGTAGATGCTGATTGCTCCTCTTTCCCTTCCTCTTACTCTCTCTCTGCCATTAATCAGTGGTGAAGAGAGAGAGAGAGAGAGAGAGAGAGAGAGAGAGAGAGCATGGCACAGAGAGCGAGAGCAAGAAAAAGCGAAAGAGAGCCGCAGAGTTTTGGTCAGTCAGCCGCACCGGAGTGAGTAATTAAGTGGCATTAACTCATTAAACTGTCCCAGATGTGGCCATGAATATCAGAGTGGTGGGGAGAGACAGAAGAGATGAGTGAGAGATAAAGACAGCGAGTCCAGGCCTCACCCGAGTCCTGCTGACAGCAATAGGCAGAGGCCGTGGAAGAAAGAAAAATAATGTATGTGTGGTCGAAGCGTGCGTGTATACTGTGCGTGTATACTGTGTGTGTATGTGTTGCATGCATGAATAGTTGCATAATAGTGAGTGTATGAGAAAAGACGACGTGTGTGTGTGTGTGTGTGTGTGTGTGTGTGTGTGTGTGTGTGTGTGTGTGTGTGTGTGTGTGTGTGCGCGCGCACTCGCTTCATTGGAAACCCAGGCCTCGCAGTGTGAATCATCCTGACTTATCCTGGGTGATTTATATGCTATTTCAAGTTGATTAAGATTCATTACAAACAGGCTGGAGTTAAATCACTCAGTGCCATCCGAATGAAAACTAAAATACTGTCAAACATCGTATAGCTGATGTTTCTTGATTGTGCTTTTTTTGAGTGAAATGACAGTTCATATTAGTCTTATACTGTAGTATTGTGCTTGATTAATTTTCTGTACTATTAACTGCTGTATTTTACGTGACTATTTAGCATACTTGCACAGTCCTAAATGCATCAATGTGTTATAGGTTACGATTAGTATGATTTATTATTACACTTTTCTGAAGCTTCCGGCTGAGTCAGACTTCTTCAAAACAGGTGTTAATGAAGTGAACAGCGTCATCATGATAAATAGTGGGTTAAATTAAGATTAGATTAGATTAGCTATTCTTGCATCACACCACTATAGCCTGACTTTCTTCAGTATGTGTATTCTTTTACCCATTAGCACGTTTTCATTTGATCCGTCTTGGTGTGTCGTTCCCTCTGGGGCAAATATTTGAACTGCTTGAGGTTGAACTGATTTCACTTGCAGGAGTTTTTTTTCTTGAAGCATAGAACGTGTACACACAGCTTGCATGATAAGATAAGGGGAGTTCTTGCACTTTTGTCAGCACTGGAAACTTATTTATGTACTTCCTCACTCAGGTGTTATGTCCATACGTTTCACATAAGGGAATAATAACATATGTGCGATTCACTTCGACACACAGTATGTATTTTGAACCACATGCTTCTTTGGCACTGCCACTGATGCTATGTGTAAAGGTGATGGAATTGAAATGACTCACATTAACATTACAAATCTATCTAGTTGTTTATAGGCAAGGTAAAATATGCAAAACCATGTGCTGGTGTAGGCAAAATGAACACCTTTTAAATCTGAGATAGCTGCTTGATAAATTGTCTTTCACAGTAATTGCATGGAATGGTAGTTTGTTTTATTTAGTTACCTAGGTTCAATATACTGGATGTTATCTGTGCTTTTAAAAATGTAATCCTTTTAAGCAGAATCGGTGGCAATAACAAATGCATCCCCTTAGTATTTATACGTATATCCATACATATGTATCAACCATAGATAGTATACAACTAAGAACTGAGGTAAAATGATGATTAGTATGACTGACTGTCTTCACTTCAATTATTTTCAGCCAGTAAACTTCATTCAAACTCATTTGAGTATGCAGATGAACTTTGTTCCTTATTAAAAAAAAGTGTCAAGTAGCTCAAGTTACAAAGCATAGTTATCAAACCTTCCTCCTGTGTTAACTTTCTGTTACCTTCCATGGTGTTAGCGGGTCGGTTTCGACCAGTGTCTAAAATCAGCTGTGAAAAACACTAAAAACAATTATCTATCATCCAGTTTGTTTCTCATCTCTTGGTTACCTTGTTAGGCTTCCTTATCCATGAAAATATTGTTTTTAATATTTTTGGTGGAGGAGGCTGGGCCTTTTTTTTGTCAGTATGCGCCTCAATTTCAATAAAAAAAATGGTAAAATGAACCTCAAGAGAATCATATAAATAAATATTTGGTTGTTGTGTTACCTGATCATTACTGAGGGGTATGAGAACACATTTCTTAACTAAATTGTTTTATTCATTTTTTCATATTAATATTATTGACCTTTTTAACATCTATGGTGTTACCGGTCAATTACGACCCATAAATATTTATTTCAGAAAACAGAAAAAAAAAACTTCTATTTCAGCATTATACTAACACACAATGAAAACCAGAACAAGTCACAACATAAAATATAGATTTGTAAGGTCAAATAAACAACAACCAATCAACAAATCAAACCAATCAAAATCAATTACTAGTTCCAAAACTAGTAAAAACAACAGAGTAAAAGTCTCTGTGTGCATATGGTTGGTTGTATGTTCAGATGTGTGGCAAAGAGCAACACTTTCAGTGTTCTTTGCAGAGAAATTTCTTGCAGGTAAAGCACAATACCTTTATCTTTCTGTCCTTAGTGCTTCGACCTGACACTTCTTATGTTTGCACTCTGCAAGTCACCAACTCTATACTGAATTGACCTCACATGTCTGGATATGCCCGTATGTTTGTTTCACTTTTATGCAGGTATAAGGGCAAAAAAAGTCAAAATGTAAACCCCCCAGAGCTCACATGATTGGGAGAGGAGCTGACTGTCATTGTGTTGGCTGACAGTGCACTTATGATTTCAGTTTTGGCTCTAGTTATTGTTTTTTAAATCTTATTCTATAACCTGGTTGAAAACGACCCTAACACCACCAGTGTTATCATTTCCACAAGAGCATTTTATAATTAAGTGAAACATTTTTAAAACATTTTATTTTGTTGAAATAGAGGTTCCTGACAAAGTCAAGAAATCTTGATGCAATAAACAAAATGTAAGTGGTTCTTTTATGCATTTGAAATCCAAAACGGGTTGGTGGCGACCCTAACACGAGAGGAAGGCTAATCAAGGTAGTTGAGCACAATTAAATCACATGGCACACATAGTTGAAACTCTCCCTTAAAGAAAAATACAAGAAAACACAGGGACATTATTCATTTTGCTGCATGAGATCTGCTCCACAAGAACTTCATTTGCATTTATCCAGTGTCAGTGGCAGTAAGAGAGAACGAGAGACAGAGGGAGCGAGAGAGAGAGAAAGGAGCGTTCATCTGAAATGATGCATGGCTGACACACTGTGAGTGATAAAAGTAATCACTCTAGATGCCATCTTTGGAGAATGTTTGTGTGTGTGTGTGTGTGTGTGTGTGTTTGTGTGTGTGTGTGTGTCATCATCATGCATTCAAGACTGTGTAAAATGTACATGCTTTTGTTTCGTTGTTAGTTTCTGTGGGTGCAGTAATGTGTGCACACATGGGTGCATGTGTATGCATGCTTGAATGTGTGTGTGTGTGTGTGTGTGTGTGTGTGTGTGTGTGTGTGTGTGTGTGTGTGTGTGTGTGTGTGTTTGTGTGTGTAACGTGGCTACCAGTGAGCCTGCATGATCATGTGCCTGAATGTGTGCCTATACCTTTTGTGTGTTTGACGGCGTCTTATTAAAGTGTCATTTAGACAGACACTTCTCAGAGTCTGGCCCCAGGCAGCCTGATAGATTGTAATCATGGACTAAATTACTACTTTCCCGAGCTGTAATCACAGGCTCTGTGTGTGAGAGTGTGAGAGAGAGTGTGTGCTTGTGGGTGTGTTTGTGTGAGATAGAACCTCATCATTGTTTGTCATGTGTCTGTTATGATTCAGGTGAATGCAACAATCTGCCTGACTGATTTACCACTCACTTGTAACTCATCTGCGGCCCCACGCACCCTTTATTTTCACAGGATTATACTCTACATTTTACACGGGGTCTGCTTGTTTGCTACAGGTTGGTATAAATGTTTCTAAGTATTTAGGTTGTTATTATACTCTTTAATTGTTTGTTTTGTCATTAAGTCAGTGGTAGGTAGCTCAATAATGAGAACACACAGGCTACCTGGATAATGCCTGAAGGCACATTTGAATGCTTTCTCGGTTTACGAGTTTTACTGCCACACTTGAGATTAAGCTGTCAAAGATCACACTCAAGGGAACACTTAAAAAGGAAAAGGAAAAAAACACAATGTTTGGATTTGGGTTTACATTGGCTGCATATCTATTACAGTAATCATGAGGTTTATCGCACATTCTTCACCCATTCATCCACGAGGGCAAAGAGCAAGTCACCGCTTTAAAACAGACTCCATTCCTTTGATGTGACAGCGATGACGGCGCTGTCTGGCCACACTCAGCCTTGTTGAACTGTGACTCCAAACTGCTCAAGGTCTCTATCTCTGTCGAGCTTCCATCACTTGACTATTTTAAGATACCAAGGATACGAGAGAACACACACACACACACACACACACACACACACACACACACACACACAGAACAATTATGTCCATGCACATGCACCCGTCTTCCATCTAAAGGCACATGCACACACACACACACACACACACACACACACACACACACACACACACACACACACATACACAAAGCTTCCACACCTCGCTTGCCCTTGAGCAAAGCATACAAGTGCCAGAACTATCTTTCCTTTTAACCTTCTTGGCCTGCTCTTATGGGGTTATCTCTTCCCTCTCAGACTTCAACCAACTTCTATCCGTTCACAGCTGGGCCCATTCTGAGCAGTATGTCAGCTAAAAGGTATAAGGAGCTAAATGAACCGACATGAGACATCATGTCGTATTTCTGTGTTGTGACTCATTGCAAATTAGGATCACAGGCTTGAGTAATGAGCTAAGGAAATAAAAGGGGACGTTAGAATGGGAGCAGATGCCTACTATTAGTAATGGGATAGTTTTGTATTACACTGAACATGTCTGGGTAGTATTGCTCTCGCCTGTAAAGCCTGCTGTTAAGCTGTAATGCTTGAGGATGTCACTGCACCTTATTTGAAGTATTGCTGATGAGCAAACGCATTAACACACACACACATTCCCTGCTCCACCCCCTGCTTTAAAAACCTACACAGGTTTCATTCATTTCCTCTGGCCTTGTCTATTTGGCCAGCAAGGTGCTAACTTGATTGGTCAGCTGTGTGCCTTTTCCTGTCTGATGATTGGATTTGGTTCTTGCGTGTCCGGAGCACACCCCGGCGCACTGGGATGAAGCAGATTAACTAGATTTTCTGTTTTTCTATGCTTTTCCCTTCTCTCTCTCTCCATCCCTGGCACTGTTATTGGAAGAAAGTGATAATTCCCCTGCACTTCAAACACAGCCCCCTTAACTAAGACTCTGCTTAAGTCTCCTCCAAGGAAAAGCTGCCTGCCTGCGCACAGATGTCTCTGATTAAATTGTATCTCAGAGAGAGGGAGAGAGAGAAAAAGAGCTCTTCCCCTCCTTAATGTTCCCTCTCTCTCTTCTCTCTCTCTCTCTCACTTTCCCTCACCACTCCTCATGTCTCTCTATCCGTCTCTCTGTTAGCATTGCTCAACTGGCTGTTGCCAGAAGAGCCTTGGGCGACGAATAAATTGCTTTGGTTTCAGCAGACAGAGAAGTTGGCCGAGACAAGCTGAATCAGTGCATTAGATGCGAAGGCCCCCTCATAGACTGGAAGTTAGCCTTTAGCGCAATCATTGAGCGTGAGTGATGATTATGTCTAATTGAAGGAGACTTTCGCTACCTGTAACACAGCTGGGGGGCCTTGAGCATATTGGACAGTGGAAAACGGGCAGGGGGAAAAGAACAGAGTGTGTGTGTGTGTGTGTGTGTGTGTGTGTGTGTGTGTGTGTGTGTGTGTGTGTGTGTGTGTGTGTGTGTGTGTGTGTGTGTGCGCATGTTACAGGAGCTGGTGATAAGTTACAGAGGGATGGAGTAGGGTAGGCTTGGGAGAGGAATGAAGGAGATGTGGCTGAGTAGGTCAAAGACAAAGAAGTGACTGGGACTGATAAAAAATATAGATGGTTTAATGCATTATTATAGGGTACCAATGGTGTCTAATGGTGGAATGTGTACGGTTAATACGGTACATTCTAATAAAGTCATGGTGGCCCACTTCTGAACCAGGACCATGGATGTGCAGATTTCAGCATTTGGGTAGTTGAACTAATTTGGTTTGAAAACATACATCCGCTAAAAATCTGCTTTTAACGAGGAAAACACATGCACAAATTGGTGCTAACAAAGGGATTTCCAGCCCATGTCGTAGGCTTTTCAAATCACTCCCAAAACCCATAAAAACAGTACATTTCATTGTGGACTGGACCAGTGCTCAATATCTACAATATGCAAAAGCTTCCAAGCGATTCAGAGGGGGAGAAATCAATATGTTCATTGTGCATCAAGCGGGAGAAAAAAATAAACACATTCTCTCCAAATCTGAACACTGGAAGTAATAGGATATCGTGCCATTTTCTTCAGGCTTCATTACAGCTATAGTGTGCCAGTGTTTGGAAGTGTGTGTGTGTGTGTGTGTGTGTGTGTGTGTGTGTGTGTGTGTGTGTGTGTGTGTGTGTGTGTGTGTGTGTGTGTGTGTGTGTGTGTGTGTGTGAGAGATAGAGAGTGTGTGTGTGTGTGTGTGTGTGTGTGTGTGTGCATGCTTGTGCATACAAAGTTGTCCCCTTTTGTTTTTATGTATTACGAGATGCGTATGTGTCAGTGTGTGTGTGCAGGAATGAACGATCAAGCTGAACAGAACGGGTGCCAAAGACAAAAACAGCCACAGTCCCGGCCCCCCAAACCTCCCCTCCCTCCCTTCATTCTCTCCATTTCCACATGGCATCAGGCTCCCTGGCATGAACGGTGGCCACGGGAGTCGCTTCAGATCATCTAGGAGGGTATTGGATGGCAGTGGTTGCCTTTTGCAATAACCTGGCAAGGTCCAAATTCATTAGGGTAAAATTTGGCCCGGGCTGCGGCAGTGTTTAGTGCCCACAGCATTTGGCCCTGCTGCCCTGTGCAGCACTAGGCCGAGCTGCCGAGCGTTTCTGCTGGATCCAGGGAGAGCCATTAGCGGCTGCTTGTGATGATGGTTATGCTCCCCAGTGTCACACACACAGATAGTTGCCTTTGAATGATTTGAGCGATTACCCTTTTCACACCAGCTTTGGAATAATGGGTTAGGTGAGGGAGCGAACAGGAAAAGCAAGGGGGCGGAGGAACGATAGAAAAGAGAGTAATGGAGGGAAGAGAGCGATAAACGGAGAGGAGAGAGATTGAGATGAAAAAGGGGGCTCATGCGTAATTTCAATTATTTGGAGAACCATTGTTTGAAATTCTGTAAAGTGATTTTTTATTTTTTTAAATGTCATCCTATTCACCTCACACTTATTTGTGGTCTATGCATTCGGCAAAATCATAATGCACAAACTGCATCTCGAACACAGGCTATTGAACCTGCAAAGCTTAATCTTGAATGCTAAGCCCATTGAAAACGTACAGTATATGTGGAAAATGTGGGATCATTTAACATCATTGCTGCCGGGATTGCTGGAATGCAAAAAACTAACAAAAACACTACAGTGGATGCAACTGTTGCGGATGCAATTGGCCAAGAGTGAAATAACATGGAAGTGACATACATGTGTATACATAACAAATGTATACAGTGTTGTTCCTTTCACGTAAAATTTGGGAGCCACAACAAGACATAATGTAAAAGTCAATATTTAGAGTTGACAATATCCCTTCACTTTTGATCAATACAGTTACCTGTATGGTTGCTACCAAAAAGAGCAGTGATAATCATGGGGCCTGTTCTTATATACAACAAAGTACTGATTATTAATGTTATGTGTCCTCTTGAAACCTTTACCTGACCACTCATGCATACATCCACTGCAGCAACCTAGTACACCAGAGGAGCTTGTGTCTGACTTCAGAGAGCAACGTTGAATCAATACTTTGCCAGAGAAAAGCAAACAGAACTGAGGTGCTGACGAGAACCTGCCCTCTCCAATCTTGAGTTCATGCTGTGCAGTCCTTGTGCTTCTTTCAGATTGTTGCTCCTCCGGGGGTTGCTTGCTCAGTTCAAGTTAACACTGGTGTGATCTGACTTTGCTTTACTCTTTTTGTCTGCCTTACAATGTCAAATTCAGTTTTACTTTGTTGACGTTGTCGCTGTTTTTTTTTGTCATTGTTTCTCACTGTACACATTTGCATTGTTTGTTTTTGTCCCCCCTGATGATTTTCCTTCATAGCGCTTGATGCTAAGACATTTGTTTACACGGCCGTGCTGTTCACACTCCCACTGACTCACAACGGCAAATTACAGGTTTTAACACACAGTTTTTTTTTGTACATTAAGTCTGGCACAGCTTTAACGTTTGAAGAACCTGTGTAGATGATTAAAGCGTTCTCGTTCAAATATGTACCTCTACTCTAAATTCCTCTCCACAGAGTTGTTAGAATGCACACTCACACTATGGATTGGGGATTAATTAAATTGAAAAAAATATGTATTTACCTTTAGCTTGTTCTTCGAGTCATGAGTAACCGTTTAGGATTGTAATGAGTTGCTAATCACTTGACTCTGGCAGGTGCTTTAAAGATGTACACACTACTTTTCTGATTTAGATTTCTTCGAGTTGTGTATGTTCAAATGATTAAGTAGTTGATATAAACGGTTCTGTGTTCAAGGTGAATTGTTTTGACTGTACACAGTATCTCCTAATAAAAATGTATTTAGGTTTTATTTCATCTACAGTATTTTACATCAGGGAACAGTGTGTGTAGCATGGTTACCACAGTAATAGTGTAGGTTAAAAGTGACAAAAAAGCATTTTCTACGCAGTATGTAAGTAGCATGTACACTTGACACACTCGTGCATGCATGATTGCACACACACACACACTAACACACTCACAAAAAAAAACTGCAAATTACTATTACATGTGTCTATGCACTGAACACCAACGAACACATGCCACTCTCCCATCACACACATTACACAGTACCCACACAAATATACACATCCAGCACACATGTCCTCAGACAAACAGCTGGCGCGGCGCTCCAGATGGACAACAGCTCACAGTGTTAAGTGAATTATAGATTTCATAACACAGGATGCCTATACAACTATACTAGAGTAAGATGAGCTGATCAAGCCAAGCATGCACAACAGTACGTGTCAGTATGTGCCAGGCCCATTCTGCATGTAATCTGTGTGTCTGCACGGGCTTGTGTAGAAAGAGCATGTGTGAGCTTACATACATCTGTGTGAACTTGCATCCGTGTGTGTGTGTGTGTGTGTGAGCGCGCACTTACACAATCCCATTCTGCTGTACAGTGGAGCAGCGCCATAAACAGGGGGCACCTCTCCTATTTGATAACGGATTGGCTCCCGTAGGATCAGCCATTATTCCTTTGCATTTCGCAGAGCAAATGGACTTGACAGATGGCTGTGTCACCCAAACCCTTGACTACCAACCTGATTATGCAGAAAACAATACAATAGAGTAGAGCAGGGGAATCATTACCGGAGGTAGGGATTGTGAGTTTGAGAGCACACCCCAACACCTCACCCACAGTCGAGGACAATGCAGCACAGCCCAACAAAATTACACTTGTGAAATTGAACAGCAAGAATGAGTTTAACATAAACTGGGTTACGGTCAGGCAATCTGTCATCAGGCTAAAGCCATTGTCTAGGGCTGCTTGCATGGCATATGAACTCATCCGTCATCTCTGGCTCTATTAATGGCTGCAGCTCAGGTTTTAAACTGTAGAGGTTTACTGGCTAGAGCAAGGCTCCCCTGCTGCCTGTATATGCTTTATGAGGAATGTGTCATTTTGGGTATTGGATGTGGGTGTGTGAGGGAAAGTGAGTAACTAAGATTGGTGTTTGGTTAGGGGAGTGAGTGTGTGCATTCATGTCTAGTAAAAAATATTGTATATGGCCAAGTATGTATTTAAAAAAATAAAACAAAGAAATAAAAAAGCATTTTTCATGTTGACGGTCATCTGTTGTGAAGGCTACAGTATGTAGTGGGTTTTGCTAATGTTCCTAATCTGTGTTGGTAGGGACATGAAATCTTTAAAATTATGTTAAAACATGGAACTCAACAAAACTAAAGTCATGTTATGATACGTTATTAGCAGAAAAACAGTACATACTTGGGTTTAATTATTATTGTCTAAATAAATCTGACCCACTAAATCAGTGGTCTATTTCACCATTGTCCTAATTGCATGACAAAGTTTCACTGGGAAATCATCAGAAGGATTTGCGACCCAATAAAATAAAAGTTTGCCTCAAACCAGTCCTATACTTGGGCAGTTAGACACTGCCTACCCAGAGACAATGCACACTACAACACATATGGCCCTGGTGCATGGTGTTGGACTTCAGAGAATAACCACTTCAAGGATGCCTCCCATTGCACCCCCTACATCATGGCTCACATCTGGACGTAGATCTTTTCACTTGCATGCTGCCCACATCCACTTTCCATGAGGTCCTTTCCACTACTGCATCTGTTCCACAATCTGTATCAGTTTACATTGGTCACTGTTACACATTTTGACATCATGTTGTCAAGCCATTATCATGGAGATTACAGTTATTATACAGAGTTCTGTTAGCATACATGACCGTTGTACTGCTAGTTCTACAGGTGCAAGGTTCACAATATGCTGTTTAACTTGGCACTTAAAACCTTGTCCATAATTTTATAGCAACACATGGTCTCATGGCTGGCTATGTAAAGCCATATTAGCACCAATAGTACATCACAAAACCATTTTACCTTTTGGCATGTAACTTAACCTGAGTCATTATTTTACTATATGTACTTCATGATATTTATACCTGAAATGCTACTGTTTTATACATCCGTGTGTTGTCAAACCTTCACAAGAATCAATATACTTTAAATTACTTTATTCAATATTACTTAAAAACATTACAGAAAAATGTTATTTGTTGGCATTGAAATATAAGCATTTTATACCTGCATTTTTTTCTCTCTCAAGCAACATAAATAGTGCCCTCTAAATTAATAAAACACATACCTGCTGTCCAATGAGCTTTTGCCCTCACCCTGAGGCTTTTTTGACCTCATCCCCACCACTTGCATAAACACAGTGCTCAAACCAGCACGTATTGCGTACATTCTCTTAGACCAGGGTGTGTGAGTTTCATTAAATTCATGTTTGAATAGGCAAAATAGACTTCTTTTTTTCCATCACTCAAAACATTAAGTTGTTGAGATAACAAAATTAAATGAATGTGTCTCTTCTTTCTCACTGTAACATGAACTCCACCAGTGTTGTAACAAGAGTATGCTTTACTACTTCAACCTCATATCCTGAAGTTGGCGGTTTGGTCAAAGTATTTGAGAAGCACACTCTAGTGTCAACAAAGCTTAACAGGCTCTGACTGCCATAAATAAGAGGCCTTGAGTCAGTGGTAGAAAGTTTGTTCAACCTGTATACCGTTTCCCCTCCCTTCAGTGATGTGTGTTTCCCTCGCCATGCTGTTGACAGTGTGTCACACTGTGTTGCCAACTCTTAAAGCAAACCAACAGTGGCCTTGCATCAGTTTAGCACCCCGGTGTTAGGCATGTACACACAGCAAGTCAAATCAAAGACCTTGTTTGTGCTCCAGCACAGTGCAGGTTTTTCAGCAAGAAATAAACCTTAAATAGGAAATCTCACACTGTCTTGTAAGTGGGCTGAAGGAGGTGCAGTCTGAGAGTATATAGGTAAGCAAGTAAGGAGCGAGGGAAAGGGAGGGAAAAAACACTGTCTTTAAATGACTTCGATCGTCAGTGTGATGAATCACAGAGTTGCAAATCCCATTTTAGCTAATTGCTACCAGCATGGGAGATTTCTCCCCTACTCCTCCTCCATGTTCAATATCAATTTTCAGGGCCGACAGAGAGAGATAGCCCTTGCCTGTTCCCTTGAGTCTCGCCAGTGGCCTCACTGATAAAAACTGCACTAACAGCACTTAGCCATTTCAGAGACTGTGGAAACAGACACACACACACACACACACACCCTCTCTCTTATTCACAGCTGTGGGCGGTAATGAAGGAGAAAAGATGGGCCAATCGAAGTGAAACAGGGAACAGGCTGGTGTCATCTGCTCTGTGACCTTCTGAGAAGACTGTGTGTACGTGTGTATGTGTGTGTGTGCTCTCCTCAAGAAGACTGGAGGTCAGACCTGTGCTCACTGAAGGGAATTAACATTTGTCTGCTTTGCTAAGGACAGGCTGTCCCCCATGGAGAATGCAGGGACTGTGCGCAGATTGGCGAGCTTGAGCCCGTTTTCAATTCTGAGTTAATGGTCACGCGGGGCCATTTTGCGCTACTATGCAATTAGTTTCAAAGATCCTGCATGTCAATTGTGTCCAAAATGAACCTACTGTATGTGGAAATGAGATGGTTCACCTTAAGAGGGCGTATCCTAATTTTGAAAATCGAAGGGAAATACATTGGTAAAAAGAAGAGGAGGTAGGCTAGCAGGCAAAACAAATTGCATTCATACTGTATATTGCAAATGTAATGTAGTTATATTTTGCCACAAAAAAAGGTAGCGACACATATAATTAATGTGTGTTTGTGAGAGAGAGAGAGAGAGAGAGAGAAGGAAAGAGAGAGAGTGAGAGAGAGAGAGAGAGGGAGAAAGGTTCACCAGCTTGCCCTTGACCATCCTCAAGAGGAGAGGCGACATGGCAGAGCTCCCCTGACACCCTCTGCTCCACTCAGGCAGCTGCCTTCACAATTAAAGGACCACCTCCACCTCAGAATCCATCATGGAAAAGTGTGAACCCAATGTACTCAAGTCAATAACAATAGCCATGCACTTTACAATGTGTGTGTGTGTGTGTGTGTGTGTGTGTGTGTGTGTGTGTGTGTGTGTGTGTGTGTGTGTGTGTGTGTGTGTGTGTGTGTGTGTGTGTTTGAGAGAGTAGGAGTTGTGTGTGAGTGTAAACTAGCAACCTTAAACATTGTCAAAGCAAGGTGAATTGGTGCCCTGCAGTGGCCAATGAAAAAAAAACAATACACAGTATAGAAGTGAAAGCATTTGTTTGTTTGATGCTACAACCTACCTGGATTGGATTTCAAGCATCACAGTGAAGTTGTCTTTCCTTGGCCAGGGTGGCCCCTTTAGCCATGCACTTTGATAACCTGTATTATCAAAAACCCCAGAAAGTGACACAGCAACGTTCATATGCACGTCATTGTAAAGGCTGGTGCAAGAGACTTGGTAGTTACTATTCATCGGGCTGATGTTCTGCTGTAGCTGGCGAGAAGCAATAGCTCTCTGAGCAAACCCTGCTGTTAATGTATGGGCAAGCAAGCAGCTTTAGATGTGCTTGGCCAGCTTTAGGTTGGTTCGCAGTTTAGTCAGGACATGTTTTCAAAACATACTTTTTTTAGTAGATCAGTGTATACTTCGGAAAAGCTAATGGACTAATACACGTCTGCTGTTTTGGACTCTATGGCTGTACATTCCCCCAAAGGTTAGGTCAATGCTTGGTCAAGCATGTACAAAGGGTTGCCTATATTATCACTACTTCAGTAACATCAGGTGTATGAGCTAACTTGTCTCACACAATTGAAGATCCCAGCTGGTGGGACTTGGGAAGTGGAACAACCTGTGGACAAGGTTTAAAACCTTGGAACTGTATGATGTACCTGACTCAGACCACACTTACACATTGAATAATAAAACACATGTTTGTATTCCTGGACTTGTGCATTCATTTAATCTATTGTGTCACTGACAAAGCAGAAGTCACAAATTACACTACACATTAGTCTCACCACAACGTCCAGTGATCAGTTCTCCTTCTGTATTGTAGAACACTGTATGTGAATGAGGAGCATGGTTACTAAAATGAAAACTAGTATACAGCTAGCTACAAGCTATAGTGGACATGCCACTGCTCTTTACCTCTCTTTCAACCCTGTCATGTTTTTGTTTCATCTGCAGCTAAGAGGCTTTTTGGGGATGGGGAGGGGGGTAAAGTCACCTACTTCTATCCCCTATTATGCAAACAGCTTTTAAAGGAGGCAAGGCAGGAGGGAGGTTTGAGAGATCTGTGGCCTTTCGCACCCTGCTCCCTCTCACCCTGTCCTCTCTCCTTTACTCTAATCTGATTTCTAGCAGGCATCTTTGATCTAGGCCTGTGCCAGAGGAAAGCAAGCTGCTGGGGCCTTGCCTCTACATATGAAGTGAGTATGGAGATTAGCAGCCTTCCCTTGCAGCTTTAGTGGCTAATACCTGATTAGGGCCCAGAGTCAGCCAATTGTCTCAATGCATGGCTATCAATGCTAGCACTGGCTCTAGAGAGAGAGGGCAAGGGGGTGGATAGAGGAAAGAGGGATGGAGTAGTAGTGGTGGTGGTAATGTGGGGTAGAGAGGGGTTGGGATGAAGGTTGATTCTGTCATGGATACTCATTTCATCCCACACCACTAAGAAGATTAGGCCTGGGGGTGTCATATTAGCTGTGCTCTCTGGGCCTTTGGTGGTCCATGCAGCTTTTCTAATGGTGCTTGCTAGTCAACGTTGCATTCTTTTCTTCTCTCATGCTTTTCTCATGTTGTGGAATACTGTCTGTCTACAGCTGACTCACAACTACTCAGACTGTTAAATACCGCAATTCTTTAAAAAATAAGAAATAAACAAGGCAAGGTATGATCTCCTGTGATGCATAACATCTGTTTCAAGTTAGAGGAAAAACTCCTCTCGTCTTTCAAGGAATAAGCTGCACTTTGCATGCCCGACAAGAGATCGCAAGATCCATTTGATGAACAGCACATAGTGAGATGCATTGCAAGCGCATTAAGAAACAAGAAAAGCTCCATTTAACTCTGACAATGTTTGCCAACAAAAGACAGACCAGGTTTTTTTTTTCATGCTTTTTCTTCTCTCAGTGTACGCTATGTTTAGGGAGTGTTGTGTCTTCATTAATTAATGTCGTATCATTTATTCAAGACCAACACAATCTTGAGTGTTCTCTTACGTTGACAGTGGAGTGCTCCGAGACGTAGCTGGCAAAGAAGGCCAACCAGGAGGCCATGAAAGTTTAAAAAATGTGTCGGGATAGACTGTAGACATCTCGTTCCAGTGGAGGGCTGTTTCTCTCTCTCTCTCTCTCTCTCTCTCTCTCTCTCTCTCTCTCTCTCTCTCTCGCCGACTCTCATTCTCTTTAAATCTGTCAGTTTAACAAAGACAGAGCAGACCTCTGAGAACGACAAGCTTAGCCAATTAGAGCACTTGAGACAGGCAAATGCCTCTCTCCATTATAACTTGGGTTTACAGTTATGCTACAACTGGCACAAATAATTGGTTATTAATACAATGGACAACGACTGAGGACAGATTTGTAAGTATTTAAGCATGTATGAGAATTTGTCTAATTTGCAGCTGGTATTACACGAAGTATATGCGACAGTAGGGGCGATGAGAGCTTCAAGTTTCAATCAGCAAGATGTCAACTGATACTGACAGCAGTAAGGACACAATTCAATTTAGTGTGTGGGGGAGGATGGGGGGGTGATAAACGTTATTTGCTTGTCGTTTACAGAAAAGCAACTACTCTAAAGCAGATAACCACGAGACCACATAAACAATATAATGTTTGTATACAGGCATTCCACATTTCTTTTCAGCCTGTAAAACCATAGAGAAAAAAAAAACAGGGCCGGGGGGTGGAGGGCACTGAGAGGTATAGACAAACACAGACACAGACACAGACACAGACACAGACACACACACACATGCACACACACACACATTAGTAGAAAGGTGAAGAAAGAGGATGATGAGTAAGGAGAAGCTGCTTCAGTAAAGCCTCAAATGCCTCATTATCCTAAGAGCTGCATCTCCTTATGAGTATACTCTTTATCTACTTACTATCTCTACCTCTTTGTTCTGCACTCCATGGCTCATAACACCTTTTAATCTCCTGTGTGTGTGTGTGTGTGTGTGTGTGTGTGTGTGTGTGTGTGTGTGTGTGTGTGTGTGTGTGTGTGTGTGTGTGTGTGAAAGAAGGGGGCTAGGATGCATGCTTGCGTGGCTGTGTGAGTTTGCCTTATTAGTGCGGCGCTGAACCTCTGGATGGGAAATTAATAAGTAAAAGGTGGAGATTAGTTCCATGTGTGCACTATTTTGTTTTTAAGGGAAATTAGGCCTGACGGACTTAACTGATGCAGATGATTAGTCCCTCATTACCTGAACCCTTTATCCTAACCTTGCTAGTCAAAGCGGCCTATTTGTCGACTAACATTTCCCAGCTACCTGGTGGTTTAATGACAGGGTGTATGAGATTAATTAACTAAAGAGTATAATCTCATTTACTGAACTGCTGTGATGTCTTGTTCTGGTTTTTTTATGATGAGTGTGCGTGTGTGTGTGTGTGTGTGTGTGTGTTTGCCTGTGTGTGTACTTGTGTTGTCTGTGTTCTTGAGTGCATGTTAATTTGCAAACCTACAGTATTTGTTTCATGTATCAGCACTTAGTCTCCCTGGCCATTTTGCTTGAGGTACTTAGCAGCCCAGCTTGTCGGATGAAGAAAAAAAAACAGAGTTTGCTTAACTCTGATATTGAACCCGGTTTTGGTGGTTGTGAACTACCCCCCCCCTCCCATCAGCGGTGGCCCCATACCCATTTAGAGTCCCAAAGGCGAAGCCGAGTTAACGCCTCCGCTCCCCCACGGTCAGCTAATGAGAAGGGGCATGCATTGCTACAATGCTCCTTTCTCTCTCCCTCCCTCGGCCCTCGCAGAGTGGAATCGATCCTTGATGTCAAAGGCATAACATTTCTGGCCTCCTCAGCCAGGAGTCCCACACCCACTCCCCCACCCCCCTATTAGCAGACCCTCAACACATCAGTGCCTCAATAAGATAAAGATTATTCTTAAGGTCATGTTCTCTCTACTTTATCTCTTGTACTTTTTTTTTGGTGGGACCACCATCTCCTAAAGAGTTATAACTAACTCCAAGGAATACTTGATATTGAAACTGTGGTGTACAGCAAGGCACCGGTCCGTGCCATTTAGCGACGGGGTGCCATTGATACCATGGCACAGGAAGCAGCTGACACAGCCTTTGTTATTTTCAAACTCCATTAATAATCTATGATCTCCTTGTGCTTCTCACCCCTAGAATGGTTACAGACTGTTTACATAAATTGTCAAGGACGCCCAAAAGGCATGCTGCGATTTTTCAAAAAGTAGTTGAGCCCCCAGAAGACACGATAAAAATGGTATTTATTAATTGGATGGTATCCGGGCTCTGTTTACGTATTTCATATTCATTTATTATGTTTTCTTTGCCCAGCTATGGAAAGGCATTTGACTGACACAAATACATTATTCTATTTGTGTGTTATGTCCCACGGGGCTGTTAATTATTGGTTTTTCTTGAGTGGGGAAACTTAAAGGAAATACATCAGAAGTCTAACACCCGAATCAATGTCTGTTTTTTGGTTGTTGTTTTGTATTTTATTTTGTGGGTGGGGGGGGGCTTACCCTCCCTTTATGCCTTCCTTTGCTTATGTCTCTCATGTTTGCATGTGCTCAAAGGAAATCAAACCATGATACAGTTGGATACATTAATTAAACACACAGTTGATAAATAAGGCTCATAGCAGTAGAGTGCATTCCGTTCATTCTTTCAGGTCTGTTTATAGTGTAATCGTGTCGACATCAATAACTCTTGGTTTTGTCAACAGTCGGTATTGCAATTCATCGTTTTGAAGACAAAATATGGAGCTAAGAAATGGAATGATTTAACAACATATTTTGCATTTTATTATTCTAAAGAAATGAATTCTCTGCATGACAATATTGAGATCTGTAATCAGCTGTCAGGACCATTTTGGGTGAAGGGTGATTGACATTTTGCTGTGGCTGACAGGCAGTGATTTGACTAGTCATATTTGTCTGCCTTGGAAGAACACAATGATTTGTAACCCAGCCCACATTCACTTTTACTTAAGCGTGGTGACAAACCAGTTAATTTATATATATATATATATATATCTTCTATATTTTTTTTTGGGGGGGGGGGGGCTAAACATAGAACACAGAAAAATATGTGCCATTCTGTCTGTATCTCCATTGAGGTTGCTGTAAATACCATTAGGTAGCCTACAGCCATTTCAGAGCTGCGAGGTCCCCTGTTAACACAAGGCTCATTCTTTCATCCGCCAAGGTTGGGTGGGGGGGGAAATGTGAGGAAAATAATCTTCAATTTAGTGAGCACAACCTGAGTCATTATTAGAAATGACAGTTGAACCTGATGAAATTGTATTCCCAATTGCAAAACCAAATTGCTATCAGGCCGACATGATTTCCGTGTGCTAGGACCATGCTAATTCTGCGTCAAAACATCGGTAAATGTATTTAAGAGCCATAATAGCATATTACCATGGAGTCTTACTTCGCCCTTATACGTGGACCCTATTAATCTAGAAGTTCGATTTGCATGTAAATTTGGTCAACTTTCATATCATCAAAATACATGAGTCCCACACCATCAGCAGGCCAGCAAGCCTTGATTGTTTGTGTGTGTGTGTGTGTGTGTGTGTGTGTGTGTGTGTGTGTGTGTGTGTGTGTGTGTGTGTGTGTGTGTGTGTGTGTGTGTGTGTGTGTGTGTACATGGAAATGGTGCCTGCAAGGTGTGTGAATATATGCATGTGGTTTGTATATGCATATGCAATTACAGATGTGTGTGTGTGTGTGTGTGTGTGTGTGTGTGTGTGTGTGTGTGTGTGTGTGTGTGTGTGTGTGTGTGTGTGTGTGTGTGTGTGTGTGTTTGCATGCTAGAATGAACTGTATGCATTTGTCACAGGTATGTGTGCTGGTAAGGGGAGAGTTTGGGGTTGAAATAATGCATTGAGGTTTGATGTGCAATTACCGGCATATATTAGGGATTTCCGAGAGGTCAAACTAGCATGGCAGAAAAGGTGACGAGATATGAGATAAAAAGGGAAAACATATCAATATAAAGTGTGTGTGTGTGTGTGTGTGTGTGTGTGTGTGTGTGTGTGTGTGTGTGTGTGTGTGTGTGCGTGTGTGTCTGTTTCAGTAATGGCTTCAGAAATGGCTAAGTGCTGTTTGTGCAGTTTTTATCAGTGAGGCCACTGGCGAGTGACGGCATTCTCTTATGTTTGCTGACCTTTTACACTTTTTGAAAACTATGTCAAATATTTTCAGCTGAGATTTGACATCACACCTGTGATGAAAGTGAAGAGAAGAGGGTGATAGAACAACTCAACTTAAATAAATTCACTGAGAAGTCTTTGCAAGATTCACCTTTTGCTGGGGAGGAACAGCTGAGCCATTCTGATGCTAACAACTAGCCCTGCAGCTGCAAGCATCACCTCAACATCTGCTTCACTGATCACCAGATACAAGGCTTATCTGAGGGTGAATCTCTTTGTGTTTCTTACAGCTTTAAATTGTAATATTCAGCCTACCTGAAAGCAGTGTAAAATAACCACCCACTTTATTTTGCAACACTGTATTGCATGACTTTGCTGTAAGTTACAAGGACGGGTGGCCACATATTAATTTCTGCACCCTGGTCTCTTGTGAACCTCTAATGTCAGTGAGTCAGTTGGCTGCATGGGAAGAAGCCATTTCGAAACCCTCTGCCCTATAAGCTCTTACTTTCTCCTTCACATTTACACCCCCCACATATTGTACTACTCTTTATGTGGTAGCATAACAAACCTTTCACCTGCCCAGGTTCCCTCATTACACCACTGTGAAGTCTCTATCCAGAGGGGAATCAATCACAGAGAGTGACACAGCCAGATAACGCAACTGTCTGTCTTTGAGATGGTGTAAGGATAGAAAGATGGATGAATGGGATTGGTAAAGAGAGAGGGTTAAGAAGACAAGTGAAATTAGGAGGGATGGGTGCAGCGGAAGAGATGATCAAGGTATGGCACAAGAAAAGAGCACATAGGATGAGAGGAAGGAGAAAAAGTAATGGAGAGATGGAGAGAGACGTGGGGAGGAGAGGAGGGGGGCGGCAGAGGTAGAGATGGGAGAGCGACGCAGGAAGCTTTAATTGGTCCCTCTATCCATGGATTCATCACTATTTCATGTGCTGTTTAACCTTTGCCAGGCTAACTTACTTGGGGCTTCTACAGCTGTTTGATACAGCAAAGGACAGAATGATTCATTTCAGCAGTGCCTTTGTTTCATTTCCTCATGCAGACAATACTGTTCACAACATACACAAGACAGATTTGAATGAGGCAAATGACGTTTACGATAACATACATGTTTTTCCTTGGCTGGTTGAATTTGCTTCCATCATGGTGTGAAACATGTCTAATATGTAAACGTCCACTGTGCTAAACTCGAGGGACGATACACAATGTCACTCAAATGGGATTTAATCCTGAACAACTAACACACAGCTGATGAGAGCATGTGTTTTTGTAACGATGTGTGGGATAGATAATAACCTATATAGACTGGTATGAGCATTAATAGCCCACCATGGCTAAACACACAAAGGAAGCACATATGTAATGATATAGAGCGGTTGCTGCAAAGCCACACAAGGATACTTAGGGGGTTAGTGTGCCAAAGGTTTATACATGAAGAAGACATATATTTGTGGAAAGTCACCACAGGGACAATTATTCTATCCTCTGCTGCAGCGATTGGCAGGTAAACAGCGGAATGTGTCAAGACATGACAAATACACAGTGTTTGACTGGCCAGTGCTTTGCTGAATGGAGCCGCACAGAATTGGAAATAGCGAACCTTGAGTCAGTTTCAACTCTTTTTGCAGCAGGACCACACTGTGTTTTCTGTCCGAGCACTCTGCATTACATGTAGCCTCATCAAAATGAATGACGGAGCTGCATTGTTTTTACACTGGGCTCACATCTGAACATATAGCAGAGAACAATAACAGTTAAAAGATCCCTCAAAAAGTAGCCCACATAAAAAATGGCAACAAAGTTTTTTATGTTGACCACTTCTTCAAAAAGTTATGCAAAAGCGACTTTTTAAAGTTATAGTGCCAAGAAGTATATATGTTATCCCCTTCGTACTTAAATTAAATAGTATGTAAATCTCACTATAGGTTATACTGCTTTCCTGTATTAGGGTCTATGAAAAATGATTGCTTTAAAAATGTCATCCTCCCCATTGGATTCTTGTTATATTTCACAGCACAGGAGACAGGGTGGGTAGAAAGAGAGGATGAGGGAAAATATAGGGACGAAGAAAAGAAAAGGGAGGGCAGGGAGAGGAGAGAGAGAGAGAGAGAGAGAGAGAGAGAGAGAGAGAGAGCACTCACTAAGGACCTACTTTCCATCATTATCCTGTAAAATATCATTTGATTGGCTGCTCAGTGGCAGGGGCCCCTGGTGGCTGTGGCTCTGTCGTCGGGCTAAGGAGGGAAACACACAACTTTTCACTTTTTCTGTCAAAACGAGCTTTGCCCAAATGGTATCATTTTAAATGCCATGACAGTGGAAGGTGGAAGGGAGTGTGATGGGCCTAAGGGTATACATAGACCCCATATGCTAGTGACACTGATACAAGTGTAATTCTAGACTATTAGAGTGACACGGGAGATCTTCCCAACCCCTAGACACACACACACAGACACACACACACGCACACACACACACACACACACACACACACACACACACACACACACACACACACACACACACACACACACTGAACACGAAGCAGCTGAGGATGGAGGGGGGGTGTATGTGGAACAGGCTGTCATGCCATGAAAATTTAAGAAATTCTTTAACCTGGCTTCGCCTGATCCCCCCCCCCATTCCTTTGAATATTTTATAATGCCAAAATGATTTATTAACTTGAGACAGGTAGAGCTCAGTAGGGCCAGGTAGAGTCACAGGGACAACAGCAGGGTAAGACCCACTGGGTGCCGCATCGATCAAAAGAAAGAGGGAAAAGAATGATTTCTACCTCATTTTACTGTATACTTTTTTTTCATTAATGCTCCCATATACACTTTTCGGTACTATTATACACCATATTATATGGTCTTAGTGGTCCCTAATACGTTTTTCTTTAATTGTTTGCTGAAACAAACTTTCAGATAATTTATTGTACTATGCTGATGTTCAGCTAATCTCACAATGGCCTATTTTTTAAAAAGAGCTGCAGCTCCCCTCGTAAATATACAATCTTTGAGCTCCCCCCGCCCCCTGTCCGGAAGCGAAGCCAGATACGCCTCGCCCTCTGTCTGTCAGGCCCGTGGACCAATAAGAAATAGGGGTGTGGGCTGCACAGTGGAAGCTTCTGGCTTTCCAGTTTGTGAGGTCAGAAACTAGGAGAATTCTGACTGGAGTATATTGGGGGGGAGGGGTGGGAGTTTCAGAAAGGGGGAGAGTGAGAAAAGGAGAGATTGTTATTTTTTTAAATATTTTGGCAGTCTCTAGGCACACCGTGGACCCATGGATATGTTACAACAAATTTAAAAAGTGCATTTAGCATAATATGTGACCTTTAATACTGCCTTCTTTCAGTACAGTGAAAGTATTTTTGTTAAAATGTAATGACTTCTCATTAGAAAATGGAAGAAACATTTGAAAAGCTAATCATTATTATTAGGGGAAAAAAAGGTTAGAAAAAGTCTCTAAATCTAATCTAAACTGTTCTTCTTTTTTGCTAACAAAATAGTTTTTCCTCTCAATATATAATATATCTATTATGCTTCAAACTATATTCCTGTTTTTCCTCTGTTTTTAAATATGATATTGCTTTCAAGGTTGCTTGCATAATTCAAACCTAGTGGGCTAAGGAGACTTGATAGAGTAAGAAGACGCATTTATCTTCCAAAGGACACCAGAAAATAACATATTAAGAATATTGTTAAAGAGATATGAATAATATATACCGCTATGGAAGTTATAATTTGAAACACACACACACACACACACACACACACACACACACACACACACACACAAACGCTGACTTAATTTGTGGCCTGCTGTTTGCAGCATGCCATTAAGACTAATAGCTAATGTTTATGACACAATGTATCAAAATCTGGTCTGGGAAATATTCAGCTATAACTCTGTCTCTTTTTATGACTGCTGATTGCCAGAGACACCGTTTGGCCAACAATGTCACAAAGGTCACTGAGTGAGGGTGGGCTGAGGAGAGAAATATGGCAAGCAGACACTTAATACCTCAAAGAATCCATGTTGGAGATAGAGAGAGAGAGATAGAGAGAGAGGAGCAGGAAGGATAAACGGAGGTAGAGAGAATATGATGGAAGTAGAGATGCAAAAGAAAAAGAGAACAGGAAAGAGAGGGGGAACAGAATGAAACAAAACAAATGACACAGGAGAAGAGATAGAGATAGAGCACCGTGAACAAAATAAATGAGACAGAAAAGTGAGAAGCCATCGAAATGGAGCGAGAGTGAGGGAAGCAGTGAAGCAGATAGGGCCCCTGGGAGCCGGCGAGAGAACAAAAGCGGGCCCTTCTGCTAATTGACTGCAGAATTAGCCCCATCTCCCCCGGTGGGACTGTGGTGAGGCAGTGGCAGATGGAGGCAGACTGGACACCATGAGCAGAAAAAAAGGCCCCGAATAAAACCTGCCATTAAAGCTGCCCACAATCGCGGGTCACAACACCGCAACACGTTCCTTGTTTAACAGGACATGGCCAAGCACAGAGAAAGGACTGAGAAAAAGGCTGGAGGGAGGGGGGAGTTAAAAAAGGTCAACAGGGATGACTAGATGAGGGAGGGAGGGAGGGAGGGAGGGAAAGAGAGGATGGGGAGTGCGGATTATAGATGGCTATTATTGTTTTTTTATGAAACATCAATATGCAATTTTCAACAAAGTTTTCTAAAATGGCAGTGACATGAAAAGTGAAATATGTGTGAAATGTGTACAGAGGCCAATACACATTAGGGATTACGGGGGGGAAATTGTGTTCATACACATGATATGGATGTAATATTGCGGGCATCATGCATTTATTGATTAAGTATTTTTTTTTGTAATTTCTTACGCATTTTTTTTAACACTAGTTCCAGCTTCTCCAATGTATAGTTTACTGTCTTTTCTTGTCATCTGTTATAATAAACTAAACATGTTTTGGTAATATTGCGCTATGGTGATTTCGTATGGTGATTTGGTGAAATTTTATAGATCAAACAATACACAATAATATACTGATTAAGCCTTTGTCACAACCTGGCAATATTTAAGTAAATCCAAAGCTGTGACAAAACTGTGGACATTGGTACTATGCACATGACTGAAAAATAAATACAAGGACGGATAAAACACTATTGTGTTACAATATCTTAAAAACATAAAAATCCAATTAAATATCTAAACTGTTAAATAAAACAGAAAACTTTACTATAACTTTCAAAGAGTAACTAACAAAACTATTTAACCTTACATTAAATTAACTCCATTTGCTGAAACATTACCTTATATAAATACATACATTAATACAGTGTCTTCTTGGACCATGGTTTATAAAAAATAAAACTTTTACACACATTATTTAAAAATTCCCATTGGGGGTGCTCCGGTGGCGTAGTATAGAGTCGTACCATATTGGCTCCGGCCTTCGTTGCAGTGGTCGCGGGTTCGAGTCCGACCCGGGAACCTTTACTGCAGGTCATCCCCCCTCTCTCTCTGTCTCCCCATTTCAACTCTGTACTGTCAAATAAAGCTTGAAAATGCAAATAAAATAAAATAAATTAAAAATTCCCCATTTTACTCGTGTCAAGTTCCAGAGCTTAAAAAAGTTATTATAACTGAACCAATGACTCCCTAGATGCCAGGTTCCAAAAACTTGATAAAAAGGATGGATGACAGCAACACACACACACACACACACACACACACACACACACACACACACACACACACCATACCACCCTGTATAACCGAGTAGCTCCTGGTACTATGAAGTTGAATCACATTGCTCAAAGCACTTTTTTTTTAAGTGCCAAAAGCAGCCATTCCTCTTTCTAGGGATTACTCTGAGGAATGTATTTACAGTTTTCTTTCTCTCATATAAAGGCCGTATGGAAATCAGAGGACTACAGACACCACTCATAGGCTGTTTTGAAATTCAAAGAAGGTGGGGAGTTAAACTATATTGTCCTTTTGAGGATGCAGGAGGATGCTTTCCATTCTGCGCTGCACCATGACTGTCATAGTAATCTGATATGACAAATTCACATACAGTGGATTAGCTGCCGGTGGTGAACGCCAGAGCGGTTAATATTTGTTGATGTTGCCTTTATCCAGCAGGTCTGGTGTCCCTGGGCTGTGGTTACCCTGGCGATGAGCAGAGGGAAGGAGAGGAAGGAAAAGAAAGGGAGAAAAAAAAGAAAGAAAATATTAAAACATTTTAAAAAATTAAATAAAGAATTAACCAAATAAATAGGAAAGAATACAAGGGAAAGAAGAGGAACGTTATAGGGAAATAATGGAAACCTTACTTTTTTGGATACAAGGAAGAATGAAAAAAGAAAAAAAAATCCCAGGGCCACTGGGCCCGCTCATAACTTTGTATGCTGTCACAATCTTTGATGTTCCCCGACTCTTGATGTCGGGGGCTATGAAAAATGCTTAGCTCAATTTAAGCCTCTCGCAAAAAAGGGCTAACAACTGTAATTAAATCATTAAATGCTTGTCTACGCTTCACAGAGCATAGAGAAAATTAACTTCCCACCAACCTCATTTTCTACTTGAACATGAAATAATGATTTTCTTTTTTTTCTCAAGCTCATATAATTACAAAGCTAACATCTGATAGAGTCAGCATCCAGGGGGGATTATCACATGCATGAGTATTAGACCTCATTACCAGCTTGACTGCAAAATTATTACATCTTGTAATTGGATGGTGAGATTTATACACAGATTGGCCGGGTTTCTGTAAGATTGTAATTACAAGCTTCATTGGTTTGCTACTTATCGGAACTTCACAGAGAAAACAACTGGTAAAATGAAATGAGCATTTCATTAACCTATCGCCTTATCAGGGGAAAAACCTGTGTAACGTTCATGTATGCATTAACATAAATAGGATCATTCATTCTGCCGCCAGATAGCCTGGGCTGGAGTTTTTTCAGGCAATGAGGGTAGAGAGAAAGAGGGTGGCGACGGTGGTGCGGGTTTTGATTGCAGTCGGGGTATACGGAGGGGAGGCAATATTCATTCATTTTCACAGAGTTTATTTAACCTTCATAATCATGTTTTGATGGGGAACTGAGGGAAAAAGGGACACAGAAGGAAATAGGGGGAAGAGGTGGAAGAGGGAGGGCAGCAAAGGGTGAGGGGGGAAAAAGGGAAAAAAATAATAATAAATTAGTTGTCTAACGTTACAAGGGATGAACTCAATATATCTATTACTTAAAGACTAACTGACTGTGAAAGTGCTCATTTCACGAGAGACGAGGCAGTGAGCTGGCTGGTGCTCATGGGGGCCCCGAGGTGGCTGCTTTTCCCCCCTCTCTCACTCTGTTTTCTCTTTCTCTCTCTCTCTCAGCTTTGATGTTTCCCCTTTCACTGTTGTTAACAAACTCTGGCCGTGTTCCCCTCTTGCTCAAACACAACGGCAGGTGCAGATTGGATGCCCACATAAATAACCCTTCTCACACAATGACGCCGGGGGATCGATCCAGATTGTGATGGGTGCTGCTGCTGCTCATACAAAAGGAGTGAGTCTGTCTGACAGTGTGTGTGTGTGTGTGTGTGTGTGTGTGTGTGTGTGTGTGTGTGTGTGTGTGTGTGTGTGTGTGTGTGTGTGTGTGTGTGTGTGTGAAGACGGGGTATAAGCGTGGAAAACAAATGGGGACAAGCAGGATGGGACAGAAGGGAAGAAGGCGGAAAAAGGGGGCAACAAGAGTGATACAGGGGCAGGGAGGAGGAGCAGGGGGGTATAGAATGGTTCAATTACAAGCCCAACACTATTTCTCTCTTCTTAACAAGAGATTTCATGGTGTGGCCCGATGTTGTGCAGAAACAGCTGAGTGCCACTAATGCTAAAGCATTACACTGCGCCAGATCAGCTGGCCCCCTTTTGAGATGGCAGACAGTTGTTATTGAACTTCATTGTCCAGATTGCTTTCTTTTTCAGCTGGGATCAATGACGCTTTAACATGGGCGTGATGTAGAAAGCCACAATGCAACCTGCCACCCGCTCCGAGTAACACAATTACCGCACTGGGAATACAAGTAGGCACCCTTGTTCCTTGCTTTTTTGGTTTGCCCTTCAACTTTTCCACACTATATGCAGTCCAGCCGACAGCCTTGTGTGTGTTTTTATGGAGTGGGTATCAACATGAAATGCACCTTTTGGAAGATAGAGATGAAGTACTATACAGTATAGTAAAAACTGAACACATTTCAGCTCATCACTTGATATTGTGGAAAGACTTGAGGCAGTGGTGGATGATGCCCTATTGCAACCTACTGTTGTGATTTCAGGAAAAGTGCATGTGAAGGGGGATTTCAACTTTTGCTGCTTATTTACATGAACAATAGCATACTGCGAACTGGCTTTGTTTTAAATGTTTTTATTGACATTGTCAACAAGAGCAGTTGCACCCGCACAAAATCAATCGACACTGGACACACAGAAAAACATGTTTTTCTTATTTTGTTGTCTATGAAAAACCCATAATGTGAAGTGGTGCACACATCAACTTGCGGACGTCTTTGACATTTAGCTTATAGAGATTTAGTTCTGAGTGAGACATCAGCATGGTACAAATTGATACAAAGATAAAAATAAAGACAAATACATAGGTAGACATCAAATTGTCTGGTCAATATGGTTCTTGATGAGCTATAATATCTCAGCTACAAAAACTGTCCAAGCATATATAATGGACCAAAAGACACGAAGGAGAGAACGGGGGAATCTGAGGCATTGGGTAATGTGAGCCACCCCCTGTATCTAGGCAACGGAAAACATTTGTGGTCATGTGAGATATATGTTTTCAAGCCCCTCTCATTTCCCCATGGCCCTGAAAGAGAGGACCTCATGGTGCTGTGGTAAGCATGTTTTGTTTCACCAAAATAGGTATTTTGCATGTAAAAGTACATTTTCTTGCTGTCAACTTAATCAACTGTTGTGCCAAAGCAAATGTATTCACGTAGAAAAACTTCTATCATACGTGTTGATGAACTACGAAAACATGTGATGCTGATAACTGAAGATTAGCCTGAAATGCTAAGAGAGGTATTTTTTTCTCAAATTGTGGTGGTGGGGGAAAGTGAGACAAATACTGTGGGGGAAAGTGAGCCACTGTCTCACTTTCCCCCACCATGAGGCACAAGTTAAGTTTAGTCTTAAACATATTTTAATCTAATATTACATAACATATGTTTTATTTTAATGTCATACACATTGTAGAAAAGCCATCATGCCAAGGAAATACACCAGGAAGACGACCTGGGGCAACCACACGGATGTAGAGTAGGCCTAGTTGTAGAGTATGAAAGGCTGATGTTATAATCCTGTTGGATCTTCTCCTGTGTTCTGAGTCCCAGGCTGTTCTCGCTGGTTCTGATTTTCCTATGCTTTGACCCCCAGACACTAGCTGGCTCTAAGGGTCCTGTGTTCTGACCCCCGGACTGTGTTCTAATCTAACTAGTTCTATCTTTCATTTGAATCTTATTAAAACCTTTTGAATTATAATATGTTGTATTTGATTTTGTTCAGAGTTACTTTCAAGTGTTTAGAAAATTTGCTTTGCTTAATTGACCAAACCCCATCATTCTTTTACTAGTCTGACATTAGTTCTGGAATGTGTGGCTAGCTTTCAGGATTCTTACTGTTACAATATGTGTTGTTATGGTAGTTTCAGAGTGGAAAAAGTAAGTGGATCAGTTTACCCCACAGCTGGGGTAAAGTGAGCCATATGACAACTTTTTTTAAAACAATCATATTTTCACTGCCCTTTGTCTTGAAAAAATTCTGCTAATGCCCATTTTTAGGAAACATCCTGAATTAACGGGAAATGTGTAAATTTGAGTGATACATCATTTTAGCTCCCTTAGAGGGGAGCAAATGTAAAAAGTGGCTCAGATTACCCCGTTCTCCCCTACATGTATTCTCTGAGGCACTAAATCTGGTTCTTTTCTTAGCTTATATCAAGGTTTGTCATGGTTGTCTAAAAGAAGAAAAAGAAGATTCCATGTAGCGTGTCCCTGCTCAGCTGCAACGGTAAAATCTAATCTGTGCCACAAAGAGCTAATCTATTACATCAATAGCCTGTAAACCCCCTTTGGAACCCTGTTTTTTTAGGGTATTTGCCCTTTAACACCCCCTCCCCCTACTGTGTTTATAACTCATTACTGCATAAGTGAATTTGACAGACCTCTGTTTTCATCGGTGACCCTATAACACCCAAGGCAAGAGGGTGGTGCCAATGGTTACGCTACTCAGGAGCAATGATGACATCAATAATTTGAGTTCTAATAGTAGTTTGTGGTGCCACAGACGTCAAGAACAACATCCTGTGACGAAAGAATGGCCAATGGTGATGAAGATGAAGTACTATTACAATGGTAATCCAAACCTTCCTCCAAGAAAAATATTTAAATAATCAGAAAAAAAATCCCCACCTGGGGTTTTTTTTAGGCTTGTGTGTTTATAAACAATTAAACACTCCAGGAAGTGAAGACCCAGAGCAACTGAAACAGAGTCAGTCAGATCAGTGATCAAGGTGATAGCTGTGTTGTTGAGAGGCCAAGGCGTCCTGGGGAGCATGTCCAGCAACATAAAAACAGCAGGTTTCAAACTACTATCAATAGTTTGTATAAAGCCACACCAAAGCGAAACGCAGCACAACATGATAACAGATGAAAGAAGCAGCCTCATAAAAATTCCATTAGCCATGCATTCTGTTGATCATTTTATCCATAACTCTATCCTTTACACCACTATCAAAAGTGGCTAATTTCAAAAGAATATAGAAAATAGTTTCCCTTCCTTAAAATTCAATTAACTGTGTTGATAAATAAAGGTGGGAATTGTATCAACTGAATGCAGAGCATTTGCATGCTCGCATTTCTGTTAACCATTTCTAAGGCAGCAAAACAAACAACTGAAATGGGAGACTAACGCGTATGAATATTTCTAAGCTTTAGTGTTTATAACCTGTGTCTGAAACTCCCTCGTTCAGATTTAGCATAACATTATATGTGGGACAAAAAGAAGACTTTGATATCGCTGTTCTCTTTATCCAAAATCTTTTGTGTTCATCTCACACGTTTACTGTACTTTGCATACATCCGCTACTGAATTGTTCAGATGTGCATACACGGTACGGACCGGGAGATGATGGCTTACAGCGTGTTGGCTCACTAGAATACTGTTGATTATTCACGGATAAATTAAATCCCAAGTAATGGAATTAGTTATTGAATTGCCAAAATGGTTAATTTGCTTTAGCAAGCATGCTGACTTATGGTATTTGTGAATCTATAAGCAACAGGTTTTAAAGTAGGAAATGTTCATATTCAGTGAAGGTGAATTAAAATGACAACAATGCTATGAAGTAGAAAAAAAACTTTCCATAAGAAAATGTGTGTGAATGCTGGAGGCTGAAAAAGCTGATGCTAAACAGGATTGCGGAATGAGTATGAAGATTTGAAAAAGTTTGAAATTGTGTCATGAAAGATAATGCTGAAAAGGAACCACAAAAAAATGCTACAAATGCAGAAATTTTAAAGGAGCTGAAAAATACTTTTGAACATGCAGAATGTTCAATGTACAACTGTAACTGCAAAATAGTGCTTGAAGTGCACAAATGGCAATGGGGTTGCAATGTAACTGCAAAATAGAAAATAGTACTAAAAGTGCAGAAATGTCAATTACCCTTTTCACATCGCCACAAAGGAGCGAGTTCGGAGCTAGAGCAGTTTTTTGGTTTCACACCACCAGAGAGCCGGCTCCGAGCTGGAAAAAACTGTTCAACCCCAGCTCCAGGATTGAGCTGGGCTAGAAAATGTGAACAGCCTACGTTAGGGGCTGGGGAGGGCTTATCCTGACCAACCAGACCAACTCAAACCTCTTGGCCATCATATTTAAAAACACCGCTACTACTAGACGTAAACACAACATAAATACCGAATGTAGCGATCAAATCAACTGGTGAAAATACGCTGTATGGGTCCTGTTTGGTTAACAAAGCAAAGCGAGAGGCAACACGTGTAATAATAAGACGTATCCGCCGCTGTTTTTGTGCCTTAAGCTAGCGCTAGCTTCAGCGCTAGCCATGAGAGCAGCGACGTCGGGCGACGTACACAGACGTTAACAATGACGTCATGACGTTGCTCTCTTGCCGGCTCTGGGGCCTCATTTATAAACGTTGCGTACGCCCAGAAGAGGGCGCACGCCAATTTCTAAGCAAATATTGGGATTTATAAAAACCAAACTTGACGGGAGATGTGCGGTCCTCCACGCAAACTCTGACCCATGCGTACGCACAGAAAGTGGAGAAAGGAGAAACGGCGACTCCGTCGGCACATGTATGAAGTGCGAGAACGAATGTGTTTGTGTAAAATTAATCCAGATAGGCCTATTATAAGCCATGTAGGTCTATCATATATTGGGAGTTCCTTTGCAAAACGGATGAAGCCATTCTTACAACTAATGAACAAATGCCTCCACGGATTATTCCATGGAGTGATACCAACAAAAACAAAACAAATTAGGATCTTACATAGCCTACAAACGGAGATAGGCTATATGAGTGCAAATAAAAAAAAAATAGCGTTCGAATAAGCTCTGCAGTTAGAATAACCTATCTGCATGTTGTGGAATTAATTCTGATAATATTGAGGTGGAATACAGCCTATTACTTTTACACTGACGCTGTTCTCGATGCCTCAGTCAGGCAGACAGGAGTGCACCTTTTCATACACTAATGATAAGCCTACTGTACATCACATAGGCTACTGTGATCTTTTTCACGACTTTTAGTCCGTTTTATCTATGTGTTTTTCTTTGAGTTTAAGCACGTCGCAATTGTGTTTTGAAAGGGACTGTGAAGTTTATTATTAACCCTCCTCCGCCCGCCACTGCCACGGGATGCATTCTCCGAATCTGTATCTCATGGGGGGTCTCAGAGTCCCCCGCTCGTGGCACAAACACTGTTGTGTGAGGATATGCACTTGTTTGCGTCCACTTTTATGTTGGATCGCTTCTTTTTATTTCGGCCACAGCGTTCACAGAGATCGCCACAGGCTGCACTCTGACGCCTTTACGCTCACACTGCCACCAAACTATATTTTCCCTGGTCGCCACTTCTCCAACGGGTACTTCGGGGTGACCGCAGTGATCCACACCGTGTGGAGTCTATTTTTCCATTTCCTTTTCAGTCGGCGATTGCCACTACCGCCTTCATGCACTCAGTAAATGATATTAATTTGGGCGTGTCGTTGACTATGTATGGGTAAATATGGGCGGTACGTGAAGCCCGCAAAGTCTGCGCCACATTTAGAGTTGATTGTGATTTATAAAGGGAAACAGGCGTAGGACGTGAGTGCGCACTGTTTTATAAATCCGAATATTTTTGTTCGCACGTACATCCTACATTTCTTCCGTACGCCAGCTTCCACGTGAATCCCACGCAAAGCTTTATAAATGAGACCTGGTCGGTGAGAAACCAACCGGTTCATAAATGGTATAAGGCTGTAACCAGTTTTGAACTGGCCCCAGCACCAGCCCGGAGCTGGCTCTTGGTTCCTGTTGGTGTGAAAGGGGTAAATGTAACTGCAAAATAGTACTAAAAGTGCAGAAATTTCAAAGATAGTGCAAAATATTTCTTAATATGTAGAAATGTCAAAGGAATGGAGATTTTTCAAATTAACTGCAAAATATATTCCTGAATAAAGGAAATAAAGGAAAGGAACTGTAAAATATTGCTGAATATGCAGAAATGTAAATGGAACCGCAAGATAGTGCTAAAATGCATAAAAGTCAATGTAACTGCTAAAAAGTGCAAAAAAAAATTAAGAAATGTCAGAACTGCAAAACAGTGCTGACAATGCAGGAATTGCAATGCAACTGCAAAAAAGGGCTAAAAATTCAGAAATGTCAAAGGAACTGAAAAACGAGCTGAGAAGGAATTAATGTGAAAGGATTTGCAAAGAAATGAAATGTGTTTTAGATAAAACATTAATGAAAAAAAGTACAAACAAGTTTAAAGGAGTCCAAGAACATTTTGATAGTTGAATTGTTAAAATAGCTAAAGATTTGAAGGATTTATAAAGATCCAAAAAAGTAAGAAATAATAAAAATAATGCTAAGAATACTCACTGTAGTTCCAAATAGCTGTGCTTAATTGTGGATATCCTAATTGAAAAAAAATGTGTATATAAAAATGTAAAATATAGAATATGACTGACATTTGAAAAAGCTATGCACTATAGCATTAATGTTAATCCCCTTAGGTCATAACTGTAATGAGACACTCCGCTCAACAGTTAAAAAAAAACTTTATAAAGGCCATTAAACACTGCACAGTCTTTTCCTCTCTCACTGGATCTCCCTCTCTTTCCTTGGCTAGCTATAGCTATTCATTAGCTCCAGCCCCTATGGCAATGAGAGTCTTTAACCTCCATTAGATCTAATGTTGATATGTTTCCCCAGCAAAGAGCCAAAACAATTAACACCGCTTCTCACATTTCTCTCCCCGTGGCCCCTAACCACATCAAAATCTGGGCCCACCCGTTCATTACCCACCCCTGAGATTGCCCTTGGGAGGAGAAAAAGTCAGATCCTTGGCTGTTGTCTTTTGTATGGTATGCAGTTAGAAGCCAGAATGAGTTTAAAAAAAAACTCTAATGAAGTACTATGTTTCCCCCGACAACTTTGCCTCAATGTGCTACATATTTATTTACTTATCATGATATACACTTATCATGATAATACTTTATCATGACAGTACTTTATCATGATGAGGTAACCCCCTCTGTATTTAGTGTTTGCTCTTTTTCCATTATTTATATATTCATTAAAACTTTTGGCAACTACTGCCAAGTAGTAGTGTTCTTGCCGCCGTAGACAAGCGTTATTTAATGACACTGCAGTGCAATGCACTGTACTCAGCAGTTTGGCTTAACCTAAATACACTGTATTGGATCTTTTTTCAGCTCTCTCAAAAGTCTCATTTGCATCACAATATTAGTTTTGAGCTAATTGTAACGCATCCCAGATTACGTGTTTTTATCAACATAATAAGCGTATATGCCAAGCCATGCCAAGTTGACACTGCACATACATGTATCTGCAAACCGCTCTCTAACGTTTTTGTACTATCTGCTCCTATACCAACTAAAGCAGGGTGTAACATGTATTTCTGGCACTTGTGGCACTCATTTAAGGTTAGGGAAAAATTGTGACCCTTTTTTTAATAATGGAAAAGACAACAGTGACTTGAATCCAAAGAAAAAGGCGCGCATGTTCACTTTATTAGAATTTAAACTCAGACCATAATATTTCCCTCAACTTTTACCAAAGACCTTGTGTTGCCTAAATCTAAACACGTGGATCTTAAATAAGATGCAAACTCCAGGCTCAGATGTCAAAGTATGTTTCTTGTAAAAACAGTATTGGCAAAACAGATTAGTAGTACATAAACATAATTTCCAGAAGTCAGGATCCCCCATTTGATAAAGATTGAAACAAAGGGAGGAAAACCTGCTGAAAGTGTTGACAAACAAAACAGAATGTAAGCTTTATTTGATTCAAATCTGGAAGGCGATCATGTAGAAAGTCATGGTAATTTAGAAGCAGTCACTCTTAACTTCAAACACTTGCGTTCAACATTATGCGATGCACATGCTTGTCTTGAATCGTAGCTTGTAGTGAATTTCAGACAAAGTCAATGTGATGCGGTTCCCTTTTGAATATAAACTAAATGTAAGGCACGTGTCACAACCTGATGTTCAAGTACTACAATTGGAACAAGCACATAACTGAAGTCCAATCATTTATCACCCTGTACCTTTTGAAGGGCTAGACATGTACAGCATTTGAGCGATTGTACTTAACGTCCAACTTCTGCAATGCACCTTTAAATTTAGTAACAATTTGAGCTCTTTGTCACACCCCTCCAAGTGTTTAGCTATCAAGTGCATAACGTTTTGACCTTCTAATACCCAGAATAGAGCTCTTTTATTATCCAGGAAATTCCTAGTTTCCTCACCTATAGGTGTGGTGCAGTTGTCTGTGTATCGGATGTCTCACAGTAACACCAGTGGTCCTTCCGACTCTAACCCACAGCTAAATAGTTTGAGTTGCTCTGACGCAGTTCAGGGAGCAGGTTGGAACCAATGCGTGAGTGTACATGTTTGTGTTCGATGTTAGAGGGAAGTTGTGATGGTCCATTGATAGCATTGATATCCATCTAATCTTCTTTCTTCGGGGGGAAAGGAGTTTTGGTTTCAACACTTAATTTGATAATCTGTGAGAAAAGCACAAAAGGGACATTCTGCGGATTCTTAACCTTTCCTCAACTTTGGCACTCCCAGAGGCAGGAAAGGAGTATCTTTCACCACAGTTATTAGTTCACAGAGACACCCTTGACCTCTGTGGTGGTAGCCAACTGTCAACATAACCGGTGTTATTGTAATGCAGGTTCACTCTATTTGACTTCTATTGGAGTCATTCAGGTCCATGTGTTGGCCTAGTAGTTCCTAGGGAGGCCAGAGCTCAACCCTGTAAAGGTTTTAATTCAACCAAATTAGGCTAAAATATTGTACTGCATTGCCATGACTCTGACACTAACATTTTAGTCTTAAACCAATAAAAATGGACATAAATATAAATAACACATGGACAAAAAGTTGTAATCATATACTGTATATTCTCAGGTTTGTAAAGCACCACTGTTATAACTGTTTTGATAGTCAGCTTTTAAAATGGTGTTAACTTCACGTGTGGGTACTTAATGGTATGCTATTATATGTTTTGTTCTACTGAATAGAACACCAGGACTGTTTGTATTGCCATGTACCGATAAACCACATTATTTATTCAACTTAATGTAACGGTCGGTATGCTATCCAATGTTCTACCTTATAATAAGTGAGGTGTCTATTCTCCAACAGAGTTACTGAGAATACCACTGTGCCTTTAATAGCATTAGGGGTTTAAACTGTAGAGGCTATCAGAGCGAGAGAGAGGGACAGGGAGATATATATATAGAGAGAGAGAGTCTATGCTTTAGGTAACAGTTTTGGTAGGGCTGACACACATTAATACCTTGTTAATAATATTTACACGAGCACATCTATTTTTTGGAAGAAATATAAGAACAGAAAAAAACGAAAATGCAAAAGGAAATGTATGTACTACAGGCTCTTAAATAAAAAGAACTCTGCTCTACCTGAGTGATTTATTAGAATAAGGCCATTAAAGCAAAACAGCTTATGAAGAGCCTCCTGCAGATTTACATGATAAAACTATCTAATGGGAGCAGCCTGAGGATTCCCTTGTTCTTTTTTCACAAAGGGAAAGAGTATTCCAAAAATACTTTACTTTAGCGCGTGTGCACTTTGAAATGCATTAAAAAGGGAACAGCCGTTAAGGACGAGTATTTAAAGGGGATGGACGGCGAGAGGACCCGGAACTAAGTTTCTCTCTTCTCTCTCTCTCTCTCTCTCTCTCTCAGAGCTTGTGGTGGTAATGAGAGTTTAACAAGACCCAATAAATCAGTTAACGGTGATGGTTTATTGCCCTTAACACGTGTGATTGTTTACCGGGAGCACATTTTCTATTTTTCAAAACACAAGGAAAAGAAAAAAAATTGTTTTCTTCAGAGAAAATATCAAATCCAGGTAGTAGCAATCATATCATTTACGTCAATAATTGTTTTATTATCGTTATCATTTTGATTAATTGATCATACTAAATTGATATTGTTATCACATCGTTGCATTGGTTTACTTAAATACATGCCATCAAGTCCTTTCTGTCAACTAATCTCTAACCTCTTTCTCACACACACACACACACACACACACACACACACACACACACACACACACACACACACACACACACACACACACACACACACACAGAGACAGAGACCACAGCCATCACATTGAGCCCCCCTGCACACATTTCCAGCGGGTTATCACAATTGCCATTCCTCCCCTCCTTTCTGATGTGTTACCCAGATTACCATCAGTTCCCCTCAGATATTTTTAACAGATCCTCGGCGCTCGGCAATATCCACTCGGAGCCATCTGGTGCAGATCAAAATCTACTGACTTCTTGGGCTTTCAGTCGTTAAGGCATTAAATCCAGATCTACAGAATACCCTCCCCGTTGACTTGGGAGGTAGGTGATATAGGAATCAAATCAAATAAAAATAGAACTGTTAAAACGTGAACAGCCCCCCCCCTCTCGCGAGCCACATGACTGTGTCAGGAGTGGACAGCTACAGGAAAGTAGAGGTTGAAGTCCGACCCTTTTCTTTTTTTTTTCTAAGCTGTAAAGTGAATGAGCGGTTCAAGAGGTGACCGAAAGAAAAAAAAATGTAATGCATGTCTTGTTGGTTTATATTTTTCGGAAGCATATTTTATGGATGAAAAGAAAATAGTAAATTGACAAACGGTAATTAACTGGGATTCTTGAGGATGCACAAATCCCTGTTTCATGTTTTTGACTGATAAAAGACTCCTCAACTGCACTTGTTGGAGTTAATGTAAAAGTATTTTTTTTCTTTTTTTTTTAAGAAATAAAGAAA
Source organism: Hyperoplus lanceolatus (assembly GCA_026929865.2). Lineage (NCBI taxonomy): Eukaryota > Metazoa > Chordata > Actinopteri > Uranoscopiformes > Ammodytidae > Hyperoplus > Hyperoplus lanceolatus. Next base: position 13,473,274 of record CM049401.1, on the reverse strand, counting down.
AGTACGTCACTTTGCCTAAATGAATTGACAGGGCTCAAAACGTGCATAGATAATATGTGACGTCTGCTGGGACCTGCGGATTCGGAGTTGGAGTTGTCCCTGGCATTTCCTCATTCCTTTTTACTCAAAACAAGGAAACGTGAAGTGGCTCTGTTGTTACAAAGGACAACAGCAATCTGGTTTAAATCCACACACAACCCGCGCGCGCACACACTCTCACGTACACACAAACGCGCGTGCAGATGGAGTGTGGGTGAGAAAAATGAAGGAATAGGGATCATTTGACTGATTAAACCTTAATGGAGAAATCAAAAGGAAACCAAAACCAAAGTCAATACAAACATTCTAAATGAATAGATTTGCGTCGTATAACTGCTTTGACTTTTTGAGGAAAACGCGTCCTGAAATTAGCCATTTAATCTTTACACTTATTCCTTATACGGCTGAAAAGTAAAGCTTAATTAATCAATTTATTTAGTACAATTATTAAAATTAAAAAATACATTCATTTTAGAATGAACAGTTCACGCAGCTCTAAAACTATTATTTGATTTTGCAAGTCAATATTTGTTTAAACCGTTAGATGAAGATCACTAGGCTACAAAGAATAAATCCAACTTAGACGAAGGCACTCTTAAGGTAAAAGACATAAAAGTCACTATGAATTAAATAAACGCACCATCAGCTCGTGATACAAACTACTAATTCCTTTGCGGGAGGGCATTTCCCCCTTTAATTACAATTGAAATCTATTCAAAGTAAGTTCCTTCTTCTGACGGGTTTACTTCCCCCTGCGTCGGACAGCTGTAAAATCGTGTAGACAGGTTGTCATACAACAATCAAAGCCTTCGGTGAATGGACTCTAATGCTTGAACATTTAACATACAATAAGTCCAAACGTGGAGGGAGAGAGAGGGAGAGAGAGAGAGATAGCTTGAAAGAGAGAGAGAGCCAGAATCAGAGAGAGGGAGAGAGAGAGAGAGACAGAGGCCCCAGCCAATGTGCTCACTCTATATTCACATTATCCACATTGCTCCGAACGAGGAGGAGCTTGCAGGCTCAAGTAGGGGATGCCAATCAAAGCATCAACTTCAAATTGTATCTGAGAGATCAGCCTGGAGACCTCAGGGCCAGGCGCGTCAGTCGGAGCGCAATTGTTGATCAGATCACATCCAGCGGACTTTGCGCGAGAAAAGAGAGGAAGCCGAGATTTAAGAGCGGGGTGTTTTGACTGCATACCACTGTATGTCTGTAGTAGCTGTGACTTTGGCTTAAAGACATTCACTTCACTCCTCTGGGTTCTTTTTTTCTTTTCTTTTTCCACTCGCACACTTTTTACGCACAGTTTTGTCGGACGGTGCAGCGGTTCGGCAGTTCGGCGGTGGAGATGTCTTTCCCCCAGCTAGGCTACCCGCAGTACTTAAGTGCCTCCCAGGCGGTGTACGGGAGCGAGAGACCGGGAGTGCTTACGCCTTCGTCCCGGGGAGGGAGCACGGAAATCGGGGGAAGTCCGTCTGCCACTGCAGCGGCTGTCTCGTCGGTGTTGGGCATGTACGCCAACCCGTACGCACACAACTACAGCGCTTTCTTACCTTACACCAGCGCGGACTTGGCTCTTTTCTCACAAATGGTAAGAATTATTGTTTTGTTTTGTTTCTGTTGACGAAATGGCGTTGCAAATAGCTTATAGGCTACGATTGTTTATGGTCGATGTTCCCACTGTCAAAAAACGAACAAATAAAAAAACAAAGCAGGCTGGGTTATCATAATAAAAGATAATTAAGAAAATAAACGAATTGCATTGTGTCTGCTTTTTAAAAATATCAATAGCTATTTTTTTGTCATAAGTGCTCAAGGATCACTGACAGTTCGGTGCCTTGTTTTGGCTGTTAGAAATGGGAACAGTTTGAGCTGTGGCTACAACAAAAAAGAAAAAGAAAACAATCAGGCAAAATTATTTATTTGCTCATGGAGGGAAAACATGTAAACAAAATATGTTTTTCAACCCAATCATACTGTTACTATTGCATGTTCTTAGAATGGGTTCTTCTAAATACATTTCATGGTTGATGAATGCCGTGCTATAGATTTGTTTACGCATGCACCACGGAAAGAAAATAAAAAAGTTTCTTATTGAGGCATTCTTATTTTTTAATCAGATCGTTAGAAATATACTTCACCATTCGACAAAAGTCTATACGAGAAGTCAGTTTGTGTAAGATGGCTTGTGTTTTATCCTTGTGGCGTGTTTAATTGACACGTGGATTGTTACTGTGTGTATGGTGAAGAATTATCAGACTGGCCTAAAATACACCATGGTGATAAGAATCAACTTGCTGTGTGTTAATGTGTTGGCTAATGTGTGTATCAGGCCCATGGGCAGTGGCTCCATGCGCTATAGCTGCAGAACAAGAGCTATAGCCAAAACAATCCAAGTATATGCGTTGCTTGAACTGATCGATATGTTTGCTGTGTACTGTGTCCAAAGCAAATGTGAGCGAGGCGGGGGATTTAAGTCGGCGCAAAGGGAGTAAGTGTGGCACGCTGGGAAAAGTTAACTTAGGCCTTCAAACTGCTTTGACATGCTTGAGGAGTGTGAAGGGGAGTTTGGCAGGTACGCTGCAAAACTGGCAATTTGCATGCCTTCTGCGCGTTCACAATGATGCAAGGCACTTTCCCTCGTCCTGTCGACTTAATTTGTTGCGTTATTAGACTGTCATGTGTGAAAAATGTCTGTTAGTAATAACTCTCTGCCTTTGAGTGAGTAGCTGTGCAGGTGGTGCAGGCCTTTGCATGTGGTGTTTTGCAAGTTGAGAAATTAGATGCTTGTGGAAAGCACATACTTAGGTGCAACTGCAAATCTTTGATTTTTTTTAATATGCCATGTTTACTTGTTTGAAAGTCAGATACAAAGGCCAAAATACATTTGGCAACACACAAAAAAAAAGTATTTAACAATCCGATCAAACGGTGTATTTACTGAACATTTTCTTCTCTCATTTCAAGGGATCCCAATATGAGCTGAAGGAAGGTCCCGGTGTGCACCCTGCCAGCTTTGCGGCCCACACGTCCCAGGCCTTCTATCCATACGGCCAGTTCCAGTACGGGGATCCGGCCAGGCCAAAGAACGCCACCCGCGAGAGCACCAGCACGCTGAAAGCCTGGCTCAACGAGCACCGGAAGAACCCGTACCCGACCAAGGGCGAGAAGATCATGCTGGCCATCATCACTAAGATGACCCTGACGCAGGTCTCAACCTGGTTCGCTAACGCGCGGCGGAGGCTGAAGAAGGAGAACAAGGTGACGTGGGGCCGCAGCAAAGAGGACGAGGACGGGAACCTGTTCGGCAGCGGAGACGAGGCGGAGAAGAACGAAGACGAGGAGGAGATAGATCTGGAGAGCATCGACATAGACAAGATAGATGACAACGACGGAGACCAGAGCAACGAGGACGATGACGATAAATCTACAGAGGGCAGCAGGGACCACAGGGGCGGTGTCGGTGCGGGGGCAGAATTAGACAGCTTGGAGAGAAGACGGGCCTTCGCCCTGCATGCCCACGAGGCCTTTGACAAGGCAGCAAAGAGCGCAATTTCAGCAGTTCACCCAGGGAGTAAGGAGAACTCGGACGGCAACAACAACAACACAACCACGAGAGTTTTATCCCCGGATAGACCCGGGAGCTTTCCTCTCCCGTCTAACAATAAGCCCAAAATTTGGTCTTTAGCAGAGACCGCCACTAGTCCCGATAGTTCGTCTCAGAAACCCACGTCCCCGTGTGCACCAGCTGCCACCACTCACTCGTCAGCGCCCCACCACCAGATCCAGACCCACCCGGCCTTCCTCCCCAGTCATGGACTGTACACTTGCCAGATTGGAAAGTTCCACAACTGGACAAACGGGGCTTTCCTGGGCCAGAACTCGCTGCTGAATGTGAGGTCGTTCCTGGGAGTCAACCAGCACCATCCCCACCACCACAACCACCACTTGCAGCAGCAGCAGCCCACGTCAGTGGTGGTGTCGCCGGTAACAGCTGCAGCAGCACTCAGCAATGACAGAAAGGTCCCACCAGAGACCCACAGTCCCAAGCACATAGGTAGGAGAACAGTCGCTATACGCGTGCACGCGCACTACTTTGACATGCAAGCATTGAGTATTGTATACTGAACAGAACCCGTGTGATTTAATGGTATTAGTAGTAAATGTTTTTTTGTATACGATTGTAATTACAATTCACTGACTGTGCACACGCATGCACGCACGCATGAGTAGGCGGCATATGTACACTTAAACCCCCCATGTTTACATACCAAATATACAGCAACACCTGGTTCATTTTAATAAGACAAGTTCCTATATATTTAAGCAAATAAATAGGCCTATAATACAGTATGTCAGTGCTTATAAGCGTTTTTCTTCATGTATTTCCCTCTTAGAGCATGAAAACGGTGTAAGGTCTGATTCACCTCCAACACAGATCATCAAGTCTTCCTTTCGACCCATCCACGACAGGTATTCCACGACTTTTTACTTTTCCGGTTGATGTTGCTTATGTTGTTTCTTGGTAACACGTTGCCACAATAAAATGACCAGTCCCAGCCCTATTATTAATTACAAATGTAGCTTTGAATGCAATCACGCAATTAGTATAGCAAGACAGTGATTATAATTTGTGTTCAGCAATATCTATAACAGTATTTAAAATGACTAAATACATGCATGGGCATGGACATTATGGGGAAGGCCCAGGATAAAAGTATTACTCCTTTAATTAATAAATAGGGATTGCAAACCCCCAGGCTAACTGTTCACCCAATTGCAGTATACCCAAAGTGTGCAGTTTTATATTCGAGTTTTTTTTAATTATATAACAGGAATATATTATTTAAAAAAATTTTAAAAAAAATAAACACAGATACATAAAACACAGTTTGCTTTGCGGGTGACAGGGGTCTTGACTCCCATCCCACACCCCCTTTAATTCCTCGCCTCTGGGGAGACTGTGGCTACTTATCAAGTCACCGAGTAAAACGGACTCTGTCTGGGCTGTGTGCTTTCCCTAAAGACCCAAGGGAGACCCAGAGCCCAGGGGAGCGCTCTTACCGAAAACGAATTAAAAAAAAAAGTTTACCTCTGTTTCAAGTATTACAAAATACAGTCATATGGAAATACAAAACATAGAAGGGAAATACAAATGTTGATAATGGCTACGTAAAGATGTTCTCTTCTTTTTTCCATTCGTTACAACATTTTAGGGTTGTAAAATAATTATTAGGCTGTATTCTTCGCATTATTATTATTATTATTATTATTATTATTATTATTATTATTATTATTATTATTATTATTATTATTATTATTATTATTATTATTATTGAGGATGATAATCATTTGTATTATCAAATAAAGTGGGGGATTGGAGAAGGGGGGACTGCAGTCTGTTTCAAATCAAAACGGTTGAGCCAGCCACTTGAGATGCGTATTGAAACCCGCTGTCCAAACACGGCGGGGGTATTTATCTACCTTTCTGTATTATTCTTTATCCAGATCCTCTCTGCCTTCCAACGCCAGGAGTCCACAAGACGCCACGCAACGGGTCCTCACTGCTCTCTCCTCGGCTTGATCAAGACCTTTTCTTTTCATCGTGCTTGGAGAAAGAAAACGGAAAAGAAAAATAGAAAGAAAAAAGACTTTACCCTTTCTAAAAAGGACAATGAGAAATAATAATGCGGCGTAGCATTCAGTCGGTACAGAACAAATGGCGTAATTTGGTAATATCCTGTGGATGGATGGATTACTTCCTCTGTTGTTGTGTAGCCTATAATCGCGCCTATTATGTTACTCTCCCTCTCTGCTTTGCCACGCAGGCAGGCTGGGACATTTTGGTAGGCTTTTTACTTTTTATTATTATTATTATTATTATTATTATTATTATTATTATTATTATTATTATTATTATTATTATTATTATTATTATTATAATTATTATTATTATAATAATTATTATTATAATTATTTTTATTTCGTCTCTACCTTGTGTTTTTGGTGTCCTTTCTTTAATGTAAATACCAAGTGATTTAAATTTGTAAATAGGAAGCGTTGAAGGAATTTGTCCAGATCGTATATTTTGCCTAATAAACTAAATGAAATTATAGAGAAAACCCACGAGTTTCCTCGGCCCTTATTTATTTTCGACATGGATTTATTATTATTATTATTATTATTATTATTATTATTATTATTATTATTATTATTATTATTATTATTATTATTATTATTATTATTATTATTATTATTATTATTATTATTATTATTATTATTATTATTATTATTATTGATGCCATCATTGGGAAATAAAAAAAGCATAGGCCTTTTAACGGTTTTATTTCACAAGGGGTGAGAATTGCAGAAGAAAAAAAAACATGTATTGGCAGTCTGCAACCAACCTTAATTTTATTCAAGTTTGGGTAGAAAGCAGCGTGGATGCATTGAGGTGCTAATAAGTGTCCAGATGGTTGCTGGTGACAGAAAATGGACAGAAGCAGCTGGGAAGGTCATTAAGTAATAATATGGGAACGCCCAGTCCAAACAAAATCAAATGGTTAAAATCTAATCTGTCAGAGAGAGAAGTCGATTCGTAGATAAATTATTAATATTTTTCGTTTGTGTGCGTGTGTGTTGTGGGGTTGGGGGAGGGGGAGAGGGGTGTTGTGGAGCAGGGTCAGTGTTTTAGGGTCCTGTCTGTTCCGAGGCTGATAGTGATCATTAGCCTATAAAAGCAGCTTCTTTGCTCCTCAATCGGTGACCAAAAGTAAATATTGATTTAACACAACAGCCTAATGGCGTTTAGACATAATAAGGGGAGAGTGCAATAATTAGCTTTGATGGCAGATGATGTGAACTTGTATTTTGTTTCGGAGCCTAGTAGACTACCCGGGATTATTAGCCTATAGCACATGTAATATACATATATATATTTTTTTTAATTATACAAAAATGTTTTTAATATATTTTGTTAAATGTGACAATTTTGTCATTTTATAGTATGGTTAAAATTAACTATTTTTTTCAGTCATGTCCTGAAATAACGCTCGTTGGTTGACGTAAAGCATTTGTTTTAAAGGACAGTAAGCTGCAAAATCAGCTGTACCAGAGCATGAATTATTTGAGTGGCCTAAACCTGTGGAGTGACTTATGCACGATGCACATATGTTTTGCAATATCACAGCGACCTCTATAGGCGAGTAATATATTGCTTCAGCTTGACACAGTTTTTCACCCTCCAAAGAGCTAGCCTATAATAAATCACTTGGAAATACTTGTACTGTAACTGTATTACCACACACAGAATGCAGCGCAGCTTTACAGTTTGATTTAAACCCATTGCACCTAACTGTATTAGGATATAGAGAATTCTGGAGGAATACAACATAACCAAAAATCCCTTTTATTTATGGGGATATTATGACACCAAGTGCACATAAAATATTATAAGAAAAATATGGTGATTTTTTTTCTTTACAGTCCAACACCATATTTCATTTTCAAACTCTAAACTGCAATGAATCATGTGATGTTTGGAGTTGCAATATTAGCCTACATATTGTACAGTCTTCATAGCTTCAAAATTAAGACACTACAGATAATTGCTTGAGTCTAAAAAATCAAGGCAAAGCACAAAAGGGCAAAAGTATTTATTTATTTATCTATTTATTTTTTTTAATGCTTGGTAAACGTTATACATGCAGGCCTATGTGTGGTGGAGGGGCGGACGTCTTGGCGCATAAATCTGCGTCACTTATGGCACTCTCTGAGCAGTCACGCAGTTGAGGAACAATTAACAAAGGTCACGGCAGGTTTTGTTGATCGAAGTTACATTAACACAACTTTACCCACACTACACAAATATAGCCTACCATGACGTGCAAATAGCAAGCTGGCGTCTCTTGTTTCAGAAGCAGTCGAGCGTGTGGAAAGAAAATCCACAATTATTTTACTGTAATAGTCCCAATAGGGACGTGGTATAGCCTACGTCGTTGTCGATGTTAATTCAACAGTTAGCCTACCTTTTATTTCCGCTCCTTTCGTGAAGAACTAACTTCATTAAAATATTGCAATGTAAGATTAAAAGTTTCCTGGCCCCTGTCCGTCATTAGATATCGGTTGGTGCAATTAGAATAATATAACTGCATGTGGAGCCCGAACAGACTCATGTCAATTTCACTTATGCTACAACATGTCCTTTTGCAATAATGATTCTTATATGGGGGGGGGGGGGGCAGGTGTGTAAATTGTAATATTCCCCTCCGTTCCTCCGCACTCCATTTGCACACGACACCCTCTCACAGAGCTGGCTTTTGGGGCTAAAATTAAATAACCTCTCGGTGTCCCATTTATTTCTTTTGTACTGGAACAGCGTGAGGGTTAGTGCAAAGGCGTTAGCTGCAGGCCATAATATTGTGTTTCCATAATATATACAAAATTATTCATTTAGTAAGTGGATGTACAGTGGATTGTCTAATGGGTAATGAGCGGAGTTGGAGCTGATAATTAGGCTGTCACTTCCAGCCATTTCTTCCCGGCATGCCCTGGGCCAGGGGTGCAGGGGAGGAAAGGAAAATAAAGACCATGAAATTAAAAAAAAGCAGATAAATGAATTAAATGTAAATATGGAGCCAACGAATAATGCTCCTTGGGATTACAGAGGTAAATACATAATACTATCTGTTTTTTTTAAACACTGCAGCCATTGTTAGACACAGTAAACAATGGTAGCACTATAATGGCCATAGTGGTAAGATGATTCAAATAAATAATTACCATGCATTATTATCCTAGATTAATTTACTCATTATTAGTCTAAAGAAAGAGTTGTTTTGCTGCTTTTAAAAAAAAGAAAGGGAAAGAAGAAAGAAAGAAAAAACAACTCTGAAAGGTTATAACTCTCAAAAGGCTGGAGAGGAGGTTCTGTTATTTTCATCTGAAGACCCGAACCTATTCCAGAAAGATATGTTAATTGTGGCTCATGCAAAGACAATAAGTTGTTGACCCTAAAACAATTTAGCATTCTGACGCAGGCTGTGGCCCCCTATAATACCACCGCCTTTTGTATGGCGAACAAGGACCATCACTCCCTTGCAACCGAGACGTGTCACACTGTGGCAATCCATTCATTTTAGTGGGTGAATTGTGCATTGTGACATTTTGTGTGTGTGTGTGTGTGTGTGTGTGTGTGTGTGTGTGTGTGTGTGTGTGTGTGTGTGTGTGCATGCATGAATGTGTGTGTGTGGGTGGGAGAGTGAGTTGGGGGGCAGCGAGGTGACTGCATGGGGAGGAAAATTTATCACTGTCTTGTCTTTTTTTGGCAGAAGCAGACTACTCTTACAACAGCCTCGGCCCCCTTGTAGTCCAACAACACAAATGTCTTTGCCTCTTCTTCCTATCCTTTCCTTCACCCTCTTCCTCCTCCTCCAACCCCCACTTTTTCTCTGTTGTCTTTTCTCCAAGATGCCCGCCCATGTCTGCTCCCCACTAATCCATTTATCTAGTTGTGTGAGTGCAGCAAACTGGTCGAAATGATGACACAAAAGCTGGCCTGCTTCGTCCTGGGCCAGGGCCCAAAACTAGGGGGGTGACACAAACACACAATATAACAACAAGCAACAACAAGTCACTGGAGCAGCAGCCACAGCAGGGCCCACCATGGAACCTTTGCTACACCATGTTTAGCTGAACTATTTTAGCTCCTGCTACTTGTTTCAGCGACACAATGGCAAGGGAAACGGACGCCTCGGACACAAAGCTTTTCATTCTGGGGAGCGTTAGGTTTGCTGTAAGACACGATTTCTTGCCACAGAAAAGAAGTTGGATGGAGGATTCGGTTGGGAAAAAAAGGGGGAAACGAAAGGGCGGGAGGCTCTCGGCACGGCTACACTCAAACACAAATAGCAACAAGGAACGGGTACTTGCCTGACAACTGGCTGGCTGGCTTGACTGACTGACTCACTGCCGCTTCAGAAACAACTAGCCTACTCACACAACAACTCAACAACCCATGCAGACCCCTAGCTACTGACATAAAACAAAAAAAAAATGGCCCTGCCATGGCTTATACAGTAGATATACACTAGAAGAAATAAACACAGTCTCTCGCTCATGTTTGCCTGGTTTTCTTTCATGGCCACTCAAAGCGACATTCGTATGGTTTTGATCCGGGCACGAAAGAAAGAGGACGAGATAACAAAGTGAGTTAGGGAGAGAGAGAGCAGTCGAGTAAACTTTTCTTCCGTCTCCGTTGAACATTCTTTCCGACTCTTGAGTGAAGAACACAGAAAAGCTCTCTCACCACTCCGGTCTGCGATGAGGACAATATGCTTATTTGGAGCTCAGTCAAAGCACCCCGAGAGCCAAAGATGGGGGGCACTAATTAGCTGGCCTAATCTAGAAATATTATCCTCAAATCTGATATATCCTAGTTGAAATGGTTCTATTTTTGAGAGACCTCGGCTGTACATGGAGGTTCGTTATTATCTTCTTGTTTGCTACATGTTTGTTGATCAAAGCTATTTCCATGTGACTGTTGTTGTTTAAAGGGCATTGACAGGGTCCAACGTACACACATGAGCGCTCGTGTTGAGAAACACACGCTCGAGTTGTGCTTCTGTTCCATTAATGACTCCGCAAACCAATTAAAGCTGCTCTGTCTTGAGTTCTCCTGAAGTATCCGTACATAGCAGCACTACCAGAACACAACTATATTTAGGGGAGAATGCCTTGTGACCCCCCCCCCCCCCATACACACACACACACACACACGAACACACACACCTCCCACTAATATGCACACACACACACACACACACTCTCTCTCTCTCTCTCTTCTAAACCACACAAGCCATGCACGATGAACACACAGAAGTGCGAGTGCGCGCGCACACATTCCTGGTACAGTCTGTTGGAGGATCAGAAATATTTTGCCTTAATTATCCTTCAGTATGGATCATGTTCTTCAGGGGGGACGAGTAATGATGGGGGGTATTTATAGTCATTCATTCTCTCCCTGTAATTATACACTGCTCACAATTGGGCTTTTTACATTTGGCATGTGCTTGAAAACGTAAATTAGACAGACAGCGCTGTTGTTGAGAGCTCTTTGAAGTCAATCCCCTCCCCAAACACAATCTGATGGAAAGTTTTATTCTCTGAAACGCTACTTCTCTTTGTTACCAGAGAGTTTGTGCCCCAGTGCTAGTTGAACAATACATCTTGTTTAGTTTGACACTTTATATTCTGTACCAATTTTTTGCAGCAAAATTAATTTACAGTTTTGACTTGTCATACACGCCATATTACCTGTTTTTGACTTGTAGAAAGCAAACATGTAGCAAATTATTGTTTATTCTACCACAAAACTTTGACCAATAAGAGGCGAAGAATTATACGTTTAGCAATGTTGACATTGCTAAACTTAGGCCTACTTATAGCCAGTGTGTGTGTGTGTGTGTGTGTGTTTAAATAATAAAATGCAGGTTGACATGGCAGAGAAGCCAAGGGCCGCGTGCCCTCTTCTTCCTCCCTGCACAGATATTTCCACACCAACAGATAATAAAGTCAGATTTTTTCCTGCCGTCTTTTCTGATGTGATGCCATTGTGGCTTGGGCTAATTCCAGGAGGCTGTACAAAGGGAAGTGCGGCCATCTGAAGTGTCATACTGCAGCTGTGGCTGAAGCACAGGAATTTCCATTTAGTAGAGGATGCCTCTCTTTCTCTCTCTCTCTCTCTCTCTCTCTCATGCTGCCTCTGTACACTCGCAGCACATGTGCAGCGCAGAAGGTGATATCAAATGCAACTCACCATCTACGCTGCGGCTAATCTGAAACCATATTTTTCCCTTTCCAGCTCTCCCTTTCTGCCCCTGTCTCTCTTGCTTTTCTTCTTTTCACTGTGTTCAAAAGTGTCCATTTAACAAGTTTGTATGTGTTTTTCTAAAGCCCAAATATAACTTAAAAATGTGTCATTAAAGTGATTCGAGTTTGGTAAAATAATTAAGCTAATATTCTACTTTTCCTTTAAGACATTATGTAAAGGAGAATAATGGGTAAACTGACATGTCAGATTTTAAAGTAACATTTGACCTCAACACCATTGTACTGATCGTAAAGGAACTTTAAAAACATTTTTAGGATTACATTTGGACTACAAATAACATGTGTTAGACATAAAGGTGTTGAATGAAAAGTCAATCCCTTGATATTTATAGCAGATGTTTGATAACAAGTCGATGCCAGATCGTTTTAACTGTAGCTCCAGGATTCCTTTGAAAACCCAAATCACCATCATCTATCAAGCCTTGCTCAGACCAGGTAAGCGATATCAACACCACCTCTCAGTTCTAGTTATCAATAATTTCTACTGAAAGGAAACATAAGATGTACTACACCCTCCACCCCTTGCCCAAAGCAGACAATTACAATGTCAGAAGCTGTCACCTAGTGTACAGTAGCCAGTACATCCAGTGGCGGGTCACATGCCAAAAGCTGAAACAGAAGAAGAGCAGAACAAGAACACAATGTGTTGGAACTATCACTTCACACACACGCAAACCCGAACTAAACAGATCAGTCCGGTTAACAGCCAGACTACCTCGCAGTGATACCTTTCCCCTCTGCTTGAACCGGAGGCTCTTTCTTCACGCCTGCCGTTCCCCCGTACAGTACCCCATGTAACGCTAGCCAAGACACATGGCGCAGAATGCCGGGAGTTGCAACAGAGTATAGCTATGTCAAATATTACCCGCAGAGCTATCCACCATAAATAGACCCCGGGGATGGGTAATGGGTATGTTGTGCAAATATTTTTCTCTTTTATTGAATCATTTATAGGTAAGTGTATTAATTCCTGAATGTTAGGGGCACAACATAATGTATGAGCAGAACTTCACAAACGTGTGGTAATCAAAGTTGTGCTAAACATGCATTAGTAGTCTCAGGACATTTAGCAGCATGCACAAATAGATTACTGGTAAAGAAAAACGGAGCAAGCAGTTGAATATTACTTTGACGACAGGGCTTTCAGTTAGCCAGACAATGTTAGCTCAGATCAACTTGAACATGTAAGTGCACCAACTCTTTGTACACCAAAACTGACAAGGGACATTTTGAATTTAAATTTAAATAAATTATACACAAATATTTTTATTACACTAATTTTAGTATTTTATTGTTGTGTTTTTTATTGCTGTTGGTTGGTTGTTGTCGCTGTTTTTTCTATGTGGTTTATGTGGTTTACCTGTTTGATTTTTACTCTGAGCTGTAATACAAAATCCCCCTTCGAAGAAAATGAATTTATCAAAACAAATCTAAATGAAAGATTTATTTGATTTTTAACTTTCATTCTTTAAACTTTACTAATAGATACATTTAACCTTTATTTATACAGGTAAATCCCATTGTGACCGGAGACTCTTTTTCAAGGGAGATCTGTTCCCACTACCATTCCCACACATATAGCGGGCTAAATATCGGAACAATTTGGGGTTCAGTGTCTTGCCCAGGGATACTTAGACATGTGGCAGGGAGGCGGGGGATCGAACCGCCCGACCGTGCAGTTGAGTGGACGGCCGCCCTACCCACTTCGCCACAGCTACAGATAGGCAACCTCTTTTAAAAGAAAATGTTTAGTCTTGCCCAAAGAGTCATCATCAAAAACAAAGTGCTCTCCAATGGGGAACAACACTTGTATTGAACAAAAATGGAAGGTTGGCTACACAGCCTCAACATGTTGCATGCGCATGCCAGCTTTTAGATGTTAACATTTCTTTGATCACATTTGATTAAATCACACCATGTCTTTTAACTGCTTGGCTAATGTATTCAAAGAAGCAATCGGCACAAAGGACCCGTGGTCATACATGACCTCAAAGTCAAGAATATCACAGTGTTGTTGTAGCTGTGATATCAACTGTCTCAGCCACTGACATGCTATGCATGTTAGCCCTGTCGTCAAAGTTATATTCAACCACTTGCACCATTTTTCTTTACCAGAAATCTCACTTTGCATGCTGCTAAATGTCCCGAGATCAACGTACAGTATTACACAGACCAAAAAAGTCCTGGATAGGCATACAATATGTATGAGCTCTGTTATTGAGACCATGTGAATCACACGAACAAAGCATTTCTTCATGGCAAATCATGTTCACATCAAAGTTTAAAAATACACTTCCACATCTTGAGGAAATGCCATCACGTTTTCTCTGTGATCTGTCTGGGCACATCTGTGGCCAATACTGTCTAGCATGTGGTCAGCTCCGTTTTCTACTGCTTTATCTCTGCTTCAGTCTGCAGGAACAATGGCAGTGGACCCTGGGCTGCTATAGTGTGCACATGCACAAACGCATACTTATGTAGACACTACACACACTCAGAAACATGCATTATGGACATGTTTGGACATTCATGCATATGCAGTTCGCGTGCAACCATACACACAACACACACTCACATGGCTTAGTCAAACAATATCTAGCGTGCCGTTCAGTTAGCTTGCAAAGTTTGTCTCTGTGTCGGGACTTGTAGTTACTGATGTCTCAGAATATGTGCAATATAAAGTTATACAGTAGTTGCATGTGACATTTTCTGGTTTCCCAATACTAAACGTTTGATACAACGACTTTGGCTTTTCAGCAGTGGCAGCCAAGAGAATCTTTACCAAATGTAAATAAAATAAAAGCAAATGCAAGTTGTTTGCTCTTTCATTGCAGACCTTATTTTCTTCATCAATTCCTGCTGTGGATAGACCAATAGTAAAGCTTTTGGATCGGTTGCATCCACTGTAAAAGTGAACATTTTGTTTTAGTTTAATCTGCATAAAATGTCCAATGAATATACATCCACCGGTTTAAAAATGTCATAAGCCTGTCGATGCATGCACAGCTTGTGTGTCCTTTCCGTCCCAGCAATTTGCAGCATGTGCCGCTGGGCCTCTATGCAGGAAAAAAAAAACGCTAGACGGTGCTTCGCCTTTTAACTAAGATTAGTACAGTTCTGGTGCACTGCAGCCTTTAAAATATGTATCAAAGCTGTTCAAATGCCAGCAGTTGGTACGTGGCAGGCAGGGGTGCCGGTGGGCTGGACTATTGGAGTTATCCCAACTTCCAAGTCCACAGCAGGCTACCCCCTGCCTGATGTTGGCTTGCCCACCATTGCAATTTCTGGTTCTTCACATGGAAGGAAAAAAAACAGGGGAAGAGTGCAGTCAAGAAGGGGAAAGAGAGATGGAGGGATAAATGGATGAGGCAGGGAATGTGGTGGCTCTATCTTGTCTCCTATAAGCAAGGTCTGTCTCCTTGGTCACCCTCCCTCGTTCAATGTCTCCTTCCTCTCATCTCACTCTCTTTCCTTGGGAAAGCACTTGCTGAGAAAATCTTTATGAACTCCTGGGCCTGTCGGCAATGCTGGGTCTGCTTAAAAAGCTGCCAGTTTAACAGCTGTGTGTACGGGCTGGGCCCTGGATAAAGCACTTGGAAGTGGCAGGGCTTACACCATAGGGTGAGTCTTTATGAGGGGCCCTCCTGTGTGGCGGCCGCTGCTGGGGCTGTTAATTGGCACACTCTGAAGTGCTGTATATCTGCCCTTTATAATCCAGACACAGGCGGAGGCAGCGGGGAAAACCAAACGTTTATCCAATGCTCAGGCCCCAAGCCCCCTGTCTGCTCCCTCACCAGTTGTTATTATAGTGGACAGGTACAGGCACCATAGGCTCAACCAAATGCACACTTTTACTGAGTTGAATTACATGCATTTTCTTGCAGGCCATGGGTTAGGGGGGTACCTAACCTTAACCCATAATGCATAAGTTAAATTGAATGTTTGTTTGCACCGGTAAAAAAAAAAAAAAAAAAAAACATGCAATCACATATTGCCTCTAGCCTGGTCCAACCAGACCATCGTACTTCATTTCATTTGTACAGAAGGTCTGGAAGTGCTGTAATTGGCAAACGTTCACTCACTTGGAGGCGGGTGTCTGTCGAAGTTTAAAACTATTGGATCTGCCCAGTGCCACACTGGATTAGCCAATCAATCGCATCACGTTTGGTCATCACGTGTGTCATGAGCCGGCTTTTGATGGTGCCTTCCAGTTGGACAGGGAACTCGGAAATTTCCGACTTCACAACATATTGTAGTCTGTGAATCTACCGGTACCTGGCAACAGTAACTTGTTAGAGCCTAACGTTTAGTTATTTGGACGAGAAAGGTTTTAGGTGTCCATACTTTCGCGAGCAGATGCACTGGAACACAGACAGGTCGGAACTCGGAACTACCTAGTTGGAAAGCTCCTTCTTCCGAGTATAAAGGAACGCAGCATTCAACTGAAACTGGAGCGTTCTCAGCCACTCGCTCTGTTCGCTGATTGGACGATCGTAGATTCTCCAGAGAATCTGGGAAATGCGCTGTACACCCAGACCGACTACTGAAGGGAAAACGAAATTTGGCCGGAAGTAGGCGGGCGGGCGGAGCCAGGCTATATTGCCTCTGCATTAGCGTCATAATAATAATCTAACCGCATCCAAACACATGGCTGCAAACGATTACACACACACTTACAGTACACAGAGCCCCACAGGAACACCAGCCTGGTGTTAAGCAGCTTGGCCCCGGTGCACCATGGGAGGAAAATAAACACTGGTCCAGCTAAAGACCCCAGGATGCCATTTCCTCCTCAGCTGTGTTTTCTCTCTTTCTGAGCGTGTGTGTGTGTGTGTGTGTGTGTTAGTTAGCGGTGCTGTGTTACCTGGTGCTGGTGTTAGCAGTGTTCACCATGTCCTGTAGTGAGATCAAACAGTCACAGTAAAAAGCATTTAAGGATTTTTTTCTTCCACAATACTTAGAACATAAACTTCATCAAAGGGCCCTTTCTTTTCCCCTTTCCATCTGAACAGATTACCAGCCTGGCTTTTACTTGTTCTGAAGTAGGACCTTCATTTTCTGGAAATAGAAAACTGGTAGTAATACACATATTTCCTTTGACAGTAATTTGTCGATCATATTTCTCAAAGTAAAATCAATATCAGCAGTTTAATAGGGCTGTTACACTATTGTGGGGTTTAAGATTATTGTATCCCCCCCCTATTTACAAGCACCTGAATGCAACAGAAAGAGGAAGGAGGAGCTGATTTTAAAACAGTCCACCCTTTCTGAATGTTCAGTTGAGGTTTTGTGAGATGAATTACAGCAGAGGTTTGAAGGCTTGAAGAACATGGTTTTCATGTGATATAACGAAAAGAAAGGACACCATTCACTTCAGAAAAGTGACGCCATGACAGACCAAACATATATAGACGCTACCTATAGTACCCTGTCTTTGAGACGTTAAAGTGCCTCTTAAAATTGGTCTTTCCAACCCAAATGATGAGCCGATGTGTTCAAAATCAAACAAGGGCTCAAAGATGAAGTTGATTTACGTTTGATTTTGATTTTTGTAAAACATCAAACATATAAAGAAATACTTTTGCCTATGTGATAGATGATTCAAATCAGTGAATTTAAGGGGACTATTTTACAGCCAAGACATTACGTACGGACACAACTTACCAGAATGAAATATAACATCTACATTATTTGAATTAACTCACAATAATATGGACTGGCCATACAATGTCAAAGCTGTTTAAGTTTAGGGTCACGTTTAGGCAATAGCAACCTTTTTTGTTTAACCCTATAACGTGACATTTTTAGCTATGGTTAAACTAGAATAACTTGATAATTCACCATAAAAAAATATCTTTGCATGAGCCGAGTCTGAATCTCATCGCTGTGAAGTTAAAAACAGATGCTTTCCCACTAACCCAGCCACAGTGCCCTTGCCTTGCATTGCGCTCTTTCAATGTCAAAGTTTCTACTTGTGTTTCCCCTCACTGTCCTAAACTGTTTTGTGTTTTTTTCTTACAATGTGTTGTTGCATTAGTAGTGCATAATAAAGAAGCATACATTTCACACATTTCGAGGAACCAGGCTCTGTTCAATGTAGAGAATTTTTCAGGAAGCATGGGCTGTCTGCAGAACTCACTTCAGCCCACCGCCTTACAGCCCTTTCTGCTTATTGCACACAGTGCAGCGATATGCCAGCAGTCATTCTGCATGAGCTGGTGTCACTTATTTTCAAACGGGAGATGTATCAATTTGGAATGAAAGACCGAACATCGCCGCACTCTTCTGGAAGTGACATCGGTGCTGAGTCAAACTACTACGTCAGTCTAGCTTTACAATTTCCAGTCAGTCCTGTATTAAACAGCAGCTCAGGTAATGTGTCAGCCTCAAATAAAAAACAGTATAGAACCAGTTTTAAAGATAAATGTTACAGATGCTGATATTCTTTTTTTCAAGATACATTATTGCGTTGTGTCTCTGGGGCCATTTGGAACAAATTGGGGCAGTTGATGGGACAGAAGATGGAAGATGAGCCACAAAACCTGCTGGTGAACCTACGCACTCAGCAGATTTTTACTCATATGACTAATTGATTTACTCGAGCTACGTCCCATTCCAGCCATTGCTACACACGGTGCACACATGGAAGACCTCCTAAAACTCAGCCATCAGCACATACCAGCGGATGACATGTATGACTAGAGACAGCAGATGCGATGAGTGGCTTCACAAAAACAAATAATCCGTGTCGAGAAGAAAGTCGGACGCGTGGGGGTAAAAAAAAGGCAACATAAGAAAAGTTTAAGAGGAAGAAAGGGATTAAATAAAAACAAGATAACAGGAAAGACGAAAAGACAAAATGATGGGGAAAAGAGAAAAAATTAGATAGCGTCAGAGGAGCGGAGAGGAAGCAAGCTTTTAAAGGGGATGAGGAGCCCATAAGGTTGCCAGATGAGCTTGAGCTAAACCACAATCCTCAAAACGGAGACAAACATACGCCAGTGTCTCCTGTATGCCTTCCACGGACGCCCCTAAATGATTGTAAACATTAGTTCTCGAGAAAAAGAGAGGGTTCCCCGGGGCCACTTCTGTGCACTGGATCGCACTACCTCAGCAGTGGTGCTAGATAATCACCAACAGATAATGTTTGGTTAGTGCAGACATTTCTGAGGACTGATTTCACCGCTGATCTTGGAGGGGCTGGCTGTGTGTTTCAGACTATAGCTGTGGAAAAATGATTAGAAAATGCTGTCGTTGCAAACCTGGAACTTGAAGCTATTGTGCTATGGGTATTTATGCTTCACTGGAGTTGAGCTGGTCTTTCCTAAGTCATTATTGAGGACATGACCCTAAAAAACCTATATAAAATTAATGAAATGAAGAGTTCTGAACATTGGCAAAGCTTGAAAAGGGAAAAAAAAATGTAAAGTTGCAGATGGCTTCGTTCATACTTGCCTGCACATTTATTATTAATTTGTATAAATCTTATAAATAACAGTTAGGGCGATATTGTGTTTCTGTCAAACAAAAGGACATTTGTGTGTTGTGGAATTCATACAAAGAATATGACATCATATAAAAGGAAACTGATAAATCATGTTTCCCCCTGCCAGTGGTAATTTTCCTTAAACTTATTTCCATTTTTTCCTAAAATTAGATTTAAAAAAATGAGGTTCATGCAAAACAAAAAACATCTGCAAAAAATATTAACTAGAATTTTTTATAATAAATGGTTAAAAATTGTGAATAGGAAGAACAGAACAAAATAAACTAAAATAGGCATGTGGGAACCTCTATATATTGTGCATTTTTTCCATGATATTCCTGACTCCCAGCCCATGCCATGGCTGTTTATAGCTTTATGTTACTGCGGCCTTGAGGTTGGGTTTCTGAAGAGTTCCACATTGCTCTGAAATCAGCTAATTATTTACCAGATTTGACACCAAACAAATCCAACCTCTCTCGAGTTTATGTTAAACAGGCCGCGGCTCTCTGGTGTTCTTCACCGATGACACATTGCGTATGTCACACAGAGTGCGCCTCCCTTTGTGCCTTGTTTTCATCCCTGGAGGACTACTTTACTTTGTTTGAAGTCTCATTTATTTTACCTACGTATCAGCTTCAGAATTGATTAGGCCTCTCGTACAAACACCCGCAGCACAGTGTTGGTGTTACAGGGACATTGGAGGCAAGTTCCAGCTCGCCTGAGCCATTAGGTACATAGCACGTCTTGACATTATTACCATTTCCAAGCTTCCCCAAAGGAATACAAGAGGAAACTAAGTGTAAACAAACCGGACATCTGAAAGGAGCTACGTGATTCAAACTTTCACATCCTCTTTTTTTTTGAAGGTTGCTTGAAAATGGAAACCTGGAGTTTGTTTGGATTTGCCCTCCCCTAGGATTGGATTGGTGACATTTGGCCCCCTAAGTATTAATTGGTGACCCAGGGTAGAATGTCCACAGCTGCTTAAGGTCACTGTAGAAAGTTAAAACTGACAAAAAGTAAATACCGAGTGTAAGATACAATATGGCTAGTTGTAGTCTTTTTTTTTAATTCCCCTGACCATAGTTTAACATGAACCCGTATGGATGTCTACAAGGGTTTGTAAAGCACCCAGGCCCAGGAATGACCGTCTGACCATGATTAAAATCCTTCTCGGTAGACAACCACTGACACTTGAATTAAACAACCATCTAATTAGATTACACCCTTTTACGTGTGACGCTGACCAGAATCTCTGGTGTATTATTCTTGTTCCCATCTATATTATTTAGTGCTCCGATTTATTTTGCTATAGGCCGAACGCGCACACAGAGCGGGATCGAGTTTAACGTTAGAATTAGTCACATATATTTAGAAAAATAAGGGCACTTGTTATTAGGTCATGTCAAGTCACCTTGGGGGAGAGAATTAATATCATAAAGTATTCAAGAACGTCAACAAGTCAAGATCCAGACCGTCTGGAACGGTGGCCTGTCCAAACAATGAGAACATTGTTATTTTCGTAAACCTGTTGACACGACTCATTGTGGACCGTATTATATGCCAGACAGCTGTTTCGACATGAACTCGGGGGTAAAGCTGAGAGAAAAAAAAGAAAACATTAAATGAATGTGTAAAACCTCAATGAAGTATGGTTACATTATCCAGTTTCCCAGGCAGTATACTGTAATCAAACAATTACAGGGGGGCAGTTAACTGCTCCACTACTGCTGCGCCAGTCTGTTGGTGTCAAGGCGGACTCTCTCAGTCACACCTGATATAAACAGAACAATTACCATTATTACAGGATATGATCAAGTTTCATGGTTTGACCTATAAGCACACATTAGAGGAGAACATTTTCACACAAGACCCAGGCAAAGCCACTAAAGAGGAAGCTTTCCATGTGGGCTAATGGCTCATTAACCACTGGAGGGCTTGATAGTGGTGTGTGTGTGTGTGTGTGTGTGTGTGTGTGTGTGTGTGTGTGTGTGTGTGTGTGTGTGTGTGTGTGTGTGTGTGTGTGTGTGTGTGTGTGTGTGTGTGTGTGTGTGTGTGTGTGTGTGTGTGTGTAAAGGTATGTGGGTTTAAAAAAATATATATATACATGTTTGTAATTATGCAGTGTGACATGAATAAAGATAAATAGAGGGAGAATGGATGAGACAACAGGAAGTAAAGAGACAGTGGAAGGGGGTAGAGTTTATCAGAGAAAGAAAATGAGGGGGCTGTAGACACATCACATTGCTTTCAGGGCCGACACTTGCTTTGTTTGCCTTTTAAATAGAAAGAAGGAGAGGGGGAAAAAGACAACAACAGAAAGAAAAGAGGAGAAGTAGAACAAGAAATGTCGAAAGTGGCCCCCTCTTGGCAGCCCAGTGCTGTCCAACAGACATGCTTTAGGGGTGGCAGTGGTGGCTTTCTGCTAGAGAATCGGGGTAGCATTCATCCGAGCATGCCACACAGAGTCTCTGTGGCCAATCCACGCTGGAGGCCCTAGGACAGGGAGTTTGTGCTGCTGAAAGCTTGGGACAACATAGCTTGACTGCATCTCTGTCACACACACTCACACACACACACACACACACACACACACAGAAAATACAGGCTGGTTTCCCACAGGGCAGGGCTGAAAGCTACACCATGTTCAGCTGGTATAACATGATGAAAGTGAACTGGAACACATTGTGCTGGACTGCCACCGAAGGGACATCGCCTCTCCGGTGATCTTTTTTTAAGCATGAAGCAATGTGTGTTTTTTTTGGTGTGTAAACCCTATAATGTCAACTGGAGTTAACAGAAATACTGTTGCCATGTAGACATCAATCACCTAACTGACTTAAACTTGTGAAGCAACTGTTGGACAGTGAAAGATTTCTGTAAGTCTGCTGTAAGCAAGTGTCCATTTGCATCCATATACGGTCGTAGGGAAGCCATTTTGTTGCAGAACAGTCTGTTTACAGAATTAAATACATGGGGAAAAGAAAATACTTGTTTAATATAATATTTTCAGCTGAAAGTGTTGGGGTATTTGTGTAGGTTTTTTTAATGTTTTTTTTTTGTTGTTGTTTTCAATTACAATTGATTCCAAGTGGAAATATATATAAATTTTTTAAGCAACAAAGGGTTTTCAACCTACTTTTACAATGTAGGGTAGGTCTACTTAAATACACAACCACTTGCCAGCAGTGCACATCCCTCACCCACATGGATACACTTTGTGTCAGCTATGTTTTGAGCAAGATTCTGTGTGTTGGGGTCAAAGGTGACCTCTTGACACAAGGAGTTTATACATGCTAATGAGGGCTGCACTCTAACCTCATCGCTAAGTGCATATGGTACGCACACACAGGCTTGCCTTTTGCGTTCATGTGGGCTCAGCATGTCTATCATTGAACTCAGTGGCGAGGAGCGCAGGATAAATCCCACTTTAAACACAATTTTGGAAAGGCATAACATTTGTGTTGAAACTTAAATCATTTCTGAGCGATGCATGAAGTCATTAAGTTGCTGATTATAATGATCTCGTTATAATGATAGTCCAAATGAACACTGTTTCGTTTTATAATTTTCAATAATTTCCTGCAACGTGTATAACTATTTACGTCTAAATGGTTTTTAACATTTTATTTATATCCGTTCTCATTTAAGGGGTAGAACTTTTTTCATCATCATAGTTTCTTTTTTAAACACACATACATGCATTCACACACAATGAAAGAAAAAAAACTCTGGTGCTTTGGAAAAGTTGCAGCTTTGAAAACTCACTTTTCTCAGCCAAACTTCTTATACATATTTGCAAGCAAATCAAAGCCTCTTTGTGGGGCTGGCCCTAATCCTTTCTCCGGCACATAAAGGATGTACCTTTAAACTGGCTTTCACTCCTCTGACAACCATGCAAATTGGTGAGAGGTAGGATGCCATCTCATTGACATTGTTTGTTAGAATAACATAGCACAGGGGAAAGGTCCCGTCTCAGGCATTCCACTGAAGCCCTCCCCTCTGTGAAGTTGCCTGATGAATTGTCACAAGCTTGTTATTTGCCATTAGTTTCTAGCATTTCTTGCCTCTGTTGGCCAAACTAATTCAATCTTTTCGGGGGTAATCTCATTGAATCCCCCAGGAGGTTTTGGGGGAACTTTTCTCTTTCTCTAGTCCTCTTTTTTCTTTTCTACCACATACTGCTTAACCTGACCCAGTTTGTCGGGATACAGTTTCTTCATTATGTTATGATCTTCTGGAGATTTTGTAATTGTTCAATAATCACAGTAACTAATGTGTCATACTTGTATCTTCTGAGAGCTGTTTTATTTTCCTTCTTACTGCTGTAATGAAAGCTACACAGTTTACTAAATCATTTATTCAGTTTCATGTTTTTAAATCATACCTTTATTGCAATTGCAACAGTAACATGACAAAATGCATCACAGATGTTGCCACAGGACATTATTACAGTACAAAAACAGACAATTTTTTTCTCTTAATAAATGGCCATATATTTCACATCAAATTAAAACACTGATTTATTTTTCTTTGTTATTACCGGATACCAAATTGTGCTCCCACATCTGTTTTGCGACGGCATTAATGCTGGAATAATAACCCATAAATTCACAACTCTCCTGTGACAGACTCTTGAAAAGGACAGGAATATGTATGTTTACTCACAATGTCTCCACCCTAAAGGGCATCAATCAGAAGTCACATTGTAATAAGACCCAGAAGTGTTCTGAGATCAGAGCAGGCCACTGCTAACAACCATATCCTTTTGATAGCAGTGTGACTAAGAGTTTAATTTGGGAGCAGCCATCACTTCAAAGGGAGATGTGAGTATTTTCCTGCTTATTTGCACCCCCAATGGGGCCTATACATTATAGTATAACAGTGCCTGGGTCCTCTGCTTGTACACTAATGCCATCCTGATTGCCTAATTTCTCATGTCAGCAACTTCTTCTTGGGAGCGAGAGGAGGACAATTAGGGGACAATTGAACATGATTGTGACGGGAATGTTCTATGCAGCAGCAGCAGGCAGCCCGCAAGCCGCCTCAGTAGGCTGGTTTTGGTTAAGAAGAAGATGCATTTTTTTTTCCAATCCGTGTTTTTCTCAGAGTTCATCCTCAGGACACATCAGGAAGTGAGTGTGATGGGCAGGCAGTAAGCAGTCACAGAGGGAACGCCACAACTTCTAGCTAATTAAAAACATTTAGACACTCAGAGCAAGCGGGCTGGAATCCTGGGTGGTTCGGTTTGTTTGACGAGCCATGTGGCTTTGTGTATGTGTGTCACACCTTACTATTTAATTTGTTTATTTAATGTAGTTATCTCAGGATTTTTGATTAAAATATCCCATGGGGAATTTGCACACACATTTGGATTTACACCTTAGTTAAAAAATTGCATTATAGATGTTTGCCAACCTTTATGTCAAATAGTTGAATTTGCGTTACAATTTTAAATAAATATAAAAAGTTGTCACTGAAGTCACATATAGAATTCAAAATAGAAATACAGCCGTGAAGAGATACACATTTCTACTGAGGTCGTAAAAAAAATTAAAATGTAGGTGGAGATGACCACAGGCAGGATGTCGCAGCATAAACACTTATGTTTAAAGATTATAGATTTAACTTTTTAAGAGACAAATTTGACCCAGTGAGGTTACACGTAGCCAATGTGACTTTGACCGCATACTCTAATTAGTTAAGTGTATTCATGTGTCCAGGAGAAGAGTTCACTTATAGAAACACTGTCATGAGTTGTTTCAACCAAAGCCAAAAGTTGGCATACGGGTGGAATTTACGTTTTACAACATGTGGTCTTATCCAGGGAAAAAAACAGTGTTCAGAGTGTGCGGTAGACCCAGCCCCTGCCAACAAAGTTAAAGCTATGAGGTTAAGGATGTGCGATGTGTATACACAATGAACTAAAATACTTGTACAGCTTGTTTGATGGAGCGCTGCACTGATATGCTTAATTTTCTAAGTGCTATCTCATTTCAAAAATGTCAAACCTTTTCAAATAATTTCGAGACAAGAAACTCACTCCTGTGTTTGGGCTCTTGAGTTTCACTGATACAGTACGTCCTTGGTTAGCACACTGATAAAGACCCTGTTACCAGTGCCAAAAAACACAACTTCAAAGCAAAAAAATAAGCCCAAGTCTAATTATTTCCAGTCACGGATCGACAGTGGCATTATCAGTTTTTGAGGCCATGTATGCATTATCTTCTGTTATTGGACTATTTGTCATGAGAGACCACTTCCCTTTGTTCAAACAAACCAGTCAGTGTTGCAGGTCCAGAGCAGGGGGCCAAGAGCATTCTGGTTTATCTTACCTCTGGACAAATAAACTATAATGCTGACTAATAACTGGCCTGGAATGTGAGGAGAGCTTAACTCTCAACTCAGTGTGTTGTTAAGCATAATGAATATTACAGGCCCCTCTGTATACAATGCCAGGGCTTGGTTTACTTTACTACACATGGCTGAGGCCTTTAACTGAACATTGACCCCTGGCTGAGACAAAAGAATTCACTTGCGCATAAATAACAGACTTGAATTTGCATAGTGATAAAGGTGAAAACTCACAGGCAGCGTTTCAAAGCAAAAGGTGGTGGGAAAATATCATGTAAGTTAAGATAAGGAGAACACATTTATAATGAAACACATCATATACATTATGCGTATCATTTAGAAATAGGTTCATTATTCTTAGCAAAACTTTCCTGTTATGACATGAGATTTTCCAGAAATTGTGGAGATACAAAATGCACTGTTCCACTATAATATGATAGAGAACAGTTGTAAGTATATCCATCAATCACAGCACAAAATCTTCACGCCCAAGTTGTAAGGCTCTGTGGTTGGGCAAATTATTTACTCTTAATCTAAAATGACTGCATGTGTATTGCAGATTTTTCCCTAATTGCTATGCTCACGAACGTATCAAAGTTATTTAATTTCAGTTTAACACACACAAAAAGGGCATTATGTCCATAAATAAGTAGGCGTAAAAAGGTCCATGCCACTCTGTGTTATGAGGAGAAGAATAGCAGAGTAGCGCGGCTGTCCCGCCTGTCTATCGTTAACAGCAGAAGACACAGCGAGGCCACTCGGTGCCTCAGCGGGCTGTAGCTGTCAGGCTTTCCAGCGAGTCGACAGCCCGAGTGATAAGACCACTTTAAAAAAGGAGAAATGTCTGCCCCCCCCATCCCCCCTTACTCCTTTAGAAAGAAATCTGCTTAAAATACCATGACTGTCTTGTGTGGGTTAGGCTTACGGAGGGTGTGATCATCGGTGACTGCTTTAGGGAGTAATAAACTCAATACAGTCAATGTCTCCCTCTGCTCCCAGCCAAAGTGACTGGCACAGCCTATCAGAGAGCCAGTGTCACTGTTTCCGTCCCTCTGTTATCCACGCATCTGCCTTGATGCTCTCAACACTGGATAAGGAAGACACAGCTTAACTGTTGGATATCTAACTGCTTTAGTGGCAAGAATACTCAAATCAATACTTTGAATTAAAGGTGTGAGCAATACACTTGTGCTTTCCTCATAGAGTGAGGTCCTTCATAGAGTCCATACATAAGTAAACAACAAAAATATATTGTTGTGAATAATGGCAACGGAAGTGGGGACTGACGGTGAGAGTATCAACAAGATATCAGGGGCGAAGTACCAAGGACACTGGACAGGTTACAGTTTGAATTTTCCATCCTCTGAATGTGGACTGTTGTTGCCAGTGTACAAACTTGGGCTATAGAGAAACACACAGCCCGACTCCCCTGAGCCCTCTGTGTCTCTCTCCCACCGCTCCGTGACCCAATTCCCCCGAGGTTTTCCCCCAACTGCCTGTCAAAGTTTTGCTATCAACTATCCAAATAGGAAGGGGGCTTTCTTGCAGCGTGAATACATCCTTTACTAACAACAACCCTACAGAGTTGTAGGTATCTATTTTGCTTGGAGATGCAGAACTGAGGCAACATTATGATGAGGACGCGTGGAGGTCAACACCTCGGTGAGAAAACAATGACAGATGCAGCAGTAGCACGATAGAAATTCACCGTGGCATCCAGCCCCAGCTCCGACTGTCAGCGGCATCAGAGGGCATCAGGGGAGCCCTCCGCAAAAAATGAAGGGAGGGGGGGGGCAATTTATAGTGCAGGAGAACAGGTAGCGGAGTTTGCAACAGTGTCTATTACGCTGCAGAAAGAATTTGCCTGGGAGCTCGCCTTGACAGATTAGTCCAGCGCCCAGATGGGGCAGTGCATCGGTGAAACAAGAGCTACTTTTATGAGGTACGTAACACAAGACCTGGGGTAGCCACGGCAAGGCCCCGGTAAGCGATCCCTTGATGAAAGTGAGGGCAGTGCTCCACCTTTCATGTTTCCATAGGTTTTATTTGGAGCGCGCACAGACGGGACTGCAGACAGAAATGACAGACAATTAAGATTGCACAAAGGCAAGGGAAATTCAGTATCGAGCTACATGACCCCTGCTTGCCGGCAGTATTTCAATGCATATGGCTGCCTTTTGTAATGACATTCTTAGGGAAAACCTGTGTGTGTGAGTGAGTGAGACACACAGAGAGACACAGAGAGAGGGAGAACGGAGGGCCTGAAGCTCAAGCGATGGGTAAAACATGCAGTTATATATACCTGGCAGATTCCAGTTTTTCTAAACCCACCTTCATGCATCAAAGAGCCAAAGCAATAGGCGGGTTTGGGGATTAATGTGGAAATAAACCATGGGCTTTCTACATATCAAAGACCAGATAAGCTTATGAAGTTTAATTCATATGTTTTATTCCGCTGAAAAACGGCCATTTGTGATGATGGCTGGGCTGTCCCGGCAGAATGATAGCAAGCCGATAACGATCCGGCGCCAACACTTCAACTGAATCCATTTCTAAGGAGAAAGGAACAGGTTTGAGAAATATAAATTAACCTCACCTTGCTGAGAGTGAGAAAAAGGGGGGGGGGGGGGTCTCCGCGAATGTCCACTGACAGGGATTTCTTCATCCCAATAAGTAAGACATCTAGTTTGAGCCATAAAGGGACCATGCCGCAGACAGGCAGTCTGTGGCTCCAGACAGAATAGGACTTTTTTTTTTTTGGTGGCGAGAGATGTCTAAATCTGGGGAATGGATTTTATATTTCCAGCGTAATATCAAGGGCGAGCAGGTGAGCTTCCTGGGTTTTCATTCTGCAGACACCCTAATCTTGATCTCCTTGCACATGTGGATGAGGGAGTGAAGTCAGACGGCATTGAAAATGTGAAGGAATCAGAATGAACTCGGCATGTATATATTTATATATATATTTTAAATATAAAGTTTTCAGATGAACATCCCCAAACTAATGAATAAATGTGTATTACCTGTGCAGACGAGTGTGGAATGTGAATGCCTGTTTTAAATGCATGCATGTACACACATTACATCTGCATGTTAGAGGTGGAATATCAAACAGTCAGGCTTTCTACATTCTGTGGCAGCTATGCATCCTAGACATTCACACGTTTATGGGTGAGAAACAAGAGATGTGTGTGGTCTGCCAACCACATGGTTTCCTTTGTAATCTATACATTTGTTTTAATCCCACTGTAATGTAATGCCACATAACTATACCCCTTGCCTTTTAACATAAACTGACTAAATATGCCATTGAATTGATATTTTGGGTTTAAAATGTAGAAGAACATTCAAACAAAAGGGACAGAACATACAAATAAAACAGGGCTAGTGCTTACTATGGGATCAGTCACACTTTTGGATTATCACTGTATTTGTTTTATTTTTTGGGAGTCTAAGAATGGAGAAACAAATGTATCATGTTTGAACAACAAAGCTAAGCTAGTTTTCCTACAAAAACAGAACCGGCGGATCAGGTATGTTTCCCTTCAGAGTGGCCACTGCGACTGGAAACATTTTACTCATTCAGCATGTAAATTATTACAAAATGTTTCACCGCAGACACTTTTCAACGACATACTGAAACTCCATGAAAATATTAAATTGCTTACATTCCTAGAGCTTCTTCACAGTACAATTTCAACCCAGGAGGTTTTTACAGGATTGTTCCCTTTAATGAGGCCTTGGAAAAGCTTATTTTCCCATCTGCGGCCTGTCTCTCGTTCCCATTCAGTTAATCAAATTACACGGCATCTTTAATCCTGCCTTATGAGCCAGTATATTAACTTAAATTCTTCAGACCCTCTAGCAAGTGAGTGGGCGAGATTCAATAGAGATCTATATGCAGCGGTGCATAGGAACATTGTGAGCGTCTCCCTCTCTTTGACAGTGAAGCCGTAGTGGTGATGATGACACCTCGGATCTATTTTTCCACCACAAACAGTACTCCAAATTGATATTTTTACTCTCAAATGGAAGAGTAAACACATTTCAAAATCGCAATCAACAAATTTTTATCAATTTTCTCCCAAAAGCAGTGATGTGAGGGCAGCAGCATGCACTGGTGGGCGGGGCTGATGCTCTAACCCTATAGGGTGGAGTTATTAATGGATGCAAGTGTTCTGCCAATCCGTTAATCGCAACCACGCCGAACCACATCATATATCAGGCAGCCTCACACAGACAGCCAGCCAGCCAAGCGATCGCTCAACCAGCTAGACACTGAGGCAGCAAGCCAACGAGCGAATACACTAAGCTAATCAGGCATTAAGGCAGTTACCCAGACAGTCATTCAGATAGTCATTAAGACAGCTGCATAACCAGTAGTTAACGTGGCAAAGGTAACCCAACAATGCTAAGAGTAAAGTCTGCCATTCTGTCTGCAAGCCAAAAGCAGCCAATGTCCTGGCCCAAGCCTGGAGAAAACAAGTACAGTATGCAATATGTACACCATAAACACAATGTGACACTTAGCACCGGGTCGAGCAGAGATTTATCACACACATTCTTGGCTCTTCACTTAATATACCGCACTGCTGCTGTGACCAAACTTTCACTGCAGGCTCTCAAGGCAATGATCCCGTGACATCGCCTGCCCCTTGCCATCGGCATCTCCCTCTTCCACTTACCAGAATACTTTCCAAATATCTTACTAGACGTTAATCTGTTTTTGGGATTAATACTGAGCAGTAAGGCATTCGAGCCCCCGTCGCCAAAGCCAAACTAAATCTCCCTAAAGCGAGACCAAGTTTTGGTTTTGAGCTCTTAATGTATGAAAGAGTACTGTATAGTGGTATTAACAGAGTTCTACAAACAGGTTGGTGGCTTGATGAATAGTTCCTCCGATATGCGGGCAGGCAGGGTCGTATTTCCTTGTTGTTATGGAGCTACAGATTATTTTTAGGTGCACATATTAAAACGTTTATGTTTCACTCAAGTTTCACTGCGGGCAAATGGTGCTGCATAGTCCTACTTGGTTGGACATCTGTGCAAATGACGTACGCCTGGGTCTCTCTTTTATACTTTTATGCCGCCAAATTTTTACTATATAGCCCAGGAAATACTAAATCACAGAATGCCAAATGTCAGCAGGCATAAAATGATGGTATGTTATCCTGGTTGTGTTGGGGCCACAGTTTGCTTGAGGACAGGCAACAAATTCAGTTTATGCGTGCTGATAAAGCATCCTTTGTGTACTGCTTTGCAAAAACAAACAAAAAAAAACCCAGGTCGAATGTGGCAGTGCATGGAGGCAGCAGTTGTGTGACAGGTTGGTCTCATATATTTGAGAAACAGATTGTGAACACATGTTTGATTCTTTTGCGTTCAAGAATTTGTCTCGCACTGTAATCCAAATGCTATATATTTACGCAGTTGGGAGCCTTTCCAAAATAAGGATAGATATCATTCCAAATCTCCTATCCCTTTCATTTTTTTTATTTGCATTTCTCCCCTGTTCCCTTGATCTATGATAGATGCATACGTCAACTAGAATAATGCCAGTGTCCTCCTGTAGAGGCTTGGCATTTTCAATTGTCAACTGGTCTATGCAAACAACCAACATGTTGAGCTTAAGGGCAGCTGTACTTATTTTCTACATTCTGATCAAATCCAATGGTTATAGTTGTTATTTCATCTGCCATAATCATATTAAAAGTCTCACATGTAAAACCCCTTTAGTTTATGTATTTACAATTAGATAAATGTACAATGAGAAAGGCATACAGCCACCAACTGCTTCATTCTCCAGTGCAAGTATACTAGATAAAATGATTAATATGGAAAAAAAAATAGAAATAGTGGTTTGTTTTGAATATGTATAGTTACAAATACTTTCTAGAAGACAGACGTATGACGACACACACGTATTTATTAAGAAAATCTCACTACAAATGACATGTGTTTTAGAGCAGGATTTTAAAAGCAAGATGAAAGTACATCACATCAAATGGATAATGACACATTTCTTTAGAAACATTTGAGGCAGCATTGTTCCATATTATCTCTCTTCTGTAGGATTTTCCAAACTACATACTTTGAGACATTGAAGGCCTCAGCTTGCATAAGGTATTACAGGAATAATTGTCAAAGGGTTAAATATGTAATATATAAAATGAGGCAATAGTTGACTGGTGTGTAAATGATAAACTAAGAAAATAAAGCTGGGAGAGAAGTCTCGGCATATTCTAATATTGTATATTTGCTTGGTGTTATGTTCGCAGTCATTCATTATTTTTTGGGAGGTTTGTAAACCCTTGCCCCGACAGCAAAAATATGAAGCTTTTGTTTTTTTCTGTCAGGAGATGTTTGTTGGAATTACACTAAGCATACATCTGAAGGAGCTCTCCATATAATACCCTAACAACTGTGACAAGATCCCTGAACAGAAGACTGCTGTATTATGTGTAAAACAAAGGCTTAGACAGTGTATTAGTGACACAAGGAGGAACATTAATATACAGCTATATTAAAGATAACAGAGTCCCAGGGAGCGGATCTGGTGGTATACGCCACATGCTTTAGGATGCTTTAATCATTTGGGACCTAAAAATAAAGGTACTCAACTTAAAATCTTTTGATATATTTTTATTGGGTGATATTTGTTATTCCAATAACAACAATTATTCCCAAATATATACTGTATGTTGTTCTGTTTGTGTTTTGACAAAATGTTTCATGTATATGGGACTAATGTTTTTTTAAGATCCTCTAATGGTGGTTTTATGGTGTATTTACATATCCATTTTACATATCCATTTTATATATATATATATATATATATATATATATATATATATATATATATATATATATATATATATATATATATATATATATATATATATATATATATATATATATATATATATATATATATATATATATATATATATATATATATATATATATATATATATATATATATATATATATATATATATATATATATATATATATATATATATATATATATATGTACCTGTATTGCACTTCTGTCCAGTCTGTTTGAGCACCACCTACTTAACTCAAACGTCTCTTAGCGCCTCCAGTTATAGTTTCTAAAGAGGGTAAAGACTCCCTGCCAAAAGTTGGGTACATCTATCAGTTTGACAGTATGAAACAGTGACGGAACGGATTAAGCAGTTTGCTGACCCCAGTGCTTCAACAAGATCTCTGTTGACAGGTTGTAAATATGCCAGTTAGATTTGGTCACTGTAGTTTATTCTGAAGCCTCAAAGTGGGATTGCACATTTTAAATATGATAGAGAGAGATAGATATTGCACATAATCCTCCTCGAATGAAGGTGCAGTAATAAGGGGGGAAAAACATGAGAGAAAGGGGTAGCCCACTGCAAAAAAAAATACCCATCCGTGCGTCTGTCTATGTCTCTGTGTCCAAAATATACCTTAACTCCTGTGTTGACCCAAGATGTGTTTCCCACAATGTCATTTGAGAGCAGCATGGAAAGAGTATCACTCCGCTGTTGATATGACAAATATAGAGTGGAGCCTTGAGAACGTAGCATAAAGGTCAGCCAGAGTACAGCCGATAAGACTGTATACATCGGAGATCGTCAAATAGCTTTAAAGATGCCATCTGTATGGCAACACGTTACCAAAGCCATTGACTATACCGTTAAGCTAATGCTATGCTACCCTCCATGCAGAGTGTTGACTTCTGTGAAAACAAACATTGGAAATGTGATACTTTATTAGAGTCACATTGTTTACTTATCAGTTTCCAGGGGTCAAGAGGTCACTTCTTGTTTGAATGACCTTTGCAAATCTCCTCCTCGTGGGTGACATTTCAGTGTAACATCCATTTGAGTTCAAAACTTACTATAGCCACCATGTGGTGGTTAAATCTGGACATGCGTATTCATCTCTTTTCCCTTAATCACCATCTCTATCAATTACACCTATTTTTATCTTGATGGGTAACCAAATCTCATCCAAATGTCTTTTAAATGTGCCAATAAAAATAATACCAACAGTTCAAAAGCCTAGACCAAACTTGGAAGAGAAAATATTGTTTTTGTGGCAAATGAATACGTAATTATTTTCTGGATTCCAGTGTAAAAGAAGAGAGAAAAAGAGAGACTGCGTTCCCTCTACTGAAGATGCAGGGAAGCAAACAAAAACCCTCCCCAGGCAAACATGTGGCTGTAGAATGCCAGAATGGAAATTAGGCCAGAATTATAATATTTGTGGCCAGAATCCTTCAGAGAAAGTCTGATTCAAAGCTGGTAAATAAATGTATTTCTCAGGTAGGAAGCTGCTCAGGTATTATTTAATTCAAATGAGCCAATGTACACTTGCAGACCCTCATCTCATTTGTTCTTCATACAGTATGTTTGTACACATGCTGGGGCTGGTCACCTGGCCCGGAGGATTAGAATGCTAACCAGTCTACATTCTGCCCACAGCTTTTGAAATGATTCAATTTTCCTAATCTTGTTTAGCTTTAGAGTATGTGGCTTTGAGGCAATATGGCATCCCTTTTCAATCGTGGATCCTTTGAGGACATTTGCATATCTAAATGTTGTTCTGAAAATTCAGGACAGGCTCTGCTTTGCGGCCCACTGAAAAATAAAATAAAAATAAGGAGCGTTGCCAGGCCAACCTGGAGGCTTAATATATGTTTGATGTGTAGAGATAGCCACCTGCTTTTTTCCCTCTTACTCCAGTTTCTGAGAAATGCTAAACTCCCTCTTGATGTTAATGGGGTAGTCTGCTATTCTTCATAATTCACATCCTCCGATGTAGAAAGGACATTGGGTTTATTCCTACCAAATGGATGACAAAGTTATTTTTTTCTTTCATATATGCTGGTAAAATAAACTGCTAAAGTTTAGCAATGAGGCATATGCTTTCTAGCTTGTTTGTTTCTCCGTCCTTCCCCTTTCTCATTTTCAATGTTACTGGATGAGGGATTCCCAACAAAAAAATGCCGGTCTTGTGCAAAGTTACCGGATACATTTGAATATTTATTTTTCAAAACACAGAGAATCTAATATTCTCCTTGCTTTAGGGAAGTAGAGCTAATGGCCACTCCACTTGATTCAGTAAACCATCTGATTCTACACACATATTAAAAGTATTTGATTTAATTCAAAAGGCCCAAACCTGTGTTGCAGAAAAAGAGCACATTTATGTCCCTCATTGGTTTTTACTCACAGAACCGGGCCTGCTGCAATTACCTGCAAGAGTTAATGTGCAGCCATCTGTAAAATAATTGTGAAGTGCTGAGAGGTTTTCCATTCCAAGTGCTCCCCAATGAATTGAGTGTTAAGTCTTCATGGCACGATGATGCAGAAGACATTTGTTCCTCACATTTTGCCAGCAGGGAAGCAGCAGCAGACTAAATGAAACCAGATTTCCTGCTCATATTTGTGCAACTGCTTGGTTTACAAAGTAAGCTACAACTATGCACTGTCTCAGGACAAATGGTCTCTTTTGTGCGGTAGTAGATGCTGTAACAATGAAATAGTATAGCATTGTATGTTCTTTTGTTTTTGTTAACAATACACAGAAACTGAGAAAAATGTGTTTCCTATAATGACATACAAATCCAAAATTATAAACAGAAATCATCAGGTTGTAGGAAGACTTTTTTTTGCTGATGCACTGTTATCTCTTTTAAAACAAACACACTTTCTCAGACTACAGTACCATAGATTATTCATTTTAGTGATAAATAGTAATTCTCTCAATATTATAATGTGCTACTTTTACAAATAGTGTCAACACATTTTTATCACCAGGACTTTAGAGCTGCTTCTCTTGTAAAGGATGTGTGTCACAGAATATGAATATTGTTTCAGAGACTTTAAAAGATGACGTGAAAAAAAATATTACTCTTTTCTAATCCCAAAAGACCATCTCGATCTCGGAGCTTGGATGCACACTGTGAATCGAGTGAAAAAAAAAGGAAAAAAGTATTAAAAAGGGACAAATATCGCTTCTCTATTCGTCGCTAGATGTATGTGATAAAGCCAAATGTCAGCAAAAATACTAAAGCCGTATGTCAGCAGAGGCGGCTGACAGACGGCGGGGAAGAGGTAAAAATGTTCTATCATGTCCGACAAGGTGTTCTTTTTGAGATTTAAAGATCACTGCACAACTTTAAACATGTTTGTCACTTTTTACTCTGACGCGGGGAACTATCATGGGCTTCACAAGAACTTTATCGGCTCAGGCTCAAGGTAAGGGAGAGCGAGGGGGGGGGGGGGAGAAAAAGTCCATTCCCATTTATCTTAGCCAGGTTCCCTTCAAAGGCAACAAATAAATTACAGTGTACATTTGATACAAATTGATTTCTTAACTCAAATAACAATGTTGTCCCCCCGGTCAGGGCCATGTGTCACTCAGTCGCCAGTCTGAGTGAAAGCCTCAATCTGTCTCTGTGATAGAAATAGGGCTGACACATCTCCACCAAGGAATGCTAATCATGCGGGCCTGGCCTGGCCCTTTGTGGGCAGGCTATGATAAGGAAAATCAGTTTCCCCTCCTGTCAGACAGTGGGGCCCTGCGCCCAGATCGCTGTCTGGAAGGAAACAAGCCACGGGCCTGGAAGTTACTGTCCTAGTTGTTTTGTTGTCTCGGTGTAGCTACATGACGGAGGAGAGAGAGAGTGAGAAAGAGAGAGAGAGATAGGTGGAGGGTGGGATGGTGGCAGAGGTGTGGTGAGTGAAATAAGAGAAATGTAAGGAAGACAGGAAGAGACAAAAGCTGACAGGTGGATGGCGGAGGAACGGTGTAAAAGATAGAGAGAAAGAGAGGAAGAGTATCAAAGAAACAGAGTGAGAGGGAAAGAGAAGGAGAAACGAAGGGAGAAAGAGCCGGACTGACGCTGTGGTTTTAAAGCCTCGGCGGCAGGGCAGCTGTAGCATCTGAGACGGAGGAGCTGGAGTGAACCTCCACTGAATATCTTGAGCCGATCTTATCAACGGCTGGGAGAAATGAGATATTGGCAGGAGCTGTTGAGTGCTCTCACAGCTGAGCAGGTTAATAGGGTTGGAAGGCAGACCACAGGCTAATTGGATTTGCCGTGGCTTGATAAACAGTGGCCAGCCAAACATACAGGTCGACTTCACCACCCCTCCCCTCCCCACCCTACCCTACACCCCCTAAACCCACTTCTCTTACAGACCCCCCCCTCCATAACCACAGCAACCTTAGAGATGGGAGAGCAGAATCAAGGCTATTTTCTTCTCCTTATTCCCAACAGGCCATGGTGTGTGTGCGTGTGTGTATGCGTGTGCATGTGCGTGTGTGTGTGTGTGTGTGTGTGTGTGTGTGTGTGTGTGTGTGTACATGTGTGAACGAGAGAGAGACAGAGTTGGTCATCTACTGATTTTAATCAAATACCATTTAACCTGTCTGACCTCCAAGAGTCATCACACATGGCCAGATCAAGCGCAGTTGTTCTCCCCTCCTGCACGGCATTACAGCAGCGGGTGTAAAGAGGTTCCTCTGTGTAAAGTGTTATTTCAACACCTTTTCTTTCAAAAAAGAGAAATGCCGGGTTTCCACATCATCGCCCTTTTTAATCTCAGATCAAAACAAGTATTATTTATTCGATAAGACCCAGTTACAGCACCCTGTCGGGGAGGGGGAGCGTGTGGCTTCAAAAGGGATTCAAAGTCAGCCTTGAGTTAAAAAGAATATGGACTGGCCAAACGCAGGTGCAGGAAATGCATATGGGTATATGGGCAAATGCGATGCACTGCAAAAAGGAAAATATGAAAAAATTAAAAATAATTCCTCAAAGAAATGTATTCCTGCAATGTATTCAATGTCATCAAATGGAATTCTGTGTTTGCATTGACTGTGTTTGATTTGTCAAGCCGAGATACAGTTTCGGCGATGAAACCATTCTAAGGAGGTGTTGTATGTTTCCTAATGGTTGCTTAGACACAAACAAGTGAAAGCCTACGAATGATCCAGTCAGACTGTTTACGTGCACAAACCTTTGCCCAGCGGGAAGCTCACATCAAAGACTACACTTCCCACTCTTCTGGGTTAGAGGCCATCCAATCAGCAATTCAGAAATCCATACATCTTTGTTTGGGTGTAGAAGGCAGAGGCTCCTCTGACTAACTTTTGTTCCCTAAACTTGTTTTGATCATATTCCAGTAGGTGGCCAGCGTTTGATTCTGTATGTTTGCAAATGTTTTTGCCAATGTGCTGTGTACACTTGGGTAGAGGGTCTTATGTGAGGGAATTATTTGTACTTGGAGCGTGAGGGCGAGGGGGAAAGCGTATCCATCGAAATCTATTTACAAGGCGAGGGACTTTGAGAAGCAGGCGACACAGACAGACACAGACAGACACAATTTTTTTTGAAGGAATAGTACCCACTGTGAAACACCCTGGGGTGTCACACTGTCCTCATTTATATAAACAGCCCCAACCGGTGGATAACTCCTCTGCATACTTGGGTATAGCCAGATTGGCTTAGTTAGCGAGAACCCCACACAAGACAACCCAAGGAAAAAGTATTTGGAAATAGAAAGGGGAGAAAGAGAGGACAGCACATCAGGCTGCCTCTGGATATCCATTCGCGAGAGAGAAAAAAAAACATCAAGGCCTCAGACGGCTTTGAAAGGAGAAACTAAAACAGTGATTGATGTGGAAAGGGATGTTGGACGTCAACTGTTGGACAGACTGCATTTGGTAAAAGTTCACAAATTTGCAGATAAGCCCCAATGTAAACCCAGAGCGAACTAGCCGAAAGAATTATAATGGCCTTTGGGGACAGGCAGGCTACTATCTGTTTGTAAAGTCCATTTTTGGATAGATAGGTTTGTAACATTAGACAAACATGGACAATTTTACAGTGTGTGTACATTCTGTAGGAACAATTATATCAGCACTCTGGGAGAGGGATAAGAGCACAGCAAACTAGACTTAGATGGCTCCTATGGGTCCTGCTAAATAGACACAGTCGTTACATTATAAGAGGAAGAGATCAGGAGGAAGGAGACGGGAGCATGACAAAAAGAGAGAAAAGAGGGACAGAGAATAAGAAAGAGGGACAGACTCTTCCTTCATCTCTTTATCTCAACCATTGTGGGGTGATGGCGGGGTTGGGATGGGGGGGCATTTTGGCATGGGCCGTCTCACAGACTGAATTCATCAGCCCCTATAACTTCAACTTGCCCATAAAGAATTTATGAATCCTCGGATAGTAATCGGCTGCATCCATTTCCTGAAGAAGAAAGGACAACTGATGTCTGTTAAACAGCCCAAAGGGACTGACCTCCACTCCCGTCTATTGGGTACACAGGAGACACACACACACACACACACATACACACAAAGAGGCCATATGCTGATACTGTATGTTCAGACTGTGTGCACACGGATACAAGAAAATCCCACCTATAACTTTTTAACACCTTGTATTTGAAATTGTTACACGTGTAAACATTGCTCGCTATATGCAACAAAAAAACAGACTTAGTTGGTTTTACTTAGTTACAAATGAAAATGGCTGCTTTTGATACTGGTTGTATACAGTAGACAAGGATAAACAATAATGTTGTGATCAGCTGAGTGATTGAAAATGCCGACTTTCTGTGCAGATATTTGATTGTACACATGTAAGATGTGATTCTTCTGAACATGTATTATTCAAGTCAAGAAGAGGAAAGACAAATGAGTAAGAAATAGGTGGGATTTTTACAAAGTCTGCAATTAAACTCACAAAGGTGCTAGGAGGAATTTTTAAATATTTCCGAAAAAGTCTAATTTTTCCTCTGATTATCATAAATTACATGTAACAGCAAACATCAGAGATCATCTGTGCAAAGAATGCTGTTTTTATATAGCTTTTCTTAATGCCTTTGTCATAAGTACGCTCACAGGAACTACAGCTGGCGTAGTAAAAACACTACCGCTTTTGTCCAAAGGGGGAGCAAGAATGAACAAAAACTGAAAGTTCCTTTATATGTCACATAAATAATGTACAGTATATTAATTTCACCTAATAAAGCAATAGTATTGTCTAAAATACAAACGTGCAAATACATCCTATTGTTCTGTCTGTCTGTTTCTGTCTCACTCGACAGCAGTCGCGGATGATTAGCACCTCAAGTTGTTTTTAGGAGCACAAACTCCTCCTGGTTTGGGATCTGGCTGGGCATGAAGTGGACAGAACACAAGCGCCCTTATCTGGCTTGGCCCGTGTTTTCACAGCTGACCATTCCCGTCTTTTTTCCTGACTATCGTCTTTCAGGCTCTGCTCAGATTCCATTCCTCACACATCAGAATGGAGACATTCATCTTAAGGATGACATCTGTGGTGAATTTCACAATAACTTAATAGTCATTCAGCACATGGGGGGGAAGGCTATAGGGAGGGGGTTATGATTGTGGGGAATAGGGGATTAGGACATATAAAATGTTAAAACCCTGCTACGTGGGTGTGGGGAGGTTGCGCAGAAAGTTTGAATTTGGTAACTCAAGCTAATGTGGTTTGTGGTCCTCCAGAGGCTGGACAGTAATCCATGGCATGATACATTCAAGCCCAGATATGTAATATGTTTTACCAAGGCCATAGGTTCCATATAATATCATTAGCTCGCAGTTAACACAAGAATTTGCAAGAGAAGCAAGTGTTTGTTTACTTTCTTCTCAAAGAGAGTGCTGTTAAAGCCAAAAGTAACACCACATTTTACATTGTAGGAACACGTGTCATGCACTGAACTGCTTGTGTTGGTCTCACTGCCATGGTTACAGAGTGGATTGAGTTTATTTTCTATTCCTATACACCCGAAATACATCAGTTTGCTTTAGGGTGTATTAAAGTGAGCGTCATCGTCATTGTTCAAACAAATTACAAATCCCCAGTTTATGTGGCTCTTAATATTGTTAAAGTTCACAGCTTGACACATTGTCAGACAGACAGCAGTGTTTTATGAGAACTATCTCTTTGCTCCAACACCTATATGTGATTTGTATCTGCCATGATCCATATGGTGTGGATGATGTGCTTTGAAGAGACCCATCAGTCAGTTAATCTAAAAGAAAATAGTAGCGGCAAGATATCTCTCTCTCTCCTCAAAACAAACCAAAGCTAGGGAGAGGGAGAGAGGGCAGGGGAGAAGGGGGATTCAAAGCAGAGCAAAATCAGCTCCTCTCAGAGATGGAGAGGGTGGTTTAGAGGGGGGATTAAGGCGCTCCCTCACCGTGGAGCCAGCCTTTATAAAGGTACATCATATTACTTACCAGCTTCACACTTCCATAGATATATCATCATCGGCCTCCCACCAAAGCATGGCTGTTATGCCTGTGTATTCTGTCTCAAACAAGATTAATACTAGCATACTTGTTGCGTGAGGGAACATAGTGACAGTAAGCTGACAGTACCTACTGTATGTAAAGCTTACGCTCAATTCAATGTCTGGTTTAATGTGTGACCCTGTGGAGATCACACAGTAAATGCACCTCAACTCCGGATCAGCTCTAGTATGACACCTTGTGAATGTATTTCAATAGACGTACATATAACGTAAGTATCACATTTTGTGACAGTGTCCTCTTTTTTTCTGTAGGGCTTTGAAAAAATGTACTATTGTGTAAAATGTTCAGAATAGCTTTGTGACTATACGGTGATGTCCTGCTATTTATTTGGAAAGCTATTGGATGTCCTTCACAAACCTACTGTGAACTGGAGAGTACTACCTTTCAATCTTTTTGCAGCAGCCTATATACAAAATGGAATAGAGCACAGATTGTATCCTGGAATTTAGACACATTTCTGGTTAGTCCCCCAACTGAATCGCGAAAGACCTCTTTATTTTACACCAATTAAAAAAGGGAAACCCTACAAAGCTAATGTGTAAAAAAAAAAAATATATATATATATATAGAGCGAGAGAGATACATACTCTTTCATGTCAAGTCAGTGTCCTAGAGTAAGATTAGTGCTGCTGTGAACATGTTTGACTAGTCAGTTCACTGCCTGGGGACTCTCCCCAGGCAAAATCCATACTCAGAGTCCTGGGCTGCCTTCAGAAGCAAGCCACGGGAATGATTAGTGCTGCTCAGCTGAAAGGCACAAAGGGGCCCATTGGCCGGCCCTGAAAGTTTCAAAGTGAAACCGGTACACCTTGTGTCTGTGTTAATTGATCACAGGCACATTATCTTGCCTGTTCGAGGCTTAATTTGCCTTCTGAATCAACACCTTTTGTCGACTACTGCAGTCATTTGTTGGAAGGGGAAAAAAGGAATCGCTGCAGCTTATTCATTCCAAGCAGGTGTGAGTCCCAGCCAATTTTCTGCTCCCTTTTGTCAGTTAGCTTTCTCGTGCAGGTTTAAGAGCGTTTTCCTTGACACAGAGGAATTAAGCTGCCCCTTTTCAATGTGATGCATCAACGTTATAGAAATCTAAACAGGAATGGAACATGCAGGGTGAAATAATGTGCATGTGTTTTGCAATGAATGAATAAATGAAAATACTTGTCCAAAGGGGAGATGATGTGATAGGGTCCTGGTATGGTTACCACTTCCCATAAGGGTTGGAAACGGAAAAACATTGAGGTCAACAATTGCAATGACTGTATATATGTACGTGCCCACGTTTTAAAATAAATAATAGGTGCAAATAAACAGTAAAGCACATTTTCCACTAGGATACAACACAATACAATCAGTATTTCAACCATAGGTATTTATATTTAATCAAGGCTTTTGACAATTCATGCATCAGTGCCTCAGAAGATCAGGAATCTATGAATACATAAAGTGAGAAAAATAATATGAAAAAGAGTATAGCATAAGTTAAAAACACATCTCTCATATAGCTCACTGACAGGTATAATACATTTATACATTATTTGCAGATGTACATCCCAAACCTATTCTACTTTCAAGCCGTAAACAATGTGAAATGCTGATACATGTCTTTCAAAGCTTTTTTCAAAAGGATAGGACTTATCTTCATTCACATTGTAATAATATTGTCACCTTAGTGGAATATTGATGGGGTGGATATGCCTTTGCAGTAACTACCCAGACAAATACATTTCAGACAATTCATACAGGCAACAAAAAAATTGTGAAGCTAACAGAACTGAC
The DNA here is from genome assembly GCA_026929865.2 of Hyperoplus lanceolatus. Lineage (NCBI taxonomy): Eukaryota > Metazoa > Chordata > Actinopteri > Uranoscopiformes > Ammodytidae > Hyperoplus > Hyperoplus lanceolatus. The sequence continues at coordinate 13,430,364 of CM049401.1, read as the reverse complement.
TGAAATAAGGAACAAATTACGATAAAAGCTCAACTATCACTGTCTTTTCCCTCTAGCTAGAGATGACAGTTATTATGATGCAGAGACTATGGTGGCAGCTTTGTTTGTTTATTAGTATATTATTTTTAGATGTGTATAAAGGTAGCAAGCTGAAGCAAACTACATAATTCAAACAAAAAAGTTGAATTGGAATACCTGATATAACGTGTTAGCACATTTTAATAGCACATATTTGTGGGGAAACATAAAGCTAGCACTGTCAGTTTCACAGATACACTAAACTGACACAATCAAACATATTTTCTGGGGCTCCAGTAACAACCTCCTAACAGGATAATTGCATGCCCTTTACTGTATTGAGGCAGTATTCAATTAAAAAGAAGTCCTATTTTATTAAAAACATGTGTTTTTCTTCTTAGACTCACAAGCCCCTGACAAGGTGTTAAATGTCTTTGAAAAAGTGACTCATAGGCTTATTCTATGACACTGTTGGCTTATTACAGTCGACAACTCACTATGCATTGGCTATGCGATAAGGATGTTATCGACACCGTGGTGTCTGCGCAACGAGGGTGATTAGAAGACGTATAGTACAAACACTTCCATTTTGACTTCAGAAACCTTACCTCCACCCATTTGTAGCTGCACAAATCTATCACAGGAGGGGATCAGCTGAGGGAAATGTGTATTTCATTTCAGTTACCGTCCCTATTCTTAATGGGCAGCCATCCAGAGAGAATGAAATGATTGATTTTTGTCATCCTGAATGAGGATAAATGAATCCATGAGGAGGAGGTGGAAGAGGAGAAGGAGGGAGGTGTGTGTGTGTGTATATATGTGTATGTGTATGTGTATGTGTGTGTGTGTGTGTGTGTGTGTGTGTGTGTGTGTGTGTGTGTGTTCGTGCGTGCGTGTGCTTTCCTTGCACGTCTGGCTAGACAGAAACTCAGCGTACGGCCGTAACAGAGGGAAAAAAGAATAGTGTGTGTGTGTGTGTGTCTGAGAATCGCTGCCCGTATGTGTTGGCGTGTGCACGCCTCACATGCACACGCATGTTCACTTATACTTTGCTTCTAAGGTTACCTAATGAAATATTGATGGGCGATGTGGGAAGTGCGGGGGCTGGCTTGGCTGGGGGTTGGTGGTGTTGGAACTGTAACTGCTGCTTCCTGTAGCTTGGGACATCTCTGTCACTCTGGATCTGCCGGAGACAGCCCGGCCCTAATTTAATCTGACTTTAAATGAGTCTGTATCACAGGAGGTAAAAAAATGTGAACTTACTGCACTGCAAAGAGGAGCAGGAGAAGGAGAGAAAGAGGAGTGACAGAGAAAAGATGGTGTCAAAATACACAACTCAAACATTTCAAACGCATCGTAATCAATATTTAACATCGCCTGTCAAAGATGTCTAATATATACTATTACAATGTGACAGACCAATGAGCTCACTGTATAGACGACACAGGGCAGCTCAGGCTTATTATAATGTCTGACTGATGTTATACTGCAAGTGCGACTCCGCTAATGGACTGAGATACATCTCGGGGTTCTTTTTATGATTAGATGCAGTTAGTAGTTTCTCAGGGAAATGTGGCAAACTGTGAACTGTTCGACAGTGACGAGCCGCTCTACAGAGTGGCTGCTACATAATTACCTGCCTCTGACACCATTTAGTGTGTCCATCTCACCACAAAACCTGAGACTGAGGTCTTTTAATAACTACCACGAGTCACATTGTTTGAATCAAGGGTGGCTTTTCCGATTTGGCTATGTAAAGCTATAGAGGCAATATATTTCCTTGCTAATGATCTCTCAAAACAGCTGTGTCTGTAAAGATATACAATGGTCATAGGAGAGCTTCCAAAGTCAATATATATTTAAAGTGCCATGTGATTCCCTTTTAGCCTTTGAAATAATGTTAAACATGTGTCTGAGTGAGGACAAACCACTGAGACTCAAGAGTAGACATGAAATTGGGCCGAAAATGCTATTTCCGTACACTCCCAAACAACCTTAGTTCAAGCAGCCAGTTTTCCAGTTGTGCTGTGTTTTTAGCTGACACGTTTAATCCAGGTTCTTGATTCCACTGTGTCTAAATAGCTGGATAGATGAGGGCGCGTGTGCCAATAGTTTATGAGTTCCCGAGGAGAGCTGGGAATAATTGATGCAGCTCCTGTGAGTTCAACCAAAGGATATTGAGATGTTTTAATAATATATTTAAGATGGAGCAAATGCAGCACCACTGAAATGAGATATCATTGACCAGCCAAATACTGTTCCGAAACGACATCCACGATAATTGCACAGCAAGTCATATGCAACTGCCAAACTAAATGAGTCACATGCTTGCAAAAATGTGAACATGGTGTTTTGATTTGTTTGGCACCCACAAATGCCAAAAAGCCATCTCAGTACTCATCTTTGCGGCACGGATAACTAAATGTGCCAACCTGAGCAAAAGTTGGTCTGTGTGGAATGAGAGTGATTTTTTTTTTATCTTGTCCATCATTCTGTGTGTAGCAAGAGTTTAGGAATAATCTGCTAAAAATCTACTGGTACAAAGATTATACATATTCCATTCTCAAGTGCTTCTCTATCTTAGCAAGACCAATCGTAAGCCTTTCAAGCTTCTCTTCAGAATAAACATCTAAATCACTCCACACTTTCACTCACACCTTTTTTTAAATAAACCACTGCACGAGAAAAATAGAATTAATATAGTTTATATTTATCGGGGCCTCTTATCAGAGTGGCAAAATGTATTCGACAACAGTAAACACTATGTTTTTCTCCTCGCTATCTCTGCTAACATGATGACGGCTAGCGTGCACTAATCTTGTAAAGTCAACCTTATAAAAAAGGGAAGAGACGACGGATGGGGCCGGGGAGAAAAAAGGGCTGGACGGACAGCTATGTACGGGATTTGTATCCGCGCTGGGAAGATGCCCCTGTCCCTATCCAATGTAAGGTTATAGGAATATCATAATCCCCTCCTCTGAGCTTCTTTGCGCGGAAGATGATGACTAAATTTCCAGTGTCTTATCACACACTCCCAGACTGGAACTAGTACAAGGGGGTTCTGAGGAAGGAACCCAGCATGAAAAGTGCCGGGGATGAGATGATCAGATTAACGGTGGCTATTGGATTTTGTTTGTGGTGGTTTGCAATCGGAGCGAAGCAGGCGTTGTTCAAAATGCCCATGGAGATGCAAAGCCTCCACCGATCCTTTCACCCATAAGAAAAAAAAACCTTCTTCCTGGGGGTTTTTCAGGAGGGTAATGTGGGGTACTCCTGCAGGGCTAGGTGGGGGTTGCGTTGGGACGTGGGACACACACACACACACACACACACACACACACAAACACACACACACACACACACACACACACACACACACACACACACACACACACACACACACACACACACACACACATATTTAACACTTCAGGGGGCTTGGAGAGGAAGGGAGGGGGCGAGTTGTGTATTTTATCAGGTGGGTGGATGCTGGACTACTTCACGCGGTGAGACAAGTGGGATTGACTGGCGGTATTCAGCAGGACACGGGCTGGTTGAGTGTCGACGGCTGCCTTGCGAGGAGGAGGAGGAGGAGGAGGAGGAGGAGGAGGAGGAGACGGCGGTATGGCACTTCAAGAAAACCTCACCTGAGGCACAGCAGCTGCGAAGGCATTGTGGATTCAGGAGCCTCTCTCTCTCTCTCTCTCCTACACCATGTGAGGGGCTGGATCGGGGAGGAGACACCAGGCACATGCCTCGGAGGAGAGGCGGTAAAGTATAGGGGGGGGGGGGCAAAGGAGGGGATGGGGAGGGGTTGTTTGGCTGGTGTAGGGGATGAGCTCCACCAAAAAACCCAAGATAACAGAGCACAAGAAAATGTGTCATTGTTCAATTAGACAGGAATGAGATCCAAGTAAAGGGATATTCTGTATAGAGAGAATGTGCCCTTAAGGTTCCAATGGCAGTATCAATCACTGTAATGACTGTGGGATAGAGTCTTAATGATGATGAAGTAAAAACTATATACTGTATTGAGGAATGGGGGCTATTTCTAAAGGGAATTATTGCTGCACTCCTGGGAAAAGATTCCTTTAGAGGAGATACTGGTGAAGTCCAGGACAATATAGTACAATCTTAAAGAATACAAGGACGTAGTGTTTTTTATATTGTATGTCTTGATTTTTGATAATGTTCAAGAATAATATCTCTTGCTTGTATGATTTATTAAGAAGTTCACATCATCCTAGTTTAAAACAAGAGGCTTTAAGGCTGCTGAGCACATGTCTATACTATTCAAATTCAAATGCATGGATCCCTCAAGAATTCTAGTCTGGCAGGCTATTTTCCCACATGTTTCATTTTGTTAAGTGATGCAAACGGATGTCAATACCGGTCTGTACCATTTACCTTGAATACCTCGTTTGGGACGGTGGACAAAGAAGCGGCTTTGCTTATATGACATAATACGGCGGGTGCACTTTGTACCCCTAAGCTAGGTCATTTCAATAGAGAGAAAGCCACTGAGTCAGCTTGGCGAGACAATGTCGATAAGGTAATGGCACGGATCAATACCAAAGATTTGGGCCAGATCTTAATTAAAGAAACAACTGCTGATACAAATGATGTTTTCAATGTATTGATATGGCGGGAGGGCAAAGGGCGGGCTGGCTTTAGCGGAGCAGCTGATCAATGTACTTAACATTAGCATTCCTTTTCATCATGTACCAAGATCACTTAATTCTCCCTCTCCTCCTCCTTGTTCTATCACTCTGTCATCCCCCCTCTCTCTCTCTATCTCTCTCTCTCCAAACACCTTTTTTTAACCATCTGAGGCAGCCAATGTTCCCTCCCCCACCTCACAAGGTGAACTTGAAGGTCTGCAAGGTTGTGCTTGTATGTGTCTCAACTTCCTGTGGTCATTGTGTGGTTAAACCAGAGGAAAATCAAAGACACTGTTAAGACCAACAACAGGATTCTGGCATCAAGTGTATGAAAATCACTTGTCTTTCACACAGGGAAAAAAAACACTCTTTCAATTACACAATGCTAATCTTCGGGAACAGCTATTTCTCTTCTCTTCAATGCACAGGTTAATGATGTCAGATCATTGAAAGGGGATTTCTGGATTACTCATATGAAATTGTTGATCTGTTCTTTGTATTGTTCCCTTGTGTATTGTTCTTTGGAAGAACAGGTTGAAAGGAGGAGCTTGTCATGACTTAGAAAGATGAACAAAAACCAACCCCCACATTGTAAATTCCTTATGCAGAGACCAAGACAAGAGAGTCTCTGTTGTCTCCAGGCAACGGTGAGGGGGGGAAAAAATTAAAATAAATAAAACTTCAGATGCTGCAGCCTCTCGTGAATGGTAAAACAATAATTATTAAAAGGGAAGCTGAATTGATGGATCCCATTAAAGCTAACACAAAGTCTCCAGAGGCTTAGCAGCACAAACAGTCCAAAGTCAATAGTGTGATTCCCCAGGTATCCCTGACCAGGACCCAGTTTAAAGAGACATCAATCTGGGATGTCAGTTCCCAGCTAATGAAGCTACAGCCGATCAATATTCAGGATACTACCACTACCGTAAATGAAGTACTAATGCTTGTAGAGATCTCACCATACAGGCTTCCCACAGAGAAGTTACATCTTAACTGGGAGGGTCAGTCACAAAACATTGTCAAAATATGACAGTCTGGTTAAAGTATGTATGAGTTGCTAAATGTTATTTTATGTATTATCTATTATTTATTGAGTTGTATGAAGATGGTAACATGTATGTTTAAAGAAAGACATTTGGATAACTGATATCAAAACTATCTAGCCTAATGTTTCCCATTGATTCACAATTAAGTAGAATATATACTGTAACTATTTATCTATGTATGGTCACTAAAAACAATGCATTAAAATCCATATGTCAGTGTCTTATCCCTGTCTCTACTGAGTATAAATGTGAAAATATGACATGCTAAACCAAAATAGTATTTTAAGACGTCTTTTAGGGTCACAACTTGCTATCCAACTCCTAATTCTGGAACATAGTTCACAGACAGTTATTTTTTTTTTGGGGGGAGGGGTGTTATTTGTTTAAAGGTCACATATTATGCTAAATGCACTTTTTAAATGTGTTCTAACATATCCATGGGTCCACGGTGTGCCTAGAGACTGCCAAAATATTAAAAAAATAACAATCTCTCCCCCACCCCTCCCCCCCAATATACTCCAGTCAGAATTCTCCTCGTTTCTGACCTCACAAACTGGAAAGCCAGAAGCTTCCACTGTGCAGCCCACACCCCTATTTCTTATTGGTCCACGGCCCCGACAGACAGAGGGCGAGGCGTATCTGGCTTCGCTTCCGGACAGGGGGTGGGAGGAGCTCAAAGATTGTATATTTACGAGGGGAGCTGCAGCTCTTTTTAAAAAATAGGCCATTGTGAGATTAGCTGAACATCGTCAGATACATGCTAAGCATTACAGCATTATTTTTCCTGAACATTCTAAGAAAGATCTCTAACTGTAAGTCATTGTCGGCCTACATGTAGAAACTGAATAAATGTGATAAGCAAATTAATAATTGGTAACCTACTTATTCCTTTGCTACATGCACATTCTTTCCAAAATCTAAATTATTTTATTCAACAGTCTTATTTCTCTCATTCTTTTCATTTTACGCATCACATGTTAATGCTACTGAAAGTTTTATCATTCCCATCCATTATACTAATGCATGTGATACGTGAAAGCTCCTTAAATCATGTATTAGGGCATTGTGCTATGTAAAACAGTCCATGATTTTGACTATTTTAGGGATGTCCAGGACATTTGTATTTGAACGCAGCTGATGCTCTCAAAAGAGCAACATGGAAGGAAAAGTGTCTGTAGTGTGCTATCTAATGCATTAGTGTCAAAATGAAAATTGTATATTTCATTTATTTAATAAACAATAAATATTTAATAAAATACACAATATATACGTTACACACACACACACACACACACACACACACACACACACACACACACACACACATCTTGAACTGTAGGTCCTGGTTTACAGCCTTCACATAGTGCTGTCTGCAAACACAAAAAAAGCAACAACAGCCATTCACATTTTCCCCCTAAACTAAATATTCATGTAACAAACCACAAACCACAACCTTTTTGAAATCAAATGCATTGGGTACCAAAGCACTGAAGGCTATAGTGGATGTAGTATCTCAATCATTACCAGTTAATAAGAGGGCTAGGTGTGGTAGAGGATTGACTGACACCCTAATACTGAAATAATTTCCACTTTTTCACCACATCCCTCTCACAGGCATGGAATTAGTATTATCACATCAAAGGCTTCCGTTAAAATGGGTATAAAAATCATTTAAACAGACAGTGGCGGTGATTATTCAAACTAGGTTATTTGCCAGGGTGTGTATGTAATACGGCATCGTCGTCAAGACAACTTCATTTCCCACTAAATTGCTGTCTGCCACCAGTATAAGTAAATTTGCTACTGTTTTATCAGCATCATTGTGTCAAGTTAGGAGGATAAATCAAACAGTCAATCTGATCAACAGGAAATGAACACACTGTGAATAATGCAATGACTGAAAGGAGAGCGGATTGGTCCGTTGATGTGTGGAATGTAAATTTCCCCTGGGTTTTTTTCTTCTTAAAAGCAAAAAAATAGCTCTCATCTTTCACTGAAATGTTGGCTTATCATAGGGACTGTATTTATTACCTGTTACTTCAGTGGGCTGACAGATGAATTGAAAATGTATAATGCTGCTGAACCGTAATGTGCACACATATGGGTTAACACAGGTAAGAATATGGAAGGCCTGCTATTTGAAAGCATATCGATACAGTGACCTCGGGTAGTGTTTCTGATGCCAAAACAAGCTTTTGGCCCACACTGAGGTGCAATACTATCAGATTTCACCAGCTTAAACACATAACCAAATAAAATGTCTGTATATAAATTTCACTGGTAGAAAATATAAAAAACACAGAGAACCATTTAAATCCACAAATGCACCTTTCACCAAGGTGACTTTTATTAAAGTTATTAAAAATGCTGAAACCCTTTAACATGAACCGTCTGAGTTTCCTTTTCAACTTTTGTAGGTTTCAGAGGGCTGCCATCAAAACTGATTTGTGTTTTCAGTGGCAATGGAGCACATATTTTATTGTATTTGGATAAGGACTTGCCAATGTTGCAGTAAAACCAAATGAGAGAAACGTCAAACTAATTTATGATCACACATTTTGCTACTCTGCTACATTTTGTCATCAAGCAGGTCAGTTAGAAACTCCACAGCCAATTACAAAATTGTGAATCCACTTTCTGACTGTTGTTCTTTTTTGAATCGCTACCTTTAACATGAGCTCACTACAGTACTCCATTTCACCACAGTATTCCAACACACTGAAAGTACCTTTTCTTAAACTTAAGAGACAATCCTCCCCTAAAGATTGGACGAGACAAAGAGATAAAGAAGGAAGCAGAGCCAGAAAGAGAGAAAAAAACAACACATAATGGAGTTTGCAGGTCTTTTGTGGAGCTGATATTGTCTCTTAGTTTGATGTTTGCCTTCGGGATAAAAAGAGCTCCTCTGGAGTAACAATATACACCAAAATAAAGAATTGAGCTTGAAAGAAAAAGGGACAACAGCAATAACGGAACAATGGTGCACAATGGCAGGTATTTAACTGCCCGAGGAGAAGAGGGATGGGTTTACGGTCATGTCTCCCAGAATAACGCCTCACAACTAAGGTCACCAGAAATGTTTCCTGGCTTTTCAAAACCTGCCCGGATTCATTATATTTTGAGGGGATCAGGCCAGAGATTCATGAACAGCGGTTTAACCCCCCCAATTAGTCAAAGTCCCTCTGAGGCATTCTCTATCTCGTGTTGATACATGAGGCTACGGTGACAAACCCGCCCGGGGGTTAGGTGATTCAACTCCAAAGTGAGTTCAAAGCACTCTTGTTAAACTTGGAACACTATACCACACTGCCGAGGATATAGGTACACCCTGAACAGGCAGCCGTGGCCAGGCGCTGTATCAAAACACATGAAAACTATAGAGAGCATGGATGAAGGCATCACGTCATCACTGTACCCAATGTTAAAATGACACCGGTGATTGTAATGATTAAACATGAGCGGTAAGTCCCAGTCAAAAATAACACATCATTAGCAGAGAAACAAGTACTGGATTTTAAAAAGACACTCACCCTTCTGTCTAGTCAAACTATAAAACGTAATTTTTAACAGCATTTTACCATGATGATGGCTTCTTGTGGCAAGAACTAAGTATAGAACTTAAAAGGTGGAATCAGCTATTCTGGACCCCATTAACATTGTATAGGCTGCGCATTAACACTGGATTGTATTTTCAGCACACACACAATCCAGACAGGTAGTTAGTGAGGAGAGATTCACTGATTTTGACAAAGTGATTTTGACAACAAGCGTTCTCCAGAATCACTAACCGCACCTTTAATTGACAATAAATATATGTTTAGTCTATGTTGCCAGTTTTTGGAAAGTGCAATAATAAGCGGTTGTGCCTTGTAGTATAGCATACAAAATATAATGCCTAAATTATTATTGACAAAATAAAAAAAACACATAAATTCCTAGAAATTATTCCCACATATCTTGTAATTGGCCCCAGTCTATAAATACTTCCTGTTAATACCTTATGTTACCTGAGCCTCATGTTACATTTAGGCCGTACACACATGGCCAATATAGAGCTTCACTGTAATATACCCATAGTTATAGATCCCATTTTCCTCCTGGTCTTTGGCATCACAAGTAGTCCACAGGATTTGTTACAATAAAGCATGGTACTAATTCAGAATGGTAGTACGGTAGTCGATTTAGTGGTCTGCTTAAAGATGATAAAATAGAATATCCATAAGCTATTGAATCAAATAGTTTGTAGAACTTGGGAGACAGCTTGTGCATATAACAGTGTGAAAAGTAGATTGTGATTGTTATATCATAACAAACATATAATTGTTTTGGTAGTTAGTACTTTCCAATTATAACAACCTATCTTCATGTTTACTTCCAGTGCACGATATAGTGTGATAAACCAAAAACAAAGTGAATTGAACATACATAGGTTGGGGTGGACGTAAGGCTTACAGTAGGCCTATGTTTAATTCAAACCAAATGTGTATTTATTTATTGATGATGACAGTCTGCTTTAACTTGAACCTGTTTTGTGGCCTAAATGTAGCAACATCTTAACCAGATGGGTGGCGGATGTGAAAATACATATGGGTCTTTTAGGATGGGACCAACATATGACCTATTTTGTCATTTAGGCATGAGGACCTTGGTGTACAGTGATGTAAGCAAATATATGGCCATTTTGCTCTCATCTCTCCATAACAGAAAGATTAAACAATTCCTCACTCCCAGAGGAATTGGCCCAAGTCCAATTCAATTTTTTCTTCCTCCTGATTCTCTAATAGAGATGTCAGGAGAGTGGAGATTTTTGCCTTTCAAAACTGCTTTTTGTTTATCTATATCTCAAAAAGCTTTCTACTCATCAGTGAGTAATTCCAGACTGTTCCAAGATGATAGGTGAGTGAATAAGAAACATCGCCTGAAGCAACTAAAGAAAGTGGCGGAAAATAGGGAAAAAAAAGAAAAATAAATATATAAGAGGCGCAGTGAAGAATGCAAGGAAGATAAATAAGACAGATACTTTGTTTCATTGTCAGTGGCACTCCGGGGTTATTTGAAGCACTTATTTATGCACTGTAAGCAGAACAATACCGGCGAGCAGAAATGATTAAATACAGACTCTTCAAGCAATAGACATCTTATTGTAGTGGGCCCTGGCTTGCCACTGGGCCAGCTTGATAAAAGCACTATGAGCTGATAGCTGATACAATTTGCCAGCCGATTTGAATGGGAGAGGCTGGGAGGAAGGGGGCTGCGGCTCAGTTGGTCTGTCGCTGACAGCCTGTATAAGCTATAATAAAATCATTAGAATGTAAATGCTTTATTGCAAAATAAGAGCCTCAAGCTAGGATGACATTATCTGCCACCACCCCCGAATGAAAGCGCCGATTAGCATTCCCTGATTCAATGATAGAAGCAACTTATCTTTATTAAAATTTCTCAAATCGAGTCTTCATTTTTTCGTGATTGAGTTTTAAGCAAATGTAATATCCAGTTTGGTTTGTGTATGAAATGGGTGTGGGGGAGGGAGGGGGGAGCAGGGTGCCCCAGAAATAATTAGTGTACACAATTCTTCCCTACATGTGTTTCATAACCAACAAATTGGATTTCATATTTGACGTGTCACTATCTAATACATTTGCATGAAAATGTGGGGCTGAGTTTACAGAATAATTACTGAAAGTGTACACCTCTTTAACATGTGTCTCATAAAAATGAAATTTGATTTGTTTGAATGTGACTATCACGGTCTTGCCAAATAATTGTTGTGGAATATGAGGGTAAGACTCTGACTTGATTTAGACGTTTATATTCATGACACACACACACACACACACACATACACACACACACACACACATTTTTTCAGCTGAGTCTTTAAGCTGGGCATTGCTTAGTAGGCAGCCAGTCAATTCTTATGCAAATAGCCTGTGACTGAGTATGGGATATTATATGCTGTAGATCAAATGTCACACTGGGAGTAAGAGTTTGTGTGATATAAAAATGGCTGACTTACACATTGTTCTGTAGTATATGCTTCCTAATTTGATATTCCTATTTAATCTTTTAGATGTTATACCCCCAAATGTACAGTTGTCAAGGAATGCTGGTGACATAGAAGATATCCTTTGAGTTGTTAGTGCAACATGTCACCACTCTATTCAAATAGCGGATGTATCTGGTGTCATTTTCATCTTTTAACCCTGGCTCATCTTGTAAACCATCTGCCAATAGTATTTGGTCTGAAAATCTGTCAGTTGGACACACATTTGCTAAAACAATTAGTTTAATTGTGCATATAGCAGGGATTTATAATGGTTTGAATGAACGGAATAAAATGTCCACAAAGACAAAACAGAATGACAAGGAGACAAGTTTTTTTTTCAATCCGGTAAAACAAAAAATGCTATTTTCAAATCATAATTTCGATCATTTAATTTAAGAGAAGGTAAATAAATAACCAACTATTATCAACGGCTTCATTAAAAATAGGTTCCTTACTAAATGCCAATGTTATACTGCACGTCCTGCGAGGGGGACCCTGAAGTTGTCCCACTATGTATCCCTGAACTTGAGGACATGTCTCTTGGGCAGCTTGAAGCGCGTCCTTGCTCACTTGGAGCCCTTTAGCCATCAGCATTGTGCAGAGGAACACCAACACAGCCCGACGCTAACAGAGCCAACACCATGCCTTCCACACTGACAAGACAATGTGTTGCTTTCAATTGCAGTCAATGTCAAGGTTTTTCCACACAGAACATCCAAAGATGCGTGCTCTGGAGCGGTATTGTTAAGAGCTCAGGGGTAGTCCTACACAATGCACTTGTTATGGTGCACCCGGAGGATTCGCAGTGGAGTTCATGTGCCCCCTCTTATAGGAATCACCAGGTCATACGTCTTGTGAAGTAAATTCAAAATCCCAGACCTCTGCCCCATTCATTGAAGACAAAAGGGGGGACACAGATTGGTCCAAAAAACACAGTGTAAAAAGAAAAGCTTACATTAAGCTCAAGGGGACTCGAGGGACCCGGGCCAATCGTTGGACGCGGAGAAGAATGGTGGTTGAGCTCGGGACAGGGCACCAGTAGATAAATCACTGCCATCATGCAGATTTACTGTGTTGGAGGGAAAAGATAAATGTGTAAAAGGGGTGTGTGTCAGAACCCACGGTGCAAGGCCACACGGTAATGCTGGGTCAGTAATTGAACTTTTGCTATAATTATCCTGAGGAGATAATATTAACTTATAGTCTTTGCGTGAGAAAGAAGCTGGTCCATAATTCATTCGCCGGATAGGGAGATGGTGCCGGATGGCACTCTCTCTCACTGTCCCCCTCTCTCTCTCTCTCTCTCTCTCACACACACACACACTCTCTCTCTCTCTTTCCCTACGCCTGCATTGTGTTACTGAAATATGACGGCTCCATTTTTATCCTGTCACAATGACAACTGATGGGCTTATTTTCCTGTGGCCCAGGGGGATGATGAAATAGTAAGCAAACATTCTTTCTCAGGGGGAGAAGGGTGCTCCATCATAGTGGCTGGGGCCGCCACCGCCGCTTGTGTTGTGTGGCAATAACAGGAGGTTATGGGATACAATACACTTGGCCTCCTCTCCTCAATACAGAGGGTCGCAGTCCCTTAAGTGTCGCTTTTTTGCACTGACTTCACTTCATAAAGAGTTCTGTATTTGGTGAGTTAAAAGTTTTATTTTCTTCACTTTTTTTTTGCAGTCTGGGGTATGTTTGATTAGTGTAATGTCGCTTTAGCATTCATACAGTAACTGATAAATTGGTTTTGTGAGCGCTAGCCTTGTGGGTCTATCAGAAATATATTAGCCACATTTGTTGCAACCGATCTACATTAGTCTTTTATCGCTTTTTTCTATTTCACAAACTCTATGTAAATTAACCAGGTGTCAATGTCCCATGTTAAAATTGATGTCATGGCCAAGCCTAGCTAATTTATAGAGACGCATCATGTGAAGAACCTGACACCCAAGGGCCCATTATTTACACCAAGAAGCATTGCTTCCGCCGCCACTCTAAGAGAAAGGCAAGGTTGCGACATTTTACACAAAAGGTCAAAATAACACTGCAACTCGGCCCTCACTGTCTGACAATATCCCATTCGTCTCATTTGAATAACGAGCGATATCGATGGACATTAGCTGAGAGAATGAGGCTGCAGCAGGCACCTGAGGGGGCTGAACACTGTCAGCTCTTATTTTCCCACCGGCCCGGTTTGTTAAAGCGACTGTGTGAAGCAGTGCCGGCAATAACAGCGATAAGAACATTCCTCCAGCCATGCGCTGCTCCTGCTGCTACTCCCAGAGTAAACACCATCAGACCCCAGTTTATCACCATGCTAACTGGATTTAGACAAACGGTTACAACAGCAACTTGAGCAGATATCCAATGACAACAATCAAACATTATAACGACGCTCATTGTGTGTGCACTGTCATCTTCCATTATTGATATTCAAAGGCATTATTTTGAATTATAAATGCACGGCTCTAATCCTCATTACTCCATCTTTTTTTTCCCTTTCCGTTGGTGGAATATAGCCGCCTGCTGGAACACCCACCTTGGTGTCTTGTCGAGTCGCAGCCAGCGGGGGCTTTTGTCTCCTTTCTGTAAAGAGAAATGACAGAGTAATGTGATTTACAGGCGATCTCTTTGGCTCAATTAAATTAAGTCCCCAATAATCCACGATGAATGCACACCTACGCCAGTCATTAGGATTCAAAAACAAAATATGGGGCTTATCATATCAAGGCACCATGGGGGGAGCACACCCTTTAATAGATGCGTTGATTCATTTAGCGATTTATGTCACAGTGTGTAATGCGCCCAATGTCTGCTGGCTGCTAATGACAAGTGAGCCTCTCAAGATGCCTGTTTCCCAAATCCATGCAAGAAGGGAAAAAAAAGAAAAAAAATTACTGGTAGGCAAAGCACAAACACACAGCATGTCAAAAGCAAAAATTAATTCATGGGATTTAGGATTACATTTAATTTTATTTTTGGAGAACATTTGAGCTTTTAAAATAAACAGTACAATTCCGATAACAACAAATAAAAATACTCTTTAAAAAAAATGAAGTAGCAAACAAAGCATTTTTGGCATCTTTCTCTGTTCTTCTGGATGAATTGTGGACAGACTGATTTAAAACATGGCAAAGGAGGAAACCGGGGCAGTCGGGGAATGCTCGGCCACTACATGTTGATTGACAGTGTCATATTTGTAAGAGGGTTATGAACCACAAAACCAGGGTTAAAGGGAAATTGACCCAGCAGTTGACGGGTGACTGATACATTGAGCTGGAGGTCTTTAATCTTGCTGCTGAGCTTACATGAAGCTTATATAACAAATTACAATGCCTACAGGGTAATACATCACCTGATGGATCTCCTTTTGCTTCTCTGTCTTCTCTCCCTTCTCCTTTTCTGCCGATGAGAGACCGGGTGGATTCACTGGAATATAGGTTACAGGTACTGACTTCTCTCAATATGATCAAGATGGATGTTCTGTCAGCTTGGAGTTCATTGTAAAGCAGTATTTAGAGATCTAAAATTACTTTAAATATATTTATAAAATACGTATAAAGGTACATACAGAGATCAGAGTCTCATATTGACTAGAGTGAGTGTTAAAAATGCCCCAAGTATGAGATACTGAGTTTTTGACTGATAAGAGTATCTGTGGAGACAATAGTGCTAAATAAGTTGACAGGTAGTAATACAGATTCTTTATCAATGTAATTTGCAGAACATATCTCCATTTTGATCAATGTTTGTTGATAATCCCTTTTATATACTATATAAAGTATATATATATATATATATATATATATATATATATATATAAAAAAATGTGTGTGTGTGTGTGTGTGTGTACCTATATCCATTATAATTAGTTAAATATGCTGCTATGATGTGAAGTGTCTGCTCACGTTGGCTTGATTCACAACCAAAAAACCAGACTGTACATTATCCATTGCACCAGGTTCCAACGCCGTCATTTCCCTTCTGAATCCCTGGCATCAGACACTGAGATATATACTCTTGATAGCAGAGACCTTGTCTGCCTTAAAGCATGTCCTGGCTGCACCTGGCCAATGATAAAATGTATGACTTCTCCGATAAGCCCACAAGTAGAACAACACTGTCCAGGTGCAGATTATTGGCAAGGTATAAGCCCTGTCTTGGTATGCAAAAGGAGGCAGATCCCCCCGATAGCTCTGCAAAAGGGATTCAACTTCAGCAACCCAGCTTTAGATGTATTCCGCTGTTCTGATCTCCTCAGTCTAGTGTAAGGTCAGAGGTCAGCATAAGCACTCCAGCTCTAGAAACACTGTCAGGATGTCAAGTTTTGATCACTGTTAATGCAGTTTTCACAAATGTCTGCACGCTCTTAAAATCTGTTAAAAAAAAATAAAAAACTCAAACACCCAGCTCATACAGTACATGCCTTGCAGCTATTGCACTATTAAAAAGACCGGATTTCAAAATGTACAAGTCCAACGTTTGACTCTGCTCACAGCTCAACGAAGGTTATATAAAGTTGCTTGTGGATGTGGAGACCTGAGCTGCCACAATCCATACTCCCAAAGCATCTTTAAACAGAAGTACTGATCTCAGATCATAACCTCTCATGCAGTAATTGGTGGTCTTGGTTCAGGGGCATGCAGTCAGCACTCCTACCAGCGAATAAAGCTGTCTGAAGCTGTTCTTGCAGGCTGACTAATCAGGCGTTACACACAGCCAATCCTAGTGCATCTTCAAGTGGATGACAGAGGCATCTTAAGTTCCCCCTTACCTGGGGACGAAAGCAATCAATTTAAAGCAGTGGGATTTGATAGTGAATCTCTAGCTGTACGTCAGCTATAAAATTGTGGCAAGTGCAGCTTTTTCTGGGTCCATTCGGTTCATTGACGGAGCAAAACATGTGTGCTAATAATGCTTTAATGTTTTCATTAATAGCCTTTCAAAGGCTTAAGTTACATTTACCACCATCATGACATAATTTGAACGTATAGTATCTTTCCTTTCCCACTTTTGTCATGCCTTATGCACAGAGGTCTATCAATGGTTATTTTTACCATCAATGGTAATTACAAACTTAAATGTACTATAGGTAATACATACCTAAAAACATTGATATAACAAGATGCATAAGCTAATGTAATGTGATAATGTATTGCGACATACCTTTCAGTTCCTAAGCATTTACAGATCTTCGTTCCCTGTTAGTTACTGTGTGTGTGTGTGTGTGTGTGTGTGTGTGTGTGTGTGTGTGTGTGTGTGTGTGTGTGTGTGTGTGTGTGTGTGTGTGTGTGTGTGTGTGTAAACGTGTTCACCACATGGCTGTCTGCAGCCCTTCCTGCCATTAAGGTCGTTTGAGGATATCAAAATGTCAGCCTCAGGAAACATCACTCTTAGTCACGTTGGGTATCAATACCGCGTTCAAAACTGGAAACGGTTACAGTTTTCCAAGAGTCAGTTATTTGTTGAAAAAGCACACGACTCGGATTCTCTTATCAGAAAAATATGGACCTGCCGTACTTATACTATGCTGGCTGCGCATGTAACGACTCACATGTGTTTACAATATGGACAGCCCAGGCTTGTGCTACAGAGTATGGTTAAGCTCTGTTGTGAAAAATGTACAATTATTAAAGTCTTTATCTGCCTGCCTCGGTCATTCATACATGCTTATCAGTCAGCTTGTGCCCACACATATACAGTACTTTGAGAGAAGAGTAAATTATTGAACTAGAGAACATTTTAATTTGTTTTCCCTTTAACTAATTTTAATTTTATCATTAAGGCTAAAAAGACTAATTTAATTCATTTGTTAAACAAACTGACTTTTTGACATTTTTTTTCTGTTTTTATTAGTTTTTCATATCTGCTTGAACTCTTGTCAAAATATGTACTTGTGTTGACAATTAACACACAAAGTTAAAACATTAATATAAGATGGGAAATATGTAACATTAATTTATGTCATTTGGCCTAGCGTTGTGCACAAATATTATTTTGGTCTGCAGACAAAGCCCCAGCATCTCTTGAAACCAAATCCCCCTCCCACCCAAGCACACGGATGCCCGGGACCATCTCTCTTACCCCCGTCTCTCAACAGCTTTTGAGAGGTCTAAGTATAAAATAGCGAGGCGCACTAACAGTATCTGTCCGTTGCAGGATACATATAGAGGGTACGTGGGGAGGCTCAGGTAAGAACTTGCATCAATCTGTCACTCACTTCCCTCAGGGTGATAAGAGAAATTCCAACAGAGAGATAACGCTGGACATTCAACTTAATTCCAAAGGAGGAACTTTTCATCAGTGGGTCACATATTAGCTTTCAGAAAAACCGAGTGCTGCGAGTTTCTTCCTTTTTTTTCTGGATTGCACAGTCCAAGCATGAGCATGGCATCTTGAACCCGAGTGCTTACAATTCCAAAGCAGACATGTATTTTTTTGGAAAACCGGTATTCTCTTATTTTTCTCAACATTTTCTATCACCATGTTTCCTTACTTGAAATAAACTTGTTCGATAACACAGTGACCAGACCTTTGGTAGTATCTCCCATGTGTTGGGCAAAAACATTACAAACAGTGTGAGAACTTTTGAGGTCAGATGAATTCTCCTTAAGGCTCAGTTGGGTTTTTCTCCAGGCATTTTTTCTGCATCTGTTTAACAATCTGAAATAACACAGGAGTTGTTTTGATTGTTGTTTTGCAGATGAGAAAATTGTTTTAGTCAACCGAAGTAAATCAATGTCATTTTGCAAGCTCTGGTAACTAAGGCGTGGTGTTTTTGTAAAAACCAAACCCAGATTGCTGTAGGAGCAATGGAAATGTAGCACACAGGAAAAAGGGAGAGTATCGGATCACTCATTTGTGCATACATGGCTTCGGTTAAAGTTCAAAATGTCAACTAATTTGATTTCATGAGGCACAGCTGGCCGCAAATTAAGCGCTAATCATTCACAAATCTTTCTCAGTCACACATATTATCGCATAAACATGGAAGTCACAGCTAAATGGTTGCCATTTTATTTTTACTCTATTTTTTTATCAGTTTATCATCTTAGGTGAAATCAGTTTAAAGAACACATGAATGTTTTAATCTTGATTTTACTGTATAGATAGAGCACACTTTATAAAAGAACATATATCATTTTAGTATGTTATTTTGTTTTATTGTATGTGTACAATCTGGTGTACTTTTGTACTTAACAAGAAATATCCTTTCTGTAAAATTCAGGATAAACATATTGTTCTGCAGCAAAAAAGGTGAATCCTCTCAGTTGCAAAACATTCATTAATAAATACAATCTGCCAACACATCCCTGAGTATCCTAAAGGTGCATTTCGCTAAGATACTGCAAAGGAAAATAAAGCAGCATGAAAAAACTGACATTGGCATGCGGAAGACAAGCCGTTCCATACAGAGACAATTGATTAGCTTTGTGGTGCAGCAATAGCCCTTACTCAGCTGGGGTTGTGTAAGTGCTAGTCTGGCTGTTTTCTTTTTTTTTTTGTTTGTTTTTTTCAAAGATCATATGGATCAATACGACATGGCACATTTAGGAGACCCCTACACCATACCCTGGCACTACAGAGGCAAGAATGGAGACCCTCGCTACACCACCACCACCACCCCTCTTTTGCTGATTGGAGGGGGGGTTGGGATGGAGACAATAATAGCTGGCCCCGTACACCGTAAGCTTGTTCAAGTGCATGACCAACCGAAAAGGTTTTTTTTTTCATTGTCAATCCTTTATGTTGTTTTTTCTCTGTGGCACTTGTCTCTCAGGTTTTCACACAGGATGTTTATTGCAATAGCAAGTCAGAGACAAAATATGACTGTTGACCCGGGATTTAATGGCAGTTTTTTTTGTTAGTTTTCTTGCAGGGCTTCTAACAATCAAGATGTCCCCCTGCAAACAAAGACTTATGGGCGGGTGGGGAGGGAAGATAAACACAATTAAAGGTGACAGCGGGAAAAATACTGTCGTTGTTTAAGATCCATCAGTTAATATTATTTTGGACAAAAGGGCAACACAATAATTAAAAATAAAAATAATAATAAAGAAACAAACTACCTATGATACATGATTACATCAATTGCATGCCTTTTTAATTGTTTAGTAATTTAACGATATTGTTTCACATGAGAAGATGGAATGACTCTCAATAATGATTCTTTTTTTTTTACTTTTTTTTAGAGAAAGAAAACGTGGATAGACCAAACATTGATTTATGCTTGGCTGAATTTGACAATTTGGTTAGCAACTCAGTTACACAGTTTAACATAACACCTTGAATAGCCACTATGGTGCACATGCTGGGTCATTTAAATAGAATGAATGACTCGTTTGGAGCACATAACACAAAGGGGGACCACAATTAAAAACCCATACTACTAGTAAAAGCTGCTGGGGGCTGAAATTAGAGGTGGCACAAGGGTAATACATTTTCATTGGGGTCAGCACTGCTACAGAGGCCTCACTAATATATTTCTTTATCTTTTCAACTGTGTTAAAAACAGCTGTTTGGGGCTGTAGCAGATAATTCAAGTGGAGGTTTTTTTGTGTCTATGTGGGTTAGCAGGGAGACAATAGGGACCCATCGATTGGAAGGGGGCTCGACATCCTGGCTTCTTGTCAGCTGAATAAAAAGACCATTACCCCTTCAGCTCCGGTTTGATATACACCACCAGGGAAGAAAGACTTGGGACTTTTACTTCCTGTGCCATCAAGTCATATCTTCTTTTTTCTCTATTCTTTCTTTTTTGTCTCTTTTTCTTCCGTTTATCCCCTAATCATCGCAATCTCTCCTACATTACCCGGTTTGTGAAACAATAGAGGGGGGCTAATAACTTTTCCCGGAGTGGCAGTTTTTTGCCAAGGGGAAGAAAAGGGGAAGAACGGTGATGATAAAAGGACTGTGGCCTCGGTCAGAGGTCAGCCACTGTGATCTTATTGTCGTTCCTTTTGGCCCTTTCAAGAAGAGACCTCTGCATGCCATTACTTTGGAATGGAATGTATCTCATTTCTCTCAAAGCTTCCAATGAAATATAGGGCTGCTAATGTGTTTTTTGGTTGGATGTTGTAGTTAACAAAATAAAGGAGGGAAAACATGTTTAAAATGAATAGATTTACAGCATTTCCCAGCCATAACCATAGTTGGCTGAATTCATTATTAATATATTCAAAAAAAGCTAACTTCAACCAATGACCTTATCCTTGTTTAGAAACATTTCTGTTGCACATCTGTAATAATTACTTCAGGCTTGTGGGTTGGTTGTTTCTTTTTTAAGTTATTGGCTTATTAGAATTTTTTTTCATACAGTATTTAAAACTTTCTGATCAAGCAACAGACGGTCAACTTTTGTAATATTTGTACAAAATGAAATTTAAAAAATCCTAATCCTAAACAAGATGGAACCTCGTGGCTAACCCTGCATCTTGTAAGGCTATTTAAGGACGCACTAATGCATCACAATGTAGCGTGAGCCACCGTATACTTGGATATGGATCACGGCTCA
Source organism: Hyperoplus lanceolatus (assembly GCA_026929865.2). Lineage (NCBI taxonomy): Eukaryota > Metazoa > Chordata > Actinopteri > Uranoscopiformes > Ammodytidae > Hyperoplus > Hyperoplus lanceolatus. The sequence continues at coordinate 13,409,076 of CM049401.1, read as the reverse complement.
GATTTAAGTTGATATGTATCCCCATCGCACACACACACACACACACACACACACACACACACACACAATCCCTCCCTTCGTCGCCAATTTGATTAATACACTCCAATTTTCAGAGAGATAGTTTTCTTACAAAGAAGAGATCCATTTCGCCCGCAAGATCGAAAGTTAGAAAGCCGCGGCATAATTGATGACCTCCCGGGACAAACGCTCTCATATTTATCACCACCTGACCTTTCCTCTGCTCTCATCCATCATAAATTAAAGTTGTACAGCGGTGGCGTGGCCCTTCGCTCCTCTAGCAGCACAACCTTTTGTCCAGAGGTCCTCTCCTCTGCTTCATTTGGAGCTGTTGGAAGGAGCAGCTTTAAAACCTGCAGTTCAGCACCTCTGCTGTTCAGGGCAGATGGTCATCACTGGAAGCATCTGTCAAACTCAGGCCCCCTCACTAGTGGCCAACCGGCATCTTCTCTTTCCCTTCTTCCTCTTTTCTTTCTCCTGCCTTCTCCCGTATCCCATCAATATCATTGTATCACTTATTGTCCTGTTGTAACTTTTTAGCTCTTTGTTAACCAGCTCCTTCTGTCAATATTTTTCACCTCTGTTGTTTTCCTCGCATTCATATTTGTGCTATGAAACGATGCACTGCTGACTCACATCTGTCACAGTTGGTAATTAAAGGCCCCTGCTTAGAGACACTATACAGTAGATACTTACAGTGAAAATGGGAGAGAAGAAAGAAGAAAGGTTTAAATTATTTAGAGGTATTAGGTAGAGATATTTTAAATTCTCAACTGTAAAAAAACAGCACACGTCAGCTAGAACAATATCGTTATTTAAGTAGCGTCACTGATAATATTTCAGCTGTCTTCTGAGCCCATATGCAATACGGCTGGTTCAGTTTTCTATCACGTATCTTCAGCGCCAAAATCACATCTATCTCACTTCCTACTTTATCTCTCAAAAGACACACGTGCACGTGCACACACATACACACACACACACACACACACACACACGCCATCCCCTCACTAAAGGCACCTATTAATATTGATGAGAGGTAGGGCATTAATGTTAAAACTGAGCTTTGGGGCCGACTCCTTATGACTCCACTCTAGTGATTAACACAAAGCAATGGAATAATGTATCATTTGCGCTATATTAACTGGGTGAATTTTCAAAATCTCCTTCGAGAGCAGGTCAGTAATTATGGGCTAATATCTCTGGCAATTATGGATTGTATGTGTCCAACTTAATGATGGGTAAAATCAGTATTGTATTGATATAGAAAACATGCATTTGAAACATCTTGTCGGATCACCCTAGGTCACATCGAGTCATTAGTCTTGCCGGTGTTGTTAATCCTCTGTTTCTATTGTTGCTTCAAGATCTTTGGGACACTCAAGTCACTGAAAAACGTCACTGAGTGGTGTGGGTAAACTCATGTGTTGAGGATTATATGGAACCCCAGGAAGATATACACATATATATATATATACATACATATATATATATATATATATATATATATATATATATATATATATATATATATATATATATATATATATATATATACATACATATATATATATATATATACATACAATATATATATATATATATACACACACATATATATATATATATATATACACATATATATATATTTATATTTATACAAAGCATACAGTTAATTTTTTTTTTTTTCAAAATGGTTTCAAAACTTGTACATTTTTTGTCAAATGCCAAGCTTTTGATTTTTTTTTGTTACTTAAAATAACTTCTGTGCAAATTGAGATAAACCTTGCAATTTTGTGAAGCTGCTCTTCGGCAGTCTTTGAAAGGAAGCAACCGAGAGGGAGCGATCTCATATGTTTATACATTGTCATTCAGTGCATGACTACCCCGCACTCCCACCAGAGGCAGCCTACAAGTGACCCCTGAAAAGAGGGGGTCAGGGAGTAGGTCGTGCGGAATGGCTCGGCTGTTGGCTCCGACACTCTCTGACAGCTTTAAGTAGATCTCTTTTTAGCCATTTATTTGGAGTGTCCGCGGGGAGAAAGAGAGAGCAGGGTGAACAAGAGCAGAGCAAGACTTCCTACTCCGCCTGAAAGGGAAACTAGAAGACTACATACAAGAGCCAACTTTCCACCAGTGTCAGGTTTCCTCAAAGGCTTTTTTTTCCGTTTTGCAGTATTCCAGCTATTTTTAATGTGATAACTCTAACGTTTGTTGTTCCATCATCATCATCATCATCATCATCATCATCTAGCTGGGATTCACTGTCATTATCACACTGTAATAGACACAGTTAACCTATCAATATGACAGCAGTAAGTATGTTGTGCTTTTTTTCCGATACAAGCTAAAGCTAATGTTTGCAGCCAGTGTGGCTTTGTGACAAACTCCTTCCCAGGCTCCTGTGGTGTTCCTTAACATTGATCTCTTGTTGCTGAATTTGAGGCTTCTCCAATGTCTGCTAATGTTCAGAATGAATGAAGTGTTAATGTCTTTATGTGGGCCTCCAGTTGTTCTCATGATTAGCAAACTGTTTCCCCTTAAAAGTCAATCCTCCCTCCTGCTCCCGTATTAGTCCTCATTTCATAATTTATTACAACTGCAACTGCTTTGCTTGAAATCTTGGGATTTTTTTTTACTTGAAATAATGACTATGTTGTCAATTGTTTTGTTTTTTAACAACTTGCTTGGAACCATTTTAGAATGATCTTATTTAAGAAAATACAGTTTATATATATATATATATATATATATATATATATATATATATATATATATATATATATATATATATATATATATACACACACACTATGTGCCCATGGTTTCCCTCTTAACATATTGTTTTGAAAGGGTTCTATCATCAAATAGCTCTTTTAAAGAATAAAAGTAGGATCCAAGCTCATGCATAAGCTGAGGAAGGAAGTTTAGCTTATTCCCCAGAAGGCATTCTTTTTTGAAGAAAGATGGTACAGGGTTAATGCAGGACAAGAGCAACATGGAGGTGATGAGGCCTACAACGATGAGTGCAATGCAGGAACACTGCTCGGGTCACATGACTTCCACAATTAGCCCTATAGCCTGTAGGCTACTCAGCAAGGATAACACAATATATTAATATTTGTCTAGGAGGCTAAATAAAAGTTTGAAAGATCCCATAAACTAATGCCCAATAAATAACACAGTATGTAGTCTGAGTGTAAAAAGCTTTAAAATCTATGTCAAGGGCCAGCAGCAGAGTTCATTTGCACCGTACAGCTGTACTGTACCTTTTTTCAGAAGAGTCAGGTCGTGCAGTCACAGTCTTGTGTTGCATTTTTATCTCCACTGCACCAGCAGGCCATAGATTAGCATTATAGATTCTAATTTGAAGTCTTGTCACTGCTTCCCTTGTCTAGAATTGTAAGTGCAAGGGCTGCCATCTGCTTGCAATAATGAGCCTGACAACCCTGGTAAATGTGCTTTTTACTATCTTAATGGCTGGTGTATTGATCTTAATGGACGTAGCATTGGCTTGTTCTATCAGTCAGAGGGAAACAGTGGGGCACGGTGAGCAACACCACTCCGCATCTAACAGATGTGTTGCTCCTAGGCAGCTCTCACGGCCACTTCATTGAAATCATTAAGTCGCCATATGTTTTGCTAATTTACTGCAGTTTTCGGATGTCGTGTATAATAAGACACGCTCACCGTGAACTTGCTTCTGACACTGTGACAGGCCATAAAGAATTCTACTCTCTCCTCTTTCTTCTCCTCTCCTGTGAGTGTGTGTATGTGTTAGGTGTGTGAATGTGTGAATGTGTTTCTTCATAGGTGAAGGTCCTTTTCTTGTGTGGTTTAATTTCTTTATTTCCGTAATTTGATTTAACTTTAAACCAAAATCTGGATTAATGGTTTTTTCCTTGTAACGTTTTGAAACCTGAGGGATCAACGAAAAACAAATAAATAAAATATAATGTATAAATGGTAGGTGCTATTGATTATAAGCAATAGCAATGTATAAATTAAGTTTGTAACTTTGTTTTTTTGTGTTTTTAACTTATGGTATATATGTAATGTTGTGTATCTATGTTATCGGATTAAACTAAACTAAACTTAAAAACACAAGTATTTCACTTTTCCAAAAGTAAGACCTGAGCAACACCCCTGGTGGCACACTGTGCAATGGAAATGGCACAATCAAGATTTCTACATTGTTATCCTGCACCCATTTGTTGGCTTCAGTTTAAGCCAATGTGTTTGAAGTGCTGGGAAAAGATTCATCACAAAGTCTCATTTGTAACATCATTGACATGGCAATAATGACCCTTTGGCAGTATAGAGTAATGGGTGGCCCTGCCCTTTAACCCCAACCAATGAACACATTTAGTTTGGGCCATCGCTCAGTGATTTATTTCTGACAATATTACGGCTTCTGAAGTCGTAGGGCTGGACACGTTGGACATTGAATGGGACAATTATTAACTAGGCCGGACACGGTTCACTTCTGCTCTCATTCCACTCTGTGAAGGTATGTAGAATTCATTCACCTTTCAGATTGCTACTGGTTTATGGAGGGAAACTAATGGGGCTGCATTGCCTGTGGTCCAAATAATGTGTTCTCCCTCTGAAGTTGACTGTTAAGAGATAATTTAAATGTATTAACAGAATAGCATGTTGTTGCTTATAAATCAGATTGTGCCAAGATGTCCCCCCTGTGGTAGAGAACGTTCAGTGTTTGATAGACAACTAACAGTTCCTCTGTCACAAAAAGTACATAGTGTCTTCACTCCTCCAAAGAGAAAACAAGCTGTGCTTCCTTCTGGGGATATCGATTCAACAACTGTCTGTGTTGAGGAGTAGAGGCAGCCAGAGGTATTGCGATCACAGTGAACTGATTTTTTTTTTTCATAAATGTTACAAATAGTGCACCTTTTACCAGAGGCTTTTTGCATATAACAAGTTACTTTTACTGTATATTTGTTTGTGATTCATGTTGATGGTAATTAAGATAGTGGTAAGTACTTGAGGTGTATTTCATTGATGTGAGATTGCAGCAAAGATAGCAAAAGGTGTCTTGCTATAACTAATGGTGTCAACAGTTAGCTGTTGAGCAAACTAGATAAGCCTATTAACGTTTGTATGGGTTGGCTGCATAGTTCAGGTTACATGAAAACCCATCTTAAATACAGAGTGGGGGTTACAGAGGTGAAGAGGGTGGGAAAAGGAAGAAAGAGTAACAAAAAACAGCAAATGTAGAGGAGATGTGGAAAATGGATAGACTCTAGGACGGATAGAGAAAGGAGAGAGAGATAGCAGAGAATGGGCTTGGGCGTCTATAAACAAATCAACACATCTATCACCCAGGGCCTCCTGTAAGGGCCATTGGGTCACTAGTGTGTTTGCACCAATCCCATCACTCACTCAGAGTCGACAGGCCGGCCATTCCCAACCCACCACAGTCTGCTTTTCCAATCCAGTCAACAAAGCCCAGGCCCTGGCACTGTCTGTTTAGCTAGAGGGGAAAACTGTCAGGAAAAGTAAGACGAATGAGCTGCCCTGATTGACTATTTCCTTAGATACTGAATCAATGGGCTTATTATCACTAGCAATTACAGTACTAATACAAACAGATGCTTGGGGAAAGACATCTGCTTAGAGAGATGAGACAACTAGATTTTCAGTCAATAGAGTGAAGAAAGCTCTGTTCTTGCTGGCCCTTTACAGAGGTATTTGTATTCATGTGGGACCCAGGAGCAAGCACACAACAATGCAACCCAAACACATGCAACACGCACAGATAGAAGACAATAGTAGGGATATTCATTGCCACTTATAAACCAATTCATTTGAAATAATAATGCCTACACTGCGAGGCTAACGTGACAATTTACCATCCCAGTCCATTTACTGAAATTCAATTCAATTCTAAGAGGGAACTGGTATATTACTTAAAAATAAATGATCTGTTTATCGAGTAAAATTACTTTAAAAAGGGACCAGATAGATATAGCTGTAATTCAAATTCAATTAATTCAATGTTTAGACTGATCATACGCTTTAAATGACGTGATCCTCTATTGATAGTAAAGCATGTATGCATTATGAGAAGTACGGTATATACAGTATGTTTTAAACTATATGTTGGAATAATCTATTTTCTTTGAATCCTAGTGATGATAATGTAGACAATTGTTAAATGTTTTCTCGTGAAAGTGTTGAATATTTTATGGAAATGTGCCTACTTTTCTACTGGCTTCATTTTATTTTTTGGAGGACCTCTTTGTCTCCCAACAATAGCTTGCCTAATCCAACAGTGGCAACATATTTGACCAGCAGACCGAACATGGAAGCCATGTCATGTCTTGTTGAAGGAAAATAAAAAGGCGACCTGCTCCACTTCACTTCCTTATTATGATGTGATTCAGTCCACAGATCTCTACACAGAGCCCCGACAGAGACACAATAATTTTTAACACTTTCCCCTCTCTCCCATTATCAGTCGCCAACAATAGCCTTGGCTCAACACCTCTCCTCCCATCGCTGTGACAGTGGAAGCAGACTATGGAGTTTCAGAGGGGAGTGAGGCATATCATTGGAGCTCAGGCCCTGCAAACAGCAAGAGGGCCCGTTCAGAATGGGCTCTGATGGACGTGGTGCCACTTGAAGGGGACATGCCTGACTTGCCGGTCCCTGACAACCGTCTGTGTTTGCCAGGTGGAGCATTGAGGGGCCGTGCCGTCCTTTTTGTCACGGTCTGCTCCGTTACCGTTTCCACGCTGCAGGGCTCTTGCCTCATACCACCATGGCTATAGCTCGCTCGCCCGCTAGCTAGCTCCACGCCTGAGCAGATAGCCTCAGGAAGGTAGCCGTGCAGAAAAGGTCCGTCCCCTTTCTCTCTTTCTACGCTGTTTCTCACATTTAATTATCTGATTTCTGCTCCTCCCCATGGCTGGGAGGAGAAAAGGATTGCTCCTCACGCCTTCTTGCTGTGCAGAGCGGTTGATTGTTCTCACGTAAGCCCAGAGTGGACTGAATGAAAGGACACCTTCTTGTTTCACATCACATATTAGACCGCTCCGCACAGGCCCAAGTGTTTGTGGGCAGTCAACCTGTGTTTGGAGTCAATGAGTAGAGCATTTCAGCCGTGTCACCAACAGAATTTCCAGGAGAAGGGAAAATCTTTATTTGAGATCTGTTGCTCTGGAAACCAGACGTAAACTTTTTTTGTTTTCTCTCCATTGATAGTGGTTGACTTCGGACCAAGATTCTATTCTCTATGAAACCGGATATTCAGATTGCATCAACTTTTAATAAGCCGGACAGTAATTGTATGCGTCCTTCCTTTTTCAAGTTAAACACGCAATGCACTGAAGTGTAGCAATGTTTTTTTGCACCTCTCAAATTTGTGATGCATTACATTTTCTTCATAATAATCCAGCAACTATATATGAGTAGTGGGTACAGTATTTAGAATATGTCTTCAGATTTAAATTTTTCTATTGTTTTGTCACGTTACCTTTAGTTTCTGTCAGAAGTCACAGTGTAGAGACCAGTGAGCCGAAACACCAGGCAAATCAGATGAATAGACCAGGAGGAAAATTAACCCCCTACTTATGTGGCGATTCCATTTGAAAATCACCTAATTATGTGATTATGTCATTAGGAATAAGGGGGGTGTGTGTGTGCATTTCAAAAGCCCCCGGTGAGTCTGTCTGTGAAATAAAAGACGCAAAAGGACCTTAAAAGGTAATTAATCCATTTAACTCCCCAGCTCCAGCTCCACATGCCACAGCAGACAACACAGCGGTCCCACAGAACGGGCAGAGGAGGGGAAAGAATGCTAGTGGATTGCTTTACAGGAGTAGCCCTTTGAAATATATACATAAATGACAAACGTACCATTCTTCTGAAGCACGCAGGCACATTGGGAAAGTCCATTTCCCCATCCCTCCCTCTCTCATTATCTGTTGTGAGACGCAGACTTAGTAATGCGGCAGCAATTATAGGTTTATGTACTGTACATGGGAATATGGGAGAACTAGTGGCCGTACAATGTTTAATGAAGGCATTCTCATTACAGTGCAGCACAGATACTGTATTGTATCCTGTGAAGTGGACTTCAAGGTTACTGTAATGTAGCATTTTAAACGTCTGCAGGATACTTCAACGGGTCTTAAATACTATTCATTAATGTACATATCTGACTTTGCAGAATTTAAGAGTTATTTTACTGACAATCACTTGATATAAGTGATACCACACAAGCTAGTCTCATTCTTCAGTTACCATATTTGTACATACAATAGGTAGACATATCCATTTATGACATATTATTAAAAACTAAATTTTGCTACCTGAAGTAGTATTGGCAGTTACCCAATAGGAATGAATGTGAGAATAGTAAATATATTCTAATGAGGAAGTAGAATTCCTCAAGGTCCGGGAGCAGTATATTTATATGTCTCGCAGAGCACTGTGTTCTTAATTTATACTAATAAGTGGAAAGCATTTCCTGGACATTGAATGGACCTGGAATTTCAATAACATGCATAAGTAGTCAATATTTAATTCCCTAAATGCAACTGGTAGTTGTTGTGCAGCTTGGTTGATTAAGGAGAGCTGATTTATAGCAGGTCAGATAACAGAACTGTGCCCTGTAAGGAAAATAATGGTAGAATATAATAAACTACAAACAGTTATATATCGCCACCATCAATAAGATTTATGATATAGGTTGCAGTAAAATGGTGGTTGATAAATTTTAATGATGCTTGTTATTAAAAAGGCCTTGAAGGAGGAAAGTGCAGCGTATAGAGTTAGATAATGATGTCAGTGAGTATTATTACAAGTCAAGACAATGGTTGTGAAATTCAAGTACAGCACTGTATGACTGATCATTTGGGAGACATAATCTGTGATGTGATATGATACTCACTTTTGTATTTGGATGTTTTTGCAATACAATGAAAATGATTATTTTCTCATTAAAGCACTGTCTGTGCAGATGTATTGCAGCAGGGTATTGCTACGCTACAGTACAGTGAAGCCAAGTCTCCATTGAAGCTCTCGTCCGGTGTGCTGTAATAACTCACTGTGGCTGTCCTTGTCAAACCACCTAGCCTGCAGATAAATATGTCATTCTTTATGGCCCCCATCAGAGTCCAGAACAGATTCATTTGAGAATAAAAACAGGATTCCCCCTCCCAGTAAATCCATCAGGGTGATGAACAGTTATTTAAAGTGAGTGCACAACTGTTGACATTTGACTTTATGCGTTCAGTAATTCCATTTGAGACGGCCCTCACTGTACGTCCTACAGTATTTGTAGAGCCAGGTAAAGTGAGCTGGACACATCCATACAATCCACAATGTGAGAAAAAGTAAAAATGCAATTGGAAGCAATATTTTCATTTATATGTGGCTGCCAAACAGTTAATATAATGTCTGGGTCATACAGAATAGGATGTGGAAAATAAATCTCCCCTAGGAAAAGTTTGAAATCCATCGATGTGCAGTACTTAGCAATGATAAACCATCCCAACCACAGGCCTCCGGATGTCCGCAGGTGCATTTCATAGCCAAGCTCCAACAGCTTGGCAGAACAGTGTGGTGTAGGCCATTTGGCACAGACTGCAGTTCAGTTGCTGCTCCATAGGGAGGGACTCCCTGACCTTATCCCTCACACTATGTATTGCAAACATTTAAATAAAATATATCTCACATCCCATTTCTAAATATGTTTGACTTTAATAAAGTGATTCATTAGTGATATACATTTAGATTGCTTCAAAAAGCTTAAATTGGGTAAGTCTCAATTGACAAGTATTTGCTACAATTCTTGAGTCTCAAAAAAGAATCAAGTTATACCTTATGTTATTTTGTTTACATTCTTATCTAATGTAATTATGGTAGGATGGCCTAGAGGTAAGGTGGCCTACCAGTAACCATGCGGTCACTGGTTCGATCCCCGGCACCGGACAGGAGGGTGTTAGTTGTAAAACTACCAGAGGCTGGTATTGTGTCTATGGTGCCCACCATCTCTACCATGGTGTCCTTGAGCAAGACACTTAACCCCAAAACTGCTCCAGGGGCGCTGTACTGCAGCTGACCCTGCGCTCTGACCCCCGCCGAAGTGTGGAAACTTGAGAGGGGATATGCGAAAAGACGAATTTCAATGTGCCTCGTGTACAACTGACAAATAAAGATAACTTAACTTAACTTATCTATTATTATAATCATACAGCTTATATCATTTGATATGACATTTTTGAAACCATTGGTACTGCTGTGAATCCAAGCTGTCAACAGATGTTATTCGCCACAAAGGAGCAAGCTCCAAACTGTGCAGTGCCACCTTTCAAAAGTAATTATTGGCAGTGAGTGTTTGTTGACAAAACACAGGTTTATGGTGCTTTACGGCTCCATGACATGTGCTTGTGAAAGGCCCCACGTTGGACACGGGGTGGGATGTGACTACTACTCTAACAAGGACATGTTGTGTACACTTTTTTAAATTGGAAACAGTCCCTGGTTGTGAAGCAACTCAGCGCCACAAGGCATTGGTAGAAAAGGCTAACCAAAAGGTGGTGAGTGCATGTATTAGAGTGTGTAAAATAAATAAATACATAAATAAAGGCATGTGTAGGGAGTCCACCTGCTGATTAATTCAAGCAGATGCAATCCCCTCTTTATATTTATTTTTAAAAAGCAGCTTAATACCATTTTTACCGGGTTGCATCCAGCATTTGTTGTACCTTGAGCCAACATTTCTTTGCCACATTAATCAAAACTGTTCTATTTTTTATTTTATTTATCTAGAAAAAAGGATAAGGTTTAGTGTAAGGGTCGACTATTTGGGCTCATTTCTAAAACATTGGTTGTTCATAAGTGGTCGTATTACTATTGTATGAAGAGAACACCAAAGCTTTAGCAACTAGAAAACATCCTTTAACAACTTTCCTCAACAACACATGGTCATCAGCTGCCTCATGTATATGGAGTTTCAGCGGTGACACATCTATGTCATCAGCAAATAACAGCCAAGGGGCATCCTGGCGGCAGCCTTCACCGGGTCACGCTATGGACCTTGAATTCACTTTTCAAACTTTCATGAATGCCCTTGTTCTCTTTATTACTCCCTTTGCTCACCTTTTTTTTGCCTTTTTGCACTGTATGCACAATCAAAAGGCTAATAAAAACACTCATTCAAAGAATAGAAAACAACCTAAGAGAGAGCCAGTAAAAGAAACAGATAAGGCTCAGACTAGTGGTTGAGAAGGTGAATTGTTGGATGGCACCAAAATGGAAAGACTGGCTGGGATTCTGGTGTGTCTTCAGTAAGTTAGAGGTAAGGTGGGGGGAGAGAGATTTCTGCTATCCAGTCTCTGCTCTGCTTACCTATCCCTCTCACCTTAAAGTCTCTCTTTATCACCAAATCATTCTCTATCTCTTTCTAACTCTCTCTTTAACTCCCTTTCACTCACATTCACCCTCCTGTCAATTCTGGTCCTCTTTCAATCTCCTCACCCGCTCCCCCTCTCTAATACTCTGAAAACTACTCTCTCTGCACCTCATTCTCTCCCTGAACACTCTCTCCAGCCTTTACCAGGCCAACCATAGTGACTGCTGGGCTGTAAAATGGCCCTATGAGGGAGAAAGAGCAGGAGAGAGAGAGTGAGGTGTTAGATTCTTGACAGCAGGGTCTCCCATTATCTCTGTAATCTGGTGATAATTAGAATTAGTGCACGGGCACCCCCAGGGCGAGACTTTCAATGCCTCACAATGTCTGGAGAGGACCGAGAGGTAGACGCCCTGCAAATGACACACACACACACACACACACACACACACAATCCCTGACCTAACCCCGCTCTCTGTTAACCTCACACACAGGCCCTCAAACCCTTTCCTTCTCAGTGCCAACTATTTAAACAATATCAAAAACCCTCACACACCACGTTCACCTCCAACCGCTAAATGAACATGCAGTCACTGCCTCAACCTATGAGTGTGCACAGCACACACACACACACACACACACACACACACACACACACCACAGTCCCTAACTGCAACCCCCACTTCACCCCTTTCCTCGCCCCTGGGCGGTGCGCAGCTGAAGGTAACAGTGGGTCGCTGGTGTTAGTGGTGTGGAGCTGAGCCTTCACTGCCCATTAATCTGCTGCTAATTAGAATGCTCAATAGACTCCTAAAAGAGATGTTAGCTGCCTAATTATGCTATCAGCCAGCTAGCTCGCTATTAAAGGGAATTGATAAGTGGATAGGAAGCAATGAAAACTTGAGGCTGAGGGAGCCAGAGAAGTGCAGGGTTGTATTTTTTTCTGCAGCTTCCTTGTTTATTCCACAGTTCCGCCCCTTAGCTCCTTCTTAGGAACATCTATTTTATTAACAGATAACTTCTTCAAGTGGTAGTGTCAAGTTATTGTTTTTATTGGGGCCATAATACATTCCCTAATTCTACGTGAGCCTTAGTTCATGGGCAAAACTGGATCGCAGTACAACATGATACCTGTGACAGAGGTAAAGTATCGTTTTACAGAAGCAGCATCAATGTCCGCTTTATAATAATGAGCTGAATTAAACCAACAACAAGATGCATGCAAATCCATTGTAAAAATGCACATGCATGTTACAGTTAATGCACAAATGCAGTTGCTCGCACACCACACAAAACAGGGATTTATAAGTATTAATACTGTGAAAATACATTTTCAATCAACAAAGAAGTAATGCCCTGTTCAGATTTGTATTTTTATTTTTGGGAGGTTTATTTCATACAGAAGATGTTGACTGCTACAGAATAGATGTAACATAGTAAAGTATATTTGTTATTGCAGTTTATATTTAAATACATTTTTGTAACAAATCATCTTTGATACAAGGTTAACAACCCCTCCCACAGCTGACCCTGACCAATTGTTCAAGACGGGAGAACTATTATTTTTAACAGAGAACACACATCTTCAGAATTATACACTGGAGTTTTAGGAGGAGTCAATCAGAGCCATTGTGGCGTATAGCACCATCCCCAGTAGTAAAATCTCCACTTTTGTTCAAAGCAAAAAAAGAGGGAAAAAAAGAAAAGTTTCCACCAAAGCCAATCACACAGAATTCACCATAAAAAAGAGATGGCTGTTGCTAGTCAAGGTGTGGTCGGCGGGTAGAGGGACTAGCCACGGCCTTTAACCAGTGTCGTCTGCCATGAAATGTTGTTTTGGTGTCAGTCACAGCCACTGTGACCCCTGCTGCCTCAAACACAATAGCTGCAGTACCCCCCAGCCCAGCGTGAAGCTCATTCACTGAGCCTCAACGCGCATTCCAACCATTCACTTCCCCTGGAGACTCTCTTTTCCCCCTGTGTCTCCCTCTCACCCCGTCACTCGCTCTCACTGTCTCTCCTCCTCTGTTTCCACCTCATAGAATGATTCAGTAAAAAGAGCAGCGCACAACTCAGGCAGCACAGACCAGTGCAAACCAGTATAGAGTAGATCAAAAAAAGATTTTAAATAGAAGAGTGAAGGATGGAAGAGACCAGACTGTAAAAGAGAGCAAAGACATTACACAGTCCATGAAGTTCTGCTGCGGTAAAACCATGTCCTTGTATGTTTCACTCTATGAAAAGAATGTCCCATTTTGAAAACACATCCAGAGAAACCCTAAAGCTAACTTTTATACTGAGATGAACTATTTGTTTTTGTGACGATACAAAAAGTATAACATTCAAATTGAAAATGAACACCAATGATTTGAGTGAAATATTATTATGTTATGTGTATAAAGGAAGGGAGTGATTCACTAGATGCATAAGTAAAGCCGTTTGATATATTTTTTTGGAGCGATATTTAAACATCCATAGAAAGGAGTTCCAAGTAAAAAAAATAATATTAATATTTTTTGACTTACTTTACTTTCACAAATTCAAATTTAAGATGTGTAAAGTACAAATAAAGTACATTAAAAAAATGTTTTTAGAGTAATTACTTTGGAAATCTTTAAAGCCACTTGGTACATTTTTAGGGTTATTTATTCATTATTAATTGTTTAAAAAAATCTCACATAGGAATAGACTTTTAATATAATGGCACAATTCAACATTTGGTCGGGACATTCCCAGCAGTCATCTGATCTGTGTCTTCCAGAAAAGGAAGACAATAATTTGCTTGGGTGCAATTCAAATTTGAAAAGCAATCAATACAAACCAAGTTTGTACAGAGGACCATTAAAGCAATTTTGCAATGTCCAACAGACAATCAATTTACATGTTTGAAGAATCAAGTGCTGACCTAAACTAAAGTATGTCCAGGGCAGAGCAGGTTACTATTGATTTACTCTGGGATGAGCATCATGTCTTGTATTTGTTCTGGTATAATTTGGACTCAAATTGACAAAACGGCCATTTAGTCAAGGAGGACAGTGCTTTCTGTATTATGTTGATTGTGCATTAAACTCAATGAAACAGAGTAGAACATTTTTATTTTATTTATCTTATTTGAACATGAAGAGATAAAGTAAACACTGAGCTAATGACCAGCCGCATTCACCGTCTCGGCCTGGCATAATTATAATTGATTTATTTTAGCTTTTTGAATGGAAAGGTGAATTATTCTTAGTTGGGTGTTTTTTTTAACAAGGACATTACGAGATGCCAAATATTACAACCTCATCTCCATGTACGAAATGATGCAAAGAAAAACAACTTAAAGGCCTAATCCTCCTTTGGTAAAGACATGTCAAACCTCTGCATCAGAAGTGATCACACTGGTGAAGGATGTGTGCGTGTTAAAAAAATAACAAAAGTGATAAACAGGAAACAAAAACCTTTGACTGCAGTTCAATTTAGAAACATACTTTTCTCTCCCTCTTTCACAATGTCTCTCTCTCTTGCTGTGTGTGTGTGTGTGTGTGTGTGTGTGTGTGTGTGTGTGTGTGTCTCTCTCTCTCTCTCGCTGTTGTTTGGAGATCGATAGAGTCACCTTGGTTAGCTATTTGTAGCCTCACGGTTGGTGGGGTTATGTGTGTGTGGGAGAAGGTGCTCCTGAGTGAGGGAGGGGGTGGGTTCCGTGTGTGTGCGTGTGTGTGTGTGTGTGTGCGTGTGTGTGTGTGTGTGTGCGTGTGTGTGTGTGTGCGTGTGCGTCTGTCTGTGTGTCTGTGTACAGGAGAAAGAGCACACAGGGTGTAAAGAAAGCCATGGGGATCAGCATTAGCTACAGAGCCCTTTTTGCTCCTCTTTAAATTTGATCAAAGGCAATAGTAGTTGAAGCCTATTAAGCACGTCCCGCTCAAATGTGCGGGATAAGGACACCGACATATTCAGAGGGGGCCCATATTTAAAAGCCACAGACACTGAAAGCAAAATGTATAGTTTTCTGAAGACATCAATCCCTAATAGTTATAAAGTGAAGTGGGAGTTAAAGAAGAAAGTTTTCTGAAGGGGTAAAGGCCTGAATTCAAAGACACACCTTTGAAATCTTGAACGGCTTGATCCACACTTGCTAACTGGTTTATCAAAATCACCACAGCTATTTGCTCTGGTTGTCTGGGCTTATACAAATACAATTTTAACTTCAGGGGAATGTTTTTGATGGCTTTTCGGTCACATTTTGTATAAAGTCCATCAGACAGAGACAGCTGCTTCCTTTCCCTCTTTTTCCCCTATGCTCCACTTCAAGTTGTTAAAACGTAATCATATTTCCCAGTTTTCTTTCTCTGTTAGTATGCCTGAATTCATTTTTTTTTTCAAAAATACAAACTTACACATGGAGTGTGACTATCCGGAAATGGTAATTATGTTAATATGTTGGAATTCTTGTCAATTGAAGGCAATACATTGGGCTGTAACAATTATCAGGCTAACACCTTAAATATACATCAAATACATATCTCGTCAAGCACATACTAAAAATATTGTAGTATAAGTGAAATGTATAGTATTTACTTGCTGCAATAAAAAGCCTCTTGAGCTTCCTTATTCAGCTTTGTCAAGGGGTCAAACATTCTGCAAAGATTTCGGAGATGAAATAGATACACGTATTGTGATTTAAATGACAGATTATGAATGGGCGAGCGGATGTCATGCGAAGAGCTAAACAGTGAGTGAGAAGGTGAGGAGGGGAGTTCCTCATGCCACTTATAGCTGGTGTGTCTGGTGCTTGGTTTCTCCGTGCCGCGCGCAGTCCTCCAGAGGGATGAATTTGAATAAACATATATAATCAGATAATTAGGCATTCACCACAGATCTTTGCACACACATACACAAGCACACCAGCACACACACACACACACACACATTCAGCTGTGTGCCTCAGGCTGGGAAAGCCAATGAAAGCACATTAGCAGATGTTTAAAGACAGTAGTGAGGTATGGGGTCTTGTGTGTTTATTTTTTGTGTAATGATCAAATTAAGGTTTGATTTTAATAGTTTTTATTATTTGGTTTTGTTTTAAGAAAGATTAAATTTATTTTAAATTGAGGTCGTTTTTAAAAATGTGACATAAAGTGTTTCATTTGGGTATCACTTGTTGTCCATTTTCAACAGGAAAAGAAAACCCAAAACATAAGGAACAAACATGTGGCTGATGGGCTTCACATCAAGTTCAAGATAAGCTTGTCTTAGCACACCACAGATGATGAACGTCAGATAACTTGTTCATTTTGAAAGAAACTCTCTCATCAAGACAGAGGCCATCCACTCATCAGCAGCAGCAGCAGCACAGTGGTGCGTGATGTTGCCCTTGCTCATCCCACCCTGTCAAATTAATTAGTACCCATCATTAATTTGCTCCCAAAACTGGCTGGTGACCTGCTTATCCCGCTCCACATTGGTATCAAATCAGCCGTGTATACCTGTCAGATAAATTCTCATATCCTGTCCCATTTCTTATTCAGGAAATCTGTCAGCCTTACCCCCTTCTCCCCACAATGAAAACAATCAACCAGGAAGGATTTGCGTTTTGACAGTTATGACAAAGCAGAGAGAGAGGGGGGGGGGGCGGTTCTGTTTCAAGGTGGAATGACTGCACCCCCTAAAGGTCTTGGGAGGAACTTCATAGCGGCTTCTCCAAACCACGTCCAACCCCTGTATGCCCAACCTCCGCTGCTAAGCTTCCAGACAGTCCAACAGAGAGAGAGAGAGAGAGAGAGAGAGAGAGAGAGAGAGAAAGAGAAGAGGGTGAGTGAGGAGGGTGAGGGGGAAGACAGAGGGGTGTCCGTGCCACCGACATCATCCTCTCCTCTCCAGCAGCCTACTCTCGTCTGCCCGGGCGCTTATGATCCATTTTCCCCCAGATATGAGAAAGTTGCTCGCTCAGAGGAAGAAAGCAGTCAATCAATGCTACTGAAATAGCCCCACTCCATTAGCAGGCGGTAACAGGAGCTGTGCCCTTGCTTAGGGGACTTTGGCTCAGGCGGCTCCCAGTCCCTTAGTCTCTCTCTCTCTCTCCTGTCTTTGAGTCACTGACTCTCTCTCACTCCCCCTGCCCCCGTCTCTCTCCCCTCCCTCCCAAACTAAAACCAGATCCAGATAGTTTTACAGATATTATGGCATATCTTCCAACAGCTCTCTCATTTCCGCCTCTGTATTTCCTCCTATGCCTCAACACTACGCCGCGACAGTGAACCTTGTGTCATTTTAAAAGCCTGTTTGCCCTCCCCATCTAAACATCCTTGTCTTTGTCTTACCAAGTCAGCCAGACAGTCGGTCAGTCCAGTCAGTCAGTCAGTCAGTCAGTCAGTCAGTCAGTGCTCTTGTTTGCCTGCCTGGCCCTGCTGCCTGTCTCTAAAGACCTCTAATTGTATTAAAAGTACTCCCCTCTGCAGACCCTTACACCCCGATCTTTGTGTCGCCGAAAGCCGATACCTCAAAGCTCCTTTTGTTTTATAAGGGGAAAATGGTTTGGGAGTGGACCCCGGGATCTCCACCTGGCGCGCATGCCTCTCTCAACTGCAGATTATTACAAGGAACATCTGCTCGGGGGTCACCAGCAGTGTCAGTTGGCATAGCAAGATAGGCAGCATGGATCATCTTCACTTAAGCCCCGCATCCTCACCCTGTTTGAAGTGTACAGGACGGATGGCTTGCATCCTGAGGAGGAGGAAGCATAGAGAGAAAAAGTTTGAATGTGCTTTTTCGAGAAACTCATACAGGATGAGATGAATTATTTAGGTTAGGGTTAGGGTTAAGGCTTGGATCAGGGCTAATCCTCTAATGTGGATTTGTAGCAAGTGTGTATAACACACAACATCCCGTTGAATTAACACAAGTGTTGGGTATTGGTGAAGATGTATAAATAAAATATGACCAGGGAGTAGTGCCAAGAAGGCCTACTAACAGTGGGGAAATATTGTTGTGTTACGGATTGTGAAATTTGTATTTTATTTCCCCTTTTATGCCACTGCATTATCAAATAAAATTGATGGAGAGCAATGGAACTGTATTAACCTGGTGAATACACACACCCTCTGACATCTAGCAGTCTCATACTCCTCAATGCTATCTTTCCTCAGGCACATACAACCCCCGCCAGAACCCCCTCGATTCAACCCCCCTCCCTGTCCTGTCCTGTCCTAACCCAAACTCAGCTGGGCGGCACAGAGATCGTAGCTGTGTGTAACGCTGTGTCAGGTGCTATTAGGGGCTGTTAGGTGGCAGCCTCCATCACTCTCTGCCTCTCCCGTGTCCACTCCGGGAGGTGAGGCGGTGCAATTGCCTTACACACACGCACACCCCAGTACAGTGACAGCAAGGCCTGATTGGCAGTGACACGGCCATGTTGCAGAGGGACAGTACAGAGAGAGAGAGAGAGAGAGAGAGAGAGAGAGGGGAGACGGGGGACCCAGGTGGTGTCAGAGCAGCTCCACAGGGTGTTATTTTATCTATCCAGCAGGACCTCGAGGACTGATGTGTGTGTGTGTGTGTGTGTGTGTGTGTGTGTGTGTGTGTGTGTGTGTGTGTGTGTGTGTGTGTGTGTGTGTGTCAGGTGTTAGCATGGTCACTTCCCCAGGTGCTCTGTTGGGACATATTACATATACTGTACAATGACAGAGATGGCCCTAGATGAGACTGGATGGACTGCTTGGGGAAAAAGTGGAGTAATAGACATGGCAGAGAGAAGGGTGTACTTTTGTTAGAAAGAAATAATTGCATGTGCATTTGAGAACCACAGGGAGTATAATACAGAAGTATATTTTGATATTAGTTAGAGGTGTACATATTTGTTTTGGTGGCAATAGGTTAAACAAATCACTTTATATTCTATAATATCCTTAACTCTCACAATTCAAGTGGATTATTTGCATTCAGCTACTAACTGCTATGGAGCATGCTACAGTAGAATAAGCAGCCATCTGCATGACAGAAAGCAGTGCTTCGTGATGAAAAGAAATGGCAGGTTCAAGAGAGGAGTGAGCATTAGGCCCCCCTGTGGGTCTGCCCTTGTCTTGCCTGATCCAATGTGTTGAAAAGTGTCGGCAGCTCTCTGCCAAGATGTCTCTGGTTTGTTTCAGCCGTTGTTCGGCTTCCTTCTTGCCTCCATATGCTCCGCGTCTCCATCTTTAACAATACTAATATTATTAAACAAATCTGGCTTTTGATTTTCCTGGGTCGTTTGATATTTCCATACCATGGGTCATACATGACCCGCTGTATATTAACACTCACTCTTTTGAGTTTCCCAGAATGCTACCTTTAAAGGCTGTTAAGGTCCACTATCATGTAATATATTACAAGAAAAAAATGATTTAAACTCTGTCTGAAAGTAATCATTTTCTGTCATTTTAAGTTGTTCTAGTTGTGTATATATGCTATTGCATACAGGAAATGCTACAGTAAAAGTCTTCAGGTGAGTTCAACTGAATATCGCCAATGTGTCTGCCCACTTCACATTACAGATTGATGCGTATTGCTCCATATCTTTTTTCACCTCTTGCTTCTTCATCATTCTTCCTAAACTGTACTCCTATAACATACGATCCACAAAAAGCACTACTTCACCGGCATGTCCACTAGCTCCCACAGATATTGTGTATTGTACTGCATGTTTCTCAGGTCCCCAACAAATAGAATCCATCACACAATAATACCTATACAAGTAATTGCCTTTCTTCAGGCTATAAGGCCCCGAGGTCCTCTTGTCCACCGAAAAGCTTTGCTCATAAACTCCTGATTCTAAAATTTGATATTGTGGAGGCCCCGCTATTGTTGCTCACACCTAAGCCTGGCTGATACTCTGTTAGCGCCGAGGCTAAATCTCATGTTCTTCACATTGTATCTCATAACTCAGTTAGCTTTTCAAAAACACAAGATGTTTTCACAACGCTCAGAGGGAAATGACTCATGCATCAACGTTGACAAGGGTACGCTAAAATTATGAATGAAACCAAGAACAGCTGGTAAATCATTTGGAAAAAAAAATCCCAACAATTCTTATGCTACTGTATTCCTGCCACTATTAATCCGTCACCCAACAAAAATGCCTTCATGTGCCTCAAATTATCAACAAAAACCGAGATGCTTTGGGCCATCAACAACCATTTTACTGTCGACACTCATCTCTGTTGCAGAAAAAAAATATGTCCTACCCACAAAGAAGGAACTCCAACAAACAATAAAGACAATTTAACGGTATGGTTCAGTGTAATTTTTTGAATCAGACAGTGTGGTTTGTCATTTCTTATTTGATAGAGTCTCAGTAAACAACATTACGACCTTCGCTTATGTTGCTTTGTTGCCTTTGGCTATCTGCCAAATGCACCCAACAAATCTAGGCTTACTTTTTATAAATGCATTTGCCCAGCCTATTGCGTCGGACAGAGGAAGATCAGATTTATTCAGGTATAAGTGTACCACTCACTCACTCACTCACTAACTACAGACTGTCACAATATGAGTTCTGTTAACCATAACAAAGTTACTACTTGTCACAACACGTGCTTTTGATATTTCTTGCTTTCAGTTCAAACCATGTGGATACTAATGAACGCATGTTGACTGAGAATAAGAAACCTAATAATTAGGCATATTTACTTCTAAATATATGCAGCTCAATATCACCAAATGGTGCTTCTATCTAGTAGGGAGCAGTGGAGTGTGTTTACATGGCTAGTCCTCTTTGAAAGGGACAGACCCTATTAGCATTTGTTTGTCCTTTGCCTTGAACATCCCAGCAAATGACAGGGGAGTTCATTTTCTAACATCTTTGAGCTGAACATGAAAGCAACCTCCTGGTAATTAGTGGTGATTAATGATTGTCAGGATCATAGCTTCTTTGGCTTCAAATAAATAGACACACAATAATATACCCTGTATATATCCAGACCAGGGGTCTATTCCCATTAGAGAATAGTTTTGTAGATTGTGATATTGCTATGTGGATGGAATGCCAGAGTACAACAAGGTTTTGCTAAATTAATGAGTACATGGTGCATATTTACCGTTGATCTTAAGTCTTGATGTTTAATAATGTAGTCACATGCTACCGTGACCCATATATAAATAGATCGAAAATTATGAAAAGGTAAGCTTATAGTTTGGTCAATTTTAATAAATCATTCTGGATACATTGGTAGTAATTCAAAAACAACAAATAAGTGCAACGTGACTGTTTATGTTTACGATTACATTTGTATTTAACAATTGTATCTGTCTGCCAGCATCTGTATAGCCTATACATATTTTCAGTCTTTCAATCAAATACCACAAGGCAAATATGAAGTGGTAAACAGATCCATGCTAGTCAGATCAAAAATCATTGCTAATTATTTCAGGCTACACACTGATCAATCCTTCATAACATAACATCATTCCCCATGTAGGTTCTCGGCTACAATTTGATTTTGGTAATGTTTTTAAGGCTCTCATGCCCTTAGCTTCTCTATCGGCTTTATGGATTTTGCTGCAGTATAAAAAGAATAGGAGACCAATTCTGTTCTGACGGAGTATCATAGACCATCTGATTAAATTGACAAAATATTCAATAAAACGCTTGTTAAAAGTAATCTAATAAGCCATGCAATGTTCCCCAATGATCCAAACAAGTCGTATTGTTGAGTCTGCATACTGCATATCATTCGCTGTTTGACTGCGATTAATTTGAATCAGACACGGTTTTAAATTCCAATTCCAAATCCATTTCTTCTTTTACAATATCGTGAGATTTCCCGAGACAAGAGCCGGTAGGGGTATTAACACCTCTTGAAGATGTGCACTTCTGCACATTTATGAACCCCGAAGCTTCCCCCGGCCTGGATTTCTCGGAGGTGAAAGGTTCCAAATCCCTCTTTAGATGGGTTGATCTTCTCAGGCCCATTATGCCCCTTCTCTGTGACAGACTGGAAGCTGACAGGCAGTCCAGGCAGAACAAAGATAAAGGAGGCATTAAAGAGGAAGACCGAACTCAACTTCAGCATTTGTATAACTTACCCCATCTTACACCTGGGCATTAGGACAATTCAGTTTGTATTCTCTCCTTAATGCCTTGTTTCCCATCGCCCTTCAAACTACTGCGCTAAAACCCTTCACTAAAATGTCAGCAAATCATGCTGGCAATGCAGACAAAAAGTTTTTTTGTAGAACTGAAGACCTGACATTTCATCATCGGCATAATCCATTTTACTGATTTGGAAAGATGTTTTTATATTTCTTCCATTATATAATAAAAGACAAATGTAATGTTTGGATGAATAACTACTGGAGTCAGTTTTGAGAAGATGCCATACAAGTCAGTGTTTTTATAAATGTCCCATAAACATTCTGGTGGTCATGTTTTTAGGTCTACGGTGGGGCCTTGATAACACTACGACTATGATTTGAATGGGGATGCCAAGAAAGGAAATTATTTTTTTCTTGTTTAGAGTTCTATTTGGATTATGGCAGCGCTGTCCAGTTAATTTTTCTAGTAGGACAAATAGTGTATCTGATGACAGTAAGCTGAGGGAAACAACGTTGTCCCCATAGAGAAAGCTGAGATAGACTGTTGGGCAACCAGGGACACAACTCATCCCCTCAAGCAGTTGATCACAACACAAATAACAAATAATTGACTGGATGATGGATGATGGGATTAGATTTATGGGTTTAAACAAGGTCAAACATCTCACTCCCACCTGCTAAACCACAACACTGCTCCAAACGATGGAATCAGAATTATGGTTATGTGCATGATAATTCTCCTATCACGGCCTTGGGCAGGTTGTTAAGGACTTGTGTGATATCCAATAGGTGTTGGGTTTAACAGCTGAGCCTAGTGGGTCAAAACACAAGGTCAGAGGAACAAGGCAAGGAATCCGTTTGCTGCTTCTGAGGTTGGTGCAAAGGATGTGTTTTTTTCTACAAATAATACTGGAAAAACTATAGTCAATGACTGTCAGATATGAATATTTACAAAATGTCCAGTGATAACATGAGCCCGCACTGCACAAAGCATTAATATGACTTGCATATAATTTTATTTCATTGACTCCACATTGTGTACACTTTATAAATACAAGCATGACATATAGTAACTGGTTCTTCATGATTTCACATTTCAAAACGTGAAGGGGTGTTTCCATTTCATTTATTTACACAGGACGTTTTCACTGCTGGTATAAAACCTTCACTCGAAATGTGCAGTGTTTACCGTAAATGTGCTTTCTTTGATTAGATCCATCATTTGGTCATGAACTCCACACTTGAGTCACATAATGAAGGTCAACCTTGCTTATATGGGGTATTTATTTCTGTCTGGGCAGAGAGGGGCTTGCAGTGCTGTTTACTTTGCTGTTAACTCATGAAGAATAAATTACCCACTTTAGAGGTTTCCAAGTTCACTACCGGGTGTGAAAAAAAGCCGCAGAAGTTTACTATTTATAGACGGTAAGTGGTCAACTTTTATATGCACTTTGGTAGTTTTTGCACAGTTCGTCTCCTTCATCCTCCATGGCTCGAGGACAAGGGAGTTGCTAACTGTCGAGTGCCAATAAAATTGTTATTGCTGCTATCTTTAACATGCTGTGAATGAGGCGAGCCTTAAACAAACTACAGACTACAGCGGAAGAATGATTAACTCTTGTATTTATAATGCTCACTGTGTAAAGCAGCCAACCGTATATTTCAAAATGGCTGAATTTTATGCATAAGACATAAATATCCTAAATCCTTGCTAATACAGCCACTGTCCGCCACAGGAGGAGATACATAAATGTGTTATTTTCTTTTTCTAAAATAACTGATGTCATATGAAATATCACTTGATCATCTACTGGAGACCTTTGTGTTCTTTAACTGTATAATGCCTTGAAGCCATGTTTGGAAAAACACTATATTTGCAGGGCATGGTTGTTAACTTATGCAGGAGTTAGGTCAGAATACTGCTTTTTTACATTGAACTGTAGTGAGTTTCATTCACTTGCAGTCCTGCAGTAGGTTTAATGGATAGCAGAGCTTCAGATAATAAGATATACAGTATGGCTGATAACCACTAGATTTATTTGATAACATATATGAGCCTACTACAGTACTTTTACTGTCAGTGCTGTACTTGAATAGAGCACTGACATCCAAAATAAGTATTTTACAGCCAATTGTGTTTTTGATAATGTATTCAACTAATTGAGTGTGCAATAACATTGATATATAAAGTGACAAACATGTATTAGCTCATATGATAGCTACACTTTCTCAATAACATGTTAAAGAAAATATTGAAGCAGGCAAAACAAATGCAATCCTTTAAAAGAGTTACAGCAATCAGTCCATATGGTTACTTATATGTTATGTTTACGAGTAGCCAGTAAGCAAATACTGTAGACAGGTCATTACTTAAGAAGCCATTGCTCAGACTTTGTTTTTTGAGAATAATTTATCTAAGGCCCAAATAAATCAATGCATATTTAGAGAACATATGTTACTAGATTTGGACAAGCTGCAAAGCCAAGCTCCATTAATAAATTGAGAATGTGAGGATTCATTACAGTATGGATTTTGAGAGCATATCCATGCAAATGACAAAGAAATGCAAATGCACGGCATCATCAAGCAGAGTGCTTGGAATAGATTGCAACGAGGTAATCACAGGGCATGCCATAAACATTTCCACTGGATTATGCTGGTCTATCAATTCAAAAATCATAATGTCCAATATCTTAAATGTGGGCATACATTATGTCAGGGAATATCTATTGGATTTAGTTGTTGATCTAGAGCTAGAGAGGTAGGGAGTATGCGCTTACTCTGACAAATGGCATTTTAACTTCTAAGTGAAGATCTAAAATTGCTCTCCTTAATTGCCCTTTAAGACTGCTGCACCAATTATTAATCAATGGTGTCAAGGGAGCCATGCCCTCCCTGTATTTAAAGCAATAAATTGCTGAATTATATTCATATTTATTCTAAGTAGGTCTTCATTGTAATTGGCATGTTATTAGGCTGAGGGCTTTTAGTCTGTATCAAAGTAATTCAATTAAAAAAGTGAAATATAGATCTGTCTGGGATAAACAAACAAGCCAGCTGTAATATGACAGAAATGCAGTGAACGGTCTGGTTAAGTAGCTCATTATTTTTGCCCTTCCTTGAGGAAAATAGCTGCTTCAGGAGTATGAGGCCGGTTTCCATTGTAGCAGCCAGGGACTATGGAAGCACCTCATCAATCCACTTATCCCTGTTCCGTTGGTTGGATAATCTGAGTATCTGACACTAATGGTGAGGTTGCCTCATGACTGAGAAAATATACAGAGGAGCCAGCTGAACCCCCTCCTCAGTTCTCTTTCTCTCTCGTCTTTAGACACACTCTTTCTGTCTCACACACACACACACACACACACACACACACACACACACACACACACACACACATCTACAGACCAACATGTAGTGCATTACTCCGTCTCTCCCTCTCTTTTCCAGTGTTCAGTCAAGAGGGTAATCCTAAACTCCTTTACTTATCTCAGGGAGGAATTTCCAGCATTAGTCATGATAAGACACAGGTCCTCACTGATAAAGCGAAGGAAAAGCTCTCCAAAGCTAACTAAGGAGGAGATACTTTCGGAATGCAGTTTCTGCAAGAAACCTGCTGGATTTAGACGAAAGGCTATTGTCTATATTGCTTTAAAAGGACACCACACACTATGTTTTTTCCAAGTCAAATAATCAGTACAACTGTGTAAATATGTCCATTTACTTGAATCAATGTATAAAATATAGTATTTTGGAATTGCATGATCCCAAAAGAAGGAGCAGTATATACAGTGCCTGCAGCCAGTTTGATACAGGACATAATGTCCTACAGTCAAATATCATCACAGTGTTGTCGCTAAGTCAATATAAAGTAAAGTATGGGATTTGCTGGCTTGCTTGTAGACTTCAGGAACAACCGACAACTCAGACATCATGATTCAAAGTCAGTGGCAATGATGAGCCTCCTGTCTGCTGAAACAGTGGCGTTTACTTTGGTAAGAAATTGCGATACTTTATGTTCTGCTGCGTATTGTTGGGGGGGCTTCGCTGGTCAAAGTGATTTACACCTTGAGAGAGAGTTTGGCTCATGTGAGGGTGGAGCAGAGCTATGGGAGGCGCTGGGGCGTAAAGATTTATCATTTCTATGAACTTTTTACAAGCGTCATGCCTTATCCAGAAACAACAACACAGGTATTTAACCTGTTCCTTGTCAAGCGCTGCCTGGAAAAGCTCCATTCTTCTTCAGGGAGTAGGTGGACATTTGTTTATTTTCAACTTTGGCTAATTGACCAAACTATCTTTATGATTTTCCAGTCGCAGCACTATAAGTACGTGATTGAAATGAACATTATACTTTGGTGAAACAGCATCTGACGGATGGCGTGGGTTCACATGAAGGTTAGGTGCGGAGAAACTAAAACATTGGGTCTACCCTGCCCCCCCCTCCCTCTGCACCCTGTATCCTGAGTTAAAGAAAGCAGCTCTGTCACATTAATCTTGGAAGCAAACTTGCAAAGCAATTTGTTGAAGGTCAGCAGAATATGTGATAAAAGTGTAGTCTTGTTAAGCATCCATCACGGGCTGATTCGGATTTTGAGCAAAGATGTAGTGACAAAAATACACAATGGGTTCAGGCTAATGGGTTTAGGCAGGGATATTGGTTTGGGTAATACAGTTAATAGGTCCTTGAATCTGGGGGCTCTTTTAGGCAGATATGAGAAGCATCACCGGCTGTCATATTCTCCGATGAGAGAATGCATTAGAGCAAACTCTATTTAGTAACAGACAATTCAATTAGGGACTATTCAGGGACCCCGGATTATTTCCCTACGGGCATCGGCTCGGTCGAGGCAATATTCAGATTTCATTGTGTTTTCAAAGTGGAGAAATGTCAACGGCTGGCTCCTGCAGTGGTCGGGGGGCCTGTATAGACATTTATAGTTCAGCGGTCGTACAAATGAAGACAGAATTTTCTCAATACACTCCTAATGTACAGTAGCAATATTTTATGGATTCGGTGGCACCATTTATCATACAACACATAGGCTCTATGGTTTGGTTTGTGTTCTTGTATGTAGTAGAGAGTCCTCCATATTTATACATTATGTTTAAAGAATTTAAAAAATACCATGGCAACCAACAACTAGAGGTAAAGGTGCTTTGTATCAAATTAAGCATTAGAAGGTTAAAGAATGTTGTCATACATGTGTGTAAAATTGTACAAAAAATGAACCTCAACGTGTGAGTGTTTTCCCATCAATATTTGGATAAAGAAGAACTGAACATTCAACAAGTGACGTATTTTCATGTACACAATTTACATTCTAAAAAATGTACACCACATAACTTATGGGGTTTTCTATACATCCAGCACATATGCTGCACAAATCATATGTGACCTTACAGTAAGTGATATATCCTACATCATCAAGCATGAAAGTATATTTCTATGTCATACACACATATGTCGCCCATATTGTGTATGTCAGTGCACCGGCTATATACTTTAACATACTACTATGTCAGTACATTAAGGCATATGTCTACATTGTACACACATGTGTTACACATATCATCAGACGTCAAGACTACACCTGTCTCTACATGAAACCGGAGACCCACGTCTGCATCCACGGGCTGTGCAGTGCAGTGACAATGCAACTGGGTCACAGATAGTCGTAAATCCAACCTCCTAAGGATATTACAGACGAAACTGAGATGCCAGCAAATCAATTCACAGTTTGGTAGTGGGCTCATAAAGCGTCTTTACGAGCTCATCTAAATCCAATCAGCATGATTCCTATGTAAACAGAGACGTACAGTATTCCGTGCAAAGGTACTTCCTGCAGATGACATTGCAACAGGGGGTGTGTCACATAAACAAGCAAGCTATTGTTTAACATTGGATAATGTTAATCTAATGGTTCCATTGTGTTCCGTGATGCTAGTTTTGCAAGTCTGCTGTTTTGACAGTTGCTTACTTTATTTTGACCAAATACCGAACTCTGGAGACCCTACAACTTCTTGGAAAACATAAAACTTCCACGGTGTCTGTACAATTAATTAAGCGCTCGAAGAGTTCTTCCCTGAGCGAGAAAAAGGGCAGACAATTTTACCAGTGGAAACAAAGCAAAAGAGAGAGAGATGTCCCAGTAGATTCATTTGTCGTCGTTGCAGCACTGTTATTAGCGGGGAAAAGCTCCAGGATTTCTATGTCACAATGAGACCACGCTGATAAAGTGTTAAGAGCTTGGGACATGAATCTAACCGTGCAATTCAACTTGGGCAGATTTAGACTGTGTACATCAGCTAGCTCCTCTCCAGACATATTGAATGACGAAAGACATGACATGATAGTGGCAGGCTACGAAGATTTATTCCGAAATCCAACCATATCACATGACCGCTTAGAGAACAGTAAACTTAGTTCCTGACTCCAACTGACATTCACATTTAATCCACCCCTGAATCATGTCCTTCCCTTGGCTTTGTCTCATGCACTACACAAGGGCAATGAATGAATTTTGACAGCAGGTCAAATAACATTAAATATATATATTTTTTTTTTTATTACAGAAATGCAAGCTTAGTTGTTATTGGCACACTGGTGACTGTCCGTCTGTGAGGTGCATGATGTTGGAATATGCTGGCACTTCTGTTCTTCAACTCCCAATGACAGAAGGGACCTTGGTAACGAAGAGCAAATGTCCATGCTCGCATGTCGAACAAAGGAGCTTGATATCAGCACAATGCTTAGGCCAGTATTTTCACCAGCGCTCGTCTCAGCGGGGTTAGCATTTTGCCTCCGACTGATTGGCTGGTCACTGCCCTTCTCACCGAGCGTGTGGACATTAACTTGTCAGAAGAAAAGAAAAAAAGAAAGAACAACTTTGACAATGTCCTTTCTTTTTCCACTCGCCACACAGATCTTCGCGTGGCTGTGGCAAAGTTTGACTGAACCTTTTGTCTAGGGGGAGTCGGGGAGAGAGAGAGGGAGAGAGAGAGAAAAGGAGAAAAGAAGGGGGGAAAGGGGACACAAACAGCGACCATATGTTCAATGTGACCCTCATTATTCTCAATTAGGGCAGCCATCCATGGAATGGTCTTGCTGATAACAGCCCATAACACCTTCAGAGGAATTGAGCACAATCTTCCAGTGGCACGATGGACGAGCAGGGTAGCGAGCTCGTGCGTGAATGTCTACATGCATGTGTGTGTGTATGTGAGGTTGACTTGTGCACAGCAGCCCCCCCTCTGTAAACTTAGATGCCAGAGATGTGTTCGTACAAGCATGCTTGTCAATGAATATGTGACTTCCTTGCACGTGTGTATGTGTGATTTGTATGGGCTTTCGATTTTATGTGTGTGTGTGTGTGTGTGTGTGTGTGTGTGTGTGTGTGTGTGTGTGTGTGTGTGTGTGTGTGTGTGTGTGTGTGTGTGTGTGTGTGTGTGTGTGTGTGTGTGTGTGTGTGTGTGTGTGTGTGTGTGTGTGTGTGTGTGTGTGTGTGTGTTTGATCATGTGTGAGGGACCTGTGGTGAGGTGGGGCGGTTGGGCAGGCAGGCATGCTTTGCCAGCTTCTGGAAGGCTTACAGGGGGTACGCAGGGCCAGAGCCCAGGTCCCCAGGACGTCTGGATGGATGAGTTGATGGAGAGTAATGAGGTCACATTGAGCATATGATGTAAAGGCTAACCTTATGCCTAACTGTTAATGATATTATGAATGTGGTAGTGCAATTTCTCTTTCCTACAACGCATACAAGAACACTATTGTCTATTGGGGGAGGAAGGTGGGGGATAGAGATGTGTCCAGGCCTAATCTTGGTGTCCCTCATCGCTAACTCTGTTGTTCTCTGTCCTTATTATTGGCGCAATGCTGAGCTGAAGGTGACCCATGCGGGACGCAAGTGAATTCAGTACGAAGTTAGCAAGCTTTCCCTTTTCATAGACCCAGCTCGCTTCAGTTTCAAAATGAAAAGGCGTGATTAATTTGTCAAGCGTGCATAACTTAAATTTTTTTCATAACCAGAAGTGCATGTATTTTGCAATAAATTCTCATAAAGCTGCATCTTATAAATAATGTGAACGTCCTTTTTAGTTTACACTCAAAGTAAATTAACTTCCGTGCTGCAGTAAATGAATGAGGCTCATTCTAGTCATTTGTGACTATATCCCCCTGGCCTGCTTCCCAAGCTCTTACTGTAACCCAAGGAAGCGGTGACATCACCCTCATTCCTTTTCCCCCTGAATTTAAAATTGCCCAGGTGATTAAGTTCCCTATCAAGAGATGGGAGTCTGTGCAAGGCCGCGGCATTGAGCAGGCTCATTGATTAAAACCAAATGAGAGCCCTCAGCACACCGAGGCAGCAGCACTACTCGCAGTAACTGGTACACATCATTTGTCTTTGATCTTGTCTTCCTTTGACTATTGTCTCCATCAACCCACTTCTCTGTGGCAGCTGGTGCCCATACACAGCTCCACTTAGCGTCAGTGACAGACAGAAAGTATCCCATCCTCTGCACGAGTCAAGTAATCTCATAAGACCGTGGGTTTATATCAGTTCTCTAGAAAACCTGGATCATCTTTTGATCATGATAAAATGTACAAAGTACTGCAAGGCGTTTAATGTAGTAATATTAATGAATCACTAATTAAGATAAGATGTTTTAGAGTTTAGAGTGTATGAATTAAATATGCAAGCTACATGCATCTTCTATAATAAAATAAGGAATATGTGCTTAATGCCACAAGTTATCACACCTTACAATATAATATAAGAATAAGAAGTAAATAATTAAATAAGTATGAACATTATTCTACAATATGTACACAATGTAAGTACTGGAAATGACTGGAGTATATGAGATATGTAATATATACACATATTAACATCAGAGAAGTCTTACAGTGTGAGTAATGATATAACACAACATTGGTGATTTATTTAAGAGTCTACTATTTCTTAAGTGCAATCAAGCCTTACATTTTAAAAACAAATAACTTGACCACCTCCATGTAGTCCCTGAGAAGATGCAGTGCTTGCTGTAGGTAACATATCACACTGGATGAGTCTGGTTTGCCAAGATGTAGTAAAATAAGCATAATGTCACCTCAATCAAATACATGATGAGTTATGCAGTTGGATGGGGTTGATCTGGCCTCAGTTCACTCTGAGCTCTCCAACTTTGAAGTTCCAACGAGTGGTTAGGGTTTTGCTAGTTTTAAAACTATTTCCTAAACTTTAAACAGACCTCAACACATTGTTTCAAGTCAGTTGCCTGACTCTGACCGAAGTTACGCATATCCGACCAAACCACAGCTATTAGCATTGCTGCATCATACTATAAAAAAAGCTTTAACCTTAACTTGTGTTGTTTTACTGTACACTGAGCATAGTTGCTTTAAACCTTTTTCAATTCAACACAAATGACCAAACGGCATTTGTTCATATTTTCACATAATTCAAAAATCTCTGTGAAATGTTAGAAGTGTATTCGCTTGTTTTGATATCCCAGAATTCCGTGAGCCTGTATTTCAGAGTACTATATAGATATATTGCAGAATGAAATGAAAACACCATACCCACAACCATAATCAAGCCACAACCTCCTCCTCCTCCTGTGTACACCTAAAACAGAACAAGCCCATACAAGTTTGGAATTGATGAGTGCGCCACTACAAGTTCATGACTTTGACCTCCAGGGTATTTGATCCCTTGACAGAGTTTATTTTTCTAAAGCTACAGCTTGATATTCCAGCACTTAATTTAAGAGTGCAGTTAAATCACAGAAGCCATAATATGTCAGGCGATCCCACGACTGGGGGTAAAAAGAGAGTGAAAACGGGGAGGGGGAGGGAGGGAAAACAGTAAGTAATGAAAAAGCTATGATTGCTTTTCTGTCCCTCCAAATGACAGTTAGCACCTCAATGACCTGCTCGGGGCAGGGCCATCTAGAAATGACACGCTAAGGCACAACGTCATCTAACAGGGTAGTTACAAAAATCAATACAAAACCCATTTCAAAAGATGCTCGGCGAGCGTGTGTGTGTGCGAGGCTGTGTGTGACAGAGAGGGAGAGAGAAGGACCTGCTGTTATGTTCATTTATTGAGTAGGCCTGAGGGGCAGAAAACAAACTTTTCTGATATACACATTACCTCGCAAGCAGAGGAATTCTGAAGGCTAAGCAATAACTGCATTCCCAGTCTATTACTTAAGTCATGAAGAGCCCCTTCCACTGAAGGGGGTCTTTCATTGCATGTCAAGTACGGCTTAATTCTAAACCCGCTGCCCCCAGCCCTCTGCATTGTAACACTTTTAACTAAACTAGGTATTGGCCACTAGAAGAAGAATTACTCTTTGTCCGCTGGGGAATCGATATGCAGTCTCTCTGACATTCACAGAGAACACATGTAAACCAGGCGGGCCGGCCGTACGACTATCTTGTCTTGTTGGGATAGTGGCAAACATCATCATATATTATCCCCTTTGATTTGTTGTCAATACCCAATCACAGCAAAGAGGTGCAGATCTAGCAGAGCACAAAGACACTAAGGAGTGTAAAACAGACAAATGGGCAGGGGGGACATCAATCCGAAGGGCATGTCAGCCTGGCCCCTGATGAAATAGGGCTCCGTGTCGACGGCTGAAATTTATAGACAGTAACATGTGAAAGTGCTCACTCCTCACAGCCCCGAGAGCGGTCAATAGCCTGATGCCTTTGTCCAAATGGGGTTCTCATTAAGCCAGATCATTCAAAGAGTTTTTTTTCTTCTCTCTCAGTTTGCACTATAGGAAAGAATACAAAGATACCTGGTTGTTTCAAACCAAATTAACTTCACTGGCCTTCCTCTTGCAAAAGTTGTACGTCTAATAGAAATTGATGTGCATGCCTAAAAAATATATTTCATATGTTTCATGCACCTTTCTTTCATTTTCATTCCTTTCTCGCTTTCTCTTCGATTATGTTGTTTGCATTGTGCCATCTGCATTATACCTCAGTACCTCAGACATCAGGATCATGGCGGATATGCGGACTGAAAAACCATGCAAGTCTAAAAACCATGGGACCCATTTGCTACACTTGAAAGGAACTTGGTTCAGCCCCGTGTGGAAATCCCACTCGTCTACATTTTGGAAGAGGCACACTCTACAGCAGGTGATTGACGGGTAGGATTTGGGGTCTGCGGGGTGCTGGATTCAACAAGGATATTCCTTTGGAAGCGCAATCAAATGGAGCTTTTGCTTTCTGTCAGCTACATTTCCTGTGAGAAGCCACGGTGCTCCAGAGATCCGTTTCAGATCAGTGTTTTCAGCAGTACCCCTGCTATACTGTATGTAGTCCCAGTAAATTACATACAATATGAAAGGGCTCGGCTCGCTCAAACAATCTAAGAGAAAACACTGGTACATCCAGCTGCATACACATGCACACACATATACATGCACACAGAAAATGAATTTAATGTTGTCACTTCCTTCAAAGCCGTCAATGTCAAGAGGGACCACTGGCAATTCAAAGTAATCGGGAAGCCACGTAACAAAAATAAATTTGGGCCATGACACGCTGTTGGAAAAGAATAGCAATCAGCAAATTTAATGCATTTCTGATGTATATTTAAGGCTCTGACACTAGGCCACAGATGTACATGTGTTGGGTTTCTATTTTGCAAAAGATATGGTTGGTGATAACCTATTATGGGACATCGTCAGCTTCCCCGGCGCCTCAGCCTCGGATAGGAAAAATTCCATCACTTGGTCTATCCAGGAGATGTAATATCGAAACAAATTATGGCTGGAATTGAAAAGTCACAAGCTTATTCCGTCTTGATCAAACCAGTGCCAAGAGGCTAAGTGCAGAAGTGGAGATACCCCCAAAATGCTTTTTATTGCATTATCATCATTGACATCTACGGCACTCCCAGTTCCCAGCTTTAGTAGTGGGTATAAATCTATTTTGCAGGCTGTAATGCAACACACAGGAACCAACAAAAGTAACACCTAGTCTGTGAAATATCATTTTGGAATTAATTTGTTGTTGTTGTTTTGGTACCCATAGACTGCAATGCAATGATTTAAAAAATGACTTGCTCTGTGCAACAAATAGGATTATAATGTGTGCAGTTTAATAACATTGTAGTTTTAGATTAATATAGAGTAGTGTAAGACCAAGTGAATATGAAAACCATGGTCTACAGACAGGGATGTTGGATCAATGCAACTGTACCGATCACCTCTGCTATCAGTCAGTATTAAGGTGTCTGAAGTCAGGCCCAACAAGAAAACAAGCCGTTAATGTGACCCCATTGCAGACAAATCTTATTTGGTGGGACATTGTTTGTAAGATGTAATGATCACATCTCAGAGTACATAACGTTTGATTGGATGGCAGGAGTTTGGCTCCAGCAGCAAGCAATAATAAAAGAAGTCTCATCTTGCTTTTATGGCGTAGCATATTGAACCGTCTGAGCGCTTGCCTTGCTCTACGGTGGCCTGCAGGCACTTATTCGTTTCAACAGTGATCAGTCCTGACACACAGGAGGAGGTCTGCTGAGACTCGGTTAAAGATTTCCATGATCATATCAAATCACACCGCCACTGCTCTCATTATAATTGACACATCTAGGAACAGTGAATAAAAGGCTGCTCTACATAATGCATAATTAGAAAGTTTTTTGACATTTCTTCTGCATATGGTAATGTATGATAAGAGCAGATGTTGGAGAGAATGGCCTTGGCGGGACATTAAAAAGATCTCATAGAAGTTAGGCGATTATGGTCGGGTACAGTGACCTCCTGACCTGGCTAGATCCCTCTAGATGGCTGAGCTATACGGGGACGTCCGCGGCCAGCCAACAGAAAGGTCTGATCCCCCTCCCCCCTGTCCTTGCCGGGACCTCGTTAAGGACTTAGAAAGACCCATCAATATTTAACAACTCTATGATTGAAATTTCAAATTCATCTCCTCAATGGTAAATCACAAAGGAGGGGGAGATGGGAGCGAGGGAGAAAGAGGGAGGGGGGGGCAGAGGGAGAGAACCATAGTGACTAATTTTTTTTTTATCAGAGAGCTATTTTAAATAAAGACTGTGATTTAGTGAGGCCACACCAAGTCAATTAGGGGGCAGAATATGTGAGCTCTGTTTAAGTAGTAGACTGAATCACCATATTGGATCTGACTGTCTAACAATCACTCTGATATGAAAACATACCGTTCCCCTCGGTGGGTAACGAAAAAGTATGTCTCCCTCCCTCCCTCCCTCCCTCCCGCCCTCCATCTCTCTGCTCTCCTTCCTTGATTCCTTCTATCTGCTCTTCTTTTATGCATTTCTCAACCCTCGTGCCCTCTCCTGTTCATTCGACAGACTTGAGTCAGAGAGCAAGAGGTAGCTTTATTATTTCATGAAGGTGTTTCATGGGGTTTCTCGGCGGTGCCAGAGTGTTCTGTGTCCGACAAAGTCCGCTCGCTCTTGAGCAGGTACCGTGAGACTGGAGTGGCGCACTCAAAATAGAACATGCTTGCATGTAGGACAAAAACTGAGGCAAAAAAAAACTATAATAATTTATCTGATTAGCATTTCCAGTTTTGGAATGTATACATTAGACTTAAGAACAAAGATAAATAAAGAAAAGTACACATTATGGAAGATAACATTTTATTTAACTTTAAAATTGCATGTGTATTTAGCTAAAATAGTGGATTATTTTAAAATACACCCAGACACACACACACATATATATAAATGTCCTGATATAATACAGAACACCAGAGTGGTTTTTGGACAAAGTGGACCTACATGCTACACTAAAAGGAAAGGAATACAGTACAATACAATATGTGTGCTCCTTCAGTCTGTAATTGCTGTCCTCTGTGTGCTTTAGTCATGTGGTTTTGTGGAGTAAGACAGAGCAGCAGTAAAAGCAACAGAAATCACTTCCTGATGCAGCGTATAGTCATCACGCTCTGTGTATCAAAGAGTCATTCTGTGGGAGTACCCCTGCTGCCTACATCCCATCGCTCCCCAGCCGTGTGTGGCTTTTAGTTCACTGGAGGTCAGGACGATCATTCACCCCAAGGCCTGAGGGCGCCCATATACTCTCCCCTTTATGGTCACATAAAGAAAGCCAAGTGCTCAGGCGTGCCTGATTAGCTGCCCTAATATGCTATTTGTGACTAATTTCAGAGGCGCTCAGTCACAGGTGATGGTCTCTGGCTGTAAATCTAACTCGGCCAACCTTTGACGGAGCATGTGTGTGTGTGTGTGTGTGTGTGTGTGTGTGTGTGTGTGCTCTTGTATGTGTGTGCGCGTCCTCTCCCCCAGGATGCACTGGCAGGTCCCGAGGTGAATATGCAAAGGCCATTTAGGTGAAAGGCAGGACATAAAAGTAATGGATGGTAGATGAAGCCATCTCAAGCTGACAAGTCAACTTGCACCTATGCGGAGAGGAGGTGTGTGTGAGTGTGAGTGTGAGTGTGAGTGTGAGTGTGTGTGTGTGTGTGTGTGTGTGTGTGTGTGTGTGTGTGTGTGTGTGTGTGTGTGTGTGTGTGTGTGTGTGTGTGTGTGTGTGTGTGTGTGTGTGTTGTAAACTAGAGTAGTTTTGTTTTAGCGCAATCATTACTCTTTGCCTTGAGCGCTGATACACTTTTACTGCGGAAATTTTGTGGTGTTACATTTGTACATTTTATGTGCTATACTGATTGACCAGTTCACACTAAGCAAATCAGAATAGTTAAAATAGTTAATCAGTGTCTTTTAGCTGTGTCAGAATGGAACAAACTGCTTCACACAAGGAGCAACATGTTTTTAACCTTGTCCTACAGGGTAGTTTGTTTTTTTTCATAAAAAAATTTTTGGCACAAAAAAAAAACAATACATTAAATGATAATGCTCAACCACTTAATAGTGTTAAAATACATACAATATGTTTTCTTTTCAATTAAAACCGTGAAATATTGACATTTGTCAGGTATTCAACTAGGGAGGTATTTAATCTAAGCAATCATTGAAGTGCTCACTTGAAGATGGATAGTTAACGGACGTTCACTCTCTGTTCCTGTGTCACTCCTTTTTTTTCTCCTCATAATCTGACAACAGTTTCCTGTTTAAGCTGTTTTTCTGCTATCCCCCTGACCGCTGCTTTTCTGAGCCCACAGTAGAGTTTTGACAGGATAAGGGACGAGAGGGGAGCGGACCAAAACAATGCGGTTGAAGTGCTCGCTCTGTGTGTGTTCATTTGATCAAAATAGAGGGAGAAAGAAAAGACAGAGAGACAGTGAATTTGAAGAAGAGAGAGGGAGTGTTGACAGTGTGCATGGATGATTGAGAGCATTTGTGTGGATGTGTGTACACAGTAGATTTGTTGTGTGTGTGTGTGTGTGTGTGTTCCAGTGACCTCTGTGTTGGCTGTGCTGTGTCCTCCGAGCTGACAGGGTCCTCTCCTCCAGCTCCTCAGTGTTTAACACACAGGGTCTGTTCCCAAATGGGCACCCACTGCTTGATACACACACACACACACACACACACACACTTCAGCAATGTGAGGGCTCCCACTCTGCACTGTAACGACGCTCCAGCTCCAGAGAGGTGAAAGCCATGAGTGGGGGAGAGACTGAGCTACATTCACCTCAAAAGCCACACAACCAAAAGGTTAACAGTTCTGCCAGATGTGGGGTCACCACCAGTAAGGAATCACATTATTTCTATATGAATGACAATGTACAGCCTTGAGACGTTTGCACTTGTATTTATTCAGTAGAGCTGACAGAATATGGCACCCAAGACATTTCCCGGCGAATCGGTGATATATGCAGCAACAGGGCTGAGACATTTCTCAAACATTTGCATTTATGAGAAATCAAGGGAAAATATATCATTGAGTGTTATTTTGGGTGAGGACAATTTCACATTTTTCAGTAAAATCTTTAGAACCTTAAAATAAGATTATGGGTTTTCCTTTGTAATCAACTAGTTAGTAAATCCATAACAACACCAGAAATCTAATCATGACAATAAGCCGAAAAATACTCTTATTTGTTTTATTTAAAAATAATATATATTTATTTTTCTGTTGCTCACAAAGTATTATTAACAATCCTATCCTCCTGTCCCTCACACCCCTGGGAAACCATGCCCAAGCAGCTAGCTCGTAAACAACCCAGTCTCACACAATTGAACAGCCGCGGTTAAAGAATAGTCCAAATAATAAGATGCAAGCCTCCAAGTCTGGTAAATCAGTGTAAAAAACACTCTTCCCTGCAGCCAAAATACTTCAACCTCCTGCCCCTGTTTTGAAATCATAAACAGCCCACACCGTCCCTCCCCAATGGTAATGAAATGCAAAACGGCGTGTAAGAAAACATCAAAACCTGCCTCCATTTTGCGCCCCTTCATGGAAAACACTTTTGAAATACAGGCGGTATCGCAGCATACACAGATTCTGTTTCAGCCAAATTAAGGGACATTGAAAATCACAGGCAGAGGACTTGCTAATTATTACACCCCCTTACAAACAGACAGTCGAGCTAAGCTAAGGTGAACCACTGGCTGACTCACAATGTCACTTTCTCCGGGTAACAAATATCCAAAGGTCAAAGTGTGTACTTCAGGGGAATAAGGAAAAGCTCAACGGGGCTAAGTGGTGTGTGTCTGTGTGTGCATGTGTATCTTTGAAGGAATCTAGCCTCTCATGTCCTCTAAGACTATGCTGCCACCTGCAGCTCCGGGTACGAACAAAGACACATGGGCTGCTGACGGGACTAACAGCCAGGGCAGTAAGTCACATACTGTAAAAGTCATACACAATTACCATTAAAATAGGAACCTAATCTGAGGCTATACACACTCATTAAGACAACAGTCTGGCAGTTTCACAGACGGCTGAAATAAGGAGTTGTGCATTGTGTGTTAAAAAGAAAATGAGGACTCTAATACTCCATTAATTATTCTTGCTGGATTTTACCTAAAAAGCAGTTATTTTAATAATGTTGCCATACTGGACAGAACATTTCCATGATTGAAATGCATATTACAAGACCATACATTTATTCAAAAGTACACATACTAGAATACACACACAAATACATAATACACAATTATCTATTTAAAATGTTCAAATATTTATAATTCCGGTTATGATGTCATATAATCACTAGAATATAGACGCATATTCCTACCTGGTGAGTGTCTTATAGGTCCATTGAGGACCTTACGGGTGAACTTGCATGCAGTGAACCATCTCATCCCAAACGCCTGATTATTATTTCACAAGCCATGTATTGTTGTGCAGGACAGCAAGATGTATGACCCTGCAGCAATTAAAATATTAGATATCAAAGTGCAGATGCCATGGACTGTTAAAGAAATGTGATAGTGAGCATGAGTAATGACAGCACACGTGACATGTCATACATAGAAAAAAGAGAATAAATGAAGGGTAGGGATGACCTAAAATGCAAGGATTCTCTACAACAATATCCTGTTGCCTGACAATGAGCACAATATATATTTCTTTGAGGAACTCTCCACCACAAAGAGCGGTGAACTTTGGACTGACATTTGTACAGATGTGGTAAGGCTAGAAGCCACCCTGTAATTAAAGCACTCACCCTGGGAAAAAAGGTGTGATCCTCTGTCATATTTTGACACGGCTCCGAGCACCGGGCAAAGCAATATAGTTACATGCTTGGTAGCAGCTGGAAGAAGAATGACTGTATGTTTGATTGCCTGATAGCGGGGCTGTGTCTCCAAGCTATTGTTTTTGGCGATAGCGATCAAAGTCGTGTGCACGTTATGTGTGTGCGTCTGGGTATGCCGGTGTGCACATCTACTGTATGTGAAAATGTAAAGAGCACCTCTGTAGATAGGACAAGTATCTTTGATTATTTCATTTTTTTAAATTTGATTTTTTTTTTCAAAAAAAGGAAGGACTAAAATAGTTGTGTTAAGATACATTCCACTTGTAAGATAATCATAATCATATTTGATATGCAGCATCGTAACCATATCCCTCTTTACGTCGATGAGACATATTTTGACTTCAATCCACTGCCTTGTAGAAACCTGAGACAGACACCATATATGCTCTGTCAGAATCATTAAGTCAACATGCCATCAGGTTCAACTCAGAGTCTCTCAGAATTCGAGAATGATACAGCCTGACGCTGCTTGAACTTTGCGTCTGCCAGGATGGGCTATTCTGTCGGCTTCTCCATTCTCCCATGGCTTTAAATATTGAAGGCATCTTGGGGATGTGGAGACGCATTTGTCATCCTTGTTTGACAGGCTTGATGAAGGGGTTGTCTGTCAGTGTTTCACAAATCCTACCAGACCACAAGCCCGCGGGTGGCACATAGACAGTCACGAGCGGTGGGGAGTTCCCTCCCCTCCTGGCTCGCTGGGTAATTGTGATAATACTGGAATGGAAAATTATAGAGGGGTGAGTTAAGGAGATACTTGAGTTAAATGCAGAGGCTTGACACAGTGAGGAGAGTGTGGGTGGTCTGAGACATTTTTAAAGTTCATTCTTAAATGCTGTGATGGTTTTAGCACCAACATGTGCACTGGTATTAAATCTAATAAGCCAACCCATGTCGTTCTTTCTTTCTTTCTTAAAGCACATGAACAGAGGTTGTGTAATTTGCTTGCAGTCGCAAATTATGTTTTGCATTGTTTAACATATCATTACATTTTCACCTATTTTATGATAACTTTAAATCCTAAAAGTCTCAAAATTCCAGAACCCTTACGATTTGGTTACTTTGCAGCCACTCCTCTAAAAAAAGAATAAAAGATAAAAAAGAGCACATTTTTCAACCTCTTGCATAAAGTGCTGAAATGATCCATCCCAGTCAGCAAATAGCATCCCTATAAACTAACTTCAGCTGGAAAGACACAACAAACACTTTCTTTCCGTCTCGTTCTCTCTCCCTCTCCCTGTCTCTGACATCAGGGTCAACCTAGCATATAACAGACAAACTTGGCAGTAATATGGGGACTCTGAGAGAGGTCTGGGAGATTTATCAATCAACTGGCCACATTAAACGGATTTCCTAATGAAGTGAAGTCTTTACAGGGATTAATCCTCTACCTCCCGCAAGGAGCCACCTGCTCGACTGTCATAATTGGCATGGATGGCACCGCCACCATCAGCAGAAAGAGGAGAGGCACAGAGAGAGAAACAGGGAGGAAGTGAGAGCGAAAGAAAGGGGGAGAGAGACGACTGAGATGAACAGAGGGGGGGAGAGAGAGAGAGAAAGAGATGGACAGAGAGGAAACAAGTTGGAGAGAGGACAAAGAAGCCAGGCATCGGGTTGTCAAACTCATGCAAATGATGACACTCAGTGTGTTGCAACGACACAACGAGAGAGGAAAATAAATAAAATATTTTTATTTAAAAAAAGGAGACGAGACAGTGCCAGGTCTCTTATGACACGCCGATGAGCATCCAACCCTTAGTTTGTGCCAGTCTTGCAGCATCCCAAGACCTTGACAGCAGCTCCTCGCTACATCTTCCAGCTGTGTCAAATCTGCCTATGTGCTAATGAACGTGTCAGCACCCCGATCGTGTCATTGCTGTGTGTGTTTCAATTCACCTCTGAGCGCTGAAATTCTACCCCAGGTGTACCAGCTTACACATTACATTCACCCGCAAGTATTTCTGCATGAATAATTACACAGCCGCCGCAAACCGTGAAGTTAGAATCCAGACTGGTGTCCTCATTATACTGCCAAACCAATCTTTGTGACTTTAACTTGACCAGGCCGATGCTGCAGTGCATGCAATACGGGCACCAAGAATGACCAAACTGTCCAATTGTCCTGAGGTACAGGAAATGGCATTGTGTGAAGTGAGTATTTTAATGTTCACAAATCCAGGGAGAAACATAAGGGACAGGTATATAGGTCATGGCCAATCAATTTAATTTGGCTTGTGTATTACACTATTCATCAAATAAATGTAGCTTTGATTGCAAAGTTGCAAGTTGCATATTAAACTGTATAGCAGTATGAATATATAGAACCTTTAATAAAGAACGTTATAAACAGCATGGTGGTAGGTGATTTTGACATGCCTTAAACAGAGCTATACTATGCATGAATAAGGTA
The DNA here is from genome assembly GCA_026929865.2 of Hyperoplus lanceolatus. NCBI lineage: Eukaryota > Metazoa > Chordata > Actinopteri > Uranoscopiformes > Ammodytidae > Hyperoplus > Hyperoplus lanceolatus. The sequence continues at coordinate 13,366,526 of CM049401.1, read as the reverse complement.
CAGTATGTATTTACACGTTAAGATTGAACTGTGAAAGTCCAACTTTTTTGGATAATACAAATAGCACCTTCTGTCACTGTCAAATTGTTACCAAAACAACTACAACCATAGCTCCACCATACCAAGTTGTTTACGTCATTCTATGCAAATGCTATGTGCTATACTTTTGAAAGACATCGCACTTAAAGTGATGACTCACACAGCTGATGCGATCCAGAGGTTTTTGGCGAGTGAGTAAATATTTTGAGCCACCAGGAATTCAGTGAAATGGTGTGACAATGTGTAACTGTGGTGTTTCGTCTATTTCAACACTAGTTTCTCAGGATGTCACCATCCATGCTTTTGTACCGTGAACAATTTGCACTGGAAGCTGAGCTGAATACTGTACAATAACGGAGCTAATCAAACAATTGTATGCAAGCCTGGTGGTGCTCTTTACTCACACTTATTTTCCACATTAAAGTTGGTCTACAGATCTTAGAGAATGCTACGGCATATCTGAAAACACTTTTACAAAGCCATAGTGGCTCCAAAGGAAGCTCCACAGAATCTGATACATTGCTGGTCAGAGCTGAAGACTACAAGTTTAAAAAATTAAAAATATCAGTCAGCTTTGAACCAAAAAGAGCAAAAAAAAAATACAAATACGTTTTGGCACATCAATATATGTGTGCACTGTTTACTATGGCAGTATAATTAAGTATGGTAAGATGTCAATTGTCCAAATTGGAACTGGGCAAAAGAAAAATGTTATTGAGCTCAAATCGCATCTTCATGTCATCGTAAGTCACCAAGGTCAGACACGTTACTAGTTGAGTCGTATTTGATGACTGTGTGTCCGTGTTTCTGGGATTTCTGACTAATGATCAACTCCCCGGTGTCATAACTCCTGGGAAGAAAAGATGATTTTGTGTCGTCTGCCAAGGGACAGGGACTATTGGCACAGCCAGGGTGTCCCTCATTTGTTATGGAGCCATACTGCCACCAAGCCAAAAGAGGTGCCAGGCCAAGGACAAACTCTGTGTGTGTGAGTGCTCGCAGTCTGACCCCCATCCTAGGACTTAAACCTTGGTGACAAGCCATATTGGCATCTAAAAATATTCTAATGGAGCTATAAAGCATAAATAGCCAAGGTTCTTTTGTCTATTCTGTTAACTCCTGTTAATGGTATCCTACTAGTTGAAACATGGTAATGGAATGAATCAGGTTTAATCTGTTGTGTATCTGTTTTGGATGATAAACCTCCTACAGTAGATGTCCAACAGTATAAATAAAGTGGGACGTGTAACCTACTTTAAGAATGATGGTGTGGTCAATTTGCATGTAAAGCCTGCTAGGTTTCCATTGAATTGTGTCTTGTTTGTAAAGTGGATGGTCTCCAGCATGGTCAGACAGCCTGAATATCAATCAGTAATGTTTGGAAAGTATCACAAAGTGCTTGATAAAAATATATGTTTGAGTGTGGTATAATAGCTGCTCGCTCAGAACAGAAATACACACAGAGAGCTCTATCCACCTCCTGGACTAACTCCTCAAGCTGTGTTGTTTTGAGTGAAAGAAGAACCGTCCCTAATCCACTTCACGGATCAGTTTCACAGAGACGGTAAAGCCATTCTCCCTCCAAGCTAAAGCAATTCAGATCAGACACCTTGATGTCTCAAAGAGCACACAGTGAGCTCTTGTTTTCTGTTTTGACTGCTGGGAATCCATGCCAGACAGCACCCCTGATTCCAGCTCAAAGATAAAACTAATGAGGTTTTCATTCAAGTCCGTTTTTATAACAATAACTGAGTCATCGCCAGACGTGGCCATTTTCACTAGCGCCGAGATTCTACAGCATCTCAAAGTGGGAGCAACTTCCCTTTTCTTTCACCATTACTGAAAAATGCTTTATGACAAATTGTAAAGAAGTGCTGTGAGAACCATGTAGGCCTACTACCTTTTTAAGTTATATTGCTGGGAGTTAAATCATTTTCAACTTTCACAATTTGTACCGTTTTATTAGCATGAATCATGGAAAAGTCAGTCATTTAACGCATTGCCTAACTGTTATTAGACACACCTGCAGTATAATAATACTTTTACGTATATAGCAACATTCAAAACAAAGTTACAAAGTGTTTTACAAATAGATGTTAAAGCATATAATAAAACAAATAATAAAGGTATTATATGACACATGAAAGATCACCTTGTCATAACACTCTTCTTAATGCTATTTGAGTTTGAGGTGTCAGTGGCATTAATGAGTTAATTTGCAGCTAATTGTGCAGCATTAGGAGGGTAATTATAGGGATACTCTAGCTGACGTGTGCCTTGACACCTAAGAGATCTGTAGACCTGCCCACTTCAGCTATCCGTCCTAAATATTCCCACAACCCTTTGCTCTTACGCTGCTCCAGGAGGTGACACTGGCGCTGTAGACAACTTAAAACTTTAAAGACGAGGCCTTAATCCTTTAACAATAACCCTGGATGTTCCTACAAAGACATTGTTTGTATAGACATCTCAGTTCGGACACCTCGTCTAAACTTACACTAGACGCCTCAAGGTGACTTTGTGTTCCCAGCAGCATTCCTGAGACCAGAGCTTTATCACATATCTAAGAGTTTTCTTTTAGATACATGCATTCCTTCATTTGCTAAGGGCATTCATATGTAAGCAAGAGAGGCCTTCAGGAACACATCTTGCACAATTGATTATGGCTCTGCCAAGGTTTCCAAATTCCAACTTGAAGAAGGCTATAGATCGGATCACTGCACGTTTTAATCATTCCTGAAATCCACTGTGTAATAACTGTTCATGGAGAAGAGTCTAGTTTCCTTTTTAAAGTGTTGCTCTGAACTTCTGTGCTGATGATAGTTTTACTATGGTACAGGTTTTGCTCAGACTTGCAGCCCCTGTGGCTGTACCGTTGCTCTCTTTCCTTACTGACATCATGATATAAGGTAAACGGTTCCAAGAGAAAGGAATTGGTCCTGAAATGTAACAAATGTCTGAAAAAGTTTTGACCATAAAAAGCTGACGACTCCATTTAGAAAAGAAATGTGTTTTCCTCCTACCTTGCTTCTATCCAGGGGCCTAATAACTTGTGTGAACTAAGAGCCCACCTTTTGGCCACAGGGTCACCAGTAAACATAAATAACCGATTGTAGTGCGACTCCCAAGTGGTGGCAGGGGTTTAGATGGGCCAGATAGAGCAGATATATAGTCTATAATACACACCTGGCAAAACAAAAAGGCACACACTCCTTCTAATAGGATAATCAGCCATGTATTATTTTACAGGAACTGTGACAGAGTCTATCATTCCCCACTAATGTGCTTCCCAGGAAGACTGGATGCCCCAATATAACTTTGACCAAACAGATTTCAGAAACTGCAGTGGAATATTGCAGTAACTCAGCTTTTTCTCCCGTTTTTCTTTTTTTTTTTTTTCACTCCCGCTCTGCTCCATATTGTGCAGAACTTTCACACAGTTGTGGTTGCATCAGCAAGATGCCAGTAATATTGTCTCACACACTGCTCAAAGTAAATAGAGTTTGAAGACATTTCTCGAAACTTGATTATGCCCAGTTGGCCTCAGACCACCAGCATGACCGTCCTTTCTTGCAAGGATGTCGTCACATCAATCTAAAAGAGACAATTCAGCTGTCACTTGTGTTGTCATGATATAAATATAGTGGGGCACATTGATATGGTCTCCACAGAGGTAAACCTCCACACATTATTCAGCTCATGGCTCCAAGTCAATCAAATGTCACGACAATGTCACTTCGGTGGAGCGCAAGTAATTATCAAAGCAAATCTTTGTTCTTCTTTGCAGTCCATTTGTGTGGTATGCACCATCGGAGTCTTACCGCAAGGCCCCTCTTAACGTCAGTGTTTCAAAGTAAGAATTCACCCTGCGCCCCAAATCAGAGGCTCAGTTAGCACTGACTGAAATCTTATGTAACTCTGGGCTTTTGACAGGCAGACACCTCTGCTGACTACAGATAGGTAATTTGTTTTGATCTGTGATTATACCCCTCGTGTTCAGAGGAAGATGTAAACCCTCTTGTGAAGCTGTTAGGCAAATCCACACAATGTGGAGAGAAGTGCCCCCGGGGGTCTCAAGTTTTCACCCTCCTTCTCCATCTTCATCTATTCTCTTCCCCTTTCTTTCTCTTCCCTTTTTCTCTCTCTTTTTTCATCTTGTATGAGAGACAAAGCCTCCTGCCAAACACTGAAGCCCCCCAGGAGCTCATCATACAGAAAACTGGGGCTCCTCAGAGAATGGCAAGAACAAGTGAGGGGGGGCAGAGAGAGATGAAGCAAAGACGAGGGCTTGTGTAAAGGTGGGAAGAGGGTGTTTGCGTGTGTGTGTGTGTGTGTGTTTTTTCTTTCTACATTGTTAATTACTGTTAAGAGTCTTTCAGAGCAACAGGGCATTCTGCACATCCCACAAGCATCCCTCCTTTGACTGCATCCCTGCTATGTTCCTGTACACTGCCTTCTGTGGCTTGTGCCAGACATACCTGCAAGATGATCTACTAATTATCTACTAAATATGTTTGTTCATGTTGGTTGAACGGCTCACTTAATTGAAGGGGCGCTCTACCTTCCCTCTGCTGTTCCCCTCCTCATATGGGAGGTGTGTGTGTGTGGGGGGGAGGGGGTTGTAGAGTGGCTTATCTCCAAGAGCTCGTTATATTAATGCTAGTAATTATGTGTTTTGCTTACTTTTGATGTGCCTCTGTTCAAACGCGGAGAGTTAATAAGAGGTTGACGGCAAATATGTCAGAAGGGCCCTCTGTGTTGTCTTTGGGCTCTGGAAATTCCTGTGTGTGTATACCAGTGGGGGTTTGGTACGGGTGTGTGTGTGTTTCTGGGGTGGGGTGGGAGGTATTAAGGGGTGGCACCCGACTCACAAGAATGTCAGTACACAGGTAATGGCTGGAGCTTATGATCAAATCTTCACTTGATTTTTCATACTAATGTTCCTCTCAGGCGCACACACTCACACACAAACAGACCAGCCAAAAACCTTTCCTTTGGATCTAAAAAAAGGGTGGAGATGGCAGTGGGAAGGGCATTCATAGAGGGGATTGTTTCAACTCTATTTAAGAGGGCCAGGAAGAGAGCTCCGCCTTGCCAAGGAGTGCACAGGTCTCCTCAGCTCTCCCCAAGGAAAGTGCTGGCATGAAGAGGCACTCTCGAATGGGAAGAAGCAATCGCTAATGAGGGAAATAAATAACAGGCTCATAAAAATGAGCGTGGGGGGGGGGATAGAAAAGGGAGGGGGTGAGGAAAAGAACAAACAAAGTAAAGTAACATTTGAATGATAGTCATACTCGCAGGCGAAAGCAGTAGATATACAGACACATACACACACTCAATGATGTTTAGCTGTCACTGCTAATGAGAGTGTGTGTCTGTGATGTAAGGACAGGAGCGTGCTGATGGAGATCCAGACAGACATTTGAATAGCATTATCGTCCCTCTCATTGTTCATTGTTTGTTTCCATGCCTTTATTTCGCTTCTCTAAAACAACAGAACCCTTCAATCTTCTGGAATTCATTTTAGGTATTATTCTTTTTTTTCTTTCTTTCGTCCAATACAGTCATTTGTTATGCATAAAATAAGAAAACGTGTGTCACATAAGATTATATTTATCCATCATAAGATCAAGAATAGAATACATTAGATTTGAAAAGGATACAACGTTGTGTGGATATGTCAGTTCCAATGCGTAACTTTCGTTTACTTTTCTCTTCTTTGAGGTGCAGGCGAGTGTAGCTATATTCCTTTGTCTGCATTATTACCTGATGTGTCCTCTTGCCCAGAGGAGAAAACATCACTCTCAGTAGTAAAAGTGTGTGAGCAAATGGGAAATTTCACAGGAGGTTTCTGGGACTCTGCTTTTAACATTATGGTCACGACTCATGACAGTGTATGCACACTTGAATATAGTTTCTATTTTTTGCATGTAAATATTGTTTTTCATGCCACTTTCAATGAGCGGTTGTGTTGTCTTTAGCTGAAGCATTTGTTTGGTGGTTTGGTTTCAGGCCTGAAAATAAAAAAAAACTCTCCTTCTCTCGAATCTTTTTCTATCTGTGTGTGTGTGTGTGTGTGTGTGTGTGTGTGTGTGTGTGTGTGTGTGTGTGTGTGTGTGTGTGTGTGTGTGTGTGTGTGTGTGTGTGCGTGCGTGTGCGTGTGCGTGTGTGTGCGTGTGCGTGTGTGTGTGTGTGTGTCTTTTCTATTTTTCATCTCTTTGTACCTGTCTATGTGTGTCTCTTTGAGGCTCACTGCTCTGTGAATCCACTCCCTGGGACTGTAGAGGTGGAGACGGAGACTGGTTGAAACACACTGCGGTTTCAAAATTCACATTCCGCCTGTGTTTTGACAACACATTTCACAAGAGGGATTTGAAGTGGTTTTAGACTGTTTCTCTTCACCATTTGATATCAAACAATGATCCCCGCGAGGGCGGAACACACAGGACTCCATGGGATGGATTAACGCAACATTAAAAGTAATCCCCCAGAGTCAGACACTGCTTCTCAACCAAAAAGAAAAAAACAAAGAGACAACGGCACTGACTGGATGTCTTTATCAGAGGGCTGATAGTTCCCATGCGCTTCAAGAACAGCAACGTCTTCCTGCCTGAACTGTTTACACTGCTAAAAAATTGAATAGGTTGACACTAGTGATGACAAGAGAAATAATTATCATTACACGCATGACTGCCAGCCACCTCAAAGTCGAACAAGAGATTAAGCAAAGATTACTGTCTGTTTCACAGCTGTGTGGCCTTGCAGCTATAGCCTTTTCTTTTTGTTCAGCACATCAAAAAACAAAATAACAGTGTTAATGTCTTATCAACATGTATTTAGTCATGGGGTCAGTCTTAGTTCATCAGCATGTTGAGGGAAGTTATTAGCTGCTACAAGGAAGACTTCTCATAAATATGTATTTTATCAAAATACAACGTTTACACCTGGGAATATGAAGAAATGTGCGGACATAAAATGATTCCCAAGATGTAAATAATGGAAAGGAGTTTGTTAAACTGAGCATTTTCTGCTAATATCCTTAGAAAAACGTATCGCAGTCTCTTTCTGACAAGTATAAGATGGAGTACACACAAGGACAGTGATAACCATTACATATGAAGATTGAAACACATTACAAATATCCCAACCATATGGGGCAGCAAAGCCGTGTACAGCAAGAAAAGAACTGCAAGTAAGTTAACAAAGGCCTACACCTAGTACCACCATGCTCTGATCAAGGAAAGTGCTTAAACATAAGTTCCTCGACAGAGATATGGCGCTTCACTTCTGCTGATTAGCATATAATTCAGGATTATTTTCCGGTATGCTGATAATGGAACACTTTTCCTCAGCACCGATTGCCCCTTTCTCTGTTAACCTCTCTCCCTGATACCACGCTGACTTTTAACACTGCCCCATTCAACAGCAGCTAATGATGTAACGGCCTCCTTAAATATGTAAAGTATAAGACTTAATAAAACCCAGAAGTGTGATTATGTCTTAAGCCTAAACCCCCCACTCCTGGATCTGCAGTTCTACATGGTGATCCATTTTAAATCAGCCTCTTATCCGGTGGAACAAGGGCAGAAAAGTTCACGTGTAAATTACTGTAGTCAGTGTGGTGGAAGTTTTCCAGTAAAAAAAAGTGCTCTCGCTCGCAGTTTCTCAATTTTCATGTTAAGATATCAAAGGCATTAGAATTCAAGTGAAAGAGGGAAATGTCACAGGTGTTAAAAGGCAATTAGTCCCCCTGCGCTATCAGAGTGTTAATCAGAGTGATGCAAATGTTGATATGAAGCTCATTATCATGTATTCAATAGTAGATACTGCTTTCATGAGAGATGAGACACCAGATGAATGATAAGAAAAACCTGTGAGTGCCTTGCTGCAAAGCAATTTGTTTGAACATTTGATGACTTTTGATGAAACCAATGATATGTTCCCACAGGTCGGCTGTGAAGCAGTGTGTTTTAATTGCCGGATAAACTTTTTTCTCTTTCTCTCAAGTCGCTCGGTTCAAAATATGAAAATAAACAAGCAATCATCCAAAAAATAATAATCTCACTTTTTGGCACTGATTTGGTCACAACAAGAGAAGACAGATCTCATTATCTCTGTTTGGAAGAAAAAGAAAAAAGCGGAAATGTTATCTTGAAACAACAGACTACTGAGATGAACTACTCTTTATATGTGAGTGTTTTTATGCCAAAACACAAACAGGGGAGGGAGACATGGGGGGGGGGGAGAGCGAGACAGAAAGACAGACAGACAGTCAGTCAGTCAGTCAGCAAGACGGAACAAAACAGACCAAGAATAAGAGAAAGTGAGAGTGGAAAAGCATAGCTAATGGCATTGGTATCAGATTTATTCCAAAGAGGCAGAAGCAGAAGGAGGCAGAAAGGAAGGCTGGATGATTTCTTCGCCCCGTCTTCCCCTTTCCCTGATTATGAAAGGAGACATGGCACGAGGTCGAGGGTCAAGCCAAAAGGAGACAGCATTGTGTAGAAACTGTCACGCACCGCCACCTATTTTGACATGCACAGGCCCGTTTGTTGTCTGTCGTACATGCAAATTGGCGAGCTCAGGCTGTCATATAAAGGCAGGCAGATATGTGCCGGTCGGGGGGAAATGAGAGACCACCTGTAACCAAGAGAATGGGGAGTGATGGACAAGCATTCAGTCAGCCCCGCTCGTCATTTCCAGGGCCCGCCATTCACCCATCAGCAGACTACACCCCTCCTCCCCCCATGTGCCCTCCTCCCTCCGCCACCATCAATCCTATCCCCAGCGCACACATATACATGTAAAAATCTATTCTTAATATTCAGAAGTAGGAAGTGAAGGGAAATAAATATATACAACAGGAGGGGGTCGGTGGCGGTGAATTCAACCTGCTAGCTGCCTAATAGGATCCTGCTTTCAGACAGCTGAGGGTCAGAGCCAGATAATTAGTTGTCCACAGAGGAAACATCACTCTTCCACAGGGAGTGGACAGGGGTGCGGGAGGGGGAGGGGGGGCTGTAAGTTGGCCTTAATGCTCCGAATCCCAAAGAAAGTCCAGGATGTGTCAGGTACTCAACATAAGATTATTTTGTCCCAACCAGGCCAAATGCAACACTACACTGATGCTATACGTTTTTCGATTGACATAGGGTGGACATTGACGATGGCCACATTTTTTTTTTGTCTAAATAAAGCAAAAAGATGACAGTAGGATCATCATGTAGACGTGATGCATTTATGTAGACCATCCAGGGTGTAAAGTTGACCAGATAATTGGCTGTCCAGCAGAGACTCTTCCAGAGAGTCTAGACAGAAGTGGACAAGTAAAAACAACATATAGTTTCAGTGTGGACATAATTTGGTCAAATATCTGTTATGCGAACACCCAAAATGGAAAACACAATTTTTTTAAATTACATTAAAACCATCAGTGCCGTTTGATCTCACATAATAATCCACATATTTCATTGGCTTGTTTTTATTGTGGGTGGTTCAATTGGGTACAGTACAACACCATATGTGATCCTGACACAGCAAGCTACAAGTGCCAACATATTAAATATAAAAAACAGACCTGAAAGTGATACTGACAATAATGTAAAATAATTAAGGAAGTCTATCCTAGTTTAGTTCAGCCATGTGTGTGCATGTGTGTGTGCATTTGTGCATTATTTTAACTATTAAGTTGTATGTATGTGTGCGGGCGGGCGGGCGCTCAATTTAAAAAGTGGCACATGACAGAAAAATTAGGCAGAAAATAAGACACTCCTTAGGACTTGAATATTCCCAGGTTTTTACTATGATAATAAGAAACCATCAAATAAATATGAATACTTTCTCCCACACCCACACAGAAGCACGGGTACATGTGCAGTATACACACAGACACCACCTCCAATGCTCGCTTAGGCACAGTATGTTGTACGTGGTCATGTCTAATTTATTATGAGCTGTTTTGAAGAGGGAAGTTGAATATAATTATTTTATTCCCCCCAAGACTCCCATTTCTAAACACAGCTATCAGAACAAAGGGGTCAAAAAGACTTTACTCTTTTGAGCAATAAATCATTACCTATGTAGACATCAGTTAATCACTGCTGTCCGCTGGTGTCAGTTCACCAGGTGAAACATTTTTCTTTAGCCAAATGAGCCATTAATATTAAGGGGATTAAAGTCTCTTCTCTGTTACGATATAGGGCAGAAACTGTCCTCATTATATGATTTAGTCCAGTCAAATGTATTCAAATGCCACCTTTATTACCCTGGAGGTGCTTTGCATAAATTGAATAAATCCAAAGGATACTCTTCGAGAATCAAACATATCAAAGGTTTCCTGTCTTTGAAGTGGGGGTAGTCTCTAATTCCAAAACAGATTTTCATGATAAATACATAAATTATTTATGACTTGTGAGCTAGTGGTGGTGGAAGAAGACCAAGAAGAAGACCAAGAAGAACAGGAAAATGAAAACAACGATAGAAATGCATAAAACATTTTGCGCCGCGGAAATGTCAAGAGAGGCGAAATGACACAGAGTGGCGCGTGCCGACCAACTGCCTGACTGATAAACAAACTGATTAGCATATGCACATTGGAGCATATGTTGTGCTCATTTGCTTACACAAAGTCTCAATCAAAATAATACGCCACACTCGACGCGTGTCATAAAAGTCTAGAAATATGTTTGCTGGGATGATGAAAATGGAAACATTTCAATTATTTCATTTCTGACAATTACACTGACAATGTGACAACCTCAACAACCAGCATGCAGCGTGGTGACTAATTGCCCTCGGGAAATTTATGGAAATAGGAAAATGAATAAAAACAAACCAAGATGTTGACCGACTGCAGCACCAGTTCTCACAATTCTGCATGTTGACTTGTTGTCATAATATTATTTATACATCATTTTAACAGTTATTAACGTTAAATGGAATTTGTAAATGTGGAAAAATATGATTATATAGTTGCACACACAGTAGGCCCCGAAAGAGTCACGTTGGAAACTGCATGCATATATCTTGGTGTGTTTTTTTTTCCAATTCCTTTTGGTTTAGCCGCAATGGTGCCAAAGCAGAAGAAGCAAGTACACTTTCAGAGATACAGACCTCTAGGAGGTGTCAGGGGTGAGTGTTGATCAAGGACCGAGGTGGAAGTGGGGGCGGGGTAGCCAGTCAGGCCGCACTGCTAACGTGCCTGAGAAAAAAAGTGTTTTACATGGTATACAGATGGCACGGCCATACAAAGCCTGCGTTTGCCTTTGAAGTGCTGCAGGATTCAAAAGGCAAGATTCTTTGAATAATTACACATTGGCTTATCTAAATCAGACTGCCAGGGCCGCCCTCCACAAATGATGGGTTGTTATTCCATTTACAGATATACCTAAGCAGATGTTCTGTCCGGATTGATGTCCAACTTAAACATTTTATTAGCATTAGAGCACATGATAGTTGTCAGGGTTTTGTTTCTGTTTCAGGATCTTCAGGATGTTTAAAGACAGTCATTTTAAATAACAACCTCCTAACTGCCTCCTGTCTGATTTATTTTCATATGTATGCACTTTGAAAACAAAATTAAAGTCAGAATAAATGTGATTTTTCCCCACAGTATAGACCTCGGGTTGTTCAGATGGAGTTCTTATTCATGCTATACAAGACATATTACTGCCTCAGTGTTATACAAATCTATGCTGCTTGGAGCAATGTGATCGTAATTAAAAATACTTCACTACTTACTTTTTTTTCTATCCCAGAGCCACACGGGAAAAAGTACATTAGAAATATTACAGAAATGTATTGAATGGACTAGGGGGGGTTTAATCAATTAAAGCTTTGAGTAAATAACCACAAAGGGGAACCCATCGGGGGTAAATAATGGAGGTTCTGCACCAACCCAAACGTTCATTTAACCTGTGAACCGCAAGGTTATTTCTGTTGGAAATTACGTTAACACACACTTACACACACACACACACACACACACTTAGACAAACACGGCAGCCTGGAGGAGGGATGATTTATGTGGGAAGATCAATCTTCATCATCTTGCCTCTCACCTTGGTCTCCATCAGTGTTAATTAAAGGAAGGTCAGTGTCACCCTCCCCGCTTCCCCCCGACCAACCCTCTTTTACATAATAAATCACTCCAGACACACAAAGGGCTCTGTTGACACAAACAGAATGCTCCTAGCTAACTAGCTAACTGCAAGTCGTGGGGCTGAGGAGTCAATTGAAAGCCTGCCATAAATAATACTGAATGTCACAGTGTTGCGTCTTTGTCTGGGAACAAAGGATACAAGACAAAGACAGGTTGTTTCTGGAACAAAATGAATCCATAATACAGTATATAGCACAATATATACAAGCATATAAATCATACAGAATACCAAAATGATATACAAAAACATAATGAGACGATGTGTGGCTCTCAGGTTGTCTCAATGTCATCATCATCATCATCATCATCTTCAACCGCTTATCCGAAATCGGGTCGCGGGGGCAGCAGCTTGAGCAGGGAACCCCAAACTTCTCTTTCCCGGGCCACCTCAACCAGCTCTGACTGGGGGATCCCGAGGCGTTCCCAGGCCAGCGTGGAAATATAATCTCTCCACCTAGTCCTGGGTCTTCCCCGAGGCCTCCTCCCAGCTGGATGCTCCTGGAACACCTCCCTAGGGAGGCGCCCTGGGGGCATCCTTACCAGATGCCCGAACCACCTCAACTGGCTCCTTTCAACGCAAAGGAGTAACGGCTCTGCCCCGAGTTCATCACGAATGACTGAGCTTCTCACCCTATCTCTAAGGGAGACGCCAGCCACCCTCCTGAGAAAGCCCATTTCGGCCGCTTATACCCGCGATCTCGTTCTTTCGGTCATTACCCAGCCTTCATGACCATAGGTGAGGGTAGGAACAAAGATCGCCCGGTAGATCGACAGCTTTGCCTTATGACTCAGCTCTCTTTTTTGTCACAACAGTGCGGTAAAGCGAGTGCAAAACCGCCCCTGCTGCTCCGATTCTACGGCCAATCTCACGCTCCATTGTTCCCTCACTCGCAAACAAGACCCCGAGGTACTTGAACTCCTTCACTTGGGGTAAGGACTCATTCCCTACCCGTAGTAGACAATCCATCGGTTTCCTGCTGAGCACCATGGCCTCAGATTTAGAGGTGCTGATCCTCATCCCAACCGCTTCACACTCGGCTGCAAACCGATCCAATGAGAGCTGAAGGTCACAGGCCGATGATGCCATCAGAACCACATCATCCGCAAACAGCAGAGATGAGATCTTCAGACCACCAAACTGCAACCCCTCCCCACCACGACTACGCCTTGATATCCTGTCCATAAATATCACAAACAGGATTGGTGATAAAGCGCAGTCCTGGCGGAGGCCAACCCCCACCGGAAACAAGTCTGACTTGCTACCGAGAACCCGTACACAGCTCTCGCTTTGAGCGTACAGAGATTGGATGGCCCTGAGAAGAGACACCCTCACCCCATACTCCCGCAGCACCCCCCACAGTATCTCCCGGGGAACCCGGTCATAAGCCTTCTCCAGATCTACAGAACACATGTAGACTGGATGAGCAAACTCCCAAGCTCCCTCTACGATCCTTGCGAGAGTGAAGAGCTGGTCCATTGTTCCACGGCCAGGACGGAATCCGCATTGTTCCTCTTCAATCTGAGGTTCGACTATCGGCCGAACCCTCCTTTCCAGCACCTTGGAGTAGACTTTGCCGGGAAGGCTGAGAAGTGTGATACCCCGGTAGTTGGAACACACTCTCTGGTCCCCCTTTTTAAAAATAGGAACCACCACCCCGGTCTGCCACTCCTTCGGCACTGTACCCAACTTCCACGCAATGTTGAAGAGGCGTGTCATCCAAGAAAGCCCCTCCACACCCATTGCTTTCAGCATTTCTGGACGGATCTCATCAACCCCCGGGGCTTTGCCACTGTGGAGTTGTTTGACTACCTCAGTGACTTCCACCAGGGAAATTGACGATGATCCCCCATCAGCCTCCAGCTCTGCCTCCAACATAGAGGGCGTGTTAGTCGGATTCAGGAGTTCCTCAAAGTGCTCTTTCCACCGACCGACTACCTCCTCAGTTGAGGTCAACAGCGTCCCATCCTTACTGTACACAGCTTGGATGGTTCCCCGCTTCCCCCTCCTGAGGTGCCAGACGGTCTTCCAGAAACACTTTGGTGCCGACCGAAAGTCCTTCTCCATGGTTTCTCCGAACTTCTCCCACACCCGCTGCTTTGCCTCTGACACGGCAGAAGCTGCAGCCCTTCGGGCCTGTCGGTACCTTGCAACTGCCTCAGGAGTCCCCCGAGATAACATATCCCGGAAGCACTCCTTCTTCAGTCGGACGGCTTCCCTGACCACCGAGGTCCACCACGGCGTTCGAGGGTTACCGCCCCTTGAGGCACCTAAGACCTTGAGACCACAGCTGCCTGCCGTGGCTTCAGCAATGAACGTTTTGAACATCGACCACTCGGGTTCAATGTCCCCAACCTCCACAGGGATGCTAGAAAAGCTCTGCAGGAGGTGCGAATTAAAGATCTCTTGAACAGGGGCCTCCGCTAGACGTTCCCAGTTCACCCGCACTACCCGTTTGGGCTTACCAGGTCTGTCCAGAGTCTTCCCCCACCCTTTGACCCAACTCACAACCAGATGGTGATCAGTTGACAGCTCCGCCCCTCTCTTCACCCGAGTGTCCGAAACATGCGGCCTCAGATCAGATGATACGATCACGAAATCGATCATCGACCTTCGGCCTAGGGTGCTCTGGTACCATGTACACTTATGAGCATCCTTATGTTCGAACAAGGTGTTTGTTATAGACAAACCATGACCAGCACAGAAGTCTAACAACAAACGACCACTCGGGTTCAGATCGGGGAGGCCGTTCCTCCCAATCACGCCTTTCCAGGTGTCTCCATCATTGCCCACGTGCGTGTTAAAGTCTCCCACCAGAACTATGGCGTCCCCTACCGGAGCCCCATGCAGGACTCCGTTCAGGGTCTCCAAGAAGGCCGAACACTCCGAACTGCTGTTTGGTGCATACGCACAAACAACAGTCAGAGTCTTCCCCCCCACAACCCGGAGGCGTAGGGAGGCGACCCTCTCGTCCACCGGGGTAAACTCCAACGTAGTAGCGCCCAGCCGGGGGCTCGTGAGTATCCCCACACCCGCCCGGCGCCTCACACCTTGGGCAACTCCAGAGAAGAATAGAGTCCAACCCCTGTCCAGAAGTACAGTTCCAGAGCCAAGACTGTGCATGGAGGTAAGCCCCACCAGATCTAATTGGTAGCGCTCCACCTCCCGCACCAGTTCCGGCTCCTTCCCCCACAGCGAGGTGACGTTCCACGTCCCCAAAACCAGCCTCTGCCGCCCGGGTCTGGTCCGTCGTGGTCCCCGCCCTTCACTGCCACCCTTTAGGCAGCGCACCCGACCCCAGCGGTTCCTCCGATGAGTGGTGGGCCCATCAGTTGTAGAGGAGGAGTGTGTTGCCACGTAGCTTTTTCGGGCTGTGCCCGGCCGGGCCCCGTGGCAGACCCGGCCACCAGATGCTCGCAGACGGGCCCCCTGTCTGGGCCTGGCTCCAGCCCGGGGCCCCGGGCTTCCTCCGGGCAGGGTCACTCTTCCTCTTACTCGTTCTTCCATGAGGTCTTTTTGAACCATTCTTAGTCGGGCCCCTCACCTGAGACCACTTTGCCTTGGGAGACCCTACCAGGAGCACTAGGCTCCGGACAACACAGCTCTCAGGTTCACAGGGGCACACAAACCTCTCCACCACGGTAAGGTGATGGTTCCCGGAAAGGCTCAATGTCATCATTTCTTATTTAATTCAATATGTGAGGAGGCAACACTTTTAAGCAGATTTCATTTTTAATTTTTTTAAAGCTTGTCATCATGGGACATCATTTTACTTATTTATTTTATCATCACATTGCGCCATTGCCTCTTGCTAATATATCTGTTGCATTCCCCAGTTGTTTTCATACGGATGCTACGTCGACACCAGACGTCACTTCCGGTGTGCATTGGACTGTCGGTCAGAATCGGCCAAATAATAGCATGCTGTTTTCAACGCTAAAAATCTTGTCTGGATGTAGTAAGCATCCGGGTATTTTTAAGCATACTAAAATCTGAACACAAGAATTGGGACATCCTTATACTTTTTCCGCCATACTGAATAGCAGAAAGTACAGGTATTGGAATACAGGGAAAGGCAGTTGAAAACTTCTTGGTAGGCTGTAACAGTATGTCAACAAGTTTATCTAAAATCAACCATGACTGAAAACAACAAAAGCCCAAACTATTCATTATGTGGGTGACATGCTGCATATGTTTCCATTCTTTACGCCCAGGACAAAATTTAAATGTGCAGCTGTATTACAAACAAAATATCCATTGGCATGAAAACACCACCTGCCACAAAACAGTACAGTAGCTTGTGTCAGAGTGCTTTGGTCCGCCCCACATTGTCTACATCAGGGGTGGCCAACCGGTCGATCGCGAGGGTAGTGTGGGTCGATCGCGTGGCATTCTTAAAAAAAAAAAAAAAAAAAAAAATATATATATTTTATTTTTTTTATTTTTTATTTTTTTTACTATGAAAGAGTGAACGAGCCGTGCGAGCATGCGCCGAAGTTTGGTGGAGGGAGAGAGGACACAACTTTCTAATTTGACATACAGTACATATCAGTTTGTTAGCCAGTGAGCTAACCAAAGCTAATCCAAGTCAAGGAAATGGAGAGGCTTCTGCACTGTGACAAATTCTACTATGTAAAATACAGCCAGAGAGAGGAAGACTGTTCAGACAAACAAACCACCACATATTCTAGTGCAGGGGTGTCAAAACTACGGCCCGCGGGCCCGCTTTTTATTGGCCCGTGGCACATTTTAAAAATATAATGTAATATGGCCCTTTTAATTTTTAAATAATTGAAATGCACTCATTATATTACAGAGAAATATGTCCCATAGAAGAAAAAGAGCAACAAGCCCATCCCAGAGGACCCTGCATAGTATTTTATTTTAAATTAATATTATTATGTAAAATCCATGTGTCTTTCTCCAATAGCTTCTAATTCATCTGACACAGTGTCTCCATTTTTTTCATGCAAAATTCTTAATTTCTCTATCAAAGTGCACCAGATTCATGCATTTCACTTTAAAAACTTAAAAAAATCTCCCGGGGGGGCATACCCCCGGACCCCCCTTGGAGGGGCGGGATCTCGGCTGGCTACTATTTTCACCCAGTTGGACATTGGACGCAATAGCAGAAAACACTGGGTGTATCAATGGTATTTAACAAGAGGGGGAATGTATCTGTTTTATGTGCAAGGAAAGTGTTGCCGTGAAGAAGGACTTTCACTTTTATTTAAGAAGTATTTTATTTATTGGAGACTTTGGTTGCATGCAGCAGTTTTTTCTTTTCTATACTGGAAAATACCTTTAGGCTGCAATTCTGCATGTTCCTCTTAACTGAGAACCGTACCGTACAGAACAGAACCGTGACTTAAAAACCGAGGTACGTACCGAACCGTGACTTTTGACCCCTAATAGTAGTTGGTAGCTCACTTTTACTTGGTCATTTTAAAAGTAGCTCACAAGCTGAAAAACAGTGGCCACCCCTGGTCTACATCATTACTTTCTCAGAATCAATTTTCCTACCCAAAAGAAACAAGAAACGTATGCTTTGTATTGTGTACAATTTCCTAGGTTTTCCTAGGTTACTGTCAGACTTGCATAATGAGGGCTACGGCGCAGCAGAGTTTCCCTCTTATCACAAACTAGCATGCATGGCCCCGCTGCTCTCTCCTCAGTCATCAAGCAATTGATGTAATTGAACCAGCCCTTTGCTGTCAAGCAAGCAGCGCAGCTCAATAGCATATGCTCCGAACACTCTGGACAATGAGAGCCACGCAGCCAGGCAGGAAGGCAGGCTGGCTCGTTGCTGTTCTGTCAATAAATTTCAATCCCACTAATTGTCTGGAATTCATTAACTGAGCCTTTGAGACAACACGGTCCCATGCAAAACAAGACAACAATAAGAGAGAAAAAGGCAAAGGAGGCTTTTTGATGATGTTGTGGGCTGTGTTGTGCATATTGTGAACCGGTTGTTTTGCATCCTGTTGGTGGTGTTCGAGTGGTTTCAGCATGCAATGAGGGTACGCTGGGACCGCATTGTTCTTGTGAATAAAAATCTGCATGTTAAACTGTGAGTGACAGTGTAATGACAATCCTCTGCAGAGGACATTACGCTGTTGCAAAGTAATTATTGACAAACAGCGCTAAAGCAGATCTGCTTAGTCATATGCATTTCAAAGTTGAAGGATTGTCTTCTTTCAGCAAATATATGAGAAAAAAGGAATTAAGTAAATGAGCCGCAACCATTTATTTAAACTCTAAACTCCCATAGTAAAGCGCATGTGTCTTTGAAGTAGTTCTTGCATGCTATTCTGACCTTGGTATAATAATGTTCAACTTTTTATAATTTAAACTTATTATAAAAAATAAACTAAAATAGTAATATATATATACTGTAAATGTTCTTGTTTATATTAATATAATTTAAACATCTGTTTTCAAGAGGGAAAAAAAGTTAAAGTGAATCAAAGTTTTAATCCCGCAACTGTTGTGTTAGTATTTGGCAGCATTTGACTTGTGGTTGATTTTAATTATAACATTGCCAATTAAAAAAATTAAGAGTAGAGGAAATATCTAAGCTACTTTTCTCCACCATGTGAAGTCACAATAACAAAACAATTACTTTTTTTCTCCTCTGTTCTCCTCCTTCATTTGATTAGGACTGGCTTCCTCCGAGTCCTCGCTGCCCTCCAACCAAGTCCTCAACGTCCCACGTATCTGCCTAAGTGACTGGCCCGGGGGTCAGGGGTCAGAAGGAGCTGCCACTTCCCCTGTCACAGGAAACAAGCAGCAGGAAGGTGCAAGGAGAAAGAGTGGAGAGAAGGGGAGGGAGGTGATATTCAAAAACACTACAATGACAAGGAGGTCCCTGGAATTAGCTCGCTCTCTCTCTCTCACACACACACACACACACACACACACACACACACAGTGTATTGCAGAGGTTTAGGATGGATAATACCAGTGACAGAAAACGGCACAGTTTTTAACCAATATTCTATCTACATAGTTGCAGTTACATTTGTACAAAATGCAATAAAATACACAACCACCTCCCTTTAGAGCGCACACACACTCCTTTGCACACATACAAGAGGGCCCCAGTGAGACCATGGTATGTTATGGATGAGTAAGCATGGAGCCACTGCTGCTGTTGAGCCCCGCACAGCTACTCAGGAGGGATCACTAGATCACATTATCAATCATACAGCACTGTACAACCACACATGCAGCATATACTGTGTGTGTGTGTGTGTGTGTGTGTGTGTGTGTGTGTGTGTGTGTGTGTGTGTGTGTGTGTGTGTGTGTGTGTGTGTGTGTGTGTGTGTGTGTGTGTGTGTGTGTGTGTGTTGCAGTTGGTTGTCCTCTGTCTTTCAGTCTCTGTCTATACTGTGTGTGTGTGGTGCAGTGTATCTTCCAGTAAACCCCATCCACAGATGCTTCCAGGTAAAGTAATTATGAGACACACTGTATTCTGTTTTGTTCACTTCACTTACAATTAGGACAATAAAACTGCTGTGGACATTTTAAAGTCTTGTCATCCTTTCCACCACGTTCAATAGGAAAGCAGAAGCCTCCTCCTCCTTAGAGTTTTTCAAACACTTGTGAGCTGTGGTGCAACAGTGCAAAAGCAGGTCAGTCACCATGTTAAAAACCTGTAACTTGGTGCAATGGCTATATCCACAGAACCACTGATTCTCTGGGTACCAAAACACTACTTAAGGTGGCGACACTGTCATCTCTTTATTGGTGAATGAGCCTAAGCGTGGTTGCGTGAAATTAAAATAACTGTTATCAAGAAGCTTCCGCATGTGCAGGCAGCCACAGCAACAAACAAAAAAATAAAATAAAAAGAAAAGGTCCTTTGTGAGGCTATGAGCTGACACATAGATATGTGAGTGTAGTTAAAAAAGTTCTTTAAAAAGTGGTGCACCTAGTTATTTTGAAGGCCGGCCTGTCATTATGTTTGATGTTGGTGCATAGCCATGCTCCCATTCTCCCTCCAAACGCAAACTGGAAGTGTTCCAGTGCTAAGGTCTATGCTGCACGGCTATGGAAAGATAGAAAAAGTGCTTATGAGGAAAAGAGACTTAAACGTGTGGTGTGAGGTTTGCTCATAGTTTTATATAACTGTTACAAATTTAAAAAGAAAGACAATCTTGTCGTGAGGAAATGTATCCATCCGTCCACATGTGCGCACAACAGCTCAATAAATTACATCCGTTGGAATCTACATGAGAAAACCAGAAGCACTGTGTTAAATAAAGCAGGCAGTCAAGCCAAAAATAATATTTGTTGTGCAGTGTAGCCTGTAGTTGGAGTTCCAGGCACGCTGATAAAACATAGCCTTGCTGTATTAACACCATAGAAAGAATATATATTTCTAAAATGAAATCACTTATTTTTAGAATAATATATATTGAATAAATGTTTTGATTATTAGGAATTAAAACACAAAAGTGCTTCAATTCGGCACTTGGATTAGAAAATGTGTGGGAAATGTATGTATATGTACAATTTTAGATAATAAGTCAGTTAATATTGTATTCCTACTTACAAGCCTCGAACTAAGCTGGACACACTGCCACAGAGCTGACACAGCAATGGACTTTTTTTAAGCCATTTTTTATTTTGATTATTCTATAATATTGTACAGTATGTTGAATGTGACATCTAAATCGCATTTTAAATAACAGATATCTGACACGTCTTGTACAACTTCCGTATCCCTCTGAATGTATGACCAATTTAGAAATCCTTCAAATCAAGTGCAAGTTAGTCTACTAGGACGAAGACGAATTAATTGATTGATACATTGCAGTACAGAGAAAGTATAGTGGCCTCTAAGTTAAGAGTAAGTGCGATCCTCTTTTACCTTTACGTGTCAAACATTTTCCTTTTAAGTGTACATTTTAATAGGGGGAAATGTGAGGCAAAACTTTGACAGCAAACCCATTGTTAATACTAAGCAACTCGTACACAGGTCCTGTGTGTTTACCCAAAACCCTGAGACTGCACTGCCCTCAAATGGCACATCGAGGTCAATGCATACACCGCTTTCATCCTGTCCCTGCCTCCCTGCTCGCAGCTCCTCCAGGACAAAGAAGCATTAATTAAGAGGCAACTACGCACAGCCAAGAAGCATAATGCACACAGACAACACACACACACACACCCTATCTCTCTCTCTCACACACACACACACACACACACACTGCAGTGACGCACAGCCATTCCTCCCTATTCTCCACAGCTTCTGATAACTGTGAAATTCACTCCCTCTGCACAAAGACATGGCCGGGGAGGAAAATAATTTCAGTAATAGAGCTAATGGGTTTAAGTGAGACTGGAGAGCAGCCAAGAGCAGCTAAATATGAGGAGAGGGAGGAGAGGAAGAAGGAGGGAAAGAAGAAGAAGAAGAAGAAGAAGAAGACCTAGTTTTGTGCTCGGGCTAGGAGACAGAAGAGTGTTGAGTGGGAGAAATGCAGAGCGTCTTTTGTATTGTTTCATGATTAGATAGTTGAAGAACCAGAGGGGGAATATGCTCATTTTCTCCTGACTGCCATGATACCGTTGCTGATAAGAGTCGCTCGGCACGCACAATGGGAGGATTTGGAATGGTGGTTAAGTTAATTGATAAAAGCCAAACAATGGCACAATGCTCACAGACCGATTACATTTCTGTTTTGTGTAATCACCGTAGAGGGAGTTAAACAAAGCAAAGTGAGGCTTCTTGGCAATCTGCATATTATCTTGAATACATTGTATTACTCTCACGTGGATAAATACAGTACGCACACACAAACAAAGATCTGAACTATGGACAACAGGGCCACTTACTACATCAGTGGAAATGCAGGAGGATGTCCCATCTCCTCCTCTCTTTCACCAGGTTTACGTCAAACCAAACAGCCCTTTAATTATGGCTTTTATAACTCTCCATTTTGCAGTTTCCATCTGACAATGTCACTTAATCAAAATAACAACATTTATTCAAAACTATATTTATATAAGAATTGTCTTCATAAAAAAATTAGAATTAACCTTACATTTGCTCACCAAAAGAGTCACAGGATTGTCATTTCCAAGGTAATGTCATTGAAATCTGCATACGTATCTGCGGTAGATCTGTACTTTGTACTGCATCTGACGGCTTTAGAGTAAGTGTGCGAGCAGAAATGCTTCATAAAGTTAAATCCTATTCCCACGTCTGACACTTTATGGCTAACACAGTACAACAGGTCCATCATATGTGATGAACATTGGAAATGGCTTGGCGAATATAGAACAGTGTTCGTACATGTATTAGAAAATGTTAGATTTTTTGTCACGGAGATAAAACAAAAAATGCATCACAAAAAAAAACAGGCCAATAAAAGAAAAGATCCAGCAGAATCATACAGTTACAACACAAGTCAATGTGATGTACAACAATTATAATCCTACTTCATTATATGTCGTGTCGAAATGCTGATCGCTCACTTGTAGACGCACTGAATGGTTAAAAAATGCTGCTGCTGTAGGTGGTGAGCAGGACGAATCTATTACAGGGCACAAGGCAGAACATAATACAAGACAAAAAGCCGGGTTACAAGCCATGCAATCTCAACACCAGATAAAATATTTGCCGAGTCACTGTTATTGACCAACAATCCAATCCAACTCCAACCGACATAGAAATTGTGTCTATTGCGCGACAGAAATGTAGTACTAATTGCACTTAAAATCTAAATAGGACATTGTTTGTTTCAACAGCCTTCCCCTTTGGTGAATACAATTGTCTTAATCTGATGTGTGCAAGACAAGATTCTGGCCCCTAAACAAGGAATCTCAGATGAACTGCAAAAAAAGTAACCCAAGTAACGAAAAACTAAATTTTTCCAACTTGTGTGAATGATGATGGATGTGATAATCAAGCACACTACCGTGAGGAAAAGCTCCATCGTCTCAGTTACTGACTTAAACTGGTCCTAATATAATTGCATTTGGTGGGGATGTTTTCATTATATAAAGAGCAGTGTAGACAGGAGTTACACCCAATAGCTGCCTACTGCTACATCAAGAATTAACTGTCACCTCCTCAGCCGAGGCTCAAGGAGGGCCAAATTAAACCTGCTCTGCTCCCTGTTCCTCTCCTCCTGTTCGCCATCCACCCAGCCAACCGTCCCCAGTATTAAGTGAGGCGAGCGACAGAGATATGAATGCGATATTCCCTCTGGTATTTTTAACCGCCGTATTGAATTCGTATGAAACACTTAAGGCTTCTCGGCTTCTGCCTGATGGGAGCCTCTCGCAGGGCTATCTGCGAGAGTCTCTGGAGAGAGCTTCTCTCCTGCCACGAGAAATTCCTGTTTTCTCTCTTACACCATCCATCCATCCCTCCCTATTGCCATCTCAACCCTTCTTCCTTTTGCTCTTTGATGCATACAGGGATTTCATGAGGAGCTCCCGCACCACCACCACCTGCCTCTCATTCATAAAAGCATAATGAAGTTAGAAGGAAAAGTCCATAAAAATCTCATTAGGGGTTCACCGCCTGATACTGGATACAAATCAAACTTAGAAGCCCTCCTGAGGATTGGTGTAATGACTGGTGATAAGTAGCATCTCTTTGGAAAAACCCATGCCATTTCAAGAGATGTACTAGATGTCTGTGGATGTGTGTTTGGTCAATGTTGTATTATTATTTAATTTGTTTGTGTGCAAAATAAGCAAGATTAAAATAACACAGTATGTCTGTACAATATACATGCATAAATGCACAGACAAAATAAACCCCTGAGGGCTTGTAAGAGATGCCCACCTAATGTTAATATTAAAACAACAGAAAGTGAGTGAATAAAAGTCACACAACAAGTGACAACAGTAGACACGTAGATAACATTACGTCAGAGAAGATAAGAGAGTGGAGAGGACAGATTTGCACCACTGCTAACAAAATCAGCTTATTTTACGAAAACAGTGTATTGAAAAGTGTGTATTGTGACAAGAACCATCCCTACATGGCATTCAACTGCCCCAATTTTACATCGTATGGTCAATCATTTTCTATGAATCTTACCATGTGAGAGGAGACCATTAATGACCTGAGTCAGAAACGGGGAAGCACGCTGCATATTAGGCTACGTTGTTATGAATAATGGAGAACCCTGGGAGACGCCTACACTGATCGAACACAACCTTATGAATTATACTGTGATGGGGTTTTTATATTTATTTCTGGGCCCTGGCTATTTCTCATGCTTGAGCGAGACTTATCACTTAACAATCAATTATTAACATGTGTCAGAATAAGGAGTGCTATTACAGGGATCGAGATGCATGTTGTACACTGGCCAGAACTGACAACACTTCTTGTACTCTCGCTCCCTTGTCTGTTTGAAAAGCTTGATTTTAGGTGGAAACTGAAGTTTCTGGCTCTTAATTTGTGAATAATGCATCGGGCAGAATATGCATTATACTAAAAAGTACGAGTAAGTGGGATGGGTACATTAGAAAGGTTTCTCACTCTACATGCTATAGCTCTTGCTATCATTTGCTGGAATATTATTAGATTTGATAGATATGGACAGTGATTATTCTGTTCTTTAAGTTACAAAAGATCAAAGTTCTAGGTCGGTCATGAAATAAACACAGCATGTGTTAATGGTATTCTAAAGAGTAACATTAACCGCTCAAGGTTAGACAAACAATCAAAACTATAGCTTTTCAGTTCCTTAAATACATCAATTTCAGCACTCAAACATATTGTGTTAAACTAAACCCCTTGATCAAGGTTAAATAGAAATCCCTTCTAGGACTATTTAGAAGGTATGCAAGTCAGTCAAGAATATCATCATCACCTCATCATGTCCATCAACAATGGTACAGATGTAAGCAGTGGTAAACCTGATGACCGTTAAAGAAAGTCCACATTCATTATGCAGATGGATCATCTTCCCATATTCTGTTCATTTACATAAATCACAATCTTGTCTATTTATATGATAATCTGATTGTTGATGAAAAGCGTGTATGTTTTGATTGAGGCAGCACAAGGAGCAGGAAATGGGAGAGAAAAGGGTGGGTGTCTTAATGCAGGTTTTGAATATGCAATGTGTGTCTGACCTCGCCGGGTACGGGAGAGGAGGCATGTAAGATTTATAAGTCGTCTGCAGCCCCCTGATTGACTAAAACACAGGGGATCATTTAGATAATGCATCCCTACTCCTAGCAACTGCTTAGGGTCAAAACGTAAAAGGAGTCTGCATTGACAGCTGAAGCTGCTGAGGCAGATACGTAGTTTCCAAAAAAGTATTTATTTTAAGAGATTTTGTCTTCTACCGTGTTTGATATAATTGTTTAGTTTTGGCAGGTACGGTCATCATCGGATGTCGTGTGTGTGTGTGTGTGCGTGTGCATGTACATGTGTGAGTGTGTGTGTGACCTGAAACCCAATAAGGGGAGGGAGGAGGGACGAAGGACCCTTACCTTTTTTTTTTCTTCTTTTTTTTTCGCCCCCAATGGCAATCTGGGTATGGGAGATAACGGAGTGAAAAATGTTGGAAGCAATCCACTCTGCCTTGGAGTAAGACCTTTACGATTTCACCACTTCATTAGGAAGTGGCTAATCTCTCCACTCGAGAAGCCTGATAAGGACTCCGCGCTAATGCAGGGGGAGTCAAAGTTCAAACAGCCTTCGATGTTTTGATGCTTAACTTACTAAAGTTCCTGTATGTTCATTAGACAGCTTTATCGGGGAACTCTTCTCTTACATTCCCCAATACCCATCAAGATTGGAAGAGGTAGTGGTGGTGGTGGGTGGGGAGGGGACTGGGTGCAGAGAGCCGCAGTGTGCAGCTGTGTGGAGATAACAGATAGCAGGGATAGCGGGCCCTTGTAGAAGGAGGGATGGAGGGATGAAGTGGAGGGACAGAATGGGAGACGACTGGTCAGACCATCTTCTCTTCTCCACTAGAGCGCTCTCTCTATATCTCGATTAAGCCTTCAGCCCTGACTGGGGTGTAAGTCCAAGAGAGAGAGAGAGAGAGTGTGTGTGCTTGTGTGTTTTTGCATTTGTGAATGTGCTGCTGTGTGCTTTTGCATGCACATGTGGGACTGTGTGTGTGTGTGTGTGTGTGTGTGTGTGTGTGTGTGTGTGTGTGTGTGTGTGTGTGTGTGTGTGTGTGTATTTGCCCACATTTGCATGCATCTGCACAGGCAAGTGTGTGTGGGTGTGTCAGACCTTGATGTCCTTATGCAGTCACATCTCCATCCACACGACAACAGCCCAAGCCCCTCCACTCATCAATTTTGCATTGCCATTTAAAAAAGCCTATCACAAGTTCCCCATCAGATTCACATCGGCCCCTGGTGCACATAAAAAGGCCTATTTATACTGATCCCCTCTCCCTGAAATTGTTTTTCAAAGGGAAGATATTAGTTTGTGCCCTTCTTGTATCAAAGGCTCGTCAGCACTCCAGAGAGTCAACCACATATATCAAAGTAACACAGGAGCAAGAAGACACATCGAACAGAGTGCGAGCGAGGGTGGGGAAAAAGATAACATATTTAGCATGAACTACTTTGGGATGTTTGGACTTATTTTTGTTTACCGAATCTGAATTCTGTCACTTTGTGTCTGTCAGGCGACACCCGGGCTCCCTTTTAATTGGGCCTGACATGTTTCTCATCTTAGACTAACTTTACCGATGTACAAACATGCTGTTCACAGAGGAAGTTGTGAAAAATATAGAGTACAAACTCCAGAGAGTGACTGAATCAAAGGTTACAAAATGTTCAGACATAGTGCAGTATTTGGGTGCACTTAAGTGTAGTTTATCCGGGGAGATACCGCCATAAAGGACAGGTGCATTCAGCAATGACATGGCATTATAACCCCTTTGGAAATATACAAACAGCATGTCAGTGGTATTATATGGAGGATGTTATAGGTTATAGGGCTTTGAATGGCATTCTACAATTATGACAAGTACGTAAAAGGTAGACATTGGTATTTCACAACTGTATCCCGTTGCCCCTCCTGTTTAGAAAATTAGCTTCTAACATGAATATATGTTGGTGTCCAAATATATTTGGTCGATTGAATGTTGGTAAGGCAAGAATTCAGTGTTCTGATGGCAATGCAAACCAACTGATTATTGATTAATCTCTAGGCTAAGGAAAATATTGTTTGTTGCAGGTGAAAAGGAAGCAGATCTTTCAAGTGGGGCTGAAGAGGATTTGTTTGGAATTTATGACATGGGCTTCGTATAAGTAAGAGGAAAGCTCAGTTTACAGGTTAATCTTTATTCCAACTTTTCCTATAATCACAAGCTATCTGGGTGATAGCAAACATCAAGTGCTGTGATAATGGTAGTCTACAGGATATAATAAGCAGTTCAAGTAACATAGAATCAGAACCCAGTGTTCCCTCACATTCAAAAGGTGGCAGTTAAGGCGTTTCAGGCACCTGGTGTCGATCGCCCTTTATGCCTCCATTTGAAGATGTCCCAGAAGAACCGACTTAAGAAACACTGAGGAGATTACATTACCCAGCCTGCCCCAGGAGCTTTTCACAACATCCCTTCAACATACCTGAGGGTATTTGGTAGGGATGATAGATGACATTTAGGCTGCTCTGGTTGCAACACTGAAGATGATCTGGCTAAGCTGCTGAAGATGGATGGACAGAGGGGCATACGGGGCGATGGAAAAACACAATAGTCAAATCATTGTTTGTGTTAGACAGAAGGTTAGAACATAAAAAGTATTAACTTGTTATTCATTGCGTTGCATAGAACCCAATTTAAATGTATAACACATATTGAGTCATGACAAGCTGCCTCAAATCAGTCATACACAACACAAAAGTTTGTGAAAACCTAGTCAGTTTTTTTTACCATTCAGTCATTATAAAACACAAAAACAGTGTTGACAGTTAGTGCATGTTAGCAAAGATATTGGCTGGTTGGCTATGCATTACCTTTTTTATATCGTTCACAAGACTAGGAAAACAACACGTACGTTATAGCAACCAACATAATCTAGGAGAATAAATTCTCATCAGCATTAAGATACTCATCTAAAATCTAAATGATCTTTCCAAATCGTTTTGCCAGCAGAATGAAGATTGTTAAAAAAAACTATTATTTGTACAATGACATCAAAATCTGACGTATGACACACATCAGGACGGCAGAGCCTCTTTAAACTATTAAGATATTTAAACATCTTCACACACAGTATGTACTTGTTTCCCTTCAGTATATCCATAACTCAACAAGCCAAATCTCACAGTGGAAAGGCTGGCACTTGTCTATCTGTGCAAGTTCCACAGAACAGATGATGGTTTTGTTGGACTTGTATGTCTCTCCAGATATCCACACAATGCATGGAATAACAAAGAGAAGTAGTGGATATGTCTAAGATGTTTTATTCTGACATTTCTCTCTCCCTACACAGACTGTACCTCAGTGTATCTGAGAGCAGATAACAAATGAGGGTGCCAACTGGGCCACAAAATGCCGCAGAGATAATCTGCTATCAGTGAGCCTCACTGATCCCAGGGAAAAGAAATAGGGCTTAGAGGGCGAAGTGTCAACACCTTAGATATCTGTACATACTTAGCCCTGGAATCAAAGCTGGCAAGGCCTGCTCACTGCTTAGCCTCATATCTCCACAACAGTGACAACCCTGCGCTACAAACCAAAGTGTCGTCTTGACTTTCAACCCCGGGAAGGCAGTGACGACAATCTATACAATGTTAATGTCAATCTTAGACAGAATATATTCATGTTCATTTATAAATTCAGGCCAAAATAAATGTTTTATTTTACAAAAGATATCCTCATGGTCTGGCTTTTCGTAATTACATTCAAATGACTGTGACCCTAATGACTGGGCTTTTGAATTGATTTTCTTTCCTTTCAATGTGACCTTGTTTTTCTGCTTGGCTTTTGTTGCGGACAAAATCCAGTGACACAAAAAACACGATGTTAAAGTGAGTTTGAAAGAAACACAAATACTTTACATAATTAGTTTCTAATTATGCATATTTTGCTTGCTGATGTGCCTAACCTGGCCAGAGATCAGGAAAAAGCTTGAACTTAATGTCCACTTAAAGAACAGAGGGAACATCTAACAAAGACATAAAGGATAGTGCTTTGGGAGAGATCCAATCCAACCTGCTTCTCCTATTATGCCTCTACTTAAAAACTTTTCAATACACATTTTTTAAATATATATTACAACAACAAAAACATTCATTTAACCCTCATCCTACCGACTGGGGTCCCCATAACATCTTGTTATATCTCACTGGAATGTATTCTATCATTCTAATATTTCATGACTTTGTCAATCAATGTTTTCTAATTAATATTATTGTTTTATGATTAACAATTCTAATTCCTGCTTTTAAAAGTACAAATGGATTGGGGTCATTTCAACCCCATTCTGCCTATGCAGTTTTAATAACTATAACTATGTATTGAGTTTATCTTTGCTTTATCAGTGTTACTAATCTTAAGTATCACATGACATCAGGGAGTGCAGGGGAGCTCTCAGTCATTTTGAAGTTGACCGACAGCAGAGTAACTCTAAAACACTGATATTTCCATAAAATACTGAAATTCCCCTGTAACACTTCCATTCCCTTTTATTGCACTGAGCAAATTAACTTTAATTCTTATAAAATTATAATACTCTGTTGTTTTTCTCTCAGACGGCTTTATTTACATATTCCCTATTATGCAAGATACACATTTTTTATGGTTTTTGAACATTAACATGGGTCCCCTGTGTGACAAGCGATTTCCAAAGTACAGTACAGTATATGTATACGGTAGATAGTTAACTTAACATGTTGTGTTGCGTTTTGTGGTAGCATGTTTCCTTGTGTATGCAGGTGTCTGGAAAGGGGTGAGTATTTATTTGAATTATATCATGCATTGCCCAGTGTCAGTGCCATGCTTTATCAGCTTAGCTGTAATACAACAATAAGAATCCATGTGCAATGCATCTATAAATGCAGTCTGCCCCGAATGTTTAATTCCATTCCTATGTGCCTCTGAGGTTCTTATGGGAAGGCAAAAAACCCTTATCAAAGAGACTGTATATAAAGAATATGGCTCTTCTCCCATGAGCTTTGGCGGTATTTAACTCCACCAGAGCCTTCATTATGAGTCATTAAGCTTCATAAGGTTTTCATGAGATTTTCTGCTTCTCGCTCGTATAGGAGATCCATGCAAATTTCCCATGAAGCTTAAAGCCGCTCAGTGCAGTATACCAAACATACGTTCCAAGCTATTGGAGGTCCCAGTGGTCTTTCCTAACCTGTGACTGGGATTCCTATTACCCATGACACAATATTTCAAGTTGCTCACAGAGCCATAGAGCAGTCTTTACTTCATGTTAAGAAATATAAATAACAATAGAACAGTAAAGCCATCTCGATAATTTACCCCTATGCTATTGTTTGATGTGTGTGCGTGAGCTCAGGTGCGTAGGCATGGGTGTAAATACCTGTGTGCACATTTGTTTTCTAGACAAGGCTTTAGACAAAGTTGTGCCAGTATATCAGAAACAAGTTTTCCTTTATTGTGCTTTCCATTTAACCATTGATCTTAGTACAGTCACTTTAGAAGGCCCAGCGAACCATAGAAGTACAAAACAGGGCTCAATCCCTCCTCAACATCTGAAGGACAGCCTTGACCCTGGATGGTACCACTCTCAACCCAACACTGACAAACCGGCCCGGCTTTATTACCTGGTGGTTTGAACCTGAGCAGAATAGAGGAGACACTAAATCAAGCACTAAAATCAAATTGCTGTGGGCGTTTTGGCCTGGTCCATACCTCACATCCGTCTCGTCCTCTCTTGGTCATTCTGTCAATGTGTGTCATGGTTTTTTCAGCTTTCAGAAGGGTTATTGCAGTTTTCAGTAATGTGGACTGTTTTTTCACTAATTATAAAACACATATCCCATATTCCCACTTCCTCGTCACCATATAAATGATATGACTATAGTGTACATGTACGCATCTTTGGAATATATATATATATATGTATATATATATATAAATGGACAGTTACAATAAAAAGAAAAATATCCAGTTGCCAACAGTCAATTACCTAATTTAAAAAAAAAGCTAAATAAAGTGGCGCAGGAAAAGACGAGATTCAAGAGGGAAGTTGATGTTGACTTGACATTGAATAATATGATTCTATAAAAATATATATATATATATATATATATATATATATATATATATATATATATACACCCTGCTATATACAGTATTACACCGGACACACACATATACTGAAAGGTAATAATTTACTCCCGTACTATACAGTACATAAATTCACATATAATGCTGTGTGTACTTTCGCAAAAATGCTAACACTCAGACACATTTTCTCTCTCACACACACACACACACACACACACAACATATATAAACATCCAGCCACCTCCACACACGTCCTCCACCACCTTCAAATTGTAGCCCAGCAGCTCCATCTTTAGAAGTTCTCTTAATCAAAGTGCAGCTGTGAGGCTAATCAAAGGGCCCTAAATAACTCCATCTCCCAACACAGGCCATAGGAGGATTAAAAATCCACTAGCCAGAACTGGGTTTCTTCGATCTGGGGTCCGCTAACGCCTAATGAGAACTCCCCAAAGCCCCAGATCACAGCTGAGCTGCTGGGCGCAGCATGCTGAGGCCCCTCTTTAAATCCTAAAGAGATCCTATCAGGACCAGATGAAAATAGATATTGCCCTCTCTGGGTGTCAGATGATTAAAAGAATGGCAGAGGATTATGGAGTCCAGTTTGGATGTTAGTTCTGTGAGGGGAAAAAAACTCACAGTGCTTCTGTAAGTGTGTGTGTCTTTTACATGGCGTTAAGTCCCTAACAGATAAGAGTAGTCCGAGACCAAGGGTGAATGTAAAGGCAGTGCTCCCGTATGCAGACTTAGAAGACCTACATTTGTTTACTTAGATCTTATGGGGATTACAGAACTGTTTGCAATGACTCCATCAAACACACAGGCCTTTTGTTTTAGTATAAGGCTTCAAGACAATAAAAACATGTTTGTCTTTACTGAACTGCTATCTCTACATAATAACTGTTTGCCATTCATTTATGATAGTTGGATTAGAACACTGTTATGCTCTGGATATAGGACACATTTCAATGGTAGGCTTGAATTGTTTATCTTAAAAAGCCATTCCTTAGTCTGACACATTCAAATCTAACATGTTGACATGTTTTACTAATAAAAGAGTTACATCTCTTACTAATATGTTTACCAAAAAGACAACCACATTGGTTTGGTATTGTTTCAAATGTTAAAGGAGAATGAGTTTCTAAATTACTGACCATAAGACTGAGCATATTCATATGTTTTGCAATCTAGTTTGTTACACATTTTTCTCAATGATATAAACTCTATTATGTCAAACCCCTTAAGCAGCAGCCCAAAATAAAATGTGAAGGACTCATTCTCTATTCAGGGTAAGCAATCCATCGGTTTCCTGCTGAGAACCATGGCCTCAGATTAAGAGATGCTGAAGACCACAGACAGACGAAGCCATCAGGATCACATCATCAGCATACAGCAGTGATGCATCCTCAGCCCACTAAACTGCAACCCCTACCCACCACCCATAGGCCGCGATATCTTGTCCATGAATATCACAATATATTCAGAATCTCTCCAACACCCTGTAATTATAATGTGTCTCCTTCAGAGTTCATTAGGACATATTTTGTTTGTCTTGGTGAACAGATCCTTAGTAAAGAATGCTACAGTGCATTAACAAAACATTTTTCAAGTTACCCAGTTCTAGATATTTTATTCATTAAATTGTGACAACATCCAATATATTTGTTTTTTAGACAGCTTAAAATGTAATCACCAAGTGTTTTTCAGGACATCTAGCATTCTTAAATACTTTAACCCCAAAGGAAACGGATCTTGTGTATTTTTGCATACCTATGCATACACATTAATATTAATACCAACATTTTCAGGAATTTGGCAATTAGTCAGCCATTTCCTTCTATTTGCAGTAACACACATGCTGGCAACCTATCCGCCTGTCGGTCTTTTCAGAGTGGAGCTTCTGTATGCTCTAACTAGACCAACACAGATCTGACAAGGTTGTGTGCACCTGTCATGTCCCACTCTCCCATAACTTTAACATGTTCATGTCTGGGCCTGGCAGGTCATTATAATAAATGAGGTGGGCTTAGTGGACAGCCATGCCTCGTTCCTCTCCCCTAATGGGAGCGAAGAAATCTGCAAACCAGACCAGCGCTTTACATTGACTGATGCTGAAGGCTCAAAAGAAACTAGTTAAAGTGGACAATTAGAATTGCGGGGGGTGGGGTATTTCTCCCTGCCCAATCACATGAAATGTCCCTTGTTATTTTAATAATTCAGACAGCGGCTAATTCCTACAGCTCGACTGTGTCAAGGTAATGTGCAGCTCACATGTCCGAGATGTGTCACTTTGAACTTAGTCACTACAGCCTCTAAAGTACAGCAGACAGGTTCCTAGCAGGGGAGACAGTGTGGACCTTCAATTAAATCAAGCATAGGGGACAGTATTGCATTATGTTGCTAAAAATATTGCATTATGTTGGTATAACATCTGAGATGGTGTTTTCCTGCATGCACAGTATGTACTTTATATCTTACATTTGACAGCCTACGTATTGTAAGCTCAGCACCACTGCCCTGTACCAACAATATGTTGAATTGAACACAGAGGAGGCATAACTTGTATGAAATTCCCTCACCCCTTATGGGGCATATTCTGCCCTCAGTGCTTACACAGCTCAACAACAGACCTACACACATACCTTGATGCTCAAGTCTAAGGCTGTTAGACCCTCCACTCACATCTGAAGTGGCTTAGCACAAGTGCAAATCTTTCCAAACCAGACCCTGAGGACTCTATTTCATACTCCCAGCCCCTCTCTGCCTCGTCCTCTCCAATATGCCTGACCTAGACTTCCACACTCCTTTCATCCACATTCCCATGGAAACTCATTTAGCCTAGCTAGAGGGAGAAGGCAGCCCTGGGTTCAATTGGCTGGATTTACACTTGAGATATTATTCATTACATTAGCTGCCATGCTGATCTCTTGCTCAGTTGTTCACTCCGTCTCTCTCTCTTTATATCTCTCTCTCATTGTCTGGTGCCAGGCGTCTCAATATATTCCCTGTCTTAAAATTCATGGACTTTTCCTCAATGCATACCTATATTCCGTTGTCTGCTATTGTTACCCACCCTGTCTCATCGCCACATGGAAATTGCATTCTTGAATGTCAAGAGCAATATTATCAAGGACAAATTAAAGCGATGGCACAAAGCTGCTGCATTACAAAGTAAACTTGCCTTCGATTTATTTGAATATGTGTTTAAGATAATAACAATATGCGAAAACTAAGAAGCCCCCTTTTCCTTGTTTGAATAAAAAATAAAATAATAATTGAATTGTCAACGCATGTTAAGACAATTCAACATGGTGTCCAGACAATGTAGCAATGAGAGAATTTTTTTTATCTTTGAAAACCAATGTGTGGCTATCAGTGCCATGCAATGTAATGGCTAATTGTCCTTGCTCCTGCAGATTTTATGGTCTTTAAGCTTATTATACAATTGCTTGCCAGAGTCTCTTTCCTGCAGTGAGCTGAACCATAATTAGTGTGTATGTGGGTGTGTGTGTGTGTGTGCACATCAAAAGAAAATTATTTTGCTTCTCATTTGTACTTAATCCTCATCCACTATCATTTACTCATCGTCCACTTGTCACAGATTTAATTATGTGCATGTATGTTGTTCACCAGCTGTCAGCATACCGGATGTATGTTAATGGGCATTATATTACTGAAAATGAAGCCATTACTTCAGACAATGTATGTGTACATAATTGCGTACTGCACAATCACATATCATATGCTTCACCCTCTCTTCTACCTGGAAATACATGGTCAGGTCTGGTCAGAAGTAGGTACTTGCATTTTGCATGTGCATGCTTGTGTAGGCCTGTGTTGCATAGCAGTATACAGTATACATCTTTTATCTGTGCTTGATGTGCACAGTGGTAGAGTACCACACACGCATGCAGGTGTGCCTCCGCCTTTGTGTGCTCATAGGTGTCTGAGTGTGCACATTCACATCCTGCATGTGCACATGCCTCTTTGTCACAGAAGGAAGGGGGGTGTATCCATCCTTCCCAGTCCATTTTTTGGAGATAATGACGGCCATTTCTTCTTCTCAGTGACTGATGACAGGCAGAACTAACCGCTAATGGCATGCCAGTGCTGGAGCGTGCCACTTATGTTATTTTCCCTGACAAGGCTCAGGGGAAGGCTTCATTTTTTTGACATTTGACCATGCAAATTCATTCCTGCTACATTATTCCACATTTACATCCATCTCTCACCCCTCCCACCTCCTCCTCTGTGTCTCCATCCACCCTACCTCACCCCACCCCTCCCTCTTTCCTTCAAGAATCTGCTAGTGGTTGCATACAGTCAAAGCTGAGATAATAAAGTGCCATGAAAAAAATATCACTTAAATAGCAATACAAAGGGAATTCTGAATAAAGGGACCGACCGTTTCTATTATGTAGCTCTAAAGAATTTTTCGGAGGCAAATGTGGCGGTCAAACAGAAAGCTTGTGAATGCCAAGAGATGTGGTAAATATGCAGTGCAGTCAGGGTGAATATGAGCTCCACCAAATAATTAATTGACACAGGAAATTTCACTTTGCGTCTTTGTGTCTTCTTTTTTTTTTTTTTCAGGTTGTGACAAACACTTGTGCTGTAACTGTACATCGCATATGGACCTCATGATCTTGGAAACCACTCAGATGATTTGCAACATTTATTATCAAACTTTTAGAAGAACGAGTATAGCTTGGTAGAAAAGTGCCACCGTTAGGTTACTTCAGAAACAGCATGTTAGAGTAAAAACACAGGCACATACAGTACGGACTAAGGCATAGACAGCGACAGCCTGGAGTTTACAGTGATTTCAATTCCTGGACAGATCCTAGTTCTATCTTGATGCCTATTATCAAGTCAGCACTCGGGTTTGTATTGCATGACCTATGGATATTCTATAATGAAAAATTAAGCTATAATAGACAACTTTTTATTTTTTATTTTGGATTGTATCTTCATTTATCCTTTAAAATGACTATTTTAAATGTTATTTAGCTTAACGTTTATGAGCTGATTTCACACCTCACATGATCAAACTACAGCATGTGAACCACAGATCCATATTTAAGACCCATTGTGGATGAAATCAGGTGTGGTCCATATCCACTAATAAGGCATTCCTGTTTTCCTTACTCTTTGCGGCTTCCTTCATCAATAAGTCGGCGATACGGGACTGCACTCTTATTAATGCAACATCTTCGTCTCCTGAATGATTTAAGGAGCTATTGTCTCAATGGGTGGTATTGTGTGTGCATGTATATGTGGACATGTCTGTTATTATGCCATTCATGCATATGTGTTGGTTTGCATATGTGCCTACAGTCAGAAATTCTGCGTGTTTGTGCTCGGCCAGCTGTGACATGAGTCTGTGCGTGTGGGCCTATGATGGTGTGTGTTTGGTGTGTGTGTGTGTGTGTGTGTGTGTGTGTGTGTGTGTGTGTGTGTGTGTGTGTGTGTGTGTGTGTGTGTGTGTGTGTGTGTGTGTGTGTGTGTGTGTGTGTGTGTGTGTGTGTGAGAGATGCAGGGGGTTGATGGGTCTTGGTGGGTCAGCACACCTGCTGCGGCTACAAGCACTCTGGGACAGCTAATGTTCTCTGAGCTGACAGGAATCTCCCCCACTACTCTATTGCCCAACCCTCCTCCCCTCTTCTTCCCTTTTAGTTTGAGCTTAGATAGATTGCCCTTGTAACGGGGGCTAATAATGTGCCACAGAAGGCTTTTTAATGGGGAGGACTTTGATAGGTTTTCCAGGACACAGAAAGAGCCACACGGAAGAAGAAATATGCACGGCATGCACATGAAGACAAGAAAATGGACGCACACATCCACTCTACCTGTCTTCTTGTTTTACCACATTATTATGGCTGGCAGGGGGTCTCTGGCCCTCTGCTGTTCGCCAAAGGCAGCCTGTAATGTGTCAAGAGAGAAAATGAGGAAGGGGGGAATAGAGGGAGGAAAAGAAAGAGGAAAAGGAGGAGGTAGACTGCCAGCTGACAAATGAAATAAAGCCCATTAGAGGGAAGTAAAATAACACAGGGAAGGAAGTGACAGCAGGCCTGTTACACACACAGCTTTACTGTCTTTAACTACTGTCAGCCCCACTGGGTGACAGCAGCTGCCATCTCTCACATATACACACATAAAGGCAGGCATATACGCATGCACACAGATTCACACAGGTACACAAACATTCACACACTCAAAGCCTTGCAATCAAACATTCCCGACTTGTAATCATGCAGGCATGTGGGGAAAAAGGTGGACTCACACACACCTACATCAGTTAAGACACACAGTTTACTGCAGTGCTTCTCAAATGGTGGGGCGCGCCCCCCTGGGGGGGCGCCGTGAGTTGTCAGGGGGGACGTGGGCTGCCTTGATTTCCAACTGACCAAATTTATTTATTTATTTATTTATTTATTTATTTTTTTTTTAATTCCTAGCAATGTGTGCTTGTGTATGGTCATATCCGCGCGAAAGGCCGCGATTTGCAGTAAATAAATGTCCACGTGTCTCAAAGTGTCTCTTTAGGCTATTTAAAAATAAATCAAGCAAGTAGACTAATAATAACATTAATGAATTATTGGTTATCAAATCACAGAAAGCCTATTGGAATATAATAATAAAACAACACCACCTTAGCTATGTTTACAGTTTAAAAATGTTTTGAATGAAATGCAAACCTCAGTGAATCATTTGCTCTTGTTTCTCTGTCCTGAGATTCACACAGACTGAGCAGTCTTGTTTAAATGTTACAAATTGAGCTAATAAACTGAACTTTGAATTTTTTGCTGCAGAAGTTATCTCAGCTAATTTATGTTATCTAATTTGATAATAAGGTGATTGTATGCAGAATGCTTGTGCCAGAAACTCATACAGTGGTTTTGTACAGTTAAATAAATAAATATTAGCAGGTTCTCAATAGTATTTCAATTTAGGGGGGCGAAACAATTTCTGTCCCATAGGGGGGGCATGACAGAAAATAATTGAGAACCACTGGTGTACTGTATCGACAGCACTGCAATTCCCAGACATTTGAAAGATTGTTTTTTTTGTGTGTATGAAAGTGTATTTTTGTAATTGTCAAAAGGTCTTAATGTTTGTATATAAAATGTATAAAAAGCTGCCTTGTGTATTTTTTACATTGCAAAAACAACCAAGCTAAAAAATAAAACAAATTTATTAAAAGAAAGACATAATGATTACTTGTCCTTTTGCTAAAGTGTTTTATAGTGAAATTTAACAATCATAGCAAATTATGTGACTTTCAACATATTATATTTTTTCTTTCTATTTTTGCAGCTATGAGGAATAACCTTGATGGGTACACATATAATGCAATACATCCTCATCATCCTCAAGAAATAGTGGACAGGCAGAGATGAAACATTTCCATGACAAATATTGAGGTTCAAAAGCAATTTATCAACTGCCACACAACCACCTGTCCCAATCCTCAATCCTCATCCTAATAATCTTGTTATCGGGGTGTGAATCTGCATTTTCTTAAAAAGGTAAAAGCCTTAAGCAACCAGTTGTTGTTTACACTTTGTCAGTGCAGAACTAGGCCATATATATATATATATATATATATACACTCAACAAAAATATAAACGCAACACTTTTGTTTTTGCTCCCATTTTTCATGAGATGGACTTAAAGATCTAAAATTCATTCCAGATACACAATATTACCATTTCTCTCAAACATTGTTCACAAATCTGTCTAAATGTGTGATAGTGAGCACTTCTGCTTTGCTGAGATAATCCATCCCACCTCACAGGTGTGCCACATCAAGATGCTGATCTGACATCATGATTAGTGCACAGGTGTGCCTTAGACTGTCCACAATAAAAGGCCACCCTGAAATGTGCAGTTTTGTCTCACAGCAAAATGCCACAGATGCCACAAGCATTGAGGGAGCGTGCAATTGGCATGCTGACAGCAGGAATGTCAACCAGATCTGTTGCTCGTGCATTGAATGTTCATTTCTCCACCATAAGCCGTCTCCAAAGGCGTTTCAGAGAATATGGCAGTACATCCAACCGGCCTCACAACCGCAGACCACGTGTAACCACACCAGCCCAGGACCTCCACATCCAGCAGGTTCACCTCCAAGATCGTCTGAGACTAGCCACTGAGACAGCTGCTGAAACAATTGGTTTGCATAACCAAACAATTTCTGCACAAACTGTCAGAAACCGTCTCAGGGAAGTTCAACTGCATGCTCGTCGTCCTCATCGGGGTCTTGACCTGACTCCAGCTCGTCGCCGTAACAGACTTGAGTGGGCAAATGCTCACATTCGATGGCGTCTGGCACGTTGGAGAGGTGTTCTCTTCACGGATGAATCTCGGTTTACATTGTTCAGGGCAGATGGCAGACAGCGTATGTGGCGTCGTGTGGGTGAGCGCTTTGCTGATGTCAATGTTGTGGATCGAGTGGCCCATGGTGGTGGTGGGGTTATGGTATGGGCAGGCATCTGTTATGGACGAAGAACACAGGTGCATTTTATTGATGGCATTTTGAATGCACAGAGATACCGTGATGAGATCCTGAGGCCCATTGTTGTGCCATACATCCATGAACATCACCTCAAGTTTCAGCAAGATAATGCACGGCCCTATGTTGCAAGGATCTGTACGCAATTCATGGAAGCTGAAAATGTTCCAGTTCTTGCATGGCCAGCATACTCACCGGACATGTCACCCATTGAGCATGTTTGGGATGTGCTTGACCGGCGTATACGACAGCGTGCACCACTTCCCACTAATATCCAGCAACTTCGCACAGCCATTGAAGAGGAGTGGACCAACATTCCACAGGCCACAATTGAAAATCTGATAAACTCTATGCGAAGAAGATGTGTTGCACTGCATGAGGCAAATGGTGGTCACACCAGATACTGACTGGTTGTGGCCTTTTATTGTGGACAGTCTAAGGCACACCTGTGCACTAATCATGATGTCAGATTAGCAGCTTGATGTGCCACTCACCACATGACAAAATTAGAAAAAGTTTGGGGCTGATATTCCATTATGCAAAAGAGAAGAATATTCAGCAAAATCTGTGTTACTCTAGTTAAGGAAATGATCAAAAGCAAGAGTCTGAGGTCGCCATCCACATCCTAATTCATCGTCATTGAAATGGATGGATAGGAGGCTGGCCCTTTTTGGAGATGTAATGGATGTCATGTAAAGGCAGATTTCACTAATGTTCTTGTCACCATGTCATTCAAATGCATGTTTTAAAGTGACATAAGGCTGACCTGTCAGGAAAAAAATGGACTTTCAAATGATAGGCAGAAAGACTTGTAAAGCCAGGTCTCACTAATATTTTTAAAATATTAATGTGTACCTCCATCAATGCATGAGTGAGGGATATTCTAATAGATACTCAATTATTCATACACATAAATAAAACCTGCTTACCTAGATTGGGACTAAAAACCCCTACCATGATGGTTTATGAGGACAGGCTAATAATGTAGCTATATGCTTATGCAGAGGTTTTTTTCTGATGTCCAGCCGTACCTGCACATTAAGTGAAGAGAAGGAAGGATGTCAAGACTAAAAGTATGCTCATTCCATATTCACAGAACACAACTTTGTTAACCTTTAACACGTTTGCTATTAGCAATAGCTCAGCCACCAGAACACCTCAGCATGCACAATAAATGTATGGTGAAGGCCAGTTTGTTAGACTGTCACACCAATATATCACCAGCTCCATGAGAAAAACCACGTGACCTTAGTTACACCCATGTGACTCCAGTAACAGTGACATGCTGAGTAGTTTCTGATTTGAGTTTCTGGCAAGTTTGAAGTTTGTACTGCATCATGACATTGCATCATAGACAATAGTAGGAAGAATCTGTACACATCCCTTTTGTTGCTGATGCACGTACTGCACATTGGCCATATGTATACACAGTTACATTAAACTCTATTCCATTCATATCTACAGTAAATGCATTCATTTGCCGTACAAATGAGGTGTGAAAAAAATGTAAGGGACACTGTTCATTCGAAATCAAAGCAAAACACTGCCTCCAATGTAACAAACTCGCCCAGAAGTTACTTTCTTGCTTCGCCATGTGGTTGTTTATCATCAACTTCCACGTCTGGTTTGTTTTATCCCCCAGATCTGCAAGGCCACTTGTGAGAGAGAATTAACTGCTAATCAGTTTTTAGTCGCAGGCTGTTAATATTTAATTGAATAAACAAACAGACACAAACAACTTAATGGAGAGTGTTATGATAATGTTTTGCATCTTCCCCTACTTAAAATTCTGTCATGAAAAATGTAATTATTATTGACAAAATTAATCACTTTATAATTAAGTTGTGGCAGAAGACAGAGAGTTGTGGAAGTAGGTTAAACATGGAACACTTTTTCTTGAAGTTATTACACTGAGTTATTTCTTCTTTTGTGTATCGACTATCACTGTAAGATACACAAAAAGTAGGTCACCACCACATTGCCATTGCACTTTTAGCGAGAAGATTGCCCTTTTCGAGACCCGCTAAAGCCTTTTACTACTCAGCTAATGCTCTCCAGTGGTGAACAAACAGTTGACTGCTAGATGTGGAATTTGAATGTACAATGAACGTTAGGTGTACCGTTGTTAAACAATGCTACAATATGCTGCAATACAATGAACATCTTCTGTGTTTAAGGTGTCAGCAGAGACACATTCCACCACCTAACTTTGATAGAGACATAAAAATAATGTTCAAGTTAACATCAATATAAATAATGAAATTTCCTTAAAAAATTTAATAGTTGAGATTGCATAACAGAGAGTATGAGACATACAGTACATGTAAAGTATCACAGTATGCAGTGTATGAATACATCAAGTTATTCGGTCTTGAATCTACTCCTGAACAGTTTGGGCTGAAAGAAAATATAAATGAGGTTAAGGTTACCAGTCAATTTATCGTTATTCAAGACTGATATTACTATACTACTTGCCAACACATCCTTTATAGCACATCAGCCCAAGTCATGTATCATATTTACTTGTCTACCACGGGGCTTTGTATTTGAATACTTACAAATAAAAACTAATTCAGCTAACTTCCTCTTTTGGGTTATAGGGACATGTTAAGTGGAATGGTGAGATACAAAGTAAGGGATGCTTTGGATGTGTTATTGCCATTAAACAATGCTATCAGATTTGTAATGATACTGGCATTTGAGTAAAAGCACCCGGAGGCGTTGGTAAAATAGGTCCATTGCATTTAAAATGTATCAGCTGTTTCTCCTCAGTTCTGACAGTTTCAATACATCTCTCCATTCAACGGTTCAAAGCAGCTTTGGTATGAGGTTGTCAATTAAATCGGATGCTCTGATAATCGGTGATCACTTGGTGAAAAATGAGCAGGTCTGTATTAATGAATCGACCGTGACTGTTTAAAGACTTGTGACGAGGTATGCACGCTAAGCCTGTGGAGAATATGAGGGGCAGGATCCACAGATAATGAAGTCTTCATCTGCGGAGCAAGGAACACAACTGTGTGTGCGTGTGTGTGTGTGTGTCAGTGTGCCTGTGAATAACGATCCCAAATTGTGTAATTAATTATGAACACAGCTGAATAGAGAAGAGATTTCAATAAAGGGCTTGAGATACTACATGCGGAACGAGAGAATGAGGGAAAAAGAGAAGAGAGATATAAAAGATAGTTCCTCTTCCTTAGTTGTTTCCATCTTAATAAAGCAGCAGGGTGAGAGATGAGCCTGCTGTGCCCTCCTGTGGCCACATCAGTGAAATATTGCCTGTCCCACTTTGCCGTCTACGGCTAATTGGAGTCACTCTGAATTCTATTATCCTGTAATAGCAGCGCATAATGGAGGTATATCAATGAGTGTGGTTTTAAGTGTGGTTTTAAAAACAATGTTTTGGTGTAAGGAAAAATTACCAATTCCAACACATGATCATTACTACTACAAAGAGTAGGCTATAACTACCAGTACATACAAGGCGCAAAATCCTCAGAGGATTTTTTGATAAACACAGAAGCAATTAAGGAAAGGCTATTCTTTTAGTCCTTGTTAGAGCTAACCTAATTGGCACATGTGCTTATAATAAAAAAAATATATATAACTATGCTGTTTAGAGGTCATTAACACTGTTCAGTCAACATTTTTTTAATTAAAGTGGATATAATATGGTTATAATGTTTTTTTTTTCTAACTGTAAATTTCACCTCTCTTGTTTTTCTGGGAAATGATAGTCTCTTCCAGCAGGCAAAACACAAGCACACGAGCAAGCCACCAACCAAGTAAGTAATAAAATCTGTGAGACAAACAATCCAAGCCACCCGCCACCCACGGGCATCTAAGCAGCCAGTCAGAGTGACAGTCATTCCACCAACAAGCCAATCGGACACTGGGCTAATCCTTTGGTCAATCAACAAGACAAGTCAGCTATCCAGCCAGCTTGCCACTCAGGTGGGTTGGGCACAGTCAACATGCCAACACGTCCACCAGTTCGTTTTAATTTGCTCACTCACAGCCAGTCCAAACCAGCAGCCGGTCTAAACCTCAAATAACCAGTCAGCCACTTGCTCAGCCAGACAGGAAAGCAGTTAACCTCTGCCAGTGAGTCAACCACGTCGTCAGTTTAACCGATACCCTACCTGTCAGTTTAGCACAGTGTAAACCAAGTAGGGCTGGATAGCACACATGACCTTTTCTCACTTCCAGTGTGGAGGAGCCCAATCATTAATGTAACTATGGTAACCGCAGGGGCAGAGACACAAGCAGGGGATAAATAAAGACCCAACCATTTACGGAACGCCTTCATTTCGCATTATGCACATACAGACACAAACACACTCACACACACACAAACAGAAACACACAGACACACAATATGATAGCTGACATGTGCCCATCTCATCTCCTCTGTTCTGCCCTTGGAGAATCTAAATGCTAAATGTATGTGCATATTTTTTCATAGCAAGAGACATATTAGAATTTTTGAAGCGACTCCCCCCCCCCTTCCTTCAATCCCTATCCGCCGTCTCCCATACGGAGGACATGAAAGAGTCTGAGGCGCATAATGCTGGAAGAATTAAGGGATTCCTTGGTGGCCCCGAGTACCAGGGGCCAACGTAATGACGAGG
Organism: Hyperoplus lanceolatus; assembly: GCA_026929865.2. NCBI lineage: Eukaryota > Metazoa > Chordata > Actinopteri > Uranoscopiformes > Ammodytidae > Hyperoplus > Hyperoplus lanceolatus. Next base: position 13,321,972 of record CM049401.1, on the reverse strand, counting down.
AGGCTTAAGCGCTTTGTATCCTCTCTTTTACCCAGCTGTCTCTACCTCTCTCCAGCAGTTTTCATTTTTCATATTACTTAGGATGTGTCCGTCATTGAATATTCATCTTGAGGTAAAGTAACAATCACATGTTTGTTATTGAAATAAGCACACATATTCCATAAAATGTTCAGCTTTTTGAATGAAATTGACAGCCATAGGTAAAAAGGGCAGACCTCCAAAAAGGACGATTTCCTCCATATTCCCCTTGGAGTTTTTGCCAGATGATCTCACTCTCCTCTTTTATCTCTCTTTCTCCAATGATGGCCATTGATCCGGGTCAAAGGAAGCAGAGGGAAATTGATTAGGAAACTCTAGCATGGTCAAAAGGGAAGGATTCCCACTGGGCCTTCTGAATCGGTGTTGTATGCTTCATATGGATCCGTCTCTCCATCAGGGGCCACTTACCATCTCACCACCACTGTCAAACAGTATTTTCTTCCCTTTTGAGAAGGGAAGAGAGCCTGCTGATGTACAGTCTTAATTTGGCCCTACAGAGTAAACTATGTAAACCTGACCAAACGAGATGCTGACTATATGAAATGTTACGGTTTCTGACAGAAATGTTTCGATAGTGTGTCTTGTGAATTTTATGGTAAAAAAAACAATAAATATAAATAAAGCCAGCATGCACTCCATCATTGCGATCTAATGACATTTTAATATGAAATATGTAAATGTTTTCACAATGATGATTTCTATACAGTACTGTGTTGTGATCGAAAACAAATCTGGTGAGAATTTGCATTAATTTCTTTAATTAATTAATCAATTAATTCACAATGTAAAAATAAGGTTCACTATTGTGTGCTCAGTGTGCTGTTGAAAAGCTATTGACAGCAATCATCCACTAGATGGAGACATTGGACTGCTTATTAAAAAATAAATCTAAAACTTTACATTCACATTTTGTGAGAAGATATAAAGTGTGCACTTTATTAAATCAAAGCAGACATGTTGTTGAAGTACTTAGCCTGACTGCAGTCATTAGTGAGGGGATGCTGCCTGGATGATTGATTTGCCTTCATGTTAGGTAGAAGTACAGTACTCCCTGTTTGTGCTTGCAACATGAATATGTACAGAGCCTAGGCTGTGTATTAACACAGAATTGTCTTACAGTACAAACAGGAGGACTTATTCACTGATTTTGACAAAATACATTCCACAGAATCGCTGAATCTGACGAGTGTCAATGTTGTTTTTGTCCTATATTGTGATGCCATAACCTTTCAACTTTTTTGGGGGGTTTCCTTTTTCATTTTAACAAACATAAACAATGTTTTCACTGTCACTCTCTGAAAGCAGGAAAGAAAAATATAAGGTCAAAAAAAAATGTGTCGACCCAACAGTGACGGTGTGCACTGTAAGCGCACTGTAGTGTGGCAGGTCAGATTTATGTTTTGTGTTAGTTTTGGCATTGTTCTCTGTGAGGAGGACAGTGAACCTCTGTCAAAGTGTCACATTCAGGCAGCACTTGTCTTGATCAAAGCTGGCAGCCGCCTGGCCCAGATTGCGCGCACACACACACACACACACACACACACACACACACACACACACACACACACACACACACACACACACACACACACACCCACCCACCCACGAGAAGAGGAATATATTTTGAGGGAAAATAAGGAAAGCCTAGGGGAAGGGTGTTAATCCCCTTTGTTGTTATCAATGTTAATTGAGAGAATGAGCTCTATAATATGGTCCCCTGCTGGGTGATTACTTAACCCAAGCGTAACCTGGCATGATTCATAAACACTTCCAGGAATAACAGCCATTCTCTGAACCATCACCTTTAATAAAGGTGGTAAACCTCTCACTTATAGAGTAGGGGAAAGTGGCCTGAGTTGTGCATTTTGGAAGTTGTGCCACCCCTTGTTTCTAGAAAACCATGGAAGAAATTGGAAATGTGACCACATATTTAAGAAGAGCCATCCATTTGACTCATCCTGTAAAGAAGGGAGACACAAGGAATAAGATATAAGCACATTTAAGCTCAAAAAACTGTGTTTTGCCTTTCAAAGTAAAATTTCCATGATCAAGGTTTTTTGATTATTGTGTCTGAACAATTATAGACAAGTTTGAAAACATTTGACACATGTTTTTGTGCTTTGGTATGCTACATTTTGAGTCTATACAGTTAGCACGATGTCAGCCCTAAATTGGTGCATCATGCTTATTATCCAAATTTCTGGGGATGGGGTGATTTGTGTCAAAGGGCCTGGGTGAGTTATAAGTAAGTAAGTAAAATGTATTTATAAAAGGACATTTATGACAGTTTGCACTGTCCAAAGTGCTGTACATAGTGCATTCAGGAGGTAAACAATGAAGGTAAAATAATAATAACAAAAATAAAAGACATAAAGCCCATACATCCACATAAACACAGATAGTAGTGTAGAGGTAAGATAGTTAATGGGGAGTAAACACCAGGGTGTACATATGGGTTTTGAGCCTTGATTTAAAGGCAGAAATGTAGGGGGAATCACATTTGTCAGGTGGCAGTTGGTTCCACAAGCACGGAGCAACTAGTGCAAAGTACATTTCTGAGAGTTGTGCCAGTGGCATGGCTGTATACGCTGGTCACCAAAAGAAATTGATTGTCTACAGTAGCTCAGAAGAGAGTGACATCTCAATTCCATTTAACGACACCACTGATGAGAGTTCAGATGGCCAGAAAGATGATGATGGTGACTTTGTCATTGTGAGCTTTGCAGGTAAAACCATTAGATCTGCTAGGCCTTGTTTAAGAAAATTGTCCTTCAATCTTTGTCAACTATTTACTTTAAATACACCTTAAATAAGTGATTGTCTTATGGATTTGTCTTGCATTACAGTTTATGAGATATATATCAATGGCACAATTTACCCCATGGTATTCTCTCCAACCGCACAACTTACACTGCAAGTTGTGCAACAAGACAACTTTTTTTCCGAAAGCTATATTTCTTCAACAGTTTATTCCAGATCCAAAGTTTTTATTGCCAGGGATGCACAACACCCTGAAATATATGTTTGAGTTGGACACTTTACTGTCAAGGCCTTACTTTAAAGTCATTTGAGTGAAAAGTTGCACAACTTAGGCCACTCTCCCCTACACTTTTTTGGATTTTAAAACACGGCGGCTGGTATTTTTTATTTATTTACTTTTTGATTTTAGATACAATATTTTTTAAAAGCTACAGAGAGCTACATAGAGATGGAGAAGGGGTGAAACAGAGAGAGGAAAGGAAACAGAGCAATTAGTCCCATTGGCTTCAGGTTCAAGCAGAGTTCAGTGACAGTTCACAGTCACACAGTGTTTTTAAGTGTGAAGTCATCAGTCAAAGTACTGTGGGAAATATGTCTGTCACACCATAACCAGGTAATGTGTACATAGCCATAAATCCAACTCCAATTCTTAAATTTTATTTTTCTCATTGATGGGACCAATTTGATCTTATACAGTATCAACAAAGCAGAAAACAAAAAAAGTTGTTTAGCATTAAATTGCATTAGAAAAATAAGCTTAAAGGAGCTTATGTGATTGGCATAAAAAGGTGGCAGTGCAATTGTCTACATATTTTAAACTTTAATGAACTATGAAAGATTGAGGGCGATATCCGGTCTAAGGCTTATATTTCTGTGGATGCAGCTTTATGTGCATCCACAAGGAGCCTTATGTGACTCCAGGGGGCTCTCAATGTAAGAGCAACCCCTGACCAGCTGTTCACAGGATCTATAGCAGAAATAGAAGGCATCTACCCCCTGCAATTTCCACCTCAAGAACCAAGCATGTGTCACACACAGGGAGAATGGTACAGGGTTTCCCCCCTTTCAGCACAAATAGTTTTCTGGATTTGGGGACTTGGTGAAGTCTGATGTTACCAACAGATCAGGGCCGGCGGTAGCCAGGGGCAAGGGTGGGGTCAGCCCACCCAAATGTGTGCCCTGCCCACCCAATCAAAATTGAAACAAAATTAAAATAAATTAAGTGAAAGACCAGTCCCGGACGGACCTGTTTGTTTGCTGTCTAAGAACATCAGCCAATTAATTAATACTAAGAATATACCATTACCATGCATTGCTTCTAATTGGGTGGGCAGAACAGCCTGCCTCCAAGTTACCCACCCGCTTATAGTGGTCAGTGGTCAGCAGAGCCGCCCCGAGGCAAAAGCAAACTAAGTGGTTGCTTAGTTTTTGTGTTTGATATTAACATCATATCATGTAAATGTAAGTTATCATCCAAGGAATAAAATGTTTTGGTCTAGATAATGAATATCCTAATAATTTAATCAGTTAATCTGGGAGGTAATCCGAGGTTTACTGATCACGTCATGTCCCCTCCATGCACACAGTGTATATTGAGTGTATTTAAAAACATTTGGAAATGGGGCTGCCCTCAGTTGCCCATGCCCTGTAAAGTCTATGGCCTATTCTACCCTCGTCTGTGAAAAAAGAGATAGCTGGACAACAGAGTTATTCTGCTTTCTTCCTCTCACTGCATTTAAATGCATTCATTATATCACAGAGAAACATGTCCCATAAAAGAAAAAGAGCACCAAGCCCAACCCAGAGGACCCTGCATAATATTTATTTTAAATTCATATTTTTTGGGAAAATCCATGTGTCTTTCTTCAATAGCTTATAATTCACCCGACCCAGTGTCTCCAAATGTATTTTTTTTTTTTTTAACCTTTATTTCACCAGGAAGGTCCCATTGAGTTACAGTAACTCTTCTCACAGGGAGTCCTGGTGAATTATTTGTTCACACAAAATTCCTCAGATTTAGCCTCTTAGTTTTCCTCCCAAAGTGCACCAGATTCATAGCCTGGCTCCCCCGCCCGCCTACTTCCAGCCAAATCAAATTTTCCCTTCAGTAGTCAGTCTGGGTGTACAGCGCATTTCCCAGATTCTCCGGAGAATCTATGATCGTCCAATCAGCAAACAGAGCGAGTGGCTGAGAACGCTCCAGTTTCAGTTGAATGCTGCGTTCCTTCATACTCGGAAGAAGGAGATTTCCGATTTGGTAGTTCCGAGTTCCGACCTGTCTGTGTTCCAGTGCATCTGCTTGCGAAAGTATGGACACCTAAAACCTTTCTCGTCCAAATAACTAAACGTTAGGCTCTAACAAGTTACTGTTGCCAGGTACCGGTAGATTCATAGACTACAATATGTAGTGAAGTCGGAAATTTCCGAGTTCCCTGTCCAACTGGAAGGCACCATCAAAAGCAGGCTCATGACACACGTGATGACCAAACGTGATGCGATTGGTTGGCTAATCCAGAGTGGCACTGGGCAGATCCAATAGTTTTAAACTTCGATAGACACCCGCCTCCAAGTGAGTGAACGTTTGCCAATTACAGCACATCCAGACCTTCTGTACAAATGAAATGAAGTATGATGGTCTGGTTGGACCAGGCTACCAGATTCATGCATTTCACTTTAAAAAAGGTAAAAAAAAAATGTCCCAGGGGGGCATACCCCCGGACTCCCCTACTACTACTATTTTCTCCCAGCTGGACATTGGAGGCACTAGCGGAAAACACTGGGTGTGTGGATGACATTTAACCATAGTCAATGGTTTGGCCAGAGCTAACATTGGAAAGGGGCCCCTAATCATATTATGTTTACCATGAAGGCTTGGGCCAGCTCTGGCTCTAGACTACAACCATCCAGGTTTCCCAGTCCGAAAGCTTTCTCTTCAATTGGCTCAGGCTGTCTACTGATAATTTGTGTTTTCAGGTTGATGTAAGGTGAGATTTAAAAATATATATATACAGTCCCCTCCAATAGTATTGGAAAGGTGAGCCCAATTCCTTTAGTTTTGCTGTAGACTGGAAACATTTGGGTTTGACACCAAACGATGAATATGAGACAATAGCTCAACATTTCAGCTTTCATTTCCAGGTATTAACATCTGGATCCGATACACAACTTAGAAGATAGCATTTTTTGAAAAGGAACGCCAAATTTTTAGGCAAGCAAAAGTATTGGAACAGATAGACTTTAAATAAATTAAAGTCAATAAACCGTAATATTTTGTCGCAAATACTTTCCTTGCAATAACCGCATCAAGCCTGTTGACATTACCAAAACGTTTGCATTCTTCTTTTGTGGTGCTTTTCCAGGCTTTCAACGCAGCCTCATTCAGTTGCTGTTTGTTTTGGGGGGTTACTCCCTTCGGTCTCCTTTTTAGCAGGTAACATGCATGCTCTATAGGGTTTAAGTCTGGAGATTGACTTGGCCAGTCTAAAACCTTCCACTTCTTGCCCCTCGATAAACTCCTTTGTTGTTTTTGCAGTGTGTTTTGGGTCATTATCTTGCTGTATGATGAAGGATCTTCCAATCAGTTTGGTTGCATCTTTCTTTAAATTGGCAGACAAAATGTTCCTGTAGACTTCTGAGTTCATTTTGCTGTTGCCATCATGTGATTAAGAATAACTTTTCAAGGAATTTGACTTTGCTTGGTGCATACAATCGACATATAAGAGATAGGTAAAAAGCAGAGGATTTTAACATGGAAATAAACAATAGTTTAACTAAAGGGGAAAGCATTTCAAAAGTAAATGCTTTTAAAACACCAGCAACAACAGTAAATCTCATTTTTCAGGAATTATTCATTCTCAACTATTACTACGTATTTCCGCCCTCTGGTGGCCACATGGTGTGCTGCAATATAAAATACATGAACTCTGCTCATACGTGACTGATGATCAGCATTCAGTGGCAGGTGTTGACTTGCCCTCAGTTTGGCTCAAATATCAAAACCTCATCAATACTGCCTGACCCAGACTACATTTAAATGTCAAAGTGGAAATGTTTGAACTGATAAGTTTACACCGAGGGCATGTATCAGGCATTATCACTAATCTCCAAATTGCACATACAAATAATATGCATAGACTGGGCACGCATGAATAGCATCTGGGCAGGTGCATGTCATTCATCTTGTCAATCTTTTCTAGATACGGCAGCTCTAATTAGCCTACAATCACAGAATAATATTTTCTCCTTTGAAAACACAACAAAATTACTGCCTCCCTCTCTCATTTTCAGTCAATATGGAATGCAGCTGTGTGTGTGTGTGTGTGTGTGTGTGTGTGTGTGTGTGTGTGTGTGTGTGTGTGTGTGTGTGTGTGTGTGTGTGTGTGTGTGTGTGTGTGTGTGTGTGTGTGTGTGTGTGTGTGTGTGTGTGTGTGTGTGCCTTAGACTGAAGCAAGCACTGAAAAAAACAGTCTTCAAACATTTGGCACAGGCCCTATGTTACCATCTTAATTAGGTTGATTGGAATGCACTCTTGGATTATCACGTAAAGTTTTCCTCTCATTAGACAGAGGTTGTTTGTTGCCGAATGAAAAGCATGAAATATGGTTCTTCCATCTTAGTTTCCATTCAGTCTTTCTGCAGTCAAGGAGGTAGATGAACCTATACATCTGTCACTGATTGCCCCCTATGTCATAGAAAGAGGCACTTATCTATACTGTAGACACAATGATGTAGTCCTACATTTTAATTAACCCTTTGAAAAAAAGTTATAACTTTACCTGTGTTTTCATAGCTGCTATTATGCGCCAAAAAAAATACCACTTATGTGCAAGTTTTAACTTGTGTCTTCTTCCAGAACCTATTTTAATACTACACTCTAATACTGAAGTACATTAACATCATGTGGAAGTTATTGTAATTTCCATCTTCTGAGTAGTAATTATAGTTTGGGCAAGACAATAGAAAATATGACATGACAGATGAAATATGTATTGTGTGTTCCTGTCATAGGTCATACAAGTGTCCGAAGAGAATGCAAACCTGATGCCCCAAGACAACTGTATCTTACCGTTGTACCCAAATATTAACTAATTTAATCAGTTTCATTTAAGTTAAAACGTGATAGGTTCTGATCTTAATTTGGTAAAAATATAAGATTAGATGCAAATGCTTAAACCGACTTGTCCACAAGGAATTGGAACGCTGCACAACCTAATATACTACATCGATCTTTGTGCTAGAGTTTACTGGAGCCAGCAATGTTGCCTGCCAAATGTGCAACAAAGTATTGAATGTAAAAATAGTGACAATCAATTGTTTCCGTTGGCAATAAACTGACACCTAGGCAAAAGAAGGGAGAAGACAAAAGATAAATAGGTTTTCAAACCAGAGTAAGTACGGTAGCAGTCAAACAGTCCGCAATTAAAATAAATGCTGCCCAGGAGTTGAGTTGGCATTGACGGGTGACGATCGTGACATCACCACATAACTGCAAATGATATCCGGTTAGTTTACTATGTTCAACTGAACGCTGTGTAGGGATATGTCTGCCACAATACTCAGGCCCAGACAGACACATGGATATGGGCTTGCATCCAAAAGTGTAAAGGTATTCTGAACTACTGTATTTTCCGCACTATAAGCCGCACTGGACTATAAGCCGCAGGTGTTTTAAAGTTTAATTACCATATGTAAAAGTTTGTGCAAAGAGGGGATTGTCGGGAAAGAGATGGCTGCTTGAGGAAGCTCCCATTTATTAACATTTCAACAAACAAGTTGCATATTTGCATAACGTATTCAAGTGTTACCATTTAGTGCAATAGTAGCTAGACTAGCTACAGAACATATACTGTGCTGTGTAATTATTATATTATTAGCCGCACTGTTATATAAGCCGCAGGGTCGAAAAATGGGGAAAAAGGTGCGGCTTATAGTCCGAAAATTACGGTATATTGTTTCGAAAAGTGTACAAATACAGTAAAAAGCCTTGACTGTTGGAGAACAAATGAATACATTCACATTAAAGCCTACCTCAGACACCCTTCTTTGATTTGTAATAAGCATAGTCTAATGATGTTTTCAATCTAATGATAAATGAGCTGCTAAATGAACAGCTCTGCAAGGGAGGAATTGATGTGTTTGATTGGGCAGCAGTTTGCAGTGAGAGATGAAGACTGGGTACCTAAACAATGTAAGAGTGATTGACGAGATGTTTGGAATACCACTTGTGCCTAGTTGGTTCTCAGACCCCCTCTTTTTCTCGGTTTAACACAATCTTCTCTTTCATAATCTCTCTCTCTGTCTCCCTCTCTCTCTCTGGGTCATTAAGTAAGTCTCCATCGGGGGTTCCCTGATGCCCGGTCCACTCACAAAATTGAGGGCTACATCCACACTTATACAGATACTATCACGCAATCTTCTCCCATCAACCCTTTGTCATGATGCCATTTGCCACAATACCCTGCAGTCATAAAGGAGTCTTTTCCCTGACAATGCTTGCCTTTGTCTGATAGATCCACTTTGTGGGTGGGTATGCATACAACCTGGTACAGGTGAGCACATTCAGTCGCCGCCCATATAACTAGACTAGAAAGCATGATTGTGTGAACTGATGTAGAAGCCAATTGGATAAGGAGACAACTCGATGTACAACTGACAAATACACAGTATGTCAGAGTGTAGAGCATCTCTCGTGTGCTAAATCTAACAGTCGCTAAATACTTCACTTAAAACCAAGTCTGTTTGTGGGTCAACATGCTCTTTCAAAAATCCTAATAGTATCGTAAAATAACTGAGTAGATGCAATAAAAAAGTTAGGTTCAGAAGTGTAGAGATGACATAGTTTTGAGTAAGTAGAAAAACAGATTCGAAACGTCTGTTCTTAGCATTTTATCATTTTATGAATGAATAATAGGCGGTTGCAGCTTTATTCCCCCCCTCCCCCCGAGATCGTGATTAGAGTGTTATGGGTTCAAGTACAAAGTTCTGGCCAGGGTGGAAATCCCCCACTGTTCCGTAGCCACCAATCATCGCCTATAACATCTGAAATAATGACCCATGTTTCTGAACAGAATGGACATCTGACACATCTCTCAGAGAAATGGCCATGCCTAATAAATCAACATCATGAGCATCAACAGGAACAAGGAGAACTTGGGAAAACACCTGTTTAGCTCAGAGTGCCTTCACAACAGGTGCCTTTGTCTAAACCTTTCCGCTTGGCTCTGGTCTCCAGCCAGACAGCAAAGAAATGTAATGGGGTAATTCAGACGCTAGCATAAAACAACTGGAGAATATGCATGTCATTTGAGTGTGTAATACATTACAGGGAAACCCATTCCTCACTCAATACATCCGTGGAACTGATGTGCGTATTAAATCTACAGACCGCGATCCGGGATGGAAGAAACTGCACTTTGTAGTGACAACTGCAGCCTTGAAAAATACTTCACATCAAACAGGATGTTTTGAGAAAAATAAAAAATGTGCATTCTAACAAAATGTAAGGCCTTTCTTTCAAGTAAAAGCATTAGGGGAATGATGAAAGAAAACAAAACGGATATGTTGAAGACCAATGAGCAAGTGCTTATCAGAACAAATAAGTACATGATACACTGTAACTACAAGGCAGAAGAAGGTTGATGAGTGTAGCACACTATCCTAAGACTCGTCATCACAAGATTACAGAATTTCAAATCATGGGCATAGTTTGCAAAATAGCAACAACAATGCCATGACCTTTTACACCCTGAGGGGTATACTACGAAGCGAGATTAAGGGCTGAGCGAGGTCTGTTGAGTCTGAAGCCAGTGTTTTCAGTATCACAAAAGGTGGCTCTCTTTCTACCTGGCTAGATCACCGTGGTAACAGAGGCTGCATGGCTAACCTGCCCAGACCAGTTCCAGAGTTTGAGCTTAAATTCGGCTCTTAGAGCGCTGCCCTTTAAGGAAACTACACATTTTGAAATCCCGCGGACCTGACTATATTGTCTGAGCGATACATTCTCACTGAGGAAACTCGTTAAATAAGTAAACTTATTGATCAGTAATATAATGAACGAAACGAAGCCGTGACATAAGGCTAACAGCAGAGTGAACTGTCACATCGCACTGGGGCTTTTTGCCACATGCATACAGTTATTGATGCAGAAAATGTTAAATAGCCTAGACCTACTGTATGCAGCACCACTCTATGCTCTCACCTCAAATGATTTTACCTGGCGATCTACACACACTGGCTCTTAATAAAGCGTTCTATAAAATCACAGGTTGCAACATTATTTCACTGTGGGCTTCTTTCTTTTCATCAGTAGTGATTACAGTTGGGAGGTGACAGGTGACAGCTGTCACAGTTCGGACATTGTTGCAGACTCGCAGGTTAAGCTTCTCACAGTAGATTCGTATTTGTCCGAAAAATACAGACTACAGATTTTTTAATGTAGGCCTATTGGTATTTGTAAGATTCAAATTAAAGGCTAATAGACTAAATCAAAATAGTTTTCATTATGATGTGGCCCAAAACTAAAGTGATTTTCCATAGACTATTCATTTGGGGACAGTGTCAGACTTAAATTACATTCTTAAGTGTGGGACTATACTGCCCTACAAAGGCAAAAGACCTTAACTCACCAGAGTGTAGAACTGAGAAAAATTAGTTCAAAGTTATTTTGTTGTCCTGCCAAATCAGTTGTAGGTAGATACTTGAAAATTTGGCATGTTATTGTATGAAAAGGAAGTTATTTATCCCCCAAAAATCTAAAATTGTAACTTGACCTTTGACCCTTATTCGGAAGTTACTGTACTCTGCCTTTGTATTATCTGCAAAACAATAATGGGTCATGCAAAGGCAAAAGACCTTAACTTCTATTCTATTGACAATTTGGATTTGTATCACTCTATATCAACATTTCCTGTTATAACAATGATAGCATTAACTGAGTGTTGTCTTGTTAGGCATAATGCTACACAAATAGAATATTAAAAAAATTAAAAAAAATTGAATTTTATGGCTAAAATTATTAATTTTTGGAAAATTAAAAAAATAATTATGGTTGTACTTATTTGAGATAAAATAACACTTAAAAGTGTCCACCTATATTTCTTACATTTGAAAGGTTGGATGTCAGTAAAATGTATTCTCTTGTATGCCATTTATAATTTTCTGATAAGCGTATAGGAATACGGTTGTTTGATGCCATTATGTGCAGGTTTTCTAGAGTCAGTGAAAAAACACTGCGTTTTTGATGGAATAGAAAATGTAGCCTATGTATATTTTTATCAGAGAGAGAGAGAAGAGAGAGAGAGAGAGAGAGAGACCGGATTTCAGGGACTTAATTCTTCCCACAACTATTCTAATAGGCTACTCTTTATAATTATGAAAAAACATTTTGTAATACACACTTTCACAAACACATTGTTGTTTGGTTAGGCCCCACTTCATACCCTGAAAATCCAGAGATAGCACGAGCAAATGTGCGTTCTTGTATGAAGACATACTGTTAGACGAGGCTACATAGATGTTTAAAAGTGGTATTCAGCAAGTGCCGTGAGACCAAAATCACTTTATGACAGCTGATCACTTTATGGCACCGCACCGGAAAATATACAAGCCAGCGAATGGACTAATAATACTGATAACTCTTTATGGATTTAGACAATGGATTTTTCTCCTCGGTGGATATTTTTTTGCCATTGATTTTGACCAGATTTCAAGAAAAGGTAAGATGCGATCTAGGATCTGCTGGATTGGTTTATCGTTCAGGCTGTTTTCTCCGAGCCAGGGAGGTGTGTCTTGAGGCATCGCCATCTCGCTCGCGTTGTTTTCAGTCAGTGAGTGGACTGGACTGTCATTGGCAGGCAGCTTATTACTTACTTTATTGAAGTTAATGTGTGTGACAGAAGTAGGGTGACCAGATGTCCCGCTTTGTGCGGGGCAGTCACGCATTTCAATTACTTTTGAGACGTTGTCCCACATTGTTATTGACAGTGAGCTAGCATTTTTAAATGCGTGTTTTATAATTTGGCATTTATCGATAGCTGTGTGGAGACAGCAGTCTTGCTAGTTTCTACTGGAGCGCTGCCGAGCTCAGTGGGCTCTGTGAAGGTGCTGCCCACCTTCCTGTTACTTCAAAATAAAAGCCAACTCACGTTTGTCCAATGAAATGCTAACGTGATGGCAGTGAAATGCTTTTAATGTGGAAGCGCAGAAGTGCTTCAATTACATGCAATACACAGGCAAATCACCGTAACTCCAGCGCTGTAAACAGTAACTCCACTGTGGTGCTTTGTAAAACCATGGACATATAAAGAAGTAAAACAAAGGCAGAGCGCCGTAACTCAGCCGTAACTTCATCCGAACGTTCCATAGCAACGCGAAAACAAAGCCAAAGGACCGTAACTGATGTTACGGTCTTCTGCCTTGGCTTTCCCTCTGCTTTTGGAAGTTACGGCAAAAACAGCATCTTATTTTGATATGAAAACAACAGAATTGACTCAAGATATTTGTTCACATGATAAAACTGATGGCCAGTGTTCCAAAAATGACAAAAACTCATTTCTGAAAAAAATTAAGTTACAGTCTTTTGCCTTTGCACGGCAGTATAGGCGTAGTGCTATAAATATAGCAAAGTAGCCTATATATATATTAGGCTAAATGGTATAGTGTTTAAATCCGAGTTCAACGTTTCATTGTTTTATAATGTCACGTTACGCACTGCGAGAACGATCGGCAAGATCAATAAATCATTTCCATGCTGGCAGCATTCCACTCTCCTTATTTGCAGTAAGAGTTTTTTTCGGCTCTCTGTTTTCTGCTGTAATAATTCAGACTGACAAACTCTTCCTCTTGAATGAAGTTGGCGACACACTTTTGTTTTACTCAGCTGCTCGCAATCAGTCCGTTTATGTAAAGTTAGCGGCACAAGATCAGTCCATTTTGTGCGGATGCAGAGTCAAATGACGGGTCAAACGCCCCCTTTCATGGGGACGTGCACAGAGCCTGAAGCCGAAACCCTCGTTCAACATAAGAGGTTGATAACTTCCTTCGTGATACCGGTTAGCTCTGAGCGAGGGTATGTGTTATGTTGAACTAGATCAAAAAAAGAGAGCCGGGCTCTGTTGAGTTTGTTTTTCGTAGTATACCCCTCTGGTGTAATAAATACTAATTATTAACACAGAATAGTTTCAATATCCCTCAATAACCTGATTGTCTGCCAGAGTATGTCACTACATGTTACCAGCAAACATGAACTTTTGTTTAAATATATTCATTTCTATATGATTTTAAGATGAAGGCTTGCAACTTGTAAGCGCCTCTGGGTAAATGTATACTGATAGATTGTGTTCATGAATATGCCAATTAAGGAGCCTCAGCCTAAGTCCATATAGGTATCAAAACTGATTTGCAGAACATTTCACAACCAGTATCACAAGACAACAGCATATGATATAGGTATGTAAGACAAGTAGAGCATTTCAAGAAAAGACTATATCACAAACAATCTTGCAAACTCTATGCTCAATTAGAGTGTTTGGGGAAAACCTGCATTTTTTCCGGCCCCACCCCCACTCTGTCTAAAAGCCCAGAGCGCTTCAGTCGCCTCCTGAGTCTTCATGACTGGCTGAAGTCCTTCTGCTCTTCAAATATGCTGGGCTTCATCAGCAACTTTGACTCTTTTTGGACCAGACACGAGCTCTTTAAATCTGACGGCCTCCATCCCAACACCAAAGGTGTAAGAGAACTAGCCAATAACTTCATTCAGCACATTGCATTTAATTTGGACTGATATTTACCACAGCATGACCCCATCAGAAGAACCTCCATTAAAAAAGACCCCCCCCGGGAGTCCTGCTCAACATCAATTATACTCCCCTTCCATCTGTGCTGCAAACCTTCCTCCAGCTCTGGACATCACACCTGACTGCCCTCTCTCACCTCCAATGACCCATCCATCTGCTGCTCCTAACATTGGCTCCCTCTACAGGCACAAACCTGTATTGTATGACCCTGAAAAACAAGCCATGCTTCCTAGCTGTAAGCTAAATTCCCCACAAATTCTCAAATCAAGAAAGGGCTTGGGTTTTCTACATTTAAATATTAGAAGTTTATTGCAGCATGATAAATTAGACCATGTAAAGATTTTAGTGTCCCAGGCAGATCCAGATGTTTTGATTCTGACTGAATCCTGGTTAAAGAAGAGTACAGATGACTCTATTGTGGCAATAAATGATTTTAACTTATTCAGAATAGACAAAAACACTAGGGGTGGGGGAGTGGCTGTCTATGTTAAATCCTGTTATTCTGTAACACTTTTACATGCTGTCTCTGTTCCAAATTGCTTTGAATTTATTGCGCTAGAATTATCTTTATCGTCAAATGATTGTTTTGTTGTAATTGGTGTGTATAGGCCCCCTTCAGCTGTAACTAGCTCCTTAAACGATCTAGCACATATGCTCTCCAGCTATGTAAATAGAGAGGTAATTGTGATGGGTGATTTTAACGTTGATTGGCTTTCTGGTGCCTCTGAACCTTTCAAAGAAATCTGTAGCAACGTTAATCTTACACAATTAATCGATTTAATCTTATCAAATAAAATAGATAAAATAGTCTCAGCTGGTGTCTTTGACCTTGGGATTAGTGATCACTGCCCAGTGGCCTGTATCAGAAGTATTAATTTAAAAAGATCTCAGCCTAAAATCATAATTAAGCGTAATTTTAAAGGTTTTAATGAGCAAGCCTTTCTAAGTGATCTCCGTCATAGTGACATTCAACTCACTACGGAAATTTCGGATGTTGAGTTAGCCTTAGACTATTTCATCAATACTTTCACCTCAATAATAAACAAGCATGCACCCCTTAAAAAGCATAGAGTAAAAAATAGATCAAACCCCTGGTTTACAAGTGAACTGTCTGATTTATTTTCGGAGAGAAATAAAGCATGGTCTCTAGCTAGACGCTCTGGAGATAATACCAATTGGACTATTTTTAGACACCTTAGGAATAAGTGCACATCCATGATTAGGAAAGCCAAATCTGAATACTACCTTGAATTAATCTCCGACTGCTACTCTAACCCTGCACTATTTTGGAAAGCTGTGAACTATAATAAGAACAATTCTAGCACAGTTCCCACTCAGATCAAATTAAATGGTCACACTCTCAATGATCAAAAAGAGATTGGCTTAGCTTTTAATAAACATTTTGTAGCTGCTGGTCAACTCTTTCAGAATGGAGGATATACGCCTCCTACCACCAGTAGTAACGTACCGCCTGTCTCTCAAACTCCTATTTTCAGCCTTGATCTTCTTCCCACAAATGTTGTTGTAGATGCACTCCTCGCCATCAACCCCAAGAAGTACATGGGAGAGGACAATTTGGACCCGTTTTCAATCAAGCTTTCTACACATATAATATCAAAACAAATTACCCATATTTTTAATCTTTCGATCTCCTCTGGAATAGTTCCTAAAATTTGGAAAAAAGCTCATGTAATTCCTTTACATAAAGGTGGTGACAAAAATAATCTTAATAACTACAGGCCAATTTCCAAACTCCCATGCCTCGCAAAAATTCTAGAATCACTTATTAATAATCAGTTAAAAACATTTCTAACTACTGCTTCCATTTTGAGCCCATTCCAATCTGGTTTTAGGGCAGGTCACAGTACTGTCTCTGCTATGACTTTGGTTGTAGACAACATTGTTACAGCATTAGACAAGAAAAAGCACTGTGCAGCACTTTTTATTGATCTTTCAAAGGCCTTTGATACTGTTGACCACCATTTGCTTTTACAGAGGCTGCATGACATTGGCTTTGATCAGTCTGCATGTAGCTGGTTCAGGGATTATCTCTCTGATAGACAGCAGTCAGTTAAACTCGGAAGATACCAATCTGAGTTCTTAACTGTTACAAATGGTGTCCCACAGGGCTCAATTTTAGGTCCAGTTCTTTTCACAATTTATATAAATAACATTGTTTCATCGCTAAAAAACTGTCATGCCCATCTATACGCTGACGACACAGTACTGTATTGCATTTCCGATTCGGTGCACCAATCTATTCAGAACCTACAAAGCTCTTTTAACACCCTGCAGGACTGTCTAGTGGACCTCAGGCTGGTTCTAAATACAGACAAAACCAAATATATGTGTTTCTCCAGAGCAACAACAACTTTTAATGATTTTAATATTTTTACAAAGAATGGATTTTTAATTGAAAGAGTCACAGAGTACAAATATCTCGGCATCTGGTTAGATGATAAACTCACTTTTAATTTCCATATAAAAAATCTTGTTTGTCGACTACGACAAAAAATTGGCTATTTTTATAGGAACAAAACCACCTTCCCTTTATTTAGTAGGAAAAGGATTATTGAGGCAGTTTTTATGTCTGTCCTTGATTACGGTGATGTGGTTTACCGGCATGCATCTCATTCATGTCTTAAACTCCTAGACTCTGTTTTTCACTCTGCTTTAAGGTTCATCACAGGAGATGCTTATGACACACACCATTGTCTTTTATATGAAAAGGTTGGGTGGTACTCCCTTAAAGAGAGACGTGATGCACATTGGCATATTTTTATTTACAAAGCCTTGACCGGGAAGCTTCCTCGTTATTTAACAGAAATGTTGCAAATTTCAGATGGGCTTTATCAGACCCGCTCCACTGACATGCTCATGCTTTATGTCCCACAAGCCCGGTCTGAGCTGGGAAAGACAGCTTTTAGCTTAAGTGCCCCCGACTCCTGGAACAACTTACAGCAACAAATTAAACTAAATACCTTCATATCCTTTAATCAATTTAAACAAACTATCTTAAATCTGCCAAACTCTACCTGTAACTGTTTTAATTAGGCTATATTGTACTTTCACCCATTTCATTTTAATTGCTGCCACTCTTCACCACTATGTAAATGTTTCAATTGTTTTTTTCTCTCTTCACCTGTTGTTGTGTATTTGATGTATTTGCATTGAATATTGTGTATGTATTGTTGTTTTTCCTTGGAATTTATTTGAACTCGACACCATTGTAAATGAGGGTCACCCCTCAATTGGTCTCTCGAGGATAAATAAAAGTTAAATGAAAATGAGTTGACATATACTTGTCTGTCTTTAGCTAGGTCTTCATTCTGCATAGTTACATTCTCATGACAAACTAATATCCAAATTGGACTGGATGAGGGCTAACGTGCCTCGGCTGAAATGTATAGTCAGGGCAGCTGCTACCAAGGGAGGCTGTTTCCAATGAAGGGGATTAGTGAAAACCAGTTGCTTGTGGATAAATTAGAGCCATGGGAGCAAAGGGGTCTCCCTGAAAAAGAAATGTACACACATTCACAAAAGCACACAATTGACATTAGCGCATGCTGGCACCATGAAACAGTAGCAGATCACTTTTATGTAAGGCCACATACTGTATAAGCAGATATGCAGAGAGAGCTTTTAGGTTTCTTCTTAGTGAAAAACAGTGCTCTGACTCCCCATTTCGACTTGCAGCATTTGTTCTTTTTAATGAACTATTTCCCAGAAAGAGACACAGAATGCAGGTGATTTCATGGTTCTTCCTTTTTTGCACGATAATTATACTACAAAAAATATGATAACAACATTAAAGCTTCTATATTCTAGGTAGTACTTTTAGCAGGTTAGCATTGTGTGACATTGGCCCTCATTTATCAATTTTGCGTGGAAACTGGTGCAGATTCTGGCGCAAATACCTTCCTACGCCAGGTGTCGCGTGGTATTTATCAAACAGTTGTATCTCGCCAATCTCAGCGTACGCCAGGCCATTATTGATAAATGCGGCGGCTGAAAACGATCGTACCACGCCCCTATATTTTCTCAGTTTAGAGGCCTCGCCCAGAGGTTTTACGACATGGATATGCGAATTACGGCACAGAAGAGGAATTTATCTGAAGTAGAAATTGACAGAATAACAGCAAAAGTAAAAAAAAAAATAGTTCATTTCGGAGCATTACAAGCGGCATCAAAGAACAACAGAAGGCAACAGTTAGGAAGGAAATAACTGCTGCGGTCAACAGCGTTGGTGTTGACAAAACGATCTCCAGCTGAGGATTTTGCATTTTAGGTTTACATCAGTAGGCTATCGCTCAAATGCTATAAAACAGCATATACAATTATATGTCGCCATTTCTTTACATAGATGAAGAAAAAGTGGTCTGACTCAAACATCACCACTAAAAAAAGCGTGTTGCTGTTCTGAAATGCAACCAACTGAGGGTGCGGGCATAATATAGCCTAAGTAGTAGAGGAGAAACAGACTGTCCGGTAATGGTCCCCATAAATGAAATACACGTCTGCAGAGATTTGAATGATTAGAATGTATTGGCCCTTTTAGATAGCACTACTCAAAAGGGTTTTAAAAACTAAAAATAACACATTTTGCGTTTTACTGTATGACAGCATGAGTGGTCAGCCCGGCGGTCAGCTGCACAAGCCGACCCGGCAACGATCAGCTGTGAGAGCGCCCACTGTCCTGCTCCACCAGCAGGTCGGAAAAACGTGCCGGTTAACGGTGGAAATAAATCGCTCGCTTAAGCGATCAATGACACATTAAAAGAGGAACTAACATCTAAAAAGTGCGTCAAATAAATAAAATGTTAAGCTGAATGTTGTGCCGTGTATTTTTATCATAAAGAGCAGTGTAGGCCTACTACATATTTAATAATGTGGCTAACATTTTGAATGAATGCAGCCCCCGTGCCTCAGTGTCCCCCCAGCAGCTCCAGATGGAGATAACTGCCCTTATGCAGTCCCATGCAGCGCTCCTAAGTGGCCGGTGTGTGCACTATTGAATCAGCTCTCCTACTCAGTTTCACACCATAAGCTGCACAATTTTAAGTGATTAATATCTTTATTTTGGTCTGAGCAAACACTGCATTTTTATTATCTTCTTATAATTGTCCAACAAAGTCATCGGCTACCGGGCACAGCCTGCACTGCGAGTCCATGCTGTTTACAAAATTGCGTACACGAGCTGAGAGCTGGCGTGGGATTTGAGCGTATCCTACGCTCACGTCTATATTGATAAATGCCGAGATTTGCGCGGAAATGTACGTACACCCATTTTTCTGGTCTACGCAAGATTGATAAATGAGGGCCATTGTGTGCAAAAAAAGACCACAGTAATGTCAATGACAGTGGCTGTGCTGTGGTGTATGTGCTCTTGAAACGCAACATCTGTGATCAAAAGCTATTGACAGAACAGAACAGTTAGCCCATTATAACTCCGTACTGGAGAACTGAAATATTTTGTAACAAGATGAGGCATTAAGTACATCTGCAATGTCCGTGATTAACTTTTTTTTGTCCACCTTAGCTGAGGGTTATACCATGACAAAAGTACATTATGACAATTTAACAAGTCATATAATTAGGAAAGGGAAAATTGCTTATTTGATCATGAGGACAAACAACTTCCTGTCTTATATTTACAGTTTTTCACAATTGTTTAAACACATTTTTTGGAACTTCAGACACAATATGCACATTCTGAAACTAATTTACCAACTGCTTAACCAATTCTGCTGAACTCCAAACACATTTCCTGCCTTAGACTCATATTCTCATTCCAAAAGACACATTTTTCACAACACTACACACAATTCTCTATATCTTGCACACTCTTCCTGCATTTTCTCTCATGGTATTCACACAGAACACACTGCCAATCAAATTTCTAAACTCAAAAGGCTTTTTTGCAGTTAGCTACAGAAGGGTCAGAGATGAGCTCCTGTTTGCTGTGATTTACAGTAGACTGCACATTTTGGCACAAATACAGTTTTTGCCGAATACTGTAAACACTAAAAGTGACTGCTATGACCACAGCATCGCAACCTCTAATTTTTGTAACTATGCCCTAAACCAAAGCACCAACCCTACAAACACGATATATGCTTTGCACTGTGTTTGAAATTCTCCAACACACAAACATTACAGTAAACTAATTGAATCAGTCTAAACCTTAGCACTACAAATAGACCCCAGGTGAGCTCAGCTCCTTTCTGAAACAGTAAGAGTCAGGGGAAGAGGAGGAGAGAGAGTGACAGGAGTACGAGGACAAAGAAGGCAACAGAAGGAGACACATAAAACAGGAACACTATTAGTGGCGTGCACAGGTAGATCTGAAGTGGTGCTGAAGCACCTGCCCTTTTCCCCTGGCCCAATGAAGTGCCCTTTTGAAAAAATAAAAAAAAATATCTGAAAGTTTTGTTTTTGTTTTTTTTTGTTTTTTACAGTGTATGTGGCCCATGCCGACATTATCATCTATAAATGCTCAACGATTAAAAACGTTTGACAATAATGCCCCAATAAATATGCCCCCCCCGCCTCCTCCTCCGCACACACTTCCTTTCCTTTGTCAACGTGAACTCGCAGAGAGGACACAAACGGAGGCGCGTTGCCGCAGCAGTTCACAGCTGCTGCACACACACCTACTCCCCGGCCTGCCCTGCCCCACCAGCGAGGTAACACATACATGAATGGAGTAAAGAGTGTATTGTTTGCCCCCTAAGCCTCAGTTGCCAAGCTATAACTTGCATTTATTTGTCTCTGTTTTAAAGTAGCCTCGATCATGCAGCGCCACACAGCTGAGCATAAATTAGCCGACTGTCCTGCTTAACAAGCTAGCCCCAAAAAAAAAAATAGATAAGACGAGATGAACACAACTAATGTTGGCAGTTGGTACAGCATGTGAATCTATCAGTATGCTGAATATTTAGTGTTGTTTGGGTTTACTTTAGGCTATATAATTAACAATTCACTTGCAGTAATGTATTTGCTAAATGACAAACAGGCAATTCCCAATTGCCTGCAGAAAAAGTAGCCTTGTGCCTGGTTGTAATGTAACCAAACAGTCTTATTTTATAAGGTTGGTCTCTTTTTATTTACGTATTGCAGTAAAATGCCTAGAAAGGAGAGATTAAAAAAGGAAAAAGAAAGGGAGCCACAGCAGGCAGCCCAGGGGAGCAGCTCTCTGCTCTCCTGGATGCAAGCATCCACCAGCAGCAAGGAGGAAGATGAAGATGAAAGGTCAGAGACAAGACCAGAGTCATGTTAACTGTTCAGGGCCTTTTAAAGCTCAGATTTTAATGTTGAACTGTTCCTCAAATGTTATTGAAATATCTTACAGTTTTTCACAATTGTTTAAACACATTGTTTGGAACATCAGACACAATATGCACATTCTGAAACTAATTTACCAACTGCTTAACCAATTCTGCTGAACTCCAAACACATTTCCTGCCTTAGACTCATATTTTCATTCCAAAACACACATTTTTCACAACACTACACACAATTCTCTATATCTTGCACACTCTTCCTGAATTCTCTCTCTTGGTATTCACACAGAACACACTGCAAATCAAATTTCTAAACTCAAAAGGCTTTTGTGCAGTTAGCTATAGAAGGGTCAGAGATTAGCTCCTGTTTGCTGTGATTTACAGTAGACTGCACATTTTAGTACAAATACAGTTTTTGCCGAATACTGTAAACACTAAAAGTGACTGCTATGACCACAGCATCACAACCTCTAACTTTTGTAACTATGCCCTAAACCAAAGCACCAACCCTACAAACACGATTTATGCTTTGCACTGTGTTTGAAATTCTCCAACACACTTCTTGAAAAAAAAAATAATTGAAAACCAATCAGTCTAAACCTTAGCACTACAAATAGACCCCAGGTGAGCTCAGCTCCTTTTTGAGACAGTAAGAGTCAGGGGAAGAGGAGGAGAGAGAGCGACAGGAGGACGAGGACAAAGAAGGCAACAGACAGACACATACAACAGGGACAATAGTGGACCATGTTATATAGATCATGGCCTATCAATGAGGGAGCCTGGACAGAGAGTGCAGCCCAACCTGAGTCGCTCCATAATTAGGAGATTTAGACTGGATATCAGATGATCATTTCCTTGTTGCTTCTCAAAAGCTGACATTGAGTGTGATGTTGATGAGGCGAAGTGGCCAGACACAAACAGGAGGCAGAATCCATAATAGGATTCATAATCCAACCACCCAATTCCTTACAACACTTTTTACCATTGTTCCCTAATTTTACTGTAATTATTTTTTACTGTACAGTACAGTAGTTTATACTGACACACTGAATTGCTTGAACTGCAGTCCTACCTATTCATTGTGTTTGTTTGAAATGGCAAAATAAACTATTCTGCATAATGTGTGTTAGCATTTGACAAAAACCGTAAAGTATTTGTTGTTACTGTAGGTGAAAGTGTATGAACATGCAAAGGCATAATTCTACTGATAAAGCATTCATATAGTGGTTTGCATTTATACTATAGTGTTTTCCATTCTGCACACCAGTGTTCAATGAGTGCTAGGAATATCTTGTCATATGATGTATGTGTTTGTCATTTGAAAAGAAAACACCATTTAGTGAAGAGTTAACATTGTTTTGAGGGTAAAGTGTGCTTTTGCAAGAGTGAAGGATTTTGCATTTTGTGTTTGAGTTTTGAAATTTGTGTTTAGGGTTTTGAAAAAGTGAGGTAGTCTATCAGGAAATGTGTTTAAGCAATTGTGAAAAACTGTAAAAGCATTTTCTTTTAACTACGCAAAGTGGGTTGGTGGTACTAAATCAGTCATGAACATGTAGTTCGTAATTTTAGCATCACTGTGTATTTTTATGATAGACATGAACACAGGACAGATTTAATCCCAGTGTCTCCTTCCCCCACTCCTCTTTTTCCGAACCATGTTAGATATCTAATTTTTCTCCCCTTCTCCCACTGCTGTATCTGCAGACTCTCTTTGTGGGATCCACAGTGAAAGGCTCTTCATGCCAGTAGACTAATGGTCTGCAATGTCAGATAATGGGCTTATAGTTGTCTCAGCTATATAGACAGACTGACAACCACTTGGGGACTACCCACACAAACATACTGTGTCCCTTTCACACGAGGACAGGCCTGTGGGAGAGCAAATTGGTCTACTTTGGCTGAATGACTGGTTGTCTGGGTCTTGTCTGGTTTGAGTCATTGTGTTCATGTTGCCACTTTCAGTGGATACACTATATAATTATACCAACATTGACACACACACACACATTACTGTAGGCAAACCAGCATAAGCCTGGTACCTTCATATGCTGAATAAATAATGATAAGGGGCTCAGTGAGGAATCAATGTGTAGTTATCTCACCTATTGATCTTGTGTCCATGATTGAAAAATGTATGGTTATGCAAAGCACTTTGCAAATTTGTTTTTCACGATTTTAACTAATGCTAGCAAAAAGAAGTCCAACTCTGGAAAATATGTAGCCGTCATACACTTACTGTGTTTTATACATTACCAAACTGATTGCCAGTGAAATAAATGGAAACATTGCTATATTGAAAATTATTAATAATAACACACAATAGTGTGTGAAAAAGTTTAGCTTGCTTTGCACATTCAATGCTAGTGTTGACTGACTGACTGTTCAGGGATTACCATAGAAGTATGCACTTTTTGCTGAAATTATTCAGCACAACAAACTTGTAAACTTGACTGAACTTTACTTGACCCGGCTGCTGTTGACAAATCTTACACATGCCAAACTGCTACATGTACTGTATGTGGAAGAATGCAAAAGTCACCACATGGTTACATGGAGGCTGCCTGTGGGCTTTGGTCTTACGTTGATTGATAGCTTGATTAGGTATGTGTTAGTGTAAATAATGGTCTTTCATATCAATATGAATTACAGCGAATATACTTTTCTCTATTCACGTCTCATTTCTGCTGCTGTCATGATAAAACATAGTTTTAATAGACATTTGCTTATTTACTGTAAAAAAAACAATAAAGAAGTCAAGTAAACACAAATTACTATCTATGCAGACACAGGAATTTTTCTTGTCTTTCATAACGAAAGAGAAAAAAATTATGTCCATTATCTGTGTGAGCAACTTGGCTCACGTAAGTCATGTCATTCTAGGACTGTCTACATAGTAATGGCACTGCGACTAAAGTTGGTACATAGAGAGACAAGGCACAGCTTCCACTGTTGGTAGATAGGTACTAGGTAGTCACGACATGGCAGCCATAGTTTTTAGACAGATATTCAGGCACAGTGGCCATAAAATGACACAGTCTCAAGTTTGTGAATGTGCCTAAATTAAAAAAAAAAGAATGGCACCAATTATCATCAACACTTATTAGAAAGATTAGAAAGCACTGTGGCCATTGCTGATAAATAAAAAGATGGGCCTTCATGACAAGGTGGCCATTTTTTATATAGACAGAGGTGCAATTATTATGTCCCTCTATCTCGCCTGAAAGAAAGAAATATAGAAAGAAAAGCACGCCGACGACCATTGTATGCAAGTTTCTAAATTATACTTACCATTTGTAGATTTGCCTAAAAAACATAATTCCACCAATATTCATCAACACTCATGATAGTCATAGAACACGGCCATTGTTTTTAGACAGACAAACAGGCACAGCGGCCATAATTGTCCATCTGTATTGTCTAAAGGGATAAAAGAAAGGAAGAAAGAAATGGCACGGCGACCATTAGGTAAAAAATTACACTTACTGTTTGTAGATCTGCCTAAAAAACAATATCATATGTCAACACTTATTAGACAGATTGTCATAGCACGGCAGCCATTGTTTTTAGACAGACAGACAGACAGGCACAGCGGCCATCATTTTGTCCATCTACATTGTCTCTAGGAAAAAGAAAGAAAGAAAGAAAGAAAGAAAGAAAGAAAGAAAGAAAGAAAGAAAGAAAGAAAGAAAGAAAGAAAGAAAGAAAGAAAGAAAGAAAGAAAGGGCACGGCGACCATTGTATGCAAGTATATAAATAACATCCCTGCATTCCAAACCGCATACTCTCTCTCTCTTTTTAAATTCTACATACTTCATCTGACCATAAAAAGAATCTACTGTAGTGTGAAGCAGTATTCATACAATTGGGACATACTTTTACTTATTTATTTCATCATAACATTGCGCCTTGATCTTGCCTCTTGCTTTTATATCCATCGCATCCCCGGTTGTTTTCATATGGAGGCGCTGACGTCACTTCCGGTGCGCACTGGATTGTGGATCAGATTCACCCAAATAGCATGCTGACTTCAACTCTAAAAATCTTGGCTGGACGTAGTATACATCCGGGTATTTTTAAGCATCTGACGACAAGACAGGACCACCTTAATCTTTTTTCTACCAAACTAAATAGCAGAAAGTATGGGTATTGTAACGGCAGGGTTTACATCTGCCCAAAAAATAATTCCACCAATATTAGTCAACACTTATTAGACAGATAGTCATAGCAATGGTGGCCATTGTTTTAGGACAGCCGACAGGCACAGCGGCCACAATTGTGAACATCTTTCTATAAAAAGAAAGAAAGAAAGAAAGAAAGAAAGAAAGAAAGAAAGAAAGAAAGAAAGAAAGAAAGAAAGAAAGAAAGAAAGAAAGAAAGAAAGAAAGAAAGATGCATGGCATGAATAGAATTAGGCCAGCAATAAGGGGCCATTCACACTAGGGCCGCGGCCGCGGCCCAAAGCTCATTAGCATACTAAAGTCTAGAACGTTTGGCCTAGTGTGACCACGCCAACCGTATTCCAGCACGGAACAGCCCCTTGGCCACGGCACACTTGGGAGAGGTGTGCCGTGGCCAAAGTACAGATGCTAATGAGATGACACGCAAACAAGCAAGCGCACAGGCGGCGTTCCTGACGTGAATTTATTAAGGATGCATAGTCCGTTAACGTCCGATGCCTTACTAGTCGGCACCAGAATTGCCCACCACTTGGACTTGTAGCTATAATGTGTGAGAATTAACGTGTGTGTAGGCCTAGGTGTGGGCTAATAAAAGAGGGAGAGAGCTAATTAGGTGAGCGCAGAAAGCAAAGCAAAAAGGTTTTCGTGTTTACTCACGTTCGTCAGATGATTTTTTTCTTTTTCCTCCCGTCAGCTTTCATAACTGCCTTTACGCATGGCGGTGGAGACGAACCCAAAATAACGCACCGCGGTCCGGTGATAAGGAAACAGTAGCCTACACCAACAAGAAACTTTATAAAGACACTTAAAAAAACGATCTCTGCCCATACAAAAAGTTCTGACTTGGATTTGATGGAGCGATCGATGTGTATAAAACCATCCGGTACGTATGGTCTGATGACGGGCCGTTATATTAATAATAAACAGCGTGCTGCACAAATATGAGACTGTCCACCGCGACCTATTACGTCAAGGCTACATTAAAAAAAACAATAGCTTAGCTTAAGGATTCTCGTTGCTCTAATGTGGAAGTGGAATATTTGATGCAAATTTGGCCGGATGAAAATATTCACAAACAGTCGTATAGCCTACAAGACTGCGCTCCAAATCCTAAACGCGCACGGTGACGTAGGCAAGGTGCAAGTGTGCCCAGGCCACAAGCAGTGTGAGCACGGGCCAGTGGGGGGAGGGGGGGGGGAATCGTGCTGAATCGTGCTGAGCACGGAACAGGCAAATGGCATTAGTGTGAGTGGGCCCTAACCTTCAACACTATTAGACAGATAGTCAAAGCACGACCATTGTTTTTAGACGGACAGACAGGCACAACAGCCATTATTTTATCCGTCTATCTTGTCTATTGAAATAAAGAGAGAAAGAGAGAAGAAAGAAATGGCACAGCGACCATTGTATGTGGGTAGAAAAATATGGAGATGTATCTTATACCGTTTGTAGATCTGCCTACAAAAAATGGCACAAATAAGCTTCAACTCATATTAAATAGATAGATAGTCATCGCACTGCTGCATTTGTTGATAAATTGAAAGATAGACAGTCATGACTATGATCTGCCCAGTGCCACTCTGGATCTGCCATATTGCCACCATTCTCCAAATCCTCAATTGGATTGGATTTTCGATTTTAAGGTCACAATTCGATTCTCAATTTTTAAATATGTATCTTTTAGCACAGATTGCTGTGCCATTTTGGTCTAGGTTCATTGGTGTTATGTCATGATAACTCATTCAAATTGTATTTCTTATTTGTTTAAATGGTCTGGTGTCATAAGTGATATAATCTTCATTAGGCTATATTAGTTATCTAGAAAAAGTACCACGAACAAACCATATTGTCAAATTTAAATGATTCATTTTCAATATAGCCTAAATGTTAAACAGAGTTGATTCAATCAACTCCTTATAAACTCCTGCAGCTGTTTGATAATAAACTGAGCATATGAATCAGCTGTTGGAGCAGGATGCGGTCAAACGTGCAGGGCATACTGGGGAGGAACACTGTATTCAGCCACAAGACTGGCACGTAGCTTTGTTTTCAATATGAACGAAAGCGCTTTCACATAGCAGGTTGTTTAATAAACACCGTCACAACACACAACACGCGCGGACACGTTCGGACCAGCAGGCCTATGTTACAAGTGTAGCTTATTGCACAGCTTGCAAACTATGATTAACTCACCAGGACATAAAATACTTCAACGTCTGAAGTTCAGCGAACGTTTCAGCAGTATTCATGGCTTTTGGCTGCAGGTAGTAGGACTAGGCCTAGGGCTAAAGTAGGAGGTAACTGGCGGCAGATACATGCCGACTGTTTTTTTTTTTTTTTTTTTTTTTGCAGGTCTGTCGAACGTGACTCTGGGGGCGGGGCAAATCGACGATTCCACCTTCCAGTTCGGAGGTCGAGATTGTGACGTCATTTCGATCGATTTTATATATTATCTATGATTTCGACTTACAATCGCGATCGTGACACCTCTAATTGTAAACTTATCAACAAGAAATTTGATACAGTTTTAGAGGTTAACACATCACAGCAAACACAGAAAGCCCTCACATCACTTCATACTCTACACACTACAAAAAAGATAATAAAATAAATAATAAGATAAAAAAATAAATAAATAGAGTCTTACCGAGAATATCTTCTTTTGTCAAAGTGGTTCTGTGCCTCCAGCTTTACCAGACTTGATGACTAGTTCAAACTGTGTATTATCATCAGCTTGAATTTCTTTTAGCTTTAAAGTGCAGTTTTATAAACATATTGCGGTTGGTTGAAAACATGCAATAGGCGTTTTTTTACACATTTGATAAGAGGTGCGTAAAACGTGTAAACTTTCTTTTTTCCCTCCAATAATCGTAGAAAGGAAATGGCTTCAGAATCAAATTGTCTCCTGCTCGGTCAGTAAATGGGCATCTTTCTTTGATTTAGAATGTTTTAGAAAACCAATTGTTTGGCATGTTGAATTAAATACTCCATTTTCCTGAATTGAGTTACTTCCTGGGAACAGTGTATTGGTTGAATGATGCGCCAATAGGCGGGACTACAAACTCCTGCCAATTAAACCATCCCAAACATTTTTGTCCCACTACTATCCCATTGGTTTACCTAGTTACCCCATCTTTAAGCTGTATTTAAACAGGAACTAAATCACATAAATAGCTTAGCTTTTCTGAGTTCTCAGCATTACTCCTAGTGGATTAAAGTGCAAATTATGAATCTTTAGGTCAGTGGTTCAAATCCAAGTGTTTCATCTTTACCTCCTTATTGTCAATTGTATTCGAGCAGAAACTTGGAAAATAAGAATAAGTATGGCAGTGATATGGTAGTGGCCAGATCTAGCCATTAACCATTCAGATTGTTCTATAAAATCATACAGCACCTTAAAAGGAAATCTTTATTCTAAAAGATCTATTATTTTTTCTAAGGTTTTGTATTACGTGTGATATTACTGCGTGTGTTTCAATGCCCCTAAACATAGCACTGTGCACCATTCAGCTGCTGATTGCAGCACAACTGACGGCTAAACATTTAGGAATTAAAAACATCTGACTCGAATATAATTAACAGTGTAATTGGAGCACAGGCATTTGAATCACATCGCTCAAATAAATCAGTTAAATGTGTTTCTACCAGTGATGACATCCCACACAATTTATTTCAGATTTCCGAGGTCTGCATACTTTTCCACAGCTGGTGATAGAAAGTGACTGGTATGTTTACTGTGTCCCACTGTCTATAGAAACATATCTTACTGACTGAATGAAAAAATGTAATTAGGAAGGTCAGGAGGTGATTATGTGCGACTTTCAATGGCCATGAATAAATGCCCTAGTCGACTTGTGTAGATAAATGTTATTGGATACATTAAAGCGGCTACGAGTAAATATCTTTTAACCTTCCTCCTGTGTTAACTTCCTGTTACCATCCATGGTGTTAGCGGGTCGGTTTCGACCCGTGTCTGAAATCAGCTGTAAAAAAACACTAAAAACATTTATCTATCATCCTTTTTGTTTCTCATCTCTTGGTCACCTTGTTAGGATCCCTTATCCATGAAAATATTGTTATTAATATTTTTGGTGGAGGAGGCTGGGCCTTTTTTTAGTTAGTATGCGCCTCAATTTCAATTAAATAAATTGTAAAATTAACCTCAAGAGAATCATATAAATAAATATTTGGTTGTTGTGTTACCTGATTATTACTGAGGGGTATGAGAACACATTTCTTAACAAAATTTGTTTTATTTATTTTTTCATATTAATATTATTGACCTTTTTAACATCTATGGTGTTACTGGTCAATTACGAACCATATATATTTATTTCAGAAAACAGAAAAAAAACTTTTATTTCAGCATTATACAAACACACAAACCAGAACAAGTCACAACACAAAATATAGATTTGTAAGGTCAAATAAACAACAACCAATCAAACCAATCGAAATCAATTACTAGTTCCAAAACTAGTAAAAACAACAGAGTAAAAGTCTCTGTGTGCATGTGTTTGGTTGTGTGTACAGATGTGTGGCAAAGAGCAACACTTTTAGTGTTCTTTGCAGAGATATTTCTTGCAGGTAAAGCACAATACTTTTATCTTTCTGTCCTTAGTGCTTCGGCAGACCTGACACCTCTTATTTTTAGAATCAGGTGGCCATTTTCACCAAAAACATGATCCAGAACTTGGCTCACTGTATATCTCCTCATTTTTGAATATTGCAAATAGGAGATGTGCACTCTTCAAGTCACCAACTCTACACTGAATTGACCTCACATGTCTGGATATGCCCGTCTGTTTGTTTCGCTTTTATGCAGGTATAAGGGCAAAAAAAGTCAAAATGAGAACCTCCCCAGAGCTCACATGATTGGAAGAGGAGCTGACTGTCATTGTGTTGGCTGACAATGCACTTATGATTTCAGTTTTGGCTCTAGTTATTGTTTTTTAAATCTTATTCTATAACCGGGTCGAAAACGACCCTAACACCACAAGTGTTATAATTTCCACCAGAGCATTTTATAATTAAGTGAAATTTATTTTAATTTTTTTTATTTTGTTGAAATAGAGGTCCCTGACAAAGTCAAGAAATCTTGATGCAATAAACAAAATGTAAGTGGTTCTTTTATGCATTTGAAATCCAAAACGGGTCGGTGGCGACCCTAACACGAGAGGAAGGTTAAACAGCCTCATGTTTCCTCTGATAATCATAAATTACCTTTAACAGCAAAGTGCCTCAGTGCAAAGAAAGACGTTTTTAAATAGTTTTTATTTTTCTTTTGCTCTATGGTCACCCAGTCGATTCCGTATATGGTATCGCAGATTTCAGTGTGGCGCAGCAACGTGAATTGAGAAGCCTATCCCTCCAGGTGAGGGAAGGGGAGCGGGAGGCTTGTTTGATACAGTTATTTGTCGTCATAATGACTGATAACGGGGCTGAACCATCAAAGAAAAAAAAGAGAATGCAATGAAGAAAAGCTAAAAGGGAGAGTGATATACGTGTATACGTGTGTACAATTTCACGAGAGCGAAACTAGACTGCAGTGTTTACTGCTAAATGAATGAGCGGTTGGTACTAACACAAAGTTTGCTTTGCTTCTCCATCATCAGATAACCATTATCTGAAATAGTAATTATTTACAACAACATAAACACATTACCTCATCGTGATCCATACTAACTGCCGTCTATCGTTGATTCGTTTTCTGTGAGGAGTCGGACACGGTCGGACACGTAATCTCTCAGCTTCCTTGAGAGAGAGTAGTTAGGTGACACTGCTCAACTCATTGCAATCAGGTGTGTGTGGCAGTGACTAGCATTAGTTGATGCAGTGTCAAAACCACTCTCACAGAGCCGAAAAGAGTCCTCACACTTTCTACACACGGACATGCACTATATTGCTCCCTTCTCAGTTCACACTCACGCGCCTGGCACACGCTTTGCGACAGCGGGCGTCGTAAAAATACTACCGCTTTTGTCCAAAGGGGACGCCAACGTGCCATGTTACTCGTAGTGGCTTTAAGTCAGTTGAAACACTTCAGCAGAGAAGATGCATTTTCTGCAGTGAGAGTCGCTTTCTGTCCCCATTTTCTTCACTAAGTCGAGTGTTAGCACAATTTGTCAACTGGACATGTGATCAACACTGATTCTTCTTAAATTCTTCAACCCTAGGCAGCTACCAGAGCATTCAACAGCTTCACTTCTAATGTGTGTGAAACTGCATTGTTAAATAGGTGTGGTTCTTAAAATGCACAAGCATTTACAGTAGCAGTTTGCCATTAATAACAATACAATATGACGATATTACCCCAGATAGTCACGATATTAGCTTTTAAGACAGACTGATGAAATGCCAATTGTGTAACAGAAGCTGATGAACAAAAGCTGGCCTAAAGTGCAAACAGGACTTCAGCTTTGCTAGCTAAGTGATTGACTTTGTGGCTGCCTATAGAGACTGCAGGCATCCAGTGTGTCTGCTTATGCAGGCTTCCCTAAATCAAACCAGAGCAGTGCACCTCACATAGCATGCCTACATCTCACATTCCGTGGGACTGTGTGCTAAGATTTACAACCACCATTATCAAAGTGTTTAAACGTCCCCAACAGATATTGCAGTACAGGGGAAGCCAATCATAAAGAAGGATATTAGACACTGGCTGGAAAACACGGAACCACAGATATAAAGTCGCTGCAATAAATCACTTGACATCTGTGTGTCATAGTGTGGTAATATTTTATTGTACAGTTTTTTTGTCTCAGGGCTAAAAAAAAGTGTCTGAGTGTCAGATCTGTCTCGCTTGTCAGCGTCAGATCATGTTTTATCTTTGACCCAGATCGAAGGTAGGAATGTAGTTTGTACTAGTGGAGACATGGATATGTACTATAGGGGGTCAAAGGCCACACCACATTACAAAGGAGGCCATTTTTTTAAATCATATTCGTGACAGCAGAAATCTATTCACAGAAAATGTATGGGTGATGGTTTTATAACTCATTGTTATACTGACCAAATCAATTGTTTATGAAATATTTGGAAACAGGGACAAAGATTGTATAGCTCCTGGAAAAACAAAAACTGTGAGGTTTTGTGGTTACACACTCATATAGATGGCGATAAATAACTGAAAGCTGTGAATTTCACGTTAATAAAATCCAGTAATGCCAGTTTAGTGTTTTACACTGTCGAGAACAAATGGCACATGCCATTCCACCCCTAATGAAAAAGTGGGTTTCTCTCAGTGTTTGATTCTTTCAAACAAATATTTTCAGGTTCACTGACACATCCACTCAGGTGGCCATGACAGCTTCTGTCAACTTGCATCTCAGGACCTTTGAACCTCAAAACCAAAATAAAGCTTTGCCCTTGCTTTAAATGTTCACCTATTCTGTCACTGACTGTGAGGCATGCTGACGGAGGTGGTGACCTGTGATGATTGTCTCTTTCATGACAAGTTGTTGTTGTTGCTGTTGTTGTTTCCCTAAGGGTGTGTGTGTGTGTGTGTGTGTGTGTGTGTGTGTGTGTGTGTGTGTGTGTGTGTGTGTGTGTGTGTGAGAGAGACAGGAGGTTGCTGTTGGAGACTGGAGGAGTCACTGGGAAGAAGGTGTGTGCATGTTATTTGAATGCGAGTACACATTGAAAAAACACACATACCAACTAAACTGCACATTGTGTAACCTTTATGAAACCAGGATATGCTCTCTTTGACACACATTCCCACCTGGAAGTTGCTAAGTACAGCAGGTGGGGATTAAGCGCCATGGTCAAGGGCACTTCAATGCTACTGTTTCACTTTTCCTGCCCAGGTTGATCCTGGAAGTAACCTTCCAGCCAAAACCTGGCCTTTATTCAGATGCAAAAGTATGTACATTTCCTTGGATTACACTCATCACTTATCTAAAATAGTAAACATTTATCTATCTATAAGGTCTGTCTGTCTGTGTGCCTGTCTGTCTGTGGCTGGCATATCTGACTGTTAGTCAGATCGGCCTGAGCTTCCGGATGTGGCTGGTGCACGGCACAAGGGTGTGCATCTGAGATTTAGAAAAATGTAGAAGTTATCATATTTATATCATGCTGGCGTGTGCATACTGAAGGCTGCAGTGAGGACAGGCGTAACGTAATCCCAAGTAAAACCCTCCTCCTGATTTGATTGGCTGCCTCGACCAAAACTTACATTGACGAGCGGGACACAACAGGCAAAGCCTTTTATTACTTCCTCATTCCATGTTCACCCTCAACAGTGACTGCCAGGATAACTTCTCAAACAAAATTCTTAAAAATATTCTTAAACATTTCCTCAGACATCACCAACACCTCAAACCTGTCTGCTTTAGTGTTAAAGTTTGCACTTTACGCTATTTTCACTGTAATACAGTAAATCTATAGTTAAACACTTCCGCGACAGCGATGCTAATTTCAGTTAGCGTGTCAATAGCGTTATCCATTTAAATGAGCACGGTCTCGGATCGGTCTGCTACAGGTGAAGGTAATCCCGATCGCTTCCACTATTTTTTTTATATTCGTTAGAAAATAAAGCTAAACGCACTAAACCCAAAGCCTGAGCTTGGCCGTGACACACACACACACACACACACAAACACACACTGCAGTGTGTCACAGCTGACTGCTATTGACACATTAAAGTTATTTGACAGTTATCCAAACTCTGTCTTACATTTTAAACTTCTTCTGTAGCTGGCAAATACACATAATCCATTCTCCTTGCTAACGTTGCATCCATCCAGCTTATTACAGAAAGACTAAAAGTGACATTGACGAGCGATGCGACAGTCATTTCAATGACTGTGTGACACCGCCTATGTGTAGGCTACATCCGTTTCTGTGTCCCACTTTCATAGACAGGCTACATTTAGGCATGCATAAGCTAATACCTGCTTCCTATGGGCTCTGCAATAGTACTTAAAAAGATGACAGTGTTAGCCCTAAGGAAACTGAACTATAACACAAAGTGTGCTACATGCTCAAAATAAAATATGTTTTCACATTGTTACCCATCCTATTTGTGACCTTTTAAAGAGCATTGCCTGTAGCTCAGTAGCAGAGAATGTCATCACCTCTCTTAATCTATTTATTCTGACTTCTCTAAAACCCTAATGATCCACCTTGTGCATCACCTGCTTGATCTCTTACAAGGCATTCATGGAAAGTAATTCATTGCTGTGAGTAAACCTTGGCTCAAATGCCTATTAATTTAATATTGTTCAGCTTGTCTGCACTTTGAAGAAATTAAGCATTACTAAACAGAACAAAGCCGGCCCTTTCATTGGGGAACATCCAGGGATCCTGCAAACACACAAAGTCTTCCATTCAATCATGGCTGAACATTTGCTGGGGTTGGGAGTAATGGCTAAAGAGTTCAAAAATATAGCCATGGTGTCTAGGTGGAGGATAATTGCCAGGTAGGCCATTGTGCCACAACAAAACTTATTTGCATGTAGCCTACTGTGTGTGTGTGTGTGTGTGTGTGTGTGTGTGTGTGTGTGTGTGTGTGTGTGTGTGTGTGTGTGTGTGTGTGTGTGTGTGTGTGTGTGTGTGTGTGTGTGTGTGTGTGTGTGTGTGTGTGTGTGTGAGTCAAAGTATGCTGAAATGTCTGTATTCCCCACGATTACTTTTACTAATTTCACAGGACCGGACAGGACAGGAAAAATACCACTGCATATTCAGTAAGGCCATCTGGGTGTGCTTTATGCAGTGCCCATGTGCTTGAGTATGAATGTGAGTGTGTGTGTGTGTCTGTATTTGTGGGTGGTCTTTGAAATTTCTGTATTTGATTGAGGTGGGTTGTTGGTTTGGCGACTGGTTGTCAATTAACAGTTGTCAGTTATATGCCAACAGAGGACATTGTCCATATCAGCAAGTTCACTCCGTTCAGCTCTAAATAGTGCTGCTGTGGTGATGCAAGTCGTTTGTTAAAACTCAAGGTGCACAGTTACAGTTACTGAGAAAGGTGAGTAACAAGTATAATATTCAAAATCAGAGAGATCAGTCGTTGTTCTGAATGAATCTTAATTTTAACTATCTTTTATATTAAAAACCATTCACTATACTATACTGACCAAGCTATTTCACACTGTTAAAAACCCAATCCCTGGCCCTTTTCATGCTTTGGCTGACCCACATTGGTACCTGGAAACTCCCAAGGAGTTCAGTGGACATTTCTCTGGTGGCCACATTATAAGCCCACACACTCTGCATGTCCACCGTTGGAGGTAAATCAACTGTGAAATAGTACTGAAGGAGTGTGCAGCAAATGCCCATGAAGAGATGTCATTTGATGCTGATTTAATACTTTATGGAGATTCTCTTTATTCAATTACCACTCAAAGGAGTAAGAGATCACAGGTCAGTTCTTTTATTGTCTAATGCCACCGTTAATGGAATCTAGATTTGTAATACCATTTAAACAGAAACCCCTTGCAACACAGTTCATGGGATTATCTTCAACATAGAAGCTGGTACATTGAATGCTCTGTTTTCCCTCATCTCCGTGCTAGCATGTCCAGTGCCACACCACACTATGGACACTGGTGGATTGTGTGGGTCAGAGACTCTTGGCCAGACATTGGGCTTCCCACAGGGTGAAAAACCCCACCACCAGTTTGCAGACATGCAAATGTTTGAGTGCGGAGAGAGAAACACTTTCCTAAAGGTCTGGCAGTGTAAAATAGAGCTACTGTACGGTACTGAAAGTAAGGCTGCCAGTTTAAACTGAAACTGGCACATCACATTTATGCTACGATGTGTGCAATATTCAAGCCTGGTTTCAAGAGATGGGGGGCTTTAATTGCAACTGATTTACTCATGGAAAGATGCTATTCAGTTCAGTTTTTTGTAATAATCCAGCTCTGATTTCGAAAACCCTTCAAACAGGCCAGTTTTCTTCTGCCAGCTCTGATAAAAAGTTTTACAGTCTTTTCCCCTGGCCAAGATGAAGGCAGTTATTATACCAGGGCTGCTTACACAATACAGAGGTTGTGAACTTTAGCAGGCTCTCACCCCTGCAGAGTGTCATAAGACTAGCCACTTTGTTTTTAGGTTACACCCCTCCAGAGATGCTCTTTCTGCCCCAGCGATCACATACAGCTGACTACCAATAATTAGAGCAATTCTTCAGCCCTTCATTTTCATCTTCATCGTGGCTCTCTAAACCCAGGGGGAGAGAGAGATACGTTGTGTTATCGAGTATCCAATATTTCCTCTTTAACTTGAATGTAAGAAGAAAAGGAGTGAAAACAAAGAATCTGTGCATGTAGGCCTTAATTGCAGTTATGGGTTTCAGTTGGTAATCTCTTCAAATAAATCACAACATAATTGTCTTAATTACTTATGAGGAGGAATCTGTGACCTTAAACCATTAAGTCTGCTCGTGTTGTCATCTAAGAATTTCTTGCACTCCGCTCCACATTGCTTATCCAGTGTTTTCATAGGACACTTGTTGCTGAAAATAATATGCAACTGATTGGATTATTTGGCTAAACCACCACTTGGACAGCAATAGATCAACACGATGATTACCACTATAAATCAGATTAATCAGGAATATGTCAGCTACATCAAGTGTTGTGTCCCAATGTGAACTATCACTGCTCAAATGATCAAACAAGACCTCCAACACTGCAACACGTCTCTGGGCCAACTGATCTGGCGCACTGACATCTGCACAATAACTTCACTAATCAGTGGTTATTATGAAGACTAATGCTTGGGTTGCTCAGCCACGTCCAATACCTTATCTAGCTCAGTGGAAGCTATTGGAAAGGGAGGGGGTGAAGAAGTAACAGTAACACATTCCAAGTGTAGCTTTCCGCTGGAGTTCTGATGAACCTACGGGACTGACTACCTGCTCTTTTTTGCCAAACAAACTACAGAGCCTCAATGATTTTACTGAATGCTGTGGTAACCCACAAAACCAACTGGCCTGATTCATAAGAGGTTCCTGTTAACGCATATACAATCATAATATTTCAGAAGACTTCAAATGAACTTATTTAGTTTTTAAAACAGCAGGACAAAGTGGTAGCCAATCATTAAATAATAATGTTCATTCACTTTTTTGCGGGGAATTTTACTGAAGGAAGACTGATCGTCATCTTACACTCACAAGTTCAGTCAGGAAACATCCCTGCTGAACCTATCACACCATGAACACAACCTGTGCCAACTTCTCCCTCCGGTAGGCGCTACAGAGTACTGTGTGTCAAAACAAAGTAGACTTAAGAACATTCTCTTTCCACACGCCGTCACTCTGATGAACAGTTAAATCAGTTAAGGTCACATATTCAGAAGAAAAATAATTTCAGAACACTTACAAAACCCACAAAGTGCACATGTACTAAGTAGTTTACATGTACTAATCATACTCATCATTGCAAACTATTTATATATTTGTGTATATATATATATATATATATATATATATATATATATATATATATATATATATATATATATATTTGTATATATATATATATATATATATATATATATATATATATATACACACAGTATATATGTATGTATATAACCCTGCTCTCCTTTCCACTCCACCTCGCACACCTTCCTCCTCAGGCGGGTGCATATTTGGCTTTTTTTTCTTCATTCATATACACATGACAATGGGTCCTCTCTGTTAACATCATGAAAAAATTGTGAAACAATTATGTCATGCTCTAGTGAAATGGTCCAACTACACTGATGTGTAATATTATGTTGCACATTTTTGTATTAACACATACCAAGTTTTGCCATACATCATGATGGATTCTTAATGTACATCAGTTGCAATTCAAAGGAAGAAAATATGAGGAACGGGAGAAATAAATAACCAGGAATAAGGTCAGCAGTGGCCAAAAGCCAGACTTCAGCTCCATGTGCACATAAGGGGAAAACAGTTGTTTCACCCTGAGCTGATACATCCAAGGTGCTTGGGATACACTCGTAACTTAAAGACAATAACAGTAAAGGCATCGCTATTCTTCGACAGCAGCACAGAATTTCTGCAAAGCCAGACCAAACCTTCAATCATCAAACTAGCTGGCAAGCACCATCTCCCCATACTCTACACTCACCTTCATGTCTCTCTCCCACCTCCCTTCACTCTTCCTCCCTGTCAGCTCCTATCAGCCTCCCCTATGTGATGCTCACACAGGAATTTTACAGCTGCTGTCAGCTTACTATTCAAAAACACACATACACACACACACACACACACACACACACACACACACACACACACACATACATAATGACCGAAATGGAAAATCAAACACAAACATGCGTATACAGGGTTCACACTTAAGCACAAAGACACATACGCACATATTTCACAAAGGAGACCATGCACACACAAACTCACATATGCTTAGTTACCAGAAGCACACCCTGCCATGCACACTCACACACATGTTGCCATGATGACAGTTTTAGACAGATAATTAAATGAGACCATGCTGTGAAAACGACCAGGAGCGAGTAAAGCTGAAAGAGAGCTTTGAAACCCTTATTGTAGATACACTTAAAGTTTGACATTTTTGAAGAAATTATTTACTTTAATGGTTCAATTCAATACCACTCAGAAAGCTTTGTGGCATATTTAAATATACCACCGCAGCAAAACTAGCATAACAGCCAAACTTTTCCTTGGCCTGGAACATTTGACACTTAAAATTTGGTTCGGATTAAACAAAACAGAAATAACATCTAATTAGTGACTTTAAGAGGTGCTGGCAGGCCCGATAAGTTACCTTTGTAAGCTGTTCCCCCTTGTTTCCAGTATTTTTGCTATGCTGGCACTAACTTCATACAGAGACACATGAGTGGCATAAATCTTCTCATGTAACTCTCTGTAACGATAGTGAAAGGCCTATTTCTGTCAAGGTTGAAGCATGCAAGGAGATAAGACCCAAACGCAGACACAGTGCAGGGAGTGGAATGTGGGTCAGAATCTGCAAAAAAAAGCATGATGATTTAAAAATTGTGACCGGATGTAGTAGGACATCCGGGTATTTGTCAGTATGCTGTATTTGACATAATGATTTGGGACATCCTGAATCTTTTCTGTCATATATAAAA
Source organism: Hyperoplus lanceolatus (assembly GCA_026929865.2). Lineage (NCBI taxonomy): Eukaryota > Metazoa > Chordata > Actinopteri > Uranoscopiformes > Ammodytidae > Hyperoplus > Hyperoplus lanceolatus. The sequence goes on along the minus strand of CM049401.1, from coordinate 13,281,823 downwards.
TGTGGAACGTTTCCTTTAAAATCAGTTTCTTCTTTAACTTTAAATCTGTGTTACTTGTGTATTACATTATATGTAATTTTTGTGTTTTTTAAATGTATTTATGAGCTGTTGGATACTCGAATTTCCTTGCGGGATGAATAAATCTATCTATCTATCTATCTATCTATCTATCTATCTATCTATCTATCTATCTATCTATCTATCTATCTATCTATCTATCTATCTATCTATCTATCTATCTATCTATCTATCTCATAACAGACGCCAAAAACTTGACATAGATTTAAATTATTGCGGAAGTCTGTGAAAATGACATGGATCTATTACAGTTTTTCTCAGTCGCTTTGGTGCTTTTCTCACATCACTATTAACATTTGCACAGCAGTTAGCGCATTTCTCAAAACAATTAGTGCAAACTGCAAAACCTAGTGGATAACCTGCAAAAGTACGTCACTTGCTCAAAATGGATAGTCTATTCCTCAAAAGCAAGTATTCATGTCAATGAAACTGCCAGTGTCATCAAAATTAGAAGTCTTGACACCATCGTTTATGAACAAGATAGTCAAATGGCTTTGTCATGTTTTCATTATGACAGTTTATTCTCTCAGTGTTTTCCAATGCAAAAAAAAGGTCTGAACTCGGTGACACTACCTGAAAATGCTTAAGACAGCATTAGACACTACAGCCATTTGAAAACTACAGTAAAGTTAAACATTGCTGTAGTTAGGGGAGTAAGTGAGTACAAGACACTGAATATGTATGTTTCACATTTTTACTGGATATACTCTTTGCAATTCTACAGCATTGTGCAAAAGAAAAATACACTTCAGTCACTTATTTAGAACAAACATAAAAAAACACCCTTTTGGTAGAGCTGTGCACAAATTTGAACAATATAACAGGACATATTGTAACTGAAGATATATAGGTAAATCATTCTGGCACATCCAGACGTTCCTGTCTGTCTGGCCACATATTTTCATCTACATCACAACGGATATTATCCCTTGCAATGCAGCGAGGAAAGTATCTATGATAAAGAAAAGGTATAAAATTTGCTTGACAGAATTTGATAACTAGTTCAACAATTTTGTATGTAATGACTCAAGCAATGAAATGAAGACTATTAGTTTTATTGGAAACGACTATTCAGCATCCATAAGTACAGTTCATTTTGACTGACATGACATAAGCAAATGACAATGTTAAAAAACAGCAGAGAATTGTATAAAAGCAACTGATACATGTCCAAAAGCATTTGCAATTTGTTCAGAGGAAGGAGAAATTGCTACTATGATGTGCTCAAATGACTAAATGTTGCGGAGGTTGAACTAATAGTTATGAGAATTTTCATTCTGATCTGAGAAAAGCACCAAAGCAACTGAGAAAAACTGTAATTAATGTATTGTTAAATTCAGACCGTGGACCAAACTCTTCCTAGAGTGAACAGTAAGTTATTATCGATGATTGCAGCTTTTCGACTGTAAACTGAGGCACTGTATGTGTGAGGCTACATGTCTGAGAGTGTGTGGAAATATATCTGATGGAACGAACTCCATTTGATGTGCCAGCTCTCTGCCTTTGCACATCCCCAGATGAAATTGAAGACAGGCAGTCATGCAAACAGCGGAGCTGAAAGAGAGACAGACGGGCAAACAAGCAGACTGAGAGGCATACAGGAGCTCATGGGTTCAGAGGTCAAATCATTCAGAGCAGCCAGCTCAGTTCGGACTATGGGGGGTGACTTTATGCTCAAAGTCTTCAAAGAGTCCCATGTCTTCTCTCAACATGTCAACCTGCTGTAACCTGCTCAACCCCCAACGGGAAGCTTACTGTCACACTGTTTCAGTTCAACAACATACGGTTAAACTGTCACACTGTTTCATTGTCCAACAACATAATACTGTTTTTTTTTAGTTCACAGCTGTGGAATGTGTCCAATCTGTTGCATGCATTTGCGTTTACAGTATCTCACACTGAAATTTGTGAGCAGAACGTTTGCATTCAGAGTCACATAGATGCAGAGTGATTATTGTATTGTAGTGAATGCGAGTATGGTATGAGTGTGTGTGTGTGTGTGTGTGTGTGTGTGTGTGTGTGTGTGTGTGTGTGTGTGTGTGTGTGTGTGTGTGTGTGTGTGTGTGTGTGTGTGTGTGTGTGTGTGTGCATGGGTGTGTGCATGGGTGTGTGTGTGGGTGTGTGTGTGGGTGGGTGTAAATGTAGGAGGAGGAGGGGCGACATGACTTCAGCAGCAGCTGACACTGTAAAGATTTTCTCGAGTCTCCAAACATGTGGTAGGAATTGTCTTCGTGATGGCATTTTCATCACTGATTAGATCCAGAATTTGCAAACTGAGGCAGAAATCTGGAAGTAGGTTTTGTATATGTTTCAGTTTTATAGGCCGAGAGCATGTAACTCTCAAGGTGACAACGTTCTTACATTTGCTTTTGGCCTCTTTTTATCTGTGGGGAGTGGCACTTTTGGGGAAATGTCTGGTCACTTGGTTTTGATACTCCAGGGAATGTCTCAATGCTTTTCAATTCAAATAAATCCATCATGTGGGACACCATCATAATCTGACATGACTCAGACTGTTTGGAAGATGCATCAAACAGCTATGGCGTAAAACCATCATAGAGAGCTGAAGTCATGTCCCGCTTTGGGTTTAGCTTCTGTTAATTTGGCTTCCACCGCTCAGTGCTATTTATCAAAGAGGTCTTTTCTCAGCAATCTCTCTAAAATGCTCACACATGACACATGAAGCTAAATGGTTATCTTTTACTGTTCTGCTCACTTCAACACAAAAAAACATATATGAACTATTAAATGCCCATCAGATATGATGTTGAATGGCAACAGTATACTTTTTCATGTGTTCAAATGGTGAGACTCTCACATCTCCATTTATCTTATAGGAAAGACACGTATTACAAACCCTATTGTCTGCACATTTCAGCTTTGAAAGAATGAAATAAACCTATGAAAAAATACATTGCTAACTGACATTTGTAGAGAAAAGGGCAAGGCTAAAGTTTAAATAACAAAACAAGACCAGCCTGCTTACAGTCACCTCTGATTCCTTTCACAGGGATACTCTGACTCTGTGCCAAGAAGATCACACCGTAAACCGTCACACATTTATTTTCGCCCGCAGCACAGCAGAAAACTCATCTGGTTTTCTTTTTTTGGGGGGGGGAGGATGAAATGCTCCAGAATATGAAACAAGCGCTCCCGATTCCTTTGGATCCCACACTCCCCAGCACTTCCATGAATGATTGTGGGGAGTTAAGAAATGTTGGCACGCTGCCTATCAGTGCAGCTGCGGAATACGGGAGAGATGGGGAGACTGACGAGTGGATTAAACGGGGTCAGAGGTCATATTTCAGACCGTAATCCATCACTAATCACTGATTACCTGCTTCAGGGGGTAATCTCCACATCACGTTTGGGTTTCCAGCACCCGAGACAATAATGCATGCAAATTAATATTATCATGCCTGTAGCCTACTTTTTATACTTTGCATCATCAATTCAAAGCTCCCCGGTGTGGAACCAACATAACAAACTGCTGTTGTTGCAGACAGTCTCTTTACAGTGCATGTAAGGACACAATGTTATTACTTCATTGCTCGCATGCAGCAGCAGAACAAACTTTACCAGTTTACCACACAGATGACTCTTTCCTTCTCACACACATTCTCTTGCAACCTGAGAGATGGATACAATGCAGGTGTCGGATGTGATTGGCTACAGGCTGGGCTTAACACCACCCCCAGTACAGCAACCCACCCACTCCTCAAACACACACACACACACACACACACACACACACACACACACACACAGCATGCATGCACGTACGCACGCACGCACACACACACACCCACCCATAGGCTACTCCTCAGCAGCCCTGTGATCAGTGCTCCCTTGGCAGGCTCCCGGGAGGTGGGTGGGTAAAGAGGGAAGCAGATTCTGACCCAGTGCGACTCTCATAGAAGTCTGATGTTGCTAAGACGAGACGCAGGCTATTTAAGACAATCACATGATTTCACTGGGAGTCAAAAATTGGTCCGCGAGGGTCACTGGGTAGAGAGAGAGAGAGAGCCGAGTGAGTGAGTGTGTTTGGGGAGAGAGAGAGAGAGAGAGAGAGAGAGAGAGAGAGAGAGAGAGATACTTTGGATACTGGTCGGACTGTCAGAGTGGTGAAAAAGGAAAATGACTTGCCGGCAGAGAGGACTTGAGTTCAAGCGTTTTGACGCGTCGGGATACTGCGCCGGGGAAATGAATGGGAACTAAATTGGCACGTGAAGAAGCCCGCATCTGAAACTCGTGCTTCATTCACAACAAGTATTGCAGAGCTGCTGCTGTTGGACTGGTGCATTGAAGCTCTTGGGATTGCTGGCAAGTGGCCGTGTGATTTAGGGCATCAGGTTGTTCTTTTCTTTTTCTTTTTTTTTTTTCTTTTTGCGTGGAGGTGACCCACAGAGATGGCTTTCCCGCGGATTTGTACACATTGGAGGAGCTGGACTCGGCCGTCACTCTTTTTCCACCTCTTTTTCTTTTTCACGCTGAGCAAAGTAAGTCAGTTGTATTATCCCCCGCCGCGCTTGTACGCACATGCATGCACTCAGAGCCCGTAAAGTTGTCAACACTCCAGCATTGACAAAGTGCCAAGTTATTTTTTCCATTGTAGCCCTTTTCATCGGGATGCACAAAACGAGTCATATTTGCATTTCCTTTTTCTCGCAGAGCGTGCTTGTGCATGGGGGAGCTGACGGCGCAGAGTCTCGCCAAGAAGCGTCGTTCCTGCTCCGATCTCTCAATTTACCTCAACATACAGGTAGGCCTATACAGTGTCGAACAAACGGACCTGCACTTTTCAACAGTGTTTCTGCATGGGGGAAGTGCATTTTGATCAGGGGTCCATGCTTTGCTATTTGGTTTTGGCTATATTAAGATGAAAAGTAGAACCATCCACACTCTCTGTATCCTTCAAACGGCCAGCAGCATCAGACAGCGCTCACCTGCGCCGTGTGTTGCCTGTCTTCACCGCTGGGGGGCGACCTGCACCCTGACACAGAGCCGCAAATGTCTCCTGCAGTTGTACTGCTCCAATTGGGATCCACTGCAATAGTCCATATATAATTGCTGAATAGCAACATGAAAATGGCTCCCTCGTGTTTGTTTACTTGGCTTTGTATAACACGCTGTGAAGTCACCAAAGCCGTTTTTAAAGATGCACTGATGCTCGCTCCAGCAATTCAGTCAGATGAAAGTGCAACAGGTTCATCTGGTCTTTGTTTTGCTGTGGATTTAACCCCACGGTGTAAGCTGACTCAGCAACTGCTTTGGCTGTGCACCCTCCTTCAGTTCCTTTGTTTTTTGTTTTTCTTCCACCCTTCAGTAACCACGAAAAGCAGACATGTAAACAAATAAACAAACATCAAAACTCCCCTTCTTTCTTTGCACATGTGGAGTGAGTGAGGGCTTCCCCTCACTTCTGTTTCTGATCATCTCACAGCCAGTGCCCTAACAGCTATTACTCAGTGTGTCATTGCATGTGTTTAACGGTCAAACATCCATGTTTGAGTGAGTGAGGAAAGAGGTCACGTTTTCAATCTTTTGTTACGTTTAAGCCAAGGCGGCACCCATTGGTGAAGACCCCCTATCAGCACTAATGGCACTCAGGATCCACTAAACCAACAAACTACCCAAACCAGGATCTTGTCTCGGTCCAACAGACAAGATGTGTGTGTGTGTGTTTGTGTGTGTGTGTGTGTGTGTGTGTGTGTGTGTGTGTGTGTGTGTGTGTGTGTGTGTGTGTGTGTGTGTGTGTGTGTGTGTGTGTGTGTGTGTGTGTGTGTGCCTGTGTGCCTGCACCGTTCCCGCTGACTCTTTGTTTGTATACTGTCAGACATGGGTCACTGCAGCTGGTTTTTGAGTTAGGGTGGAACAAACACATTTGTAACTGTGTGTCTGAGTGTTGGGGGTCGGTGGACAGAACGACAGAGAAGATATAGAGGAGACCATTTAGTGGTTCTGCCTAATCTATCTGTCCATCTAAGTGTCTGCACATGGATAAGGCTTGAGACTTGAAGTATGTGTTTCGCGCTCTGCTGTCCTGTAACTCGCTGCAGGGTGGATCAGATTCAGAGGTTTGCTTCACACTGTGGCCACCCATAGTCGAAACACGTGCATTCAAGGTAATGCAAGGTGCTTTAAATAAATGCATCCACTAATAAGTATATGCCATGTTGTGGGTAGGGGCTATTAGCCGGACCCAGGGTGCACCAAATGGCCAAGTTCAAACCTCAGGCAAACCTCTCTGCCAATGATGACACACTGTCTGTCACTCTGTCTGTGTGTTTCTCAGACTGCCAAAGCATGTCTGTCTCTGTGCTATATATACTCATTATTCGGGCTTGCTAAAGCAGGTCACACAGTACAGTAACTGAGGCTGGCTCTTGTTGACTGTAAGTGTAAGGTTGCTGTTATTTCTGGGAAGCTGATAACGGGGCCACGTATACTGTTTCCCATGGCACGACCAGGCACACACTCGCAGTGGCAATTGCAACAATGTGGCAGATTCAACAATGAGTTTTATTTGTTTGCCGGGTTGGTCACTCATAGAAACAAAAACTATCAAGTGCATACTGTTTTAAGGTGTGTGGTGGCTTATGGTACCAGGCTCCAACTATAAGCACGGAGATTCCATCACAGAACTTCACTTTGACAGGCTTTGAAACTCTCTGGAACATGTCCAGCAACATCAGTTAAACAAAACAAAAAAAAATCATTTTTAACACATTATGTTGCATTGTTATTGATCTCTGTGCACACAAGAAGCGTGATATCCAAACCCTGCAATGTATCCAAACTCTTCAAGACAAAGACATGCTTCTTTCCCTAAACACATACTTTAGTAGGTCAGCTCATATTTACTGAGAGGATTGACAGGAGTGGCGCCTACTGTCATCATTTCCTCTGGAAAACCAATTTTGGCGCAGCTCAAGGAGTCAGCTATTTTTCGGATTTGACCTTTGGAGAGAAGCCCACAGTTTCTGTGACCACAGCGCCATTAGACATTTAACTCATCTATGAGAGGCCAGGCCAGTGACTTGCCACCATCTCCCTTTATGACCTGCAGTTATCCAGCCTGAGCTGTAGTAAAAACTGTAGTAAAACACTAGGTCAAACGTGATTCACTCACCGCTGAAAGGCCTGTGTTGGAATCGTCTAAACCCCTTCCTTTTCTTGTAACTCTTTCTTGACCCTGCCAGTAAAACTATATGAGGCAGGTCAAGGGAAATTTACAAAGAAATGGAAAAAGGTTGTGGTTTATATTCAGTCCGTGATTTGACCAAGGTAGCAGATGACACTGCATGCACTGTGTCACAGTACATTATGTTGGCAGTTCAAATAAGAAAGGAGTGACCACATTGTTTTTGCTAAGTTGGGTCTCCAAAATATAGTGCATGACATCTAGCATCTATAGCTTCTTTCAGCAATTGTTCTGACCCCTTGACAACTCTATCTATTAAAGGTGCTACGAGGAACTTTTAAATAGTTCTAAAATGTTTTCCTCTAATGATCATAAATGACATGTAACAGCAAACGAGACCATCAGTTCAAAGAATGCTATTTTATAGTTTTTCGTTATGCCTTTGTCATGGGTACGCTAGGCCAGGAACAACAGCTGGGGGAGAAAGTCCCTCGGAGCACCTTTAATAAGTCCATGTCAAAATAGTAGCTCTTGCATATAAACTTACGGCCTTGTCTGTTCACAATGCATTACAAATTCATTGTTCCACTTCATGATCTTCCAATTCTATGTTCTTTCTCTGTACTTTACTTCACTCTACTCTCATCCAGAATATGAGATTGTATCTCCCTATGAAGTCAACCACCAAGGCGTTTACGTGTCTGACGAAGTTGCCCACCACCAGCGCAGAAGGCGAAGAAGGTCCCTGACTCCAGACGCAGGCGCATCATCAAACACCGACAGCAGCAGCAGCAGTGAAACGGTCCACTTCCGGCTGAGTGGCTTGGGGCAGGACTTCCACATGGAGCTGAGGGAGGCCTCCGGGAGCCTGATTGCACCTGGCTTCACCATCCAGGTCCTGGGAAAGAACAGCACGCAGAGCCTGAGGGCCTACCACCAGGACGACCTCTGTTTTTACCAGGGGTCGCTGAGGTCAAGGGTCAACTCCTCGGTGGCACTGTCCACATGCATGGGGATGGTGAGTCTGAACATGCATGGGGGGTCGGGTTGCGGAAGCTTTTTGATTAGCAGAATGGACGTGAGTTGAATGTTGGTTGGTGTGTGTCTTTGCATCTGTGAAAAGGCTCCACAGAAAGCTCATTGGAAAGTTTGTTTCTTTTAGACGTGTTTATCCTATTTTCATTTTGACAGCATTTGGGTTGATCTGCTAAGTGAGCATTGTAATTGCACTCGCTGGCCTGAGTGAGCACGGACCACCGGGTTATATAAACTAAGCAGCTGTGATCTTTTCATACTAAACGTGAGAGGGAGAAGATAAAAAAGAGGTCCATGACCCACTTTTGCGAGTTCAACTCAAAGTTTAGAAAACACTGAAATAGCACAGTGAGCAAGCAGAGGTACATGTCTGAGAGCATAAATGTACTGTAATTTGGGGTTAGAAGGTATCAGACACCAGATGCCGATTAGACACTGAGCAAAAGGAAAAAGTGAGAGGGGAAGAAAGTATGAAAAGCGGGGAAAAATCTGATTACAGCCAGCCAGTAAAATGTAGATAAAACCAAAAAAATGTCCCACTGAAATGCACTGTGCTCTTCTTTGACACAAAACACAGTCATCAAGCAGTCCTTTCATTATGCTACTGTACAGCTGCCTCTCACACAGCACTTGAGTCAGTTCATTGTCTGTCCGGTCTGGTCAGAAAATGGACTTATTCTTGGCTTCAGTTGACTTAGAAAACCTATACAGCCTAAGTTGTCAAGCCATGCACAGAAGCTTCTTCCATCAGTCTGTCGAACATCATTAGTTCTTGCTCATTCAGGGTGTATTGCACTTTTGCCTAAATCAGCGTATTAATACCTAATGAATGGAAAAGTCAAGTCTATGAACACCACAGAAAGTTTAGTCAATTAGCCAGGGAAAATCCCCAAAACGCATGCATGTCAAACAATGTTTTGGTGGTATTTCATCTTCTTATCTGGCACTCAGTGTAAGGTTTAACCGGCTTGCATGGCCAATGTGCCAAGTACAGTTCATTGATATGAATTTAAGTTTACATAAAATGTTTTTTAACCATGACTGGCATCTGTAGCAGGAACTTTAACATGTTCTCAAATCGTAAGCATTATCCTTGGCAGATCCAACACAGCCAACACCAAATTGCAAAATACAGAAAATGTAAATTGACTAAGTTGTCCTGGAATTCCTTAAAGTTGGAAGGGTGTGTGAACTAACTGGGTGCCAAATTAATTTATAACTAATGTTTATTTTAGCATGATATACAAGATACTAAAATATACAGGACTAATCAGTCAATATGTAACTCCAAAAGTAAGCAGATTAAGGTTCTTAAATCTGTTGAGTTGGATGGCGTGTGAACAAAAGACAAACTCTGTATTTGCTCTGGTGGGGTTCGGGTGTAATGTTGGCTTGGTTTCTACCTGTTTCTAATGGCATTGTGTCATTATTTACAAGATTGATAAATGTACGAATTCTAATTATACCCTTAGAGTGTGAAGAATGTTGGCTGAATTTCAATTGTTACCTTGGTGGTCCTCCTCTTCTGCCTTAATATAAAGGAAACATTCCTGTAAGAATGACATTAAGTAAACCTAAGTGAAGCAGCTGCACCCCGGTAAGACCACAAGTGTTATACCAGCCCTCTTAGCAGTCTGGACAAAAGAACAAAGGACTTCATGAATACACATTAATCCCCTCTGTCTTGAACTTACATGGACAGATATTCATGCATAACTCAACAAACGCTGGATACTGCAGCCATTGGGCATATGGCAGAGAAAGAATTAACATTAAAGTGTGTGTGCAATCTTGCAGTTAGTAGCTTGACAGAATGAAAATGAGTCTGAGGAGCTTTCAGGCTTGTGGTCATGTAAGGATTGCATCTGGGCTTTTAGCCATTCAAACTTATATTCTTTTCACAGTTTTAACCAAACAAATGCCTTAAAACCCTGTATGACCATGTTTGACTTTAATCATAATACATTTCAGGCCTGTCTTTTCTGGTGTGCTGTTTATATTTTAGAGATTATTGTAGAGGACCACTGCTGTGTCTGAGAATTCCCCCCTTATACTACAGACGGAGAATGGCACATCTCCAGGGATGGTTGTTACTGTGTGTGTGTGTGTGTGTGTGTGTGTGTGTGTGTGTGTGTGTGTGTGTGTGTGTGTGTGTGTGTGTGTGTGTGTGTGTGTGTGTGTGTGTGTGTGTGTGTGTGTGTGTGTGTGTGTGAGTGTGTGTGTGTGCATTTCAGACCAGATCCCTATAAATGATTCAGCCAAAAGGTCCAGGGTTGCAGAGACTGTAAATGTGGTTCTCACGACTGAGAGGGGCTAGGATGGACTGGGTCAGTGCATCAATGAGTATGTGACTTTTTTCTGGTGTGAGTTAGTGGACTGCAAAGCTATATCAGCCGACAAAGGCATTCAGACTCCTAGGCGAAGCTAGAGATGGTTATCATTTTCCAAAAAAAAAATGCTTAAAAGTCTGTTATCATGCTCTGAACCGCAAGTGTTTAACCATTTCAAAGCATGACCTAAAAACTGAATATTTAAGGGTTTCACATCGATTACTCATATACTCATTTACACAGGCCATGTTGTGTGTGCTCCACATGTATATGAGTGGTCAAAACTTGGTAACAAAGTTTACTAGGCCCCCTAAATGCTCATAGGCGATCTTGCACTTTGGCCAGGTTCCTATTTGGAAGGGGTCAGGTAAATATTGACCAGAGTAAATCCAGATCAATAGCTGTGTCAGTGGGAGCACCTGGCCTCCAACTCCTGCACAATACCACTTATGATGAGATCATTTCATCACCCGATTGATTCTGCTTTGTCATTGTTGGAGACATTTGATAAGGCAACTATTTTTTAAGCCTGACCTAGAAACCACTTATAACATAACCTTCTGTGGAAAGTTATTTCAGTTAAAGAAAAATATATAGGAGGAAAAAGAAGTTAGTCATTATAATGACGAAGGAAAGATTAATCAGGAAAATCTTATTTTTTTTCTCCAAATTCCGGAAAAAAATCTCTTTTTGGTATAATGTATCTTTTGTAAATTCATGAAGGCTGTTTTCTATCTTGATGTAATGTAAAAGGGTCTCTTAAATTCTCTGTGTCACAATAGTCGACCACTCGTTGGCTGGATTTGCATTGGTCAATGTACACTCAACAAAAATATAAACGCAACACTTTTGTTTTTGCTCCCATTTTTCATGAGATGGACTTAAAGATCTAAAATTCATTCCAGATACACAATATTACCATTTCTCTCAAACATTGTTCACAAATCTGTCTAAATGTGTGATAGTGAGCACTTCTGCTTTGCTGAGATAATCCATCCCACCTCACAGGTGTGCCACATCAAGATGCTGATCTGACATCATGATTAGTGCACAGGTGTGCCTTAGACTGTCCACAATAAAAGACCACTCTGAAATGTGCATTTTTTTGCTTTATTGGGGGTCTGGGGACTCAGAACCAGTCAGTATTTGGTGTGACCTCCATTTGCCTCATGCAGTGCAACACATCTTCTTCGCATAGAGTTTATCAGATTGTCAATTGCAGCCTGTGGAATGTTGGTCCACTCCTCTTCAATGGCTGTGCGAAGTTGCTGGATATTAGTGGGAAGTGGTGCACGCTGTCGCATACGCCGGTCAAGCACATCCCAAACATGCTCAATGGGTAACATGTCCGGTGAGTATGCTGGCCATGCAAGAACTGGGACATTTTCAGCTTCCAAGAATTGTGTACAGATCCTTGCAACATGGGGCCGTGCATTATCTTGCTGAAACGTGAGGTGATGTTCATGGATGTATGGCACAACAATGGGCCTCAGGATCTCATCACGGTATCTCTGTGCATTCAAAATGCCATCAATAAAATGCACCTGTGTTCTTCGTCCATAACAGATACCTGCCCATACCATAACCCCACCACCACCATGGGCCACTCGATCCACAACATTGACATCAGCAAGGCGCTCACCCACACGACGCCACATACGCTGTCTGCCATCTGCCCTGAACAATGTAAACCGAGATTCATCCGTGAAGAGAACACCTCTCCAACGTGCCAGACGCCATCGAATGTGAGCGACTGTGGCTCAGTGCGGGTCGGCCGATGATCAAAGGGTTGGAGGTTCGATCCCCACCCTGCCACTTGTGTCATAGTTGTTGTGTCCTTGGGCAAGACACTTCACCCACCTTGCCTCGTGTGAATGTCGATAGTTAGCCTGCTATCGGTGTATGAGTGTGTGAATGGTAACGTGTAAATGGGAACAGGTCTCCCTTGCAAAAGAGTCTTCGGACTCAATGGGATATACCTGTATAAATAAAGGTTAAAGAAAGAAAGAAAGAAAGAAAGAAAGAAAGAAAGAAAGAAAGAAAGAAAGAAAGAAAGAAAGAAAGAAAGAAAGAAAGAAAGAAAGAAAGAGCATTTGCTCACTCAAGTCTGTTACGGCGACGAGCTGGAGTCAGGTCAAGAACCCGATGAGGACGACGAGCATGCAGTTGAGCTTCCCTGAGACGGTTTCTGACAGTTTGTGCAGAAATTGTTTGGTTGTGCAAACCAATTGTTTCAGCAGCTGTCTCAGTGGCTGGTCTCAGACGATCTTGGAGGTGAACCTGCTGGATGTGGAGGTCCTGGGCTGGTGTGGCTACACGTGGTCTGCGGTTGTGAGGCCGGTTGGATGTACTGCCATATTCTCTGAAACGCCTTTGGAGATGGCTTATGGTGGAGAAATGAACATTCAATGCACGAGCAACAGATCTGGTAGACATTCCTGCTGTCAGCATGCCAATTGCACGCTCCCTCAATGCTTGTGGCATCTGTGGCATTTTGCTGTGAGACAAAACTGCACATTTCAGGGTGGCCTTTTATTGTGGACAGTCTAAGGCACACCTGTTCACTAATCATGATGTCAGATCAGCATCTTGATGTGGCACACCTGTGAGGTGGGATGGATTATCTCAGCAAAGCAGAAGTGCTCACAATCACACATTTAGACAGATTTGTGAACAATGTTTGAGAGAAATGGTAATATTGTGTATCTGGAATGAATTTTAGATCTTTAAGTCCATCTCATGAAAAATGGGAGCAAAAACAAAAGTGTTGCGTTTATATGTTTGTTGAGTGTATGTTTCTGTTGAAAAGAAAGACATCTATGGGGTCATCCCTGTTGTATGGTATTAATGCATTTATGAAACTGTTTTCACAGGCTGGCCGATGGATGCAAGGAGAACGAGAAAGAATCGAGAGAAGAGAGAGAGAGAGAGAGAGAGAGAGAGAGAGAGAGAGAGAGAAAGAAAGATGTAGTGATGAAGGCTATGAGGGCCATTGTTCTCTCCCTGGCAGTTTGAAGTGCTGAAAACCCCCTTGTGAGGAGCGTAACGTTGTAAAGCTGATGTATAAGTTGCCTTTTTAACTCCCCTCCTCTGGCAGCCCATATAGTGGTTAGTCCCACTTTGATGACAGGAGTGAGTTCCACCATAAAAATCTCATACTTACAAGTAGGAATTGCTGGAATAGAAGAAGCGGGCCAGCCCCACTGACTCTGTTCACCTGCCAAATGTTTTGCAAATCAGCACAGTGACACACATGCGGAGGAGGGGATCATAAAGCAGGTCCCTTCTCTGTGTCGACTTAATGCTGAAGCCTTATCCCCTCTCTGGTCTGGCTTTTATGGGGTTGAGGAAGTTGAGGAGGTGAGCGGAGTGCTATGAATGTGTTGCACTGTGACATAATGAATCATGTTTTTGTCCCATATATATATATATATGCCATCTAGTCATGACTGTGTGATGTGTCGCCATGCTAGCGGTTGGGCTATAGGGACGGACATTCCCATCAGCCATTGCCGTACTTTTCGTTTCCTGCTAATTGGCAACAAAAATTAGCGTTTAAATTTACTTAATTATTCCCTGAGATGCACATGTCTCTGTATTTGCGTCTTCATGGTAAGGTTCTGATGCACACACTTTTGTAGGCCTACTAAAGGAAAAGGCTAAATTCCCTCCCACTAGAAATCACTTGGAGATCATGCGTTTTCCTCTTGTAAAACTAAGGGTGTGTTTCTCGCCTCAGGCTTCATAGTAACAGTAATAATAGAATGCTGCACACTCGTCCCAGCTCTGGGATTTCCAAGACTAGATGAGGGATGGTGGATTGATGTGATGACGCTTTGAAAAGCAAGCAGTGTGGTCCTGACTCGTTGCTATAATCAATTTCCAAAACATTCAGGGAGATCAATCAAATGAGGATTCTTTTGTACTGGTTTTATCATGCGCAAACGTCACTCACGGCTTTCTCAGTCGTACAAAGTAGATTAGGCACTGAGTCATGTGCATATGTCTGGAAGACTGGAACCAAGTTCAATTGGAACGTTTGTTTCCTTTCCAAATTGGTGTAATGTTTTTTGGACAGCTAGCCAAGAGATGACTAATATGCACCTTGAAGTGAAACAGCTAATTGATTAAGGGATGGTGTCAAGTGCTGAAGTGCAATGTCAGAGTGTCATCATGAGCCCTGTCAACATCGAGCCAACGGTTCAAGCCCTCCTGCCAACTGCAAGAAGTGTAGCCATCATGGAATCAGTTTGCACGAACAAAACACAGTAAAGAATTATAGCTGCACTTTGGTCCGTCAAAAGAAAGGATATTTGGGAATTGTAGGCGTATAGTTGAAGTACTATTAAGGAAAAGATGTGTGGTGGTAACTTCCCCACTTGGTTTTCTTTTACTCAAATCCTTGTCTTGCTTGTTTGTTCTTGGGTAATACATAAAACTATGGGTGGTCAAAAAGCAAATGTGATTTGTATTCTTAGTTTCTGTATTACACAGTAAAACCTTCTGAGCCCTTAGGCAAACTGTTTTGTCATATGATTGGAATAAGAACTTAAGTAAATAAGTATTGCAGTAAGTAAAGAGAGGTAAGCAGAGCAAAGCAGGGACCCATATAGTGCACACAGTCAGGTGCACCTTGTAATGCACTGAATGCTTCTCCCCTAGTTCCGTTTTCCTACCGTTCCCCCCCCCCCCCCCATTCCTGTCACTGCTTGTCTGGATGCGTCTGACTCCAGAGAGTCCAGCTGTTTGCGCCCTCCCAAGTAGTGTTTCAGCATTTTATGACTGCTATTTGCACCTCGTAGAGCGCAGTGTGTAATCTGATGACTTTAGCTATTTAAGAAAAGCTCTAGCTGACCTAATCTCCTAACATAGTACAGTAGCTTGCATACACACATACTGTGAAGAAGTAGCATGCTTTTTATGTACAGCCAAGCTTGAGCTTAAAGACTGTGCTTAAAGTTTACAGACTGAAGACATCCTACAATGATTGGCTGTGGGGTATGTTGGCTGTTGTTGCTGAGGAAAAGATAAAAAGGGTTAAATGTTGCTTTGTTCAAGACAGAACATCTTGAATTCATTGCACACACAGTACACTGCTATACCATATGTTTTTTTTTGTAGGATTTGTAGTCTGGTTTCAGAAGCTCTTCCGTGCGCAAAATATAAAAATTTGAATGCTTTAGTAGAAAACAGAACCTACCAACACAAGTTAAACAATACAACGTCAACATCTGGCTTGAATGTATTAAGCACAGGACAAAAAAAAACATAAAGACAGAATGTTATTAAGAACAATAAGGGGCATTGATGAACCTTGAGAAGAAACAGTCCACCAGCTAGTCAGTGTGACAACAGACAGGGATGAGAGGAAACAAGATGATGTGTGGAGAGTGACTCATGCTTCTTGTTATAATGGAGCCATACTAGTAGCTCATCCCTAACTCTGCCTTCATGAGAACACCTCACAAAACGCTTCAGCAATCATGAACACGTGTAATTCAAAGAACCCACATCTGAAGTGTTGTGAATAAAGGATCTGCTTACATTTCACTGCATACAATACATTTTTATGTAGGCTTGCGCCAATTATGTTGAAAAGACAGACTAGACTGAATATGGAAAGTGTAGTATAACTTATTTCATGCAGTGCTGGAAGGGTGAATATTGTCTCAACAAAATAATCTCATAACTCCTATGATTGTGTATACGTCTTAAGTTGAATTGTTCAAAGGGCTTTTACTAAGGTTGCATTGTTTTTTTTTTAAATGACCACTTCTGTGTGATTCTTCTTTTAACTTTTTGCTGTATACATGAATACATATTGTATCTGCCTACTGCTCTGAATAATTCAGTGTTGCATGCAGTAAACCAAGAAGGCACAGATAAATAATAGGAAATCTGTGGTGGAAAAATACAATCATAGCAGCCTGCGGTCTGTACTTTTAAGTCTGGAGTTGTTATAGAAACTGACAAAAGTCCACTGTTTTCATGACAAAAACGACATCAAAAAAGAAAATGAAATTTGATTTCCCTCTTCGGAAAGCTTGAAGTCTTTTCTGTCGGGATGGAAATAAAAAATCAACAGAAACCTGTTTGTCAGCTATTATATGGCACCCGTTTTACTCAGAGAGCTCCTTTAGCTCAACACTCTGGACTCAATGTGCAGGCCTCCCCCCTAAACCACCCACCCTAAACAGAATAAGAACTTAGCATGAGACACTTTCAAGGTTGACAGCTGCGCGGTTCAGGTCCGAGGCCTCACCGTGACTTGGAACCAGATTTTGACAATCGCCTGTGATTACACATCGCTAGAGCGGGTGTGCCAATGCAGATGACAGGATCACGCACCGGTTGTCACATGTGATTGTAACCAACGACCCTGGCTGGGCTTTACTGGCAAGGATTATTTCTTCACCGTTGGCAGGCAAGCTACAGTACAGAGAAAGGTGGTAATGCATTAGGGTCCGTGTATAAAGTGTTATTTTGTTTTAAGGGCTGAGTCCAAAGTGACAGAAAGGAATATACCGTTCGTAATTTCATTTTACCGTTTTCCAGCTGGAATGCAGAAACGAAAATTCCATCCGAATTTTCCTTTCTTGTTTATTGGTACAAAACGAAAAACTAATATGACAGAACAAGGAAATGGGTGAACGGAGGGTTTTGTTACTTTGTATTAAGAGCTTAGTCCCAATTATATGAAAACAAATAAACGAGCCTCATTGGCTGTGCCACTGAGAGCTTCCTGCTTCTGTATTTCCAGCGTAAAAGTAGCCTTTATAATAGTGTAGCGACCCAGCAGAACTATGGGGGGGATTGATGGGGAGTTGTGGGGGGAAGGAGTTGCCCTAGTTCAGCCTGATAGGCCACTTTGGGTTATGGGGCGGGGACAGCGTGAGAAGTGGGAAGTTGAGCCAAGTAGGCGCCAGTTCGGGAAATAAGGCAGAGAAGAAGACACGCTCCTACAATCGACAGTTAGCTAATAAGCCACGCCGCTACCAGCCGCAGTTAGCTATAACCCATTTTGTTGTTTTGGGCACTCCTCCAACCCCGGGGTTAGCCTGTACACTAGGCACAATAAAGCCCGGTTCTCCAGTTAAACGTCAGCTACTCTGTGTCCTCGTCATTCCGCTAGCTAGCCCCCGTGGTGTCGGGCCGTTAACGCTACAATAGGATCATAGCATACACTGACCCATAGCCTATGCCCTATTGTGCACAATCTGTAAAACGTATAGCCTACATGTTCGAATAAAATAATAAGCCACATATTTTTTTTTTATGTAAGAACACGTTCTCACTCCTAACCACTCAACATTTCTCCCCAACTCGTCCTCATTGACGCATGGTCATTGTCCTTTTGAGTCACTTTTCGACGTGCAATAATATAGCCTACCTCTATAGCCAGTACTTTGGCAAGGCATGTGCCAAGTGTGCCACCGCACAGACAAGGACGGATTAACATGTCCACGGGCCCTGGACACAAACCAGCCATGGACCCCTACCAACACGCAATCACACACATTATAATGCAGCGCGCAGCCGAGAGAGAGAGAGAGAGAGAGAGAGAGAGAGAGAGAGAGAGAGAGAGAGAGAGAGAAAGAGACTCTCTTTGCGTCGGAGCCTACACTCAAGGCCCCGTCTGAGAACACAGCGTTTCACGCCCGGTGAAACACACACACACCTGCCGCCCCAATGGCTTTTTTTCCATGGGAAATTATGAATTTTACCTAGCAATGGCAAGACCACAGGTCTGTTTTTATAATATTGTTAGCGAGAAATATGCATTAGGCTATGATCGCCCGATCAGCGTTGGGTCAATCAACTCTGAGCGTGTTCACTCTGGGTTGAGCGCATGCGTAAAAGCCATAGTCAATGGATCGCCGATAACATGATTCACCATAGAAACAGAAGAAACAAATGCTTGATCCTAAAACACTCTTAATAAAACAAAGAATGATATATGCCTATACAACTAGGTTTATTAATCTGAATGTAGAGCATGTTCACGATGTGTAAGGTGGCCGCCATATGAACGACAAGAGGGCTGAGAACTACTGATCAGATAAATTATCGATCAAACGTAAAATCATCAGGAAATGTTAAAAACATCCCGATGGAGATTTCTATGGAGTGATTTTGCTTTAAACTGTACAGGGACGCGTTGTGACAGACAGTGTCTCTTTCTGCAGCGTAAAGTGAAAACAAACTCAGAGTAGGTCTAACATCTATCCAGCAGGTTATAGTCACGGCGTATGTTGCGCCTTTGGCGAGGTGTTCACCCCTGTTGCTATGGACGCTATTAAAGCAAAACGTGACGTTTAAAAAATAAAAAATAAAATCAGGAAAAAATCATATTCACATGAAAAAATTAACAATTTTCCGACCTTTTATTATAGGCTATGTCCAACCACGCATTTTATTTAGAGGTTGATTATAGCCTATTTAGGCTTATTATGTGCTGCTTTCTGAGTTCCCAACTTTCTTATTGCAAGCATTGATCACAATCTGAAGATAAATGTATCAGTTTTCAATCCTTTTATAAAGGTTACTTTTACGCTGGAAATACAGAAGTAGGCTCAGTGGCACAACTGACGGAGTGCTGCAACCAATCAGGAGAAGTCCGCCCACAGATGGAAAAGCCAATGAGGCTCGTTTATTTGTTTTACTGTCAGAATTGAATGTAGGAAATAAAACCTCTCCGTTCATCCGTTTCCTTTCTGTCACTTTGGACTCAGCTCTTAAAGCCACTACGAGTAAGATGGCACGTTGGCGTCCCCTTTGGACAAAAGCGGTAGTATTTTTACGACGCCCGCTGTCGCAAAGCTGTTTTCTAGCGCGTGACAGGCGTGCGAGTGTGAACTGAGAAGGGCGCAATATAGTGCATGTCCGTGCGTTGAAAGTGTGAGGACTCTTTTCGGCTCCGTGAGAGTGGTTTTGACACTGCATCAACTAATGCCAGTCACTGCCACACACACCTGATTGCAATGAGTAGATGCAGCAGTGTCACCTAACTACTCTCTCTCTCACGGAGCTGAAAGATTAGCCTACGTGTCCTCACAGAAAACGAATGAACGAGAGACGGCAGTTAGTATGGATCACGATGAGGTAATGTGTTTGTGTTGTTGATGTAAATAATGACTATTTCAGGTAATGGTTATCTGATGATGGTGAAGCAAAGCAAACTGTGTGTTAGTACCAACCGCTCATTCATTTAGGAGTAAACACTGCACTCTAGTTTCGCTCTCGTGAAATTGTATACATGTTGCTTGGCAACACCCTCGTCCCCGCCGTAGCCTATATCACTCTCCCTTTTAGCTTTTCTTCATTGCATTTTAATTTTGTTCTTTGATGGTTCAGCCCTGTTATCAGTCATTATGACGACAAATAACTGTCTCAAACAAGGCTCCCGCTCCCCTTCCCTCACCTGGAGGGATAGGCTTCTCAATTCACGTTGCTGCGCCACATTGAAATCTGCGACCAATATGGATATGTGACCATAGAGCCTGCACGAGCGAACCGAAAATCGGACTGGGTGTGCGACCAGACCAAAAGCAGTAATAAAAACTATTTAAAAACGTCTTTCTTTGCACTGATGGTCTCGTTTGCTGTTAAAGGTAATTTATGATTATCAGAGGAAACATGAGGCTGTTTAAAAGATATTTAAATGTTACTCGTAGCCGCTTTAATACAAAGTAACAGAACCCTCCGTTCACCCATTTCCTTGTTCTGTCATATTCGTTTTTCGTTTTGTACCAATAAACAAGAAAGGAAAATTCGGATGGAATTTTCGTTTCTGCATTCCAGCTGGAAAACGGTCAAACGAAATTACGAGCGGTATATTCCTTTCTGTCACTTTGGATTCAGCCCTTAATACAAAATAACACTTTATACACGGACCATTAGGGTCAATGCTAGTCAGTGCTGTGACAGAATTGGGTGCAGCATTTTCATGAACAGTGAACCACAGCTGTGCTTTCTGGGGGGGTATTAACACTGAGAGGGGAAATGACAGTGCTAGTCAGTTGCAGCTGTAGTAAAACATGTGCGCTGTCAGATACTGCAGAACTTCATTATAATCTATTATTATTGGCACCTCACGATTCGATTCGATTCCGATTCCGAGGTCAACGATTCGATTCAAAATCGATTCTCAATGCATCTCGATGCAATTTTTTTTTTATGTACATAACTATGTGTGATTTTCAAAAATATATTTATATACACATCTGAGTTTGCTACTCAGAGTTTGCTAATCACTTCCTACTTTTGTGATGATCATTGAATACAATCAACAGAAGAATTATCTTCTCTAATATTGTAATAGAGAAAAAGCTTCTCTTGTCACAAATATGACTTTCTATGACCAGTGCAATAATCAATGCAGCTTGCATTTCAACACAATATGGAAGTGTGTAAAAACTAAACCGATCAGTTTAATTTTCTTTCTACTCTTGTGAATCATGTTTCTATAGGATTTCTATTCTATTATTTTCTATGTCATTTCAACACATTGTACAAAAAGTATGGCTTGGAATTCAGCTCTCATACAAAAACGTAAACAAACACAAAGCCAGTGCAGGTCATATGGGTTTGCTGCTCTCAGCCCTTTTGTCACCACTTTTAACAACTCGCACTAGTGTGGTGTGCGTGCACAGCGGCGCAGGAAATACTAATATTAAATACTAGTAAAAAAAAAAAAAAAAAAAAAATGTAATAAATTGATCCCACCCCTAATTATTATATATCCATTGTTTTTTGCTGTTTTTTTTTACTAATGTTTTTAAAGGGGCTGAAAATTATTGTAATCACAGTTAAGTACTGTGCAAGAAAAGTGTGTTTCCGGCTGTAAATATGTCTCCAAATATATTTCTATGTCGCTGTTTGCTGTTGTCCTTTGTCTGAAAAACAGCAGTAACTGTACGTTGGGAAATGATCATTATCCAACACACAAAACACCTGTAAACACCAACTGCTCTTCACTGGCTTGTGGTAAGGGCATACAAGTTAACAGTGGGATTTGAACAAGCATTCCCAGCATTTGAAGACCAACTGCTGGGCAATCCTTGTACTTCAGGGGTCAGATGCATTCATACTTTTTAAATTACTTTTGACGTTCATTATAAAAATTTTGAGAATACATTTTTTATACAATTCAGAGAATACGCCAGTTTGCTGCTTCAATATTGCAAAAATACATTACTAATGCACGATAAACATTGTCTGCCACACTGTACATGTTGAAAGCTGTGAACTGCACAGTCATTGGGGTCACAGCTTTTACATTTATGTTGGCTTGTATCCTCAAGAATTCATAGTTTTCAAACTCAGGGCTTAACACAGTACTTAATGCATTTCCCAAGAACTCTGTTTGACTGTAGGTAGAGGCTTGTAAAGGTCTGCTTTTGCAAGTTTTAATAATTGCAACAGTAGACCACTTGAAAGCACACAAAGGTAGGCACACAGTTGTACACATTCACACAGACTCATTCGGACTCACACACATTTGGTTGCACATACTGTACATAACGTCTGTCTTCCAGGCTTTCATGCCTACCCCTGTTTTTAGTCCTGTGAAGCACTATCACACACACGCACACACACACACACACACACACACACACACACACACACACACACACACACACATGCATTAAGGCTTGGCCAGCCGCAGCCTCACCACTGCCACTGTGTCAGCCTGTTTCTGTCGGCCAGCAATCAAAGGACCTCGCGCTCCACTCACAGCCCACAGTGATAATAAAAATTGAGTAAGTAAATTAAACATGTTTTAGGGAAACCGCTATTTCTGCCAAGAACGGTTACAGTCCAAACACTTTCCGCCAATTGACTGTCAACACAGATGTGGTGCGTGTTTGGAGAGACCCAAAGAGACAAAAGGAGAGGCAGAGAAGTCATTTCCAAGTGTTTGAATCTGCTGTGTTGATTGAAGTTTATTAAAAAGGGAAAATGTACTGAAAACTGAAAATGTCTCCGTCTCTTTCCCTAAGAGACAAAGATATAAAGAGAGAATTAGGTCAAGTGAAAAAATCCTTTGCCAAACCTTTAGAGATTTATAATGGTATCTCCCATTTCCTCTAAAATTGCAAGCATAACGCACTAAAGTGGCCCTCCATAACAGTACAGTATAAGAGGGAGCAATGTTCACACATTTTAGAAAAACAGTTTTAAAACGTAAGGGCTTTGTTACATATCATATGTCTATATTCAAAATTTGTGGGACTATTTAAGTAAGAAACCTTGAGAACCGTGAGAGTAGGCCTATACGTGAAATGCCACCTCCTTTCATCCTGACATCGCCCCTTTTGCAAAAAACTCTTTCTATCTGACCGGGTCTTATTTAGATTGCGCTGAGATAACGCCTGACCCCGAACAGCAAAACAGATGTTGAACATGAAGAAACAGGGCCAGCAATTGAGCCGCGCCTGAGGTTTAGCGGGGTCAGGTTCGTAGTGACCCATGAGTCAATTTTTGACTAATTGCTGACAGAGACAGATTGAGAAGCTAAGTGCTGGAGAAGGTAATTGGTTTGTTCGCTAATATACGACTGAGGACCTTTGGGCTACTTTGTGAGTGGAAGACAATGTTTTGGCTTCTGAGATGTTGGGAATCAGCTATATTCACCTGACATTTTACTTCGATTTAATATGTCATGCCACAAGTGTAGCTTCTTGACTAAGTGGATATAGAAATGTATCTCAAACATTACACACGTGTTGATAGTATGGCTTTTTTAGCTTATACAACTGAATATGGGTGAAGCAAACAGATTTTCCCACACTAGGTGTCCAGGTTGATGAGCTACTTTATGTGAAGCTAATGGGAGTTTCTGTTTTTCCTCTAGTCAGGTTTGATCAGAACGCAGGATGCGGACTACTTCCTGAGACCCGTGTCGCGCAGCCTTGCTCAGAGAGAGAACTTCAGCGCACCCTTCAGCCACCAGCCGCACATCCTCTACAAGAGCAGCAGAGACTCCGGGACAGAGCGGAGAGGTCAGGAGCCAAGGGGGCCTCAGAAGAGATCTGCAGATTCCACTGGACACCTTGTCACTAAGAGATCCACAGACACAGTCGGTGAAGATCCAATCAGGGGCCAGCCAAGTGACATCCATGAAGGCCATCACCGTGACGACCATCACCATGACGACTACAGACATGGGGAGAAGCAGAGGCAACACTTCTGCGGAAGACGGAAGAAATGTATGTAAGGGCAATTTCTACTTCTAATCCACATGTAGTATGCAGCATCATTACAAACTGCACCCCTGTATACTACCTGTACATGTCACATTAATTAAACATCTCTGCAGCTGCCTCCAATGCATATAGGTTAACGTGGAGATAGAGTATAGTAACCTAGTAAGTAAGTTACAATACATTTTATTTACTTTTCTGTGTGAACCTTTTTCTGCATTGAATATACAATATTTGTTTTTAAAGTATTCAAAGTTGTTATGACCTTAACTCATATAGTTCCTTAACGTTATGTGTTTTGTTCTGAAAAAAAATATGCTGTGGTCATTTTTGCCCTTTTCAATTCCTCAAATGAAAAGGGGTCCACATTTGACACATAAACAAGACTGTTCCCTACTAGACATACATCTCACATTGCACACTTTAGGCACATAGGTCATAATATTCTTAGATTTCCATGTAACTAAATTAGTGGTTTGAACTTTAAGAAATGTAGTCACATTTAGAGGAATTATCAAACCACTCGTTAGAAAAGAAAGAAAAGATTAACATGAGTTTGATAAATTCATTTGTTGACATTTCCGATAAACTCTGTTGGCAGTCAAACTTCCAGGTTTGTGGCTGGTTGGTGTGAGTGGAATGCCATCATTAATATGTTCCGTTTTATATGTTTTTGCAAACTCCACATAGGCCCTATACTTAAATAAGTTATGCATCATTTCACAAGACTACATTAAAAGTAACACATTCTTTGCTAACATTCCTTACAATCAACATGTTTTTGTAAATTGCCATTGAAAGCGATCCTGAGCTTAGGGGGGCTTTCCGGGGATGTTGTCATTTGTATTTAACGTGATGACAAATGTTTATTCTCAAAGGTATCATCTCAATTTATGTTAGCGTTTGGTGACATTTATGACATAACATAGCCTGTGAAAGGTTAAGGGAAATGTTTTATATTCACTTTACACCGTGACAAATGTGTGCTTTCAAGAAAATTAAGCCGAGATCAGTTAACATTGCTTGTGTCACAGGGGTCAACTGAATGAGAGCATGCAGGGATTGGACTGGTACCACCACCACCACCACCACCACCACCATTACCCCACAGAACCCCAGCTGTCTGTCCCCTGTGAAAACACACTGGTGTTTACATTCCCATAGGATGACATCGTTGAACACCTGTGCCATGTTTTAGTAAAAAAAGACACTTTGGTCTCTCACCTGCTGTCTGCGTATATAAGCAAAACTTTCTAGCCTTTATAGTTTATCGCAACCAGGCAGCGATAGTTGAATGTTTTGATAACCTGAAAACACACAAGTGAAGATCTGAGGTGATAATGTCACAATGGTTTTAAGCTGTGTGTAGAAGTGTGTGTGGATGTGAGATTTCTTCTCAAAGGTGACCCAGCTTCAAAGGAGAGTTAAAAACAGGGCAGAGCTGGGTAGTTCATGTGACGATTAAGGCTATGTTTGACTAAGTCTCATGATCACTTAACACTCTGATACGTTTTTTTTTTTGTAATATAGCTTTGGATGAAAAAATCATCCTATCCATAGCACACTGACATAATTCTGGGCACCATTTAAAATTACCCCTAATAACTAACAGAGACTGACAGCTAAATTGACTTGCATTTAGCATGTAAATCTTGTAATTTGACTTGCTACTGCTAATGTAAAACCACATACTTTGGTTTCACACTTTACTTAAAAGCATAACACTGACACTGCCAGAGTCAACAACAGGGGGAAAAAAGCTCAGTTTGCAGTTTTTCCATGACATCAGGTCATGGAAGTTACTGTATAGTTAATCATCCAGAATGGTTGTCAGCTAATTGCCAGGATGGCTGGTTAAAACTCACAGGCAAAGGCTAGTGGCTATTATAGGCCTATGTTCATTTAAAATATTGCACAACATATAATCATCTGTGGAAAGGAAGGGTTGTATATTTGTAATGGACGTAATGTAGCCTAACTGCTATTAAATGGCGATCATATGTGCTATTGTTTTTTCTATCATCAATCATTTTCGACCTACTGTGCTGTACAGTAACAGGTTGCCGCTAATTATATTGACTGCAGCCAAAAGAAAAGTGCCTCATAAAGTTTCATTCAATTTGTTCTATAGTTGTCAAAATTATTTATTAAATTTTTTCCCCCAAAAAATGTTCCTCCATTTATCCTTTATCTTATTTTGTTCAGACATGCCCAAACCTCCAGAAGGGGATGTCTTTATCCTTCCAGACGAGTACAAGTTCATCCCCAGGAACAAGAGAGCAGTGCTGATGAAGAACCAGGGCAATCAGAGGCTCAACGTGGAGATGCTGGTGGTGGTGGATCGGAAGATGATGCACAACCACGGCCACGAGAACATTACCACATATGTGCTCACCGTGCTCAATATGGTGAGGGAAAGCCCACTGTCCCACATCCTCGGAGCTGAAAGATTTCATAAGGTTTCATTGGAGTTAAACTAGCTCATTGGGGGGGTCCATCCCTATGTTCCCACAGCCCGATGGTCCCACAGCCCTATGTTCCTGAAATTGGCGATTAGGTTCAGGCTGGCATAACAGCTGGGTGGTTAGGGTTATGGTAAGGGGACAGAGAGAGGTTAGAATAGGAGTAACACACACACACACACAGACACAGACATACGTTTCTCTATTAGTTAGATTACTTAGAACTGTGGGAACATGGGGTGGTGGGAACATAAATCAGTGGGAACATAAACACGCTACCCTCATTAGTCACGTTAGCACCTGGGCTTTCGTTCAGTCTGCCACTTTGGTGCTGACTGTCAAATTCAATTTTAAGTCCCAATACTTTCTGATGCCTCAGTTTTACTTTGTGTCTACGGCTAATTAGCTAATTTTAGCTTGCTAAAATGCTAAACTGAGATAGTAAATATAGTAAATATTGTTCCTGCAATATTTTCATAATGTTACCATTGTCTTTGTTGGCATTTTAGCCTGCTAATGTCAGCGTGAAGCCTCATGCATGACTGGGCTTACGTAGGTTTAGCCTACAGCCTCACAGTGCTGCTAGCATGAATTTTTATAAATAGCCAATATGATGTAGGTGAAGATATGTTTTTTTCTACTAGCTACACCATGTCTTTCAACTTTGTACGAGAATAGAAACTAACAGTGTATCAAAATATATATATTTTTTTTAAATACATCAAAGCCTGATGTTAGTTAGTGGTGGCTTACTTCCTCTAATCAAATGGAGGTCTGGCATGTTATACACTTGCCAAACATTAGGCAGACTTCAAAATTGTTCTGCTTTGTTTTAATATGTATGCCGCATGCAAAGGGTAAACATCAGCACCAACTGATAAAGATTTATTTGAAGTTTTGCATAGTTTAGGTTTTAGTGCTTTGACACCGACTTTATCTGATAGAGCACATCTTAAAACATGAAACTGATATTGTGATGAGATCACAGCGTCTCCTCCCTGGTCCTTCTCAGCTGACCTGCAAGCAAATTCAGTCATGCTCGTTTTGCTACTTAATGACTGACTGACAAATCCAAAGATAATCCGTCTATTTTGAAAACATAGTTCCCTCTAGTAGAAACCCAAGTTGGAGCAGTCACAGCCCGCCTCAGAGGAGTCACCTAAATACAGTATGGAGTTTCACAGAAGACACCCAACCCCCACTACCCACCTGCCAGCTCTCATGGATCTATAAAAGGCTGTTTAATATTGTTGAAAAAAATTCTAATCTGAAATGCTGCTCCAGCTCAGCAGACAGCCAGCAGCAGCAGCAGAGTGGAAAGACTTTAGAAATGTTTTGCCAATACAGATGTAAAAACACACACTGTACATTATATACCGCAAACCACTGACGCTCTATGGAAACTGGTTGTTTCTATTAGCTACTAAGCAGTGCAAACACCGTCATTCAAAATGCAGACTTGTGTTCCACGAGATCTCAGTTAAAATGAGTGGTTTTGATTGCCTCTTTGACCTCAGAATTATCCTCCAATTCAGTAACAAACCACAGCCATGTGTCTTATCATGAGTCAGTTCAGAGAAAGACCAAACATCAGGAACATAAGGAAATAATGAGAGACACGGAGAGAAAAAAGGGCTTAGTTAGTAGTGAGTGGCACCTGAGGTATTCAGTGAGAAACACAGACAGTGGACATGAGCAAACCATCAGGAGTGACTGTCAAAGCCCAAACTGTTATGAGTGATAGTCAGATATCTGAGGCGCTGATCTGGAAACTTTAGTATTGGCTGTCACACTTCATTGATTCCATCAAAACGGGTTGTGTATGTTATTTATTTACAGGAATGTCCAAGTGTGTTGTCCCATACACTTGACAAAGACCTCACTATTTTAGTCTGTGTCTACATGGTCTAATAATGTATTGATCAAAAGCATAATATCAAGACATAAGACGTTGCTAGTAAGCATGGACAGGAGGAATGTACATATGAGTATTATGTTTAGTGTGTGAGCATATCATTTAACTGTTGTCAAAGACACTTTACCTTCTTCCTGCTTAACAAAATGCAAACATTGTCATTTTGATGGGGACTTCAACGAGGTGATTTTACACGAATGAGCGACTTCTGTAAACATCAACTATATGTAATATAATTTGTGTGTGTGCCTTCCAGGTCTCCAGTCTCTTCAAAGACGGTACCATAGGGGGAAACATCAATATAGTGATAGTGGGCCTCGTGCTTCTGGATGAAGAACAGGTGAGCATCTCAAAGCCTGTTAGCATTGTCAGGTGATAACCTCCATTGTTAAAGAGGAACAATGTGTAAAGGGTTGCTTTGCATTCATACGACTAAGGGGACTCCAGGACCACCAATAACTGTGGGTGTCCTTATGTATTGGCTGCACACGTCATGGGGCTTGGGACAAAAAACACACAAAAAAGAAACATTATTTATTTTTATGTGCCTGAAGGTCCAGATCTCTACGGTCTCTAAGGAGATGTTCCCGGGGTCGTCCCAACCACTAAGGACTTTTACAGTGGTTAATTATAGGGTAGACATTTACTTGGATCTCTGCCAGATTTAGGAGGGGAAATTCTCGTGGAGCGGAGGAGATGGGAGGACAGCTCGAGTTCAATAGAAAAAGAGACAGAGGGACAGAAGCAGAAAGAAACAGGTGGGGCACTGTGAGAGGAAAAGAGTCAAGCAGGCCAAGGAGAATGGATTCTAGTTTCCATCCACCTGTGATGTTAATAGATTTCAATCTTCCTTAAGAGGCAATTATCGGCGGGAGGAATGCAAAAAATGCCAAACATGTCCCAGGCGTTTGTCTTCCTAACTGCAACCACTTATTGTATCTGTGTCCCCTCTCAGCATGTTTCCTTTAACATATATATGTCAAAATAGTGTGATAATTGATTGTAAAGACCAGGTTATGATCTAGTGATCCAAAAAGATAAATTGTTCTCATGCTAGGTAAGTTAGAATGGTGGTCTTATGGATATTTGTCTAACTAGAGGGAACGTGACTGCCATTTAAATCCAAAACACTTTGTGCTCACAGCTTCCTTCCATAAAGACAACATTGTCCCACTCTCTGCCTCTTTTTATCTACTTTATCTCACAGGATGGCTTGGTGATCAACCACCATGCCGACCACACACTGAACAGCTTCTGCCACTGGCAGTCTACGCTGGGAGGCAGAGGGGGCCGACACCACGACCACGCCATTCTCCTCACAGGCCTCGACATCTGCTCCTGGAAGAATGAACCATGTGACACTCTTGGTACAATACTGAAATAATTGATTATGTAACTACAAAATGCTTGAAAGTTTAAGTGGGGAAAATATAAGGGATCCAGAGGAAATTCAAGATCGAAAGGAAATATTGTCACATGAATGTCATCCTCCACCTGTTGTGTTTCTCTGGATAGAGCTGTCTCATTCCCTCTTACGGTCTGCCTCTGGGAAGGTGCCCCAGTTCTCTGTCACACGGTGTGACTGAGGGTTGCATCGGCCAAAACAGATGTTGAAAATAATCTGTGTTTTTCAGCCCCACAATATCACACAAAGTCACACAAACTAAAATATTGAGTTAAGGAACGGGTGAAAAACAATTACTGTTATTAGCGCACAAGTAATCGAAAGGACAAATCTGAAACGCATTCACTGTTGTTTATAAAATGCAGAGCTATTGAATATAATTAGCATTATTGCAGATGAAGAAGCACAAGCATATAAGCTTTACATTTTGAAAAAGCTTTCACTTAAATCTCAGATCAATCTAAAAAGTATCCTTCACAGCTATGTCAAACGCACCCAGTCATCGTGACTGAACAACATCTAACCACCTAACAACAGCTTGTTGTGGTAATGACCATGCCGACACATTGTTGTCTTCCACACTGTGAGAAAGAAAAAAGTCTTACATTGTGCATCCCAGAGAAACCCAGAGTGACGCTTACACTCAAACACACATATGGACAAACACGCACTACCTTCACA
Organism: Hyperoplus lanceolatus; assembly: GCA_026929865.2. Classification (NCBI taxonomy): domain Eukaryota; kingdom Metazoa; phylum Chordata; class Actinopteri; order Uranoscopiformes; family Ammodytidae; genus Hyperoplus; species Hyperoplus lanceolatus. The sequence goes on along the minus strand of CM049401.1, from coordinate 13,251,568 downwards.
CCCCAGACTTAAGTTTTGACTTCAAAGTGCTGAAGCTGCCCTAAGCCCAGTTCAAAGGTCTTTGTGTGTGTGTGTGTGTGTGTGTGTGTGTGTGTGTGTGTGTGTGTGTGTGTGTGTGTGTGTCCGTGTGTGTGCTTGCGTGTGTGCGAGCGTGCGTGCGTGCGAGTGTGTGTGCTGTCAAAAAAGTTAGCTCTGACTATGTCCTGAAGGTGCGAGGTAAAATTACCATTAGCGCTACCACATGACACAGTTTATTTGCATTGCTGTTACAGCCCTATGCCTCAATGTTTTCCTCAATATTTCAAAACCAGTATTATGATGTCAATGATCTATGTCTGTGCTGACACAAAAGAGCAACTAAATGACAGTTCTCACAGTCAATGTGCCGGCGTATGTATAATATCATTATTCACATTGCTTTTGTACATGAGCACATTACCTTAGGGGGTTTGCACTTTTTGCCAAATGACTTAAAGCTGTAAAATAACAAAACACAAGGCTAAATTCTCCCTGAAACACTGAGACAAAAACATTAAGGGAGGCCCCCATGGGTATTATCCTTTTTGATTCTGAGCCAGGGGTGCCGTGTGTGCATGTGTGTGTGTGTGTGTGTGTGTGTGTGTGTGTGTGTGTGTGTGTGTGTGTGTGTGTGTGTGTGTGTGTGTGTGTGTGTGTGTGTGTGTGTGGGAGGACGAAAGACGAAAGGAGAATGGGAATAAAGGGAGCTGAATGGTAAAAGGGAGTTTTATAGAGAATGAGGGATATGAGAATGAAGTGAAGACAGCGAAAGAATGTTTTTAAAATGAAGTGAAAAGTAGCAGGGGGATCTGGGAATGCACCCACATAATCCCATACCTTAACATATGGACAGGGTTTAACCCAGTAATGGCATGTTGGATATTTTCTATGCATGCAATCCATTATACTAGGGTGGTTTGTCTGCTTACCACCTATAGGAGAATTAAATTGGTTTTGCACTGATTATGAATTGCAAAGTTAAACACTCACACTGTTGTAAAGTAGGATTAAAGACAGCTTGAAAGCAAATATACTAATCAATTGTTGACCATTTATGTGGACACTGACTGAGTTACAACTGATGAAATATTTGAGCCGTGACCTAACATTAGAAACATTGTGTCACTGGTTTTGCAGGTTTCGCTCCAATTAGTGGGATGTGCAGCAAGTACCGGAGCTGTACCATTAATGAGGACACAGGCCTGGGTCTGGCATTCACCATCGCCCATGAATCCGGACACAAGTAAGGTTTCCCATCCCTCTCATGATAAAATAAGTAAATAAGTGCTGAAATGTACGTCTTTTGGCGGGGTCAACAATTGTTCATGCCCCATCATCCCCCTTCTTTTCTAGTGTGCCTTTACTGTCAGCTTTCCATGTCTGAGTAAGAATGTGTTGAAAAATTAAGCATGAGGTGTATTATAGGTGCATCAATGAATAATCCAATTTTAAAAAATGCTGTATTCTGCTAATGCATGTTTGACCATCCGTTATTTAAAGGAGAAGTAAGTAATATGGTCCTTTTTAGCGAACTTTCTTTCAGTGACTGCAGTTAGCAGTCCCCTACCTCGTCCCTATGATGAGGAATAAGCAACTTCACCTGTTCCGCCATTGTAGCCGATTCAGCTCTGTGCTTTCACAAGCACAGAGACCCGCCTCTTTATAGCACTTTATAGCGTCTCCTGATTGGATAAAAACGAGAGGGATACTCAACATTTTATCTGGCAATTACTGCAAAGCTGAATGACTGGGAGACCTGTGTTATGAACTGTGCATACTGTTTAAGGGATTGCTGTATGAATATAGAGTGAAAAAATATTGCTTACTTCTCCTTTAATACGTACATGACACCATTTCTTTTTAATTCCCCAGTTTTGGAATGGTCCACGATGGTGAAGGGAACGTGTGTAAGAAGTCAGAGGGCAACATCATGTCACCCACATTAGCTGGCCACAATGGCATCTTCTCCTGGTCTGCCTGCAGCCGCCAGTACCTTAGTCGCTTCCTCAAGTAAGCAGCTATATTTACTTACTACTGCAAGGCTTTTGTTGTGGGGAAAAATGCTTAAGGAAATGATTTAAGAAGCCCTTATCATTGACACTGACATGTATGGGTATCACTGCTTAAGAAGAGTATTATTAAGTTTTCAGAACCTAAGTGCTACATCACATCCATATGGCATATTGTTGGGTAATGAGCAAATCCTCATGGCAGGTTTTGTTGAGAGCTCATGCAACAAAGACATTAAGCACTCTGTTCATGAATGAGTTATTAAAACAACAGACCCACTGGCAACAGTCACTTTTAAAATGCACTGTGTTTATATTTTACGGCATGTGTTACTAATAGATTAACATGTGTTGCAAAAACATCATGTCAGCAGCAGATACCACCAGTGCTGCTGGTGTATCTGCATGTTTTGCAAAGGGAGGCTGAGAGGCTAAAATGTATCACTGACAAGGCACTAAGTCAAGTGACCAGGCCCTGCTATTCTCCTGTAAGTGTTGCTTAACAGACTGCACACTGTATGCATTGTGGTGTCAAGGTGAGCTAATGTGTGCAAGGGAGAAAGCTGTGTGTGTGTGTGTGTGTGTGTGTGTGTGTGTGTGTGTGTGTGTGTGTGTGTGTGTGTGTGTGTGTGTGTGTGTGTGTGTGTGTGTGTGTGTGTGTGTGTGTGTGTGTGTGTGTGTGTGTGTGTGTGTGTGTGTGTGTGTGTGTGTGTGTGTGTGTTTGTGCAGCAACAGCATTTTCATGGTCACCCAGGCGAAGGAAACAAGCATCGCAGACATAGCGTCCATGTGTCTGGCTGTGTTTCTATGTGTCTGTGCATGTGTCTGTGTGTGTGTGTGCGCTTGAAACCAGATAACCCAGAGCCAGTGCCTTCCACTAAATTTACCAGTGTGTTAACCGAACTGTCAGGTCTTCTCTCTCGGAGTGGTGGAGACAGACAGTGTATTTCCTCGCTGAGTTATTAGAGCTCGGGTGACCTCACCCTTGTTAGGCCTGTCAGCCTTATATTAAACTCCCATCACCCCCTGAGGCCACGTGGAGGGGATCTCTGCACCACAGAAACAACCAAAGGTCGTCTCCCTGCATAATCGCTGGATGATAGAAAAACGCTGAAATGCTGTACGTTTTCCTAATTGCAATCAACAGAATGTTATGATATTTAAATGTTTTTGGCAAAACGCGTCCTTTTGAGTTAACTGAGACACCTAAATGTCTCTACCTTCATCTGCTTTGTGTCGTGGCAGCCCACAGAGTTTCAATCACAGTAATTTAACATCTACCTCTCCTCAGTAAACTACGACAGAGAGGTCTATGCCAGCACTTTATGTACAGTCAGATGCATTATGTGAGCTCTTTGTCAGGCCTTAAATGGATGGACAACCTTCATGGCAAGGGAAGCACAACCCCCTTAAAAGCAAGTTGACGTTGTTTTTGTGTGGGTGGGCACTGGTGAAACACATCAAAAAGTCAGTGACACATGAAAGTTACAAGACTCTCTTGAGGGCCCACTTTTGTTTCCCAGGATCAGACATGCCCCAAAGGACACAGTTTGGTCTGCTGGCCATCTTATAGCCAGCATCTGAAGGGACATCCCCTGTGTCTTTTGCAGAAGCTCCGGTGTTGTGACATTTTACAAACTATCCTTATTTGTTATTTGACCGAAAGTTAATGAAAGGTACTGAATGTTGCCACTATCAAGTCTGTACCATAAGTATGTAGCTGGAGCCACTTAGTTTAGCTCAACGTAAAAGACAGGCAGCCCGGCCATGTTAAAAGATAGCAAAATCTGCAAACTAGCAGCTATAAAGCTCACCAACACGTCAGTCTCACTTTAGTACACATCTATATTTCAATCACAGTGTAAACAAAACAACAATTTGTTTAATAATATGGGATATGTGCCAGACAATTTCTTAGCCTGAACCAGACAATATGTTCATCTGTGAGCCTTAGAGATGCTGATAAGTGGATTGTGTTGTCTTTGGTCTTAGAAGAGCAGGCTAGCTCTCTTTATGCTGTTGAGCTAAGTTAATCGGCCGACTTCAGCTACCCCGTTCACTGTAGAGTTGAGGGTGGTATCCATCGTCTCAGCCAATAATTTACAAGAAAGCAAATGCTGTGTTTGATGCACCAACCAACCAACCATGGTGACAACACAATACCCAATAATATTTGTCTGGAAGAGATGAGTCAGGAGATCTGCAGGGAATCCTCGAAAATAATGGGTGCTTCTTCTCCTTTATTTTTTTATTTGTTTGTGTAATTATTCATTTGATCCCCAGCTGATGATCATCTTGTGGTCCACATTGCTCACAGCTTTAATTTTGAGAAAGTCATATTTTCCCCTGAGCCTCTTGCAGTGTCATCAGTGAATACAAAAGGCTGTTCTAAAGGCAATCTGTTCCTGGATCTGAGATGGTGCAAATAAGCTGCATGGGTCTTTATGGGAGTAGCTGCCTGCGTGCGTATGTGCATGCTTGCCCACAGGCCCTACTTACTTACTCACTCGCTAGATTTAATGTCTTTTTCAGATTCTTATTATGGGAAGAATGTAGAATATCAGAATAATGCACTTGCAGAACAGGCATTGTTCTCTGTGGACACATAGGAGCAATAAAGCAACAGATGATCTCTCTCTCTCTCTCTCACACACACACTCACACACACACACACACACACACACACACACATACACACACACACATGCATACACACACTCTGCTAAAGCAATCAGGACCACTCACTAGCACAATGACTCCTTCCAACAAATTTTGCCTTTTCATGCTCGTTCCACTATACTTCTGTGTTGTATTCCCATGACTAAAGTGTATAAGCTGTTAAACATCTCTGTAACCAGTGATATCAGTTAACATTGGAAACCCCCCCGCCAGTGTGAGGATATGGGCGATATGGGCAAGGATATTGTTTTAGGTTTGTCATAATTGAGTGTCTGATGCATTAAAACCATTACTCCTTGGGTTTGAGTTGGCAACATGTTATGTCTCCGTGGTAACCCTTTACTGGACTCTCCTAAGAGGGAAACAATGGGACATCCTGGACTGATGCTCTCTGTTGTGGAATGTCTTTGTGCACAGCATGGATGCCTTATATACCAGCTACTGTACCTTACATAAATAAAGCATGGTACCTAATCACACCTCTGTTTGACTGTTTATGTCCGGAAGAACGGTCGTATTTTACCAAAGTTGTTTGAAGATTAATGACAAATTCCGTTTTCCTTTGCTCTCTTATTCCCTGCTTTCCTTTCTCCTCCTGTCCCCTGCTGACCTATTCGCCCCCCTCCCCTCTCATCGCTGCTCTGCTTCTCTTCTCAAATTGTTTCTCCTTTTTCTTCTTTTCTTTCTTGTCTTGTACATGCTCCTTTCTTTGCGTATTTCTCCTTTTCTTTACCTCTTTCTCCATTACTTTTACTCTCCTCTCATCTAGTTCGGCCCAGGCTCTGTGCCTATCAGATGAACCCAGAGCGGTGGAGGAGTACCGTTACCCCGAGAAGCTGCCTGGTGAGCTGTACGACGCAGACACACAGTGTAAATGGCAATTTGGGGAGAAGGCCAAACTCTGCACCCTGGACTTTAAAAAGGTACAAATCCATTCTAAGTCAATTATGCCCTCCCATGCAAATATTTAAAATGAGTTAAGAAATACCGCACGTCTCTGAAGGCTAACAGTACAACCACTCAAACGCGAGTGCTTAATTACACTCAACAAACATATAAACGCAACACTTTTGTTTTTGCTCCCATTTTTCATGAGATGGACTTAAAGATCTAAAATTCATTCCAGAAACACAATTGTACCATTTCTCTCAAACATTGTTCACAAATCTGTCTAAATGTGTGATAATGAGCACTTCTGCTTTGCTGAGATAATCCATCCCACCTCACAGGTGTGCCACATCAAGATGCTGATCTGACATCATGATTAGTGCAGAGGTGTGCTTTAGACTGTCCACAATAAAAGGCCACCTTGAAATGTGCAGTTTTGTCTCACAGCAAAATGCCACAGATGCCACAAGCATTGAGGGAGCGTGCAATTGGCATGCTGACAGCAGGAATGTCAACCAGATCTGTTGCTCGTGCAACTTTGCACAGCCATTGAAGAGGAGTGGACCAACACTCCACCATAAGCCGTCTCCAAAGGCGTTTCAGAGAATATGGCAGTACATCCAACCAGCCTCACAACCGCAGACCACGTGTAACCACACCAGCCCAGGACCTCCACATCCAGCAGGTTCACCTCCAAGATCGTCTGAGACCAGCCACTGAGACAGCTGCTGAAACAATTGGTTTGCATAACCAAACAATTTCTGCACAAACTGTCAGAAACCGTCTCAGGGAAGCTCAACTGCATGCTCGTCGTCCTCATCGGGGTCTTGACCTGACTCCAGCTCGTCGCCGTAACAGACTTGAGTGGGCAAATGCTCACATTCGATGGCGTCTGGCACGTTGGAGAGGTGTTCTCTTCACGGATGAATCTCGGTTTACATTGTTCAGGGCAGATGGCAGACAGCGTGTGTGGCGTCGTGTGGGTGAGCGCTTTGCTGATGTCAATGTTGTGGATCGAGTGGCCCATGGTGGTGGTGGGGTTATGGTGTGGGCAGGCATCTGTTATGGACGAAGAACACAGGTGCATTTAATTGATGGCATTTTGAATGCACAGAGATACCATGATGAGATCCTGAGGCCCATTGTTGTGCCATACATCCATGAACATCACCTCACGTTTCAGCAAGATAATGCACGGCCCTATGTTGCAAGGATCTGCACACAATTCTTGGAAGCTGAAAATGTCCCAGTTCTTGCATGGCCAGCATACTCACTGGACATGTCACCCATTGAGCATGTTTGGGATGTGCTTGACCGGCGTATACGACAGCGTGCACCACTTCACACTAATATCCAGCAACTTCGCACAGCCATTGAAGAGGAGTAGACCAACATTCCACAGGCCCAGAGGCCACAATTGACAATCTGATAAACTCTATGCGAAGAAGATGTGTTGCACTGCATGAGGCAAATGGTGGTCACACCAGATACTGACTGGTTCTGAGTCCCCAGACCCCCAATAAAGCAAAAAAATGCACATTTCAGATTGGCCTTTTATTGTGGACAGTCTAAGGCACACCTGTGCACTAATCATGATGTCAGATCAGCGTCTTGATGTGGCACACCTGTGAGGTGGGATGGATTATCTCAGCAAAGCAGAAGTGCTCACTATCACACATTTAGACAGATGTGTGAACAATGTTTGAGAGAAATGGTAATATTGTGTATCAGGAATGAATTTTAGATCTTTAAGTCCATCTCATGAAAAATGGGAGCAAAAACAAAAGTGTTGCGTTTATATTTTTTGTTGAGTGTAGTTTAAAACAATCTGGTGGCAGTTGCGTCTTAGGAAAAACAGAGAAAGCAATTGAGAGTGCAATGCGAGGGAATGAGGTACAGGGGTGAAAAATGGAAGAATAAAGGAAAGAGGAAGGGAAAGAAGAACTGATTAGGGTTGCGTGCCCTTGTGTGCGTACACACACACACACACACACACACACACACACACACACTCATGCATGCACACTGTACTCTCTCACACACAAAGTAAACAGTGGGGATTATAATGCTGTCCTTTAAATACGCACTGGGATAAATGACTAATTATACACTGGAGTGATGCCAGTGGGAATCTCTTCTTGTCGTTCTCCCATTGTCTCAGTACTACTGATGTTACTGTTTGAGATCTCCTGCATGGGTCCAGATATGGTTTTGGATTACTTCAACGTTGAATGACACAGTAAAGGCATTTTAACTTATTGGTTTATCATGAGACAGGGGCATTTCCTTACTTTTTGCTCTACTTTTGTTCTAATTTCTATAAAAGAATGTGAAGGATACTCAAGTCCACTAAGGGTTGTAAAATCACACAGTCAAGGTTAGATCAACAATTGGGTGAAGCGTTCATCGATCAAACCAGACTCTCCTTTTCAAATTCAATCCATCGATTGATACACGTATACGTGGTGCAGTTGTTGCAGTACAGCAATGAGGTTCTTTTTCTACGGGGGAATTTTTTCATTTTCTCCAAGGGGTTTCTGCAGATTACACCAATTGGCGACTCTAAATTGCCCGTAGCTGTGCATAGTGTGTTGTCTTTCTCTGTGAGATTGACAGAACTGCCAGCAAGCCAAGATTCCTCAAGGTTACTTTTCAGATTTTCCTTTGTATTGAAGAGCATGGTTGAAAAACAGATCTGGGAAAAGAGGCTTTAAAATTGCCAGTTTATTAGAAAACCCATGATATCAGCACATGGTATCCTCCTTAGCCTCCTCATCTTAACGTCAAAATGCTTGTGCATTATATGAGCTCCATTGCAGAATTGCTCCCTCATGATTTTGTTTTGTGGTCTTTGCTCACACACCTGGTAGCAACAAGGTGCACAGTGCCCCAAAAATTCCCCGAGCAACAATCATGCTCAACGTTTTTCCTGACACTTGTTACGTATAAAAACAACACTAAAAGAATAGGCCTCAGCGGTGCAATTCATTGTATAATGAGTTCATATTTCATGAAACTTCTCTGGCTTGCTTTGCGAAGATAAGGTGCCACTGGAGGAGCCAAGTGATACTCTCCGTGGTGTGCATGGTTAGATAGAGTAGGGCTCCCCTAGCAAAAAGTAAAATAATATGTATGGATCCTTTTCCTTTTTTTCCTGTCTCTGTCTCACTCTGTCCATCATCTCGCTGGCTTACTCCTTCCCCTCTCGCACTCCATCTCACACTGCCATTTTGTACTGCTACAAAAGGCACTGAGCAAGCAAAACAGCTGGACAAATAGGCCTTGGGACGCAGTCCATGGTGGCTCTCGGCAGCAGCAGGCCAAGGCCAAGGTGCCTGTCAGCATCTGCAGCGAGTTGTCAAAATCTGATATAGTCATTCAGATAGTAATGGAGTGGACATGTTGAAAAGTAGCAGGACATGTTTCTCAGGCAATGTGAGCAGGGAGAACCACCCTCTGCTCCCATCTGAATCTTTCAGACCACTGCTTAGAAACACTGCCATGGCATCATATAGGTTTGGTAAGGCAATTGTGCCCTTTTAAATGCACATAATAGCATAGCGTTGTAACTTTGTCTTTGTGATTATATCATGTGTGTGTTTCACTTTTTATGACTGTATGATGGGCAAAGGTTGCAAATACAGTAATTGCAGCTTTATCTCATTGCATTCTTGTGTCCTTTCGCTACAGAAACAACTGGCGTGCATTTCAATAATGATTGAGGCGTTGCATTGCCTTTGGGATAATGCCTTACAACAGTTGGACCAAATGTCATGTATTTCTCTTATTTCTTTTCTAAAACGCTGTTATCCTAGCTACTGAAGCATAAATATTTTGGAGTTACAAGTGGGCTGCACACTGATAGCTTGCCAGAAGATCTTTACTCAGACAATCTCCATTTCACCAACTTTCCATCAACATGATTTAAGAGCTCTCTAGTGGCAAAATAACTATGTTATTATGATGTATTGTACTTGTCGTTGCTAGCTTTGTTTACAGCTGTTGTGAAAAAGGACACTGATCTTCCCATTTTGTCAGTTTGGAGCAGGGGAACATGTTATCAGTGCCTTGTAACTCACTCTTTGCCTTTCTCCCACGTTGTTCCAGGATATCTGCAAGGCTCTGTGGTGCCACCGGGTTGGGAGGAAGTGTGAGACCAAGTTCATGCCAGCTGCAGAAGGCTCTGCCTGTGGCCCTGATATGGTGACTTAACACGTGTTTTCATGTGTGTGTGTGTGTGTGTGTGTGTGTGTGTGTGTGAGGGGGGTTGGTGATACGCTTGCGAGCATTGTCACCTCAAGAGTGGCATCCCATGACAGGCATGTGGACCCGTTCACTTGTATTGGGCTTTGTTATCCACCGCCTTTAAGGCAGTTCAAGTGGACATAGCATAGACATTTCCAACAGTTAGCGGGGACTCGCAGCTAGATGGCCTGCCTCTTTCTTTTGTATATCATTAAATGTGTAATTTCCTATATAGTAGATGGATGTACCCTTTAGTCATACCATTACTAAGATAAACTTTGGGCCATGGTTGTCGAAGGACTCAAAATAATGTTGCAGTTAATGCGCCGTAACTTTGTGCTGTTTCAACAAATTAAGACAGCATGTCATGTGCTTGTTGATATTTTTTTTTGTGTTTCTCCTCTACTATTGCCAGTACACTTCTCCATGGCAACATGTGTCCAAATAAATCCACAAATGAAAGGGACCAAACAAGAGCCCCTCACAAAGTTTTTCTTTACAGTTTAGGTGAAGACAAGAAAAGAAAACACAATTCCATAAAGAAAATTTGAATAGACAGCTGTCAGACAGATACCCTGCACACTAAAAAAAACAGACTGAGCTGCACAGGACCAATGAAATAAGTCAATTCAATTCCAGCATGTATATTCATGTTGAGGTATTTTCAGCATGCTGCTTGGTATTGTCAACTGTGTGACATTTAGTAGAAGAGATGTCTCACACGAGCATACTGTAGCTTCCTCTTCCAAGAGATACCACAGACCTCTGAGTGAGTACATTGCACTAGTGTATGATAGCATTGTATAAGGTTAACAGGCTAAATAGATGGAAAACTAAAAAGTACAATAATGAGTGTTTTAGTGGTGTATAGTGCTGATACTTGCACTCACTTTCAAGACAAAAAGCCTTGGACTGACTGACGCTGAGCTTTTAACAGCATCTTTTAACACAGCGATTTGTGTCCCAGTGCAGACCAATAAATGTACTTGTAAGCAAATAGTTTGGATGGACTTTATTATGTCTCAGATGGGGGTTCATTTGAGTGCAGTGTGGATAAAATATCTCTTTCTGATAGAGGTATCTCTCTCAAGTCCCCTATTTTACCTCAGGGAGCGGCTGCAGTTGCTTTGTTGCTGACATGGCAAAAATTGGATTCGGGCCAGAAAGCAATCTGTGCTCTTTATTTATCCTTTGTTTCTTTATGATCTTCTTTCAAGATGATTCTCCCCCAAGGCTCGCTCTCTCATTCACCCTCACTCCCATGACAGCCCCTCAACAACATTTGCCTCTCAATATATTGAACTTGATGGCTTAATCCCGCCCTCTCCCTCCATGGGACAATTAAGTGAACACAAACAATGACAGGCTCACTTAGGAATCCGTGGCACTCAGCCGCAGGGGGAAAACTGAGGGGAAATCAGCTGTTCTAGTTCTTAAGCAGAGGACCACGAGATTAGTTGGTGGGGCATACATTTGCCCTATGTGTGTGTGTGTGTGTGTGTGTGTGTGTGTGTGTGTGTGTGTGTGTGTGTGTGTGTGTGTGTGTGTGTGTGTGTGTGTGTGTGTGTGCTGGCATGAACAAACAGTGAGACGAAGAACAGCTGAATATATGCACCCCTCTATCAATACTACTGCTTGAGCAGGTTGTGTGTGCACAGTGTGTGTTCGTGTGTGCTGGAAAAAGTTCTTGAAATCTCTCCAAGGCAGGCAGTTGAGTATATTGTGACTGATGTCAACTTGACATGTACAAATCCAGTTCAATCCTGTGCCAGGAAACAGCTTGTGACATAATGTTGCTTTAAGTGAGTCTAGATTTCGCACAGTATTCTCACATTGCATGTAGGGATTTTTTGCGGTGAAGAGCGGCTCATTTTGGGACACGTGTCTCTGTTGGTTAATGGCACACAGTAAATGTCTTGATTCAGGCGTATGAGACACGTATGTGTCCTCCGTCAGCTTGCACTCTACACTGCACAAACATATTTAATTGCCATTTAATTTAATGTTCCTCTTCTGCCATGCCTGGCCTTGCCCCATGTAACACATTTGGCAGTGTGAGGTTGGCCCCTGTGCAGAGGGGTGTTTGTATACGAGTAAGTCATTATGAACCCCAATGAAGCTCCTCTCTGTAGGCTGAGAAGAAGCAGCTGGTTTTTATTTAATATGTCATGTTGGCGTGCTTCCTGGCTCTCTGCCTACTCTGAGTTAGCAGTGATTATATATAAAGGGGAATTTGGCTTGTTTATCATGGAAATTGCATAACAACAACCTATTTCAACAATTAGGTAGACACCTGATATGAATATGAATAAATGACTCACCCTTACAGTTGATTTTCACTGGAAAGAAGTTAGATTAACTGGCAATTATGTATTACTTTTTCTCAGAACTACAATATTTTAAAGATGGTCAGATATGAAAAAATTATATATATATATTGATTTGTCAATTATGGGGGAAACAGCTTTTCAACCTGATTTATGTTTCTGTGATTTATGTTTTTTAACATTTACCTTTGCAGCTTTTAGAATTGGAATGCTGTAATAAAGCTAAGCGTAAATACAGTATAAGGGCAACATGAGACCCATTCATGGCTGCGCAAAACAACGGTGAGAGCATTATTTCACTAAAGGAGATTATCGCTGTCAGGTATGAGACGGTTTTTCCACATTTCGTGGTGTTTTGCTTAGCCCTGTTAATTCTAGCTGATGACAGCTCAAGGTAAAGACTGTCCGAGACGCCGCACGACTGGAGTTTCACTGATAGATTGTGAGTATGTAACCAGGTACTGGAGCATGACCCTTTTGACAGCAGTTAAAACCTTAAAGCTATATCTTAAAGAGCTCTTCTATGCTCTGACAGGGAGTCATCATAAAGAAGATAAAGGGCAGGGTCCACTGGGAAGTCTGACTGTCTTTGACACAGTCATGACACTTTGCTGTTTGCCTCTGTGAGCCTCCCTTTCTTCTGCCTTGCCTTTCCCCTACTCACGCTCACTCTCTCTTTCTCTTTCTCCTTCTCTCTCTCTCTCTCTCTCTCTCTTTCTTTCTCCAGTGGTGTCGCAGGGGCCAATGTGTGAAACAGGGTGACGAGGGTCCGAGGCCCCAGCATGGCCAGTGGTCAGAGTGGTCGTCCTGGTCTGCCTGCTCGCGAAGCTGTGAGAGTGGTGTCACCCATCGAGAGAGGCAGTGCACCAACCCCAGGTAGAGACAATATTAGACCCGAACAAACAATCGCTTAGCACCAAATAAAATCACCACTGGTTTGAATTAACTGGTGAATTTAAGAGGTGCGGATAAGGAAGCGTGTTGTGCTTGGGGAAAGAGCCAGGGTGACTTATAATTCTCCCAGCGTTCAGTATTTATGGAAAGCTAAGTTAACCACCTCCTGGCTCTTTAGCTTCATTATTAATGCACAGACGTGAGATTGATATCAATCTTCTGATTTAACTATCGGCAAGAAAGGATTATTTTCCCAAAATGCCTAACTTTTCCTCAAATAAAACTGTCAACACTGACTGCATTCGAGTATTATTCTCAAACACATGTTCGCATTTTCTATACTGCGGTGACTTTTTGCAGATGTGCACTTACACCAAATGGATAACAAGTAAACCATTACAAGCTGTTCATAATATGCAATTGAAGAGATAAAAACAAGGGTCTAAAAACTTATTCCAATGTTTTTGTTACCTACCTGAGCAACAGTATTGGAATCACGTCGAAAAAATAAAAACTGTAGCCATTCCTTACCGTAATTTGCAGGATAAACTGAAGAATTGTCGAGGTTTTATGTTTTGTTATGGTGGCAGTCCACGGTGTTTGCGATTGTTCGACTGGAGGCCAAGAGTATATTATGACACGTGAAGGTAACTGACATGGTCCCGTCGCGTCATCACTTATCTGCTCACTTAGTCGCCAACTCATCAGTCACTCAGGATTATTTGTTCGGCCAGTCAGTGAGGAGGCCCGCTAATGCCAAGATACTGACGAGTGGCGGGCTAAATGAGACGGATTGATGAGGAGAAATGGTGAGAGAAGGGGGGGTGGAAGTATGGAGGAAAGACAAAGACAGGCAAGAGGAAAGAGGGAGAGAAAGGAGGGGTAGGAGATATGACAGAGAAGGGATTTATAAAGGGGGAAAGATGAAATGCAGAGATATAAAGGAAGAGATAAGTGACAATGTGATTAGAAGGCTTACAAAAGGTTTAATTGTTCCGTTGAGGTGATATTAAAAGGAACATAGCCCTGGGATATGCACATGTGGTTGGAGCAGCCTTCACAGACACAGAACCACATACACAGTCTAGCATACTCAGCAGAGTAGATACAGTCCCCTCCATAAGTATCAGAACAGTGAGACCAATTCCTTTATTTTTGCTGTAGACTGGAAACATTTGGGTTTGACACCAAAATATGAATATGAGACAATAGATCATCATTTAAGCTTTCATTTCCAGGTATTTACATCTGGAACTGATAATATAGCATTTTTTGTAAAAGAACACCACATTTTTAGAAGAGCAAAAGTATTGGAACAGATAGACTTAAAATAAATTAAAGTGAATAAGACTTAATATTTTGTTGCAAATCCTTCGCTTGCAATAATTGCATCAAGCCTGTGTCCCATTGACATCACAAAACCTTTGCATTCTTCTTTTGTGATGCTTTTCCAGGCTTTCGCCGCAGCCTCATTCAGTTGCTGTCTGTTTTGGGGGGTTACTCTCTTCACTCTCCTCTTTAGCAGGGAAAATGCATGCTCTATAGGATTTAAGTCTGGAGATTGACTTGGCCAGTCTGAAACTTTCCATTGCTTGCCCCTGATGAACTTATTTGTTGTTTTTGCAGTTTTTTTCGGATCATTATCCTGCTGCATGATGAAGGATCTTCCAATCAGTTTGGTTGCATCTTTCTTTAAATTGGCAGACATAATGTTTCTGTAGACTTCTGAGTTCATTTTGCTGTTGCCATCATGTGTTACTGTGTTGTTGTCAAAATGCACCTTTACCAAAGTGATAGAAAAGGCTAAAGTTTGGAGAAAGAAAGGATCTGCTCATGACCCCAAACATACAAGCTCATCTGTGAAACACGGTGGAGGCCATGTCATGGCATGAATTCTTCTCGGATGGGCTCATTAATCTTCATTGATGATAATAATAAATAATAATGGATTGGATTTATATAGCGCTTTTCAAGGCACTCAAAGCACTTAACAGGGTTCCAGATTCCATTCATTCACACACAGTCATACTGGTGGTGGTAAACTACGATAGTAACACATGATGGCAACACTAAATGAACTCAGAAGTTTACACAAAAATGTTTTCTGCCAATTTAAAGTAAGATGCAACCAAAGATTGGAAGATCCTTCATCATGCAGCAAGATAATGACCCAAAACACACTGCAAAAACAACAAAGGAGTTAATCAGGATCAAGAGATTTAAGGTTTTAGACTGCCCAAGTCAATCTCCAGACTTAAACCCTATAGAGCAAGCATTTTACCTGCTAAAGAAGAGACTGAAGAGAGTAAACAAACAGCAACTGAATAAGGCTGCGGTGAAAGCCTGGAAATGCTTCACAAAAGAAGAATGCAAAAGTTTTGTGATGTCAATGGGTCACAGGCTTGATACAGTTATTGCAAGTGAAGGATTTGCAACAAAATATTAGATCGTATTCACTTAGATTTATTTTAAGTCTTTCTGTTCCAATACTTTTGCTCACCTAAAAATGTGGTGTTCTTTTACAAATAATGATATCTTCTCAGTTGTGTATCAGATCCAGATGTGAATACCTGGAAATGAAAGCTGAAAAGTTGATCTATTGTCTCATATTCATATGTTGGTGTCAAACCCAAATATTTCCAGTCTACAGCAAAAATAAAGGAATTGGCCTCACTGTTCCGATACTTATGGATGGGGACTGTATGTAGTGGATTTGTAATTGAACACACTTTTTGTTCACTCAGATCAAATGCAACACAAGTTTTCTTCTTCCTCGCAAATGTAAGTTAATGCATTACAATCCGGTGTTACCTGTAAGTGTTACATCTCATCACTCACACACACATGCACACACACAAGCACACACGCGCGACACACACACACACACACACACACACACACACACACACACACACACACACACACACACACACACACACACATATACACACATCCTTCTAGTCCTAGACCATGAATGCATCAGACTAAAACCAGGACTATTTGAAATTCACGTCCAGAGTATACAGGCTTACATGAAGCATTTAGGTTTGCCTAGAAGAAATGTATAAAAAATTAAGAATCTTATTAGAACTGGGAAGGTGTCCAATTCGATGGCTTATGATATGACATAACATTACCACAACTAACCATTGCAACGTGCAGTTTTTGTGAAACTGTGGATGTATGAGCTAACAACAGCCTCATATCTTATAATATACACAGGAGAAAAAGGACAAAGGTTTACTTAAAGTAACATTAACTCAAATAATTATATTGAAATACTGTATACTATTAAAAGATTATGCCAAAACTACAGGGCTTTTGTAATGTTGACACTTTTCAATCCTTCTCTGCAGGCCTGCATACGGAGGGAAGTTCTGTGAGGGCTCCTCCAGGTCGTACAAACTTTGCCACACTGAGGATTGTCCCTCAAACGCCATCGACTACAGAGCACAGCAGTGTGCCGAGTTCAACAGCAAACAGTTCCGAGGATGGTACTACACCTGGAGGCCCTACACAAGAGTGGATGGTGAGGCAGTTGTCGTTTTGTTTAAGTCAGGAAAAATCTGAGAATATAAAAGAGAACTTTAAGGGGGAGGATATTACGAGATAGACATGTCATGGTAGTAAACATTGTTCTCCGCGGTTATTTTCCTCCCAGATCAAGATGTATGTAAACTGTACTGCTTCGCTGAAGGCTATGACTTCTTCTTTGCCCTGGCCAGCAAAGTTAAGGATGGGACACTCTGCTCCCAGGACAGTTCCAACGTCTGCATTGACGGACTGTGTGAGGTAATCATTTAAACTGTCAAGCAGCAAGAAATCAACATGCTTTGGTTGAAGAAGGATTTCAAAGCATTAAGAGTTAGTGCTTGAAGTTTTTTTTTAAAGATGATCCGATATAATCTGTAAATGAAGGATGGTGGTTTTCAATTGTTGTCATTTATTTCACAGTGTTAGGGGATGTCGCATTTTACGTATATCTAACCTATTTTTCTCCCGCAGAGAGTTGGCTGTGATCGCATTTTGGGCTCCACAGCCGTTCCTGATGCATGTGGGGTTTGTAAGGGAGACAACTCCACATGCAAGATCTACAAAGGACAGTACACCAAGCAGCACTATACAAATCGTAAGTCATGGTAGTTCACTTGTTCACTTTATTGGTTGCAGTGGTTTCATTTGAGGCATTGAAACTGCATTTTCCTTCTTTTCCTATCCTCTCATAGTTCACTTAGACAATATGTATGGCCAATCATTAATATGTTTTGTTTCTGATTCAGTTAGGATGGTACTGGAGCCTGTGAAGCTTAACATTTCCTACTCTGTTTCAGAGTACTATGGGGTGGTGACCATCCCAGCCGGGGCTCGGAGCATCCGTGTGATGGAACTGAATACGTCCAGCTCCTACCTGGCTGTCAGGGACTCCCAGAGACGCTACCACCTGAATGGACACTGGACGGTGGACTGGCCTGGCAGACACCCCATTGCTGGAGCAATTTTTGAATACAAGAGACCTTATAACAGACCAGAGAGCCTCATGTCAACGGGCCCCACCAATGATACACTGGTCATAGAGGTGAGGAATCAGCAGACACAGAAGATATTGCTTTGAATTATGTCATTTAACACCGCAACAAATGTTTATGGATTCACTTTCTTAACTTATCTCAAATACTTACAGCTTTATATTAGTTCATATTTATTTTGCCCTTCATTTAATTTTTTTTCATCTTTCTAACTTGTCTTGTAGATATTGCTGCAGGGCTGGAACCCAGGGGTACGCTGGGAATACACGCTGAAGAAAGCCGATGAGAAACGAAATAACATCAAACACAATTATACATGGGCCATCATACGCTCCCAATGCTCGGCAACTTGTGCCGGAGGTAAGTGTAAACATGAATGACAAACAATGCTTTTCAGTCATGTTACCACATTACGCTTGGGCTTTGAATAAAATCAAAATGTGGGGGCGCCCTTAGCTCAATTGGTAGGGCGCCCCCCCCCCCGGGCCGGGCCCAGCAGCAGACCCGGGTTCGATTCCCGCCCGCAGTCGTTCTCTGCATGTCACTCCCCTCTCTGCCCCATTTCACCTCTGTCTCTCTCCACTGTCAATAAAAGCATAACAGTGGCAAAAAAAAATACCTTAAAAAAATATATATGTTTTTTTAAACTGAGATGATAGAATTGTCCGAAGTGCAGTATAGTCCTGTTTTTTTTTTATATTTTGTGCAATTAGCTGTTGGTAAAAAGAAGTGCAATTATTTTTGTGTTTAAGTATAAAGATTTCATAGTTTGTGTAGTGGACGAAAAAGGACTGATTTTTTTCAAATATTCAATCTGGGTCAGCCTTCAGTCTGACCCAGATTGAATCTCCCAGTCACAGTCTGACCTCCCTGATCTATAATAAGGCTTTAAGCTGCAGGTTAAAGAGAGAGGGGCGCGTTCCCATAATTACTGAGGGGTCATTGGTAGCTCTTGTTTAGGACTGGTTGGACCTCTTCTTGTTTCACTGGAAACCTGCCATTACATGTACACACGCAAATAAGGCAAGCAAGCGCACACACGCATGGCTTCGACCAGTGGCCCAGTACTATAGTAAACACACACACACACACACACACACACACTCTTGTCCACTGACCTCTAACCTACAACAATCTTTGCATGTGTGTTTGTGTTTGTGTTTGTGTGTGTGTTTGTGTGTGTGTGTGTGTGTGTGTGTGTGTGTGTGTGTGTGTGTGTGTGTGTGTGTGTGTGTGTGTGTGTGTGTGTGTGTGTGTGTGTGTGTGTGTGTGTGTGTGTGTGTGTGTGTGTTTGTGTGTGCGCACACTTGCTTGCTTTCATGAGTGTGAACAAAGCCCCTAGTGTAGAGTTCCTATTGATTGACACTGCAGGTTAAAGTTCCCCACCCTGGTCTGTTGTGGTCTACCCTAACCACCTCCACCTCTTTGTGTCCTGATTGTAGGCCATGATGGGTTGGGGTCATTTGCTTTATTAAAGAGTGTGACTGACTAACTGGCCTGCATGAGTTGAGATGTGCAGATTGACCATGCCTAAGGCCAAATACCAACCTGACCTGTTAAGCTGGGATTCAGGTTTCACATGATTCAAACAGCAGTCTCACAGTCAAACATTATCTGTCTCAAATATTCACATATTACAGGTGGTCTGTATCATTTAGGCCTACAAATGTCTGAATGTATCCTGACAAGCAGCTCGACACAACATGACTGAAACAACAATGTTTTATTTTTTTTGTAAGATTCAAATAACTTATTTTCTCAAGCTGCTTTTTAAGCTCAATAACATGGGTGCTTTTCTACATATTTGCCAATAATATATAGTCCCCGTCTCATTAACTATTTAATCCAGCAAAGTAATGTCTGGCATGTAAGCATGCAGTTTTGTTTTACTGTTTTTGTAACCAAGAGGTAAACGGAAAGGAATGTAACTCAAAATGAAAATGATCCTTGCTCGGAGATGTGCCTAAGCTTGACATATTGGTGTATTCCCCATACAGGCCAGATGAACACCAAGTCGGCATGCTACAAAGACCTGAGAGCACAGGTGAACACATCCTACTGCAATCCCAGATCACGACCAGCTACCGGAGTGATGCCCTGCAATACCCAACCATGTCCTGCCAGGTCAGACCCTCTGTTTTTTTAATCTCTTGTTTTCTAGTCATAGTGATGGTGGTATGGGATGCGAATGCATTTACTGTAGTTTGATCATGGATGTAATGAGTTCTCCAGTGCGACTGGTTCGGTTCTGAGCCAAGCAAGCGGCATGCTTTGAATTAAATAACACATCTCAACAACTACTGGATGGATTCCCACAAAATCTGTTACAGACATTTATGTTCCCCTAAGAGTGATTTGTTAACACTTTGGCCAATCCCAGACTTTCAATCCAGTTTCATCAGAAGGTCAAAATTAAACATTAAATCATTTGTCCATTGCTTTTGTTCATAAAAAAAATTGTCAGCAAAACAGGTTTGCTTTGCCTGAAGTGCTTTTTAGCAAATCTTTTAACTTTAACTTAAATATGGTAACCATTGTAACTTCTTAACATCAGTATGTTAACATTCTTACATTAGTAGCCGCACAAAGCCGCCAGCTGCAGACCCTTGTTATTAAGATTGGAGTGTCAGTTATTTAAATATCACAACTCATTCAGTTCAAAATTAAGTAACGTCACTCATAATCTTTGGCTTTAAACATTTGTGAATGACCTCATCAACATATCTACGCTCTCAGTCTGGAAATCATTAAAACATTTGGTATGTGAACGGTGCAGACGTTTCTTCATATTTTCCAAATACATACTTTCAGATGAAAAATGAGTGAGTATTTGGCCCTCGTAGACTTCTAGACTTGAGGGTATTTCAATTATTCAATTGTTAAATTGACGTACCCAGGAAGCGCTATTGATTGTACTCTCGGCTATGTGACAGCCTAAAACATTGTTGGCTGTAACAGCTCGACATTCTGTACATGCATGTTCATGTCTGGATCTTGAAGAGACAGCTTAGGGGGCCACCAGCGGAATGAATTGATACAGTTATTCAAGCTCAACATGCTACTGAAGAACTGATCTTGTGTCTGGCATTGTAAGGATTTTCTCTTCTCTGTCTTAGCACCCTTTTCTCTCTGTCTCTTCTTTCTATCTCTGCTCCTACTTCACTATTTGGACATTGCTCTCTTGTCTTCCTACCTTCTGTCCTTTTCTCCTTCCTCCTCCCTCACGCCTCCTGACCGCCATGTGTTATTGGTCTACAACACCTACACATCTGTTCTGCGATTCCTTCACATGCAGTGTCAAAATGAGGTGTTTATTGGTTTCGTCAACTCCTCTGAACTTCCCACTCCATCTACTCATGATAAAGCCAAATGAAGGGTGTCATGCAGCGCTGACTGTACTCTCCACCCTTTTCCCAGCCCAGTAACACACCTGTTCTGTGATGATGACATTTTCCTCTCATCTCATGAAAAAAATTAAGCACATTTTGGCCAAAATGTACGTGCGAAACACTGGGAGGAAGGGGAGGTTCCTCTGGATATTCTGTTTGTGTCTTCAACCAGTTCAGTATGATACCTCACCAACTGTCAGGAACGGTTTTCCTCTGTGTTTGTTCAACACGGCAGGCCAAGGACTTGTAAAGCTTTTGACATGTGGGACCGAAGCTCATTACAAAAGGATAGTTCTGGCCATATCAAGGCCCACAGGGGACATTCCTTTTGAATGTGTAGTTTAGGAAACACTGCTGTATACAAATGGCACTTCCAGCTTCATTTATTTATTTATCATTTATTTATTTCCCACAGTGGAGCACTAAAAACAAGCTCAAGATGAATGTGTGGTTGGGTAGTAAAAGTTATAATATGTTGAGGTTCACCTACATTTTGATATAGCCGGCAGGGCTTTTTGATGTTGTATAATGCCACTGTTGTTACTTGGCTGGCACCAGCATTTTATGATGTACAGTGATACCATGAGAGTGGTCGCAAGACCCGCTTACGGTTTGGTGGTTTCAGGGTGTGGTTCTGTCAGATATTGGCTATCCGTAGTTTGTGCGGTCACTGTCTGTACCTCTGACACACAGGACCAAGCTAGTGGATCCAACATCAGTCAACGTGGTCCAATGCTGCGAACATCATCATAGGGAGTGGTGCGACCGTTGACATACAAGACATGTATGAACCCACGCACATAGAGACACACACACACAGGGGAAATGTCCCTCCCTTGTCTGTGCAGCTCTGGAAAGTGTCATGAAGGGTAAAACCCTGGCCAGAAAACCAATCAGTGGAAGATGCTCTTGGGATAACGCTGCTGCTTTTAACAAGGGGGAAGATGAGATTTTGTAGATGTAGATTTTTTTGAAGACATAGTGCACTGAATATACACAACAGTAATACAGTGTTGAACAATATGTATTTATATTTAAGCCTATATGTTTTTTAAGGTACACATTGTAGAGCGGAAGCAATGGGTCTAGTAACCACAGAACCTCTAAATACCAATCTAATCTGTGCAGTGACCAACTGAGAAGCAGTCTGTCATTCCCACAGCAGCTGTGTCTGAGGTATTACTTCCTCGGAGTGCATTCTTCTGCATGTGGAGTTGGAATAATCATTCCTAAGATATCACGCAAACCTGATCTCTTGGGCCTACGCAACTTATACAAGAAAAGGTTACCAGCACAGGAAACAGAAAAGATGCCAAATGAGTTACTTCTCCCATGGCTACCAGTGCAAACTAGCAGTAGGGAAACAAGTCAACATCCTCACCAGTTGATGATCCATGTAGAAGGTTTTAGAGAGCTACTAAGTATTATAACGAATATAATGTATTACTTTTGCACAAGCAAGATAGAGTGTAATATAATATTACGTGATATTGTTATTATTTTGCACTAGAAGAGAAAAAGCCATACGGATGATGATTAATATCCATGTGTTTTGTGAAAATAACGATATCAGAGATGATGAATTTGGCTGGGGTTACTGGCCTGATGTAGTATCTACCACCTTCCATACAGTGGTGGAAATAAACAAGTGGTGTGCTATTGTTAGTTTTTTTTACTGAACATGTAACCCGACAAAATAAATTTAGTATGAAATTCTCCATGACTTTTGACATAACAATGCATCTAAGCTAAATGTTTTTGGCTTTGAAAAGGCTAGAAAGAGACAGCCTCTCCAGACAATTTGAATACATAAGTGTCTTTCTTATTACCACCCCAACACATAAAATGTGTGGACTGGAGAAATTCAAAAGCTTTACAGGCTTGCCATGCTTAGTTACTGTTGCTAAGCTATAATTGGACAATCAGTGTTTTAGTGGAGGGGTGTGGGAAATGTGGTTGTCAATTATTGTATACTTTGTTTCAAGTTATCAATATAACCTCTGGTAATTAATTATATAGTAAGTGTGTATGTCCTGGTTCAGTACAACCATACAATATTTTTCCAACTGCAAACTAAATGGAGAAAATCCATAACTGCACTATTAAGTGCAAAGGTGACAAATACCACTCAAAAGCTTTTTTGCTATATAGATGCAGAGTAGTTGTAGAGCGGGGAGCCTCAACCAGGATTACTACTGCACAGCTCAAGCACAGTCACAGTCGAATAATAACAATACATCGTATTTTATATAGCGTTTTAATTGAAACTCAAAGTAATGCCTGTCTCCCAAGAAGTAACAACAGCATTTATCCGGGGGCAGCTGCTGTTGAGGCATCAATTCCTCTGTGCCACTCTTCTGAGCGTTCCCCGCTCTTGGCAATGGTTTGAAATATCAGCCAAATTCTTGCAAATGAAGTGGACACTGCTGACAAGTTGTGCCTTGATTTACAAGCAGACAGGGGTTTAGTTGATACGCTGATCTCATCTTTGTTGGTGTTGTCCAGAGAAATTCTGTTGTATTGTGTCCAAATGTGACTTTGTCTCCGGCGGGTAAAACTGTTTTGTTGTGCAGTGGCCAACCCAAGCCTTTTAAAATATGTTGAGAACTCTCATCTTGTTCTCAGTGTTATAAGGCAATGCCTGAGTAAGGCACAATACAGCATTGTTGGATCTGGACATCAGTACCTCTAATATTATGAGTTACTTTCTACTGTAGTGTTTGATAAATGGCTGTAAATGCAACATAATGTGAAAGTTATTTTTGATGTTCAAGGATCTGTGGAACAGGGTTTTTTTGTATTTGAGTCACAGTTTTTGTATCCATAAAATAACATATACAGGAAACATGCAGTAATGGTTTATGATGCTGTTGTTGCCACCATCATGTTGCCAAGGGCAGACTAACTGCTGTCTCGTTCTCTCTCACACACACACACACACACACAAATCACACACACACACACACACACACACACACACACACACACACACACACACACATACAGGAAGACGACAGGGCAGGGCAGGGATAGTGGTGGTGTCTGATTACCAACCAAGTTCACTCCCACCCAACTGTCTCACCCTCTCATCAATTGTAGACTACCAAGGAACAATTTTAAGTGTCCCCTCTTCACCCCACCCAATGGACACTGCAACCTAAACATCTCTTCCCCTCTCTCTTTTGTTCTGGATTCTTGTCTTTGAAATCTGGCATCATGAAGTCATCTCTTTTTTAATCCATGTCCCAACACCTGCTCAATAAAAGTCGCGGTTTAAAAAATATTTTCTCACAGTATTTTCTAGGACACCAATATTATGTAATGAGCACTGAAATCATGGAATCCCAGTTACGTTACCATTTTGCTGATGTTTTGTAGTAACCAACATCTGCTCAAAAAGGGGGACTTTCCTCTGCATAGCAGTGTCAGTGGCTGAATATTTCCTTCTCGCTAAGTTTTGTGTTGTCTTGGAACAGGTATCGTAGGAAAATCCTGCATGATGACCACAGAGTTGTCTCATATTCACCGACATAAAGAACCAATGGTGTTGACAGAAAATAAATATATAAAGTCGTCATGAAAGTAAGCTGTGTCCTCCAGAGCTTTGTTAGGTCAAATGTTTTAAGTAATGACATGCTTGTGGTTCCTTTTATTCTGATGGCATTACTGCTTTTACTGCTATTTCAAAGAAAAATGGTGCTGTGATCACAGCGCACCACTGTCAGCCAGATAATTCTCAACCAGGCTGGAAATGCCTGCACTCATAGAGTTGTGAGGCACTTTGGATAAAGTGACCACCAAATGTAATGTTATGGCTTTCACTGTACTCCACCTACAGTCCATGACTATAGGGTTGTATTGGGGTAATTACTGTTACTAAGGATGTGTTTACTAAAAACAACACAACATGTTTTAGTTACTTTATAATGTGGAATATCAAAGCTCAGCGAAGCAAACACATGTTAACTAATTGGAAGCTTCACTTCCCACTTGTCCACTGATAAGATGACACAGCCTGTGTCCAGTAAAATGTTCCTTTATGTAAATATTTCAGCTCTATGGTTAAACGGACGTAATTCACAAATGCAGTCAGTCAAAGTACAAGGTCCAACTTCCTTGTTGTTTTCGAAGCTTTTAGCCCCATCTTGTGGCCTCATACAGCAGATGGAGTTGCTCAGTTACCAACCCATGGTTTAGAATTTATCACCCAACTAACGTGTTGAATTTCAGTAGCTTTAAAACAATGCATCAATATAAAATGCATTTTGACCTGTCAAACACATTGTGTTGCTCGCAAACAGAGCCATGGTCAATACTTTTGTTCCACCTGCTGCTTTCTCTGGTCAATTTGTTCGCTTACTGTACACAACTGAAACACGCGTGAAAAGAAAAATGTATGTTATTGACATTGGTATTTCAATGAAATTTCAAGATGGCTATAAAATTGATGTGGGTTGATGAATATGAAATCATTGTATTTGTCAAGGTGAGTGTGACATTGTTTTTGTCCTCCAGAGGGGTCATGAGGGATACATTTGGAAACTACTGACTAGTACATTCACTTAGTGTATACAACTTTGTGACCTCCTGTGGGAATAAATGACGACACTGCTAAAAATAAAGAAGCTAATATTTCACCGTAAAATATGGCATGTTCATATTTATTAACTCATTGAGTGTCAGTTGTACTTTGAAACAAGACTAACTGAATGGTCTGACAGTTATATCTTTTCAGCCTTGTTCAAGTTCCAACAAGTATTGTTGTAGATGCGCTTCTTGCCATCAACCCCAGGAAGTACATGGGAGAGGACAATTTGGACCCATTTTCAATAAATCTTTCTGCACTTATCATATCAAAACAAATAACCCATATTTTTAATCTTTCCATCTCCTCTGGTATTGTTCCTAAAGTCTGGAAAAAAGCTCACGTCATTCCATTACATAAAGGGGGTGACAAAAGTGATCTCAATAATTACAGGCCAATTTCCAAACTCCCATGCCTGGCAAAAATTCTAGAATCAGTCATTAATACTCAGTTGAAAACCTTTTTATCCAGTGCTTCCATTTTGAGTCCATTTCAATCTGGTTTTAGGGCAGGCCACAGTACCGTATCTGCTGTCACTTTGGTCTTAGACAACATTGTTCCAGCTATCGATAAAAAAATGCACTGTGCAGCACTTTTTGTTGATCTGTCAAAAGCTTTTGATACTTTAGATCACCATTTGCTTTTAGAGAGGCTGCATGAAATTGGTTTTGATTATTCTTCATGTAGCTGGTTTAGGGACTATCTCTCTGATAGACAGCAGTCAGTAAAACTGGGAAGCTACCACACTGAGTTTTTAACAGTTACAAATGGTGTTCCGCAGGGCTCAATTTTAGGTCCTGTCCTATTCACAATTTACATCAATAACATTGTTTCATCACTACAAAACTGCCATGCCCATTTGTATGCGGACGACACTGTACTGTATTGCATTTCTGATTCAGTGCAACAATCTGTTCAGAACCTACAGAGCTCTTTTAACACCCTGCAGAACTGTCTAGTGGATCTCAGGCTTGTCCTTAATACAGACAAAACAAAATATATGTGTTTTTCCAGAGCAAGAATTACACATGTTAATGATCTTATTATTCACACAAATAATGGATCTCATATTGAAAGAGTCACTGAATATAAATATCTTGCCATCTGGATAGATGAAAAACTCTCTTTTACATTTCACATAAAAAATCTTGCCTGTCGTCTGCGACAAAAGATTGGATATTTTTATAGGAATAAAGCCACCTTCCCGTTGTTCAGTAGGAAAAGGATTATTGAAGCAGTTTTTATGTCTGTCCTTGATTACGGTGATGTGGTTTATCGGCATGCATCTCGTTCATGCCTTAAACTCCTAGACTCTGTATTTCACTCTGCTTTGAGATGCATTACATGAGATGCTTATGATACACACCATTGTGTTTTATATGAAAAGGTTGGAAAGGTTGGGTGGTCCTCCCTTAAGGAGAGACGTGATGCACATTGGCATATTTTTATATATAAAGCTCTGACTGGAAAGCTACCACTCTATTTGACAGAAATGCTGCTTATTTCAGATGGGCTTTATCAAACCCGCTCAACTGACATGCTCATGTTATATGTTCCCTATGCCCGGGTCTGAGCTTGGTAAAACCGCTTTTAGCCATAGTGCCCCTGACTCCTGGAACAGCCTACAACATACAATTAAAATAAATACACTCATAACTGTTAACCAATTTAAAATTATTATTTTGAATCAGCCCCTCTACACTTGTAACTGTTTTAATTAGGCTATTGTCTCTTTCAATTGATCTGAATGTTTTAAATTGTTGTTGTCTGTGTGTGTGTGTGTGTAAACTTGTTATGTATTCTCATTGTATATTGTGTATCTGTACAAACTCGACGTCATTGTAAAAGAGGGTCTCCCCTCAATTGATCTTTCGAGGTTAAATAAAGGAAAATAAAATAATAAATAATTATACCCTTGAATAAATCAGATAACACAAAAGAACATATTACTACACACATGTGCGTATGTAAAGTAAATTCATGTTATGTATTATGTTTCTATGCCACGCTCACAGTGGGAAATGTAATGATGTTCCTATTGGTAGGCCTAAGTGGAATCCCAGTGGATTCAGGAAAAGAGGACTTCAGGAAACTCTTGCTCAGTGGTTGTGGGTTTGTGCTGAGAATTATGTGTGTGTGTGATCCAGCATCAAGAGACAGTGACTGTTTCATTTCCACTTTTCAGTCAGTACTTAACTGCTTACTCATCCATAAGGATACTGTAGGTACAACAGATGCTTCATTTCCCCCTGCAACTTCTAAACACATACACCCATTGTTTCTGTTTCCCTCTGTCTCTCAACGTCTCTCTGAATCAGTGAAGCCTGAGGTCGGATGTGAGACCGGATGTCCCACCTCTTATCTGCTCACAAACAAACACACACACACACACACACACACACACACACACACACACACACACACACACACACACACACACACACACACACACATACACAGACACACTACACAGAGCAACGACTCCAGTGTCCATTACCCAGATGGCTTGAGGCTCAGCCACAAACATAACCCTAATGACCTGGAGACTTTGATGTGACGTCTTTCTTCTCCGTGACCTGTCTAACCCTGCTCTACCACGGATATACAGACAAACATACACACACACACACACACACACGCGCGCGCGCGCGCACACACACACCCACCCACACACACACACACACACACACACAGTGATTCCACAACGCAGCCAGCCAAGGATAGCTGTCATTCAAACTCTGTTGTGCTCAGGTCACAGTGCTTCCAATTGCTCTGAAGGGATTTGTGGGGCTGGGGCTTTAATCTCTGTCTGCTGTCGGCGTGTCTCACTGTCTGTCTCTTTTTAAAAGCATTTATGAATATGTAAACATTCTCTTTTGCGCGCGCTCCAACACTACTTCTATTCTGCCACGTGGTAATCTTAGATGTTGATGTTTGTCTATTCAATTTGTTCCTTTTCTCTCTTTCTTTACTTTCTCCATTCAGAAACACACACAAACACACACACACACACACACACAAACACACACTCATCCCTATCGGAATTTAGTCACTAATGGATTTGTGTGTTTACACTGTGTGGACGAAGCAGTGATAACGGTGGCTGTAAAGCCATCTACAGCTGGGGCTGCTTAGGTGTGTTTGTGTATGTTTGTGTGTGTGTGTGTGTGTGTGTGTGTGTGTGTGTGTGTGTGTGTGTGTGTGTGTGTGTGTGTGTGTGTGTGTGTGTGTGTGTGTGTGTGTGTGTGTGTGTGTGTGTGTGTAAGGGAGGGAGGAACTAGGTATTGGTACTTATACTTCCATTATATTATTGAGTGTTATTATATATTACTGCATCATTTGAATATTTACTACTTACCAATACTTTATAGTTGTCGATATCCACATATGATTAAATCCTTTTCTCAGGAAGAGGAATATTTTATGGCAATATAAACTAGTGGTCTCCAATTGATCCATGAAATGGCCAGTTCGGCTGCGAGTTATTATTCCATCCAAGCAGGTGCCCAGATTCAACGAATCAACTGTGTGAAGTTCATTTGATTAAATTAGTTAAATGAGTTGAGTTGCTTAGTTGGAATGAAAACGTGCAGCCACAACGACCCTTTCATGGATCAGTTGGAGACCCCTGTACTAAACAGTAATCATGGTTTCTGAACTCTTGGTGGTGGTAACAGCATTTATTTATTACCCTTTAAATTATTAATACAGACATCAAATGCAACAGAGATTTTCTTGTTACAGCATAAAATCTGCTCAGATATGATATTAGGTAATGATTCTTTTTCCCAATAGTTTGCCGTTCATGGCGTTTGCATTCTGATTACAGTTTTTTGCAGTATTGTAGCGCTGTGTAGACATAGCTCAGATGTCTTATTGTCGTTCATAACATGCATATGATTTAGTTACAGACAGTGCTGTTGTATTGTGTTTTGGGTTTGGGTTGATCACGTTCATATGTGTATCTGACAAAATCCGAATTATGTTGCAGGGTTTAATCAGCCAGTGCCTGTAACATTTTTGGTTGAACTGAACTGAAACACATTGTTCCAATGCATGTGTGTGTGAGTGTTTTTTTTTATTATTTGACTGAGCATCTGGACAACTTTTTCAGAGTGCTTCATCCAGTTTGTGGGCCCCTCGTCGTGCATAAACTGTGAGCTGAGACGAAACATGTGCTGACCGACCAAAACACGCAGGCTAGACTAGACAAGCTGGCTGTGGTCATCAGGCCATCCCTGCTGGTCAATACTATTCTGAGGCCCTGCAGTCATTTTGTGCTGCTGTGTCTGCACCCCACTAAGTTGGACCGGACAGGCATTACATCATGGAAAAAGATTTCTGATGCCCACTCACATTTAGAGCATGATATCATTTTATCACACAGCGTAGACACCCGCACGGTTGGCACAGCCATAAACACTGGTCAGAGGTTATTTAATGCCCACAGAGGCTCCCTGACACGCTGTCCACAGGACATCTGATCCTCCCGTGCTTCTGTTCAGAGAGTGTGAAGCTTATTCCTCCTTCCATAACACTCACAAATAAAAGTCAAGGCAAAGATCACAAGGTGGTCTGTAACTTCATATGGCATTAATCGGTATATTAGTATACACATGCCAGTGGGGTCACAGTGATGAATCCGTGGTACAAGCCCTTCAGTATTACCTAAAGCTCTACATGTCACCTTCGTCTACCACATAGGAATCTTTATCTCGCTGCAGGCCAGACGACTATACTTTCATTTAATATCCCAGATGTATCTTAGTGTTGTAAGAGAGTCAAAATAAGATCTCATTAAGTATGCCAAATTATGGTGTCAACACGGCTAAGTTTAGGTCAACGTTCCGACATAATAAATGCACAATATCATCTTACCATACACACACATCATGCACCTTAAAAATCCCGTACAGTTAAGGTATTTAAATATGTATGGAGAAATACAAATTAAGAATATGTTTTGAAGTTCCCGTCTCTTGAAGCCAACAAGGCAAGCGTAATGTGTCAACATTCGTCTCGGCTCTCGAGACACGATGTTGCTCTAAAACTTGGTAATTGGTGATGTATTTAGTTAAACCATGAGGGCTTGGCTCCTATGTCTGTGCCAAGGGCCTCAGATACTGTGTGTGTATATATATATATATTAAATATATATATATATATATATATATATATATATATATATATGTATATATACTGTATATCATGACATCATGTTAAATATGTAACATGTGTGTGTTGATCACTGAGTTGAATGTTTGATGTAAACAGCTGAATAGAAGAGTTTCTCTCCACATTCACCCCATCCGCCCTCAAAACGTCCTGTGATGATACGACAGTTTGTATCTTCCTCCTGACAAGCCGCAACATATAAAACCAGATGGAAATTCTCCATCCGTAATTATTTAGATTCGATAGAGCACATACTGCATAATGCCTTATAGAGCTACGCTCTCATCGCATCCTTCTTATTCGACATTCCAAGCAAGTGAAGCACCGAATTATCACAAATAAAGTTTAGACTGTTCGTATATACAACTGTGTGCGCTGACAGCAATGTGTTTGGGTTGTTTGGGGTGGATCTTAAGAGACTGGCTGGGTACGTCGGGGTGAAGTTGAGGGAGAGAATGACGGAGTGTGTGATGAGGGATTGAGCCGCCTGTACCTTCAGTATGGGGTCACTTGGGATAGATGCAGTGAGGCTTTCAGGAATAGAGAAAGCATAGGAGGCTCAAGGATTAGGCGTTTTAGACATGCTTGGAGAAAAAAAATGCACCGAAAATAACATAAACCATACTGTCCAAAACTGTACATGCATCAGGGTCCGCAGATTGTTTGTCCAAAATGTATTCATATGAATTATGTTTAATTTATGTCAACAAAAAGCCACATTCTTGTAATTGCCAATATTTGTATTTGTAAGGAGTGTACAGTATGAATGGGGGTAATTATGAGAGAAATATGTGGTGGTTTAGATTTAGTGCTGACAAGGGGGCCTGGGTTTAGGCAAGGAGGGGGTTTAATACTGTTCAGTGAGGTTAAGTTACAGTTTAAAAAGCCTGGTATTTTGGCTGTTGCGACTTGCTCTGAAGCCAATCATCCATGACCAAATGTCCAACACCCTGACAAGTTAGGCCTGTACCACACCAACTTGTCTGCGGTCACAAAGAGACAAATAATCCTATTTCCAGTTTTATACATTTTTTACTCACAGTAATAGTATTTTCTGCCAAGGAGTTTCTTTTTGAATTGTGCTTTACTCAACAACAACAAAAAATGAAGAAAGACACATGTGTTTAATTAGTCTTGGTTTTGTTTCATACAGTATAGGGCCAGTTTCACAGACATGGATTAAGCCTAGTCCTGGACTAAATGGAATTTTGAATGGGGGATATCCATTGAAAGTACAATTTAGTCCAGAACTAGGCTTAATCCATGTCTGCGAAACCGGCCCATAGAGTTCTGTGATTTGACAGTCCTTGAAAAAAAGAAAGAAGCTGCAGGGGCCACTGGAGAAGAGCAGTGGCTGCTTAGACACAACGCAAAGAGTGTACTATATATCAGTTGCTCTCATCGTGAAGTTATCCTGTAATTTGTGAATTCCCGCAGGCCGCTCTTGAGTATAAAGTAAGTGATTGAGGAGCTGTGCATTGTTGACTCAGCGTGGCTTGTGTTGTGTTGTGTTGTCCCAGCTGGTCAGTGGGAGCCTGGGGGTTGTGCAGCCGCAGCTGTGGAGGAGGGGAGCAGACGCGGCAGGTCCAGTGCATCCAAAGAACCCGCCAGACCGACACAGAGGACCTGGCTGACTCTCACTGTGCCCAGCCCACACCAGCCAGGAGGCAGGGCTGCAACGCACACAGCTGCCCGCCCCAGTGGACCCCTGGGCCGTGGTCACAGGTAAAAAAATGCGTCAAAGTGATGTGGTACGTGTGACAATGAGAATTTTCACAGTGATTATACATGGATGTCAAGTCAGTATTGTGGTGGTAGATATCCGCCGTAGTACAACGTTGAACAATCACTAGTCAGACTTGTACATACTGTGTTGTTAAGTGAACCCCATTGATGGCTTCACCACATTTTATGACAGTAATCTCAGTGGTTTTAAAAGTACAAATGTGCCCACTGACAACCTCTGGTGTTTTGTTCTCTGTCCAATTTCCTACACATTGTGCCTTGTGACTTGGTCCCACCGTTAAACCTTTTTTAACTGCCGTTTCAACCCAAATATCCTTAACTACCTGCCACAAATGGTGTCCACTTTACTTCCTCTCCGGCACAGCCCCCCCCCCCCCAAACCATCCTCCACTTGTGGATGCGACAAGACACTTTCAAGATTT
This sequence comes from Hyperoplus lanceolatus, assembly GCA_026929865.2. Classification (NCBI taxonomy): domain Eukaryota; kingdom Metazoa; phylum Chordata; class Actinopteri; order Uranoscopiformes; family Ammodytidae; genus Hyperoplus; species Hyperoplus lanceolatus. The sequence continues at coordinate 13,218,665 of CM049401.1, read as the reverse complement.
GCATGCCATAAGATGTGTGCAGGGGATCAGAATGAATATTGGGGGAATGGTTGGAATCATTAAGGAAGCAAAGCACAATAAGTCACTGTGTGGAGAATGTATGAATATATGGTAGCCATGCTGAAATACTTTATGTGAAAAGTTGGCTTGTTAAGATATATTTGGCCTGTGAGATTTTTTTCTGCATGCATTTAATAGCTACATTATGTCAAATCTGGTGGTCCTTTATACAAATCCTTACTTTTAGGAGAAAGAAAGTAGGTCAGCTGCCTTTATGATGGATGTACAAAATAATTAACAATACTCTGTTATTGCTTTTATTGCATCATAAAAACATATTAATTTTTAAGGGCATTCAAATATAATCCCATTCGTGTTTCTGCTTATTTGGCAGTGTTCTCGCAAGTGTGGCAACGGCCTGAAGAAGAGGACAATGTTGTGTACGAGCACCAACCCCGGTGCCCAGACACGCACACTGTCAGATGGCCTGTGCGTGGGCCTGCAGAAGCCCCCCAGTCAAGAATCCTGTTTCATCAAACGCTGCCAGAAACAACGCAAAGTGCAGTGGTTTGTCTCCACGTGGCAAGAGGTAATTCAAGAGCAGTAATAAGACTATACTGAAGTCAAAATATATACTGCAGCAGTGATGCAGCATGTACAATAATCTCTTATATAAATCAAGTTCTCCTCCTCCATTTCTACTCTGTCCCTTGCCTTCTGCGATGGTCCAGTGTTCTGTAACCTGTGGTCGTGGCTCTCAGGTGCGCTTCATCAAATGTGCAGAGAAGGTGTGTATTATAACTGCTGTGGTCACTCAAATAAAGCAAAATACCCATTCCTAATTCATTCATTAGTAACTTTAAGCATTAATTGTGACAGTGTATTGCTTTGCATTCCCCTATCTTCAAATGTCCATTTGTAACAACCTGGGTTTTCATTTTATTGTTTTGTTACTGTATTTTTGTACTGATATTAATTCAATTGTTATTATAAATAATGATTTTCCAAAGGGTGTCATGTTATAGAGTGTCTTTTAGCTTGACTGAATACATGTATGTGTTTGGTTTTTCCTAAACACAGGACACCGCAGGAAAATACAGAGAGCTCGCTGCCAAGAAGTGCCACCACGTCCTGAAGCCCACAGTAGAGCTCCAGAGGCCCTGTAACCTGGCTGAGTGCCCTGTCCGCACCACCCCACTAGTCCACCGATGGAGCACACATCAACGCACCTATCCACCTCAGCCCCTCCCTCAACCTCCACCTCAAGCCGAGTGGCAGTCGTCCGCTTGGTCTCAGGTACATGAACTCAGAGCAGTCGAGCAGAGACTGTGTTTCGTAACGTGGTCATTGACTTTAGGAGCATCCCTCATCAAGCTGTTGTTCTTTTTTCTGTACCCTACAGTGCACAGTGACATGTGGAGGAGGAGTGCAGGCCAGGGCGGTCCAATGTCTGGTCCATGGGAAGCCGTCTCCAGGCTGTGCCCTCCATCTCAAACCGTCAATGTCCCAGGCCTGCAACACCAACTTCTGCCCACAACCTGAGAAGAAAGGTATACTGAAGCTCTGACATAATGTAGCAACTGCTTTGATGCTTACACACACGAAAACTGAGCCTCTTGCAATCCGTAGTCCATGCAGACTGAAGTTGTTAAACCCTGGCAGAATAGAAACCAGCTTTCATGAGTCATGTTTCTTTCTTTTTTTTTTACCTTTTCTCTGCAGATGTTGCGTGTAGGGATTACTTCAACTGGTGTTACCTGGTACCCCAGCATGGAGTCTGCAACCACAAGTTCTATGGCAAGCAGTGCTGCCAATCCTGTTCAAATTCAAACCTATAATCACAAGTGGTGACTCTGTCTTTGACACGTATGCAGTAGGATAGACTAAAACTATATTTGACGCCCCGTGCTGGAGAGTTTTTCGCTTCAAGCGTGTGACGAGCACTGAACAACTAATGACATTTCATTGGAAGTGCAAAAGAGTTGCTGTGCCCTTTCCTCTCCCCGTGATGCCGGACATCTGGATACAAGAACACGATGCTGACAGCACCACACAGGAATGTGATCAGGACAGTACAAATAGAGGAGAGGATTAGGAGGAATTATTAGAATGGGAATCTTGATTAAAGTGAAGAGGAGTGACATGTCCAACAGAAACTGAAGACCTGAATAATCCCAGCTTTGTTTATGTACTGTATGTAATTGGACAGATTTGTACCCAGGACACCCGACATCTTCCAGTCAACCGAAGGCCAGCGATGGCAGGCCAACAGAGAGAAAATGCCTGACGAGCTTTCAGGCACTGCCCTGCAACAACATGTGGAAACGCCCTGGTCTGCACTGCAATTCTTGATCAATTGGAAATCTGGGGTCTGATATTAAAAGGGATATTTCAAAGAAACAAGTAAGAAAACACAATTTCACTCTAAAGGCTTGATAAAGAATAGACTGGGGATAATCCAAGTGGGCTTCCTCAGCTGTAACTACAGTAGCAGGAGACTTCAGGCTGCAATGTACTGTAAATAATGGCATCATACAGGGGAGAACTATTCTGAGGGCTGTGTGAACTGATACTCAGTGGTGCTACAACGTTGTCTTCAGTCACCAAGCCAATGTAAAAATCTCAACTTTCAGGACAGAACAAATGAAATGGGTGACCCATGTACAGTATTGTTTGTTTTATTTATTGGCTTTACGATACAGCATTGCTGGAAGACTAAGCACTATAACTGTAATTTTCTAACCTAAGCCCATTACCTTCATATTTTGTATTATGTTTCATAGGCTTTCATGCTGACAAAATGCACCTTTTGTTTTATTCAAAACATGTATTTTATTTTAAATGTGTAGTGTCAAAATCCCAATAGTATTCATTTGCAGCTATGTAAAGGAATTCATTTCATCAATAACAAAATGTGTGAGCATGTTGTTTGAAGAGCCTGCGCTCCATTATCCAATGCCATTACATTGTTTTTACCCACAACGTCATGTATTGCATGCATTGATAAGACACAACAATAATGCATTATATATTTGTTATGGTTTTAACCCTATGGTGGATGACAGGAAATGCTACTTCAATGTGATTTTTTTTTTACGGTGTAAATTAAAGAACAATAAACAAAATGTGTGTTGTGTCAGCATCAGCAGATGCATGGTTCTTACCTTAATTTATTTTCCGCTATCAGTTTACAGTACATCAGATTTAGACCAGTGCTGTCAAATGGTCTAAATGTTTTTCACTCAGGAAGAGCACTTCAATCATACTTGTTTGGCTTATGCATTCAAATAGACATGATACTATCATCATGCCTAGACTAAGGATTTCATCTGTCACCACCCCACACTATTGATTTGCATTATGTCTCACATCAAAACATGATGAAACAAAAAGGAAATATGATTGAGTCTTTAGCCTTTCTCTCGTGTTAGGGCCGCCACCGACCCGTTTTGGATTTCAAATGCATAAAAGAACCACTTACATTTTGTTTATTGCATCAAGATTTCTTGACTTTGTCAGGAACCTCTATTTCAACAAAATAAAAAAAATAAAAAATGTTTCACTTAATTATAAAATTCTCTGGTGGAAATGATAACACTGGTGGTGTTAGGGTTGTTTTCAACCAGGTTATAGAATAAGATTTAAAAAACAGTAACTAGAGCCAAAACTGAAATCATAAGTGCACTGTCAGCCAACACAATGACAGTCAGCTCCTCTCCCAATCATGTGAGCTCTGGGGGGTTTACATTTTGACTTTTTTTGCCCTTATACCTGCATAAAAGCGAAACAAACAGGCGGGCATATCCAGACATGTGAGGTCAATTCAGTGTAGAGTTGGTGACTTGCAGAGTGCACATCTCCCATTTGCAGTTTAAAAAAAATAGGAGATATACAATGAGTCAAGTTCTGGATCATGTTTTTGGTGAAAATGGCCACCTGATTCTAAAAATAAGAGGTGTCAGGTCTGCCGAAGCACTAAGGACAGAAAGATAAACGTATTGTGCTTTACCTGCAATAAATAGCCTATTTCTGCAAAGAACACTGAAAGTGTTGCTCTTTGCCACACATCTGAACATACAACCAACCATATGCACACAGAGACTTTTACTCTGTTTTTTTTTACTAGTTTTGGAACTAGTAATTGATTTTGATTGGTTTGATTTGTTGATTGGTTGTTGTTTATTTGACCTTACAAATCTATATTTTGTGTTGTGACTTGTTCTGGTTTTCATTGTGTGTTTGTATAATGCTGAAATAGAAGTTTTTTTTTCTGTTTTCTGAAATAAATATATATGGGTCGTAATTGACCAGTAACACGATAGATGTTAAAAAGGTCAATAATATTAATATGAAATAATAAATAAAACTAATTTAGTTAAGAAATGTGTTCTCATACCCCTCAGTAATGATCAGGTAACACAACAACCAAATATTTATTTATATGATTCTCTTAAGGTAAATTTTCCCATTTTTTTTATTGAAATTGAGGCGCATACTGACAAAAATATTAAAAACAATATTTTCATGGATAAGGAAGCCTAACAAGGTGACCAAGGCATGAGAAACAAACTGGATGATAGATCATTGTTTTTAGTGTTTTTTGCAGCTGATTTCAGACACGGGTCGTAACCGACCCGCTAACACCATGGATGGTAACAGAAAGTTAACACAGGAGGAAGGTTAAGAAAATGAGCATGTAGCCCTGTATAAGCTCTAGTCCTCAGTCCGTAAAGGAGAGCACGCAAGCCAGCACCATAGCTAACAGTAATGCCATAATGGTGTTAGCCTTTTCAACGCCTTTAGTCATCTCGAAACAAGTCAAGGAGACTCAGATGCCCAAAACAACCACCGATTGTCATAATCCCTGGAGAATAGCAACAAGGTCTGCAGCAAGAGAGAGAGAGAGAGAGAGAGAGAGAGAGGGAGGGAGGATAATCAGAGTCTGAGGAGATGGGAGAGAAATACAGAAGAAAGCAATTCGGGTGGAGGGAGCGCATATGTACTTGCTGCTGTCATTGAAAAATGCTGTGAGAAAGAGGGAGTGAGCCAGGAGAGTTGGGTACAGAGAGAAAAAAAGGGGTTTTCCTCCTCAACAACCATCTCTCTGTAGTTGCTTTCAGCTGTGCCCCTGCCCGTGTGTGTTAATCTTCAACCGTGAATATCCTACTTTAGTAATAATTATGCTGTTGAAACAATAATTGATTGTTTCTAGTGAATCACACTTTGGTTTTCATTAGACAGCAAATTTCAATCTTGCTCTGTAGCCTATAATGTGTGGCTGCTTGACAAAGCAAAAAAAAAAAGAAAATTAAAACCCCACAAGAAGTAAGGGATCAAGAGGGCAAAACACTCTTTTAAAAAACGCAAAGGTAGTGATCAGACAAAGGCTTCCTGATGACAACCGTGATCGAAACAAATCTGCAACAACCAAGGGGTAACCTATCCCATGTCAGGTAAGAAGAGATTATCTGTCCGAGAGAGGGACATGAAATGGAAAATAATGCCCGTACTCCCCTTTTCACTTTAAAGAAACTATGCTACTCTGACTGCATCTGTTTGAAAAGAGTGTGCTCTCTTGCCATCAGGACGCATCTACAACAAGCTCTGACACCTTTAGTGGCCGCCTCTCAACAAAAAAATCTCATCTCAAAACTTTGTCTTCATTTACTATATTTTAATCAAATTCTTAGATATCAATAACTCTGTGTGTGTGTGTGTGTGTGTGTGTGTGTGTGTGTGTGTGTGTGTGTGTGTGTGTGTGTGTGTGTGTGTGTGTGTGTGTGTGTGTGTGTGTGTGTGTGTGTGTGTGTGTGTGTGTGTGTGTGTACAAGGGAGAGAGAGAAAGAGAGGGAAAAATAACAATACTGTTATCTGTACAACAGTGCCCTCTGCTGACAATGGTTATAAGAACGCATAGTGCACATGTTGGAATAAATTAGCTACTTGTTACTACTGCTGTAAAGTCATTTATAATGTATCTCCTTTTCCCTGCCGTTTTATGATCAATAACTATTTTAACATTTAATTAGGTCCATTAATTGACAAAGAATCCAACAAAGTAAAGTCTTATTACTTGTGACAATTCTCTTCTTCTTTTTCAATTATTTTAGAAAGAATAGGTGCATTGCCACCATCCACTGGTGTGGAGTAATACCATGGTCGCTTTGAAGGTTCATGTGTGAAGAGGAAGACAATTAGAGCTAATGAGCAACAGCTGTGATCTTCTATATGATAGGGTTTTGCCATGTGGCACAGGTAGCATTTTCTCTTGATCACTGAAGCAATGGGAGCTGTTGGGGCTTTGCAAATTTGTATGCTGGCAGTTTTGCTTGCCAAAGGTTTGTATTCTTTCTTTTACTTTTACAAGCTTGTGTTGAAGAGAATGGTAGTAGAGTATAGCAAGTACAAGAGTAAGGTAACATGATTCAAGACACTCTCTGTTGGTTAATAGAAAATGCTTTGGCATAACTTTTGAAAATAAGTTCCTGAAAATGTATTTTCATAATAAGAAGTCTGTGATATGTTGTGCCGTCCAACTGAATAGTTAATACATAACACATTCATTGTCCATAGGCTCTTGTTTGCCAGTTGATGGTACACACAAATAGGATGCAAGATGGAATGAAAGGTGAGAAAATGTTTGAAATATTGTTTAAGATGTCGGAAGATAATGTTGGTGTAGCTTAACCTCATTTAGTTCGTGGTACAGCTAATTCTCCCAATGAGATATCCTTAAAAAAGACTTTTGAACTTCTGTCAATGATGTCCATGCAAGAGCATGATGCTAAAGGTGAGCAGGTTCTGGGAAACCAGACTGGCAGAATTTGTGTAAAGCCTTGGTCTTTTGCCTATCTTATAGTAAAATCTTTGTTTGTGACGTTGTTCGATACTGTGATTCCAAGTGTAACATTTTCTGTGAACGACATGAAATTATGTGTAGGCCTACGATTTGTATGGCGCAGGAGTGAATTATCAGAGTTTGAGTCGGTTCAGGGTTTCATGTATGTACTCAATTTCCTCTAGTTACACTACTTTTGTGTTCTCTCCTTTTCAGGACAAATGGGATCTAAAGAAGTTAACAAACCAGAAGAGCCCAAAGGTTACAACTACGTTCACCTCCTGACCAGCGACAACGTGACGGCCAGAGCTCTGGGCCAGGCCGTCACGCTTATAATGGTGTTTTGTAAGCCCTTGTTAGTACAGGCATTTTGTGAGAAAACAGAAACCATTCCAACTGTTTGACTCATGAATATGTAATGAATAACATACTAAAAGTCTTAAGGAATCCATGTGGTGGAAAGTTATTTTCTAAGGGTTTTCTTAATCATACCTTTATGCCAATTTTAGGCTTCCTTAAGTACTGTTTTATGGTAAAGATAGGTGATGGGGGATATGTGCCAAATTGTTAACCTTTTCAGAAAAGCTTGAAACTTGGTACACTTATACAGTTTGGGGCCCTGAACATTTTCAGATATTTAGCCATTGCAAAATCGAATCATTGTTGCCGTGGCGACCAGTTTACTTTCCGCCATAGCTTAATTATGCATTTTTCATCATAACTCCTGAACCAAACATAATAACACATAACTAGTGATGTCTAACCCTATGTGTTCATGGTCAGGGATTACTATGATACCACATACAACATCAGAAACAGTGAAGGTCAGTAGTTAAGGGTGAATCTAATGTGTTTCTGAAAATTAAAGACCAATATCTGAAAACCTTGCTGTGTCTATATAACTGGGGCCTATGTTGCATAAACATTGTGTAGAGTTTGAGTTTTAATTTAGACTTAAAAGTCTGTAAAACAGTATGGAAAAACCCACAATTTCCAATTGTGGCCCGTGTTAAAAAAATGTTTTTATACATACATTCCTTTCTGATATCCAAACAAATAGTTCAGTACTGTCCAGATCAACCGACAAATTTGTTTAAAAGATTTATGGTGTTGGATGCAGTGCATATGCAAATAAATTAACTATTAGGTCATATTCATTTGATTGTATTGCCATCACTTTATGAAAAGTTTTCCAGATCCTAAAAAACAATGTCAAGTTGTTTTTTGGTCATTTTTGCCTTATTGGTTAGAGAGAGATCAGAACCACATGACCTGACAGCAGACCTGGAACTCGTATGGAAAACAGCCATCCTGTTTGTCTCATAAAGGCCAGCATGGTCTAGTATGATGCACAGCATGGCAATCACTCGGGGAAAACATATTTTGTGTTTACCCCATCGGTCGATATGAGACATAGTGACAGCAAGTGCATCTACTCCACATGTAAGTGCCTATGTGAACATGCCCACTGCCACAATTCCACCCCAATCATCACATTCAATCAACCACTGGTGGAAGGCCTTTCTTATGAAAGAAACTGACCCAGAGGTTATTGACTTGGGGGCTTCCACACCGATATTAGTTTTTTGGGGTCCATTGGGCATGTTATGGCTGGTGCTGGGAAGAGGAAGTGATGGAGACTTTCTATGCAGCCAATGCCGTTGTGCAAATTATGACAGGGAAGAGGATAAGATTGACTAGAATTGATGGAGTCCTCAATGGCCTGATTCTGTATGATGCACTTTCTGTGACTCCCCTTCAGCTGCAAGGAGATACAACATATTGTGATGCAGAGATGTCATCAGCGGATGATACCTGCTGGAGATATATTAAAAGACTCTGGTAATCTATGCAAAGCTGATAGAGCGATGTCTGCAGAGAAGGCTTGCCATTCTGATGTGATTCTCAGAATAAGATGATTTCTCAAAGGCTAAACTGAATCCTTAAAATCCATTGGTAGACATATTTAGCAAGTTTCTGAGAGCTGAACAAACTGGGAATTGGGAACTTCACTATGAAACAATATCAAAAATGCTTCCTTTCATGGCAGTATCAGGGCATAATCTACACACAAACAGCTCACATCTACAGTATGTGCAGTGGATGTGCAAGGTCCATTTGGAACATCCAGATTTGAACCAGAGATTTGTAGAGGGATTCCATGTGGTCAGACAGAGTGATCGCCTATGGGCTGGCATGTCTATGGATCTTGAGCAGGTTCTAATGACAGTAGGAAAACCAGTGCCGGCCTCACAAGAGTGCAAGGGATGACATAGCTGCAACATCTGACATGGCTTCACTCCATGCTAGCTTGTACTGAAGTTAACAACGCACACAGTTCTGAATAATCTCCAAGAAAGAAACAATGACAGGGGGCACTCGGGGCACAGTGGTTAGAGTGTCCCCCTAGAGGCCTAGAGGCCCAGGCCCCTAGGCCTCTAGGGGGCCCACAGAGGAGCCAGGATAGAATCCGGCCTGGTTCAGTTCTCTGCATTTCATTCCCCTCTTTGCCCCATTTCTACTCTGTCTCTCCACATCAAAAAAAAATCTTAGAAAGACACAATTAATGCTTGGATCCAAGCTTGTGCAGTGTCTTGCACCTATCTTTGAATGTTGCTAGGTCAAAGGCCATCGTAAACACCATTTTGGTTAGCATGTATGGACAAACTACTGCTGAGAACACATTCAAGAAGAGGGATTGAGTGATCACCATCAGTACAAAGATACTCAGTGAAGATCGATTGTGAAGCAGTGCAGGTGAACCTACTTTTCAAGCGACACATAATTGCTGCAAAAGGTTCACAAGAACTGGGATCCATGTGAACTGCGCAGTCCTTCTCCAGCTCTGTTTGAGACCTTCTTGCTGCTTCGACAGCCACAGAGGCAAGTATTAACAGATGCCATTTTGGCGCTCCACACACCTCACCTTCCAGGAGGCACAGGTCATATTTAGCATGTGCTGGATGGTGGAGCACTTGTTCAGTGCATCGCCTGGACACGTGGATATACATACAAAGACATTAGTAAACTGTACGAATATGCGAATATGTCAAAAGGTATGGAGAGGAAGTTTTCATGTTCAACCGGGCAGATCCATCAAAGACATGGCAAACAGTATGTGAGCAGCTAGGAGGACCAAAGCAGCCGTCATCATAGGTGAGGACATGCTGGTTGCCTTGAAGAAAAACAAGTTCCTTTTTAACAAAATAAACAAGCAGCATCAACATGCTCAGTGGTCACCAACAGAAAACGAACTGTCGGACGTACCATGCCGCCTCACAAATGGGAATTGAAAGAGTGATGGTGGGGTGCTTGTCCATATCAAAACTGCCTTACCAACAGCTCCACAGATACTCTTATGGGTCTCTGATGCACATGCAAGACGGACTGTAACAACTGAAAGTGCACATGCAAGAAGCATGGCATTGAGTGCTCTGTTGCATGTGGTACCTGCAAATAATCTGGGGGTGCAAAATCATCTCAGGTTGGGGGTGATGATGAGGAAGACAATGAGGAAAACCACACTATGTTTAAGAAAACTCGCTCCAAGGCTTTATACAACTATTAAATAAACGAGAAGTCTGTGAATACTAAGTTGAGTTTTTTTTATTAGTCAATTACACAAGGCTACATTGAAATGTATCTTTTCTAATCTCCCCTCTCAAGTTACCACAGGCCAGAGGGGGTCAAAGGGTAATGCATACTCATGGTATGTATTGATGTACCCCTTTCACATTGCATTAGTACTGCTCTGGCTGCACTTTGAATTGGTAGTACGTCTGTGACCCAAACTATTTTCATGTTAAAATTATCATCAGTTTAACAATTTATCAATTTGTGCCAGTTTAGCATTCACAAATATTTGTGTTTTCTTATATTGTTATAGTATTTTACAAACATTTAAGCCTATGTCTTCGTTAGAGAACAAAATTAAAACTCATAAAATGCTACACAATGTTTATGCAACATAAACCCAAATTATAAAGTCACAGCAATGTTTTCGGATATTGGGCTTTCATTTTCGGGAACACATTAGATTCACCCTTAACTACTGACCTTCACTTTTTCTGATAATGCTGAAAAGTACATACATGGTTTGGAGCAACATGCTGCCATGCAGACAATGTCTATTTCAGGGACCTCCCTTCTTATTTAAGCGAGACAATAACCGAGCCACATTCTGCACTTCTTAACACAGCTTGGCTTCGTAGGAACAGAGTGCGAGTACTAGACTGGCCTGTCTGCAGTCCATATCTGTCTTTACATTATGAAGCACAAATTATCACAATGGAGACCCCGGAATGTCGAGCATCTGAAGTTGTATTTCAAGCAAGAATGGGAAATAATTTTGCCTTAAAAATGTCAACAAGTAATGTCCTCAGTTCCCAAACGCTTAGTCAGTGTTGTTAAAAGAAAGGGTAAAGTAAAACAGTGCTAAACATATGCCCCTGTCCCAACTTTTTTGAAAATGTATCGCAATTTTTAAATTTGTGTAGGCCTATATTTAGCCTACAAAAAACAATAAAGTTTATCAGTTTAAACAAATGCATGTTTGTACAGGTATTTATTGAATACATGTCGAAAAAGATTAAGAATTTATCACATTCTATTTTTTCATATTTTACATTAACGTCCCAACGTTTTGGGAATTTTTGGGTTGTAGGCCTAAATGTAATAGGTCCATGATGGTAACAACAGAATCCGTGTACCTTCCGTTCAGTCCATCCGTTTGGAAATCAAAACGCGAAAAACGAAAAGTGACCTGTTTTTTTAATAATCATCCTCTCATCTACATTAGGCTATATATTATACTAAAACACGTTTTTATCCATTTTTAATCACAATTCATGACCAGGATATCAAATATGAGAATAATGGCCTAAATGTTGATTTTGAAAAATACATGTTTCAATTAGTGAAAGAAGTGCATGCACACACGTGGCGTGTGTGTGTGTGCGTGTGTGCGCGCGCCCAGAGGCAAACTTAACCATTGTGCAAAGGTAGGCAATTGCCTTGGGTCTCATAATCATCTAATACATGTTTGTTTTACTCTTCATTCATTAATCACCGATTACGTGCGGACGTCAGCATCGCACTGGGAACTGAGGGACATCATGGCGTATCAAATCATCTAATAGGACCATGGAAGAAATCCAAATCTTGCCCTGAGTTCCAAATCACATAGGCTACTTTTGTTTTGTACTAGCCTACATAGGCCTACTACAGTGCAGATGAGTTTGAGGGCCACAGGAGAGAAAAATAAATCAGATAAGGAAGATTTTTTTTCATTATGTCAAGAAATGTCAAGAATAAAGATGAATACTCCAAAATGCAATTGGAGTTAGTGGGGCATTTATGTATTTTCAGCATACTACAATTGACGCGCATGTATTGGGACATCGTTAATCTTTTCCTGGCATACAAATAGTATGGAAGTATGGGGATTGGAACGCAGAGATGTAGAAAATCATGGGGATAAAACGGATAAAATCATGGGGAGAAAATGAATGGGATTTGTACTTCCGGAACCGCACTGTTTGTAGCGTATTTGCATCAGTAAACGCCCCCATATGCCACAATAAACTGCCTGAAGCAAACTCCGCATGACATGGACCAGAATATTTAGGCCGAAGGAGAAAAAAATATATAGAACTGAACCCTGGTCTTACTCACATTCAATCGAATAAAAAAATACGTTAAATATGCTTATAACGTAGCAGGAATGTATTTTATTTTATTTAACTTTCCGGCATCTCACAAAGCTCCCCTTTGGGGTCCTGGCTTGGGTCCTTGGCCAACGTGGGAGAGGCGAAAATGTCTTTATAGGTGCATGGAAGTTGTTTTGAACCTGGATTTTTGTTTCACTGGGACGTGGTCGTCAATTTATGTTATATATAATTACGGGGTGTCGGGATTTTTCTTACCATGATGCCAGGGGACAGTCAGTCCAAAATGTTAGCCATCGCCGCGGACGCAACGGTTGGAAACTGTCAAAACTGCTCTGTTTTGCACCAGGTCAGATCATGTTCCAGTGACAGAAAAGTCAAATACAAAGTTATGTTTCGTCTCTGTACAAAGAAAATAAACAGTGTCCCACGGCTGCGACAACATTCAGGTTTTCATGTATTATCGGCTCCAGTGAACGTTTCGGTTAACATGCTTTTGCTGCTTGTTTTTATTTTGGTTCGTCTCTTATTACAGAGCCTGACAGAGTATGTGTCGTCATTTCTGGCATTGAAACAGAAGATCACTGCTTCGGAGTGAGTATCAACGAATGACAATCACCATGGTGACACGTATCAGCAAAGAACAATTACAGTTAACGCTAACTTTGCCATGGACATTAGCAATACCTCGACATTTTGAGATATCTGTGATTACTGTGGAGCCGGGCCAGGTATCAGGCGTAAGATAGATGACTAACCAAATTCAATACGTGCGTACACATTAATAATAATTATGATAATAACATTAAGAATGAACCTGATTTCCAGAGACATGTATCTGTGAAAACCATACATGTATCAACAAACAGTTTTGGTGCTAAGACACCTGTCAGGTCATGCTGTACGAAGAAAAACATTCACATTCCTTTATTTTTTTTTAATGTTGCATGCAACTGGTTTTATAAGACTCGTGTTCTTAACATTTATTTAATGCAGAGACACGATCAGGCTTCAACAACAGCTGGAGGAGCTTCAGCACATACTGGTTGCTCTGCAGAAAAAGACGGTGGATTATGACTCTTGGCAGGCAGAACGAGAAGAAAAGAAGGTACGGTTCTTTCTCTGTCAAATCCTATGTAAATGATATTCCTTCTGATGAAAAGAATGTAGCTGTATGTATAGTGTTACTGCAACAAAAAAAACTCTACATGTGGTGTCATTGTGTATTTTAGTTTGTTGTTGTTTTCTGCTCTCTTGATGATAATCACACTGTGTTTATTTTGTATAGGGTGCTCTGAAGGCCAATGCACAGATGTCTGAAAAGATAGAAACATTGAAGCAGGAACACAGCAAAACAACAGCAGAGTAAGACATCATTTAGTCCGAATTATGACAGCTATCATGATGTTTTATCTTTGTTATAACATGCTACTGATATTCTTGTTATCCCTCAGAAATAAGACACTTGAAGAACAGCTAAAGGATATGAAAGGTACTGTAACATTTACATTGGAAAATATGCATCATTCTTAAGCAATCCTTAGTCGAACATTTCTGCGGTGCTACTTTGATTCTGTTCTAAATTGTCTTTCAAACTCTCAGAACTGATGGAAACACAGTCCCTTGAAAACGCAAAGCTGAAGAGGGAAAAGACCGTAGTAGAAAATGATTTGCTGGAAACGCAGGTAAACAAAACAAATGTGTCCTCCAAATACACCTGACAATCTCAGACTGACAGTTACTGGAACAGTGTTCACATGTAGATAGCAGTTTGTGATGAAATGCAGCTCTGGGAAAATAAATAACTTTTGTTCATTTTCACCTCTTCAGACGTCTTTGATGAAAGCTCAAGCTCAAGCGGATCGAGTTGAACAATTGATAGAGGAGAACACCAAGACAACAAGCATGTAAGAAGTTACATATTTGCTTAAGATATTGCTTGAATTGCACATAAATGAGTCATGTGTGTGTTTCTCTTTCTTTTTGTGTTATTTGGTATGAAACTTGAATTAACTTTGTGCTGCATTATGATCATTTGTGTCATTGTTTGTGAAAAAATATATTTTAAAACCCAATGTGATGAAAGGTTCCATGTTGTTTTTTATTATCAACAGAAAAAACAAGCTTGAAAGTAAAGTTAGAGTGCTCGAAGGTTAGTATTCAAAAGCTGTAATTCACACCATATGAATAATTATTTTATGTATGTGAGGATTTCTTGCATCTCTGTTTGTATAAAATCACTTGCTTGGATCTTAAGTGATATATCTTTTCGTCCCTATTTCAGACTCTGTTAGCAAACATAATCATCAAACATCACAACTTACTAAAGAGAAGATCCTGCTAGAGAGTAATATCGATGACCTCCAGGTGCAGTAAATAAGTTTTATAAACTACAAATTGATTTATATATATTTTTTTTACTACAAACTGACCTTTCTCTGTGTGTAATTTCAATTTGCAGGTGAGACTGATGAAGCTGGAAAGAGAGAGGAGTAAAGGTAAACACGGCACGGCTTTTTTCCCCCTTCGCCTGGTTGCAGCATATAACCTAGTTCTTAGAAATGTTTTTTTTTCTCTCAATAAAATAAAATAAATAAGTGTCTGTTTCTCACTTTAAGTTATTGTGATTTCTCCACAGAACATAGGAGCACGTCAACTCAGGCAACTGCACCTCAGGAGCCAAAAGTTGACAAAGGTATGCATTTGACTTCACTTTTTTTTTTGATCATACACTCAACAAAAATATAAATGCAACACTTTTGTTTTTGCTCCCATTTTTCATGAGATGGACTTAAAGATCTAAAATTCATTCAGATACACAATATTACCATTTCTCTCAAACATTGTTCACACATCTGTCTAAATGTGTGATAGTGAGCACTTCTGCTTTGCTGAGATAATCCATCCCACCTCACAGGTGTGCCACATCAAGATGCTGATCTGACATCATGATTAGTGCACAGGTGTGCCTTAGACTGTCCACAATAAAAGGCCACTCTGAAATGTGCATTTTTTTGCTTTATTTGGGGTCTGGGGACTCAGAACCAGTCAGTATCTGGTGTGACCACCATTTGCCTCATGCAGTGCAACACATCTTCTTCGCATAGAGTTTATCAGATTGTCAATTGTGACCTGTGGAATGTTGGTCCACTCCTCTTCAATGGCTGTGCGAAGTTGCTGGATATTAGTGGGAAGTGGTGCACGCTGTCGTATACGCCGGTCAAGCACATCCCAAACATGCTCAATGGGTGACATGTCCGGTGAGTATGCTGGCCATGCAAGAACTGGGACATTTTCAGCTTCCAAGAATTGTGTACAGATCCTTGCAACATGGAGCCGTGCATTATCTTGCTGAAACGTGAGGTGATGTTCATGGATGTATGGCACAACAATGGGCCTCAGGATCTCATCACCGTATCTCTGTGCATTCAAAATGCCATCAATAAAATGCACCTGTGTTCTTCGTCCATAACAGATGCCTGCCCATACCATAACCCCACCACCACCATGGGCCACTCGATCCACAACATTGACATCAGCAAAGCGCTCACCCACACAACGCCACACACGCTGTCTGCCATCTGCCCTGAACAATGGAAACCGAGATTCATCCGAGAAGAGAACACCTCTCCAACGTGCCAGACGCTATCGAATGTGAGCATTTGCCCACTCAAGTCTGTTACGGCGACGAGCTGGAGTCAGGTCAAGACCCCGATGAGGACGACGAGCATGCAGTTGAGCTTCGCTGAGACGGTTTCTGACAGTTTGTGCAGAAATTGTTTGGTTATGCAAACCAATTGTTTCAGCTGCTGTCTCAGTGGCTGGTCTCAGACGATCTTGGAGGTGAACCTGCTGGATGTGGAGGTCCTTGGCTGGTGTGGTTACACGTGGTCTGCGGTTGTGAGGCCGGTTGGATGTACTGCCATATTCTCTGAAACGCCTTTGGAGACGGCTTATGGTGGAGAAATGAACATTCAATGCACAAGCAACAGATCTGGTTGACATTCCTGCTGTCAGCATGCCAATTGCACGCTCCCTCAATGCTTGTGGCATCTGTGGCATTTTGCTGTGAGACAAAACTGCACATTTCAGGGTGGCCTTTTATTGTGGACAGTCTAAGGCACACCTGTGCACTAATCATGATGTCAGATCAGCATCTTGATGTGGCACATCTGTGAGGTGGGATGGATTATCTCAGCAAAGCAGAAGTGCTCACTATCACACATTTAGACAGATTTGTGAACAATGTTTGAGAGAAATGGTAATATTGTGTATCTCGAATGAATTTTAGATCTTTAAATCCATCTCATGAAAAATGGGAGCAAAAACAAAAAAAAGTGTTGCGTTTATATTTTTGTTGAGTGTATTTATGTAATGAGCTAATCACATGCATTTAAAGCAGATTTTTTGTAACATTTCCCTTTAAAGCATATGACTATTTGCATTTTTTTTCTAGAAAAGTTCCAAACGCTACTGGCACATTTGTGGGCATGTGTAGAACCTCAGCAGCAGCACCCTCCGAATCTGTTTCACGTATCTGGTGAGGCATCTTCAAGCCCTCTTGTATATCCGTGTCCTCACCTTTACACAACCTCAGTGGCTTCTGTTTTTTCAGTTTTGTTTCTTTCTTAATTAGACTTTTTACCTTTTCTACATTCATTCAACTCTCTTTTTATTCTTGTCATTCCAGAGTCTAGTTTGAATCATGTTCCGCCCTCCTCTCTGCAAAACAGAATACATTATCCTCCAAGTCTCATGTCCCAGTCTGCTTCTTACACAGTCAGTGAATCCAACAGTCACCCCATGCAAACAAAAAACATTTACACACAGTTAAAGCGCTCTCCTGATGGGAAGAAAGCCGCCAAGCGTCAATCATGTCTGCAGACAGCAGGTGCCAAGAAGCAAACAAACCCCTCCCCCAAAAATAAGCGATTGTCCAAGGAACACAAACCTGAGGAGTCCTCTACAGATTGGGGCAGCTTCCAAGTGTCTGTTGAGGAGATAATGGCAATGTTTAAACCAATGCTTTCATGCATATCACCCATACCAGAGTTCGAGACAATTCAGGTACTTTTCATGGAAATATCTCACTTTTTATTACTGACTTAAATGTAGCATCACCTGTTTTAATTTATGTTGTTAGATTCTGTGTTGCAATCTCTTTGTATAAATACGATGCAAGACATCTTACCATAACCAAAAGAAGCATGGTCCCTCTCATATTAATACAATGTGTATTGTAAATCACATCGTTCTTCTCTTATTTCTTTTTTTCAGGGTGCAGAGATGGAATCTATGGAAGCGGATGATGGAGAAAAGGAAAACCATCCCAAACCCTCGGATGACACTGTTCCTGTTCAACGAGAGGATTCCTCAATCATCACAACGTCTGCCACAAGCCACTGTCTAAAATCTCCTGAGGCACCAGCAGAGCAGAATGTGGATTTACCAGCGGTTACACCACAGGAAGTGGAAGACATTTCCAATGGTGACTCCAAAGACTTGGGTGAAATTCAGTTGAGTGGCATTATGGAAACCAAGGAAAAAAGCGGCGAAGATGGTGAAGAAATGCATCTCGAAAAACACATGCCGACTGAGAAGGAACAAGAAACTTTGAATTTAATATCTGCATCATCATCTGCTACTTCTTCATCATCAGACATTACAATTTTGGTTGAGATGGTGTCGTTAACTACGGAAAGTCCAGAGCCATCCTGCAGTGTAAATCCCAACAGCAGTGGTGCCAATAGCATCTCTGAAACCAAAAATGCCTTAAGAAAAGCGAAGGAAGATCCGCCAGAAACTATAACAAAGATGGATGTAGACACAAGCCCTAGTGATTTCACTGGTTCCAAAACAGTCACTGCAAATGGTGCAGATTCACCCGGAACAGAAGATACAACTGTAACCTCTGAGGAAGTAGGAGATGTTCAGCCACTTACTTACTCGGTTATTAACCCAATGTTCATTGACTCTCTGAGAGACACTGAGGTTGCAAATGCTAAAAGTGGTTCAGAAATGGGAAAAGGTCAACAGGACTCTTGTGGTCTGAGGCAGGAAAGTCAGGATTCCCTAGTCTCTGAACCCCAGGAGAATAAAGAGTGTCTTGGCGAGGACACAGTCGTGCCAGAAGGTGACACCTGTTTGTCAAGCAACACTGACAGTATCAGCAGTTTCTCAAATGAAAATGTTGAAGAGAAGCTTGAAAAGGATTCACCAAATAAACTTCATGTGGAGGAAGATAGAAATGATGCACATAGAACTGTTGTTGTGGAATTTAGTGATGTTTCCTCACAGTTGCATGGTGATAATGGACATCCGTCTCCTAAGTCTCCACTTTTGAAGATTGGAGGTGACGAAAGCCATGTTGACCAGGAATCTGGTCAAGCAAATGTAGAAACTCCTTTAAAAAAGTATGTTGACATAGGGACTTTGACCAGTGAAGTACTAGTAGAACACAGTCCTTCCCTTTCTGATTGCCAAGATACAAACACCGTTAACTGTCAATCTCTGAAAGAGAATACGCATTCTTTGTGCACGGCATTGAGTCCTTCGTGTCTGTCTCCCACGGAACATTTGCTGGCTCCAGAAACCCACGCACACCCAGAGGAAATGAATGTCTGTGTCAACATTGAACACAGTTCAACACAAAAAATACCTCTACAGCCTGTGCCCAGTTCAGAGGAAGGAGGTGTTATTCAAAAGGCTATTGTCAAAGACGGGCCTCAGGAAAACACAGACTCAAGTTACCATGAAGTGAGCAAATGTGAATTGGGCGCTGTCAGTCCTATTACCTCATTCAAGCAAAATGCTGATACCACAAATGGAACCAATACATGTTTGGAGTCAGTTCAAGACATGCTTGGAAAACAAAGCCTACACAAGTTCAAAGTGGAAGAGCCTATCCCAGTGGCTGCTTCAACTGCAGCTCAACCACCACAATGCATAGGCCAGGTCCACTCTGAAATGGGCCCTCCACTTCCTCCTGTTCTAACCCCTCTGAGCACACCCCCAAAGGCGGGCAAATCCATTAATCCGAGCCAGGCTATCGGCAAACTCTTATTTCCCTCGCCCATGGAGAGATTGTCTTCACCTTCCACTCCTATCCAGGCCCACTTGACACCCAACAGTCAGCATCTGAGTTCCTCATCTCTAAACAGTCCACTGCGTCAAAACGGGGTCCCGTCGTCGCCACTTCAATTTGGCTCTGCCACTCCAAAACATGCTGTGCCCGTCCCTGGTCGCCTGCCCTTGACCGCAATGAACTCTTCACCGTTGTCTTCCTCAAGTCCGTCTCAGGATAACTCCATGAGGATTCTGGACACCATGTATCCGGAGCTTTCTGCCCATGCACGCACCCTTAGCATTCTCAGAGGAAATGTCAGTCTCAGCATTTGTTCATCAGAGGGTGGATCGTTGCCTTCAACCACTGTTGGTCCAATGTCTGGCTTTAAATCAATTAACTCCACCTCAACGGCCTTCACCAAGACTGAGACAAGAGGGGGGAAAAGGCAGGCCAACGGTTTACCTCAACCCATAAACAGCAAATGTCTCAGGCTTGACAGCTGCTCTCCTACTGTCAGTCGCAAGCAGGTGCCTTTTTCCTCCTCAAACAGTGGAGAGGAGACCACCTCACCCCAGACTGTGACGCTCAAACAGCTCCCAAACAAAGCATCTTCTCCGGCCCTGGGAGGTGGAGAGATTACGGAGCAAAATCTAATAGTTGACTATTTAAAGCAAATAGAAGTCCAGTGTTTTGACCTATTGCCTGTGATCCAGAGCCACCTGTATGTTGGTAACCTGCCTAAAAAGCCTGTCTTGAGAGACGAGGAAAAGAAGGTTATCTCTGAGATTTGCCAAAGCAGCTTGGTGAGTATGCTAATGTTTAGAGGATTATGTTTTGAATTGTTTCTCTCTTGCCATTCATCCACTGTCATTCTGGGTGCTTTGCCTTGTTTTTACACTATAACAAGCGGTATAGTATAAGGAGAGACTAGCGTTTTCAGGTGATCATTATGAGGTTAATTGGTACACAGCCTTTTTAAATTGTCATAATTCCTACCTGCAAAACCGAATCAAACTGCCACACATATGGTTAACTCCATATGTGTGGCATAAACAGGCCATCTTTTAGTGTTTAGTTGGAACTCTACTTATCTAATACAAATAACTGAATGCAAACTCCTGGGTGCCTATCCAACTTCTTAATCAAATGAGGAAGACGAGGGGACTATTTTGTATTCACTGGCAATCAAAATTACAGGAAAATGCTCACAGTGGGCCACATTTATCAACCGTGCGTAGACCAGAAAAGTGGGTGTACGCACATTTCCACACAAACCTCGGCATTTATCAATTTGGATGTGAGCGTAGGGTACGCTCAAATCCCACGCCAGCTCTCACATTGTGTACATATGTTTGAAAACAGCATGGACTCGCAGTGCAGGCTGTGCCGGGAAGCCGATGACTTTGTCGGACAATTGTTAGTAGATAATACTAATGCAGTGTTTGCTCAGACCGAGATAAACATATTACTCACTTAAAAATGTGCAGCACGGGGGCTGCATTCATTCATAGCTTTTAAAATGTTAGCCTAAGTATTAAATATGTAGGCTATGCAAGTAGTACGCTGCTGTTTATGATAAAAAATACACAGCACAACATTCAGCTTAACATTTTATTTATTTGACGCACTTTTGAGATTTTAATGAGCGATTTATTTCCATCATTAACCGGCAAGTTTCGGCTTGTTTTTCGATCCGGGACCTCGGCAGTAATGGTCCAGGATCGGTGGTGGAGCAGGACGGTGGGCGCTCTCATAGCTGGTGGTTGCCTGGCCCTGTGGAGGTTAATACGGGCCGGTTTGTGCAGCTGACGGCTGACCAAAAAATGTGTTATTTATAGGTTTTAAAACGCTTTAGATTAGAGCTATCAGAAAGGGCCAATACATTCTAATCATTCAAACCGCTGCGCAGATAGATACATTGATAAATGAGGCCCAATGTGTGTGGAGTGAAGTAGATACTGTCGCTTACATTGTATTGCAACAACCCTTTTTTAACCTAAAAGATGTTTTCTCATTGACAGAAATCTCTTTTTCCTATAAGTATTGTTATTGTTGAATACCCCCCCTCTTGTGACTTGTTTACGGTCGGTTTTAATAAAGGAAAATGAAGAAAATTGACCAATATAGGCAGGCACAGTCTTTGTATAAGGAAAGTAAAGATGTAAATGAAGCACAAAATCATACACAATGCTGTGCCTCCTCCCTTAAGGAACTTTGTGACAATGGGCTCAGAATTCTCAGCGCAAGCAACCTGAGGGGTATACTACAAAGCAAACTCAACAGAGCCCGGCTCTCTTTTTTTGATCTGGTTCAACATAACACATACCCTCGCTCAGAGCTAACCGGTATCACAAAGGCAGTTAACAACCTCTTATGTTGAACGAGGGTTTCAGCTTCAGGCTCTGTGCTCGTCCCCATAAGAGGGGGCATTTGGCCGTCATTTGACTCTGCTTCCGCACAGACTGGACTGATCTTGTGCCGCTAACTTTACACTAACGGACTGATTGCGAGCAGATGACTTCGCTGACTTCACAAGAGTTTGTCAGTCTGAATGATCACAGAAGAGCAGAAAACAGAGAGCTGAAAAAAACTCATACTGCAAATAAGGAGAGAGTGGAATGTTGTCAGAAAATTGGGCTACTGAATTGATTAATTTATTTTACAGATCTTTCTCGCATTGAGAACGATCTGTAAAATAAATTACATTAAATGACATTATAAAGCAATTAAAGGTTGAACTCGGTTTTAAACAGTACACCATTTAGCCTACTTGATAATCCTACACTTACGAATCTGATTTAAGTCTGACACTGTCCCCTAATGAATAGCATAGCATGTGGAAAATCACGTTAGTTTTGGGCCACATCAAAATTAATACAATTTTGATTTTGATTTAGGCTAATAGCCCTTTATTTGCATCTTATAAATACCATTAAAATAAATAGCCTAGATACAAAACCTGTAGGCTAGTCTGTATTTTCCGGACAAATATGAATCTACTGTGAGAAGCTTAACCTGTCTGCAGCGATGTCCGAACTGTGACAGTTGTCACCTGTCACGTCCCAACTGTAATCGCTACTGATGAAAAGAAAGAAGCCTACAGTGAAATAATGTTGCAACCTGTGATTTTATAGAACGCTTCATTAAGAGCCAGTGTGTGTAGATCGCCAGGTAAAATCATTTGAGGTGAGAGCATGGCGCTGCATACATAGGTCTAGGCTATTTTAAATTGTCTGCATCAATAACTGTATGCATGTGGCAAAAAGCTGCAGCGCGATGTTACAGTTCACTCTAATGTAAGCCTTATGTCATGGCTTCGTTTCGTTCATTAACTTACTGATCAATAAGTTTACTGATTTAACTAGTTTACTCAGTGAGAAGTATCGCTCAGACAATATAGTCATGTCCGCGGGATTTCAAAATGTGTAGTTTCCTTAAAGGGCAGCTCTCTAAGAGCCGAATTTAAACTCAAACTCTGGAACAAAAACTGCTCTGGGCAGGTTAGCCGTGCAGCCTCTGTTACCACGGTGATCTAGCCAGGTAGAAAGAGAGCCACCTTTCGTGATACTGAAAACTCTGGCTTTAGACCGCTTTAGACTCAACAGACCTCACTCAGCCCTTAATCTCGCTTTGTATTATACCCCTCTGGTCAACAACTAGGGGAGAATGCAGAATCCCACAATGCAAAACCACATTTGGAAAGTCGTGCTTCTCCTCTGTAGGTATCAAACAAGAGAACAGTCTCCCAACAGATGTAATTACCGATACATTTTCTAAATCTTTCTCCCGTCTGACAAAGGCTTGGCTGCTTGCGCAACAGACCTGCACACACAGATAGAATGTTGTGCTAGGGGTATATTTTTTTATAAAATATGTAAGGTAGTGTTTTTGTAAACTTTTTTTTTTATCCTATGTATTTATATCATTGTATCTTGTTATCCTTTTAATGTGTAATCCCATGTCTAAATACTATTGTGTCTTGTTTTGGTAGTTTTTATTGTTTTTACCCGCCCAGGGACTACAGGTGGAAAATAGCATTTTGCTAAAACCTGGTACAATGCATCTCTCCTTGTTTTAAACAAGGTTAATGTTTCTTTTGTACACTGTCCCTGTTCAAATAAAGTTACATTACAACAATGGTTCAAATGCTGACAAAATGACCAATGCATGACAATAGCTCATAAGAGGATGTTGTTTACAAAAGTCTGCATCCAAGTGTACGGGTCTTACATGCATTTTTTCTCACTTCTCTGATTAGATTAAGGCAGACGATGTGGTTTTGGCCATCCTAAAGAAACTGAAATCAGAGAAAACAGACCTCAGCAGAGACTACATGCAGGCTCTTTGCAGAGTCCATACAGGGATCTGTAGACAGAAGAGGGACTGGGAGAAGGCTCACATCCTGGCCTACAGCATTCTATCAGAAGGTGAGCAATCTGCTTAATTTCTTAATGCTCACACACACCAACACAGGCATTTACACTTATTGAAGCTTACAAAGTCCTGTTTCACAAATGTGAATATTGACTTTATTGCACCTAGATGCACTAATATGTGTTCTTTCTTTCTTTTTGTGTATCCCCCACTGCAGACTTCCCAGACGCCGCTAAACTGATTTTGTTTATGGTGACAACTTGGCCCAATTTTCTCTCTCACAACAGTGGCCTGTGCCAGGCGATACATACTGTCACCAAACTGAAAGCACAAGAAAACACCCTCGGCTGCCTGTCAGCATTCCTTGACTGGGAAAAGGTGAAATATTTTAAGATTTTCCTCAAATGTAGCTTGTCTGACATACATCCCCTGAGTTTCAAGTGTCACTGATAAAAACATTGCCATTTTATTCATTTTAAACCTTAGTTTAGAATCAAATATTGGTCTTTATCACATCATCTCTTTTTTCCCAGTTGTCCCATCTGTATCCTCTCATATTAAGTACAGCAAACCCTCTAACCCCTGTATTATTGCAGAGTCCACCATGTGACATTGACAAGCTGATCTCTAGAACGCTGTCTGATATTCGGTCGGGGTCAAGCCTGTTTTTTACCAAGCACAGTCGGTATGGGGAGGACCTGGGGAATGAGGGCTGGGACCATGTCTTCACGCTGCACCTCCTCTGCGCACACAAAAAGTGGAAGTGGACCTATGAAAGTGTATTGGGGTATGTTCATTTCCCTGGCTTGAACCTCCACTGTTTAGTGTTGTAATTCAGTTCACAGTTTGTGTTCTAAACACAGTTTAAGCTATCATGTCAATTTCAGTTGAAGAGGTTAAAGGTGAGTTTAGCGATTCTGAAGAATGCTTTTTGTCAAAATCAGTAAATATCTCCTCACTATCCACTACCTGTCTGTACTGTGTGTGTGTGATGGAGAAAATAGTGTTACTTAGTTAGGACCCTAAACTCTGTAAACTGGTATGTAAACAAATGGGGCACACCGTAGCTGTCCGCTTACAGAGCCTAGTCTGTTACACTGGATTTTTTTTAGCACACACATAGTAAAGTCAGGTTGCTCATTGTGAGGAGATTCACTGATTTTGACAAAGTGATTTTGACAACAATAATTCTCCAGAATGGCTGACTCCACCTTTAACTTCTGTAATCCTGTGCTAACGTGTTCACTTTGCTTTGACAGCAAGGACCTGTGGCCTTTAATGAACTCTTGGGTGACACAGCCCAGAGATCAACAAGCACCCATCTCCGATGTGACCATCGCCACTGTACTCCGCCTCATAGGTCAGTTTGTTCTGATAATTTTTTTACTTTTGTCTTAACCATAACCTTAAGTGATGTGTTATTTCACGATAACCAGGTGACAGTTGAGATTTTCATTCCCTTTTTTGTTTTCCAAATAGGACGCCTCGGTCAACTTGGAATTAAAGAGCGGTGCATTTCCTCTGTTGTAACCGTCGCCAACGTCATCAACATGTTTGGAAGGCATGGACAGACTGAAGGTATAAAATAGGAGTATTCATTCAGTGAATAGAGAATCATTCAGTTTAGCTGTAACTAGGGTTGCAAAATTCCGGGAATTTTCAAAGTTGGAAACTTTCCGTGGGAATCAACAGTAATTTTGGGAATTAACGGGAATAAATGGGAATTTACTCAATTTAAAGCAACCCAAATGCACTAAGTCATTCTAACTATGTTATTTCAGTCCTGGCAAACGTTCGAAACGACAGAAAAAAGCAGTTCTTTCAACTAAGTATTAAAATATTTATGAACATTTAATTTCAAATCAGATTTTTTTAAAGCCTATTGAGAAACCAAACCTGATATCATATATTGATTTTTACTAGACTAGGTTTACAGAGGCTTAAACAGTGATTTTAAATATAGTTTGGGAAAAAATATTTTAGCATAATCTTGACTTAAAACAACCAGATTTCATGCAATTAAGCTTGGCAGGCTGCACACACTGCTTACTGCAGAGGTACTGAGGCCACGCCCCCTACATGCACTGCATTCCTCCATCCCATGGGGGGCAATTTACTTAATTTATTGAATGAAAGGGGTGAGACAGATGAGTAATATTTTACTCAACATTCATCTTTTTGTTTTCAGTGAAATTATTGATTGTTCATAAAATAATCAAAACTTGATAAAGTTCTGCTTACAAATACATTTGTTCAAATGTAATGTTTTTTAATTGTATTAGTTTGCATGGATGTCTGTCTGCCTATGACAAAATATAGTGTTGATATGTTTAGATTTATGTTAAGATATGAAAAAAAATCATTTAAGTGACCGTCATGTAGTTAATTCCTATATTTCACAATTTTGAATATTCCCAAAATTCCAGAGCGAAAGTTCCCGTGGAAAGTTTCCAGAAAGTTTCCGGAAATTTACCGGAAACTTTCCACCCCTTTGCAACCCTAGCTGTAACTAATACCCTGCCCCTCTTTATTCCAATTTAACTCCACCCGTCTTTCATTAG
Organism: Hyperoplus lanceolatus; assembly: GCA_026929865.2. Lineage (NCBI taxonomy): Eukaryota > Metazoa > Chordata > Actinopteri > Uranoscopiformes > Ammodytidae > Hyperoplus > Hyperoplus lanceolatus. Next base: position 13,192,160 of record CM049401.1, on the reverse strand, counting down.
TACAAAACTAGGGCTGTCAAGCGATTAAAAAAATTAATCTAATTAATTACAGGCTCTGTGATTAATTAATCTAAATTAATCGCATACTTATGACACTTTTTTGCTTGTTTATAAACAACTTTAGGCCTAAAGGCTACCTTCCGTTTCTCTCTCTCTCTCGCTCTCTCTCTCCGTCTCTCGTAACTTTTGTCTCCTCCCCTCAGCCAGGTTTCTACATGAAATACATTTAGGAACTACTAGCGCCGGGAAAAAAAACACAAAAAAACAAGCAGGCTAAATGGCGCGCACACACACACACACACACACACACACACACACACACACACAAAGGAGGAAAAAAGACAGGCATATGCTAGGAAGAGTGAGAGGGGGCGTTTGCGGGAGACGATCGCAGCTAGCAAACAAAAGTGAGACACGGAGGAGGATTGAGAGATAGGCCTACTGTTTTCAACCTACATTGTTAATTAGGCACCCACTAAATCAATAATGCACAGACACTGCAGAGAATAACATAAGACGTATTCCTACCTTCATGATTATTTGCCCGGAGCAGCCCATAACACATCCATAGAGCCCTCGGCCCCTTTCCCCTGCTTCTTTCTTTACTCTTTAATCCCGTGCGGGACGTGTCTGCAAGCTACAGGTGCAGCTCCGCTATCGTCTCCCCTCTTTTGCACCGGGTCAAAGGGCAATATAGAAGTGTGATTAACCTGCGTTAATTTTTTTAATCACATTAATTTTTCTGTGATTAATTAATCAAAATTAATGCGTTAATTTGACAGCCCTATACAAAACATGTACATGTACAAAATAAACCCAATAATAAATCTTATACTCTGATGTGATCTGAAGTGCAAAGGCCATTCAGCAGATGTTCTTAGTAGTAATAATTCTACTCATCATTCTCCCTCAGGTGTGCCATGGAATGTCCAGTTAGCAGCAATCTACTGCATCTATGACCTTTCTCCCTGCAACCCCAAACAAGCCCTAGATGCCCTTGCAGGATGGAGGGGAGAAACATTTCAAAGTGTCCCTACAGCTGTCACCAGCTGTTTTAACCAGTTAGCCTCCATCTGCAGACAGGTCAAGAGCTGAGAAAAACACACATACTGTACAAATTCACATGGATTTTTTTAAGACTGAATGACTGAAAAGAACACAATGCACCTCAATTCTAAGACATTTTTATTTAACTTGCCGACTAGTTGCCAATGATAGACCGTTTACCATTTGGGCACATGAACGGTCACACATGGTTGTTCCCCTCGTCCTCTTTCAGGGTGTCTTAAATTGAAATGAATGGTCAAAGACAGTTACAAATATTTTTTTTATGTGCACTTCTACTTTAAAATGAACATGTCGTATGAATGTTATCTCATCTTGTAGTCAATGTTTCCTCAATTTTTAATGTTCTAGACATGTCATGTATGTTTGCTTCCCTAAAACATTTAACTGTACACACCCTGTATTAAATGTTCTGGCTTAGCCCCCTCCCTCCCTGTTGGCTGCACCCAGGTAATTATAATCTAACGTGTTTCGGTTCAACTGTAGCTGTTGTTGTAAATGTTTTCTTCTTTCAAGTGTTTGTAAATAAGAGGTAATGAAAAATAAGATTGCCACAGTAGCTGCTTTATACAGTTTAAAGATTCAGAGGTTATTTAATATTTTCAATTAAAGCATTTTCTACAACTATATATGTCTCTCCTCACGTGCATCATTGAATATTTGTAAACCAGGGAAATTGCGCTCTGATGTTAAGAATTTGTATAGTGACCTGATGTGCATAATTAAGCTTATGGGAGTAGTAAGCCAATTAGTGTCGGCACAAATGGCTGTTTCATTCGGCTGTTCAGTGAACGTTACAGAAAACCACAGCATCGACGGTCCCGTACAAAACTGATAAGGGCGGACACAAATGATCCAGGAAAATTACAATAACTCTCACATTTTGTCCTGCCCGGTCTGATCCGTGTCAAGAGGTGACACTAAAAAGTTACAATTTCCGGTAAGTGCCTTCAAAATAAAAAGCCTAAATCAATTGTAACCGTTTAGATTTTTAAAGATACTGAAGCTATTCTAGAAAGTGGCCAGTACCTCAAGGAACACCCATATTTAGACACATTCTCAAACGGAGAGTATAGGCCTAGGCTACCCCTTTGTCCACCCACATCTTCAATAGCCTACAGCATTAAATCCAAATAGAATATTATAATTGCTATAACATCATCTCAGGCAATATTTCTCTCTCCACTCAGTCTTCTTTTTGCCATGGTTTGCATTTTGCACTACTTATAGTGTCAATGTTTTTGCACTGTCTGTCTTAGGCTATGTTGCCTATTTTCATGTCCTTAGCCTGCCTGTTAAATACTAATTTCTGTCGCTTGTGAGAGACAATTACGTTTTTATTATCTTATCTGATTGCTCGTGAACGATTGTTTGTATTCTGGTGGTATAGTATCTCTGTTTGTGGCACCATTTAAACATGGAGATAGGCCTAATGGCTACATTCACACACCTTGACAAAATCGTCCAAACGGGTGGAAATAATTTAAAATATGAATGTTTTGTGAATAATGTCAATATGTTATTTTGACGTTGGTGTGTTCGATATACTTCAGACAAAAAAATTAAGAAATGTTTAGTTTTCGGCTTTTCCGGCCTGCGCGCGGCGGACTTGACGCTCGTGAGGGGGTGTGTTCAAAAGATTTAAATCCCTCTGACATGCGCAGACGCTGATCCATGCTGCTGGGTGCGCCATATTGGCTGACTTACATTGGGAGTGGAGTTGGGCGAGCTGTATGAAAAAATTAAACCAGTTTCCAGACATGAAGTGCTTCCAAGGATAACAAGTAAATCGTCGCGGTAGGGTTTTTTTTTCCGTAAGTGCAAAGTGTTTAATTTGCCAAATTGCTCGCTATTTCCCGTGAAGAGGCTTGTCGCTTTAAACTCGACCCCAATGGATCCCAGGACCGCTTGGATCCAGCCGGAGCAGAAGGGACCTGCCAATTCCCTGTGGATGCACGTTTGTGATACCTCTCAGGGATTTGGCGCAAACTCCGACATCGACAACCACCTTCACCACCAACGCAACTTTACGGCGCACAACGCGAACTCCACGGACTCAAACCGCGAGTATTGCAAAAATGTAGCTGCGACGCCGGGGGGGTTGTTCGGAAAAGTACCGAAGCGAGACGGCGGCGGTGGCCGGAGGAAGGGCTCGCCGTCCCCGTCCTCCTCCTCGCTGGACTCGGAGGCCGAGAGCTCGTCGTCGCCGTTGGGCTCCTCTCTGCGAATCGACAATTTGAACGTCGCAGAGGAGGCCAGCTGCTTTTTTCAATACGGCGTGCACGAGTTGAACGAGAACAATCTCAGACGGACACATCCCCCTCCGCTGTTTTGCACCGTTCAGCAGCAGCAACACTGTCGCAGCATGCAACAATCCTTCGGCCACACCCCCAACGGCATGAAGAATCAGCATGGGACTAAGCACCTCCACCATAACCAGCAGCAGCACCAGTCCAATTCAGCCGGTCGCAGGAGGCATCTGAACAGGGCCAATACCTTCCACGGCATTAACCCGCTCCTGTCCTTTAGCTCCAACGGACACTATGCGGACAATTCCTGTAGCCTATGGAAAACCAGGCGGTACAGCCCGGGCATTAATGGGTAAGGAGATGGGCTAGCCTATATAGGTCTCCTATAGAGATATGTATTTTGTTGTCCCGTTTTTTTTGTCAAGCCATTGAAGGTGAGGTCTAGGGGTCCCAGTGCTTCAAACATTCCTATTTGTCTATCTTATGTAGGCCCAGGTCTCATCCTGAATTCCCACCATACATCCAGCTATACCGTCCACAGTCCAGTGCAGTTGCTTATCTGGTTTTCCTCCTAATGTGATCAGCTCGTCCTGTTTTCCTTACAGCCTTCACGAAGAAATCGTGGACTTGTTCAACTTCATGTCACCACGGCCAGAGGAGGAGGCCATGAGGAGAGACGTTGTGAACAGAATAGAAAGTGTCATCAAGGACTTGTGGCCAACAGCACGGGTGAGTGCCGGTAGGATACATGTGCCTTTGCAGAGGTTTGGACAGGGGTAACTCAGGCTGCGATTCCTGTCGGTCAGTGGGAGCAGTGCTCCACTCCGGGCTGCACAATGTGTAAGTCTCTGACCTGTCTTTGGCCCTCTGTAATACCACTGTTCTGGTGAGAAGTTTATCATGCTTCTAAACCAAACTAATATCAGGAATTTGTGGCCTCCTGCTGCATCAACTAATGAAGTATGTTTTACCAATGGCTGAGGTCAACAGTTGAATCTTTTTAGGTATGGCTGACCATTTTAAGCAACTCCCATTTCTCTGAGCTATTGTACAATAGTTGATTCTTTTAAAAATGTAATCAGTGGTGGTGATTTAGCTCTGATCCCTTTTTTTGTGGCGGAAGTAAGTGGTGGTGTTGGAGTGGACTGCTGTATAACGTGTCCATTTGGTGTTAAATCCCATTTAAATGCAAAATGGAGAAATATTATTAGTGTTAATTTGAATCACCACTGCTGCCACAAAGTGTGAACAGACTATGCAGACTATGCATCACAAGCATAGACTGTACAGGTGTACCTAATTAATATTTCTTTTTAGTATTCTGTTTTCCATTCTGTCAGCACAGCAAGCCACTACTTTGACAAGAACACAGTGGATAAATCAATGTTAATAGCTTTACAAAATGCATGCAGATTGACCAATTGTTTTTAAAGTAAAGTTCTACATTTTCTTTTGTTTCATTCTGATTTGCCTCACTCACAGGCTCAATATAAGAAGACAGGAACTGTCCCTTTTAACTGTGTGCATTTTTTATGAAGTTAAGGGCATTGGTTGCTCATTAGGGTTAGCTTTGCTCCAGCGCTGGTAGATTCCAGAAACATGTAGCCTGCCTCTGCTGCTAGCAAGAAGATAAACTAAACTAATTAACGCTCCTGTGTGCTTGTTGTTGTGCCTGTCGTTTATTTAACACGTTATGTTGTGCTCCTTATTTTTGGCACGTTTTCATTTTAGAATTGAATAGCCTACATGCCTCTAGGAAACCGCAGATGGGTTGTCAGTATGTAGGCCAAACAAGACGTAGGTAATTATACGTAGCAGAAAAGAGATTGCTGTGAAGATCCAGAACCGTATATCGATTTGAACCAGAATATGTTATGACACAATCTCTTTTTGTATTGTCCTCTTCACCTGATCTGTCAAGCCTTCCCATCGATAGCAGCACCAGGTCCCTCATTTTCTCTCCACAACTAGGTTGACATGCCCCACACCGACACTCCTGCTCAACTTCCAAAACATGTAGTTTCTCCTCAGTGTTCTGCTTCAAATCGATATGGTTCTGGATCTTTGCAGCAATCTCTCTTCTGCTCCTTATTATACGTCTTGTTGACATACTGAGAAGCCCATCTGCGGTATTTTGCCATGCGCGCTGCTCCGTTTCCTACCGGTGTGCAGAGCCATGTAAATATGCCGGTATGTATTTGGTTCTAAAATTACACAACGTGCCAAAAATAACAAGTACAACATGGCGTGATAAATAAACGGGTCACAACAAGCACACAGGATGTTTTTATTAGCTACCGGTACTTGAGCTAAGGGAACCCGACGTATGCCCCTAACTTCATCAAAAATACACACACAGTTAAAGGGACTGTCGCCCTATATTGAGCCAGTGAGTGTGGCAAATCCCTATACATTTAAAATATTGCAGGTTACATGTTACTGATCACAGCTGGGTTTGTCTTGTGCCAGCGAATCCCTTCTACTGCCCTGCACATATTCAATATGAAAATAAATGTGAAATCATACAATACATTTCCTACATCAGTAGTCTTCATCAAGTTTATATTTACCAATCGCATATTCTCCATTGTTTGTCTTGATGTAACCTTGGATTTTTACACCATATAAAAAGTTTGTATATATTTCTGTTCACCAGGCCTGCAGTGGGCGCTGTGTAAATAAATGTTGTCCTAGACCTGGAGACTATTTTGTGACTGGCAGTTCACTGCACTTTACGTATCCTGTTTGAGCAGAGTATTGACAGCCAGATGGAATCATCATTCATGTCACTTGCCGTCCAAGTAAATAGTGGATCGTTTTCCTTTGCCGGAAAAATTATAGTGTACTTGTAAACTTTGTAATAACTTATTTTTCAAGTTGTCATAAGTGAGGGCCTTTTTTTTTTAGAAATAGCTTTAAAAAAACACATACACAAATCAGGCAGAACTAGCACTGACATTTGTTTGACATGTGTACAATGACCAAAAGACATTCAGGAGTGCAGTAATACTGCTAAACCAAGTGTCCAAACTTCTAACACACAAAAGTCAAGCTAGTTGACACACAAACTATCGACTTGATAAAGATTACGATGATGTGTTTTGATTGAAAACAGGCCTGTATTAATTTGTCTTTTGACTCCGCAGGTGGAGATATTTGGCAGCTTCAGCACAGGACTTTATCTTCCAACAAGGTAATATATGTGCGTCTGTCTTGTGCAGTTTCTCTTTGAAAAGTCATTAACACGCTAGTAAGGAAGTGGGAGCACTGTTTTGATTAGGGTATCTTTTTGTTTGTCAATTTCATTCATATGATCCAATGCAGTTTTCAGTTTTGCTGTTTTCTGTCATGGTGTCTGTGTATACAGTATGTTTCCCTGGGTTCTAGAGCTGAGCAATACTGAGAGAAAACTTCCATTTGAACCTATTTGTTGCAAAATGACAACCATGTCAACAGTGGAGTGGGAAAATAAGACTGCCGTTTAATGTCAAGATCATTTCATCTAATGTTGGCTAATTAGTTTGTCCTGAACTCCACAATTAACGTTAATTATGAATTACAACAAGGTCTTTAAAATGAACACAAATGTAACTCATTTCCTGAAATTACTTCTTCATATAATAATTCATCATGTGTTTTTGTTTTTTTTGTTGTTTTTTTTGTTTGTTTTTTTTAATAATTGTACAGTTTTTTAAAAAGATTGTGCATTTTTCAGTTGGATACAGACGGCATTCTTATTTTAACTTTACAATAAGTACTTTTGAGCATTTGGTTACAATGTGGATCTTGTTAATCTTAAAAAGTCTTAAACTGGCAAATTGTGCTTGCATAACCTTCTCCCCCACATCTCTGAACCAGTGACATGGGGTCTGAAGAAAACAAAACAATATTACACACTTTTTCCAAAAGCCTAAATTAGTAAAACCAGGCCCTACTATTGTTTTGTTGTGACATACACGTCACTGTGCTCTCTGTGTGGACACAATACTTTGGAAACAACCGATATAATTTACGTGGTACTTTGTGCTATTGTTCTTAGTGACATAGACCTGGTGGTGTTTGGAAATTGGGACCATCCCCCACTGCAGGAACTGGAACAAGCCCTGAAGAAACACAACGTGGCTGGACCGTATCCCATCAAGGTTCTCGACAAAGCTACAGTAAGTGGACAGGATCCGAGTGTCTCACGGCTTTGGTGTCTAACGATTAGTTTTAGCTTTTAACCAATGACATTACAAAAAAGGGGCCAGTTTACTCAGTATGAAACATTGATTCTTTGACCCAGGTGCCGATCATCAAGCTCACTGACCATGAAACTGAGGTGAAGGTGGACATCAGCTTCAATGTAGAGACTGCCGTTAAAGCAGCGCAGTTCATCAAAAGCTATCTGAAGGCAAGTCTGTCACATTTTTTAACCCAGTGGTGGCCTTTCCTAGGCTCTTAGTTTCTCATATCCGTCTGTCTCGTGTCTTGTAGAAGTACACCGTTCTGCCTCCACTCATCTTTGTCCTGAAGCAGTTCCTGCTGCAGAGGGATCTGAATGAAGTCTTCACTGGGGGCATCAGCTCTTACAGCCTTATCTTAATGGCCATCAGCTTTCTGCAGGTACACACATGTTTGCATGCTTGGTCTACAATGAATGCATTCTTGTCTGTTAAAAAACAAAAGATGCAAGTGCATTAGGGCTGGGCGATATATCGAATATATTCGATGTATCGCGAGATGTGCTCCAGGGGATGTATAAAATGACCCTATCACGACCATCGAATACAAATTGGCACGTAATGTCTTTTTTTTGCCGCCGCCGCCGCCACCGGCAAACTCACTGGTGTTCGCTTCTCTCGCTCTTTCCTGTGGCTCCCTGCCTCAGACTACATGCATTGGCAACTCACTCACTCACCCCTCCCAACCAGAGTCTCCTGGGCGCGCACCTGTGACGTAGTCTGTGCCTTGTGAGTGTTTACTTTAATCGCCATGTGAAAACAACGACGAGAGGGGGAGAAAAAAGACGAGGGCTCTTATGCTCTTATGACAGCCGAACGAGCGGGTGGAGGGGGCGCGAAAGACGGCAATGGTGCCCGTCGTTCATAGCATGGACCTTTTTTGTAGACGGGCGCTTGACAGCATAAGCGGCCGCTGTACAGAGCCTGGTCCTTATGAGAGGAAGGCGAACGAGCGCCGGGGGAGTTTTTGGTCCAACGTCACAAAACCACGGCATCCCATTTATTACTGGCAGCCTCTTATAATAGGTCCATGTCAGCACCAAGGGAGGTGCACACCGTTTATTAACTAAAAGTCTATGTAAAGTAGGCTACATTTGCGAGTATTTTTTATAAAATAAAACAGTGCATCCAGGAATGGTGCATCGGTTAGAATGCAAGGAATGATGATGATGAGACTTTGCTTTCTTTAGACTATAGGCTATTATTCTCAGCCGTATTTATTTAAATCCTCTGATTGTCTTCCAGTTTTATTCTCATGAACTCAATACAGGAAAATTAAACAATACGTCAGGTAACAGAGGGACGATGAGCCACCTGCTGTTTGCGCTCGCATGAATCTCTCTCTCGGACTAACAGGCAGAAAACGAAACTTAACTTACACTATAGACTGGGAGCAACTGCTCTTAAAGCGACAGTAACCATTATACATGTCAGAGCCTTTTATACACATAGACTACTTTTATGGATCAAAACCGGTTCTGCATTTAAAGTGTGGCTGCTATCTTCAGGGGGTTAGTGGTGATAAACAATTAGTAAGTGGTTGTAATGAGTCATAATTAGTGTTCTCAGTTTACAGATTAACAGAAGATGGAAAAAACTGTTTCCAAATAAAATAATGCTGGATCCATTGTATGGGAGTGGAAGGATGTGGAATAATCAATACAATGTGCAAACTCTTTGCCATGTGCAAGTTTCAAAATGTTCCAATAGAAAGCACTAAAGAATATAAACATGTTTCATGTAGCCTAATGCATTGTTAGTGCAGACACATTTTGCAGGGACTATTTAAATCATATTACTGGTGTGATGTTATGCAAAAAATTAATTAAATTGAGCATTTAGGATGTGCTTTAGAGGAGATTTGAAATATATCGAGATATATATCGTGTATCGAGATATAGTAAAAAAATATCGAGATATTGATTTTTGCCCATATCGCCCAGCCCTAAAGTGTATCAGTGCACAAGATAAGCAGGCAGTGTGCATACGTTTTATAAGGCAAGTTTTTTGAAATTTCTATGTAGGCGCAAGTTATTTTTACAGTGTAGTGATTTTTGTGCTGGTCTTAATTAGCCTGGCTCCGCCCGCCCGCCTACTTCCGGCCAAATATTATTTTCCCTTCAGTAGTCAGTCTGGGTGTACAGCCCATTTCCCACTTTTGCCGGAGATTCGACAGCCGGTCCAATCAGCGAACAGAGCGAGTGGCTGAGAACGATGACGTCGAAGTCGCGCTCCAGTTTCAGTTGCCAGAAGCCGGCTCATGACACACGTGACGACCAAACGTTATGCGATTGGTTGGCTAATCCAGAGTGGCACTGGGCAGATCCAATAGTTTTAAACTTTAACAGACACCCGCCTCCATGAGTGAACGTTTGCCAATTACAGCACTGCCAGACCTTCTGTACAAATGAAATGAAGTACGATGGTCTGGTAGCACCAGGCTAGGTCTTAATGTCTTTTTTTGTAAAGATGTATGCAAACTGGTTGGATTTGGTCACAATTTGTAAGTTATTACATTTCTTTGCTCTTCCAGTTACACCCTCGTATTGACACACGACGTACCAACATCAACCTGGGTATCCTGCTGATCGAGTTCTTTGAGCTGTACGGCCGCAATTTCAACTACATGAAGACCGGCATCAGGGTGAAGAATGGAGGGACCTACCTGTCCAAAGAAGAGATGCTCAAAGCCATGGGGAATGGAAACAGGCCGTCCATGCTCTGCATAGAAGACCCAATACAGCCAGGTGAGACTGTGCTCTGAACAAGGGATTTTGAATTGGACTCTCTGTGTGGTTTTGATTTTAGCTGTGGACAGGGCCGTCGTATAGGGGGTAATGGTTATGACGATTATAAGGGCCCACAGGCAGCTAGGGCCCACACAGCCCCCAGTAGAATCTACGACAAAATGATTATGCATACAGTGAACTAATATATAATCATACGAAGGAGTCCAAATTAAAACAAAGCCACAAGTCATACGATATTCTAATTTTAATAATGTCAATAACCCCCTTGGCCCCTTCTTAAAAAATGGTTTGGTCCACCCCGCGGTTCGTTCTTCCTCATTGGAATTAAGTGAGCGCGAGCGAACTCCAGCAGGGCGAGGATGTCCCCAAAAAAGCACAAGTTCGCACACCAGATAAGAGTTGAGAAGGAGGCCAGGAGTATAAGCAGCAGAGCAGGGGCCCAGGACATCAAAAACCTTTTCCTAAGAATGGTGAGAGTAAAACTACAGAGGGAGGCTGAAACAATTAGCCTGCTACTTGTTCATTCATAACATTAACTTTGACGGGGTGCAGGCTGAATCCTACGTTAGCTGTCATCTGGCCGCGCTACACTCTGATCAAGTCGCCAGTTCATAAAAAAAAAAAAAAGTCGCCAGTTCATTGTAGAGCAACGGTTTCTACAGTGACTGTGTTTAAAACATATTACTGTCTGACAGTGCTCCAGTAGCCTATGCGCCCATTCAGAGGCTGCATTGAATTGTATTATGACGCATTCAACTTCTACTCGGTAATTATGAGCATCTGACGATGGTCAGTTACGTTCAGGGCCGTCGGACTGCGGACAGGCTTGGGGGGGCCCAAGGCAGAGGGGGGCTGCACCCAAAAAAAATAAAAACGTATTTTTATTTTTATTTTTTACTGGCTCAATATAGGCCCCTGATCTTTGAAGGCCCAGAACATTTTTATTTAGGAAGAAAAAAAACGGATATCAGGGGCCTTTCATTCGTCAGTACATTTGTTATTTTTTAAATAACATTGTTCAGGACTACGAAGATCGCCGGCCTATATTGGGCCATTAAAAAAGTACAAACGAAGGGAAAAAATTCCTGAAGCTGACTGGATTTTTTAAACATGTACATTTCTTCTTTCTGTTTTTTGGTCATTCTGTGTCTATACATTATTCTAGAAAATAGTACTAAATAGCTTACATAGGAAACAGTTGATTTAGCCTTAGTTTTCTTCTCAAAGTGCACCAGATTGATGAATTTTACTTTAACATTTTAAAAAAAATCTTCCGGGGGACCATTCCCCCGGACCCCCCTACAAGGTCCAGGGTCCACGACACAGTCTGCCAAATTCCTGTGAGAAACACTGTGTGTGTGCATGGTTATTAAGAGTCATTATACCAGGGGTTGTGTTCAAGTATGCGTAATGATTTGGTCATTCTTCAATAGAAACATTATGTTGTTATCTGGCTCAGAGAGGGACCAGTCACTCATAAATTTTGGACTATAGACAAACTTAGCTTTTACATGTTTGTATTGTAAGACCGCCTCTCAGAGGGCCCATCAGGACTTCCTGTATAGGGGCCCAGAATGTGGTGCAACGCCCCTGGCTGTGGATGGATGTACTTAGGCTCTTTTCAAAGGTCTCACAGAAGGGTCTTTTGTTTACATTTGCAGAGCCTGAACTTGGTTTACGAACATATTTTCTCCACATGTTGTTCTTTAGTATTGAAAAAATCTATCGTAAATCAAAAAATTAAGAAGGCACTAGTGCATCTTTTTAATGTCTAGTACTGGTACATTCCTCTAGAGTTGTATACACAAGTTGAAGTAGACATGTCGTATTGTATTCTCCATATTCCATTTAATAAGTTTGCCATCTTCACAGGAAACGATGTGGGTAGGAGTTCATACGGAGTCCTACAAGTCAAGCAGGTGTTTGACTTTGCCTACATGGTGCTAAGTCACGGCGTGTCTCCTTTAGCGCGCGCTTACCCAAACAAGGAGTACGACAGGTTGGCTTCTTCATTAACTTGCAATGTTTTTATAAGATTCAAAACCCAAACTGGCTTTGAGTTTGTCCTGATAGCATTATGGAATATACCTGTCTTTGTTTTGCAGTACTTTAGGGCGCATCATCAAAGTCTGCCCAGAGGTGTTAGCCTACAGGGACTGGACAATCAAAAAGTGTAAAGCCAAGCAGTATGCCAAGCTGGAGAACCAAGGTAACTTTGTTACAAACTCTGAAAAAAATAATTTTAGACTGGAGTTATATTTTGTGATCGCTCGTCAAAGTGACACAATTTTGACCCTTTTGTAAGAGTCCCAATATGTGATGTCATTGTCAAATTAGTTCAAACCCTATTTTCTTCTTCTTTTGTTAACGGTATGGTTCTGTTTGGTCCTAGATGTGGAGAGCTGTGAGCAGGATCTTGCCAGGCTGATGCTGGGTACCATGGACGAGCAGAGAGACTCTTCCTCCCCCCTCAGTGCCGACTCACCCTCACCTTCTCCTGTCTTCCTCCCCAGCCCACAGCACCATTCATCGTCCTCCTCTGCATGCTCCATCTCTTCCTCCTCCTCTGGAAGTGACATAGTAAGGCCAAAGTACATTCATCTATTCAACAATTCACTATATCTGTGGATTATTGTGTTTTTCCTCCTGTTTGTGCAACCGAGTTAAACTTGAGGTCCTTGGCTTTTTCCAGGAGTCTGATTCTCCTCCGAGCAGTAATGCTGCTATCCAACTTCACCCTCTTACTCTGGCTTCGGTCCATTCATTAATGGCCCATCCAGCAGGCTTTATCCACAGCACGCCTCAGGTCTGTTTATTTAATTAATTCCCTTTTTTACTGGTTGTCAGAAAACGTACACATGTATTAACAATTTCTCAATTCAGGCAGTGCACCCCCCCCCCCTCCCCCCCCAAAAAAACAGTATATTAATTAAATAAATACATTTTAAATTTCTATTGTCCCATCCGCCCCAGCCCTTTGCCAACCTAACTTAGCAGTACCTTCACCTGTGATTAGAACAACCCCTGATACCTCTGAATCTAATAGGTGGTCTCTAAAACAGACCTTTTCAGAGGAAGGGCTAAAAAGAGGAGATTCTACAGTGGCACTGAGAAATTATAAAAGTTTTTTTGGACACTAGACCACCAACTGTTTCTATTAGAAACCCAAATTACAATTTTGAACCTGAAAATGAGCACTACAATAGATGTGACTGTGAGTTTGAGCTCCGAGTTAAACATTCTGTGCCACCAATGCAAAAAGGGTTGACCGTGGCACACTTTTCAAATGCATATGCTGCTTCTCTTTTTGTTCGTCATTTAGGTCCAGATGTCCCTTCCAGAAAACCTAACTATCCCCCAGCTCTCCGAATGCCATTTCTACCACGACAACCCACCTTCAATCAGCGTTGTGCACCGCCACATGTCACAAGTTGCACAAGTCTCCCAGCACACTAACTCCATGAGCCCTCTCCCCAGCCCCCTCCACCAGCTCCACCACCATCCACAGGCAGGAGGGCAGCAGAGCCACGCCTACCCCGTCAGATCCAATTCCCACGGCTCACTGGAGCTGCACAAAGTTGTCTTTAAGCACAACCAAGGTGGCCTCCAAGGTCAAAGTTCCTCACAAGATGACTTTAGTCCCCAGCGGTGCTTTGTTGCCCAGGCTCAAAGCACGGCACCAGGGTTCAGGAACCAGCAGCAGCAGTACAACCGGAACACCTGGCGGCGCAGGAAGAGGGACAATCTTCCTGCTCTTAACCAAAGCTGATGAGACTGATGCTCTGTCAGAGACCGGACTGGCACTGCTTTTTGGCCTCACTTAGCCCCGTCATGATTCTTGATGTTGAGAAGCAGTGATGGAGCCGTGACACCCCTGTTTTTTTTTTTTTTTTTACACACCTACACCAGTCAATTGGAAGTCATCTCCAAAGGTGTTGAATGGTCGATGTCTTCAAACTCTTGATTGATGCCACAAAGCCTGTAGCATCAGTCTGATAGTCAGAAGCCCTTTCTCTAAATGTGATGCACACCAGCACAGATGTATGGATGAGGAATTACTGTAAACCACCCCCCCTGGCTGGAAAGTTGAAGAGTTTGCAAGCAAGTGTTTAGTTTCCATGCCACTTTCACATCTTCCAACACAACATCATGTGCCATAATACTGAACTGGTTTATCAAACCTGGTCCATCTTGATGTTTTGACTCTTATTGGGCCGTTCTGATCAGGTTTCGGGCTCATTCTGAATGCAACTCCCTAGTGGCTACGCTCTTAACTCAGAGCTCTGACAGCTTGGACTATCATCTACCAATTGTACTCTGGACTGAAGCGAAGCACTACCTTTCTACCTATGCAGCGCAACGCTGACTTAATGTTTTTGGTGTGATGGCACAAAACGGACCTTTTCTCAAGTGCTTAAACTGTGATGACTTGTTTGAATGTACCAAGTGTTTCCTTTTTCTGTGTTGGTCATTATCTTTGGTTCTTTTGTTTTCGTCACAAATGGACTTTTTTTTTGTTCACATTGGCACTATTATGTTTTGTCTTTGTATCGTAAACAGTACCACCTTATTTTATCTTTGTTGCGTTTATGTGCAATATTGACTTGCTTTTATTTAATTTATTTCACATTTTATTTTTATTTTAGGGTGTTACCCTAATGTAAGCTTTTTTATTTTAATTTCTAGACTACATGGATCTGTGCAATAGATGGATTTAAGGGCCTTGAAGGTGTGTGTGTGTGTGTGGGGGGGGGGGGGCTTTCCAGTGGAAGGGGGAGCTATGATATTGCAACATGAGAAATGTGCCAAAAATGCCATGACCCGAACATTTTACTCATGTTTTGTTTACCACTTACATTATGATCACTTGAAGTTTTGCCAGCTGCCTGTCCAAATGTCTTTACACATAGTTCTCATTTGAAACATAAAGCTCTATTCAATAGTTTGACTTTTGATCGGATCCACTTCCTCGTGGTAGGCTGCAATCTATGCTGGGGAAATGCATCTTTCAGCAGTGTTTACTCATGTCATTTCAAAACGAGTTGGTGCTACTTATTACCAGCAAAGTGCTTGTGTTTTGCCTTATATCTTCCTTGATTCTGTTAAAGCAACAGGTTGACTGCCTTTCTTAAATGACCAAATTTGCCCCTTTTCCTGTACGTAGCCAGCTTTTTGCCTATTTGTTTCTCTACGCACTGCCAGGTTTACTTGGCTTTTATTTTCACATGCAGCTTGTAGGGGTATACTCCAGGAGTAGCCCTACTGCACTTGATGAATGTTAGCATTAACATTGTCACTTTTCTTTGTTTGTTTTGTTCTTTTACTCAAATGTGACAAATACAAACTGGTTGTACAAGAGATTTTCCAATTCCATATTTAAAATCAGTCATTCTAAGACAAGGTTTCAAAGCTATATAATTTACGAAGCAATCCATGAGATGACATGAGCTAGGAGATTTGGTTGGAGCCATTAACACAACCAAAATGTGGTGATGTCATAATGTTTCAAGAGCCTTTCATTGGACCACCCTGCATACCAAACTAGTGGGCTCAACACATCGATGGGTTGTTGCATCATATCGCCACGTTTCATTTAAGATGGGTTGTAATGTGTAAATGGTGGACATAGATGTATAATGACTTTTTTTTTTAAGTATGTTTTTTCTATTTTTTTAATAAACATTTTAAAACTCCATTTCCAGTTTGGTGTGTAAATTATTTTTGTGTTATGTTTACTGTTTTGCTGATCTGTGCATTTTAGCAGAATGGTGACAGGGCGTTTTTACCATGGTTAAAGAGGAATGCCAATGCTTAGCATGAAATATGCCATCGTTTAAATGAATTACCAGGGTTTGTTTAGAGGGGACCATTTGGGTTTTGATAATGTGATTTCCAGTTGATGGTCTCCTATTATGTCATTTAAACCACGTCAATAGTTTAATTTAACTTTTTATCCTAAGATAAGAGACCTCAAGTAGTACAACAGCTATTGACATTTCCGAAGCAGCTTACTCTAAATTAAATTAATTGTGCTGTACTTGGTACAACCTTTTTATATACAGTCTATGGGTTCAACCCAGTTGAAGACACTTGAGGAGCGCCAGCCCTCATCTGGTGTAATTCCACATGGTCTCTGATGGTGGCACTGGTGGACCATTGCTTGTCTTGGCTGTATCTAATCCATTACCTCTCATGTAGTCAGCAGTGAACAGGGAGGTAGAACGTGACGGAGGAGGGGAAGGCTTCAACAAAATAATTCCCCTGAAGGTTCAGCCATCGGAGTGTAGAGGCTGAAACCATTGTCATTTCATTCCAATTAAAAACCAACGGGAGAAATGTTCTCTCCTAGATGCCTTTTACTCTTTCTTGACTCAAACTAGCTGACTAAGGCACTTTGAAATTAGGTCCTGCTTCCTTGTCGTCATCCACTTTCTTGGATCCGTCTTCATTGATGATTAAATAGTAGTGATACTTTGGCACAGGCTATGCTTTATAATGCTGTTAAAAGATGGCTCTTTGTTTCTCAGCGATGTATTAATAAGATCAGGAAAGGCTGCATTGATCCTGCACAGAAAACCTGCACAGCCAAATGCACATGACGCACATTCCTCGCCCTGGGGGACCAGGTCCAGACAACTGCTGTTACTCCTGCCAACAGGTTTTAGGTGTGGAATCCTGTAACACTCTAGTACGTTTGGCAAGGCCACCGGCTTAAGGGGTACACAAGAACAAAAAGGTTGGGAACCACTGATCTATACAATCTTTTGTATTTTAGTTTGTGTGTGTGTGAAAATTTATGTCCATCTGCATGAATGACTCCAATGATTCTTGAGGAGGGAAGAGCAGCAGCTTCTTTCTGAACTCTGCAGCTTATAAAGAGGACACCTCTTTTATACTTAACGCTTACACCAGTGCTTAGTGCACTACACACCATCAAAGAACTTCTGTTTAAGCAGGCAAATACTAGTGTTCAAAAAAATCATCTACTTTATTGTGTTGTGAAGTATCCCCTCTTGATCTTTTCAACCTAGTTGAGGGAACAAATTTTTCAGAACTTGACCCCATGCGAGTAAACCAGGCATACTAAAATAAACAGAGAAAGACCTTTCTAAGACCTTTCAATCCTCTCCAATCCCACTGGCAAGGAAAAACTAAAGCTCTCCAAAGGAAAGATCAGTAGATATACCTCCAGGCTAGCTGTGGATGTCAGTGGCTTGCCAGTAGAACATTTGCATCGCTGCACATTTCAAGTCCCACGCACAGGCCCTCCACAGGGTGATGTGAATCAGTGTGTTGATGAAATGATAGTGTTTGCAAACAACATTATTTAAATGATAGGAGATAATGGCTAAATCGGAATTGTTGTCAGGAGACTCAGTACATGTCATCGGACTGATAGAAATAGATAAGCATACTTTCCCTATGCTAAATTACATTTAATTAAAACATACAATTAAGATACAATCAAGAATAAACATGAAATAATTGAATTTCTTCTGCGTCTTGAGGGCTGCATATTGTTAAAAAGGATTGCTGAGTCTCTCACATCCCAGAAGTATAATCAGATGAGCATTGCAATGACCAATAGCAGTATTCTATCTTCTCACGTAATACCCAAGTTGACCTGTCTCTATCACAGGAAGAACTCTGTGCTGAGGATATAATAACTAATATCATGCAAATAACCATCTGAACACTGCTGGAAGGTTCATTTTGGGTTATGGTTTTGGTTTCAATATTGACAGAACATTTCCTTTGTATTTCTGCCATTTACCCAACAGTTCCGCCTGCTCCCTTTAAATCTTTCTCATGCACACAGAGAGAAATGTGATCAAGGGCTCTGCATTAACTACTCACAGGTTCTGTTTGTGCTGCTCTCAGGCAGTATGAATGGAGGTGATGATGACAGACATGCTTTTGCATCAGCAGAATGAAAAGAAAATAATTAATGATATGAAATAAATCAAAGGGAAGTGATGAATTGGATGAAAAAGTCCTTTCCCCACACCGTGTGCTTATATTCCCACACAATCATGTTTTTCCCAATACATCTTATATTTAGAGAAGCACATTCATGACTCACCTATACTTAGATAATAATTCTAGGCCGTATGCCGCCTCATACGAATATGTCTGTCACGCTATGTACATGTCACATATCGTGTCCATCCATCAATGGATAACGCCTACAAGGGTCTTCTCTTCAGAGGGCATGTTGAAACATCATGCTGCATTTTGACACATTAATGGGAAACGTCACTTATAATAGAGAGAATTTAATTGGTGTTTTGAATTTGGTATAATGTGTGGTGTGTGAATGGCATTACTTGTAGGTTAGGTTAATTTCCCTTACACTTTAATAGACGTTTACATCCCACCTGCCATAATGATGTCATTCACACAATGCCAGTGAATTATCAGTGCAACACTGCATTTTAATCTAGGTAAAGTGTAGTGCATATCAAACATATAGGTCAAGCTAACAAGAGATGGCTATCAAAACTGTGTCTAAAATCAGCGCCCTATATGTCCCTATTGAAGCATTTGAATCTCTATTTCTTTCACATGGCATTTATAAAAAAATAACGTCTCTTACCTTGTTTCCGTCCCCAATTCACAGCTCATTCCCCAGTGTGTTCACTTGAGAATGAGATATCCTTTGTGGACAGGCTCAAATAGGCCTCTTCTGTATTCTGCCTGATAAAAGACTTCCATTCAGCCTCTGGTATAAAGATCACTAATGACCCATAGACGACAGTATTCAGGTGCTTCACATAAAAAAGAAAATTCTGTGATTGATGGACCATCTTTTTTGAGCAGCATGAAGAAACATACTTTGCCACTAAAGACCCATTCAGCAGTGTAGGCGCAGTCTTTAACTACATCTGTATTTGCAGGTTATTATTTGGATTTTTTTAATATTTCTACCAATGGCTTGGTCTTGGAAAATGAGAATGTCAACAAACATTGCTTGAACAACAACCTAAGCCTGCTTTTTGTTGAATGTTGGTCAGCAATTTCCAAGGGGTGCATTTATTTAATTCACAGGATTTTTAGAGACATATGTTTAATTGCTTGGCTGAACTGTAAATAAAATATAAAGTGTATTACACTGAGACACAACATTCTCTGCTCTTTAAATGTGTATTGTTACGAGCGACCCCTTTCACATTAAAGTTTGATTTAATGTCAATTTAGAAATATTTAAACAGTTCATTCTTGAAGTTTATGAATCTCATTAACTGATATCATGAAGACAGCGGGAAGACTCTTACTCTTGTGAAAAAATATTTAGCGAAGCTTTTGATGCGTTTCTTTACAGACAATACTTTGTGTGCTTTTGGATTGGATAATTAACAATAAGAAAAATGTATTTCTTCATTCCTCTCCAGAAGACGTTTCTCTTTTCAATGCATTTGATGTTTCCACCATTAATATGCATATGTTGAGCTACTGATAAGGCCAAGATATAACATGCAGGTATGCATTTGTTATCTTGGGTGTGGGCCATTCATTTCAAAGAGTCTTTGTGCACACCAGAACAGTCCATCGAGCCTGGCAAAACAAATAAATGGCACCAGGTTCAGTCGTGTGAATAAACATTGAAATATATAGATTTTTTTATTCACACAGAATAATTATTTCCCCCAGGGTGGGCTTCTTTGAAAGCCATATACTTTAAAAGCAGTAAAGCTTTACAAACCCAATTTCTGCCCAAACTTCCTTTTATTGCATCTTACACTATAATTATAACGTTTATAACTCAGCCTGTTCTGTGCCCTGTAGATTTGTAGTATGTTCTTTTAATATTGCATAATCTTAACAGTGCCCTTATAGGTAGACCTCCACAAACAATGCTTCACCTTTCCCATGACCCTTTGGTATCAGGGGGGTTGAATTCAGCTGCCCTAAAGATGAAACATATTTGACATGTATTAAGGCCACAATTTCCCGATGCTACATTCCTGCTGTCTGTGTTGGTCAAATCTTAGTACACTGCTCTCAACTGTTTGGCTGTTCCAAGTGTTACGTGATCAAGTTAGCAGCGTACTGGCCTTGATCCTTTATCTTGTCGCATCCCTTGCATGTATCACTCATGTGTGTATTTGTATTTGCTTCGACTTAAGTATGCTGTTCTTTGAAACACATTGTATTATTGTTGGAAAGGAAATGTGTCACGTAAATAAATCTTTCACAACCCTGGAGTGAGAAAAAAAACATTCTAGTTATTGGCAACCTAGCAAGTGCCAAGACAGTGCACATATCTTTGAATTGGCAGACATGTGAACATTGCCTGGCATCTGTCAAGTGATAACAAATTAAATGTGAATCAAATTGCTGCTCAACATCAATGATTAGATCAATTAAGCCAACAGATCAGCTTGATATAGACATTTGACATCAAACAAGTCATGGGGAGACATCAGAATGTATGCAGTAAAAAGCTGTAAGTGAGGGCCCACTTGTCCACTTGCAGTCGTGTCAATTGAGACAAGAAAGGTTGCTTTGTACAGCCCTTACTCATCTAAATGCAAGGTTGATGCTTGGATGACATTAAAGACTTCCTGAAATGGAAGCAGTTCTGAGACCATATTTCAGTTTGAGAAGTGGGTGGAATATAGCCCGCAGTATAGGAAATCTGGCGGAGAGTGACAGGTAAATTGACTGTTGGATGATTCATTTCGTCCAGTGAAAAGATCCAGATTTTCCTCAAGTGTCAATGGAAAGGATTTTTTCTTGTCAGCAGTGCTTGACTTTTAATTGCTTAAATTTGATCTCCGCCTCACTAACAACAAAGCATTAGATTTAAATATGAAATACATATACAGAAGTGCTAATCAAACTACCACCTGTGGATGATAAGAGAGGGCATCCTTTGAGGTAGGGTTGCACAATTAATAAATGTAATCACTATCACGATGATGGCTTTACACAATAGAAATTAACATGATCAATCGATTGAATTGTTTTATTGATATTTTTCTTTCAGGAAATGCACTGAATTTAAGTGAATAAGGAGGACCAATATTATTTTGATGCAATGTACAGAAATATTAGCCTGGAAATCCAGGCCTGCTGCTGGAAAATTAAATTTGCTACACATGTTGGTGGACCATGGACCTATAAAGAAATCCATTGAAGCTCATTGAATATGTCCAAAAATCCGAAGCAGGTAGCAACCAATCAAATTGTTCTTTCTGATATGAGCGGGCCATAGCCCTATGTATGGGACTCTAGAGCTGCATTCCAATAGTAGTTGCACTTCCCCTCGTTCATTTACCCTCAGCCCTCTGCCCTTGGTATGACGTAACAGCATACGTTGCACGGAGGGAACTTGGAGTGCAGAGGGAGACTGGGCGGGGGATGAGCGGAGGATTTAAATGGAACCCACTTGCCCTTGTACTCGCAATGGACCGTCAGTTACACAGGTAGTTCTGAATGCAAATAATACAGAATTATAACGTTCTGCTAAGGTATATTGCAGAAAGCCATTTCCATAGCATAAAAAACATTGAATTTCGACACGGTAACTCAGATTATCAAGATATTGTTACTTACACATGTAAATTGTTTGCTCCGACATATTTTCTTATTTATGTTAGTTTCAACCAACAACATTTGTTTTAAATAGTCCTATAATTGGCAGCCATCAGTCAGTGCGTTTACATGCAGACTCATAATCGGGTAACTAAATGAATAAGACTTCAACACGACTTTTAAACTGCATGTAAACACCTTTATCCGATCTACTTCGCACACAAATCGGCACGATAACGGACAAGAGATGTCGGATAAGAACACCTAGATAAGTCGTTCGTTGTCGGCATTCTCTCTGCATGTATACAGGGATCGGACATCGCATATCGGACTTCTCGTTCTGTGCTTGTGTGCCTGCGCGTGATAGGCTACATCATGGGTTGTTGCCGGAAGAGAACCGGACGTGGCTCTTTCAACACTTGTTGAAAACATGGTTGAAAGGGCTACAGCGCCACCTAGCATAGTGGAGACAGCCATGCATCGGACATTTATCCGATATCTTAAAGGCCATGTATACTCAGACAAGTGACACGGTCCATTTGAGTGTCTAGTTTGATATATGTGATAATCCAATCTAGTTGTGCCATGGAAACGCACTGACTGTTATAGCAGCAATGTGTAAACTGCAATACATTCACTAGATTGTTCCTATGGAAATAGGATAGGCTAATTGAGGCGTTTTGGAATATATTTATATATATATTTGTCCTGCAGGTGGCCGCGATGTCCCTAAAAGCATACAGTCTACCGGAAAATAAAAGGAGAAGAAAAAGAAGACAAGCTGCAATGCACTGTGGGTGATATCCACCTCGGAGTGACCATGGATGTTCACTCGATCACTCAGCCCTCCGAGGGTCTATATCACAAAGTTCACTTCAGTTTCCAGACAATTGGAACGACACTTAAGATAGCGGCGGGGATTCCCCCGAGGGCAAGTGTCTAGGGCAGGGGTGGCCAACCAGTCAGAGACAAAGAGCCACATTTTTTACTGTGTTACTGCAAAGAGCCACATCGTACACACGGGTACACACAGTGGCGATTCCAGGAAATTTTGACTGGGGGTGGCCAAGGTGGGCCACAGAGTTAGAGTGGGGTGGCCATCGCACCCCTGAATGAATAGCATGTGATATGCTGTACAACCAATTCAAAGATGATTTATAATCCCAAATGCCCAAATCATGTTAGTATCCATTGTAATGTTTGTCAGAAAACTAAACCCCTGAAGGGGGATCTGGGGGCATCCCCCCCCAGAAGATTTTTTTGTGTTTTTAACATGTAATCTAAGCATTCTGGTGCATTCTCGCGAAGATAATAAAGGAAAAAGTCAATATTTATTTCAGCTCAGATGAATAGTAAAATTAGCAAGACAACATAACTTGCTAGCAACCAGATGCCTAACAACTGGACAGAGGGACGGATGACCACTAGCTTTTGACCAAATATCTTGCTAAAAAAATAAACCTTTATTTATGAAAGTCTGCCCTTGCTTAGAACATGTTACACTCGCTAACTACAAACTTTAATTTTTTTATTCAGATTTCAAAAATCTGCTGGGACACGTGCCTATACACATGCATGGGTGGCACGCATGTCACAAGCACACTTATGCTGTTTTCAAGACCTTTGCTGACCAGAGACCAGTTCTAGTGGCCACAGTCCTATCATTAATTTAGTAATAGAAAATTGCAAACTGATCTCATATCAGTGGATTGGAGTGTTTGTGTGATGAACTTGGCGACTACCTATCAAAAAAAGTTAAGAAAGAAAAAAAAAAATATATCATCTCTGAACTAGGATACATATCAGGAAAAAAATGTAATTAAAAAAATAAAATGTAAATAAAAAATAACATTTGAACTGGGGGGGGGGGGGGCACTGGGGTGGCCAGTAAGATTTCAGGGGGGGGCGTTTTTATTTTTCGCGGGAGCTTGCACATGCATGCACAAGCATTATTTATTAAAAAAAAAAAAAAAAAAGGGGGCCCCACACTAGGACTTGAAACGGGCCCCCAGATCGTTAAGGCCGCCCCTGTGATAATGACAGGACTGGACGAAAGACGACAGGGCAGTCATTTTCAACAATGAACATTGTGTGCACTGCCTCACACACAAACTCTCAGTTCAACCAAGTCCACAAACAAAAATATAACAATTTAAAATAGCGTTTTTCTCTTACTATGCATGTTGCTTTGTGGGACTTACTTGTAGCATGGAGAGAGCTGAAGTGGCGCTGCAGATTTGAAGCCTTGAAATGCGCAAATGACACCTGGCAATAAGGCAGAATGGCTTAGCATAACGTTCAACAAAAAATATGAACTCTCCCACTCTGTTTCGGAGCGAACTTGACACAAATAGTTTACTCACGGAAAACCTCCCTCCAAGCTGAGCGGGCAGTTTAATGTTGCGTCCGCACCAAACGTTTGCGAACGTTATGTTGCGTCCTCAATTAAACATTTGCGAACAGGCATACACATAGGGCCTACACATTAATAAAATAAAAAATGAAATAATAGACAACAAGCCGCATGAAACGTTTGCGAACATGCACACACATAGGCCCACAAAAAAAAAAAGTATAAAAAAAAAAAAAAAAAATATATAATCACATAATTTGATATGAACTGAAGAGCCGCACGAAGCTGGGCAGAGAGCCGCATGCAGCTCGCGAGCCGCGGGTTGGCCACCCCTGGTCTAGGGCAAGTGAACGTGGGCATGTTGAACGGGTATTGGAACGCAGGGTAGGGCGGACGTAACCGCCGGATGTTCATTGCTCTGATTGGATGTAGTGCTATCCAATTGCGTTGCAGTGGTATTTGAAATGCACACGTAGGTGCTGCCCCTTGAGTTGGAAAGGTCTATTGATAGTGGCCAGGCCTATGGGCCAGACCCTCTGTCATTCAAGATATGGGTCTGGATTTACAGGCTACAGGAATATAGCAAAGTGGATCAAACAGATGTCTAAACAGTGTTATGTTTATCGTATACATTTATTTATGAGTCACTGAAATCAATAAAAAATTGTAATCTCAATATTGATCAAAATAATCGTGATAACCAATTTGACCATAATCATGCAGCGCTACTTTGATTGGAGAGGATAGCAGGGAAGAAGTCATTAGGACTTTCTGCATCAGCTGGAATAAAGCCTTGCATCTATGCATCAATATTATTGTACAAAAGCTGCAATTTTCTAGAAAGTCCGAGAGTCTGGGATAAGTGAAAAAATTATATGTATGTTCCATTACTCTCCATACTTTTCTGGATCTGAACAACAGTGATTAAGGATAATGTTATACATTTGCTAATTACTATTAAAGACACAGTCATTTTTATTATTCTGCTTCTGGCTTTTGAAATATATGCCTTTTCAAAAAAAACAGATACAGCTGAAAACAGAAATACATTCACACAAATGATGAAAAGAGTTCTTACTCAGTTTTGACTCATCTTAAATGTTATAATTTGATTCAAGTATGGATGCATGGAAAAGTCGACAGAGTTGACTGTGGTCTGGTCAACTAACTAAACTCAACTTGTCTCCCCACTTCACTTCCTGTTTAAGGACATTATGAAGGCTGAAGGCTTTTTATTAACACCGTCTTAACACATCTCACTGTCCTGTCTATCATAATATTAACCTGCCTTGTTGTGTGCTGTATTTTAGGATATGTCCAGCTGCGTGTGTCAGCTTTCTGTCACACTCTATGAATGTGCCTTTCATTTCCTTTCTTTTCCATTATGACATTCAGGACTACACTGCACTGTAACTACACAATACCTTTCATGCATCCGTGCACTGCGTTATTTCTCTGGCTATTTAAACTAATTAATATTTTTTTATTATGAATTAATCAAATCCATTTAAATATTTATGTTAATTCAGTCATTTATTTTTAAGTTCCATTGATGGATTGTTATACCTTATGCAGTGCATATCTTGCCTTACATTTAAAGAGGACCTATGATACTTTTCGACTTGTATGACCTATAAACGTTGTTATAATGATTTATAGTCATGTTTAACCATACTAGAGTATCAAATAATTACGTACATGCATTTCGACGTATTCCATGCTGACCGTCTGGGGTGGCTATGCAGAGCACTAAAAACTATGCCAGCCGGTCGAGCCGAACTTGTTAAAATCTCCGGGTTTTCTCTGTCAAGCTCGGGTCGTTTCTGTCATGTTTCCATGTAAGGTAATGCTGCCGCTCAGGCAAGCTCCGGCTGCATGCCCCCACCTTCCTGGAAATTTCCCGCCGCTGGAAGGAAGGTAACCAATCACAACAGAGTGGGGTTTGCAGCAGGGGGGGAGGGACGGAGAAGCTCAAAGCAGTGTGTAGAGAGAGACTGCTGTGCTCTCATAGGGTAAGAGGAAGAGTGTCCCAAAAATCTACATAGTTTTTTGTGATGTGATTCGTGTCAGGTTGCTCTATAGCAGTTTTTAACAAGAAATTAAGACAAGAAAAGTAGCATAATAGGATCTCTTTAAAGACACTAAATAAATGAACTTGCTTTGCATGCCCACTGTGTTTTCATTGATCTGCTGTCGTCCTCTGCCTACAAACAATCGTGTGCTATGAAGAGTCAATTTGACCACATTAGACTCAATATTATTAGGCTGTGGTTGATATTCCTGATAGGCACTTCCAGTCCTTACATTTTAATTACCACGTTGTTTGCTTACCAACTTTAGTATGTTTGTATTCCAACTCATAGCATACATGTTGCCTACTGATTCCATAGTTCTATTTAATATTCTAGTATATTTGCTTCTATATATTTCAGTTGACTTGCCTCAGGTATAGCCATCAAACCTCAGCTCCTAATCTGATGAAACATTCATGTGTACAACATTTCATGTCTGTACCCTTAGCTGGAAATGGGCAACACTGGGCAACATCTGTGGCATTGCTATGATGGGCTGAGCATCGCTTTATAGACCTCGTCTGAGGCAGTCGTTTAGAGTGCTGATAAGAATGAAGGCTGGCACAAAGAGATGCGAGCCCTACAGCTCAACAGAGCAGAGGTCACCAGCTCATTTTTGTCATTCAAGTGTATTCTCCATGCAGAGGACTTCTAGACAATGAAGCTCAGAGGCTTAGCAGGACTGTACCAAGTGTTTGCTCCTCTGTGGGTTTGGATCTAGTTAATTTGTCGTTTTTGAGTTCACTCTTTCCTAATGAAGAAATGTAGTGATGGAGTTTCAAAAATATCCCCTTTCAATGTTGTTTTCCACTCTGTCACTTCACAGCAAATACATGATGGTGCTTTAAACTGAAAAAGTCATGTCAGAAAACTCTGTTGCCATAGTGCTGCAACAGTCCTCATTGTCCTTTCCTTTCATTGTGCAATACAATACAACATCTGTCACATTTCTGGGAAATGTGATAATTGGAAAATAGTGGCAGGCAAGTTATTGCCTTGTCTGTGAGACTTGGCATATAGCCACAGCAGGTGGTGTGTAGATCATGGTCACATTTTAATGTCATACTTTCTGAGGCCCCTTGAATCAATATCTTATACCAAACTGGACCAAAAGAATCATTGATTCACATTTTTATGTTGGTTCATAGTCATTGCTCTCATCCACCTCCTTTCTAGCAACAACTGGCTGCTGTTTACAACAAAAAAGCCTCGATAGACCTGCCGTATGCTAGGCTACCTGCCCAGCAATGAGCAAAATATTTTGTTGAAGATATATATATGGCATTTTTGCCTTTAATTAATAGATGTATAGCTATAGAAGTGTACACGACTTGTGGGGTGAGAGAGGGGAAATACATGCAACGAAGGTCGCCAACTGGAATCAAACCAGCAACTTTGCTGTCTGATGGCATGCGCGCAGTAGGATAATCCACACGGTTTCCCTGGCGCTCAAGTACCAAGCAGTAGATCGTGATTTAGCAACTAGCTAGCTAGTGAACATAATGGAACATTTAGCAGCACATGGTTAAAGGTGAAGTTAGCGATTTATTTAGGCTATGTTATAAGTGTTAAATCGCTCTTTACTCATACGGTGATCACTTATGTAGTGTGCGCGTTTCATAAAGCCAATCTCTCTGTCACCCGCTCTGCATGTAAAATAAACTTTTCGGGGATCCCACTACTGATAACCAATCAGAAGAGAGGACGCTACAAACCGGCATCCGTCTCACTGATGGTGCACGTGCAGAGCGACAGATGGGTGAATATGTATGCGCCTACAATGGCGGAGTAGGTAAAAATCCTTCCCAATGTCTGTTTTGATGGTTTTTATCATGTTTTATCACACTTACAGATCTGAGATGATGCTAGATAACTCGCATCTTGAAGACCGCAGTGCATTAATGTGGTGACGTGGGGACGAGGGAGGGGACTGCTAACTGCAGTCACTGACAGGAAGTTAGCTAATCTGACCATTCTGCTTACTGAACCTTTAAGATATTTTTCTTTGGTGTCAATTCTGATCAAAAGATATGAATAAAAGTTGAGTGAATATTGGACATGCATTTGCTACATGGCTAAAACACAATTTCATAAATACTAAGTTGCTCACTACCTGTTGGATGTGTTGATACAGTTTATTTTGTCACCTTCAATTAGTCCTGCTAAATGATGACGAAAATCGTTATATAAGTTTTTACATTACGTTGAATCGTTTGTGCAGATTGTGGAACATTTTGCTAATGGAAGACTACTGATGTAGAAACTGATTTACAATTTAAATATGGCTAAATTTTTTTTCAGGCAAGGCCAGGATGCAAGTGCAAGCAGCGTACAGACACAGATGTTTAATTTATTTTTTACTGCTTTTATTATCCATTGTCTCCAGTCAATATGAACATTTAAAGACATTTAAAGATTATGTTCTGTACAATTAACTGCTCAATTAAATGCACCATAGCCTTCCTAAAATTTAGCCTTTTGTGCATTTAACGTGCCCAAACAATAATTTTAAAATGTTGATATAATGGTCTATCTTTATTGTCTATTTCTACACTAAACAACACTCGGATTCGACATTTCTGGACTTTGCAGTGGACTCAAAATTATGCATTTACTGTATGTGAGCTTAAGGCTACTTGAGAAGATTTATTCTGCTATATTAGAAGGCCCAAGCTGGCAATTTTGAACTTGGGTTAGCACTAACATAACACTTTTAAGTTATTCCTCTTATCAGTATTTTAGTTTTCAAAAAAGGGCACATACATTGACATTTCGGGTGGTGAATTTGCTGCTTTCACTGTGTGTATGTATGAAGTGCCTTACATACTACCTTTAGAAAATTATTAGTATTAGTATTAGTATTATTGACCTAATGAGTCTGATTGGCCTTTATTTATTTGATTTCTATCCTGATGTCCTTTCCCCTTTTCCAGAGATTACTTCCTAACGCATTGACTTTGCCTAGAACACCTGACATTTGATGTCCTGCACCATTTGAAACACATGTTTATCACCCTCCAAGACGGTCACATAGAAACAATAGGGATCAAGCACTAATACTTCTTCTTTAATACATACATTAACACACACATGCATGCAGGGCACATGTATGTGTGTACCTTTATTAAGGGACACACATACATGTACACAATAATACTTTATTATTGCATGAATTCTCAAACACACACAGGTAGCCTTCAGGCAGTCACCACCACCCTCTTCCTATTTCATAGTGACAGATAGGACAATTACATGCACCCTTTTCCTACTTGGGTGGGTTAAATTAGAACAAAAATGAGCTCCAGTTGTTAAGCGTAAATTAGATAATAAAAGGTGGGTCGAGTTTCTCAACTGTGACTGAAGGTCTGTTTCCCTCCCTGTGATGTCATGGAGAAGCTGTGAATAATTTAAGTCATTTTCAATGAGAAGGAGTGAAAAATCATGAAAAAAACTCCAACCCCAATGTGAGGCTTCTTTGATTCTTTCTTCCTCCAGCTCTAAATTTAGATAGGCTACTCGTACCTTGCATATCTTCACTGCAGTAAATGAGATGTGATTGACAAGTGACATGCATATTGAATGTCTTCTCTTCTCTCATTCAGGTACATTTCACTGATGAGAAAAAAAAACTCATATTGGTTTGATTCTATCAGGACCCCACCAGATTTTTTTGTTTGAGTCCCTTGGGATTAGCCATGTAGTTATGATAGTTAGAGTTTCAGGCTGGGGAATGCATAAATTAAATCAGGATTCTAACCATGGCAACCTACTAGGGCATAAATGTGTATTTGCAGAGAAAAATAGGAATCAATGGTGTAAAATGTGCGGTATGTAGCCACATAGCCTACGTGGTATTTTTTCGTTAAGATAGTAATGGTCTTTGTCCATCTTTGCAATATCTTTTTTTACCATTTAACCAGGGCTGCCAAGTTTCACCAAAAGTTGGAGTGAGGTTTTTTGTCCGAGGGACCCAAAACTGTGTCCTCTTTCCCACCCAATAATTTTTGCTAGTGTCCTACAAGTTTACATATTGTTCATAATAAATCAAAAATAAAAGACAATTGGAAAATGTGATAAAACATCAAAAATCTTATTAAAATAAATGAATTCATGAATTGTCGAAGGACAGGTTTATGAATTATGAAGTCGTAGGACAGGTTTTAATTAAACATTGGGTGTGGAGATATTGTAAGTGGGGGTCTGGGGTTCCCCCCCAGAAAATTTTGAGCATTAAACACATAATTTCCTGCATTCTGGTGAATTTTTATGAAGCAATGTGTGCCTTTTCTGCATTCATCTTTATGTAAAGTAAAAGAGAACATTCACGGTTTCGCTGACACAAATTTAATTGAATAGCCTACAATGCATGTGTAGTGATTTCAAATATCTCCTGTAGCCTATTGTTAAAACATTTGGTTAAACTGTAATAAAGGTAAATATTCTATATGTATTCAACATTGTATGGGTTATCCAATTATCCAATTTCAATTCACCATTATTATATTAAATCTATGACACTTGATGTCTTCTCAGAACATATTTTTCCCACAGTAACCTCTAAGCTTATGGCGCTTTTGCACCGCACATGTAGCTCGACTCGACTCAACTCGACTCGACTCAACTTGGTTTGGTAGCAGCACGGGTCGTTTTCCACCGCAAATAGTACCTGCTGAACGTGGGCGGGTCGTCGTACGGGGTTGAAAGCCTACTCCGGAGCAAAGTAGCAAAGCAGAAATTACGAGCAGTTGTTGCACTATTAAATGAACCAACCGCCAAAACACGGAGGAAAAATGTTTAAGAAATACCCCCCTTGTATCTGTTTGCTAAAAGAAGTAGAAGAATATTGCTACGGGCCATTAAAAGGGATGGTTATTGTCCCGATGTGTGACTCTGCCACACAGTCAGCTGTAGGGATGCGTCACGTACTATGCACGTAAACACGGGCATGATAAAGTTGACTGTTTAGTGCTTGTTTCAGGATACGTGTTTTCAAATGCAAGCCGTGTCTCAGCCTGAATATTTTATTGAGGTAATCAGTTCAGTCCGAGGCTTGTAATGTAATCGCTCGCTATCATGTCTGTCCCAGCTGGCTATTTAGCCTAGCTGCTAGCTGCCCTACATGTCTCCTCTCGTATGTAAGTTAGTAACTTCCCCAACAACCAACACTGGGTGAGCTTAGCGAATATATGGAAAATAAATTCGGATATGTGATGTAAATCAAATGAAAGAGAGCCAGAGAAGGCTGCATGCGGCGTAAATACACTCAAAAGTCCCGGAGAGTTGGGGAGAATAAACAACAGAATGAAGCCGCCGGTAGTCTCTGGCCACTGATTGGCCAGACAATAGTCTCTGGCCAATCAGTGGCCGGCCGTCTGCCGACGTCACATTTTAGCATCGGCTCAGCTCGCTTGGAACCTAGAGCGAGGCGATACCAAAAAAGCACCCTCTACCAGGTACCAGGTACCATGAAATTGCGGTGGAAACGCCAAAAATGCGAGTTGAGTCGAGTCGAGTTGAGCTGATACCATGCGGTGGAAAAGCGCCATTAGTTACTCAATACATTCATTCAATTAATGTTGACAACATTTTAGAACAAAAATGTGTTGGTGTGTCAACCAGCCCAATAACATAATGCAAAACAAGCTTGAATATATCAAGTGAAGTGACTGATTTGAATTAAGTGTTCTTACCTCTTTGTTCATTTAATACCGGCGTCCTTGTTGTCATTAATTTTCCATATAATTTGAACAAAGGGCGGGACTGGGAGGCGGTGGGCTTTTATTAGTTTTGTAGTGTAACGCAGGGGGGCGTGGCCGTGGTGGTTTGCCAAGTGGCTGCTGCGGCTACGGGCTGCACACGGCCATGGACCTATAAAGAAACCGCGCGTGCAGAAAGCATGGCAGAAAGAGGATGTCACGGAACTCAGTCCGTTTAGCTTTTCAAAATTAAATTAAATTTCAAAGTAAAAGTACCAAAAAAAATATTACGGGGATTAATTTCTCTACGTGAGAAATTGGAGGTGTGGCGTGTGAGCGTGTGAACTGGTTGATATGCGTGTGTCTCACGGCCAAAGCGTGAGACTTGGCCGCTCTGATTTAACTCATTTAG
Organism: Hyperoplus lanceolatus; assembly: GCA_026929865.2. Classification (NCBI taxonomy): domain Eukaryota; kingdom Metazoa; phylum Chordata; class Actinopteri; order Uranoscopiformes; family Ammodytidae; genus Hyperoplus; species Hyperoplus lanceolatus. The sequence continues at coordinate 13,159,802 of CM049401.1, read as the reverse complement.
GCCTACTCTTTGCAGAAGTTTTCCAGGGGTAGCCTACAGATTAAAGCGGCTACGAGTAACATTTAAATATCTTTTAAACAGTCTCATGTTTCCTCTCATAATCATAAATTACCTTTAACAGCAAACGAGACCATCAGTGCAAAGAAAGACGTTTTTTATATAGTTTTTATTACTGCATTTGATCTGGTCGTACACCCAGTCTGATTTTCGGTTCGCTCGTGCATGCTCTATGGTCACATAATGAAATGATGGTTCTAGGCCCAGGGAACCATCACTGAAATAACGTCGGTAGTAGGCTATGCATCCGTCTGTCTTGTCTTTGTCTTGAGACTGCTATCTATCTATCTATCTATCTATCTATCTATCTATCTATCTATCTATCTATCTATCTATCTAATTATTTGGTCAGAAAAACGCACGGAGACTATTTCATCCCGATGCTTGTGGGACAGTCAGTTTTTTGACAGACGCACTTCGGCATTAATATAAACCGTCTGGCTTCGCGCACGGCGACCCTGTCATCACACAGATATAGGCCTAATATATAGGCCTAGGTTATATATATATATAAATAAATAAATAAATAAATAGGCCTTAATAAATGATCATGTGACATACAGTATGCAACAAAAGTAAGTACACCCCTCACATTTCCGCAAATATTTTGTGATATCTTTTCATTGGAAAAAAATTAAGAACTTACACTTTGATACAATGTAAAGTACTCAGTTTAGACTATAGACTACTTTACATTGTATCAAAGTGTAAGTTCTTAATTTTTTCCCAATGAAAAGATATCATAAAATATTTGCGGAAATGTGAAGGGTGTACTTACTTTAGTGACATACTGTAGCCTATGATCCCGTGGTCCTAGTTGGCACAGTTAGCCCGAGTCATCATTTGACGGAGACATCATGGCATACTTGCAGTTGGCTAATAGCCGGGGTGGGAAATGCTTAATTCTCAATGATTTCAGATATGTGCGTAATAAAACACGCAATGAAATAATGTATTGGCGTTGCGCTCGCGCTGGGTGCAACGTAGAGCAAAATCACTAGGCTATATATTGTTTTATTTTTTGAGCCCCTGGTTGTTTCTTAGAAAATCAAAGCGAGTCCTGTTTGGTTTTAATCAAATGCAAATAGGCTAGCCTATGAGTTGTATTTTAGGATATAAATATTTGAAGGGGGGGAAAAAAGCACAGTGTCCATTAGACCTACGTTTGCTTCTTTCATTAGTAGGCCTAGGATGAACTGAACAGCGAAACAGACGCATTTATGAAGCACCCAAAAGCTACACCTGCACCTTGAAATCAGCACCTTTAATTGAACAGCGACACAGAGGCAGAGGCGATATGACCGGCGACACAGAAGGAATCGCTTGTCGGAATGATGGGCCGTTTCTTATCGACAAAGGAAACTTAAAATGTCGGAGTCGCGACCCCTTTTTAATTAAATAAAGTGCCGCCTTTGCGACAACAAGAAGTCAATTGTCGGAGTGGCAGCATGTCGGAATGAACGTCCGCCCCCCCTCTACTAGCCATTGGTAGCGCTAACCGCTAACGCCAGCTTTACTTTACACTGACGTTCAGCACACTAGCTAACCATTAGCTTCAGTAAACCATGGACCTATTATAAATGGGGCAGTACATGTGTGGTTTGAGCAATTGCGGTGCTGTAGGTTAATGAGCTGCCGTGAGCATCGCAGGTTTGTTTTGAAAGTAGCGCGGGGGTTAACCTTGGGGGTTAAGATGATGCTCTGTCATAAAGAGCGAGTTTGACAGCTGATCCTGACTGCTAAATGGAGAGCAACCAAACAAACAAACTAAAGGGATTTATTGATCTGAATCAGGCATTGTTCATGTATGAATCCTTTTCTATCTAAATCCAAGGAGAGGTATTCAGGTGGGAATTATGAGAAACATATTTTAGTGGAGCTAAAAACAGCAGCAGGTAAACCGAGGTTAAAACAAGTAAATATAATGTGAATGTGAACTGGGAAGTGGGAATAGTGGAAAACATCAATGTTGCTGAATTAAGATGAATGCACATTTTTGTGAATTTCCAATTTACTTAATGTGAAATTTCATTCTAGGTTTTTGACTGAGTTTGGGACTGATACGATGGACAGTTATGTGACAGAGATACCAGAGTTACCAGAATGGCAGCTTAAAAAGGTACGTATATTTTCATTTAGGCCTAGATATACCGTTGAGATGTTATTATGAAGGGACAGAAAGCAAAATGTACTATCTTGCTAAATCATTATTATTATTATTATTATTATTATTATTATTATATAATATCATATATTATTCAGTATAGACTGTGTTCGAACAACATATTGGGTTTTTTATTTTATTTCGATCTGCATCACATTCTATACTATTAGATTTGTCTGAGTGATCTTTCAAATGGACATATCTTTTTGTACTGTCTGCCATCTGATTATAATATCTTCAAACATTGTTGTTTTAGTTACATTTGTTTTCTGTTTTTTCACATTTTATTAGATATCACAAGACTTCCAGCGGCTTCATCCTGAGGTGACCCTTGCAAACCAGGCTGCTCTCGGTAATGACCAGCGAGAGAGAAAACTACGGCTGGATGACAAAATACAAGGTAAGATATTTCTTATAGTAATATGTTACAAGCCATTAAACAAGTTTTGTTTTTTTATAGTTTTTTCTGTTATAAGAATATAATTTAGGGCGTATTCCCACTTGTCCCAGTTGTCCCGTACCGTGCTTAAGCGTGACTGTCCCCCTCCCTCCTCCCCCTCTGGCCCACTCACTCTGCTCCAAAAGATCAGGGCCTAGTCTCCATTGCTTCTTGTCAATATGTCACCACGTCTTAACACACAGGTTTGGGTTTTGGAGCGTATTTTGAAAATATTAATCCGGCCAACTTTGCAACAAACATACCATTTCCAAATCAAACCTAGGTTCCGTTGAGCACATGGACATATCGGGTGGAGGGGAACAGTCTGATATAAAGTGAGATCATGACTCTGTCTATGTTAATGCTCTGTACTGTGCTGAAGCTCACCTCTTCCAACCCGGCCAGGGCCAAGGAAGTGTAGGGAGCACTGGGAGAACACAATAAACTTGAGGGGGCAATTTAGCTTGGGCACGGTACAAATGACTAGGGTGAGAGCGCCCTTTGAGTTCCAACACTATTTCCTATTGGTAAATACAATGTTTAAGCATATTTGCATTTGGTCATATTTTGCAATGTTTTTAATATTCAAATTTTTATGGTTATCCTACTGATTTTTTTTGTTGCATTTTGGTTATTCCACAAATTAAGCTCCATAAGACTTAACAGTCTATGATTATAACACAACACTAATTCACTGATGTGTAATCAACAGGTGGGGACAATCGTGGCGGAGTATTTGCAAACTGCAGAGACCAAGCGGCCCATCATTCTGTGCCTCGGAGATGACATGAAGACGTGCCAGGCCAATGCGATCGTTTCAGGCCTCGCCACTGAAACAGACTGTTTGCTGGAGAGTACATGTTGACTTCAAGGATTTGAATGGTATTTGACATTGATTGCACAAAGAGGTGTGCCCCCCCCCCCCGCTCTGTCTTGAGGTTTCTGCAGTATAACATACTGATGGACATGAGGCCTGACTTGTGAACATTTTGAGGAAAACAGCAGCCTTTTATCCCGTAAAAATTAAGCCTTTTTATTGTTTGTTATTTCTACATGTGTTTAATGATATTTACTAGGGCTGTCAAAATTAACGCGTTAGCGCAGGGTGATTAATTTCTGGAATTAACGCGTCAATTTCTTTAAGCGCAATTAACGCATGTGCAAAATGATCCGCCCCGTGCATCCAACCCGCTCTGCACTACAGTCACTCTTAACGTTGTGTCTGACCCAGGATCAGTAGCTGCACGCGGCCAAACATAGCAGCACGCTAGACTGTGTGTTTAAACTGCTAATCATGGAACTATAACTGCTGCTAACGGCCACATTCTGCTCCGTTCACGAGAGGAAACAAACGTCTGCAGTTTTCAGAGGTGTGTGTGATTAATACGTGACAACATAACGTTGGCTTTCTGTTACAAATGAACAGTCCCATAGAACGTGGTAGCGCGTGCAAAAACACACACACACACACACAAACACACACACACAGACTGTAATCTGGCTGTATTCAGGGATGCAAAACCATGGATTCACCAAATAAATGCTATTCTTTAGCCTATCCTATATTTGCTCAAAGACATAGCAAAGAGACAGCCAGATTGAAGCATGGTGTGGTAGCATATGTTTTAGTATAATATAATTTATTTGCAGTATTTACACCATCATTTGGATTTTCAATACATAGAAAAACTACATTTAAATGTACATATCCTCCTTCTGTCCTTTATCTTTCCATTCATACAACAATATACAGAGAAAATGGGAATTTCTCGGGCCTATTTCGAATGGTAGAATTAATCGTGATTAATTATGATTAATCCACAGAATCCTGTGATTAATCTGATTAAAAATTGTAATCGTTTGACAGCCCTAATATTTACATATGTTTTTTTAATAGTTTAAGTATATTACAGTTTCTTATGATGTGCTGTTATTAACTAGTTTTACCTAGTTTCTTTATATGCAGATCCAGCAGGAATGTTTATCATTGATGAGTTTTTAAACAATGAAATGTTTTCACCTTACTGTTGAGGATACTTTAGTGTTTCTTTTGGGGGAGTGTAAAAATGTATTACAAAGTGTGTTTAATATCAATAAATTCACATTAATATAACGCCTATTTTGTGTTTTTATGAAATGTACTGTTTTTGTTGTAAATATTAAGTGTATAATTTATATTTATGATATATTGATTGACATAAGAAATAACCCAGTTTATGGGTAGTATTTAACCCAGCATAGGTTTAATTTAACCCAATAGGTTGGGTCAAATGAATAACCCAGTTTATGGGTAGTTATAGCCCAGCATAGGGTTACCGGTAATTCAACCCAATAGATTGGGTCAAATAAATAACCCAGTGTATGGGTAGTAATAGCCCAGCATATGGTTAATTCAACCCAATAGGTTGGGTCAAATGAATAACCCAGTTTATGGGTTAAAAACTGTAACCCAGCCCTTGGGTCAATTCAACCCAGCACGTGTTCTGTCCAATCAGAGCCGGCCCGAGGCATAAGCGAACTAAGCGGTCGCTTAGGGCCCCTGACGGCCAGGGGGGCCCCCTCAAAAAAAAATATATTTTTTTTTTTAGTTTGTGTGTTTGATATTAACATCATATTATGCAAATGTGAGTTATCATACAAAAAAAGGAATAAAATATTTTGGTCTAGATAATTAATAGCCTAAAAATGTATTCAGTTCATCTGGGAGGTAATCCGAAATTATCTGATCATGTCACGTTCTCATCCATGCACAGTGTGTATTGAGTTTATTTAAAAACAATTGGAAATGGGGCTGCCCTCAGTTGCCCATGCACTGTGTATACTCTATAGCCTATTTCAGCCTCGCCTGTGGAAAAAAAGATACAGTAGCTGGACAACAGAGTTCTTCTGCTTCGTTCCTCTCACTGCATTTAAATGCATTCATTATATTACAGGGAAATACTGTATGTCCCGTAAAAGAAAAAGAACTCCAAGCCCAACTCAGACGACCCTCCATAATATTTTATTTTATATTAATATTTTTATGGAAAATCCATGTGTCCTTCTTCAATAGCGTCTAATTGATCTGACCCAGTGTCTCCAAATGATTTGTTCACACAAAATTTCTCAGATTTAGCCTCTTCATTTTCCTCTCAAAGTGCACCAGATTCATGCATTTCACTTTAAAAAGGTTAAAAAAATCTCCCGTGGGGGCATACCCCCGGCCCCCCTACGAGGGTCTGAATCTCGGCTGTCTAATATTTTTTGCACAGCTGCACAGTGGAGGCACTAGTGGAAAACACTGGGGGTGTGAATGATATTTAAAAAAGATCTATAGTTTCAGCGGCGCTAACGTTGGAGAGGGGCCCCCTAATCATATTTCGCTTAGGGCCTCATGAAGGCTTGGGCCGGCTCTGTGTCCAATAGTGACCCAGGAGCTGGGTTATGGTTGGGTTGTTTTTTAACCCAGCACTTTTTAGTGTGTATGCAATTGGTTGGCTAATAGAGCTGTTAAGCGGAAGTGGCGGAATTATGGGGCATGGGGCCTATCGGCTGAAAAAAAATGAATGGGAGTCTATGGAAAGTAATCTACTATTTTCTGGTCCCAGTCATTAAATGCCCTGGATTACATATATGTTTTGTATGGGTCTAAATGATAATTTTTCATGTGAAGAGTTTGACGGTATGTTGTATGATTATTCGTCTAACGGCTTTTGAAAAAATGTTACGAGAACAACTACAAGTCTTGTCGCCTCTGTGACGTCACCTCAACACATTCCCTCCACTTCTCGACTGACAGTGCTAATGCTAATGGCTGGCGTGGACAACGCCAACAATCTCCCCACTCAAGAAATTGAAACTCTCCACATGTCCACCTGTGTAGTCGTTTTCGCCACGCTGAAGACTTTTGTCTTGTCATTGAAAGAAGGCGGTAAAGTGCATTAAAGACACAGCCATGTTTCTGAGCTAAGCGGGTGCCAGTGGTGGTGACGTATATCATAAGTGTCAAGAGCAGCGAAGAGCTGTAGTCCACAAAAGCGCTCTGCACAAAACCTGACGGTATCCAGCTTCTACTCGCTAAATTGTTCCATTCTTTGCACGAAAAAATACCATCTAAATCCATACAAAACAAATGTGTAATCGAAGGCATTTCATGACTGGGACCAGAAAATAATACATTTCTTTCCATTGACTACCGTTGTAATTTTTCGAGCCGATAGGCCCCATGCCCCGGAAGTAAGGGACTTCCACTTAACAGCTCTATCCAGAGTGGCACTGGGCAGATCCAATAGTTTTAAACTTCAACAGACACCCGCCTCCAAGTGAGTGAACGTTTGCCAATTACAGCACTTCCAGACCTTCTATACAAATGAAATGAAGTACGATGGTCTGGTTGGACCAGGCTAGGTGTTGCCTAGTGGTTAGAGCCTCCCAATACTAAATTAGCCTGGCCTAGGCTGTGTCCAAAATATTCAGCAGCTGTAAATATTTATTTTAATTAAACCTTCAGTAGTAACACCTGTTCGAAGAGTATGCGTATAGCACAGTCCAGCATTTGGGATAGCCTTTTTTTTTAATCCGTTTTTTTAACATGCTAATTGGAAAGGTTTCAAGACAATGGTTTTGGTTCATCATTGCATATCCATAGGTATTCGCGGTAAAAATGCGAAATATTGGAAGTTGTCCTTGTGCTACCAAAGTTGGAACAACAAGCTAGCTGTTAAAGTCATCTTGCGCAGACCTGCGCAATTCCGACGCGTGTCTTGCTGAGCGCACATCATTTTTTGCAGCATGTTTGCTGTGCGCTCAGCAAGACGCGGGTCATAAATGCGCAGGTCTGAGCAAGACGACTCCTACTCAAACAAGGCTAATGTGACTTTGGACTGGAGAGAGCCCGCGGTAAAGATGATGAAGGGATACGCTACACGGATTCGACCTGGGCACGGGTAAAATGGTTTCCAATTTAAATGCAATAAGACACTGTTAAGGGTAGGCCTAGCCTATATTTAATTTGTTTAGGAACAGCATTCTGAATTTGGTTATGTAGGAGTTTGTTTGTCTTATTTGACAATGAATTGTTGTTTATGGCAGAGCGTTGTTGATGAATTGATTCTGAGACTGAGAAAGGGAGAAATATATGAGTTCATATGTTACCTCTTATTACAAATTGGTAATTTGACTTTTTCTTAACGAACCTCGGAAGCCTTACAGTTGTGCGATTATTTTAATAAATAAATTGATTCATTAGTTTGGTTTGTAGCCTACTTTAAACACACTTCTAGGCTATCAGTTAGCCATGTAGCCTAGCTACCTCAACAGTTAGAATTTGGCAAATTGTTGCAGGTTTAGACCCATGGTTTAGACTAGGCTACTGGGTTTACACTAGAGGACTTTTAAAAGACTTTGAAAAGACTGAAGACTGACACCCTCTCACATCTAAAGACAATCAACTCACACACCTGAGGACAATTAATCATTGCAGTCACAGAATGAGATTTTGAAAAGACAGGGGGTCTCACATTGCCAGACTACAACTAGATTCCTTTTGAGATATTTTTTTTTCCCCAATCCTGCTACCAGGGATTAAAAGTGATTTCAAGTATATTTTTTTAGTAGATGGACTGGGTGTTAAGTAAATATATGCCCTTATCATGTAGGCTAAATCATGACACAGTGAATATTGAACTAAATCCTGACTTTAGGAAAATGATATCGCAAATCAAATGACAATATATGTCATTACAATGGCAATAAAATATTCTCCCCAAACACTTGTATAGCTGATGTAGAAAATATATCAAATTTAATGTCTCAATAAGAACTGGCTTTAATTAGTTTGGGCTTTATTTTTGCCAATAAATGATTAATACAACTGACAGTTCAGATTAAAAGGCACACATCTACAGGGAATTTGCACAAGAATGGTTTAACAATAGTTCAAACATTGCACATTTAAAAAGAGCAGTTTTTATTATTACTTACAATATTACAGAAATCTATTTTTATGTTGTAAAAACTCTACTTTTCATAATCAGATGTTATCTTCGAAGTACAGCCTTGGGCACAGATTTAAGTTTATATCCCGTCATGAGCACAAATTATGAAATGTAAAAATATGAATATAATTTGCACATATAAGGGATGTTGACAATTCTGAAGTCACATTTGACTCTCACCCACAATTTAAATTACTTTGTGTAAATTTATATATATATGTATTTTTTTAACACAGTGTTGTTTGCTCACATTTGAGCTACTGAGAACATAGCAGCGTCCAAAATAGACTGTGGGGAGGCAGAGGGCATCGAGATGAATGCAAACCAGTGGTACAAAGGAGTCAGCGAAGCAGCTGGCAGATATTGAGCTATAAAGGGTTAAGTGGAGGTCAAGGAAAATAGACACTCTCCACAGAGAGTCTGTGTCTTTACACCTTCCACATAGGCTTACATACCATGTATCATTTTGGGGAAGAATAACATTGTCATATTTCAGACAGATAATGCTAAAGTCAAAATTCAGTTCAGTATATTTTGTAATCAATGGTGTTAAAAGACAAAATCAGAGATTAATTTGCCATGGAGATGGTTATGGTGTTAATATGTATTTGTAAAACCATTGACAACACATTTTAACCCTGGGTCATCAGACGGCACGCTGCATAATGAATATCCTAGGAGGCAGACTTTGCAATTAGCTAATCACATTGTTTCAAATCAAGGTTTTGATTTAAAAAAATATATTTTAGTCCTGTACAATACATAAGAACATTAAACTATAAACCATTTAGGCAGAGGAGAGTAGATAGGAGAAGGGTTTAAGATAAAGGAGTGCATAGCAGGAAGGCTGAGAGGGAGAGATTGTATGATGGACAATAAGAGTAGGGTGATGGAACAAAAGAAGGGTGTAGGAAGGGAAAATAAAGGGCATGTGGAATGTGGAGTATTCGAAAGACAGATGTTCAAGATACTGTATATTTGTGGTAGAGGGACTCCAGTGCATTCAGTGCTAAATGGAACCCTGTAAAGCGTCTTTGAGTGCCTTGAAAAGCGCTATATAAATCCAATTCATTATTATTATTATTATTTATTAAATTGTACTATTAGTAGTTCAATCTACAAAAAAGATGCCCGCCCATTCAATTTGATTATGAAACTATAATGATACTCATTTGGAAACACTGTCTCCGTAGGAGCAAATAAAGGGATATAGATAAGACCAGAGCCAATTTATTGTGTGAAAGCTGACATTAGAGAAGAATTCATTGAGATACATATTGATTGAATATGTGTTTGTTTTCAGGCTAGCAGTGTTTTACAGAAAATTAAATTAAAATATGTTTTGCCACTCATCCAAAAAGCTTTATTAGAAGTCTTAGTAACTAATGAGGAGTCCCAGAGTGGTGTATCAGTATCATATGTTTCATGTCACATGTTTTTGTGTATGGTGTTGGTGTATGCGTTCATCCTTTTTTTATGGGGAGAGAGAAAGAGCAAGGGAAGGGGTGGTAAAATGGACTACACTTAAAAAGCGCTTTTCACTGATTTTCTCAGACTCAAATTGTTTCTAACCATGTTTCTAACCATTGGAAGATATTTGGGGCTCAGTGTCTTGCCCATGGACATTTCAACATGTGGCATCATGTTGTCGGTAATGTCAGTTCTGAAAATCATCATCGTTGCCCGGTTCAAGCTACAGAATTGAGCTCTGACTTCAGGCTGAAACTGTTTGAAACATGTCTATAAATATGCTTCCAAGTCTCTTGATTCAAATTATTACACTGAATTAATGCTGCATAGTGCATACTCCATAAATGCCTGTATTAATTTCTCCTTTTTTCCTTCTCTCTCTCACTCTGCTGACTGCACCCTCTTTTTCTTCCTCCCTTCCCCCTTAGCCCTTTCTCCCTCCCCTTTCCCTTCACTTCCCTCCCACTTTTCTCTCTCTCACTCTAAAGCGCTCTCAGTCTCTGCGCTCCCCTTCATTTCGCTCCAACATGTTGGCAGGAGGAGAGCGAGGAGGATGCTGCGCTCTAGCCTCAGTGCGTTCCTGCCAGCCCTCCGGCCAGCTGACTCAGCCTCAGCTTTCAGTTGTCTCCGCCTGAAGGACTTCAGAGAGGAGGTGGAGAAGGAAGCGAAGGAGGATACACTGGAGATACACAAAAACTCTCACATCGGGGTCCCCAGCAGCAGGAGGAGAGGAGAACAGGGCAACTGCTCCTCAACTGTGCTGGAAACTAGTAATACCTCAGCAGTGACCACATCCTCCTCTGGTTTCTCTCCCTCCTCTAACTCTGTCCTTTCAACTCCGAGATTCATGTGGCAAGAGGCAATACGGAGGAAGCGCTATCTCCTGGACCGGGCAGGGGAGTCTGGTGAGGAGAGTAGAGCAGGACGAGGAGGGAGAGGAGGTCAGGAGAAGAGGAGCAGGTCCCCGGATTGGCTGTATGAGTCCTACTACTGTATGAGCCAGCAGCATCCGCTCATTGTTTTTCTGCTGCTCATAGTGATGGGAGCCTGCCTGGCTCTGCTGACTGTGTTCTTTGCTTCAGGACTGGTAAGCTGCTCCATCACAACATGCAGAAACATGCACGCATATGCACACACGCACGCACGCACACACGCGCATAAAAACACACACACACACATTATGCACAGCAAAATAATGTTAAAAATACTGGACCAAACACCTATGCGCACACACACTCACACAGTATGCACTGCTCATCACAACGCTAATGTGAAGAGAAGGGTGAGATAAAAGTGAGGGTGGGGGGAATAAAGAGCTTGGTTATTGTTTGAGCTCATGGTTGACTAAACTACAGAAATGAGATGTGTATTATCTTTGTTTTAAAACCCCCGAAAAATTCAATGCAGAATGGCAAAGCACTGAAAAAAAAAAACACTGTGAATCAACTGCAGAATAACCCGCATTGTTTATGCATCTGATAAAAGGAAATCATCCTAAGAATAGAATGGTATTTTAACACAATCTAATGATTTTATAGAATATACTAATATGACCTTAATAGCTGACCACAGTTTTGCATTAAGTTTGTGCCTCTCCAATTCTTCGTCTGTGTCTGCTGTTGAGAATGGATTAATCTAAAACACACTGAAAGAGACAGTGAGACAGAGGAGGCACTGACACACCCTGCATATCAAAACAATTAATCAGAACATCATTTATCAATGGGAACACTTATGTTTGGAGCTAAAAGAAAAGAAAGAAAGGAAAAAAGTAAAGAAAACTGAACTAAAAGTTGTACATGGTGAAAGTGTTTTCATACACAGTAACATACAAGCAAGAAATTGTGGGAGCAGTAAAATCAGCCAGACATCCATTGTATTTCCAGACAAAATAGAATCACTTATGCATGATGAGTCAACACATACAATCTCTGATTTAAAAGATTAGTAGACATTCTTTAAATCAGATTGTCATAATATTGATTTTCTTATGGTTTTGCTCATGATGTGACATTTTTTCGGTTAATCAACATTTATCACTCTTGTTGACCCCTTAGACACAACTGGTGTTTACATCGATGGAAGCATATCGATGAATTACGAAAGTGATAATTTAACTTTTGATTTATTATTTCATCTAGCTGGCAATATTTATGTTAAACTGAAATGATTAGCAGCCAGAGCATTACATATGTGTGTAAGAAACAAAGGTACTGAAAAGATGTAATCCCCAGTTCTGAGGAAAATATTTCCCTTCAGTAGGACACCTACATCCTCTTTTATTTGACTCTCTCCCTCTGCTGGATGGGCATGACTTTTGATACTGCCTTGTTTTTCCCTTCCACCATCCTCTTTTTCTATAGATTATCTGGTTTGTGTCATCTCCCCCCACCTCATATTTCAGTCTCTCTTTTATTTGTATCCTAGCATCCCTCCGTCCTGCTGGATGGCTGGCTGACCTAAATTCTGTGTTTTGGAGTTCTGCTCTGGGTGAGACAAACTCTCTCTGAAGCTAGTGCATGAGAAAGAGAGATAAGGGGAAGGTGGGGGCTAAAGAGGAAGAACGAAAGAGAGAGAGAGATAGAGAGGAGGTGGATAAATGCAAAGAGAATCACCGAGATAGACTGGCATGAAAACATTTTGTTGGTTTGGTAATTTCTTAAAAAAAAGTGTAATGCACACAAAATAAACCATTAATTAGTTTTGATAATGCAGTGCAATTTACACAGTAGATATTTGGATTTAGAAATCAAAAATGGATGGCAGGAAATGACTAGCCCTGATATTAAACTAAATACAAAGTTGCAGCATCTATGACACAAGACTATTTGGGTTATTTTTAATTTGACTTTTACTAATAGATATCAGTGTATTTCACTCAGACTCATACAGCCTTCTACACAGCCCAATAAGTTGGTCAGGACCTAACACATATGACTACATATCCGTATATTGACCCATTTCCATCCCCCATCATGGGATGAAAGCCTGTCAAAGGGAGGCAGCACAAACAACGCATATCTCTGTGCTATCCTCCTTAATTCACCTTGAAGAAACTGCTGAAAGTTTTATGAGAACATTCAGATCCAAGAGTGTTTCAGAAAGGCAGCAAGAAATCCATTATGGATGTGGCTTCAACTTTGCTACTGGTTAATACAGGGAGATTTTGCGTTTTTTTCCTCACCACATAAAATGTTCTCTCTGTAAAGTTTTTTTCACTTTTCCACCTATCTTACTGAAACGAGGATATTGATAACTGCCTTGTAAATTCAGCCAAATTGAAATCATTTTAACCTTAGCTGTTTTGACCCTACTACCTTAGAGTAGGGCTGCACGATTATGGCCAACATGATTATCACAATCATTTTGTCAATATTGATATCACGATATTTTACCACAATTATTCAGTAATTTTAGTGAGTAAAATATTTGTATTGGATTTAACACAGCTTTCATATCCATGTGATCATCTATGCAATATTCCTGCCAATGTACAAATCTTTGCATAAAACAATGTATCCTCAGTTTAACCTGAAGTCAATGCATTTCCACGAAGAAAAATATAAATCAAAATACTTTAAACTTAAACTTTAAACCAAATCAAATCAACGGAGCACTGTTTTAATTTTCCCTTGTGCTACATTTCTGTTAAATAACACATCTTTGCAGGCATATTAGGTGTTTAGTCACCTGACCTCATTGCATCCCCTAGAAGCCTCTCATGCCTTCACTCACAAGCATGCTCGAAACGCGAGGTTTCATCTTCGCTTCAGGTCGTGTGATCGCCAGTAAAACAGAGGCACTGACTGTAAGGAGATATTATTGGGTTATAAATCCGGAGCACACAAAAAGAGACTCACGAGGGGATGTATGTGATTTCACATGCACAGATATCTGCTCTCGCTCGCCCAATAAGCAGCTCTCGCTCGCTCGTGGAATGCTTTCTAGCTATGCTGGCGGAAAGTTAATAGCCTCGTTCGACATGTCCCCGTCTTGCTAAGACCTGCGCAATTATGACGCTCGGCTTGCTGAGCGCACAGCATTTTTCCAGCATTTTTGTTGTGCGCTCAGCAAGACGCGCGTCATAGTTGCGCAGGTCTTGCTCAGACCTGCGCAAGTCGAACGAGGCTATTCACACTTTGGGGGCGGAGCCACTGGACATTGATTGACAGCTCTCAGGGAGCCTGGGGTTGCCAGGATGGAGCATGGACAGGCACATGATCAGCGAGTGGTTTTGGGAGTGATTGATTTGCTTCCCAGCGGAGCACACACTCACAAATATCGCACATTCATGTAAATGGTATCGTCGGAAGCCAATATCGTCATGATAAAGATTTTATATATTGTGCAGCCCTACCCCATAGATAATAGGCTATATAAAATGGATGTAGCCTCCGGGCTGACCTCAGTTGTTACATCTGCATTCAATCGTCCTGGCCTATGCACGTCGCCATCTTATCAGAGTTTGACTCTGCTTCATATCCTCTTACCGGAAAAGGGCATTGATATGACGTCTGGGGGAGGGAAATACGCCCATCTAGCTGACGTAAACCTCCGAGGCTAAGTGAGGCAAGTGGGTGACTAGCTTTCACTCAAGAGACCGCGCCCATAAATATTCGTAAATTTTAACCTCCAATAGTTTAAAAACTAGCGTAATCCTAAAAAATTCACCCCCCTCAGTGTTCTCATGGAGATATGACCTAAACATACAGGCTAGAATGTTTTTTGGGACCAGGCCGTAAATATGTTGAATAATGCTGTGAAAATGGTCTATTTAACACGGGAGTCAATGAGAAATTGCTCTGTTTTGGTACCACCTCTAAGTGGCCACTCAGTGAATTTAATTTTTTGTCACTTCCACATTGGCTGCTGGTAGAACACACTGTGGTTGGGGCTTGATCATTTCACAAATTGTGGAGCTCAATCATTTATGTCTCTAATGCATAACATATTCATTCATTCATTTCCTATGGTATTTTATACATTACTTAGTCTTTCATAGCTATAGCTAATTACCCATACTGTATGCAAGTGTGACAAACTGTGACACCTACTGTATAATGATATATATTCATATATATTATATGAAATGTGTCTTCTAAATTGGCAAACTGTTTTTGTACTTGAGTATTTCTTATTGCTCTGATAAATAACATCTGTTTATCTTTTACATCGTCTGTCCATGTGTCTTAGTCTTACCTTTTTCCTCATGTCCTTTTTTTCAGAACGTTGAGGATCATGTGGCCTTCGTAATCACTGTTCCAACAGCGCTGGCCATCTTCCTGGCTGTGTTTGTACTCGTATGCATTGAGTCCATCTTCAAGAAGCTTCTGCGTGTTTTCTCCCTGGTTATCTGGGCCTGCTTGGTTGCCATGGGTTACCTTTTTATGTTTTCTGGTGGGATCATCTGTCCGTGGGATCAGGTAAGACACAGAGATGTGAGATGTGGTGTGAAGTTATTTGTTGTAGAAGAACCATAGATAGTAAATGTTATGGATGTAGCATCCGGGCTGACCTCAGTTATTCACACGGCATCCAATAATCCTGGTTTGTGCGCGTCGCCATTTTGTGAGGGGGAGGGAGATAACTGACGTATACCTCCGAGGCAAAGTGAGGGACAACGGGTGGAGAGCTGTCACTCAAGAGATCGCGCCAATACATTTTAACCTCCTAAAGAATAAAAACTTTAGCGTGGGCCAAAAAAATTCACCCGCCTCAGTGTTGTCATGGAGATATGACCTAAACATACAGACTAAAATGGTTTCGTGGCCCAGGCTGTAAATAGGTTTAATAATGCTGTGAAAACAGCATGTTTAACATTGGAGTCAATGAGAGATGGCTGTCTTCTGCTCCCAGCCCCCAGTGGCACTTCCTGGTTACTACAGTTGTGGTCATTTCCTTATTGGATGCTGGTAAAAATCGCTGAGGTTGGGCTTGAGAAGAACTCGTGGTACATTCTGTGGTTTATGTGATATGTTTCTTCAGTTTTTATTACTTAGTTTTAGGAGAGATTTAATGTCAAAGCCATAAAATAGAATGTGAAAGACCACTCTGCATATCCAGTATAGTAGATGGTTCACTCCTGTGAGTATCGAAAATGAAATGAATTACAAATTCTCAACAAATCTTATATTAGTAAAATACAAGCACATACAAACTAAGGGTTAAGAAAGACATCTAGTCTAGTGTATTTTGGATGTTTCTTAAGTCAGCTGAGTTCTCCTGTGGTGAATAACAACATGTGGGAATTTTCTTGGCTTTAGAGGTGCATATACCGCTTCATAAAGATAAAACATGTGTCGGTGTCATTTGTTAACACAGATAAAACAATTTAATTGAGACATTTATTTGCAGATTAATTGATTTTGAAAACTATTGTTAATTGCAGCCTCGCATTCAGGTTAAATTAATTAAGTTAAATAAATTATTTAGTTACACAACTTTAAGATGAATACATTTATTTTTATTTTTGCATACTTGGGGGGTTGATCTACTAAACGTTTGCGCGTAGATAAAAACTTGTGTAATTACTCAAGCTGATCCACTAACGTTTGCTCACTGAGGATTGCATATCAATAACAAACGCTTTCCATTTAGTACATTTGCCTTAATGAGTATGCAAAACCAGGCGTTTCTTTCCAAGTGCGCAAAATATGGGAGGAGCAGATGCACAAATGTGTATTAAGCACAACAGGAGCGACTATACGTCCCCATAACATTTATTTTCTCACAGATACTCTCCCATATCGCATTTCTCGAATATTAATATTAATTGGCTGTGGCTCAACCGTGCGTGTATTTTCCCCTTCAAATATCACCTCTTATTCCATGGCATTACATTTCTCTTTGCGCTTGCTGTCACTCTGCTCTCCGTCCAAACACGGAAACACGCTAAGCCCTCATTTTGATTTACTTCCTCTAACATTTTTGCACCCGTTGTCATTTGCACATTTAATCTTGGTTGATCACATGCAGAACGCCCAAACACCAGAAAGTCCAATTTTTAGAATGCTCACGCAGTTTAGCACTCCTTATTTGGATCTTAGTAGATCAACCCCATTGTACATGTAAATCCACCAACCATTTTAAATGTCATTCTTAAGCACAATTTGAAGACATTGCCCTCCTTGATGTCCAAATTGGTTATATTAATAATCAAGTATTTAAGCTTTATTGTGCAGTTGCTAAGTAGATGTCTGCCCAAGAAAAGGAATGGAGGGTAGCAGAGTCGTTAATTAAATTATCGCTGTGCTGTAGCGAGGAGATGGCGATGAGAAGTAAGAGAATGAAACAGTGATTAGTGATTAGAGGAAGGGTGTTATGCTCTCATACCACCTCACCTGTCATGTATAGCCCTAAGCTACTTCAAGATAATGGCTTTTGTCCCACCTCATTCATACAATGTTTCTGTTGCTAGGCAGTATATGAAAATGTTGCTTGACAAAAAAAATACATATTTACCACTTAAAAAACACAAATAGTGACAACTAAATCCTTAATCCATGCAAGCTCCCAATTGGGAGTAGATTATATAAAAACAGTTGGTTAGTAGTCAAGGTGGGGGGCTTGCATTGTCTAGGCGGCCGCCTATCAGCTCTAAAGCGCCGATGGAAACCCTGCGCCCATTGTCTTGTGTTTGGCCACAGCAGACTTATGATTTCTGCTATAAAATGCACTTTACAACCTCTGTTCAGCTAAACGTGGCAGATGAAAAGGTAGTGTCAATCTGGTTGACATAAAGGCAAGGAAAGGCAAGGCAAGTTTATTGATATAACACAATTCAAACACAAGGCCATTGAAAGTGCTTTACAGGGGCATAAAATACATCAAGAGTATACATTAGAAATTAGTAGAACCAGGAATATAACACTGCTGCTGAGACACAGCAAGTCCCTAAAAATGCAATGCCATGCAAGGTTAGTTTTATTTCTAACATGTTTCTATTAACACAGACATTTACATCGATAGTCTGGCATATAATTGATTTGCCTCGGGTATACTGTTGAGAGGGTAAGACTGTTTTATTAGCAGGCTAGCAACGACCGTTGCCTTGCGCTAGCCTAGCCCCAGCGAACTCTGTAAATAGAAGGACTGAATGAAATGTATTGAAAACGGTCTCCTATGATAAATAACACCCAGGCTAACTTGGAAATGAGGTCTTATGTCCAAAATTCCCCCTAATAAACTTCCCCCTTTAATAAACTTGTATATTAACATCATGTGTGTTCTAGTACCTTAGAACGGTATGACAGAGATAATAGCGGTATTGAAACCTTGACTTTTTCATACCTCTGTACACCTGGAAGCCGGTTATTGTCCCGTGCCTAATAAAAATTATATGCACTAGGTTTGTCCATGTCTCTCTCTCTCTCTCTCTCTCTCTCTCTCTCTCTCTCTCTCTCTCTCTCTCTCTCTCTCTCATTTTTGTATACAACACACTTGAGTTTTTTTAAAACCTGAAGTCAATGGGATGCTTATCCTATCTCCACAATGCCCTCTGTGTTTGCTGATTGGGATATGGGGTTATCTGTGTGGACCAGCCTCTACCCCTCACTTAGAGATTTCTAGACCCTGCCTCATCACCTCCTGTCTTTCCTTCTCTGTGTCTCTCAGTCACACAGATGCACTCACTCCTTTGTGGGTATACAGCTAGCCGCATTAGGCTTTAGATCAGACAAGGTGGGGAGTCGGGAGTTGGGGTGGATTAAGAGGGCTGCTGGATTGGAATGAATAGGACAGAAACCGTTAGGAAAGATAGAGGAGGTGATACAAGGGATGGAGGAATAATTAAGCCATTTTCTTAAAGTAGGTTGTAGTATTGATTCTAGGAAATGGCTGTGATGTAGAAATTGCCAACCATGAAGTTTGACTGAATGGTTCTTGCATATAATTCTGCACCTTTACTATAAATCAATGAATCTGTCCGTTCACTCTGTTTTAGTGAGTGGCTAGAAATAAAAAAGCACATCTTTCCTTTTTAAGGATTAAATGACACAAACAGACAAAAAGCCTCACGTGGGCACACACACTGAGAATACACAGTCACTCCACATTGTAAATCTAGCCTGTAAACTAATTTCTGCAACAGACGGTAGACTAAAAGCATGATGTAATCTGACACTCCATCTCTTTAATTTGTTCTATGAACCCTCTTCAGTGTCATTATAAAGGGTATTGATTTATGGGGCAGAAGCAGAGGAGACTATACCATGATTAACCGCAAAAAAGCCTTGTACACTTAAATCAAAGTGAGAGGTTCCTGATTTACTTGCCTTAACCATGCTGAGGGAAGCTCTTCACTCTTATAATACCACATCAACCAGTTTCATGATGCAGTAGCCACATACAATTTCAGATGATTCATTTAGAAAAAGAGGCTTTCATGACTGGAATTGGCAGCTCTCTTGTCATCTTCTGAAATAAATAATAAAAACTTTTCTAAACCATCCTCATGAGGCACATCGCAAATGATATTGTGCTGCTATGTTCATTTTCACTGTTTGCCAAATTATTTCAGTATTGTCCCATAACCTTACATATGTTGCAAATGTAATTGCTTTGCCCTGTATATTTTCTGATTCTGCACTGACATAGTATTTTAGATTTATTGTTGTGTTTTAAAGCATTTGTGGCTCTGCAGGGATTTGACAAGGAGCTGACAGAAGGAAATTGTCGCCACTCTAATAACTTTGCCATATAAAACAAACCAAAATCATGAATACTGCAAACACTGCTGTGTTTGCATCGTCTTTCACTGCCCTCAGGACTTCTATTTCTTACCTGTCCATTTGTCACCACTGTTTAGTTTTCTCATTTCTGCTCGTCACCTTACCAGTCACCTCTGCTAGAAGTTTTATGTTGGTAGATGGCAGTTGCATTCCTGCCATTTCTACTTTTCTATTCCTGTAACCCCATCTGAGTAAACTAGGGATGCACGTTGCGACTAAGTTCTCCAACGTTTTAAAGGATTTTTTTTTAGTCGACTGGTCTAATAAAACAACACTGAGAAAAGCACAATGTAAATGCTTTAGGAGCCCCTCGGCCTTTACATTCTTCTAGACAATAACCATGATGTTGTAATGTGCGGCGCGCTGTTTATAAACACAACGGCCCGTGATCAGACACACATAGGCCTACGGGATGGATTTACACACATCGATCGCTCCGTCAAGTCATCCAGGTCAGAGTTTTTTGTATAGGCATTTATCGTTATTTTAAGTGTGTCTATATACAGTTTCTTGTTAAACGTTAGTGTAGGCTACTGTTCGCCGGGTGATGTTTGTAATGGCAGCATTATAACAGCTGATGGAAGGGTGGAAAAAAACAGTACGGCAAACGAGCATAAGTCATCACAGTGGGCCTTTATACAGCTGTCAAGACATATTTTTTGCTTTACTTTGTGCTTTACTTTGTGCTTCTCTCACCATTGTATCTCTCTCTTTTACCAGCCCACAACTATAGGCCTACACACACATTTGTTCTCACACATATTATGTTCAAGTCCACGTGATGGGCAATCAATTACTATCTGGCTAGTATTTCTGGTGCCGACTAGCGAGGCAGCAGACGTTTAAACGTTTAACCTACTAGTCCTGTGCATCCCTAGAGTAAACTGCCTCAACACGTTTAAGCTCGCCTTCATGTTTACATTTGTATCCTAACTCCTGTTCCCAGCATTACTGAACCGTTACAATAAAATAAGAAAAGCTGTGCTACAGACCAAGCTACAGGAACAGACAGGAAAAGTGCAAATTAATGAACATTTATATTTACTTTTCCTTTAAGACCAGTGGTCCAGTAAAACAGTGATATCTTCTAATTTGTCATTCAGCTTTTTAAAGCTCCCATATTATACACTTTTCGGTACTATTATACACCATATTATATGGTCTTAGTGGTCCCTAATACGTTTTTCTTTAATTGTTTGCTGAAAAAAACTTTCAGATAATTTATTGTACTATGCTGATGTTCAGCTAATCTCACAATGGCCTATTTTTTAAAAAGAGCTGCAGCTCCCCTCATAAATATACAATCTTTGAGCTCCCCCCGCCCCCTGTCCGGAAGCGAAGCCAGATACGCCTCGCCCTCTGTCTGTCAGGGCCGTGGACCAATAAGAAATAGGGGTGTGGGCTGCACAGTGGAAGCCTCTGGCTTTCCAGTTTGTGAGGTCAGAAACGAGGAGAATTCTGACTGGAGTATATTGGGGGGAAGGGGTAGGGGTTTCAGAAAGCGGGAGAGTGAGAAAAGGAGAGATTGTTATTTTTTTTTATATTTTGGCAGTCTCTAGGCACATCGTGGACCCATGGATATGTTAGAACACATTTAAAAAGTGCATTTAGCATAATATGTGACCTTTAACTGTAAGAGGTTGTTTGCCTCTAAGGGGACGTTTACATGGCAATGTTTTCAACATAATACACAAAATAATTTTTTGCACTAAACAATAGCCATGCACGAGTTAGAACACACAATGAACGGATTAGGGTTTGTGTTGTTATCTATTATTTTCACGATCTCTTTATTTACGATGCTCCTTTGCTGCACCATTACTGTGATCAGCTGATACCATTTCTATGCGCTAAATTGCACCAGAAGGACTATGTACTACAAAGCAGTGGGCAGTGGGCTCCCTGTATAAAGTTCCATCATGACCTTCTGTTTCCCCCCCAGGGGTTGACACTAATGGTTGCTCGCACTTCTGAATGAGCTAAAAGCTATTACATCTTCACTTCTAGCGGCTACTAGGACCTTGTTCTATACTATCTACTGTAAGTGGTGTCAGAGTTGAATTTGGTCGGTTTTTAGTGGTACAATGTACATAATGTCCACAGACATGCGTATGCTTTAACTTCCATAAGGCCAGCCTGAACTGGGAAAGACTGCTTTGAGCTTCAGTGCCCTTGGCACCTAGAATAAATTCCAGCATAAAATTAAAATCAATACATTCACACCCTCTTACCAATTCAGACATTTCATCTTAAACACTATTTGCAATTGTTTTAAATAACTATATTTTCATTCACATAATTTTAATTGCAGCCATTTTAAATCACTGTCTACTTTTTATTATCCAATTGAATTTTTTCTGAATTTTATTTCAGAAATAATAGAATAGAAATAATTTCCTATTGCCTTCTTTTTCGCCATGATGATATGGCATGACACATGTCGCAGTGGCAGCTGCCACAGGTTGATAAGGGATCTGGGGGATCACTGAAATTACTGGCAAAGTTACTTTTTCTCTTATGGCAGTCATGCAGGGAATTATGCTTAGAATGATGATTTTTTTTTTTATTGTATCATGAACAGATTTTTCTTTTCAAATGGTACACCTTTTGAAGCAAAGGTTTCTTTGTGCTGTATGTATCTTGGTGAAGATTTAGAAATATACAGTATGTCAGAACAAGGTATGTTGTTTTGAAGGGTTGTATACATCAGTGGCAGTTGGTGATTATGTATTTGAGTGGGGCTTCAGGCATTGGGGTTACAAAGCTTTGACTCCAATTATAAAATATTGTTGTGTTTAACAATTGAGTCAGAAACGCAAACATCAATAGTTCAGCAAATACTGAGTGTATATTCAGACTTTTTTTTACATGAATATGACAAGCTGTCATATTTAAATTTTCTGCTTCATGCTTGAAAGCCTGCTTGTTCTTTGGTAGTTACAGCACTGCAACAATGCTAAAGTGGCAACAGGCTAAAGATTAGCCTACCATGCCATCTTGCTTAATGTTTTGGAAATGGCCAGGTGTGTGTGTCCTACTTGGTTACTGCAATAATGCTAAATGTAGATAAAAACAATTACAAAATAATGACTCATTTGTTCCCCTTTTACATCTTGGACGATTTGGAAGTCTCTGCTTCCCTTATAATAAGCTATTATTATTGATAGAATGAGGAGTGCATACAAGGTCTCCCATATCTGATGTCCTCCTGATTAGCTTGTCAGCTAATCACTAATTTATCCCATTGGTTTTAGGGTGCTATTTTCTGGCAATTGTTACACCCATTCAATGGTATCAAATGCAGCCAGGATCAGGAGGAAGGTGATGCTCATTGACTGCTTTACATGGCTTGGACTGTACCCAATAGAAAAGAGAATAGATTTTTATTTTTTTTTTTTGCAGATTATTTCATACCGTTTAGCTTCATTTGAATAATATTAAAATAGTTAAAAACTAGAACTGCAAGCAGTTATGAACGGGGGCCAAGCCTCCTACGTAACTCGGGAACGAGTGTCTTCGTCCGCGGCGCCGGCCCCTCGCTTCATAGAAGCCGGAGATGTAAGGTTTTTGAATGTAGGATGTTCGGTGTGGGAGTTACAGCCCCAAACACGTTTTCTTTTAACAAGATATACATTTGTTGTGGTTTTGGCGCCCCCTATGGAGGAAATTTGCAAACATTTCCAAAGGTAGAAAGATGCAGAATTTTGTCTTGATCCGATGTATAGTTTTGGATATGTGATCATTTACGTACAAGGTAGTACAAGGAAGCTAATCGGCGAATATTTAAAGCGCTATTGTTTAGTCTTCCGATGGTCGTAGACAATTCTGTATACAACTTTTGCTCGTGGGAGTCAGTAGAGCATAATTCTTTCGGTTTCGTCCAAATCGGTCAAAAACTGTAGGAAAAGTACCAAACAGCATAGGCAAGGCAAGGCAAGGCAAGTTTATTTATATAGCACAATTCAGACACAAGGCCACTCAAAGTGCTTTACAGAGGCAAGATAAGAATACATAAAACACATTATAAACATTTAAAAGCGAATGAAAGAAGCAAGTAAAAAAAATGAAAACTCGATTTAAAAACATTTAAAAGCAGATAAAAGAAGCAAATAAAATGAAAAATATTGCAGGTTAAAATGGAAACAAAAAAGAATAGTGACACAGTTGACTGTTGGATGTTCCGTGTGGGAGTTATACGCGTTTTCCTTTGTTGTAGCGCCACCTAGAGGCCGGCATGTCTGAATTTTTTTGTCATGCAAGTGGCATTTCCCAACCCTTTTCGGTTTGGGCTGCAGCAACAGTTTTACGTAAGGGAAAATAATAAAAGTCCCAGCAAATACAATAGGGTTCCCTGCCCAGCAGAGCTATGGAACCGCGTTGTTCGCGGTCTCATGCCCTTCTCGGGCTTGGCCCCCTAATTCAAATTTTCAAATTTGTATTCAGTAATAGCTCTATTGCTTGCTTAGTCTGACTTAAGCTCTGGGATGGCCGGGGCACCCCAGGTGCACGTATAGAACAGTTATTCAACCAAGCTTAAACAGAGGAGGTACTGTTTTTCTCACTTTCACTCGCTCCCTTCACCACTTCTTTGCCTCTTTCCATTTCACTTCTCCCTACACCCTAACCCACTGGCACCTGGCTGCAGCATTGTGAGAACACTGCCCTCTTTCTATCCATGCATGACAGCAGATGAGCCTCTTTAACCCTGCAGCACAAGGTGTATTTAAGACCTGTCGGCGGTGTGTGTGTGTGTGTGTGTGTGTGTGTGTGTGTGTGTGTGTGTGTTTGTGTAGGGCCGACGGACTGGGGGGTAAGTTAGACAGGCTTGGGGGGGGCAAAGAAAAAACAAAAACAAAAAAAAACGGTAATTTATTTTAGAGCTAGCTCAATATAGGCCCCTGATCTTTGAAGGCCCCAATCAATGCTATTTAAAAAAACTCAGGGGCCTATCATGCGCCAGTACATTTTTGTTATTATTTAAAAAACATTGTTCATGGCTACGAAGACCAGGGGCCTATATTGAGCCATTAGAAAAAATTAACAAAGACTTCAAGGAGAGAAGGAGCTTCGGGATAAGTGATCATTTAAAATGTCCCGAAGCTGACTGGATTTAAAAAAAAAAAAATCTTTCTACTTTTTGGTAATTCCTTGTCTCCAAATTATTCCAGAAAATAGTATTATATAGCTCACACAAGACACTGTTAAGTTAGCCTTAGTTTTCTTCTCAAAGTGCACCAGATTGATTGCCTGGAAATCCAGACCTGCCGCTAAGCGCTGGCAAATTAAATTTTCTGCGCCTGTTAGTCTGGACACTCTCCATTGAAGCTCATTTAATATGTCAAGAAATCCTGACCTACCAATCAAATCGTTCTTTCTGATATGGGCGGGCCAGAGCCCTATGTATGGTGCTCTGGGGCGGACGTAAAAGGATGACGACAGTGCACCGCTGAAGCTCTAATAGTAAACAGAGATGGCTGTTGGTATGTTGTTCGAGTTTGAGACGACTTTCGTCTCGACATTTAGCGATTTGGAAGACGGCACTCAAATCTTTCATTAGCAAGTACGAGGAATGTTCTGTTTTGCCGACCGACCACGCCAAAAGTTTAATTTAACATTTAACCCGCTGTTCGCTAAACAAATGGGCCTTAATATGTCACCTTGTTCATTGCTCTGATTGGTCGTAGTGCTATCCAATTGCGTGCAGTGGCATTTGAAATGCACGCGTAGGTGCCGCCCCTTGAGTTGGAAAGGTCCATTGATCAAAGGGTCTGGATTTTCAGGCTACCAGATTGATGAATTTTACTTTAAAAGGTTCAAATTTTTCTTCCCCCTTCGAAGGTCCGGGGTCCCCAACACAGTCTCCCAAATTCCTGTGAGAAACACTGTATGTGTGTATGGTTATTAAAAGTCATTAGACCAGGGGTTGAGTTTATCTACAAATAACCTTTTTTCATCAAAATAAATATTGTGGGCTTATCTTGCTCAGAGAGGGACCAGTCATGAATGCGTTTTGGAGTCTAGACAAACTTTTACACATTTGTATTGTAAGACCGCCTCTCAGGTGGCCCATCAGGACTTCTTGAATATGGGCCCAGAATTTGTTGCTACGCCCGTGTGTGTGTGTGTGTGTGTGTGTGTGTGTGTGTGTCTTGGGTAAAAATGGGAGCACTCAACATGCTACATAAGATTTGTGCAGTTTGAAGCGAGGGAGCTGTTTGTAGCATTTTCCACTTCCTGCAAGAAGGGGAGCTTGGGTAAACTGAAGACGCAAGTAATGTTATAATCGCTTGACTGTTTAGGGCACACCTTTTATATATTTCTTTCTCCTTTTTCCTCCTGTGATTTAGTCTATAACTTGATTTTAATGCCACTGAATGATGTAGCTGTATATAAATAGTCTTCATATCTGTCTAGATTTTTACTTTCTTGTGCATCCATCCCTCTTTACTCTTTTTCATCCTCTCTTTACCCCTTTCTTCTGCAGGTGTGTCATAAGTGTTTCTCTTTCTCCCCAGGTGTCGTTCTTCCTGTTCATTGTGTTTGTGGTTTACACCATGCTGCCATTCTCTATGCGGGAAGCCATCATCGCCAGTGTCCTGACCTCCGCTTCTCACACCATTGTGTTGAGTGTCTGCTTATCCACCGAAGCTGATCACATGGAGCCAGTAGTGTGGCAGGTAAGATTTTTAAACATATGTGTGAGTTAAGGGTAGGAGACCGATGATATACGGTATGATAGAACAAAGTCTATCCAAAATATGCACACTTGAACTCAACAGAGTTCATCAACATTAATTAATGACTAGTGTATAATTGTGTCTCACTAGAGAAAAGTAATGTATTTACAAAAGGACTAAAGGAGGAAAGTTTACCCTGCAAAAAAAACTCATGAAGCTGTTTTATACTCTGCAACCAGGCATCCTATTGTGCTGCCAGATGCAATAGAGTTTTTATATCGGAGATCATACTCTGTAGGCTATCTTTTTTTTTTTTTGCATTTTCAAGGCTTTATTGATTGTTTGGAGAGACATACATGAAATGAGAGAGGAATGACATGCAGACAACGACCCGGAACGGATTTTAACAGGGTCTGCTGCGACGATGCGAGGATTTGTTTTTCCTTTCCAGAAATGTAATGTCCTGGTTGTTGTAATCATGCAGTCTGTATTTTTTAAGCAAACAAGCAAATGTGACCTTTAAACTAAACTTAGCATAGCAGGTGAGCGATATAAATTCTAATGTGAATTAAATTCACCCTCTTTCCAGCGATATTGCTGTTTGAAGCGAAACATTTTCTGGCATATGCTGAGGATTACAAATAAATAACAATATAAGGAAAGCAATAATCAGTTTAGTGCACACTTAAATTAATTTCAGCTTATTTAGAGCTGGTTTCATAAGTCAGTGATTGCTAATACACCTACAGCTAATTCCAGCTAATGCAGAAGGTAACCACATTCATTACATGTATGTTTAACAAAAATACAACAAAACACATAACTCACCGATAATCAGAGATTTTAAAGACCAGGGAGCAATTTAACATTTCAGAGCCAAATCACAGAGGGTATTTCTAGCGTCATAAAAGGCCTTAGAATAATTACTTTACTAAGACCTCATCTCAGCAACCTCTTACTTGTAGACATGTCTGAAGGATTGGTACTCTGTATAAAGCAGCCCAGAAAAAAAATGCTGTTTGATTTTGCTTTTAAAGCCTCTCCAAGCATGAAAAAACAGTAACTAAACTCTGTTAAATAATTTAAAAAAAAATTAAGAATAATTATTAATAATGGTATAATTTTTTAAATACATTTGTCCTTCAGATAACAGGATATCCCCTGCTTCATTGGAAGAATCCTTCATGGAGTTACAAAATAATACAAATAATGACGGCTTGTGCAACTTCAGCTGTATCCAGGCAAGCACCAATGATGACTTGTGTGTCTCCCTGTATTCCCTCTATGTAGCCTTCACACATATTCTCTATTGCCTCTGGTCTCAACCTACTTTTTTTTATGTGAAACTGTAGCATGGGAATTTTGGCATCTGGTCAGCCCGGGGCTGTATGCTGCATGGTCACTATCTGCCAGGTCGTCTTATGCATCAGGTCAGCGTGCCTGTCAGCACAATCCCAGTGACAAATCTGCCATAGAGGGGTGTCCTTCAAGATCATTAAATATTTCATTACTAAACTAAAAGATAGGATATAAAAATGCTCAAGGATGTTTTAGGTGTAAAAAAAGAAGAAAACACTTTAGTATAGTGCTTCACTTCTTTATTAAATTATGTTTTAGTCACACATGCCTGCTCTATACCATGACTGCTCTATGCCTTTAACAGTCTGAATTTAAAATAGAAAAAATATTATCTTTTACCATGCCAACAGCAACAAAAAAAGGATGTCTTTGTCGACTTGCCTAGGTAAAAAGGTATGAATAAACCCTTTGCTGACATAAAATAGTACATTGCTGCTCAAAGTACACCTTGAAGGTGTTACGGCTGGACAGGGAGGACACAGGCGCAGAGACAGTACCAGTTTAAGAATGTTTATTTAGAAAGGATCAGCTGGGGGTTCGGGCCGTGATCCGGGGAAATCCTACTGTCCTGGGGTGGTCCAGGGGGAGAGCAACGGAGAATGTCCAGGGGATTGAGCGAGAGCAGGCGGGCAGAGGGGTCCGGGAGATAGTGCTGGCTGGTGCAGGTTGGAGCCGGTGGTTGGAGTCAGGCCGGGAGAGCCGAGGCGGAGAGAACAGGAATTAGGATGAGGCAAAATCAAACAGAGCTGCAAACAGGTAGGTAAGCTAGGAAGAGCGACTGACTGTGAGGAACTGAGACTACATTCTGGCAGTGTCTGGAAGGTCGGGCCGGGTATATGAAGAGCGGTTGATTAGTGATTGCTGGCAGCTGTGAGTGCTTCACCTGACTCCAACACACCTGACTCCAACCCTGCAATTACACCAGACAAGGAAACGGGCAAAGGGCAAAACAACACAGAGGCAAGGAGGCCCAGGCAGGATCATGACAGAAGGCCCTTTTTAGAGGAATAGTTTGACATTGTCTGTCAAGAAATGGACAAGAAAATGCATAACACTCTTAATAATGTACAGTAAATGTGATGCTACAACATCAGGCAAAATCTCAAATTGTATTGCTTTTTTTACAGAGCAAGGCTAGCTGTTTCCAGTCATAAAGTAAGCTCACCTAACTTGCAGCTGGCTCTAGCTACATGTTTAGCATAGATAACACTCTGTTATAATTTTCTCATCAAAAAAGGGAATAAGGGCTTTCCTCTAAACGTAAACTATTACTTAGGAAGTATACACTGACACATACTGACGAGCAGTAGGTATGAGTGTTTTGTCGGATTTTTAAATGTTATATTAGTTATTATTTAACTATTAAGGCTTGCTTAGCAATTTGTAAAAAAAAAAGAGCACCAGATTATCCTACCAGAGATCTGTAAATGTCAGCCATTAAAGGTCCACGCTCTTGTGTATTGTTCTAATGTGCATACAAACTGAGCAGAGCGTATTAAGTGAGAGGAAACCATCTGACATCTCCACTTTGTCAAGTCCATTACACTTTACAGTACTGGCTCATTGGCGTTAATGAACCGACTATTTTGCTGAAGAGGTGAAAGTCCTCTGTTTGGTTGATTGCGTAGAACAGTGATGCTCCATTATTACATAAATTGGTATTTCCTCAGAACACTATTCTTCCGGTAATTTAAGGTGTGAAGAATGATCAGACAACTGAATGTAAACATTTATTTTTAATATCTTACACAGCTCTTGCATCTTAGTTATTTGTCTTCCTCTACACATGGTACAGCCAGTCATCCATAATAACCTGCACAGGGCTGAGAATGAACTAATCCCAGATATTTAGGTTATCATCACCCCCCTATGTGTAGAGATATGGATACATTGCATATTGTTCATTAAGTGCTCATTCAGGTAAAAAGAAAAAATATATTCAGTTTATTTCAGAATTAAAACAGACAGAGGTTTGCCTTTCCAAATGAAATTTGAATTGAACATGCCAATATTGATGCAGAAACAAGATCAACTCAACTAAAAGGAACTGTGTATGATCGATCATGTAATCTGGGCAAGATAAACACCTGTTGTTTAGTCTTGTTTCAAAGCTAAAAACAGGGCGAACGTGAATATAACTATAGTATATTTATCTGAGCATGCACTCAGATAGGTTAGAATACCAATCCCATATATGGTCACAAGGGGGAAATCCACAGGGAACAGCGGATCAAAGTTTAGTGAACTTCTTAAAGTCAATTGTCAGTCTACCCCCACCTGCCACAAAGAAGTAGTCATTTCCAGCTAGGTATTGAGGTCTACACAATTTCAAATAAGCACTTCAAGTTCTTGTTTTGTGTTTTCTAGTGCACCATATTTTTAATTGACAAGCTCACAAAGAGAATGAGTGGCTAGCTGAATGGATTTTCAATTAGATATTAAATTGGTTTATACATAGATTATAAAATATTTCATACAATATATTTGAAACAGAAAAAAACCTTTCATGAAGCAGCTTACAAAGGCCTGCTTTCAGTCATCCAGTGTACTTTGTCTGAACCGTATGGTGTGAAAACTATTCTGTATCACAAAATTCAGACTTCATCGTTTTTTTAATCAGACTGTCTATAGAAAATGAACATTTGTGATTTACAATTCTTAGCCAGAATTGTAAATGTAATAGCTTTAATCTGAAAAAAGCTTTAATCTGAAAAAAGAACATTAAGGTTGTATGGCTGTTTGGAGTGCAGAGAGGAAATGATACATTTAATGAACAGGGGGATGTTTGTCTTTAATACAGTGAATAAATGTGAACATAGACCCAGCCAGCAGACCAACCTCTTACATGGCCTCTGCCCCTGAAGTTTGCTTTTGTCAAAAATAAAGCGGAGACAAGCATATTGCTGTTGTAATCAAAGTGTTTAATGCATCCATCTGATATACTGTAATAGCAGAGAACAGCATGTGTCTGGTCTGAACGTAAAATGTTTTATCAGTAAGGGTACTCGACACTCTATACTTTTTACCACTTTTTCAGTCAATCGTTTAAAGAACTTGTATTTGGACTCTGGAGCCATGGAAAAATGTTGTGTGGTCTGATGAGTCCAGATTTACCCTGTTCCAGAGTCAAGGGGTGACAAAAATTAATCCTGTCCAGTCCCAATCCCAGAAAAATTACAAGAATTACTCCCAGTTCCTTCCCCTTTTTTGAATTTCTCCTTGCTTGCTCATGACCATATGGTCAATGCGTCATCACGCTGGTCAGTGATTGGCTGGTTGCTCTGCCTTAAAGAAACTAAGATTGGCTGCCTGCAGCAAACAATAGCTCCATGACAACAACTAGGAAGAAGACAACTGGAGCGGAAGGAAGAGATAACCAAATACAAAAAATTCAAAAGCGTTTATTAATATTAGAAATTAGGGCTGTTAGGTATGGTCTAAAATGTATAACTATAATTTGAAGCATTGATGATAACGGTATATATCACGGTTTATTAATTTACTGGGAACGCTTATGACGCTTCGGTGGCTGCCTTTTCTTTTCCAATCGGTCTCTGTTTCAATCAGCTCTTTACTCTCATTTCAATTTAAGCCACTTGTGTGGTGTTTAATTAATCTAAAAACTTTTGTTAATGACAGGTTCATCAACCTTGTGCCCAAAAAACTTATCAAAACCATGCTGCAGCGAATGCGTGCCATAATCAAAGCTTTTTTTGGGGCCATGCAGTGCATACATATTCCCACTTTAGTGAGCTGTTGTAACAAGGACAATTTTCTATTTTTGTTTTGTATTTTGCTGTGATTATTTCTACTATAGCAAAACAACAAACAAATGTTTTCTCTGTGCAAAATGTCACATACTTATGCTCCTAGTGCTGTAATGTAATTCTGTTGGGCATTTTTACATAAGACAAAACAGAGCCCTTTCCTGATGGTCAGTGTCATAAGGTCGCTGTTGTGCTGCAGACAAAGACTGAAAGTGACATGGAATTAGTTGGAATGAAAGTGAAGGCAGGAAAGCAAAACCGACCAGGCATGAAACTGTATGAATAAAAATTGGAAGTAGAGGGAAAATGTATTTCTTGTATTTAAATGCAATGGAAGAGGACCATTAACTTATCCATTTGCTTTAAATTGGAAAATATTGAGATCAAGGTTTCTAGGGCTTCTGGGTCTTTATACATTCACCTGTCGTCACTGAGCCACGTCCTATCGTATAAGTTCCTCTAATAAAGCTCCCTGTGCACTGCTGCCATGAGGATTGCAATAAATGTGAATGGAAATCAAGCACTGTTTTAAAATGAACCCAACGAATAGACTGCACATCTCAGAGATTCACACTACACTTATAGTGAAGAGGTTTGGTAGGAGTAAGCGTTTGTCATATGTATCACAACAGTTTGCTGTTTGGTATTCTCTAGTGTTATAGTTGGAGATTGACTGAATAAAAAGGAAAATGTACATGAGGAGTTCCACACATGCAGGGGCAATTCAATTGACATTGTTATTATTGTCTCAACGGAAATTAAAATTGTTGAATGGATACAAAATGGAAACTTCAGCTTTTCTTTATACTTCAAACCAATTGCAGGCATGATGAGGGTAATGTCAGAGCAATAACTATTTTAGCAAACTGAGAATGGGGGAAATTCTTCTTAGGGTTCCAATGGCCATTAAGTTCCTGGAAAAGTTATGAAATTTGAAGAAACTTTTTCAAGGCCTGACAATGGTTTGGAATTAACTGAATGTTTTGCAAAATACCTAATAGGAATATGCAAATGAAAATTAAAAAATGTAAATTAACATAGAAATGACATGGAATGCAAGAAAATCTAATAGAGTGAGTGGCCAGTTACTAAATAATAAAAAAATCAATAAAAATTCAAATTCATTCAACCCAAAACAACAGGCGGATGGGTCAATATTTAATGTAATAACAACGGCCCGTTATAAAATCTAATAGAATGAATGGCCAACTGCTCCATATGCAGGAAAAAAATAAAAATAAATAAGTAAGAATTTAGCTCAAGAATTTAATTGCCAATGACTGCTGCTGTAGTTGTTGTGCATATGACAAATACACATCTTGAATCTGGAACCTGTGCTTGATCTATGATATGTATTGTATGTATTTTAACTTTGGCCACAACAGAAAACGGATACTAATGTTGAATCTATTCCCATGCAATTTGTGTGCATGTGTGTATTTTTTTTTTTTACTTGACTAGGCCTATTTGACATTTTTTGTCTAATATTTATCCAATATCAGCTTTTTCTTCTGTTTCTTTACAGATTTTGGCCAATATTATCATTTTCATGTGTGGGAACATGGCAGGAGCGTACCACAAGCATCTGATGGAGTTGGCACTTCAACAGACATATCAGGATACCTGCAACTGCATCAAGTCCCCGATTAAACTGGAGTTTGAAAAGAGGCAACAGGTAAATTAGTCTAAATGACCATGTAGACATAGAAAGGCATGCAGTGAGTTATTGAATACATACTTGTCCCATTGGAGGGAAAGGTCACTGCAAAAGGAATACTAAGTTGTACTGATTATGAGTGATCACCTTTATCATGTGATGAAATATGTTTATCCTTATGGGATTGGTCTATTCCAAGATGACAATAGGGCATGAGGTGAATGGTTTGATGAGTACGAAAATGATGTGATTATATCATTTACTATGGCCTTCACAGTTACCAAATCTCAACCCAATTGAACAACTATGTGAGATTTGCGGCTGACATGTTGGAGAGTGCTCTCCAACTTCATCAAAACACAAATTAAATTGGTCAAAGAAAGGGGATGAGTCCACAGGTGAAGCGTAAGGACTTGTGTTTTACGCAGTGTCGTAATTGCTAATGACCACAGTTAGTGTGATGATACTGTTGAGTCCCTGGAGCCTGAGTGTGTGAGTGAGTAGCTATTCAGTCAGATAGGGGAAAATACAGCTGTTGTTAGGAAAGTCCAGGCTTGCTGTCGAGCTGGTTATCCCTATGGTGAATACAGCTTGTGTTGCTTGTATTACAATTACCGTGAGTGGAGCTGAAAATGCCTTGGGTGGAGCGTTTTTGCGGTAGACCTGGAGTGCTACTGTTGCCTGTGACTCAGGGCTCCAGAGTGCAACTGTTTGGTTGCACATCCACCTAAATATCTGTGGAGTGCGACTAAATATGTTCACTGGTCGTCTTTTTTTATAAAATCCTACTGGGTATAGGGACATCTGCTTTTGACCCATTTAAATAATCAATGATTATTTTCAGGGCTTTAAATTTACTTCTTTTGATCACCACCGGCCAATAAAGCTGGTACATTTTTATAGCTACCTGCCAATAAGCTGTACCATTCATGATTATTTTGCTCATCTGGCTTTTAACTCCAGAAAAATATCTCCACATAGTTTTCCTTTTTTCTTACTTACTTTCAGCAGATCGTGTCATGCCGTTTGTCATTTCCGTTTCAGCGTAGCTTGTTATTGATACCACACCTCAACACACGTTAGCGTTAAGGGTTAACTTTGTTGCCAGATAGAGATTATGTGTTCAAGCCATACACACACCAAACCGCCCAAGTCTTGGGGGGTAAAAACTATGGGAATTCATCATAAATCTCAAGCCCTGGCAGTGTCTGTTAGCAACCACTATGGACCTCTCCTTCAAGGGAAAACCTCAGAGCTTCAGTAGGAAGGGAGATCAAATGGTCAGATAAATTGTCAAGTTGGAGGTGACACTGGCTTAAATAAAGCGTTTTTGCCAATCCTGATCTTCCCCTCACCTTAAGAGTCTGTTTCATTTGCTAGTTGCAGGGCAGGTTGGGATAGATAGATAGTGGCAGACTGTCGGAAGCGTGGCTGCCATTCCGCGCCAATTGGCCCTTCCGACCACCACCTCAAACATACGGCAGTCATACACATTCACACGAGGCAAAGTGGGTGAAGTGTCTTGCCCAAGGACACAACAACCATGACACAGGTGGCAGGGCGGGAATCAAACCGACAACCCTTGGATCATTGGCCAACCCGCTAAACCCACTGAGCCACGGTCGCCCCAAGTATAATCATATGTCGTATTCCTGACCATCCATGTCCTTATGTTACTGGCTTTAGGAGCGTCTCCTGTTGTCTCTGCTGCCGGCCCACATTGCCCGGTCGATGAAAGCTGAGATCATCCAGAGACTAAAGGGCCCAAATTTTGGCCAGATGGAGAACACAAACAATTTTCACAATCTCTATGTCCAGAGACACACCAATGTCAGGCATGTATCATTCATTTGTATTTAGCAATTGTGATTTTGACAGTGGTAGCAGAATACACATTTAGAATGCAGCTCAAATACACTCAACAAAAATATAAACGCAAAACTTTTGTTTTTGCTCCCATTTTTCATGAGATGGACTTAAAGATCTAAAATTCATTCCAGATACACAATTGTACCATTTCTCTCAAACATTGTTCACAAATCTGTCTAAATGTGTGATAGTGAGCACTTCTGCTTTGCTGAGATAATCCATCCCACCTCACAGGTGTGCCACATCAAGACGCTGATCTGACATCATGATTAGTGCACAGGTGTGCCTTAGACTGTCCACAATAAAAGGCCACCCTGAAATGTGCAGTTTTGTCTCACAGCAAAATGCCACAGATGCCACAAGCATTGAGGGAGCGTGCAATTGGCATGCTGACAGCAGGAATGTCAACCAGATCTGTTGCTTGTGCATTGGATGTTCATTTCTCCACCATAAGCCGTCTCCAGCAACTTCGCACAGCCATTGAAGAGGAGTGGACCAACATTCCACAGGCCACAATTGACAACCTGATAAACTCTATGCGAAGAAGATGTGTTGCACTGCAGGAGGCAAATGGTGGTCACACCAGATACTGACTGGTTCTGAGTCCCCAGACCCCCAATAAAGCAAAAAAATGCACATTTCAGGGTGGCCTTTTATTGTGGACAGTCTAAGGCACACCTGTGCACTAATCATGATGTCAGATCAGCATCTTGATGTGGCACACCTGTGAGGTGGGATGGATTATCTCAACAAAGCAGAAGTGCTCATTATCACACATTTAGACAGATTTGTGAACATTGTTTGAGAGAAATGTTACAATTGTGTATCTGGAATGAATTTTAGATCTTTAAGTCCATCTCATGAAAAATGGGAGCAAAAACAAAAGTGTTGCGTTTATATTTTTGTTGAGTGTACATATTTATGTTTTTTAACAGGTGAAGTTTTTCCTAAATACTCTTGTAAAACCATTTTAATGATTGATATACATTTTCTATCTCTAGTATACTATATGCTGATATAGTTGGATTCACTCGGCTGGCCAGTGACTGCTCACCTGGTGAGCTGGTGCACATGCTGAATGAGCTGTTCGGCAAATTTGATCAAATTGCCAAGGTATACATTTTAATTATTTGACTGAATCACCAAGTAACTCATCATAACAAAGTGCTATCACTCCTAGTGAACAAAAGTCTACCCTAAATTCCTTACACTGTTATAAACCATCATTTGATGGTGTAACTCACTTTTTATTACTTCATTATGATTTTTTTTTTATTCCTGCAAACACCTGGTCAAACATCGATGATTTGACTTCACACTTAGATATTTGCAGATATAATACAAGTTGAATTGTGAATACAGAATATCAGACTTTGATATCAGCCGCTCAAAATCAAAGAGCAAGTGCTTATTTCTTTAAAAGCTTTCATTGATGTTCAGACGTACACTGATAAACCTACCATAGAAAGTATAAACTCAAAGTAAAATTACTGGTACAACACAGGTTAACTATAAGGCATTTAAATAGAAAACAATTAGGTTGAAGTTTGATTCAAAGTTTTATTTTTTTATTTTAATAAAAAGCTGTTGTTTGAGCCTGTGTGTCTGAGCCCATGTTCTACCTTCTATGTAGGAAAATGAATGTATGCGGATCAAAATCCTTGGTGACTGCTACTACTGTGTGTCCGGCCTGCCAGAGTCTCTGCCAAACCATGCTAAGAACTGTGTGAAAATGGGTCTGGACATGTGTGAGGCCATCAAGTAAGTTGCTAAAAAAATGTGTTTAAAAAATAGCAGTCCCATTTTTTTAAACACATTTGCCTCTTAGTTACTGTACAGTATGGCTTTATTAATAACAAACCATTGAAAACAGAATGCACAAATGAAATGCTTATCATAGTGAAAAAAAAATGTTCATGCTGATTCTTGTGTGTGTTAAATAAGCTAAGCCCTTAAGACTCTCAAGAGTCTCATTACACTTATTATAATATTATTATGTTTGACTATATTAATTTAAACACAAAGCCTTTTGGGCTCAACCTTTTTTGAGTGTCCTTGCATACAAAAAGCATTCTGAAACATTCTGCTACTCCACTTTGAAACATTATTTTCTGGTGCATGGCAGGAAAGTGCGAGATGCTACATTGGTAGACATCAACATGCGTGTTGGAGTGCATTCTGGGAATGTCCTCTGTGGTGTGATTGGACTGCAGAAATGGCAGTATGATGTTTGGTCACATGATGTCACGCTGGCCAATCACATGGAGGCAGGAGGTGTACCAGGGTAAGTGACTAGATCGTAGTAGAACAGAAACACATCTTACCATTGACATAAAACAAATGGATTATATGAAGGATCAATGTGCAATTATACATCTAATCTTTTTCTCACACTAAAGAATACCACAGGAGAACCCAGATCAATTCTTAACATTAATAGAAAACTGTTCATTGTCAGGCGAGTGCACATCACCTCGGTGACACTGGAGCACCTGAATAGTGCCTATAAAGTTGAAGATGGGGATGGACAAGAAAGAGACCCCTACTTAAAGGAACATGGAGTCATAACTTTTCTGGTCATCAACCCTAAGGTCCCATAGCACACACCACACGGACAGTAAGATCAATACTGAACATTAAATCAAATGCAATAAAGTAACACTATTTCCATATTTGTCCAGGTGGAGCGTCGGAGTCCACAGCATCATTACCGTCCCAGACACACTGTGGGTGGAGCCAAGATGAGAGCTTCAGTCAGGATGACCCGCTACCTGGAGTCCTGGGGAGCAGCCAAGCCCTTTGCCAACCTGCACCACAGAGACAGCATGACTAATGACAATGGAAAGATCAACACTGCTGTGTGTAAATTATGCCACACATATGTTGTGATTTAGGCCATGGAGAAGTCTAGCTGTAGCGTTTAACGCATCCCTCTGATTTGCTCTGTGTCTAGGATGTGCCGATGGGGCAGTATCACTTCCAAAGGAGATCAGAAAGGCAAGCTGCTCATTTTACAGCCTCTGCATCATTTTATTGAGCAGCATTATTCCGATCTCTTAACAGCACACAGAAGGATGGCAAGACGTTAAATACGACTAGACGTCCGCTACAGGCCTCGTGTGTGACTTATCTTTTTCTTCTTGTAACCCATTTTAAGGACAAAGTCTCAAAAGAAACGTTTTGAGGAGGAACTTAACGAGAGGATGATCAGGACCATTGATGGGATAAATTCTCAAAAGTAAGGGTATTTAAAAAAAAGAAAAGTAAGTTTTGAAAAAAAACCAAATTGATTCTGAAAGGTTGAGGAATTATTATTATTATTATTATTATTATTATTATTATTATTATTATTATTATTATTATTATTATTATTATTATTATTATTATTATTATTATTGTTGTACTGTGGGTTTAAAATGTAGTGGACACTTTATTTAATTTTTGCCTCTCTGTATCCCTATTGAACATTCTGATGAATAAGGTTAAACTTTTTTCAGATATCTTATTTACTTTTAACAGTGTCTGTGTCTTCCTTTTCACCTGGTCTTAATGCTTCCAGACAGTGGCTCAAGTCCGAGGACATCCAAAGAATATCATTATTCTTTCACAACAAATCCTTAGAGAAGGAGGTAAGAGGCAGTGCATGTCATTTGGTATCATTCATCCCTCATTGGAGAAGTTGTTTCAAAGAGAATTACAGAGCAGATAGTCACTGCTTGTTCCTTTGCCTACACTTAGCTTACCCTGGAATCTTGTGTATTGAGGTGTCTGAGTACACGGTTAAGCATCAAAAATGTTGACATTTCCCCTTTTTTTTCTTTACTTTTAGTACAGAGCAACGACCCTGCCGGCCTTCAAATACTATGTCACCTGCGCCTCTTTGATCTTTTTCTGCATTTTTATTGTGCAGATTCTTGTCCTTCCAAAGTATGTGTGCTTTATTTCAAACTCTTATATGACCCACATTACTGTTAATGAATTTGTATTTGCATAATGTAGATTTTTCTTAAGCAGCATACTGAACTTTTTGTCATTGTCTTTGCCATGACAAGGCATTTTGACATTTATTTTTTTATAACGCAATTCTGTTGACACATAATATTCTATTTCTTAGGACACCTGTCTTGGGAGTATCCTTTGGAATGGCTTTTCTTATCCTTTCCTTGATCCTCTTCATATGTTTCATTGGACACTTCCTGGTGAGTAAATACATTTACAGTAAACTTAATTATTTTATAAGTGTACAAACAACATAATAGCTTTAGAAGTGAACCAGGATATGCCAGCTCTCCAATTGTACACTTATGTACTCATTGTCATACCAAAGGCACATGAGCAGTCCATGTGCCTCTCTGGTCAGCTTTAAAGTCCATTAAGTTGTAAGCCTTTAGTTCCCTTCGGGTTAAAAAAAAGTGCCACTATGGTGTGACCATAGGGCAACAATACATTCTGCATGGCACAGGTGTGCCCCTCTACACACCATTGCTTTTGTGTGCATGCCTCAAAGGAAAAACAATGCTAACACTGTTCTTTTGAAAGAGCAGGCAGTCCTGTCGCTAGGTATTGCTCCTGCAGTTATAGCTTGCCACTTGAACTTACATAAGAGTTATTTCTGTGTCTAGCTCAAATAAAATGATAGACCGGAAAAAAAGAAATAGAATGAAAGAAAAAAGGACCAACTATTAAACATTAAAGGTGCTATAAAATTCTAAGGCCGCAGGCATACACAACCAATTCCCCCCAATGTATGTTCTTTAGTTGTGAGAATTTACTGCTTGGCTCTGAACTGTGCTCCAAAAGGATGTTGCCCAAGGCACAAAAATGAAAAAACAACACTCCATAGCTATAGTTGAAAAGCCTCCTTTGTCAAGTTTATTTGTTGTTGCTTGAGCTTTGCTTTAGTTGATGTTTTTTTCTGCTACTCGTGGAATGTTCAGAGAATCATTCAGTATCAGCCTAGAATTCATGGATATTTGGACTTAGACTAAATAATTAAGATAGGCCCTCATGTATTTTCCTTGGCAGAGTGTTATAGAAGAGTCTTTCGAGAGCACATTCAGTTCCTTCATCCAAGCCTCTCTTAACAAGAGGAGATCAACAACAAAATGATTCCAATATATCAATTGTATGACACACTTTCCATAAAACATGAAATGTGTTGAAAATCAAGTCTTGAGAGTTTTTGCATTAAACTCCTCAATAGCAATGATGTATTATTCCAACCATGTGGTCCTTGTTGGGTTGTATTATTGTGGACTGAAGATGGTCTGATTTCCTTATAACATATACATTTATAAATATGTTCTTCTCCTATAACTTTAAGGCATTTGTAACAAGCCCTTCAGTAGAATGTCCACAGTTGCAGCATAACAACCCAACAGCATGCCTACCATGTGTGCATTTTACATTCCTTGAAATAACATATTGTTTTTGCAGCATGCACACTAAGTTGTTAGGACTTTACTTATAACAGTTTAATTGTATGCCACTTGAACTTGTACATTGGCCCTGCTGGTGAAATGAGATGGTGGGTGAATGTCCTATGTACTGTATATGTACATATTCTTACTAAAGTTAATTTTTTATTGTGCATGTGCTTGTTAATATGCATACATGTATTTTTACTTGTTTAAATTAGTTGATGTGCCTGTGCTCCTTGGTGCTTCTTTTGTGTCTTTGCATCTTTATGAGAACTTTCTCAGCTCCCAAGTCCTCTTGTGTACTTTTCCTCATATATTCTTGTATGTGTGTGCTTTTGTGTCTACATGCCCTTGTAGAATTGCAGTAAAAGCGCCTCCACCTCTTGGATGTGGCTGCTGAGGTC
The DNA here is from genome assembly GCA_026929865.2 of Hyperoplus lanceolatus. NCBI lineage: Eukaryota > Metazoa > Chordata > Actinopteri > Uranoscopiformes > Ammodytidae > Hyperoplus > Hyperoplus lanceolatus. The sequence goes on along the minus strand of CM049401.1, from coordinate 13,118,816 downwards.
ATCAGTTATTATTGCCAACAAGCCATGGCCCCGCATCACTCTAACCATGACAACCACAGCGCTAATACTCATAATGGCAGTCTTCAACATGGTAAGCTTTAATGTTCATGTACTGCAGTAAGATACTCAACATCATTGGCTGAAATTGTTTGAAATCTTTCGAGGATAAATAAAGGAAAAATGAAAAAAGAGAGGGATATCTCCAACAAGGCTTCACTGGGAAGTATCTCAACCCATGCTCCCCTTTTTAGTAACTGCAGTGTAATCATAAGGAAATGGAATGCAAAATGTTGTCCCAACACACAAACATTTAATAAATAAATTGGCCACCAGTGAACCAGAACCTTTAAATTGTTAGTGATTTTAAAAAAAGAAGTACGATTATATTACTTTTCTCCAAACAGACCTACAATAATACTGCTGCCGTATTGAGTTCACTTGAAATAACTAAAAACTTAATTTCTTGCAACAATAATAGGATGAGGTGCTGGAGGGCTTAATATTTTGTGGTTAGGGGCTGCGGATGCACTAGCTTCTCAATGTACTGCATGCTTTCCATTTATTTTATTTAGCCTCACACAAACTGGATCTCACCACACAATCAATAAATAGTTTTTTGTTTACCAAGCAGTTTATCAGACAGCTTTTTCAAATATTATTAGATAAGGGTTTCTCTGCATAGGCTCGGTTAAAGGTGAAATAATAGCCTGAGGCTTGTGGGGAAGTTGCGTGATAAAACAAGGTGTCAGGACCCTGGTTTAGACCTTCACACAAATCGATTCCAGAGATCATAATCTTGTTATGCGTCTGACGTAAATCAGCCGCTTTGTGCGGATGAACCAAATTAACTCGTCTTTGCTCTGTGGGCAGCCAATCTTCATCATATCCTGCAGGTTCACTTAAGAACATTATTGAATGGTTACAAAACTCTATTTTCCACTTACAAGTACAATATAGACTAGCTTGTTTTTTTCACATGCGTGGCCTGACAGTGTGTTGTTTGTTTACAATTTGCATCTGAATTGTGTGGTGATTTTTTGTGGTGGATTCAGATTTTTTTTTTTTTTTTTTTGCAATGCCCAGAAATGAGACAATCCCTTAACTGTTGATGGTGTTTTTTTTTTTACACAGTTCTTTTTGGAGGACAATTTGTTGCTTCCTGTTCCTGTGTACAATTCATCCAATGAAACACTGATTTACCCTAATGGACAACTAATTGCCTTCTCGGGCAAAAACAATTTCTACCTTCCTGTGAGTGAAAATTAACATTATCATTATCAAGCATTTCTATAAATTCATAATCACCTTTGATAACTTTTGAATAAACCTAAATTGTTTTCTTTTTTTCTGTCCAGTATTTAATTTACAGTTGTATTCTGGGTCTCATCTCCTGCTCGGTGTTCCTGAGGATAAACTATGAGCTGAAGATGATTATCATGTTGACAGCTGTGGTGGTTTACAACTTCATTATACTACAGACGCATGCCTCTCTGCTGGATGAATATAGTACATTTCTGTACAGGACTGAAAGCCTGGAAAGGTAAGATCACAGTGACAATCAGACACTGAACAACATATGTAGAGAGGTCAAAGTAGTTGAAGAGTGAGTGTTGAAGTAGCCAGAGAAGATAACAGAAAGTTATAGTGTGGCAATGGCCAATGCTATGTATAATATAATATAATAATATAATATGTAATCTGCGGTATTTGATTAGTTGTTGTTTCTAGTGTTTTCACAAAGTGTAGCGGTTTTTAAGCAGTATTTAAGCAAACACTAAACACATCTATTATGTTCTCTGTACTTAGTTAAGTACTTAGTTAAGTTCTCTGTACTTATTATACAGACACTAAATTTGTATCAATCGCAACTGACACTAGGCAGCAGACAATGATATACCCCATAGAATTTCCTTTTAAAGTACTAAAGAAAATGCATCTATAGAAAGATTTTTATTGGAGGCGCTCTTGGAGTAGTGGTTAGAGCGTCCCCCTAGAGAGGCTCAGTCCTCTTTGCAGCAGACCGGGTTCGAATTGGACCTGTTGTCGGTTCTCTGCATACTCTCTTTGCCTCGTTTCAACTGTCTCTCCAAAACTGGATAAAAGCGAAAAACGCCAAAATATCATCTTTAAAATAAAAGAAAAAGAAAGATTTTTATTTGCGTTTTCACTGCTCCAAACTGTCTCCTTACAAAGAGCACCCAAGGGGGACTACATCTCCTACGGACAAATACTGGAGTTGCTCCGTAGACTGTGAATAATGGAATATGTTTCTGAAAATGATGACTGGGACCACTGTGGTTTCACTGGAAACTTAGGAGATTCAATGAGTCATTGCCAGAAGCCATACAGAAGCCATCAATAAATTATGTATTGTGTGTAAACTAACTCCAGAATGTGTCAAAGGATGGTCAGTTCATCAATTCAAAACATTGTTTGATTTCTAGCAGAGGAAGGCAATTGTAGTTTGTGTTATTGACTTCCCTGTTCAAATGACAGTTTTCCCCCCAGCAAAGTCAATGAATTGGGAAAGTGTTTAGTGTTACTTTGACAAATTGAAAAGCTTTGGCCATTTCTGTAGTTGAAAAAATGCACTTACTGGTGTCTATTACTTTACAAAATGAAAGTAAGCTCTCTGTGTGTGTGCTTTCCATCTCTGGGTTGTCTTCTTGTGAGACTGTCCTCAGTCATTGCTGTTAAATTCTGTGTAATGAATTGATAAGACAATGAACAAGGCCAGTGCAGAACTTCCAGGTTTTTTTCTCAGTTGTCTGCTGAGCTCTGCCCTAGATAAAAGTAAAATCCATTGATAGGCAAAATGTGCTTGCAGAAATTAGGGTGCAACAGCCCTGTCTAATTCTTATCACACATTCAGAATTGTATTAGGGGCAGCCAGACTTCAATGCTTAAGGGTAACAATGGTGTCATCGTTGATTCCAATTATATAGTAGGTGCATCGTTAATTTCTTTTCAACATCACCACTTGTAAAATATGTCACTGGCTTTGAGTGTGAGCAGTTACGAGTAGGTTTGAGCATGTACCACAGCCATATTTGTATATATGCATGCACATGACAATACATAGACAAACAGTAGCTGTAGCTTGATTGTGCACCTAATTCTGCACTGTTCACATTTTCTATTTTTAAGGTTATGATGGTGGAAGCAAACAAGCTTGAGTCTATTTATAGTGCTGAATCTCCACAGATCGTGAACACTATCAGCTTCTTTATTTCTTCTTCTTGGAAAACGTTTCTTGTGAATGCAGTCCAGTGGGGAAGCTCAGCCACCAGAATGCAACTTTAATAAAATGATCTGCTACCCTATTCCTTTAATTGTATTACTTCATATTCTCTATCTGTCCATGCCCTTCTCCACACACCAACACATTCTTCTTTGTTTCTCTGCCATTCAAGACCAGGAGTTCTCAAAGACCTGAAGACTATGGGCTCCATCTCCCTCTTTATCTTCTTCATCACTCTGCTTGTGCTTGCCAGACAGGTAAGTCCACACTACAACAGTTTGAAAGACGTTATCGTCTGTAGTGTGCACAGTGTCACCTTCACAGCTCTGAAAGACGTTTTTTTTGCCGTTAGGTGAAAATCACCATGGCAATTGTATTTTCTTATACCTCCTGTCCCTTTTTTGATTCAAAAATTTTAATTTCACGTTTCACCCATATTCTGTTTTTCTCATGTCCTATGGTCTTTATAGCTGCTTTGTCAGTCTGTTGGCCTGTGAAAAGTATACATTGTTGGGAGACGCTTACGCTATATCTTCTCATTATACATTTCAAACCTCGTCTATTGAGGGATTCTACATTCCCATGGTCTCTTTAGCCTTTATGGTTTCCCACACATGGACTCAGTTCAGTTTGATGGACTCCATGCTGGGCAAGATGCAATGCAGCTGAGCATTGCACCAGTGGAGTCAATGGCAGGTATTTTTCTCCTTTGCCACTAAAGCTAGCCTTAGATGTTTAATATAAATGCAAACAAAATTGTATCCCTGACACTACTGTGTCTCTTTCTGTATATGTTACTTAATTACCTCAGAGCATGGGAGGAACATATAGCTGCTCCCTTTCATCCTTAGCTGGAATGCACAGCTGATGAAAGATGTTTTAGGATAAGCTTTTTAGCTGCTGTTTCACACTGCAAAAGACGCATCTTGAGACCAGTTCGTCTGGGCTTTTTTCAGCCATTCTGGGCTAGGGATTTACATTAGCAAGTCTGAAGCTACTCAAGTTGACTTTGAGATTTACTTGCCAGGAGATGCAGGGACCCAAGAAAGACTGGTCATACTGGCGAGTTGTGTGAGTCTGGCTATTTAGCGGTCATGTTGCACTGCAGGGTAGTGACGGTACATATGAGTGATGCACCACTGGACCACTGCTCTACTCTGGAGATACAGTAAAGCTTTCTTACTAACATCAACTGCCTTTATTTAAAAAAAAGACTATACCCAAATGTAAAGTGTCATTGCATTATGATTGCTGCAAATTGTTAGACCACTTGATTATGGAAGCATGCATGTAGGTCATATAGTGCATGCAGTTTGTTTGGTATTTTTTTCCCTGTCACTTAAATGCATCACAAAGTTGCAGCCAATCTGTGTATCTTCCGTTCAATCCATATCCGTTTTGAAATAAAAAACACAAAAAACGAAGTGACTTGTTTTTTTTTAATAATCAACCTTTCATCTAGGCTACATTAGAACATATATTTTATTAAAAATCACAGGACATCAAGTAGGCTATGATAATTATGGCCTAAATGTTGATTTTGAAATTTACATTTTTCAAATCAGTGGTCAAGGTTCCGCTGTGGTGCCAAAGTGGCCCCTCGATAACTTGATGTCCTCGCGGCAGACAGTAACCCCCCCATATTTGTCTAGGAAAGAAGAAACGTGTACAGGGTTATTAGGAACTATCTGAAATAGGCTACTTGGAAAAATAATGCACTTGATGGAGAGACAGTGAGCATAGACTTGACATGGGGTCACACTTTGTATGTTCAGCTTGCTAAAATATGTATCCCCTCTCTATAACCATTAAACCTTTGTTAGGTTGTACAGTTTTGATCTGGATTGTTTATTAGATGCGCTGTTTTATTGTGGCCAGTTTTATCTATTTTTTTGTTTTGATTTCAAAACAGATATGGATTGAACGGAAGATACACGTATTGCAGCCCTCTTCCAGTGAGAGAAAACATGGACAGAGTAATGTTTGATCAAGGCTTATTATTAAATTGGATACAACTGATCCCCTGGGCCCTACTGTGGAATGCAATAACAACATGGCTGCTACACACTCTTTTTCCCCATGGGGACTTAACTGTGTCAACAATAAGAGTACTACATGAGTGGATATATATACAGTTGAAAACAAAAGCCTCAGCTTTTACTACATGGCTCCTGTCCTGTGCCACCACTCCACTGACAAGTAGGACTACACCTAATAATAATTAATTTGACATTTCAAGTGCTCTTACTTTTCAGGGACATTTGTTAGGCATTGCAGTACACTGTATATACTGTATGTGCTCTATGCATTACTCAGAGTGATTTAATTAGATATTGAACTCACCACAACATACTACAACTTTCCACAGTGAACATCTTTTTAATACGATTCCTGCATAATATAAGTGTTGTTGGATTTCAATATACAGCCACAAATCTAGACATGAATACTAAGCATATTGATAGAAGTGGATTATAAATGTTTTTGCAGAAGAACACTTGCTAATATAACCATCTCAATGAAAGGGCACCAGGTGCAACCGTGTGTACAGCAAAAATAACAAGATGCCATTTATTAATATCTGCTCCGTCTCACACGCACTGCTCTGATGTGTCTACACACTTCGGTGGAAACGAGGCATAGTCTCTGTACCACCTGTTTTTCTCTCTCTGACTGTAGCAAGCAATTATATTCCTAATATCGAATCACATCCCTTTCTCCTCTTGATTGTTTTCTCCATCAGATCATCTTACATCCAAGTTTGTCATTGGTTGATGCATCCCTTTTATCAAATCAGTTCACCTGGTACTGCTCAGGAACAGGCTTAAACAGTCACGATCATCATAGAGCCCCTGAGCTGTGACCACTTAACATAATGTGAAAGTGGGGGGAAATATCACATTACAAATTGTACTCCAAATATTCTCACTAAAGAAAGTCATCCTTCACCCATCCTTAACCATTTTACTATGTCTTTCCTTGCACTGTTTGATTTAAAAAGTGTAGTTATTGTAGTGCTGGTAAATATTTTAGATTTGAGTTGTAAATGTTTTTTTTTGTTGCAAATGTGACAAAATTGTAGCCTCTTCTTTTCCGTCTTAAAGCCTTAAGCTATTTTTTTTTCTCTGTGACTATAAGCAAGCTGTACAGGTGTACCTTCCGTCTCTTCACCTCTGTGTCCTCTTGTAACAGAATGAATATTACTGTAGGTTGGACTTCCTGTGGAAGAACAAGTTCAAGAAGGAGTGCGAGGAGATTGAAACAATGGAGAACCTCAACCGGGTTTTGTTGGAGAATGTCCTGCCTGCAAACGTTGCAGAACATTTCCTTGCCCGCAACTGGAAGAATGAGGTAGGCATTTGTTGTTTTCTCTTTATTATAGATATGGAGGTTCTTGTTGGGATGCAGGGAAGATGGTTTGACAGAGGACTTACAGTACCACTGGCAATATGCTAAGGTCATAAGTGTCAACCGTTAGTGTCAAGGGGTTGACACTAACAGTTTCCCGGGGCAACTGAAGGTAGTTTTTGGGCAAGTTGAGATTGCTTTCTGGTTGCCCGAACGGGCAAGTGGATTTTAGAGGGGTTGTCAATAGTCTAGAGCTATTTATTCAAATTTTTAGAGTCTGCAAAACAACCTTTTTCCCGTTATCTCATACAAAATAGATGCGCTATATTTGTAACTGAGCAGCGCGTGGTGGCCAGCAGCATTTCGCTCTCTTTTCTCCATCTCGCTCTCTCTCTCTCACACACACACACACACACACACACACACACACACACACACACACACACACACACACACACACACACACACACACACACACACACACACACACACACACACACACACCAGCCTGTGTGCGCGCAGTTTCGCTGTCTACGTTCCGAAAGCAGGCTCTATTAGGCTACAGACTTGGTTCCACTATATCCAAAACCTAACGTTTGAGCTTACAGATTTACAGATACCGCTATGGAGTCCAGTAGGTCACATGATGTAATGTTAAATAGCCCATTGAGTACAGTCGGGTCATCTTCATCTAAGTAGGCCTACTTCAGCGTGGTCCGCATCACAAACTGTAAAAAGTTTTGTACCTTCGACTGTCTTGAACTTATTCAACCCGCTTCAACTCCATCTCCAAAAAAAAAAAAAAAATAACAATAATACATTTAAATCCATGTTAAAATCTGTAGGATAAGAGCTAGTTAGCTTAAAAAGAGAAATAAATCAATCGCAAACGGTTCAAATGGGATGTGTTCAGGTCGGTATAATTAGGCAAAGGTCAATAAAAGGTCATCATGATGTGTTCAAATGTTAGGCTACATCAAGAAAAAAATAGAGAAGACTTCGCGAGAAAAACTTCTCGGTTAAAGTGCTCACTTGCCTTTGAGATTCTTTCATTCATCATTCACCATCCTTTTTGATCCTGATAGCTCCATAGTGTAATCTGATTAGTGAAGTTTTACATTTTAGGAAGTTAAGAGGATGTGGTATCCTGGAGGTCATGCAAGTTTGAATGGAAATGCTGTTTGTGCAGCAAAAAGGCTGAATGGAGACAGCAAATTAATCGATCTCTGCACTTGAACAGGATCCAGGAGAAAATGGCTGGACTAATGGAATTTAGAGTTACTGTTATTTTAATAGTTTGGGCGTTATTTGTCTGCTTTATCACTTGTATTTTGAATGCCTCTGTAGTTTCACATTTATTTTCTTTTGAATAAGTATTTTACTCTTAAATATACATAGGAAACTTACATGATCCCACTCACATTTATCCATCATGGTTAGATTAAAATAATACATCATAATTCTGGCATCCATGTTAATAAGTCTGTGGCTTATCAATTATATAGTATTGTATTGCAAAGGTCCAAGCCAACATCTGTATTTTGTCTCCTTGTTGTGCAGGATCTGTACCACCAGTCCTATGACCTGGTGTGTGTCATGTTCGCCTCCATCCCTGACTTTAAAGAGTTCTACACCGAATCTGACGTCAACAAAGAAGGTTTGGAGTGCCTCAGGCTCCTTAATGAAATCATTGCTGATTTTGATGAGGTAAACCTCCCTCGCTGTTGCAGCCTTCTTTCTACATATGCATCGCAAATCCTATAAACATCCTCCCTAGCAGTATGTGATTGGACATTGTGACCTACAGTATGTGTCTCATGTTGAACGTCTTGTAATGGAATCTGGATACATTGAGACTGAAAAGTAATACAAATTCATAAACTGCATAAATACCTTAAAATGACATCAGCTTTTCATCAACTGTGTCTCATGTATGTGTTTTGTGGATTGTGTTTGTGTGTGTAGCTGTTGTCCAAACCTAAATTTAGTGGTGTGGAAAAGATCAAGACCATTGGCAGCACTTACATGGCTGCGACTGGGCTGAACGCATCACCTGGGCCAGAGTACACATTACAGGTAGGCCCATTACACACACACATTAAAACATAAATCATTGGTGTTACAAAATTCAAGCACATCACCTAATTGAATTCCTGTGGTCTTTGACTTAAAGCTGGGGTGGAGAATTTGGGGAGAAAATTGCAGTTGGATAGAGATTTGGATCCTAATACCTCAACCGCTCCACTTTTTCTCTTCGGTCCCTCCCCTATGGTCCCTCCCTGACACGCTCTACACCAACAATGGACAGTCCCAACAGCCAATAAGAACAGAGATTTTTTTTTTTTTTAAAGAATCGGAGCCTCGCTCTGATTGGTCAAAGTTTACCGCTCATGTTAATATTGACCAATCAAAAATCACATACCCCAGCTTTAACCTCTCACAACTCTGTACGACTTTAGAAAAAAGACATTGAACCAGAAATAAATGTGTTAATCTTGGCGTTTGTTTCTGTTTCACAGGAGCGTGACAGGCAGTACATGCATTTAGGGACCATGTTAGAGTTTGCATTTGCATTGGTAGGGAAGCTCGACGTTATCAACAAACACTCCTTCAATGACTTCAAACTCAGAGTTGGTGAGTTACACCCAAACACATTAATTGTGTGCTCCTTTGATATGTTATGTATTGACAATTACATGTAGCCTTCATGCATCGGAGAATTATTTTTTTGTTTACAGAACACTAGTTTGCTGTGGAAGTAATTGTATTATCTTCATAGAATAGAAAAACAGATATATGAGTACATGTCTAAATAACATGAAAATTAGTCATGTTTGCAGTAAGACATACTGTAGATAAAGTAATGGCAATATAAAGAGTGAGAGAGAGCGTGTGTAGAAAGGGCTTCAAAGAGGAAAGGCAGGCGAGCAAGTCCAAGCTCACTGGATGTGGTAACAGTCAGTGAAGATCGCAGCATGGGATGCTCCATTAACTCAGCAGTGTGCACTTGTGACTGAACATTCCTGCTGCTTTCAGACGGGCCTAAAGCGCTCTGTCGGAGAGGATACAAGCATTCATTTACTGAAGCTGGAAGAAAAGCAGTGGCTGTGTGTCTGTGTTGCCTGTGCACTTGTATAGATTGCAATTTCCAGATTGGGACGCCAGAGAGAAGAGGGGCCCAGTTTCAGCTGAGTGCTGTGAAAAGCTCTAGAGCCTGCTAAGCAGAGGTGCTGGAAGTGTTGGGGATTAAGAGTTCAGCTGCACATAGCCTCTACGTCATCTCGTGCTCTGATGAAATTTTGTGAAAAGCTTTGTTTATTCAGAAAGCAGCAGGCATCTAACGGAAACCTTTTGGAGCAGCAATTAATAATTAATCAGTAATATCATAAATGAAACAATACCGTTTTTTGATTTACACTTCACTAAAAAAAGTGCCTTCACACGTCCTTTTCAATTAATACATATTAGAAAGGTATAACATTATTTTCCAAATGTTTAGGTGTGGCCAAATATGACTATATCCCGTCTACTGTAATGTCCAATAATTAAAAGAAAAAAGGAGAACAAGAGACTGAAAGTGAAATAACTGAGTATATGCTGCAGATGTATCTGCAATGTCCCTGATTGCTTGTCCTTTGTCAGGTATTAACCATGGTCCAGTGATAGCTGGAGTCATTGGAGCCCAGAAACCACAGTATGATATCTGGGGGAACACAGTGAATGTAGCCAGCAGAATGGACAGCACCGGAGTACTAGGGAAAATACAGGTAACTAAAGCATATGTCCAGTGATCATCCATATTTTATTGTGTGTGTGTGTGTGTATATATATATATATATACAGTATCTCACAAAAGTGAGTACACCCCTCACATTTCTTCACATTTTTCTTTATATCTTTCCATGGGACAACACTGAATAAATGACACTTTGATACAATGTAAAGTAGTCAGTGTACAGCTTGTATAACAGTGTAAATTTACTGTCCCCTCAAAATAACTCGACACACAGCCATTAATGTCTAAACTGCTTGCAACAAAAGTGAGTACACCCCTTAGAAAAAAATTACAAATTGGGCCCAAAGTGTCAAAATTTTGTGTGGCCACCATTATTTTCCAGCACTGCCTTAACCCTCTTGGGCATGTAGTTCACTAGAGCTTCACAGGTTGCAACTGGAACCCTCTTCCACCCATTCATGACGACATCTCGGAGCTGGTGGATATTAAAGACCTTGCGCTCCTCCACCTTCCGTTTGAGGATGCCCCAACGATGCTCAATAGGGTTTAGGTCTGGAGACATGCTTGGCCAGGCCATAACCTTTACCCTCAGCTTTTTTAGCAAGCCACTTGTCATCTTGGAGGTGTGTTTGGGGTCGTTATCATGTTGCAATACCACCCTGCGGCCCAATTTACGAAGGTTGAGTGCACATGGTCAACGTCGTACACAGAGGTTGGCTTTGGAAAATAGACGTATGAGTGCTGCCAGCATTGCTGAAGGGCTTGAAGGGGTGGGGGGTCAACCTGTCAGTGCTCAGACCATACGCCGCACTCTGCATCATACTGGTCTGCATGGCTGTCGTCCCAGAAGGAAGCCTATTCTAAAGATGATGCACAAGAAACCCCACAAAAAGTTTGCTGAAGACAAACAGACTACGGACATGGATTACTGCAACCATTTCCTGTGGTCTGATGAGACCAAAATACATTTATTTGGTTCAGATGGTGTTAAGAGTGTGGAGGGGCAACCAGGTGAGGAGTACAAAGACAAGTGTGTCTTGGCTAGAGTCAAGCATGGTGGTTGGAGTGTCATGGTCTGGGGCTGCATGAGTGCTGCCAGCACTGGGGATCTACAGTTCATTGAATTCTAACATGTACTGTGACATACTGAAGCAGAGCATGATCCCCTCCCTTCATAAACTGGGCCGCAGGGCAGTACTGCAACATGATAACGACCCCAAACACCCCTCCGAACGACCACTGGCTTGCCAAAGAAGCTGAGGGTAAAGGTTTTGGACTGGCCAAGCATGTCTCCAGTCTTAAACCCTATTGAGCATCTTTGGGGCATCCTAAAACGGGAGATGGAGGAGCGCAAGGACTCTAATATCCACCAGCTCCTTGATGTCGTCATGAATGGGTAGAAGAGGGTTCCAGTTGCAACCTGTGAAGCTCTAGTGAACTACATGCCCAAGAGGGTTAAGGCAGTGCTGGAAAATAATGGTGGCCACACAAAATTTTGACACTTTGGGCCCAATTTGTAATTTTTTTCTAAGGGGTGTACTCACTTTTGTTGCAAGCAGTTTAGACATTAATGGCTGTGTGTCGAGTTATTTTGAGGGGACAGTAAATTTACACTGTTATACAAGCTGTACACTGACTACTTGACATTGTATCAAAGCGTCATTTATTCAGTGTTGTCGCATGGAAAGATATAATGAAATATTTGAAGAAATGTTAGGGGTGTACTCACTTTTGTGAGATACTGTATATATATATATATATATATATATATATATATATATATATATATATATATATATATATATATATATATTAGGGCTGTCAAACAATTAAAAAAAATAATCTAATTAATTACAGGCTCTGTGATTAATTAATCTAAATTAATCACATACTTATGACATAGCCTACTACTGTTTGTTTCTCTCTCTCTCTCTCGCTCGCTCTCCGTCTCTCGTAACTTCTTTCTCCTCCCCTCAGCCAGCTTTATACATGAACTAGTGCCAAATTTTCTCAAAAAAACAAGCAGACTAAATGACGACTTTCCATCTCCCGCAACAGACAGCGATGCACTGCCACCATTTCGTAGCCTACTCAAAGGCAAAAATATTGACACACACACACACACTCGTTTAAATGCGAGACAGCTAGCAAACAAAATTGGAGGAAGATTGAGAGATAGGCCTACTGTTTTGAACCTAGCCTACATTGTTGCACCCACTAAATCAATAATGCACGGACACTGCGGAGAATTAAGTAAGATGTCTTCCTACCTTCATGTTTATTTGCCGAAGCATCCCATAAACCGTCCATAGAGCACTCGAGTCGGCCCCTTTCCCCTGCTTCACTCTTTACATTTCTCCCTTTTACCCGCGCGCCCGGCCCGGCAACATGGACATATAAAAGCTACAGGTGCTGCTCCGCACCACTTTTGCATCGGGTCAAAGGGCATTATAGAAGTGCGATTAATCTGCATTAATTTTTTTAATTGCGTTAATTTTTCTGTGATTAATTAATGGAAATTAACGCAACTAATTAATTCAACAGTCGACACAAATATATATATATATATATATATATATATATATATATATATATATATATATATATATATATATATATATTAGGGCTGTCAAGCGATTAAAAAAATTAATCTAATTAATTACAGGCTCTGTGATTAATTAATCTAAATTAATCGCATACTTTTATGACACTTTTATACCTGTTTATAAACAGCTGTATAGCCTGCTAGTCTCTCTCTCTCGCTCTCTCTCGCTCTCTCGTAACTTCTGTCTCCACAACAGACAGCTGCACTGCCACAGATGCTTATGCCGATTCATTCACCATCGTCGTACTCATAGGCAAAAATATTGAGAGACACACACGCACACGCACACACACAGACACACACGCACACACACACGTTTACGCGGACGACGAGACAGCTAGCAAACAAAATTGAGACACGGGGAGAAAGATTGAGAGATACTGTTTTGAACCTAGCCTACATTGTTGCACCCACTAAATCAATAATGCACAGACACTGGCTGCGGAGAATAAAGTAAGATGTCTTCCTACCTTCATGCTTATTAAACCGTCTATAGAGCCCTCGGCCCCCTGCTTCTCTCTTTACTTTTCTCCCTTTCACCCGCGCGGGCTGTGTCTGCTTCAGGTGCAGCTCGGTGCAGCTACGCACCACTTTTGCACCGGGTCAAAGGGCATTATAGAAGTGCGATTAATCTGCGTTAATTTTTTTAATCGCGTTAATTTTTCTGTGATTAATTAATCGAAATTAACGCGTTAATTTGACAGCCCTAATATATATATATATATACACACACACACACACACACAGAGGCTTGCAAAAGTATTCATACCACATTATGTCACGTTACAACCACATACGTACATTTATTTTATTGGGATTTTATGTGATACACCAACACAAAGTGCCGCAACATTGTGAAGTGGAATGAAAATGAAACGTGGTTTTACATTTTTTTTTATAAATAAAAAACTGAAAAGTGTGACGTGCAAAAGTATTCAGCCCCCTGCGTCAATGCTTTGTAGAACCACCTATCACTGTCATTACAGCTGCAAATCTATTGGAGTATTTCTACCAGCTTCGCACATCTACAGACTGATACATTTTGTCCATTCTTCTTTGCAAAATAGCTCAAGGTTCAGATTCAGCATCAGATTGGATGGAGAGCGTCTGTCAACAGCAATTTTCAAGTCTTTCTCAATATTCTCAATTGCTTTTAGGTCTGGACTTTGACTGGGCCATTCTAACACATGACTATGCTTTGATTTAAACCATTTCATAGTAGATCTGGTTGTATGTTTAGGGTAGTTTTCCTTCTGGAAGGTGAACCTCTGCCCCAGTCTCAAGTATTTTGCAGACTAACAGGTTTTCTGCCCTGTATTTGGCTCCATCCATCTTCCCATCAACTCTAACCAGCTTCCCTGTACCTGCTGAAGAAAAGCATCCCCATAGCATGTTGCTGCCACCACCATGGTTCACTGTGGTGATGGTGTGTATAGGGTGGTTTGTAGTGTTAGTTTCCGCCACACATTGTATTTTGCATTCAGGCCAAAAACTTCACGTTAGGTCTCATCTGACTATGCATGGCTTTTGGCAAGGGTTGGAGGAAGGTGCTCTGTTCAGATGTGATCAAAATTGAAGTGTTTGGCCTAAATGCTAAATGCAATGTGTGGTGGAAAACTAACACTGCACATCACCCTATACACACCATCCCCACCATGAAACATGGTGGTGGCAGCATCATGCTATGGGGATGCTTTTCTTCAGCAGGTACAGGGAAGCTGGTTAGAGTTGATGGGAAGATGGATGGAGCCAAATACAGGCCATAAAACCTGTTAGAGTCTGCAAAAGACTTGAGACTGGGTGGAGGTTCACCATCCAGGAGGACAGCTACCCTAAACATACAGCCAGAATTACAATGGAATGGTTTAAATCAAAGCATAGGCATGTGTTAGAATGGCCCAGTCAAAGTCCAGACCTAAAAACAATTGAGGATTTTGAGAAAGACTTGAAAATTGCTGTTGACAGACGCTCACCATCCAATCTGATGCTGAGTCTGTAGTTCGAGCTATTTTGCAAAGAAGAATGGTCAATAAATATCAGTCTGTAAATGTACAAAGCTGGTAGAGACATACTCCAATAGATTTGAAGCTGTAATGGCAGCGATAGGTGCTGAATACTTTTGCACGTCACACTTTTCAGTTTTTTATTTATAAAAAAAAATGTAAAACCACGTTTCATTTTCATTCCACTTCACAATGTATATATATATATATACATATACTCACACACACCTGCATGGCAAGTGGCTGTGGGAATCCCTCAGTCTTCAGAGGGATGTACTACTCACTTCACACAGCCTGTACACATCTGCTTTCAAATGCATTCAAAGAGGCTTATTGATATGCATTATTCCAATCCAAGGTAGCACACATGGATATTTTCCATCTTGTGATCATGTTGTCGACTGTTTTCTATCACAATCCTTAATGATACGATTAGAATATAGAGTTATGGCACCTGTAGTTACAGCTCTACTAGACACATTTTTGCAATACTGAATATATCACATTTATTGAGTTGAGTAAAATTAGAAGATTTATTCATCAGCTCTTAGAACTGTATTTATATGGAGAGTGAGTGTTTTTGCCAGCAGGGATTTAATTCTGTCGTATGAGATAAGAAAATTGACATTTCCAATCTGGTTCTCCCCGTAGGTGACAGAGGAGACGAGCCACATCCTTCTAACTCTTGGCTACATGTGCTCGTGTAGAGGCATCATCAACGTCAAGGGCAAAGGAGAGCTCAAGACATACTTTGTCCACACTGAGATGAGCCGATCACTGTCCCAAGGGAATGTAATGCCGTAACACTGGTTTGGAACATACTGGATTTACAGATGGGCACAAAGACCGGATGTTCATTTCAGATGATGGAGATTTTATCTTTATCAACACTGTTGTAACAGAAACAAAGTGTGAGGCACAAAGGAATAATATCAGATTTTAATGTTTCATTGCAAGTGACCTATGCCACAGCTGTAGAACACATTTAGTCACTTATGTTACTGGAAGTGTAGCATGTACAGCAAGTAGGCAATAAGCTCTGAAATGTGCCATTTGATTGTTAGTTCAAGAAAAGTTCTGTCAAAAATAATCTGAAATTTATTATTTAGTACTCCGTTCTTGGAGGCTTGTGGCAGTCCCTCTGCCATAAAACTCCCTTTATAAGCCAGACGCATCTAAACAGAATCAATAGTATGTTCACTTTGCAGGACACAGTACATTTTAGATGTCACATGTTGTAGAAGTAGAAAAGCAACAAGAGTGGAAACTATTTCCACAGCAAGACGTCTTGGAGAGCATCCAAAAGACACAATTTTCGGAGCCAAACAAGGGAAATGGGGACGTTTATTCGTCCCCTCAATGTAAGCAAACTTTTACAAAGTGATACAAAAGGCCACAGATCTAGTATTAATATAAAAGCAAAGAACACATTTTAAAAAGGAAAACTGGACTAGAACATCGACCTTTTTAGAAGCACTCAGCTTTGGATGTATTTTACAGGCGGTCCATACCAGGAAAAGCATAAAAAAAGAATGCGAATATATTATAATATTCATGCAGTGCCAAGTTTCCCACAACTATCTTTGCACTTTAATCATTGTGTCTTCATCGACTGTTCACACGAAACTAGAACTGTTTCGTTTTTAAGGCCAAGTCATATTTGTCAATGCCTGTGAAAAATCTGGTGTTTTCAGACGAGGATAACATCTGAGCCAGATGCATTTAAAAGTCAATATAGAATAAAATTACTGGATAAAGATGATTTTAGTGTGAAGATTTGAATTTGGGAAGCCCAAGCCTGCTCTGTGTACAGGGTAGCTTTAGCGTGCGTATGGTATGGTGGTTTTGTAACAAAAGAAAATACTACCAAAAAAGTGTTTTGATGTTTTGATGCTATTGTTTTTTGTAAAAACTTAATTAAAATTTCTATGTATTTCAGTTCTTCTTTGTTATTCACCAACATGGTACTGACGTCATATTAACATGTCAGGAGTGTGATTTACATGCAGGATAGATTGATGCTCTTTTTATCAACCTAAAATGGTCTGAGTGAATCTGATTACATTTATCCAATACATGAATCAGAACTAGAATTAGTCATCTTCTGCCGTTTGTTTTTTCCTCTTAAACACAGTCCATACTTGTGATTGGGCAATAACAGTGGTTAGCACAGGGGTTTTCAAAGTGAGAGAGTGAGCCCCCCCCTCATATTCCTCATATTTAGCCTCTTAATTTTCCTCTCAAAGTGCACCAGATTCATGCATTTCAGTTTAAAAAGGTAAAAAAAAAAATCTCATGGGGGGCATACCCCCGGACCCACCTAGGAGGGTCGGGACCTCGGTATGAAGGTATTTATGTAGCATAAGTCTTTAGCACGTGTAACTGCACATTTTGAATGCGTAAACTGAAGTCACAAATGTGTAACAGTAGATTTGAAGTCGTAAATATTTGTTTTGCATGTGTACTCCAAAGTCACAAATGTGTAACAGTAAATTTGAAGTCGTAAATATTTTTTCTACCATTGTGGACACAAAATAGGAGCTACGAGTTCACAAATCGTTGTTACGGGTGCACAAATCCTATCCTGTGCATCGCAACTTCAGAGAGTCATGCGCTTGACACTTTTACTACAAACATTGCAGCACAGTTGGTGCAAAACACATTTGCACACCCGTGTTTCATAATGTGAGAACATGCCCCCAATTTGTGCATTCGTAAACCCAAATGTGAACTAACGCATCAGAAGTTGCACATCTGTGAAAAATGTCCTCAAATAAAATGATATCGAGCACAGCATTTTAATGAGCGAGCACAAATCGATGATACAACTGCTCAAATCTGTTCCTACAAGTCTCAGCTGAGGGTTTTCTCTGCTCGAATCTGCTCCTGCAAGTCTCGGCTGTGGGTTTTTTTGCAGGTAGATTTGCACCACGCCCAGGTGGTAAATGTGGTGCAAAAGTGTTTCGTATGCGTAGAACAGATTTGTATCCGTAGAAGGTGGGCGGGACAACATTGTCGCATCATCCAAATCACCCCACGTAGTGCCACTGGCACAACTCTCAGAAATGTACTTTGCACTAGTTGCTCCGTGCTTGTGGAACCAACTGCCACCTGACAAATGTGATTCCCCCTACATTTCTGCCTTTAAATCAAGGCTCAAAACCCATATGTACACCCTGGTGTTTCCTCCCAATTAACCTCTGCACTACTTACTTACCTCTGCACTACTATCTGTGTTTATGTGGGTGTATGGGCTTTACGTCTTTTATTTTGGTTATTGTTATTTTACCTTCATTGTTTACCTACTGAATGCACTATGTACAGCACTTTGGACAGTGCAAACTGTCATAAATGTGCTTTTATAAATACATTTTACTTACTTACTTACTTATAACTCACCCAGGCCCTTGCGCACAAATCACCCCATCCCCAGAATTTTGGATAATAGGCATGATGCAGCAATTTAGGGTTGACATTGTGCTAACTATATAGACTCAAAGTGTAGCATACCAAAGCACTAAAACATGTGTCAAATGTTTTCAAACGTGTCTATAATTGTTCAGACACAATAATCAAAAAACCTTGATCATGGAAATTTTACTTTGAAAGGCAAAACACAGTTTTTTGAGCTTAAATGTGCTTATATCTTATTCCTTGTGTCTCCCTTCTTTACAGGATGAGTCAAATGGATGGCTCTTCTTAAATATGTGGTCACATTTCCAATTTCTTCCACGGTTTTCTAGAAACAAGGGGTTTTGCAACTTCCAAAATGCACAAATCACCCCACCTTCCCCTACAATATGTCTAGACTTGTCAGGGCCAAAGTTGAATCATTCAATGAACGGAACAGTCTATCTCTACCTGCTTTTCACTGCTTTTTCAATTTCAGGGAGAAAAAAATACATAATTCTGCTATGATAGGTAATACATTTGTCTGACACACTGCAGCCTTGGCTATTTGAAGCATGAAATACAAATATCTAAAGGTATTCACGCAGATATACAGGTGAAACTCGAAAAATTAGAATATCGTGCAAAAGTTAATTTATTTCAGTAATTCAACTTTAAAGGTGAAAATAATATCTTATACAGACTCATTACATGCAAAGTGAGATATGTGAAGCCTTTATTTGTTATAATTGTGATTATTATGGCTTACAGTTTATAAAAACCCCAAATTCAAAATCTCAGAAAATTAGAATATTACATCAAATCATTAAAAAAAAGGTTTTTAAATACAGAAATGTCGGCCCTCTAGAAAGTATTATCATGCATATGTACTAAGTACTTGGTTTGGGCCCCTTTTGCATGAATTCTTGCCTCAATGCGGTGTGGCATGGATGCTATCAGTCTGTGGCACTGCTGAGGTGTTATGGAAGCCCAGGTTGCTTTGATAGTGGCCTTAAGCTCCTCTGTATTGTTGGGTCTGGTGTGTATCATCTTCCTCTTGACAATAGTCCATAGTTTCTCTATGGAGTTCAGGTCAGGAGAGTTGACTGGCCATTCATGCACAGTAATACCATGGTCAGTCAACCAGTTACCAGTGGCTTATGGTACTGTGGGCAGGTGCCAAGTCTAACTGAAAATGGAAATTGTCATCACCATAAAGCTTGTCAACAGAGAAGCATGAAGTGCTCTAAAATCTTCTGGTAGATGCGGTGGTGACTTTGGACTTGATAACACAGTGGACTAACAGCAGCAGATGACATGATACCTCAAATCATCACTGATCCAAATTAAATGTTGCCGTTCATGGAAATCAAGGTTCCACAGTCTAGAGGAAGAGTGGAGGGGCACAACATCCAAGGGGCTTGAAGACCACTGTCAAGTTTCAACAGTCAGTGATCATTTGAGGCACCATGTCATCTGATGGTGTTGGTCCACTGTGTTATCAAGTCCAAAGTCACCACAGCTGTCTACCAGGAGATTTTAGAGCACTTCATGCTTCTGTCTGTTGACATGCTTTATGGTGATGACAATTTCCATTTCCTGCTAGACTTTGCACCTGCCCACAGTACCATAAGCCACTGGTAACTGGTTGACTGACCATGGTATTACTGTGTTGATTGGCCAGACAACTCTCCTGACCTGAACTCAATAGAGAAACTATGGAGTATTGTCAAGAGGCAGATGAGACACACCAGACCCACCACTACAGACGAGCTGAAGGCCTCTATCAAAGCAACCTGGGCTTCCATAACACCTCAGCAGTGCCACAGGCTGATAGCATCCATGCCACGCCGCATTTAGGCAATAATTCGTGCAAAAGGGGCCCAAACCAAGTACTTACTACATATGCATGATTATACTTTCTAGAGGGCCGACATTTCTGTATTTAAAATCCTTTTTTTATTGATTTTATGTAATATTCTATTTTTCTGAGATTTTGAATTTGGGGTTTTCACAAGCTGTAAGCCATAATAATCACAATTATAGCAAAGGCTTGAAATATCTCACTTTGAATGTAATTAGTCTATATAATATATTAGTTTCACCATTTAGGTTGAATGACTGAAATAAATTAACTTTTGCACGATATTCTAATTTTTCGATGTACCTTCAGTGATGACACTACAGTTATCTTTGTCCCCTTTTACCTTAGGAAAACAGTGACATTGTGTTTCAAATTTAGTAATTGTTTATATATATTATTTTATATCCAAACGTCCAACCAGGTGTGTGTCAGCGCTTCTCAACATGAAGCGTTCATTTGACGTCACAGAGGAGCGCCACCCCCCGTAGGATCCAGTATTCTGGAGGTGGGGAGGTTTTCAGGTCTACAGCTGCGATGTAATTCATGTCTGTCCTTACTGGCTTCTTGTAGACTGGACAGGAGTAGAGGCGGGAATCCTTCACACCTGCAACACCCAAAAAAAAAAGAGTAATTTGAAGTACCACATTTAAAACAAAATCCTCAAAAGCGTTGGTTTGCTATGGAGACAGCTTACTATAAGGTTAGTTAAATCAAGAGTATCTAATCCTTGTCTGCAAATAGACCCCTCTCAGATTAGTGGCCTGTTGTTGGTGACAGCAACCTGAAGTGTTACAGGAATGTTCTTCGACAGCCACCCACCCCCACCATCAGCACAAAAACAAGCACCCTTTCTGACAAGGAACAGCCTTTGCAGAGTAGGTTCTCAAAGGAACCACACCAACTTTTTTTTTTTTTTTTTTTAGAGACAGAGTTGAAATGGGGCAGAGAGCGGAGTGACATGCAGAAAACGACCGCGGGCTGGAATCAAACCCGGGTCCGCTGCTGGCCGAGGCCCATGGGGGGGACGTCCTACCAACTGAGCTAAGGGCGCCCCCAACCACACCAACTTTGAAGGGAGTGACAATTGAGTAGAGTTTTCAAGACTCACATGTACCTACACACACCATGTATGTCACACACATACTCAGATTCTTGTTCAACCACAGCAGCCATCTAGTGTGAAAAGCTGGGAGGCGACACAGTGTAAACAAACCACATTGCACGTATCATTGGATCATTAATTCATTTCCCAGGCACCCTTGCTTGCAGAAGTACCCTGGGGCCCGTCTCTCTGCTTCCTGCCTGAATATAGTGTGGTATTATCCAGAGCAAACACTGTGCCACATACTGCTGGTAATTTATTCCCAGACAAAATAAAATGCACTTAGTCTGTTGGACATTTAAATGTAACATCCATCCATTCTTAGTGACTATGTGGAATGCAAATGTTGAGGAGGGAAGAAAGATAGACTGAAACTGTCAGACTTGATCCTGATAGGAAAAGGCAAGACTAAGGTTGTTTTCAGTTCAGGCTAAACATCACAGTCCACTTAGCTGATTTTCTCTTTGTTCTTGCCTCCAAAAAAACCTGGTCTAAAATAGTAAAAAGCAATATATGATATAACAAGTGGGTGTCTTAATAAGCTTTTACAAAAATCTGTTTAAAGCTTATTACTCTCCTTGCCAACGGTAAGGCATTTTTATAGAATGTTCGAGCAGATAACTGCCATGATTTGTTCAAAATACTTAATGTGTCATAGGAACCAGAGCATAGCCTGCCTCATCTAAACTGAATTTCTGTAAAGCTTATCAAACTTAAACGATAATATCTTTAATTTTGATTGACAAAAATGCCTAACCCTTTTCAGATGCTTATATTACTATTAGGCAAAACATTCCCCAAATTAAATAGTTAGAAGGATTTTGTGGATTTGAGTTTACAGGAGCTTTAGGCGAAAACCTCTGGAAGCATCTCCCCGTCTATTATCCTCAAAAGAGGAAATCTCACCATTATTCTCGGCGTACATCCTGATCACAGGCATCATCTCGAAAAGGACTTTGGGCTTGGAGTCGATGAGTTTGCAGCTTCGGCGGTCCCAGCCGGCTCCCTCCAGATAAAGGCCGTAGACATAAACTCCTTCTGCGGGTGGCTGCGAGATGTCATCCTTCATCCACCTGGTCACCTCGTTGCACAGCACCATGCGGTCCAAGGCCCAGCCCTTGTTGGCCCGAGTGATCTCCTGAAAGCGAAAGAGACACATCCACAGGTCAAAGGCAGTGATGTGGGCACAACGACAAGGCAGAGCTGATATTTGGAGATTTTCACAAAAAAATCTATTGCTGTAATAGAGGTGCAATAAAAAAAGCGCTGTATATGGCAGTGAAGTGCCACTCAATCAATGTTGTTTTTTTCAAACTGTTGTCCAAAGAGAAAGGAAAATAAATACATGATATTGGAGTGTTGTATCCACTCAGTCATTTCATCATCACTTTGAAAAGAGACAAAAATAAAATACAAAGACCTTTTTGGAGAACATTTTACATGTAGGGACTGATAACAATTGCCAAGGACGGACACAGGGACAACCGATCTTGTAAAAACAAGCCTGTAATTTCAGGCAGCTGTCACAAAAAGAATCAGAGCACTCTGCCAGCGGTCCAACAAACACTTCTGTGTAAAAGCTCACAGTGAGAAAACAATGACGATCAATTTAGTATCTAATACAGTAGTCCAACAAATCCCAACTGGGCAAATGGAGAAATCTACATCCATAATAGTATCTGCATTTCTGAGCATGCAGTGGGGAATTTTGCAGCGAAGATTAAGAAGGCAATTCTCATTCCTTGTGGAGGCAGTAAAAGATGAGCAACATACTAGAAAATATCTTAAAGGTCTCAGAATAAAAGCAAGGCTGCAGCAATAGGAGGGAAGTGATGGTACAAACACAGCAAAGTGCAAGTAAATAAAATCATATTACATGTATGAAATGCATTGAAATCCTGTCATTCATTAAACTGCCTTCACACTCCGAAGCTACTTAGATGGCTGTTGTAGGAAGGGTAACATAATTAGATCACCCATCAGTGTCATAAGAAAACAAAAATGTGGATTTTTTGAAATTTGTAGGCTTTGTATTAGAAATTAGCTTTCAAAATGTCGGTGTTAAAGTTGCTTAATGTGATTTCCTGCGTTCAATTTTGTCAATGACGTACTAATATAAAAAGGAGAGCTCAAACAATGCTTCCATTGATAAAGTGTAAGTACACTAGCTGAGCTTCGAAGTTAACATAAAAAAACAGTATACATGTATGATTACAAATTGTCGACTACAGAGTGACTGCTATACCATGTATTGATAATTAGTTATAAAGAATAATAAGCCCTAAATCCAGGGACATGACTGACTAGATCTGGTTTAAGTAGGGTTAAATATCAAAATCCCCCCCCCGTGTGAGTGTGTGTGTGTGTGTGTGTGTGTGTATATGTGTGTGTCTGTATGCCTGCTTCTCCCTCAGTGTGCCATCTGCTCTCGTCCCTGGTGGTGGGTAGGTGGCTATGTTGCCTGATGCCGTGTGTACCTGTCTCATGGCTGTCAGGAAGCCCTGCGGGTTGAAGAAGCCCGTCATCCAGAAGCAGTTGGGCCGCCCTTCAAAGATCCAAGCCTGGAACTGCCGGTTCCGCTCCAGCAACTCTGTGAACCAGAACCCCAGAGTGCTGGAAGCCCACGATGCCTGATCAACAAACGCAGAAACACATTACAATGAAACACAGAACACTGCCATCCCGACTGACCCGGGGAGAAGAAAAAGAGGGGAGACCATAATGGATTGTAAATCAATGTGTGGCAAGAATTCACAATGATAGATTAGAAAACGTTTAAAAAAACAAAACTAATGGGCAACAAGCAGATAGCCCTGCAGGTTTCAAATAAAAGGAAAAGAAAAACTTAAGTGTATGAGTATGAGAGCCCAAAGCAAATGAGAGGTTGTCTGATTATGATGAGCTTATTTTTAGCTATCAAAACACATCTGATCTTACTGAAAAACCAACATATTAACCTTTGATTTACTACAGTAATGAACAGATGTTTGATATGTATTCATTTGTGCATGGAGGGCTCCCTAAAGGGGCTTGTTAGCATTCTTTATTGAAAGCGATGAGCATTAGTAGCTTTCAGTAGAATTAGAAGATGATTGCTCCTCCGACAGGTTCATTATTGTTTGTGAAGCAGATAATGAATGTAATTGCTGATAAAAAGTTAACGCAATGACCAAATATAAGACTTCCCTCTTTTCACTAGTGGTCGGTGCAGGTGATACTCACTGTCAGACGCTACAAAAAGGAAATGAGGAGAGTCATCGGCTTTTGTTTCAATGTAGAACAATTGTCGAGTGACAAAGGTTTCGTCAAGTTATAACACGTCGATCAAGGCAAACCTTCTTCCAGCGTGCCGGGATGCGAGCGTCATACATGCAGTCCAGGGCATCGCGCAGATTCTCGCTCATGATGATGGTTCCATCGATGGCCAGCTTGAGTTCTGTCAAGGTGTTCCGGACCAGAACTATGACTCTCTGCATCCGGTCCACCTCCTGACGCAGGAAGATGTTCATAGGCTGGAAAGGACCCATCTTCTGCAGGCGCTCTCTCACCTGGTTATGTTTCAATCAATTAACAGATTAGACAACACTTGTGATGTCGTGTTTCTCATTGTCTTTGTTTCAATGTGCCAAGTGTAAATTGACTAATAAAGGAATTTAACTTAACTTTTTCCCTATCACCTGTTCATTTAACTTAACTTTTTCCCTATCACCTGTTCATTTAACTTAACTTTTTCCCTATCACCTGTTCATTTAATAATAAGTATTTTTTTATTATTATAATTTTTGAGTCCTTTAAAGATGCTCCATCTTCCCTGATTCACTATTACAATATGGGAATGTGTATTAATTTGATGTGTTTATGTGTATTTGATTTGTATGTGCTTTTGTTTCCTCTATATACAAATAAATGTAATATTACTTGGATTACATGGATTTCCTGACAAATTGGAGAACTGGATAATGCATACAAACTGCTCACATGCCTCAGGTACAAACTGGATGTGAGCTTTTAGTTACTATTATAGTATTTCCGTTAGTTCTGTTGGGCATCTGTACTCTTTTACACGTCATACATTATTCTGGGCTAATCTAAAGTGTACTGCTTTTTATACTGAAAATACAGACAGACAACAGGAGAGATGGAAGGGATAGTGGTCACCTCTCAAAGGTCTCATTCTCATCCCACTTTCTCTTAAATGGCAAAAGGGACAGAAAACTCACAATATAACAAAGCAAAGAAGATTCATCTACATTCACACCGCCATTATGTATAGTTTCCTTTTCCCTTCACTGTCCAGTGTTATCTCAAACACATCCAACCTCTGACTGTCAGTGACCACAAAGCACACATGGTGAGTGGGGGAAGGAAGGATATCGCACATGCTAGTTAAACCCTTTGGGGCGGGCGCGCGTGTACACACACAGACACACACACACACACACACACACACACACACCACGCACGCACACGGAAGCTCACTTCAAAAGGTATGTAGTCAGGAGGCAGTTTCTCCAACATGTCGTCAGCCAGCCTGGAAACCACAGCCTCTCTGGTTTCCCCCCCACCTGACGAGCTGTCTTTAGGCTGAATACTGAGTATGGTGTCCAGTACATCCTTGGCCAGTTTACTTTGGTAGGTTATGTCTGCGTTCGGGTGGAGACCAAATACCTCTGGAGTGTCATAGGCTGGCAGACCCTGTAAAAGAACAAAAAGCAGCAACAGATATTGTGAAAATGTTTTATGCCAAAAATGCATTCTCTCTACTACAAAAACAAAGGTGAGAGCAGCATCACCTCAAATTGAGCTGGCAGAAACAGGCAGACAGCTTACAGGAGAAACAGTCTCCAACAATGTGGAATAGATATTTATGTGTTGTTTTCTCCTTAGATTCAAACACCAATTTCCCTGCTCTGCAGTATCTGTCAGTACTGCGCCACTGTTGGCCAGAGTAAAGCGTAGACAGCCATGTGTCTCCGCTGATACACAGTGTGACCAGCTGCTTCTTTTCACCCTCCGGTGGAGAGCTTCACCGTGAGAGTGTAACACATGGCAGTTTCATGCTATTCCTCCCAGTTCAATGGCAACTGCATCTCACAAACTAGTATGAATGGCTAGTGCCGTGACAAGATCGCAGCCCCCAGCTTCCCACTCACAAACACTACAGAGCTAGTCTCGCAAAGCCAGACCAAACTACAGCAAGTAGTATGGTCTGGAAGCACTCCGTTTAGAGCCGTCTATTCGGGGGGGAAACTGGGCTGGCCTGTTTTTATTTATTTAAACCAATCAAAATCATCTACGGCGGGGCTAACCCCGGGAAGCAGCCAATGGAGGCGTAGCGTTGTTTGCCGACGCCAGCGCTTAATAGACGCTGGCGGGAGTGGTCAAGCCAGACTACTACAGAGCTAAAGGCCATTATGCTGGGAATTGAGCTCCCATCTACATGGTGATGGGTAGCTGTGCCACCAATGTATATGGCTGCATGTGAAAAATCTAACAGGAAAAATGAATCTTGTGAATTCTTACCGTCACAGATACATGAATTTAGTTACCCATGACCTTTTTTGCATATTTGTCTCTGTCTCATCTCTCCACTTAATATAAACAATACAAGGCATAAAAGGCAGCAAACAACTTGGTATTATAAATAACCCCAATGTGAAAATGTGCCTACGATAACATCATGATTTATTATTTCTGCACTAGAGAACTTACTTTGTAAATATTACTGTGATGTCTTTTACTGTGACATCACAGTAATATTTACAAAGTACATTTTTTTTAACCCTATATTTCTCTTTCTATGATGTCACGAGAAAGAGAAATATAGGGTTAAAAAAAACACTCTTTCTGCCTTTTCTCAGGCTAGGATGAACCGATTTTTTTTTTTTTGCACATTTATACTACATAGGATCTCAGAATTCAATACACCTTCATATTCAAACCGGTGAAGTAGGCCTTTAAGCAAAATGATTCACTGAACAAATACTGAAATACAGCTGTAATTTAAAAAAGAAATTAGATAGGAATCAACCCCAAAGTTACTTTAAAAGGATATATGAATTTCAAAAGAAGACTGCAAGAAATAAGCTAGTGTGGAAAATCAATGGTGCAGAGCAGATACTGTGGCGCTTTAATTGGTTCAAAGTCTTCAAATCTTGTGGTTAGTATCTTTCTCAATGACAGGATGCCGGCAGACCGTCTGTTACTGCAGTGTGACTAATGAGGTTCTTTTTAATACTGTTAAATTGAAACAAACTTTACAATGGCCGAACAAAGCTTTCTTATGAGGAACAATGTCTTGTTTTTTCTTCGGAAAACATTAAATAGCGTTCAACACATTGGGAACGGTTTAATGGTGCAGAAATGCAATTAATACACAAACATGATGTAATAATATAGATAAAGAGTTTCATCTTTGCATTTTAGCACCTTTCAACAAACCCCTTGTTGATAAATGATCAGATTTAATCCGCTCTCCTTTCTTTGTTGATGAAGACAATTGATTTATGTTGTCATCAGTTACTTTACCTTTAAACACATCCATCACACTGTGTATTCAAATAGAGTGTGACATCAGGAGAGAGCTTATATAGAGTCACACTGGGTGCTGCTGGACAGAATACTCTGTGTCCCTTGCTGTGGTCATTTATTTCCTTAGAGATTTGTTTCAAGTTTAGTTACTGTCTGTCTACATTTAATCTAGAAAAACTATCACATGGGGACAAATCATGTTCTTTTGTATGCATTTTGTCCATGTAGATAAACTGTTTGCATTTGTGTGCCCATGGTGTGTGTGTGTTGTTCCAATGTGCGTTGCTGCATGTGTGTTATCCAAGGCTGTTTGTCATTCTCTATTTGAGAGGCAGTGTAGAGGAATAAGCCAACTGAGGCTGGCAGCACTGAGCCTCCATCATAATGAAACTAGCTCAGGAACTGCCCCCAGGCGCGCGCGCACACACACACGCACCACACACACACACACACACACACACACACACACACACACACACACACACACACTTGCAAAATCTTAAGAGAAATATTGAAGCATAGTGCCTAAATATGAAATCACACATCAAATTCTCAGAAACTGCCAGTGACACAATCCACACAGTTAACAGTCAACCATCCTTTAACTGGATATCACTCACCTGAATATATGTCAGGTACTGGTCGACGCTAGAGCACTTTGGGATGCTGTAGCCCTTGTAGAAGTTGAATGCAGGTCCAAACATTTCTTCACTGAACCACACCTTTGAAAAAGTGTTCAGGAGCCGCTTGTCATAGTCGTCAGTCACGCGGCCGCCGTACTGAATCTCTCCGATCATATATCGCACCGTGTTCCAGGACACGCCCTGAGGAGATAGGAAAGAGCTGTGAGAACCATTTCGCTAAATCTATTTGATGTCAAAATGATAAAATGACCGCAAATAGAATTTGTGAAATGGTTCTAGTTGTTCATCAAAGCCCTGGCAAATGTAGTTGATGATTGGTTACCTTTTTAATGTCCATGTCATCAAGGTGGTTCTGAACAAACTGGACAGTGGCGTTGAAGTCAGCTTGGTTGAACTCGTAGGGGATGTTCCATCCCAGGGGCCCGTACTTTCTTCTCTCCTGGACTGTGCTGTGGAGAAATGCCACTCCGTACAGCATTGGCTTCCACTGTACCATGTTACTGACATCCAAAAGGTCCTGGTTTATACCTGGTTGGTAGTAAATGGAAGAACACAGCCCTCTCAGGAGAAGAACGTCTACAGAAAAACATTTGAGGTCCACATTTGGAGCCGAGATACAAAGACTCCCAGTTACAGAAACTACGTCATTTCTAGTATAGTAGACATGGGAGATAGTATACATTAGGAACAAATACCAGTGTGCAGTACATTTCCCGTTTAAAAGACAAACAAAATGATTGCAATATTTTTACTGGAAAATTACTGAGAGAATTGGTTTTAGTAAATTGGGTAAAGGAAATTAGTTGTAGCAATTAGCATAACTCCAGTTCCGCTGTACGCACACTTTGTACTCAGCATAATTGAAGTCCACGATTCTCTTTCACGAAACCTCTGACAAGCAACCTCAAACCTCAAGTAGCTTTAAGGAAGTTTGGGAAAATCTTGCCAGATTGAGTTAAAACGTTAAAATCTACTTAATAGAAAATACCAGCTGCAATTACCATCTTTCTATCTATTTTTATTAATAAAGCAAGAAACGTCTGTCTGTGGCTAGCATATCTCTATCGGCCTGAGCTTCCTGATACGGCTTGCGTACGGAAAGTATGGCAAATATGCTGAAGTTATCATATTTATATCATGCTGTTGGGCGAATATGTACGCACACTAAAGGCCACAGTGCGTACGGAGCATGAAGTAATCCCCGACTAAATTGATTGGCTGCTGCGACCAAAACTTGCATTGATGAGCAGACACAGCCTGTTGTTACTTCCTTATTAAATGCACCCAATTTTCCAAACAAAACGTTCTTAACCCATTGATGACTATGGCAATCTAGGATGCATGTCCTTAATTCCTGGGGGTTTTTTGAAAAAAAGTGGGGATTGTGGAGTTACCAAAACCTTATTATTTACTCCTGTTTAAAATAAAAAAAAAAAAAAAAAAAAATTTTTTAAAAAGTTTGGGTTTTAGTTTTTATTTAAACTTTTTCCTTTTTCTTTAACAAAAAAAAATTTTTTTTAAAAAATTTAAAATTGGGAGGAGAAAAAAAAAAAAAAAAAAAAAATTTAAATTTTTTTTTGTTTATTTTGTTAGTTTTGGTTTTTGTTTTTTTTTTTTGCCTAAAACTTCTTTTTTATTTTTTTTTATTTTTTTTTTCGCGGTTTTGTTTTTTTTTTTTTTTTTTTTTTTTTTTTTTTTTTTTTTTTTTTTTTTTTGTTTTGTTTTTTCTGTTGGGTGGGGTAAAAAAAAAAAAAAAAAAATAAAAAAAGGGGGGGGGGGGGGGGGGGGGGGGGGTTAAACCTTTCCACAGACATCACCAACTCCTCAAACATGTCCGCTCTAGTGTTAAAGATTGCATGTTACGCTATTTTAACTGTTATACAGTTAATGTATAGTTAAACACTTCCACGACAGTGATGCTAATTTCAGTTAGCGTAACAATAGCGTTTTCCATTTAATTTAATTTAGCACGGTATCAGATAAATGCTGCTGCCTTCAAAAATTCACCTGATTTGTCAATAAAGAATAAGAGGATTATGGCCCCAAAAAATATAAAGAAATACCAAATGTGACTGACGAGCGATGCGACATTTCAATGACTGTCATAGTGCCAATGTGTAGGCTACATCTGAATTTGTGTCCCACTTCATAGACGGGTTACATTTAAGCATGCATTAGCTAATACCTGCTTCCTACAGGTAATGCACTCGTCTAAATAAACATTTCCAAAGGTTCAATTTTGAGAATATATCTCCGCCTAAAAGGCAGTCCAATGTGTGAGGTTTGGTTTACCCCAAATCCAAGTGGTTCAGTATTGAAATTCAAATTTGAAGGAATACATTCTGGAATTTGAGTTATAATATTCTGCATGCACTGCCTACAACAAGTTTGATGTATCCCTATCTGATGAAGAACTACATTTTTAAATTACAGCTAGTATTATACAGCTAAAGATAAGCATACCCAGCCTCTCAATTGCCCTTCAGGAACTTCACACATCCCTTTTTTATACTTGCCAGCCAGTGGCAGCTGGTTTATACATATTAAACATTATTCACTTTCACCCTCCAAGGCTTGAATAAAACACAAACTATGTGATTCAATGCTATTAAAATTGTATGAACCTTGCAGCATTTTGGTACTTTTGTCTAAAATACACCAAAGCAGATGTCTATCATCTTTTCTCCTGTAGCCTTTACCATGAATACAAACACATCCCTTTAGTTATTATGTGACTCATTGAAGGTCTGTATGTCAGAGTGCGTGTGTCTGTATGTGTGGGTGTGCAAAATTTTCCAACTGTACTGACAGGGTGTGTGTATCTTTATTCCAAGTACAGTCTCAACGCACTCACTTTTTTACCAAACATTTGATTAATTATGATTTAAGCTAAACAAAACTAAATCAAACTAGCCCCACCTCCATAGGTCCTCTTGAGCCCAGCCTTGAGACCCTGTGGTGGTTCATTGGTGAACTTGATTGACATCTGTAGAAGGGTGATGGGGAAGTG
Organism: Hyperoplus lanceolatus; assembly: GCA_026929865.2. Classification (NCBI taxonomy): domain Eukaryota; kingdom Metazoa; phylum Chordata; class Actinopteri; order Uranoscopiformes; family Ammodytidae; genus Hyperoplus; species Hyperoplus lanceolatus. Next base: position 13,087,342 of record CM049401.1, on the reverse strand, counting down.
TCTATGGGCCTCTGTGGTCATCCAAAGGCGGAAGCTGTCATGGACAAAGTCAGTTTCTGTCACTGTGTCCATAAGCTCGTCCATGAAGTCTAGACCCAGGTGGCAGTTCTGGAGTAAGGCCCAGCCACCCTGTGGACGAATAAGAAGAGAAATAGGTGTTAGTCCATATCAAGGTTACAAAGGCATGATTTAGTAAAGACATCTGTGAGTAAAAAACATTGGTCTGTAAGAGATCAAAGAGCTTAAATCTCCTTCCCGGTGGGCAAGAGGTTGGCGCCCGGGCGGGCGGGAAGTCTTTGCAGAATAAGAACACAGATCACCCCACACACAGTAAACGCCAACACGGCCCCGCCGCCCACTGAATCCTGTCGGTCGAATCCCTGAAATAATTTGAACCAGGTGCCTCCGCAGCCCGGAATAGTTGTGTGGTATCGTCGGTGGTTGGTGTGGGTGTGTTGAAAAGGGCCAAGAAAAGAAGGAGGGTGGCTGTTGTTGGTTCGGCCCGTTTCCCTTTATACTGTTTTTTGTGTTTGAAAAGGGGTTCGGACTGGTTTAGAGTAAAGACTGGGAGGTGGCCGCCCTTCGGGTCTGTGATAGGGATAATATAATTTTTTTGTATGGGATTGATTAATGGATTTTGAAAGTTGATTAATTTATGAATGATAAAATATCTGAATTGAGATCTTGAGTTTGTGAGATTACCTATTCTCTTTTATTTGTTCTGTTTTAAGATTGTTTGTTGGTCCTTTTTATGTATTTATGATAATGCTTTCATCTATGCATTGTATTCACTTATATAAAAGTGTTTTGTGTTTTGTTGGAGGTTTTGTTAGGTATTAAATATGTTTGGTTAATCTTGTTTTGGTAGAATTATTTAATTCTAAATGGAGGAATGTTGTAGATTCGAATAGCCTCTATTCACAGAGTTGTGAGAAATAGAATTAAAGGTTAAGGTAGATCCCTGTAAGGACATTGTTGATTTTGTGATAAAGATATGTCTATTTGAGATATTAAGAAAATGTAACAAAAGATATAAAGGTTCTCTAATAAAATGCATTGGCCTCAGCCTTGTATGTAATGAAATCTATGTTGATGTCTGATGAAATCTCTGAAATAAACTTTTGAAAAATGATGATTGTCCTCTTCACCCTTTGTCTAGGGATCACCACAACATTTTACAAAATCAAGAGAGAGCACCTTGCAGTCCAGTTCAACATATTGCATGGAAAACGGGTCTGCTGCTACATCGAATGATGCAAAAATAGCAGTAACCTCACACCACCGACTCACATTAGCCATGGTCTGCTGCAGAAGCTTGCGGGCGTGGACCTCTTGTCCTTGTCCCATGGAGACGTATCGGGTCTCAATCTTCAGGCGCTTCCCCAGTGCAATGATGGAGTCGGTAGGATCTGAGCCCATTGACAGGAAGCAGATGAGAGGTGTCCGCGGGTCGGATTCCTCCCACATCTTTTCCAAGTCAAGAATCACCCCTTCGGTGTATTTCTCCCCCATTGCATCCATTATGTATTTACGGGCCTAGAGAGAAATAGGCAAAGAAAGGAAGCAAAGCAGACGTGTTTGTACTGCTTCATAATGCAAAACACTAGTGAAAAAGACTATTTTCAGTCAACAGTAAAGACTGCTGCATCAGGTCATACAAGGTCAACAGCTGTTTGTTAGGGCATCACAAATAAACCCCACTCCAGGCTCATCTGCAGTGGACCAAAAACTACCCATCAGTAAAATGTGAATGTTCATTAGACCCTGTAGATGTCCAGGGCCAGGGCGCTTCAGAGAGAGAGAGGGAGGGAGAGCGAGAGTGTTTTACTAATTGTATTCCACTTTTCTCTACAAGGAAAGCCTTGGCCAAAGGAGATATTACTGTGGATAAAGATATTTTTTAGAGACATTGTTTTTACTGAGCCCAATCTCATTAATACAAGTGCCTTTTTGAAGTAACCAGCATCTCTTTCCCAGCCCTGAACCATCAATTAATTAAGAATATTTTGCTTTCTGTCCCTCTGCTGCATTTATTCCCTTTGAACTCAAGTTTATGTTACAGTATGACTGCATCATACTGTTGCAAATACATTACCACATTCATCCTAGCTACTGTGGGAATCGGATTCTTTCATCATGAAAGCATGAGCTAATGTATTGTGATGAAGCAAACTTGAAGACCAAAGTTCTGTTTGAAGCCAACAGTGGTTACACTGGGCACATGCCATCTGCCCAGTGTAACCACATGCACAGACGTGTCTTTTTCTAACCTGTGCGATGGTCCTGTCGGGACACCAGCAGCGTATGAGGAGTAGGCGTCTAAAACAGTCCAGAGCCTGGTCGTAGGAGTTTGGGACCACCTCCTCCTCTGGAGCCTCCTTATCAAACCAAGACTTCCACTGTTTCTCGTTACGACTTATCTGAAAGAAACATGTATACAGCTCTGACTCCGAAAAAAAAATAGATAAAAATGAGGAAACATTTCCTAGCTCCCCCTACATCAAACCAGCTCAAGGGGAGAAGATGTAGAGAACAAAATGAATAGATACGGGAGGAAAACAGAATAAAGATGGGGTACTTCAGATCATTGCTTTTTTGCCATCTTCCTGTTAATTAATGAAATGTATTCACTGGGCCCTCTCCTCGATGCATAACATAAGTGATCCAAATGATCCTTAAGGACCAGGGTGGACATGTGGCTGTCTGTATCTTCCTGCACAGCATGTTTGGGTGATGAATATTATTATTTGTGTCTTTTCTTCTCTTCTCAAAAACTAACACAAGAAAACCCAAACAGTGTGTGTCCTACATATTAAAGATACTTACATTATTGCAACCAACAGACTGACAAATGACATGACATGTATCACGTTATACTAAATTGACGCGTACCACTTTGCTTGTAAACAACAATGCACTTTCAAGAATTGATATAAATGCTTTATAGCAAAACATGTGCAAATGAAACAACATACATCACATAACCTGTTTATCTCTGAGTGTATATGCATGCAGGAAACCAGGTTAGCAGGAGAAATCCAGTGAAACTAAGGTAATCAGAGATTGTGTTTACAGTACATGCACTGCAGAAACCTGATTACTGATCATCTGCCTGTTAATAACGGTTATATGGTTATCTGATTTTAATTGTGTTGGTGACATATAGCCTTACAGCCTGAAGTGTTTCTTTTTTTGCATTTGGACAGAGGACAGGCCATGTGTGGAATGAGCGCACTGTTTTTGCTTTGTGTATGCATGTGTTTCAATAGTATAAATGTCATTTTCAGCTGTGAAACCAACTTATTTTCGTTCGTTTAAGTACGTTGCAAGTTAATTACAAGAGACACCGCTACCAGTTTGTTATTGTCTTTTACAAGTGCACTAGCATTCCATGATGTTTAAAACAATCTGGGGTAAAACTTTATAATAACTATCCGTTGTAACTTGTTAATAGATCATTAGTAAACTCTTAATTAATGATTATTAATGATTTGTTAAGTGTTTGTTAGCAGTTTGTTAAGGATTTATAACAATGGTAGATAGTTAATAGCTTAATAATTGAATCAGTTTCATCTGGGAGGTAATCCGAGATTAACTGATCACGTCACGTTCAAGTCCATGGCATGCACAGTGTGTATTGAGTTTATTTAAAAATATTTGAAAATGGGGCTGCCCTCAGTTGCCCATGCACTGTTGCCCCTCGTCCCAGATGAACTGATTCAATTATTAAGCTATTAACTATCTACCATTGTTATAGATCCTTAACAAACTGCTAACAAACACTTAACAAATCATTAATAATCATTAATTAAGAGTTTACTAATGATCTATTAACGAGTTACAACGGATAGTTATTATAAAGTGTTACCAAATCTGGTTACGAGAATTTAAACTGTTATTCTACTTCTAGAGGACATGATGCTACTTTACTTGAGCTTAATGTTCTATTAAAAAAGAGGTTGAATTAAATGTGTCTTCTTTAATGAGTATATATTCAGGAAAGTGAAGCAACCATCTGCTTTACATTTAAAGTGTTGAACACATTCACAACTGACTTGTCTTTGCCCAGTAGCCACTAAGCAGCTCCACTTAAGATTTTAAGAGGTGTTTAGTCATTAGCTGAAGAGCACATAAGTAGTTGCCTGAGCGCACTTTATTGATTCAAGTGAATCTCTAGAGGCAAAAGGCTAAACGGGTTGCTTGAATATAATGATTGTTTATGTGTTAAGTCGTGCATGGATCTGCGTCACATATGTAGAAAAGTTTTGTTTTTAGTTTGAAGGCTGTCAGAAACCATGCAGGCCCCCAGATGGGTTCCCTGCTATTCTTGGGGGGGTGGGGGCGAGGAACAACAGACATCACAATCCTGTCCTTGATTTTTATTCAACAAATAACTGTTAATCCACCTCTGTGTTAATCATCCACCCAAAAAACACTATTTTAGGTGCGTGTACAAGGAATACAAGACACACACACGCACGCATGCTAAGCCAAAAGTAAGTTATTGGAAGTTTCCCCAAACTAAGCTCATTCACAGAGTACTGAGCTTTTCCCACATGGAAGCCACCAAGCTGTCACTTGGGTGTGGGTGTGTGTGTGTGTGTCTATTTGTGTGTATAAAAGAGAGATGAAGCGAGACATGATGGGACTGATATTGACATGCTTACTAGAGCAAGGGAGAGTTGTTAAAACTATTTAATAAGCACCTAGAGACCACTACTATTTCTCTGTGTGTGAGTGAGTGTGAGAGAGAGACACAGGGATAAACAAATGACAGATGAGCACTGTTATCTGCAGATATAATAGATTAAAAGTCCTTATGGGAAAAGACTCAGCTAAAGTGTGTGTGTGTGTTGGGATATGTCTGGGCCTATCAGAATCTACAAAATAGACACACACACACACACACACACACACACACACACACACACACACACACACACACACACACACACACACACACAGGGATATGTCTGGACCTATCAGAATCTACAAAATAGAGGCGACAAAGAGTTAGAAAAAACTGAGGGCTGTACTGCCCAATGTTGTGTATAAAAAGGCATGATTTTGCGGAGAAAAGTTTGTTAAGCCTCGTCGGACCTCGCGGACGGAAGCAAGCTGGACCTCGGATCGACCACCCCAGGAGAAGCAAGCTACGGACCGAAGAAAAAGACTTAGTCTCTGAAAAAGACTTAGTCTCTGGAACGAGACAGAGAAAACAGAGCGGCAACGACATCGCAAGACTAAGAGAAAACTCAACTTCCTTAAATCAGCTGAATCATCGAGGACCGACTGCAAGAGCGCTTAACCACTTCCCCAAAGCTGAAAAGGACATTTCGAGAGAACTCTTTGTTTCAACGCTCACACTGTTGACTGGTGAATCAAGACCGGACGGCTGGAAGGATCGGAAGGCTGAGTCTGCCGAGACTCCCCCTCTCCTCTCCTCTCAGGAGAACTTTCTGAGACTTTGTACAAAGTTGGGGAGGATCTCCGCGCAGTTCCCTGACAACGGTGAAGGCGAGGTTGCTAGGCCAAGTGACTTCCCCTCTGCCTCTCCACTTTGAAACGGACATCATTATTCCCTGCTTCAGCTCTTATACATTGAAGGATAGAGATTAGACGATAGAGTAGGATGTTTTAGGAGAATAAACCAATCAATTTAAGTAATTTTTGAATCTGAATTGAGCTGTATGCCTGCCTTTAATAGCAATACAAAGCATCATTTAATCTTACATTTAAGATTTCATTGTGGACATTTGATCATTTACCTTCTTAGAGGTTGTAATCTACTAGGTAAAGTGTGTTCTTACATCTACAAATGGTTCTTATAGGTTACTTCTAGCCCTTTAAACTAAACATACCCTTATGGCCTGCTGTCCTGGCCATTAAAACCCTATACTAGCAACCATACCAAGAGCCTGGATCATTTAGAGGAGAGCTGCCGTTAACTGAGGCGACTGGTGTGGTAGTAGGACCCGTGGGCTATTCGGTCCTGCTGCTGGGCCAGTGTAAGCAGGGTAGACCTCAGGACGAAGGCAGTTAGAAAAAGCTAGGCGTGTCTCCTCGCCACCTGCTTAATTATTCCTAGTTATTCTTGAACGGGTAATACCCTCAGGTTGATAGGAATCGGACCCTTTAAACGGAGAGCTGGTACCGGAACCTCCTGTACAGGGGTAAATACCATCCAAAGCTCCGGGATCTAAACACTGTGTGTGTGTGTGTGGTGTGCGTGTGCGTGTGTGTTGTACCTGATCCAGTATATCAGAGAACTGCCAAAGTTTGCTGAGCTCTACGAGGTTAAGCCAGGTCATGTCAAGAATCCATTTAGCTGGTTTCTGAGGGCAGGCCTTTAGGTCCAGAGAAGCACCTCCTTGATGACATAAAGACAAGACACACAGACACACATAAATGAAGACTCAAAATGAAAAGGTATGAAGGAAGCAATATATTAAAATGCAAAATACAGAATGATAAATGCTTCAAATACATCTGCTGACAAAATATACACAAAAGGAAGTATTTGAGTCAATGTTCAGCAGGTCGGAGCTGACAGATGGTGAAGCTGCACTCAGCAGACTGTTCTTGCCTTGGCAGTGACTATAGCTGGCTTTCAGCCCTGCGGTGAGGAGGACTTTGTATCTCTGAATTCAGTCAACTGCTACAATACCAATCTGTTTGATATGTCTGTGATCTGTTGAGATGAGCTATCTACGTAAATGATGAATACATAACTGCAAACAGAAAATACTTGTCTTTACCAAAGTTGGTTTTGAGGTGAGCTTTAGCTGTACAACAGCACTTTAAGATTATCTTCTTTCTATACATACACACAGAATTGTGCAAATGTTTAAGGCAGGTGTGAAAAAATTGTGTAAACTAAGAATGCTTTTAAAAACTGAAGTTTTTATAGTTTACTTTCATAACTTAACTAAATGCAGTGAATGAACAGAAAAAATCTAAATCCAGCAGTGCCATCAGCTCAGGAAACTAGCAGAAACCAGTGGGACCCAGGCACATCCATCTACTGTTCTCAGCATTTAGGACACCATTTAAAAAAATAAAATATTCAACTCCATTTACAGAAAACTTGGAAGGAACCTCCACTATACTTCACTCAAGCCTGCAGACACTGATTATTGTACAACTCTCCAATCCAGGGAACCTGCTGCCATTTTTCTGAGCCCCAAATCCTATGTTTTGGTGCATAGTTGAGTTGATTGGCCTTGTTTCCATGTCGGAGGTATGGCTTTAGGCTGCAACCCTCCATGAAGACCACTTCTGGCCAGACATTTTTTTTAATTGATAAAAATAAACCATTATTATGTATATTGTTGAAAGCATTCTTAGCTTAGAGCATTTTTTCACATCTGCCTACATCTTTTGCACAGTACTGTATATATACTATAAACTGTGTATTATATTTTGCCGTCTCAGGAGATGGTCTGTCATTTAGTCTGCTGTGTTCCAAAAAATATTTTCTTCCTGGAAACCTTTACCAAATATTATGTATGACAAATACAGGCAAACACTCAAGTCTGAAATAAATATAATAAACAATTGAGTTATTTTCAGCACCTAATAGTTTCATAGAATTCTGAAATCATAAAATATATTAGTATTTTCTCAGTTTAAAAAAACAAACAGTGTATCAAAAAGCTCATCTAGCCATGCAGTTTACTTTACCCTGCCCTTTGTCCATTTCAAGAAATTATAAATAACATTTCAAATAAATACAATGAATAGCTGAGCCCTCTTTGCCAGACACTTCATAATCATGCACTGGACTGAAATACTTTAGAAAAACAGTCAATAGGGAAGCAGAAAGAATTTAACTTAACCCATTCTCATCAGATCCCACAATTTCAGACTAAAACAGTGTGCTTATTTAAGCAATGGGACCCATGAACAGTTTCTTGCTTCTCAATGGATCTAAAGTTATATTTTCCAGGACTTCTCAGCCTTAGTCTAAAACAAAAGCTTCAGTGATGTGAAGAAGCAACGAGGGAAGTTGTTGCCCTTACCACATGACTGTGTTGCTTAGAAACGTAGTGTTGTGTGTTTGCGAGCTCTACATGTTGTGCAAAAAATGTGTCTTTTGTCTGTAGTGTGAGTGTTTGCGTTTGCAGCCACTGTGGAGTTTATAATGTTAATGGAGCTCCATAATGTCTGCTTTGGTGATACTATATAATATATATGAAATGAATGTATTGTTGGTTTGGACTAAAGGTCATGTGCTCCTGATGTAGTTAAATTAGTGTATACATTGACATTTTAGTAAGTTCCGCAAAAATATTTACTCTGTCGTTTTAACTCTCCGTTTTCTTTTTATCCAAGTACATTAAACAAGCACTTTTCAAGTAACGGTGCATGTAGAGGTAATTTCATCCAATATTGTATTACTCTTCCCAGTCGTAGTTATTGTTGCAGTGATGTCTTCAGTAATGCAAGGAGCTGTTCAATTTGTATTATATTTTTCATACATCTGCATATTGTTTTCCAGGTTTGACTTTCTGACAGTGTACTGTATGAAGTCAAGGGAGCTTAGAAGGTTGGAGCTTTGTAAATCTTAACATGTACTGCTAACTGACAAATTATTATAATTCTTTTTTTACAATATTTATATTTATTTTTACAAATAAAACGTGCAAAATGTTAACACTCTTCCTCTTACCTTTAATGAGAGTGAGGAACTCCTCATGTTTGACCCTGTTGCTCTGCATGTCGATCTTCAGCGTCAATAGCAAAGTGAAGAGGAACTTGTGCTCCTCATACAGGCCCCGTGCTGCATACATATACACCTCAAAGGTCATAAACTCTATGATGTTGGCAATGCGTTTGCTGGTTATAGGGCTTTTGGAAGACCTGTTGAAGCAGAATTACAAAGCAAATACCATCTCAGAAATGTAATTACATTTGCAGCGTATTAGCCCATGCCATATAGTTTACAGTTTTTTTCGATTGCTAACCCACAGTGGGCACAACTGTAGCTCAATGTGCAAAACTCTAACTACAGTCTGCACTACCAACAGTCATTGGAGCTGAACAGTTTACGTCACCTTCAAAATAGGCTCAGTGCAGCAAACACTATAACCAGCTTCATTGAGATAACACATACTGTCACTCAGAACATGCTCAGAGTATAAACACTAGCATCAAACCCCAATACACAAATGACAAACTTTTAATCTTTACAGTTTGAATAATTTGAGTTACTTCACACAAATAACATAATATTTTCTTTGATGAAAGAGTGAAATTATTTCACATGAAATTGTTTATTTAACATACCAGTTATATTTAGGTAAACACAAATAAATGAAAATCCGACCTTTGCTTCAATAGATACATCTTTTTATTTTATATTTTATTGATATTTATCCGTATACATATTCTATAATTGTAATACAGAAATACAATTCCTGTAATGTTGTCATTTACTGTAAGGATGCAACTCTTACGTTTTTGTTTGCTGGAAAATTCGTATTACAGATTCAACTTTGGATCTTTGCAGATTGGTTTGCACCCTCAACCCTGCCTCTCTCAATGACAGACCATGATTCACAACAGAGTACATCAGTGTAGCCCTTACTGTATTTACAGTAATCAGAAAATACAGCTGTATGTCTACTAGGTCTTCCACACATTCAAACTCTCACTGCCTCTCTTCTCCCTCCAACAACCTGTCTTCATTGGTCCATTTCCCCAAAAAATATATAGGCCTATACTACATACTGTATATACTGTATGTTCACTAACAAGTCTAAAACAAGACACTTTCTTAGTGTTTCAGTTGAAATTGCAATCAGCAGTATTTAAAATGCACTAGGCTGAAATCCATTCCGTTTTGAATGTGTGGTTTACAGTTGTGACAGCAGTGTGTTAGCATTTGAAAAAAGTGCTGGAAATCCACAGTGTTGTGCAGGATGTGGTTAAGCCATGAGATAAGTGTGTAAAGTTTTGAAAATTGTGTTTAATCAATGAAAAATGAGCTAGAGTTTGGTCCACATGAATCATTGCGGTGCATAGTGCAGTTAGAGTTTTGCACTTGTCGCTCCAGTTGTGCCCACTGTGGTTTAGCAATCGAAAAAAAACTGTAAGGCGGACTACTGTATACAACTAATGTGATTAAAGTACAGTACGGGTATTTTAATCTACTGAATTTCAAGGAAGAATACTATAATGTGATATATACCCATACAGTGATATAAAATGACCTATACCATGATACAAGATTTGTTCCATACCGCCCAACCCTAAACAGCCATATATAAATGAATAAATATAATTACTAAACACAATGAATGTGTTGCATGATTTGCCTCAGAAGGATACAGTAGCCCACGCCTCCGCAAACTTTCAATTTTGTATTTACCAATTTATCATTCTCTTCAAAAATCCATGTCAAATTATGCAATTTCTGACAACATATGGGTGCATCCTTTTCATGCTGAAGTTACTTTGTGGAAATGTAGAACAAGTAGAAAGACAAGAGACATACATATACTCAACAAAAATATAAACGCAACACTTTTGTTTTTGCTCCCATTTTTCATGAGATGGACTTAAAGATCTAAAATTCATTCCAGATACACAATTGTACCATTTCTCTCAAACATTGTTCACAAATCTGTCTAAATGTGTGATAGTGAGCACTTCTGCTTTGCTGAGATAATCCATCCCACCTCACAGGTGTGCCACATCAAGATGCTGATCTGACATCATGATTAGTGCACAGGTGTGCCTTAGACTGTCCACAATAAAAGGCCACTCTGAAATGTGCATTTTTTTGCTTTATTGGAGGTTTGGGGACTCAGAACCAGTCAGTATCTGGTGTGACCACCATTTGCCTCATGCAGTGCAAAACATCTTCTTCGCATACAGTTTATCAGATGGTCAATTGTGGCCTGTGGAATGTTGGTCCACTCCTCTTCAATGGCTGTGCGAAGTTGCTGGAGACGGCTTATGGTGGAGAAATGAACATTCAATGCATGAGCAACAGATCTGGTTGACATTCCTGCTGTCAGCATGCCAATTGCACGCTCCCTCAATGCTTGTGGCATCTGTGGCATTTTGCTGTGAGACAAAACTGCACATTTCAGGGTGGCCTTTTATTGTGGACAGTCTAAGGCACACCTCTGCACTAATCATGATGTCAAATCAGCATCTTGATGTGGCACACCTGTGAGGTGGGATGGATTATCTCAGCAAAGCAGAAGTGCTCACTATCACACATTTAGACAGATTTGTGACCAATGTTTGAGAGAAATGGTACAATTGTGTATCTGGAATGAATTTTAGACCTTTAAGTCCATCTCATGAAAAATGGGAGCAAAAACAAAAGTGTTGCGTTTATATTTTTGTTGAGTGTAGTTAGGATAGGGCGAAGTAAATTTATATAGTTAGGACCTTTTAGGAAATCTACACTTGATCTGCACATGACCCAGAGAGAAGCAAATGCCAGAGTGTTCTCACCTAGCCAGAGAAAGGTCAAAGAGTCCCAGGAACTGTCTCAGAGAGGTCTGATACATGACGTTCACCATACTCATTTCTGTGATCAGGAAGTACAGGATACTGCCCCTGGTGGCCACTGAAAACACACACAAAAAGCAGTGTGTTTTTTGAAGCACAACTTTGTAACCAAGTTATTGAAAGGGGTGTGTTTAAAATCTAAGGACCTATTATGAAATCAAAGAGAGTGTTGGTACACACTTTATAAAATATATTTGAAGGGTATATACAGTATATAAAGTTGTGTTTGGAAAAATTACGAGTTAACTTTAAAATATATTGCACAGATTGACATTGAGTTTTATTAAGAGCAATATCTGTTTCAAAGAGATGTGTGTGATGAGAAAATGTTGCGTTCAAACAGTGTCCATGTTTGTCATAGCGTTAGCTGAATTTTGCTGCAAATGAATGTGTTCCATCCATAGATAGTATATAAAAGGTTCCATCCAGTTCTCATGACTTACCGGGTCGGTACTCCTCTCTGGCAGCATTGATCTGGATCTCCGTCTCCGCTGCAATCTGTAGCTTCTGAGTCACCTCTTCAGACGTGCGCTTGGTGTTGCCAAGGACAACAATCAGACTCTCATCATCCACCAGTGAACCCTACAAACATAGATATGTGCAAGAGCCATACGTCATAAAAATAAAATAAATGCTAACATTTCCAGTGGAATTACTAAGATAATGGCATTCAGACTAGAGGTGATCTATTTCTCTTCCATTGGTCGACCTCATTACTGCAGCTTTCTTTTCTTGGTATATTTTCCAGATGGGCGTATTGCTGCCAAATGTCACCAACAGTCACACTCAACATTTTTCACACTGACCTATAACTAAGCAAAGAAGGACCAGGAGTCAGGTCAACTTGTTTAGGAATATATAAAAAATAAGAGCGTACATTTTCCACTGCTACATTATCCAAGGCGGATATTATCACATGGCTAAATCCCCATTTAGTCAGAGGTAATGTTTTTGTATAACGAGAAAATATTTCCTGACAGATTTAGATGTATTCCCTTGCCTGTGTGCTTGTCAGACGGTAAAGGAGGTTGTCCTCTAGTTCCTTCATCTTTCTCTTGTTAGATGTCACATCTTCCAAGAGGTCCGTCCTTTCCTTCTCCAGTTCCTGGTCGAATAGAAAAACAGACACACACAGACACACACACACACACACACACACACACACACACACACACACACACACACACACACACACACACACACACACACACACACACACACACACACACACACACACACACACACACACACTTATAAGTTATAAACCTGAAGCATGTTGCTAGAGGGAAAAGCCATGAGATCATTAAAATGTATAAGGTTAGATATATCCAGGAACTTGAAAGTGATGGACATATAATAGACAGTAGTGTTCTGAATGTGTCTTTCACGGAGCAAGAAATTAATGAGGCTATTCGAAAATTAAAACCAGGAAAAGCTGCAGGCATAGATACAGTGCTGAACGAATATATTAAAAGCACCTCAACTATTTTTATGCCTTTATATGTCCTCTTGTTTAATAAGATCTTGGACTCCCCGAGGACTGGGTGCTTGGTCTAATCATGCCCATACATAAAAAGAAAGGGGATATGGGAGACTGTGATAATTATAGAGGAATCACACTTTTGAGTTGTCTCGGTAAATTATTTACAAATGTATTGAATGAAAGGCTATGTGCATTTTGTGAAGAGAATTCTACCCTGAGGGAGAACCAGGCAGGATTCAGAAAGAACTACTCAACCGTTGATCATATCTTTTTACTAAAACAAATTATTGATTTTACTGCTTTAAAAAGAAAAGTTTATTTTGCTGTTTCATTGATTACAGTAAGGCATTTGATACAGTCTGGAGAGATGCACTCTGGCATAAGCTCTTAAAAATAGGCATCCAGGGTAAATTCCTTAATGTAGTTATCAATATGTATAAAATATAAAATCATGTGTATATGTTAATGGGGCTAAATCTGAGTTTTTTTGCAAGTTTAACAGGAGTTAGACAGGGTGAAAACTTATCACCACTGCTGGTTGCCCTCTTCATTAACGATTTAGAGGATTACCTTTTACATAAAGGTTGTGAGCCCATTACTTTCGATGATGCTGTGTTAGACAATTATATACAACTAATGGTACTAATGTACGCTGACGATACTATTATCATGTCTACAACTAAGAGAGGGTTACAGAAAGCTATAAATCATATGTGTGACTTCTGTGAGAAATGGAAACTAAAAGTTAATAACGATAAAACTAAAGTTACAGTTTTTGGTTTTAGAAGAGCTGATACTAGTAAACTACAGTTTGTGTGCAACGGTCAAAGTCTAGAGACTGTACATTGTTTTAGATACCTTGGTGTCATCATGAATTACAATGGCTCATTTAAAATTGCTATTGAGGAACTGCATAAGCTCTATAAATGCAGAAAGCTTCAGCTTTCTGTAGATGTTACTCTGGACCTTTTTGACAAGTTGGTTACTCCAGTTATGCTGTATGCATGTGAAGTGTGGGGGTTTGAGAAACTACATCTGTTAGAAAAACTACATCTCAAATTTCTAAAGTACATCTTAAAAGTTAAAATGTCAACCTGCAGTAATATGGTATATGGGGAACTTGGGCGGTACCCACTCTGTGTTACAGTTAAAAAAAGAATAATTGGATATTGGGGGAGACTGTTAGAAAGTAAAGAAAGTAAACTTAGTAAAATCATGTACAATCAGCGACACACAGCTTGCATAGCAACGGTGTGTATGCTTCACCCTGGGTATCACAGGTGAAGCAGATACTGGATGACTGCGGGTTGTCATACATCTGGATAACTCAAAAGTACAACAACATTAACTGGCTGAAAAGAACTGTTGAGCAAAGGTTGCAAGATCAATTCATTCAGAGGTGGCAGAGCGAGCTTACAAGCATGACTTCCTGTGACACGTACATAGAATTTAAAGAAGAGTTTAAATTAGAAAAATATCTGTTGTATGAAAACCAAAAGTCCAGGCAGGCTATCTGCAATTTGAGAACAAATAACAACAGAATACCTAAAGTCACTGGAAGATACAAAGGGCTGGAAAGAAGTGAAAGATTGTGCAACCTCTGTGATTCCAATTGTGTTGGTGAGTATCATGTATTTTTTGAGTGTGGGAATTTGGATGTAATGTACTATAGAAAAAAATACCTTCCAAAATATTATGTTTATTTACCATCTAGGATTAAACTGATTTCGCTTTTGAGGTCAGAAAAACCAGGGGTTATTGTTAAAACAGGAGCCTTCCTGAGAAATGTCCTGCCATTGTTTAAGTAATGTTTTTGTTTTTTTTTTTTGTTTTGTCCTTGCCGTACACCATTGTTTGTTTGTAATGATATAATTTGAATTGTGTGCTCCATGCCATGTGCTATGGCCGTGAGCTGTAATAAATAAATGAAATAAATGAAAAAAGAGATGTGGAGAGTAGAAAGCAAAGTTCTTGTAGGATTGATCTTGTTTTCCACACCAGAGTTCATGGCAGTCTGGTCTTTATTTGAGAGAGACTGACACCATCATGATTACATGCTGCCGTTAACAGAGTCAAAACAGTAACAAGTTACCACTACTGTCAGACTGACTGCTATGTAACCCTATAATATAATGGATTAAAAGCTATGATTAAAATGCACACTTTCCTAAAGGCCACATTGCAAGGCGTTCATTTGACACATTTTAATTAGCTTAGGTCTAAATGCTCTTGATATTAATTTGTTGCTCTAGATAACAGGACAAACATGATTTCCCAGAGTTTCATAGAAGTTACCGCATAGAGACAAAATAATGTTCTACAAAGAAAGGGAGCAGAGAAAATACTGTATTTTGATTTGGAACGCAGGTGACAAAGGTAAACTTTGTTAGCTATTACAAGTAGCATCAGTCTTTTTTATTTCACTATCAATGTGTCTTTCGCATGAGGTGCATATATAATGTAAGTCCCTGACCTTTAGGTTGTGTGATAATAACCTCCCAGTTATACTGTCACACAGTTTGTGCTTGCTAGATGGAGGAAATGAGGTGCACAGTATGGGGAGCTGTTGGGAGCCTGCATTTAAATGGTCTCCAAGGGCTTCTGAAGGAGCCATAAGGATGTAAGCAATTTGCCCCAAGCCGGAGGTAAATCCTTTCTTTGGAGACATACTGAAATCTAAACAAGGTCATTAAAAAGCTCAAATAGCGCAGCACAAGTTAGTTTGAATATGTTTCTATAATACATACAGAGGCCATAATGGTTAGCAATGTTATGTGAGAGAAGTCTACCCGTTTTTCTGTGAGGATGACTCTGCCCAGCAGCTGGTCTTCCAGTCCTCGCATGGTGACGGTGAAGTCAATAATGGAGGTGCGGGCGCTGATCTCGGGGGTGTAAGCTGGGTTAGGCAGTTTAGTGGTGACATACAGCCTGAAGCCCTTCATCACATCCACTTCTTTGTCACCAACTTTCACCTACAAAAAGCAAGATCAAGAGGGAGGGACACATCCTCATTATCAGTTGGTATATTAAATTATCAATACAATACTTTCCAAAAAAAGCTAAAAATTGCCATCACAAATACCTATCCACATGCATAAGTTTTAAAAGCACATGTACAGATGTGCCGACTGTTGAGCCAAAATTCTCCCGTAACCAAGTCAAGAGGACAGCAACATAATCACAAATTTGTCATGACTGGCACTTATTTAAGCAGACGTCTTTGTCTGTATGGCCTATTCATACATACATACATGGTCAGTGTCACATTGTATCAGTGAATTAAGAGCTGCTCAGAAACAATTCCTGTGTGTATATATGTGTGTAGAAGTGTGTACATGTGTGTTAGCGTTTGCTCGGATTAGCATTTAATTACTCATGGCAGAATATAAATTCTAATTATCCATCTGCTGGTTTGTCCCTGGAGCAGTCTGCCACAGACACCTTACATTCCTGCTCACACCAGGATATTAATAAAAATGTAAGCCTTTAGTGGAGGATGGGAGGGAGACCGTAGACACCTCTAATTGGGTCTCTCATTAGGTAACAGAGATTTCTGGTTGAATGTGTTGTCTGCATAGAACATGTGTATAGTTGGAATCACCACAGTATGAGTGTATGCGCATTTCGTCCTGCAGTAATGCAGTATGTTTGAGGTGTGTAGGTGTGTGTGTGTGTGTGTGTGTGTGTGTGTGTGTGTTTGATGCATGTGTGAGAGGGAGGCAGCTGCAGTGTCAGTGGCTGAATAACCGGTATCAGCTTGAGCCAGGAGTTGAGAGGTGATAATGAGAGGGAGAGAAATGGCTAGAAGCTGACTTTCACTCTTCTTCCTCCTCACAACCTCTACATTCTCTCTGTTTTAGCTTTCTTGTAATACATGTGTGTGTGTATGTGAGAAGGATCAATGTTGTCATGTACAGTACAATAACTTCAGTTCATGGGTATCTAGATGAGAATCGTTCACAAACAGAATGCGTGTCAACTGACCTCTCAATTGTGTTCAGTGGAACAGAAAAGAGACATTTATGTGTGTAAAAAAAACCCAACCCCATTTTTTTTGTCAAGGAAAGCCATTTAGAGTGCCTCCCTGTCATGCATATTTCTAAATTCCCTGTTATACCTAGAATTTACCTCCAAAGCTTGATTCAGGGGCTGTCATTTAGGCAAATACATGCCTAATCATTAAGACCCCTTTTAACCATGCAGTGCAGTTTTATTAAATTCAAAAATATCTAACTCCAGTGGTTTATTTTTTACAGTCCATCCACAATATATCAAAATATCTAGCAGGGTGGACTCACTATTAGTATTAATCAACTAGTTATTCTTCCTATAAAAAGGAAATGTAGTTTCTGTCATACCCTCTATACAAATACACTCCTTTTGATAAATAGGACAGACTCGTATTATGAATTTAATCAACAGATTTGTCATGGCAGAATCAAATTACCCCACTGATGTAGATATTTAAAGCCTGATTTGCTTTTCGATCCTGGATATTCAAATGTTTTTTTCTCATCTCACACGCAACTGCTAAACATGATACAATACAGCATAGGGAACAAAGCACAGAAACCATCTGAATACTTCAATTAAACCACATGAATAAACTTCATACCTCATCACTGAATTTCCTGCGCCAATTTCATCTTCAATTAACACCACTGATCCCATCAACAGCATTTCTATACTAAAGTAAGTCCAGGTCATTACAGAGTTTTATATTTATTTTGGCAAAACAAAATGCCTGTAAAATGTCTTATATTTCGTAGTCACATTGTAAGAAACAAGAGTAAATCATTGAGTGTCCACTTCATTTGGAAAAGAAAACATATTAAGTGATGTAACACATCTTCCTTACAAAGAATAAGGAGCCAAAAGCCTTGTTGCACTTTGACTCTGTCCACGTTGCACAATATTTGTTGGCTATTAACCCATTGATGACTTTGGCAATCTAGGATGCATGTCCTTAATGCCTGAGGGTTTTCTGAAAAAATAGTACGAATTGTCAAGTCTACCAAAACCTTAATATCTAAGCCTGTGTAGCACATAGAAACATGAAATAAAATACATTTAAAAGTTAAGGTTCACAGATTTTATTTAAACATGCTCCCTTAGCGCTTACACACCAACAATATTTTCTAAAAATCGTCAAAATTAGATGGGGGAGAAAAAAAAGAATAAATAATATAAAATATTTAGTGTGATTTTCGTCAGTAGCCTATAGTGGACCTTGATTCTGCGCACCAAACGCCACTAACTGTTCTGTAATACACTATCGCTGACACAGCCGGCTTATTTTTTTTTATTATTTTGTTTTATTTTTAATTTTTAATTTTTTTGATTGATGTGATTTTCGCCAAACCACACAACTTTTGGGTGATCACGTGGTCTTAAAGAAATCAACAAAACCCACCTCATGTGTATTTGAACCAATGACAGTGCATTCTATGCTGCGCATGCCATGAAAATTAGATAAAGTAACAATGCTGCACGATGCAGCATCAGGCAGGAGAGGCAATGTGGCATCGCGCAGCAGCCGTCATCAACGGGTTAAGAGGGTTATGACGGATGTGCATTTTTGTTATTTTTTTATTATTATTGATTTTCTTTACAAGAGCTTGAGATGTTGCTCTTCTATATAGTCACAAGGAACAACATATACAGTTGAAATCCATCTTGCCAAGGACCCAAAACAACAGAAAGAAATGCCTTCTGCACAGGCACTTACTCTGCAAACACTCTAGCTGAGTGACCATGCCTCAGTGAGCACATTTTAATTTGTCCCGAGACAATTAACATGGTTGGCCACAGGTGCTCTAGCTGGCATGGTTGGAGGAAATCAAAGACTATCTCTAACTCCAGCCAGCAACTACCCATGCTGTGCAGTGCCAGTGAATGTGCTTGTAATTTTTCCTGTCAGAGCCAATCAACCTGTGTCGGAACAGGTGTGACAGTTGGCATGGCAAGGGGGATCTGACCAAGTCCCACGACGTTTTCCACCAGGGCTTGAGACACACCTGCCTATTTCACACTCCTCTCACCGAGGGACCAAGAAATCTGGGACATTGCAGTCTCAGGAGGGTTTATTTTTGTCACTTTACCTTGTAAGTGGAGCCGGTTTTGAAGAAGTTTTTTTCAAGGATATTGTCGAGTGCTGGGTCCAATTCCTCCCCTACATCCTCGATCAAGAGGGGGCGCCCGAGAGACAGACTGTCTTCCAGGTGGTTCTTGAAGTACTTATGGTTCAGTGAGGTGATCTGGGGTCAAACATGGGAGCTATATTAATATATGATATAAAGAAATGCTCATTGCGTGACATAATAATGTGAAAAGCATTTGACACCTGGAAGCATTCCTTTTTGAATCAAGCTACTGTGTCAATAATCAATAAAACAATGTATTTAAATATACTAATGTCCAGTGTGGACATGGTACAATATGACCTTACTAACTGACCTCAGAGGTTATCACAACCGACTGAAGAGAAAATGTATAAGGCAGACAGAGAGAGTGAAGCATCTGTTTAAGTCAAATGAGGGGGACACACATTTGACTTCTCCCTCATTCCTACTAAGGCCAACCTCTGTCTGTAAAATGTGACCAGTCAAACTGATAACACATCACTTTTAAAGATGAGCCATTTTTAGACATTATAAAAATAAATACAGTTGGTTTGATGAGGTCAATTGTGGAAAGAGTTTAAACCCCATGCTTTGGGAAATGCGTCTTCAGGACACTAATAATAGGACTGCAGTATGCATTTACTCGGCTCACAGATTGCCCCTAACAGGGCCAGTGACCTTGGCTGGTCCCATTACGTCTGCAGAATTCTGCAGAATGTTTTACAGACACTGTACAAAAGCAAAAACATGTTGAACGATGAAAGGAAAAACATTTGTAGATGCGGAGCTGTGAATTTTTATTAAAAAGCAATATCAAATATTTTCAAGGTAAATGTATATAATATTATATTTATGAACTATCAAGTTTTCTAATTTGAAATGTTGGCACTTTTGCATTATTAGAACGATAATGGCTGAAAAAAATATTGAAATAGAGGAACATTTACTTGAGACCCACATCAGTGGGTTTTTATTAAATATGAGATACCTGATTGGCCTACCGCAATGATGTTGTTGTTTTTGTGTAAGGCTAATGAATAGTAGGCCTTCATGTGCATAGGTCCCATATTTTAAGGGATTTTAAGATAGAGATAAATGTAGAAAATAAAACCCCAAACCTGTAGCTCATTCTTGGCCTCTTTGTTTTTGATCCAGATTTTCCCTTGCGTCTGGGGGTCAATAAGGAGGGGGAAGCGGGCGGCTTTGGTGATAATGATGCCATTCTGAGTGGACAGGTCATCATTGGGAAGCCCCTGTGAGATGGAAGACAAATGACTGGTGAGACTCAATGCTGATGCTTATTTAACCCATTGATGACTATGGCAATCTAGGATGCATGTCCTTAATGCCTGAGGGTTTTCTGAAAAAATTGTACGAATTGTCAAGTCTACCAAAACCTTAATATCTAAGCCTGTGTAGCACATAGAAACATGAAATAAAATACATTTAAAAGTTAAGGTTCACAGGTTTTATTTAAACATGCTCCCTTAGCGCTTACAAACCAACAAATATTTCTAAAAATCGTCAAAATGAGATGAATTAGAAAATTATTAAATATTGTTAATAAATAGATGCAATGTGTTGTGTGATTTTCGTCAGTAGTCTATAGTAGACCTTGATTCTGCGCATCAAACGCCACTAACTGTTCTGTCGCCGACATAGCCGGCGTATTTTTTTTTATTATTTTGTTTTATTTTTTTATTTTTTATTTTTTTGATTGATGTGATTTTCGGCAAACCACACAACTTTTGGGTGGTGACGTGGTCTTAAAAAAATCAACAAAACCCACTTCATGTGTATTTGAACCAATGACAGTGCATTCTATGCTGGGAATGCCATGAAAATTAGATAAAGTAATAATGCTGCGCGATGCAGCATCAGGCAGGAGAGCCAATGTGGCATCGCGCAGCAGCCGTCATCAATGGGTTAAGAGATGCAAGCTAATTAATTAACAAAACTGTTTTAATTGAATTTATTTCACTACCCAGAATGTGATTCAGTAGCAGCAAATATTTATATGACGCATATACTTTTTCCAACAAAGAAGGATGTTAGTTATCAATAATTCAGTTACTACAGTTTTCAATATGTAATTGCAATATGAAGTTTTCATAGAAGTTGGAGAAAACTTGAAGGTGTGCTATGTGAGAATAGGGGGCATTTCCTTCTGAAAGTACTGGTTCTGGTGGAAGTGTTGACATTTTATTTGTTTGAGGATTAATATAAACAAAAACACAGCTTGTTGGGTTATGAAAAATAATATACAAATCCTTACTGCTAAGTGCTCATCCTCAAAAGAGATGACCAGCATACTTTATGGATTATGACATACAGCATATAGTGCATCAACATTCACTGAAACGATTGAATCGTTACCAAAATAGATCACTGACCTGTAAGTTCCACTCACTAACAGTGGGTGCATCAATGAGCAGCTCGGTCAGATTGAGGTTGTTGCCAAATGGGATGCGACGCTGCTTCAGTTCCCTCTGCCAGTCACTCAGTAGTAGGTTACGAAACTCCTGATTGAAGGGGCCGGAGTAAGAGAGGAAAGCTGTGGCAAGAAGAACGTCACCTGGAAACAATAGGATAAAGGCGTTTTTTACCAGTGCATATAACTCTTAAAAACCTGTTTGGTGAGTAAAGTGTGGAAGTTCTATGCAAGCACTGTCTGAGAACAACCCAATACTGTTAATGCACTAAAAAGTTAAAAACTCAAGCAGAGAAATGTCACTACGTTTGCTGTACATTAGAGATAAAAGTTAGTCAAATAGTAACATTTTGATCACTTTGTTGGTAATTATACATATTACTGTAGTATGCATTAGGGTTAGTAATCCAAGAGCGAGTTGAATCATCTTAACTGGTGTAAATCTGTGGTTAAACCCTTCACACGTTTCACAAATCACACAAACAAATCCTTGTTATTTATTCGACAGCATTCATAATAATTTCCGAGACATTTCCTCTGATGCCATTATTTTCTGAAAAAAAAAACTGTCCTGTTTTGAAAGCTGCTTTGAAACCCACCAACAAGGCGCTTGGTTTGGGCAGCGAACTCTTTGCTCTGCTCTGTCCATCTCTCCTTCTCGCCAGCGAGGCCACTGATGAGACTGGAAGCTGTCTGCATCTTGCGTCTGCAGCGTTCAGCATCCTCAAGCAGCGTCTGAAGGGAGGGCAAGGCAAACAAACAGCTCAGTGGGATGATGCATCTGTATGGCCTCCTTGTTTGTCCTTACAGCTGTCTCTTTATCACTTCTTCCCTCCTGCTCTCATTTAGCCTTTTATTCTCTGAACATCAGTGCATAACGTAAATAGGTTTAAATGTACAAAGAGTGCATATTCATATCAGCATTGTAAAAGATACAATGTGACTTGAGGTGCTCTCTAATCCCAGTTCATTAATATTCAATACAGGATCACTGTAATTAAAACTGGTAACAAAACATAGATGGTAAATTGAACTCTAAATTGGTGCAAATGTATGTATTAACCCAGTGATAGGCATCTGCCTGTCACCTAATGGATGCTGGGTTAATCTCCTGATGGATAGATGCATTGTCATGTTCTTGTTAGCATGTTTATCCTGTCTAACTGCCTAAATAACTTTTCAGTTTAAAATGTAAAATTAAATATTTAGGTACTAATAAGGCAATTTGCCCAACAAAGTCAACAGCAAATGTCTGAGCCTCAAACACCTCTGCAGTGGGACTCGTAAATCTCACCCCTCTGGCCCCCTGGAGCTGAACAGCTCCAATTCTTAATTAGAACATTATAAAAATAGTCTACTTGGGTTGTCTAGATTTCCTAATCAGTCAGTGTTGGTGCACATACTGTCCTTATTAACATGCTGTTTTCTAACACAGAACAGGCAGTACTGATCATGAAACACACACATTTGCACATAAACACTCAAACAGCAGACTGACTCACAAACCTGTACACACAATTAACAGCACTGCAGCACTGGCATTAATTTGAAAAGCGGCGTAATACAGTCACAGGTCTTCAGGCTGCGTTTAGAAAGACAGTCTGATTCCATTTTACACTGAAACACTGTACATACTTTATCATACAAGCTTAGAACAATATTTACAAGTAAGATACTTATTAAGAACTTAAAGACCTACTTCACCAATATGAAGATGTATTGAACTTGGAGATCCTATGTAGTATAAATGCGCAAAAAAAAATTGAAATCGGATCATCCTAGCCTGAGAAAAGGCAGAAAGAGTGTCTTATGGTATCACTGTCTAACCCTACATTTTCCTTCTTGTGACATCACAGTAAGGGTCAGGATTAACAGGACAGCTGGGCCAAGGGAAGACTGAGGGAAGACTGAGGAAAGAAAAGCCTCATTCATTATATTATAATAGTGATTTTATAATGATAGAACGCTGGTTCTGTATGGGTGAAGTATTCCTTTAATGTAGTAAAGTAAGGTCATCCTATAGATTTTAATTACTACTTTTTCAATATTTATTTTTATTCATGGTAAAAATGCCTTCAGCCTGTGTGTGTAAGCACCAAATGTACTGTACATGAAGAAACATATGGATGCTGTGAAATGAAAGAAGTGCGCTGAGATCAACTTTAGGTGTAGGCACAGCAGCACACTGCTCTTTTTTATCTGGTAACCAGATTAACATTTGTGTTTGGAGAAGGTGAGTGAGGTTAATGACCTGTTTCTCCATCATGGCCTTCTCATACTCCGCCTGCACCACATCCAGCTCTGCCTGCTTGGCATCCAGCTCAGCCTGAGCCTTCTGAAGGTCGTCATTAGCTGTGGCAAGACGATTCTGTTGCACTGCCAAATTAGCCTTAAAAGAAAAGATAGAAGAGAAGAGACAGACAGACAGAGGGATCTGTGATGAATTTATTGCACGTAAAAAGTCATGCTCACTTCTTAGCAAGAGAGCTAGGAAAGAGAGAGCAGCAGTGAAAACAAAAAAAGAGAAGACAGACCAGATGAGGGGACATTTAGGAGGATTTGAAGGAAAAACAGAGGAGAGATGGTAGGAGAGCTTTTTTTGGGGGGGAGGGGGTTCAATCTGTAAAAAAATAGTTTGGGACATGTTTTGGCTCAGAGCATACCAAGCGGCATTGGAAAATTAAACATGCAGTTGAAGTGGTAGGAAGTAAACATTTTAAGTGAGATTTTTGATGTTTGAGGATCAGTCACAGGTGCATTTGCAGGGACTCAACGCCTCAAGAGTCAAACTAGAGATGCAAGCACAGATATTTACAATAGGTAATTCAGGAGATGGGGAGCCAGAAATGTGGCTGGAGGGGTCATGAGAAGGACAAGGCCAAGGGCTTAGGAAAAATGGAAAACGGAAGGGAAAAAAGGGAGTCAAAGGATGACAAAGGAGGAAAAGCAGAGAAGATATTTTCAGGGCCAAGCAAGAGGTTTAGTGACAGAGATTTAGAGAAAGGTTACAAATTAGTGCAGCCGAGTGTGTTTTGGTGGCCTTGGGAAGAGGAGGTCTGGAGCAAACATTTAATATTGATTTACATCTGAGAAGATCGACCCTGCCTGCCTTTCTCCTTGTCAAACTGTATGTCTGTCAAATTGTTTCTGTCTGGAAGTAAGGCCGACCAGCCTAAACGGAAGCCACCACTAAGCTGGAAGCCAGAAAATCTATTTGCCAGGATGTGTTGTACACTCAAGCAAAAGGTCAAGATCACAGAGGAGAAGCAGGGAGTTATCATGGAGCTGGTGGAGAATATGAGGGAAAAGAAATGTGTGTGAGAGAGAGAGATTGAAAAAAAGTTGACGAGAGGGGATAAGGGAAACGTAGTATGTAGGAGGGGAGAGAGATGGGGGATTTGAAAAAGCAGAGACAAAAGGAGAAATAAGATATGGCCGTAGGCAAAATAAGCACTGTAGAAACATATCACGAAAAGTTTAAGTAAACATAATAGAAAAAGTTTAACTGCATTCTGATAGTTGAAGCTTTAAATGATTGTCATGCATCAGATAATCCCGAATGCACTCCGGGAAGATGAACCAGAATTTTTTTCATTTTTGGGGGAGGGCAACATTTGCATTGGGTTTAGCAAGCAGCAGCGTAGGTGTGTGTGTGTGTGTGTGTGTGTGTGTAGTGCTGTGCCCTTATTTATCAAGGATTTAGTAAACATAGAATTCAGCTCTGCAACCTAGCTGTCTATATGGGCCTACTTATTCCTTGAAGAAATACATTAAAACTGGCTGAAGGACAGACAAGTGGGTTAAAGCAGTATTTAAGTAGTGCTTGTAAAAAAGAAGAAGATGTCAGTCACTTTGAATATAAAACATCTGCATCTCTTTTTATTTTGCTTTAACAAGGTTTTAAAAGTTCGTTTTAAATGTGTTTCAACTCGTAACATGGGTGTGACCTTGCTAATTCGGTTCTTGCATCGGCAAAGGATAAAATCTCCAAAATAATATGTTCCAATGAAACACACTGACCAAAGTACGAGCTTAAGATGAGTAAATTATGATCCGAAAATAAGTCTTCTGATGTTCACTGACACAGCAACCAAACTCCATTAAGCCTATGTGGGGTGATTTGCCAGATAATAATTCATTTATTGTGTTTGAGACTTAATCTGTTTCCCATTGATGACTCTTTTTTCGACAATGAGTTTCATGTATAAGCTCTCTGCCTGGGGAGATCCATTTTAGGCTTTGTACTTGAGTTTAATTAAATTAAAATAAGCCCAAGCAACTTGACTTGAGATGCACCGAATTTTACCATTCAAAATGTTTTGTGTGCTCATGATGCATGAATAAGAGCCCAATTTTCTCTTTTTTTTTGGGGGGGGGGCACTTCTATTGCCTACACCATCAGTAAATTGTTGCTGCACAAATGTGGGAATTTGAATAAATCCTTTTCAGATTACAGACAGTTTGTGATTAATATTTAGCCTGGGGCGTATTTGCAGATTAGAGCTCTCCTGCAAATGTTCCTTATTCATCTGATTCAGCAATACTGTTATATGTATTTGTAGGGGTGAAGATGACAGGTGCATTTCTTTTTGTCTTTTCTTTGTGTTACATACCATCTGACACTGTTGTACCTTTCTCCTGTGTCAAGCACAAACTAAACTGTATATTACCTTCAATGGTAAGACCTCCTTGTTGATGGAAAAGAAGGAAGCCATAGCTTTCGTCCAGGATGCAAGGCCGGCCACGTTGCCACAAACCCTCTTGGCTGTTTCAATGTTGTAGTCGGGCATGTCAAAATAAGGCATAAGCAGCTCCACCATTTCCCCATTAATGGAATCTTTGGGGAATTGCTGCAAGGGAGATACAGACAATTGTAGAAAAAGTTGAAGGGAGTGGGAGAGATCATTGCTTTGAGTGAGCTGGCATATGAATATTTACAACACGGGTTACTAAAATACAAAAAAAGTAAAGAGCAATCTGCTTCTGCTCTGATAAAAAACAAATAATGTATAACCAGGAAATAAAAGACAGGAGGCAGAGCAGGTGGTGAAAGCTGCAGAGGAAAAGATAGGGGAAAATGGAAAGATAGGTTGGGTGGTGTACTGAGACAACGTGTAAAAGAGAAAGGGAGGTAAAGGACAAGGCAGGGTAGCTCAGATGCTGGGAAAGAACAAAACACAGAACAGAAAAAAGATGCAAGAGTGAGTTAGACAGAAAGAGTCAGAAAAATGCAGGGAAGCAGCAACAAGATGACATACAGAGGTAAGAAGGTTAGAGAAGAAAAAGTGGCAATGGTGTTGGTTGAAGAGAGACTTTTAGCAGATGATATTATGCATTACGAATTGAGTAGCATATAAGTATATATTTTTCATTTAACTTTTATTTATCCTCGAGAGACCAATTGAGGGGTGACCCTCATTTTCAATGATGTCGAGTCAAAACAAATTCAAAACAAAAATACAAACAAAATATTCAATGCAAATACATCAAATACACAACAAGTGAAGAGAAGAGAAAAAAACAAAAAAACAATTGAAACATTTACAAAGTGGTGAAGAGTGGCAGCAATTAAAAGGAATAAAGTACAATATAGCCTAATTAAAACAGTTACAAGTAAAGTTTGGCAGATCCAAGATAGTCTGTTTAAATTGGCCATAGGATATGAATGTATTTAGTATAATTTGTTGCTGTAAGTTGTTCCAGGAGTCGGGGGCACTGAAGCTAAAAGCTGTCTTTCCCAGCTTAGACCGGGCTTGTGGGACATAAAGCATAAGCATGTCAGTGGAGCGGGTTTGATAAAGCCCATCTGAAATGTGCAACATTTCAGTTAAATAACGAGGAAGCTTACCGGTCAAGGCTTTGTAAATAAAAATGTGCCAATGTGCGTCACGTCTCTCTTTAAGGGAGGACCACCCAACCTTTTCATATAAGAGACAATGGTCTAGGAGTTTAAGACATGAATGAGATGCATGCCGGTAGACCACATCACCGTAATCAAGGACAGACATGAAAACTGCCTCAATAATCCTTTTCCTACTAAATAAAGGGAAGGTGATTTTATTCCTATAAAATTAGCCATTTTTTTGTGGTAGTCGACAAACAAGATTATTATATGAAATATTGGGCCAGTTTCACAGACATGGATTAAGCCTAGTCCTGGACTAAATGGAATTTTGAATGGAGATTGTCCATTGAAAGTACAATTTAGTCCAGAACTAGGCTTAATCCATGTCTGCGAAACCGGCCCATTATATATTATATTATTATATATTATTATATATGTAATGTCAAATACGTATAACGTATTAGTTAGGCTCCTGGCCACATCCCTTGCAGCAGGATGTTTGCACAAGGATATCTTTGATGACACTTATTTATTCCTGCAAGAAAACCAACATAATCTTATATATGTTTGATACAATTTTACAACATAAGATTATGTATGACAGATTAACGTATCATTCTAATGGAAGAGAAGGGAATTAGCCTTTCAGTGTGAATCATTGGAGGTGGGTCTGCTCCTTCAGTGTTGTGTCTACAATGATTTTGTCTATTTTCATTGTTGATACAGGCTATCAACGATGTCGCCCAAATCGTATGTAAGTAAGCCTTATGCAGCGGCAAAACATCAATTTATAATCTCCACTGTATACGTCTGACATTGGCGTGTGTACCTGTAGGCTGGCCACAAAGTTTCCAGCTGTCATGAGTTTTAGGGACTCCTGCCAGGATGGAGTGTGGCTGTTCTTCTCTGGGTCAATCTTCACTGTGTTGACCCGCCTCTGGAAGAGCAGCAGCACACAATCCATGATCCGCATGATGAGGTGGGGCGGACGACCAAGTGTTCGCACAGTGGCAATGTCCGATGGCTTGATTGTCTGAATGGGTACAGAGAAAAACACATGTTCGACTGTATCTAAATGCTTAATGATCCCGTTTGGGTGAACTGAAATGAAGGACAACATGGGTTTACATTAGTCATGTTGTGAGAGCATTCTACTGTCAGAACACTATTGTCTATCAAAAACATATATATGTGTGTGTGTGTGTGTGTATTTGTTCACAAAAAACCCATAATATAACCATTTACAGTTGTCATATGAAGCTGCTAACACGTTATATTCACTGTTTGTGCCCATTCGTACACATTGGAGGACTGGAATGTGTGTGTGTGTGTGTGTGTGTGTGTGTATGTGTGTGGGTGTGGGTGTGTGTGCGCCTATTGGATTTAAACATTAAATTAAAAAGGCGAGAAGAGAAGAATTGAATTGAGATGAGTAAAAATAATGAGCTAATTTAATTTTCATTAGAACTTTCTATGACAGGGAGTATAAAGGAAATTGAACACAATGCTGCAGTTTGAGAATATAAAGCAGGAGTGTGTGGGGGCAGTGCCCAGAGGCATACTGACGAGGACAGATAGAGGGGAATACACAAAGCAAGAAGACGGTGAATGCAAACTCCAACAGAAAGAGAGGAGTTCTGCAGAGAGGAAAAGAGATTTTTTAAAAGGGACTAATTAAATGAGGGACAGCCACAGAGTTCAGAAAAAGTCCCGGAGAGATTTGTTTGGCTGCTTCATCAGGCAGGCCTGCTCGTCTCATCTCTTCCCCTTCTTGCACTTTCCTAGTATCTTCTCTCTTCTCTGCCTCAATAAGGAAACCCGGCCTTAGGAAATCGTAGTTACTTTAAATTTAAAACAACATATACAGGTATATAATACATGTTTCTTCATTAAAGTGGGATGTTTTCAGCTTTGTGCAGGGTCCTTTGATATTGAAACAAAAACATTGAATTAGCAAACTGCTTATTTCTCGATCTATTCCTTAACGTCCTTAAACACGTGATCATCAATCCAAACGGTTTGCCACAGGGTTTCCTGTTTGGTAATATGAGGTTTACATAATGCAGCAGTACAGCGCACAAAAATTCTAAATCAAGGACCTGCCATAGGAGATTTGTATGCAACCATCTACCCAGGAGGACAGCTTTAATTACTACCCAGCTCTAGGCTGCAGAGCCCCATGCTGACCTTAGACACACTCTGTTACACACACAAACACACACTGGGATGGGAAGGCTGTAGACAAAACCTGCATGCAGCTACTTGCAGCAAGTCATCGAGTGCTTTAAGTGGAACCCTTAAGGTACACAGAGAGAGGAAGCAGGAAAAAACCCTGGTAGGGGAGACATTAAACCACAGAGAGGAGCGCAATCAACCACTCAACACATGGTTTGCTGATGAACCCGTGGGCTATCATTTAAGGCAAATTAGACAGGGAGAGCAGAGAACATCATGAGCAGCATCACTGCGAGATACAGTTGCTTTGAAGTCAATTGGTCACTGTCAGTATAAGAGGAAATTATGGTCTAGGTTTTTCCTCTGATAAGTGAAATCATTTTTCCCTTTTTGACATATTTTCTTTCGAACTCGTTATAGTAAATATTACAACAACCCCACATTGAGAAGTTAGTCCTTACATATTCAAAACAGTTGATTGTTGTAGAGAACTGATCGTGTGTTACTTTTAGAAACCATATCACATCTTGGCGTTTTGGGTCTGGACTTTTAATCATGCATCTCGGTCACAAATCAACTTTAATCCGCGTGGATCCTTTGGTTTTATATAGAGTGATGGACAGGGATAAGAATATATGGCAGTTACACAAAGTGTTGTTATTCATTTCACTTCTTAAAGATATCAATTGACTGGGATACAAGATTATAAAATGGTGCATCTAGTGACAAACCTCACCAAATAACATTCTGTTCAATTGGGGGTCATGCAGACGTCAGACAAACCTCGGAGAACTATAAAGGTCTAGAAGTGGGGTATTTGGATATGACATTATATTACAAGAGCATGCAGTGCTTTGTAGACAAACGGTAGTATTTCAAATGCAACTCTACAAATAACTGAATCAGTAAGGTGATACAGGAACTGAGGTCCTCTTAATGGCAACTTTCTGGACAAGCTGATGGTAAAATAAAGACGCATCAGTTTGACCAAAATAGAGAGTTACAGCAGTCAAGCTAAGAAAATATTTAATTATACATACAATACAATTTAACATTTATATATCAAAGCTCCATACCTGCAGTGCAGCCTCAGCTTCCTGAAGAGCTGGCCGGGCAGCTTCAAGTTTCTCCTCAGCGATGGCCTTGTCTGCTGAGATGCTGTCTACAATGGCCTGGGCCTTGTCCTTCACTTTCTGCACCTCCACCTTCACTCGCTCGGCTGCCTGGGCTTTGACCGTCACCTCTTTCAATACCTGGGTGTATTCACAGAGACAAATATACATTGTCTTGAATCACTGTCATCTCACTTGCATTCTTCCTTTAACATTAGCGAAACAAACAAACAAACAACCCGTGACCTCATGTTCATCTTGTTGTCGCTTATTTGTGTCCACTTCTGTACATAAAGTTGTAATTTCAGAAAAGTTGACATGTACCTGAATAATTGAAAATAACTGAGGTTCAGGTAATTCTACTACATAAACTCAGACTCCGTTATTCAGTTATTTTTTTGTATTTTTGTATTTAATTTTTATTTAAGTGATGCGGTTCAAAACAGTGATTATTTACAAGACTACATGAACACATTCTGGACAAGACAAGCTGTCAGAGACAAGACAACAACAACAACAAAAAGAACAACAAGTAATAAAAATAAATAAATAATAATATACATATTTTTATATATATACACGATAAAGAAATAGAATAAAAAGTGTGAGTGTGCTTGTGTGCGTGTTTGTTTGGAGGGAAAAGTACTGCGGCTAACTTCTGTGGGTGGTTGTACAGGTAGAGTTTGGCAGAGTAATTGAGAATAAAATCAGAAATTAAAGTAAATAACTAGGTAGTGCATCTCCATTTATATAGCGCTTTTCTCATTCTCAAAGCGCTTTTACTGGGTTCCAGCTATCATTCATTCACACACAGTCATACCGGACGTGGTGAGCCAAGCAGCGCCTGTGGCCCCTCCGACCACCACCTCAGACCAGCTATCATTCATTCACACTCGGTCATACCGGAGGTGGTGAAGCCATTCAGTGCCAGTGGCCCCTCCGACCACCACCTTGGACATACCGCAGTCATACACATTCACATCAGGCAAGGTGGGTAACGTGTCTTGCCCAAGGACACAACAACCATGACACAATTGGCAGGGCGGGGATCGAACCACCAACCCTCTGATCATTGGCCGACCCGCTTTGCCACCTGAGCCTCGGTCGCCCCGATCTGGTTGCCCTGGGTTTGCCTCCTGACAATCTTTCACCCTTTGCGAATAAAATCAAGAACCATTTGGATCTTTCCAGGTCTTTCCAATAGGGTGCAGATTTTTATATTTATTTTTTATACCAATGAGTTCTTTGTCCCCAGGGGACTTGGGGCTGAGGGTGGAGAGGGAACCAAGGAAGGAGATTAAATATATATGGATGAAAATAATAGAACATTATAGAACATTAAGCTTAAGTATAATAAAGCCGGTGATAACAAGAAACTTCTAGTGTGGGTCTCTGTGTCACTCTGTGTATACAGTATGTGTGTGCGTGTGCGTGTGTGTGTATTCAGTTATTTTTTAGTTCAGCACACATCTTGGATCATCAATTAGGAACTATGAATGAATAAGCAGTATCCATACACAATTGCATACTTAAGATACATATTTAAGCAAATTAATAAAGCCAACAGCATAGGGTAGGTAACTCATGAGACACTATTTAATTTACACACACACACACACACACACACACACACACACACACACACACACACACACACACACACACACACACACACACACACACACACACACACACACACACACAGAGCCTGAAACCTACCATATCAGCCTTGTCATTGGCAACCTGCAGCTCCTTCTCTTTCACCTCCAGCTCCTTGCTGAGTATTCCTACAGACTCAGATGCTTCCTTCAGCTTCTGGAGACCAGTGTTCATCCTAATTAGGATAAACATGAAACATGATCGGTTAATATGCATTTCCAGTATAAACCTTGCACCTGTGTGCTAGACATTTTGAAAAGAATCTGCACAACACACTTGGCATCCTGTTTTATTATACCTACAAATGTAAACATGAACTGAATTACATTGAGTGATTTTGTTGTAGTCCACTGGGCACCAGGCGGTGAAAGTCTGCCCATTATTCACAGTTAAACCATTTTATATCCTTGGTCAGCTGATATTATGTGCTAGATCAAAATTCTAAATAATATGGTATCCCTTCAACTGGTGCCAATACATCGTTGGACGCTTGGGGATGAGCTGATGAGCAGACTTGTATGAAGGTATATATGTAGCATAAGTCTTTAGCACGTGTAACTGCAGATTTTGAATACGTAAACTGAAGTCACCAATGTGTAACAGTAGATTTGAAGTCGTAAAAGTCATTGTAAAAGAGGGTAACCTCAATTGATCTTTCGAGAATAAATAAAGGAAAATTAAATGAATGTAAATATTTGTTTTGCATGTGTACTCCAAAGTCACAAATGTGTAACAGTAAATTTGAAGTCGTAAATATTTTTTCTACCATTGTGGACACAAAATAGGGGCTACGAGTTCACAAATCCTATCCTGTGCATCGCAACTTCAAAGAGTCATGCGCTTGACACTTTTGCTACAAACATTGCAGCACAGTTGGTGCAAAACACATTTGCACACCCGTGTTTCATAATGTGAGAACATGCCCCCAATTTGTGCATTCGTAAACCCAAATGTGAACTAATGCATCAGAAGTTGCACATCTGTGAAAAATGTCCTCTCAAATAAAATGATATCGAGCACAGCATTTTAATGAGCGAGCACAAATCGATGATACAACTGCTCAACTCTGTTCCTACAAGTCTCAGCTGAGGGTTTTCTCTGCTCGAATCTGCTCCTGCAAGTCTCGGCTGTGGGTTTTTTTGCAGGTAAATTTGCACCACGCCCAGGTAGTAAATGTGGTGCAAAAGTGTTTCGTATGCGTAGAACAGATTTGTATCCGTAGAAGGTGGGCGGGACAACTTTGTCGCATCATCCAATGAAAGCGCCGGTTGGGACCCGTGACGTCAGCATGTGAACAAACGGAGGAAAAGCCTTTTTCCTTCGTCCCTTTTCACCAGAAATTGTAGGAAATGTAATAATAAGGGAATTGAATAAGAGGGAACTACAGCGGAGCCTTATGCCAGTAGTGAAAGTCATAAACAAGTTTACTTTAGCAGATATAAGGGCCAGCGTCCACGTCAGTTAACGTCTGCTGTGTGATTGGCACTGGTGTAACGGTTTAAACCTGCTGTTTTTCTCTTTAAAACCTTTACATTTTAATAAAAGTAGTCTTATTAAATAGAGAATGAATTTCCATTATATATTTTTTTAACCTTTATTTACACAGGTATATCCCATTGAGTCCGAAGACTCTTTTGCAAGGGAGACCTGTTCCCATTTACACGTTACCATTCACACACATTCATACAGCGATAGCAGGCTAACTATCGACAATAGTTTATTGTCCCGCAGCAGGTGTCGAGGCTCCTGGCTGTTAAAACTATCTATGGTTAAAACACACCACACGCAGGGGGTGAGGAGGACGTTGCAGGCATTGAGGACCAAAGTAAATAAAGTAGGCCTACATATCTTGCTGCAGAGTATTCAGCATGTATCTAAATCCAGAAATATGCTTATAAATCATACGCTTAGTCTTCTAAATGTAGTAAGCTTAATTAATTTAAACGTGTGAATAGTGAAGTGAATAAGTAACCTACTCTACAAGGCAATAGAAAAGTATAGAGGACACATTAAAACTGAATTGGAATAATTGTTTCTCTATCTCACATTTTCCATGTGAAATTATCACTAGGCCTACTTGTATCACAAACTGATAATTAGATGATCAGGTTTAACTGTGTGCTTATCCCCAGACAGTTCTGCTATACACCTTACCTCATGTGACGTGTCCAGAAGAACAGGGTACAAAGCTTCATATAACCTCATTTCAGTGATTACTTTAATTAATCACAATCACAAAGTGTCACACCATAACATTTTATGCAGTTTAGAACATGATCACGTGCTGCATTAATAAGTAGGTCTGCATGCTGCTAAAGCAAGACTAATAAATGCCCTATATCAATTATATTTATGATTTGCAGTTATCACATCAAAGCACAATCAGTACAAATGTATAGTAAAAGCTTACCCCACAAACAAATCACAAGATTTGGACTTTTTAAAATATTTGTGGATTTACTAAACATATACATACGGTCAAAATGAAAAATACAAATCAACCAGTTTAAAACTATAATGCACTCACAATTGCATACCTCCAAGTAAAGTTTTGTGTGGCGTTATTTTATTAAGAGAAAATGAACAAAATACCCAAAATGCTCTGGCATGTGCCGGAACAAGACTTTATAAAACAAAACATAAAAGTAGTAACTTAGTCCTTGGTCTGCAGCCCAACTTTTTACCATATTTAATCAAAATCTCCCCTACCTTTTTAATATGTCAAACAAATAAACATGACTGAGTATGTCACCTCATTTACTGCAATCAATATGATTATGAATTGAGTATGATCTGACTTTGTCTAGATTTATAATAATCACAATCTAAAAAATGCTAAAAAGTGCTACAGTGTAACCCAAACACTAAAATTGTTGTTATATTCACATCCACAGTTGAATCCTTAAGTCTTGTTGTGGTGTACCTGTTGAAAAGGGTCTGGACTTCGGTTCTCTTCTCTTTATAGATGTTCTTGTAGCCCTGAATGAAGGACAGGTAGGACTTGGGTGTGACGTGGGTTGACCGCCTATATCTAAATTCAAATTAGAAAACAATAGGTTCATTTCATGTCACAATTTAATCACAATTTAGCAAAAATCCAAATTTAATAACCTTTATTTAATGCCACTACGAGTAACATGGCACGTTGGCGTCCCCTTTGGACAAAAGCAAAAGCAAAGCTGTTTACTAGCGCGTGCCAGGCGCGTGAGTGTGAACTGAGAAGGGAGCAATATAGTGCATGTCCGTGTGTTGAAAGTGTGAGGACTCTTTTCGGCTCCGTGAGAGTGGTTTTGACACTGCATGAACTAATGCCAGTCACTGCCACACGCACCTGATTGCAATGCTGATTGCTAACTACTCTCTCTCACGGAGCTGAAAGATTACGTGTCCGACTCCTCACAGAAAGCGAATGAACGATAGACGGCAGTTAGTATGGATCACGATGAGGTAATGTGTTTGTGTTGTTGATGTAAATAATGACTATTTCAGATAATGGTTATCTGATGATGGTGAAGCAAAGCAAACTTTGTGTTAGTACCAACTGCTCATTCATTTAGCAGTAAACACTGCAGTCTAGTCTCGCTCTCGTGAAATTGTATACACGTTGCTTGGCAACGCTCTCGTCCCCCCCTAGCTTATATCACTCTCCCTTTTAGCTTTTCTTCATTGCATTTTCTTTTTTTTCTTTGATGGTTCAGCCCCGTTATCAGTCATTATGACGACAAATAACTGTATCAAACAAGGCTCCCGCTCCCCTTCCCTCACCTGGAGGGATAGGCTTCTCAATTCACGTTGCTGCGCCACACTGAAATCTGCGACCAATACGGATATGTGACCATAGAGCTTGCACGAGCGAACCGAAAATCGGACTGGGTGTGCAACCAGACCAAAAGCAGTAATAAAAACTATTTAAAAACTTCTTTCCTTGCACTGATGGTCTCGTTTGCTGTTAAAGGTAATTTATGATTATCAGAGGAAACATGAGGCTGTTTAAAAGATATTTAAATGTTACTCGTAGCCGCTTTAACCAATGATTACTTTTTGTGAGGAAATGTTTTCTAATCAAAAGCCAAATGAACAATGTTTAAGTCAACCTAAATATAATGCTATATTTAAAATAAACCATGTTGGTCCACCCTGACGACCTAGTGGTCAAGGCCACGAACAGCACTGTGCTCAGTTCATGTCAAGCCACCACATGTCCTTCCCCATGTGTCTATCTTGTCTTTATCTTTCTATTAACCCCTCTCTAATAAAGTCATATAATGACCCCCAAAAGTACATGTGAACAAATATACATCTTTAGAATGTATTCCTGATGCACAACTCCTTGTATCTCCTATAACACTGACAATATCTATAAAACTGCCCAATACATCTAAAATGACATGTTGTTTTAGTTCAAGGATGGATTCCTGCTAAATACCTTTGGAAGTAGTCCACACACTTCTCTGCCACACCATCCTGGAAGGAACCCATGCACTGGACTACCTCACTTTTAACCTGGGCTGAGCAGTCGATGTCATAGACTGATAGGAAGTGCTCCGAAACTGAAGGACAGAAAGATGGACAGAAAAAGAATGACAAAGTGCAGATTTATTTAAATGTAGAAAGTTAGAGAAAGCAGAGAGTGGAAATTGGTCACATAAATCAGGCCGGCAATTGTAAACAAAAATATATTCAAGCTTCTTTCGTGCTCAGTAGCCTACTGTCATGCTGCAAAATTGTCAAATTGATTGTTTTCCCAACAAGAATAATTGTCATGGCACACCATAAAAGATGAATGATCGGTTAAATGTACTACAGCATCTGTGTTGTTTTTCTAATTCAACAAAATATGGAATGGACATTTTAGAAACAGAAAACAACAACAGCGGATAATTACAAAATATTGACTTTTTAAACCAATTTATACTCAAAAGCAATCCGACATGCCAGAAATGGATGTGCTGCAATATATTCTTTTTCTAGCAAGCTTGAGTGAGAAATACTTGTTGAAATAGTCCAGTTAAATCAGTGTTTGATACCATTGGATCATATCGATATAACATTTTAAAATTGTCTGCTAAATGTACCTGCAACAAGAGCATCTTTTGGCCAGCGGCTGAACCAGTCCATGGTGCAACCAGATATCAATGCTGGAAACTTTAATGCCCGGTTGCGGAACTTTTCCCCAACAGGTGAGAAGCAAAGAATAACATGGAGATTATGACGGACTCGTGACATGAAGTACTCGTACAGGTTTTCATTGGTGGGTGGTCGCCTGGGAAACTCCCGCTTCATATTGGGGATTAGATCGCTGAGGATCTCGTCAATCTCATCACGGGCAAATAAATTGGACACCTGATAGAAACACACAAACACACACGTATTTATTATCTCCTGATTTCTTTTGCAAATAGTGTTTAGCCTAGACTTTCAAAATTGCCTCAACAGTCACCAGATCGCAATCCAATAGTGCACTAGTGGGATGATTTTTTTTAGTTGGCTGCCAAAACCCTGCTCATCCTCCACATAATGCCTTATCCTGATGCTGAAACATTTAAACAAAAATACACCCACTTTGACCGGGTTTGACCTAGGGGATAGTGGTGCTATATCTTTTCACATTGCTTTTTGCCTGCCTAATCACCAATTCTGTAGGTAGCAACAGAGAAAGCGAGCAAGTAACAGGGAAGGGAGAGAGCAGGAGAGAGCATGTGCTGTTGTGGTTAGAAAAACAGTTCCTCTGACGTCTTCTGGGTCAATCTCACATTGACAACAACCTCACTAAAAGCTCACTCTCACCTTTTTATTTCTCAGCTTTGTCACTGTCTCTCTCTCTCTCTCACACACACACACACACACACACACACACACACACACACACACACACACACACACACACACACACACACACACACACACACACACACACACACACACACACACACACACACACACACACACACACACACACACACACACACACCATGAAAAACGTTTCCCTCCCCGACATCTACATACACACAACACCTCACCTTCACACTAACAATCCCCAGATACCAACTATTTTCCTTTTAACCTCCCCTAGTCATTTAAGAAGGGAGGAGAGGAGCAGGGAAGACAGTGGAGAGGTAAGCTATCAAAATGAGTAGTAGAGAGCGAAAAACAATGATAGAAAGAGAACACTAAGTTCTAGTAAATAGAGGCTGAAGGAGGAAAACATTTTAACAGCAGCTGATTCAAAAAGTCATGTAGGCCTAGATGATGTAACTCTGCAACTAACTTTGGTGACAGGAAATGTAAAGAGGAATTTCATACACAAATCATTAAAAAAAGTAAAACATTCGGCTTGATTAGTTTTGAGTAATAATCAAGGGCGCAAAGGCAAAAAAACAATCTTGTATATTAGATTCAAGGACACGCTTTTTGGGAAAATTAAATGTGTTAAATCCTAAAAAAAAAGAGTCATTATCATTTACAAAAAGTCCTGTAGATGTCGAGCTTCTTGAGTCTTTAATTTGGAAAATGTAAGAAGATGTACAAGATCTCTTTATGCTGAGCATGCAGTTAAGAAAACTGGGCTCTGTTTTCACTGCTTGATTAGAATTACATTATACCCTCACATAACTCCCAAGGGGGACATGGAAGCAAGACAGCATACTCCTACAGTATGTCAGCACAGAGCAGCAGTAGGAGTTGCAGCCTGATGGATAGGCAACATATACTGTTTATAATCATGGCTTCACTGGGCATGTGTAAAATAATAATGACTACTTATTTGGTCAAATCAGCTTATATCGAGAGATTTTCTTGAATGACCATGCATGACTTGGTGCTCTGAACTTTGTCATCGTAAAAGCTACCAATACATGTTTCTTTCTGTGCTGTGCTGCTTTTGTAATACTTTCCTTATTACATACCTTATTAAGTACTGCAAAAGACAGTTGGGATGAAGGAGGAGAACAAGGAGGTAAAGAATATAAAGAAAACAAAGGCAGGAAGAGACTAGCAAGGATCGCAAAGGATTATCTAAAGGAGAGGTGTGTTAGGAGAAACCAGGCAAAGAAAGTATAAGGGAAAGGATGAGTGGGAACAGAGAGGCAACCCAGGAAGTGTGAAAGAAAAGAGCAGAGTCGGGTCAGAGTAAGAGGAGAGAAGGGAAGTTGAGAGGATAATAAGTTAGAACGCAGAGAATAGTGTTTTGCCACAGTTACAGCACAGCCACTGGATCAAACAAAATTGATAGTTCTGGGATAGCAGCAGGGAAATTGTAGCGTTTGACCTTGAAGCCAACTGCTACTATTGCTGCTGTTACAGAGTAACACAGAAAAGAGGCTGTTCTGTGGCTGTGATGCAAAGTGCTGCAGCACATAATAGACACAGCCATATCTGATTCTGCTTCCCCAGTTCCAGCTTCAATTTATAACAGATGGCATTGTATTGAAAAGGGAAACTGCCATTGCTTTATTATTTGATCGAATTGAGATAACTGCTCATAGTAACCCAGAGACTACATCGTTTTCTCTTCTCCAGGTCACTGCCTTGGTGTGACATTCATGAAATGTTTACTTCACTCATTTATCACTTTCAACAGCACAAGTATAATTGAGGCTATAGTACGGTGGCCCTGAGAGCTCACGGCACTGCAACATCCGAAAACATTAAAACATAAACAAATCAGAGAAAAATCAATTCTTTAAAAGGAATTTAAACATTTGATTGCTAACAATAACAGCTGTGCATGGTTGAATGCTGACCTACACCATGTATCTTGAATGTCCGCTATGAGCCAGAATGCAGATTCCTGTGTTTCTTACTACTTAACCGGCAGGAACATTTGGCCATGAGGAATCATGCTAATAATCTGATGATTTTTCGCACTTAAAACAAATTCACATTAAATACAAGTTTATTTGACAGAAAACATGCTTTCGCTGTTTGTTTAAAAAAGTAGGAAATGTGCTTTGTGGACGCTATGTATGATGATTAAGCTCATTTTCCACAGTGAAAATATTTGAAACAGAAAACATGTTATAATTTGCAATTTTGTCTTTTTTTTCCATGTGTGTGTTGCTGACCTCTCCCGACGACAAGACGTTGTTCATGTACTCGAGGAAGGACTCCTCTTTGATTTCGTTGTCAGTAAAGATGAAGCTGATACCTTTGCCCTGTTGGCCAGCTGTTCTGTACAAACCCTTCAGGTCATCCATCAGGTTGGCTGTGTTGTATGAGCTGTTAAGAGGACACAATGCATAAAATAAATATGCATTTATATGTTTTTTATGTTACTGCTATTGGCAGACCAACACAATTAACAGAGAATGATTAAAAAAAGGAAAACAGTGTTAGTGAGTACAGTATGAGTATGGCTAAATATGTTTGACAATATGTATTATGTTGTTTGAGTTATGAATGATGCACCAGCTGAATTTAAGGCACCATCACAATGTGCAATAAGTCATGCATGTGGTAGACAAAGTTCAGTGCATTACTTTTCATTTCATTTCATTTAACTTTTATTTATCCTCGAGAGACCAATTGAGGGGTGACCCTCATTTTCAATGATGTCGAGTCAAAACAAATTCAAAACAACAATACATACAAAATAATCAATGCAAATACATCAAATACACAACAAGTGAAGAGAAGAGAAAAAAACAAAAAAACAATTGAAACATTTACAAAGTGGTGAAGAGTGGCAGCAATTAAAAGGAATAAAGTACAATATAGCCTAATTAAAACAGTTACAAGTAGAGTTTGGCAGATCCAAGATAGTCTGTTTAAATTGGCCAAAGGGTATGAATGTATTTAGTTTAATTTGTTGCTGTAAGTTGTTCCAGGAGTCGGGGGCACTGAAGCTAAAAGCTGTCTTTCCCAGCTCAGACCGGGCTTGTGGGACATAAAGCATAAGCATGTCAGTGGAGCGGGTTTGATAAAGCCCATCTGAAATGTGCAGCATTTCAGTTAAATAACGAGGAAGCTTCCCGGTCAAGGCTTTGTAAATAAAAATGTGCCAATGTGCGTCACGTCTCTCTTTAAGGGAGGACCACCCAACCTTTTCATATAAGAGACAATGGTGTGTATCATAAGCATCTCCTGTGATGAATCTTAAAGCAGAGTGAAAAACAGAGTCTAGGAGTTTAAGACATGAATGAGATGCATGCCGGTAGACCACATCACCATAATCAAGGACAGACATGAAAACTGCCTCAATAATCCTTTTCCTACTAAATAAAGGGAAGGTGGTTTTATTCCTATAAAAATAGCCAATTTTTTGTCGTAGACGACAAACAAGATTATTTATATGAAAATGAAAAGTGAGTTTATCATCTAACCAGATGCCGAGATATTTATACTCTGTGACTCTTTCAATTAAAAATCCATTCTTTGTAAACATATTAAAATCCTTAAAATGTGTAGTTTTTGCTCTGGAGAAACACATATATTTGGTTTTGTCTGTATTAAGAACAAGCCTGAGGTCCACTAGACAGTCCTGCAGGGTGTTAAAAGAGCTTTGTAGGTTCTGAATAGATTGGTGCACCGAATCGGAAATGCAATACAGTACTGTGTCGTCAGCGTATAGATGGGCGTGATTTATATAAATTGTGAAAAGAACTGGACCTAAAATTGAGCCCTGTGGGACACCATTTGTAACAGTTAAAAACTCAGACTGGTATCTTCCCAGTTTAACTGACTGCTGTCTATCAGAGAGATAGTCCCTAAACCAGCTACATGCAGACTGATCAAAGCCAATGTCAAATATACAGTATGATGCTTTACTCCAATAAGAAAACACAGATCATTATAAAAATACATATTTATGATTCAATTACTTTGTACAATAATCTGAAAACCTGGGTAAACTGGGTAAAAAAAACAAGTGTCTAAAAATGGAATCTTTACGGGTGGAATTGATTGTAGAAAAAAATAACCTAGGTGAAAAACTAGATGCATAAGAAAATCTAGCAAGAGAGTGACAGAGTCAGAATTGATATTTAAATGAAAGCAATCTGAAAGCTTAAGTCGCATGAAGTCAAATCGAGACTGAGTCAAGTAAAATATATACTGTAACTCTATGGATGTGCATATGAAAAGTCAACTGCCTGTGTGTAAAGAAAGATAAGGAAAAGCAGAAGAATAAGAATCAAGGTGCCTGTTTTTCCACTCACAGGTTTGAAA
This sequence comes from Hyperoplus lanceolatus, assembly GCA_026929865.2. NCBI lineage: Eukaryota > Metazoa > Chordata > Actinopteri > Uranoscopiformes > Ammodytidae > Hyperoplus > Hyperoplus lanceolatus. The sequence goes on along the minus strand of CM049401.1, from coordinate 13,044,822 downwards.
GCCTTGAGGAGAAACACGAGGCTCATTTATATCAATACAAAACAGGAAGGTATGTTAGGAAGAGAGACTGGGAATATGACAGCGACAAATACACATGGGAACCGAGAGAGAAAAAAACTGAGACAAAATATTCATAATTTCTTTTAACCTATGGTGAATAAATATCTGCAACAGCATAATTTGAATACAAGATGTATGTCATTTCATGTTACAGGCTAATTATACTCTGTAGAAAAAACTGCAGTGCAGAAATTCATGCTGCAGTGTGTTAGTTACGTAGGTTTTTAGTGTTAGCTTAGTTTAGTCTGGAAACAATGTGAGTTGAACAGCTTGATATTATTTATTATCAACATAGTTACTATAAGATTAAGCACACGGTTGGGTGTGTGGATAATGAATAACTGCTTACTGATCGTGTGTGTGTGTGTGTGTGTGTTTGGGTTGTGTGTGTGTGTGTGTGTGTGTGTGTGTGTTGTACCGTGTGAGCGTGATCTGGAAGATCTTGTATCCAGCTATAAATGAGGCTAGTCTGGTAAGGCTCTGTTTGCCTGAACCACCAACACCAACCAACAAGGCGTTACCTCCAGGTGTCCGTATTATCCTAGACACCTATGAACGCAGAAGCAGACAGCCATAAATATGGGGTTGATACAAGGGCAAAGCATATCTGACATGTTAAACAAGAAAAGGAGGGTGGGAGATTTTGTTCGAGTGAAATTAAATGTTAGCGACCAGGCATTGAAAAGCTCCATAAACTAAGCTGTACTAAAATAAAACTGGCTGAATATAAGACGCTTGACAATCAAAAAAAAAGTGTTGGCCAGAAAAAAGACTTACATGGAATCCCTGTATCTTAAGGCTCCGTCTCAAAATCTTTACACTTTAATTTGAAAAACACATTCATGCCTTTCTCATCACAATGTGTTCTTTTCTGTAGTGTAAAAGGTGATCTGCCAATATTACAATGTATTTTGTTTTAGGCAAGTATGACAAAGTAATACCAAAACCAAAAACAAAAAAAGAGTACAAGAGTACCTTGACCAGATGTAGCATAGCGTCCTGAAAGAAGACCATGTCCATGCCGGTACCCCTGATGCTCTCATTGTAATGGCTCAAGAACATGTTCAAACGTTCCTTTAAGTTCTCAAAAGATACCATAGGCTCATAGACCTTTGGCATATCAAAGTCTGAGTCTTCTGGCTCTTCCCCTGTGCGAAAATCACATTTTATATTAAAAAGATCATAATACTAAGTAATTATTAGTACGACAACACTGTTAAAATGCTCCAGTGCTGCATTTTCTTTTGATTGGTACCTGTAGCTTCAGGTGCGTCCCGTAGAAAGTCAACAAAGTATCGGTCAAGTCCATGGTCCACTATGTTCTTGTGCTCCTCGCCAAGCTCCTCCTCTGTCAGCTTTGCAATAGCCTGGTCAAACCACTCCACGTCCTCAGGCATGGTGAACCTGTCAGCTATCACTCGCTTACACTCATGCTTCCACAATGCCACCAGTACCTAAAATCATGTTCATTTAAAAAAAAAATTATGTATTGTTTTTTTTTTTTACAGTAGCTATTCAAGTTAACCAATACAAGCAAGCGGGAAAGGGGATTGTTGCTACTGAAGTAGCTAATACAGAAAGCCTAACCAATATGACAAACAACATTATATTCTTGAATGGAATCTTTGTATGAGTTTAAGTAAAAAATTATTCACAGGAGCAAAGAAATACATTAAGCACTAGGTAATTTGCTTTCATTAAGCCAGCCATAGATTAGGTGTAGGCATATTAATAGTGTCAATTCTGCATACAGCAACATTATCATTAGAAAAGGTTATATTTTTTAAAATTATATACTATTGTATTCTGTTTGGGTGATGTAGTTAATTCTAGACTTGTCTGAGGTAGATTAAGCAGGGATTTTGAGAATATTTGCCTAGACTCTGTGCAGTCTAAAGTAAAAGATATATTTCATTGTATTAAATTATTCAGTGAGGCCAGATAGTGACAGGGAGTTGGCCACCTCAGCAAAAAATTTACCGGTACTGCTATATGCTAGAGATTTCTGTTCTTTCCTGACAACAAACATTGCTGTCTCTCTCCCAAACTGTAATGTATTATATCCTAATATATCATGTAGTCATACATAGCTCTACCAAATAAGTGGGGGTTTTGATCATTGTAAGAAAACAATTTTATTTTACTTTGACTGCTGGGAGACTGCAGGGAGAAAGAGCTGAATAAATAAAGCTTGATTTGATTGTCTGTCTAATCTATTATAGAACTCCGTCCCACACTGCACTACCACACTATGATGGGACTTCTCTCTATGCTTGGTTGACATGCACAAAAAGGGACCACAATACTGGATGAAAAAATGGAATCGATAAGGACTGAGCCTCAAATGGTACGCTCTACCCCCTACACCATGGGAGAGCCCCCCTCGTACGAGATTCAAGCTTGTTTATTGCCATCTTATTGTGTGTTTTCAACTTTTGATCCAATGCACAACAATAGTTAACCTATTTTATTCTTTGTCATATACATTAATTTGCTGTTAAAACCCAGCGTAAATAGTCAGTCAGTTTTATCTAGTACAAACCAAGCCATGTTAACCATTGTTCCTAATTACATGACATTTTAGAAAAAAAACATAATATATATATATATTTAATCTTCTCACCTGGACAGAGTTGACCACCTCGGCGCTGGTATTAAGCATGCCTTGCCAGATCCTGGACAGATCCCTCAGGTTGAAGATGTAGTGGAACTTGGCAGGAGTAGGAAGCATCTTCACCTTGGTCAACTGCCAGAGACGGCGGGTCAGAGACACTAAGCGGGTCACGGTGCTCCGAACCTCACCGGCAAAGCTACGGCGTGCACAGAAGTGACCCTCACCAATCACACCTGTAATAGGGTCGATGGTAGGGTTAAAATAAAGGGGGAAATGTGTGACCAAAGCGAATCATCTAACGTACTGTACTATGTCATGAAATTATATTTTGGGGCAACATTTATCAATTCATTACTGTATTTACACATACTAATATATAAAAGGAACTGATTTACTTAAACTGCCAGGAAAATATATACATTTTTATTAGAGTCCCATCCTCACTTCATCATATTTTTACAACTTGGCAATGCAGTATAATAAATATCAGTGTTGATATCACATCCCTAAACATTTATCAAATGTTTCAATACCGAAAATAATAATGAATGTATTTCTTTCTTTTTTTCTCACCAAATATCTTGTCAATGGAAGAATTGGAGGGCAGGGTACAGTTAAAGACAGAGAACTGCCTTTTCAGTCTCTGTGGGATGTCATTACGGCCTCCTCCTGGATGGATCATAGCTGCAAGAAACTGAACGTCCACGATGTTGGTGAACTCTCCCGGTTTCTCCAGATTGAAGAACCCATTTTGCTCCATGAGCTGCCTCACAATTTCATTAGTCACCTATGATGAAAGGCAAAACAACATTTAATAAGAAAGAGTTTTATTGTCATTAGTTCATGTAAGCATTCTTCTTGGCTGTTATCATAAGCTCATTCATTGTATACTTTAATTAGGTCTTAAATTTAGTTAGTTACAAAATGACTTGAAATGAAAAAACCTTTCATGGGATTCCATAAAATGGGACACAATTTGACATTTCTGATTAATTGAGTTAGATTAGGAAAGGATAATATAAGTATTCCAATTCATTTATGTTAAAAAAGACCCCTAACCTGGTCTCCCCATTCGTTGATGACAGGCATGTTGATATCATCTATAAAAATGGACATTTTCTTTCCAGCGGGGGGTCCATAAGTGGTCCCCATCCTCTTATCCACATAGCTCTCAACCGTCCTCTGAAAGGGGACCACATGAAAAATGCAGAGCAAAAATGGAGGCAGAGAAAAGCAGATGACGGATAGTGAGTTCCACTCAGAAAGAATCAATGCGCATTGTACAGGAAAAGAGAACCTTAATCAGACTAGACAACAATCAATGTTACTTCACAAGCTCATTAATACATGGCAAGTTCACACAAATGTAGAGCATCCATCTTCAGATGCAAGTACAAAGAAAAAGACAGCAAGCTGTTTAACATAAATGAATTAAGAGAGCAAACAGTTGATTCTACTTTACCTGGAACATGAGTGGTGTGGTAGCAGAAGAGAAGTTGAGACTCTTGCCCTTGTGGGTCTCAGGATCATACTTTGCCATGTAGCCCTTGATGATTACAGTCTTGGCTGTTCCTTGCTCTCCAATCAGCAGAACAGCCTAGAAAAATGTTTATATTGTATAAGTTTCCGCTAAGACAGAACTGGCTTCTCTCAAAAGTCAATAGACATCTCAAGAAAGCAGATAAGACACAGGAAGAAATAGGAAAGGATTGACCAATGTGCTAAACACAACATGAGGTTAGTATATTTTTCAGGACCTCAATATATTAATCTCAAATGTAATCCTTAAATCCAAGAGCACAGTTTTGTGGCGGGAGAATTACATATGATCAGTCGTTCACAGTGAAGCCTGTGGTGACAGACAAAAGAGACTGCTGCATGTCTGTGTACCAGCCATATGAGATAATCAATTCATGGAACTTCCTCAACGCTTGAAATAATGAAACAACTCTCAAAAAGAAAGCAAATCACATTCACCATGTCAAGATAAGTGAAATCTCACACACCACTTCTTTACAAACACAGCAACATGCAGAACTTCTCCTCCCTCTCCTCTCCTCAGGCATTATGAGTCTTACGCACATGCATACACACCCAGGGGCTATGATGAATGCCACTCGTTGGAGCCTTTGATGGGCTTTAAAACCAAGCTATCGACCACAGTATTTCAATGTGGACTTTTAGCGGTGCCATGATGCATCTGTCCGTACTGCCATGTTATTGATCTGAAGCATGTGAACGTGTGTCTATTCAGCTGTATCCAAGAATAACTCAAGCATAATACAGAGTGGAGAAAATATTAAATGGAAGCTACCCTCTCTAAAAACCCCTTATAAACCTCAAAGAAGCTAAGAAGAGGGGCGTGTATATACACAAAATGCTCCTGTTTACGTCTCTTTGGGGTCCTGTATGACTTGTATCATGACAACCTACACAGATATACAGTACTTTAGATTGTTTTATTAGCAAACCTCACCTTGCCCTGTTTGGCGATGGTCTGAATGAGGAAGTCCGTTCTAACATTGTCCACATTGGGAACCAGGATGGAGCTGTACTCTGGGGTGATTTCAGAAGGATAAACGTACTCCTCCACTCTGGTACTCCAGTGGACCCACTGACCTGGAAGAAGAATACATGAGCACACATTCAAAAGATAAACCTAGTGGTGAGTAGGGTTGCAAAATTCCGGGAATATTCCAAGTTGGAAACTTTCCATGGGAATTAAAATAATTTAGTTAATTGAAGGTTGGTCCTTAACAGTGATTTTAAATATGGTTGGGGAAAATATGTTTTAGTAATATCTTGCAGGGGGTATTGAGGCCACGCCCCCTACATGCACTGTGCATTCCTCTATTACAGGTACAGATGATTTCTAAAACCCTCAACTGTTGAGGCCACATTTCTGAGCCCAGGGCACAAGACTATTGAAGCCAGACATTTGAGCCCATGGACTATATAAAGATAAGTAAAACGGGGTCTTTTAATTTTTTTGTTTTTGCTTGTTTTTTAACTGTATTATTTTGCATGGATTTGTCTATGACAAAAATGAATGTTTATATTTTTTGTTTAGATATAATACAGTCCATTTAAATTACCCCCATTTCCAGTTAATTCCCATAAATTCCCAATTTGGAATATTTCCGAAATTCCCCCGCTTAACTTAATTCCACAATTAGATAAACATCGGCTGCCAAAAGTGCATCATAAGCTAGAATGCTTCTAATTGTCAAGGAACAGCTTTACATTTTAATTGGCATCTAATCTACAGGTGATGATATCTGTTTATAAATGCATGAATACCGTCAGTTGTGACATGGTAGTCAAACATGGTGTCCTCATTGTCAAGAGGAATGTCTGGCAGGTTTAAAGAGATACTATCGTTCTCCCTGAGCCAGATCTCCAGCTTTCTCCGGTCGTCAAGTTCCAGTAAAGCTCCAGTGCTCCACATTAGTGCAAAGACGTACAGCCGCTCCAAGTGCTCTCTGGATAACTCGCCACACTGCTCCTGTAGAGAAGCACTTATTTCAATTCAAAGATGTTGTCCAAACAACTAAACTTAAAACACATTCAGTCATGAAAAGAAAATATCGATGCTGTAACTTTCAACTAAGGTGTATTGGCTTGAACACAAAAAAATAACGCTTATGGGTTGCAGCCTAAACAATGTGAACAGATAATTAATATCTACAATACAGCTTTTAATCCACTGATCCTGTATTAACATTTAATAACTAATGAACATTACTGGTCGTGGTCCGAACACCAATGGTGTTAAAAAGAAGCAAGATAAGAAAATGAACAAAATGTTCTTCTGCTGGTTCTATCCCCTAATTACACAAAGTGGCATAATAAGGCTTGTATAACTCAGTGGTTTTCAATTTGGCTTTTCCTTTGAAATAATAAATGAAAAAAAAATTATTATGTGATTGAAAACTGGGTAAAAAGGTTATTTAACCATTTTACTTATTGATGCAGTACTGAGCTTACATCTGTTTTTGTTTCACAACCTAAGGTAATACTAGGCATTTCATGGATTACAGACCTAACACTCAAGTCCTTACATTAACTTTCAACTGTTTTGGGCTTTTACTTAGAACAGCAAACAATTCAAAATGCCTTTTATCAATAAGTTTTTTTCCCTGTTACTACAGCATCCATTTTAGTTCCAACTGTAAGAATGCAACTATTTTTTTAAAATACACAACAAGTGCCGTCTGTCCCATTGGTCTGAATTCATACCAGCTGTAACCTTACCTTTGGTGGTATGAGGCCCTGCAGCATGTTGATGCACTGCATGATGACAAAGGCCTCTAGCATGTCCATCTTGAACTCTAGTGACTGCACACTGAAGCGGTAGAGCTCAGAGAAGGAGGAAGAGAAGAGTTCCCTGAGCACCTCTGCTTCCTGGGGGGAGCGTTTATTCAACCAACCCTGACAACAACAACCAAAGAATTAATTGTATAGTGAGATTAATGCATTACATTTGTTTTTTGAATGAATCAGGGTGAGGGCTGTTAACAAAAGCCATAGCCCAGTTGTGTGATGTCAACGATGTGAAGTACTCAGAACCAAGATAACTGATCATTCAGGCAAAGTGATATTAAATGTAATGGAAACATTAATGTATTAAAGCAGTTTTTCATTAAGTTGATTCACCTCCAGTATAGGGCTCCAGTTGAGCACAGAAGAGCTCATGAACACCATGCCATTGCGTGAGACCGTGGCTGGAGAGGCATTGTCGATGTTGTGTGGTTCAAAAACAACTTTACAGTTGGGGGCCATGGGTATACGGTCTCCATTTGCCAGTGTAAGAGTTCTGTTGTCATCTAAGACTGAGTTTAGGTTCTCAATCCAGATGGCATCTACTGGTCCATCCAAGACTATCCAGATATGCTCTCCTGAGAGAGAAAACAGCTTGTTTGCTTATTTACATATATATGAATATGGCATGATGTACGACCTTGCACTTTTACCCATAGTTTGCTATTTTGCTGGATGAAATGGCCTCCACACATGCATTAAGTGTATTTCAAAGGTGGCATCACTACTCTTACTAAAATTAAGTCTGAACTGCCAGCCGTCTTCGTCAGATAGTGCCACGATGGAGAGACGCGACTCATTGTTCACGGCACATAGAACCGCCTCTTTATGGCGCTCTGTCTCCTGATTGGATAAAACGACCGGGATACTCAAAGTTTAACTGGCAATTACTGCAAAGCTGGTTGACTAAGAGACCTGTGTTATGAACAGTGCATACTGTTTAAGTGATAGCTGTATGAATATAGAGAGATTTTACACGCATAAATAATTTCTCCTTCAATATCATATGGTAACTGTGACTGTTTGACAATAAGCATTAAGCGCTGGGTATAGGCTTTATTGCGGTGCACCGTTATTCTGCAGACGGATTTGTTGCGTTCTAAAAATATAGAATATTTAAAAGAGAAATCGATTGATCCTCGAGTAATGCAAGCGATCCCTCGAGTAACTCGTGCCATCCCTACTCTGGAGCCCTGTTATAGCTCCCCATCATCTGCTTTGGTATAAACAACAAGAAGCGGCACAGAGGCAAATGGCAGACATATGGAGTGCATCCTGCTTACAGATATGAATATAAGCATGGGAACATATGATGAATAAATCAGATGCATATTTTGACAAGCACACGATGTATGTATGACTGTACACATACATTTTTAATGAAGTGTGTAGGATAAGTACTGAGGAGAAATATAAGACAGCTGTGCTGCTTTGAACTATGGATGCAAGGATTTCCCAAGATAAATTATTAAAATGTATCTTTAATGTAATACATGCTAGTTTGCCTAAAGAAAAAAGTATAAGTTTAATAGGAGAACTAAGGAATCATTTGAGGAATCATTTTTTCAACTCAGAAATGATCATTCCTATTCTTCCTCTTCATCTTATGTTAATTTAGAAGAAAATATGCGGTTAAGGAAAGCATATTAGCCAGCTAAACAGTAATAAACAGACACCCTATTTCGATTTTAAGTTTATAAGATTAGTTTATTTTTTTCTCTTCCTTTCAATTATAAATTACTTTCATTCTACATTTAATGCGCTAATCTCACCTCCAATGATGACACCAAAGTTGAGTAAGAAACGTGTCAAACCTTTCTTTGCTCGCAGTGTTTTCCTCCAAAGTGTAGAGAAGATGCCATCAGTCCAGTCGTTTGTAGCTACATCCAGTCGACCAAACATTTGAGGTGCTGTGATTGCTTTGGGGTTCATGCGCATCTCTTTGTGAGGCTGACCACATTCTGGGAAAAGAAATATATTGACAGAGATATAAACTCATTTTAAATTAAGTGAATCTAAGACCCCGTTTCCACTTGGCATTAACATCTGACTTTTGTAATCGGATCACATGAATAAAGCTCTAACTACAGGTGAAAACACTCTCAAGACGCATTGAGATCGGATCACAAAAACCACATTCGGAGGTGGTTTACGTCCGTTGTGACCGTTGTGTCTGCATTCATTTGGTAGTGGAAACACCAATGTGGTTTTTATCCACATTAGGGACCTCCTACTCAACTGCCGCCCCCTGCCTGAGCGGAAATACGTTGAAAATGCAGCTTTTATAGAAGCCTCATGAACATTAGTTGCATCCGCCAGTATTGCAAATGACAAGCTTTCTGTCCTCTTGTTTTCATTTCACTGCATAAATCTGAAAACACGGAAATCGCTGCTATTGACTGGAGAGCTGCAAGGCAACGACTTCCTGTTCTTATCTGCTTAAGAATAAAAGTCAACTCGCGTTTGGCTAGTAACAGGCGTTTAATGTGAAGGCGCACAGGAAATATTCTGTTCGCATATATGCAGTATCTTAACTGCATACAGAAAGCCGTGTAGGCTACTGGTGGTGCTGACAAGAGTGTAGCAGACGTTAGAAAAGCCGCCCGGCAAACACACATCTTTCACCAGCCAAAGAGGCGTAATACCTTACTCGCCTAAGAGTTTTTACTTTGATATACTATCTATGATAGTTCCCGCATTTGGCGAGTATAAATGTAGAGCCCTCTAAGCAGTGTTGTGCATCGCTCCTCCTTGTCCAAATGAGACAGTAGCCTATCTCGTCAACCTAGACTTGTAATTATCTTCGCAAGTAATACATTTTAATAGCAAATGCGATTAAAACTGTGGCACTGTATGTTTACTTGTTTGAACCCCACCGGTTAAAAACAGCAATGCAAACGGAAATGATGTGCGTGTTGATTTAAATACAGCGCGGGTAAATGGAATCGGATTACAAGTAGACACAGAAGTCACATTTGAAAATACAAGTGGGAACACACGGACTGAGAGCTGGCCACTTGTAACCAGATTCAAAAAATCAGATGTTAATCCCAGGTGGAAACAGGGTCTCACATCACATTTACATTAAAAAAGGGAGAAAATGGTCCATGTCTTTCTTTTATCTGAATCCCAAGTCCCAGTGTTTGTCTGTCTATTTTCCTCAACATGCATCCCGCAACATGTACAAAATCCTCTACCTGTCATAGCTTTCATCAGCGTGTGTATACAAGTGGTCTTTCCGGCCCCACTTGGCCCCAGGGCCATCATTCCGTGCCGGACCCTCTGAGTCTCAAACAGCTGGATGACCTTCAGCTTCCAGGGAGGGTGAATGATCAGGCCTGCGTCCTCAACCTGAGGGAACACAATTATTGTATAATGCACCCATCTGTTAAAATCACTCATGTCAAATATCACTGTAGTGAACAATGTACAAAGGTGCATTATCTGTTTACCAAGTATACCCCACTGTCCGTTTGTTTCTTTATTATTTTTATCTAACTACAGCACTATCCCGTTTTCTGCTGTAGCACTGCAAACTTCCCAGCTGTGGGACGCAAAGGATTATCTTGTCTTATCTGATGATACATGCGGTGACATAGCGATAAACCTATGTTACAGCACATACACATGCTGTAATATGAAGACTTAACATTTTACTTTATCTCTAACTTTCTATTTACTCTGCACTATTTTGACACATACGATGTATGCATGACTGTACACATACATTTTTAATGAAGTGTGTAGGATTAGTACTGAGGAGAAATATAAGACAGCTGTGCTGCTTTGAACTATGGATGCAAGGATTTCCTCAGATACATTATTAAAATGTTTTTTTTTAAAGATATTTTTTGGCATTTTTATGCTTTATTGATAGTGTAGAGACAGAGTTGAAATGGGACAGAGAGGGGAGTGACATGCAGAGAACGACCGCGGGCTGGAATCGAACCCGGGTCCGCTGCTGGCCGAGGCATATGGGGGCGACGCCCTACCGACTGAGCTAAGGGCGCCCATTAAAATGTATCTTTAATGTAATACATGGTAGTTTGCCTAAAGCAAAAAATATAAGTTTAATAGGAGAACTAAGGAATCATTTGAGGAATACTTTTTTCAACTCAGAAATGATCATTCCTATTTTTCCTCTTCATCTTATGTTACTTTAACAGTAATAAACAGACACCATGTTTCGATTTCAAGTTTATTGTATAATGCACCCATCTGTTAAAATCACTCATGTCCAATATCACAAGGTGCATTATCTGTTTACCAAGTATACCCCACTGTCTGTTTGTTTCTTTATTATCTATACCTAACTACAGCACTATCCCGTTTTCTGCTGCAACACTGCAAACTTCCCAGCTGTGGGACGCAAAGGATTATCTTGTTTTATCTGATGATACATGCGGTGATATAGCGATAAACATACGTTAAAGCACATAAACAACAATGCTGTAATATGAAGACTTAACATTTTACTTTATCTCTAACTTTCTATTTACTCTGCCCTACGTCTGGTGAGGGCCGTGACACATGGTTAATTATTTGTATTCACCATTTGTATCCCTTTGGGTGCTAAATCTTGAGACATTTAAGAGTGACATGAGAGATACAGTGGTATCATGGCCAATCAGTCTTTTGTCCAATTTTAACTCTGCTTATCATTTCCCTCTCTCACCATCTGTTTACCTTTTCTCTGTCTTTCTTCATTCAAGCTCACTCTATCCCCCTGTCCTACTTTATTTCTTTGACATTTCACTATCCCTTGCAAACACAGACAATCTCATCCATCACTCCCTCAGAACCCTACCTGTTTGTCAATGGCAGCCTCTAATTCGGGGTATCCTGCTTTATCAAGTTGGATGCCAGGGAAGAGGTCCTCAATCAAGCTCAGGAAGAGCGGCTCGTCCTCATCGATCTAACAAACAGATGTGTGCATACACATAGACAAAGAGTGGGCAAATTCTGTTTTTCACGAAACAGCTGAGGACGATTCATATTAAAAAAGTATTTGAAATTGTGTGCCTTTTTGATTATATTTTTCAATACTGTCTTTCTAGATTTATATTCATTACATAAATCGTTTGTGCATTCTGTATTCTAATTCCCTGCTTATTAAAACTTCAATCAAAATACATGTTAATTGTCCTATTATTAAATTCAGTTTTACAATTTCATCATAAGCCATTCTGACCAAGTCAATTCTATCTGGGACTATTGTTTTCTACTGTGTTACTAACCAGTTTGGATAAATTCATGTCCCTGAGGACCCTCATTACGATGGTGGACTCTGTGTCATTGGGGTTGGCTCGCTTGGCTGCTCCCAATGTTCGGAGCACTGACAGAATGTTCCTCAGGCCGAAGTCATAGTGAACCTGGACAATCACAATTAGCATTTTAGATTCATCAAGGTATGTTTGCAGTCTATGTAAACTTGCCTCAATAATCATCACTACAAATGAAATAACAATGTAGATGAAAGCAACAAATCATTTGACTCATAAATCATGTACCGACTTGAACCGGTTAAGAGCCAGAGACCACTGCATTGTGCTTCATTAAGCTTTAGACACTTAATCAAATATTGCATTTGATACATTTAAATAATAGTAATAATATAAATTGAGGGTGGCTCTGCACATGTAGGTCTAAAACAAGTTATTACTAATCATTTAATCACCAAGCTGTTACTCATTAGACCTTCATCAAGGAAGATGGTTGTGAAAATGGAATTGCCTTGTGTATTGATTTAGCTCTAGTTTCTGTTTTAAGTTATATTTGAGGGATTTTCAATGTTTTTATTTGGACCATGGAAAACATAATTGCGAATTGAATTTCCTGTGTGCTCGCTTTAAAGCCATTAAAACATCCTGTTCTAGGATTACCTTGAAGGTTTAGCGATAAAAAGGCTTTATTATTAAATACTTGCATTTGAAGTGCACAGACCCTTTTTCTCAATACTCAATACATTTTTGCATTATTGCACCTTTGCGTGTGCTCTGACCAAACAATAAAATATATCGAGCACCTGTATGTATAAAAAACAGGGAGAAATAAAGTTAGAAAAGCCTAAAGTCTGATAACAAACCAAAAATATATTGTTTACTCAGATGTTATCCAGTTTTTCTTACTTGTTTGGAGAGTTGCTCCTCACACAACTTGTAAAGAGTGAAGAACTTCCGGGCCAGCTCAATGTTGTCTATAAACCCACAACTGGCCAATTTGACCCTGATGATGATCTGACGGTCAGGAACCATCATGGCCACTGAGCGGAAGTTGATCTTCAGGTTCTCAGGAAGCTCCTGTCGACCTGCATAACCTGGGTTCTGTAAAAGAAAAAAAAGGACAAGGGGAGTCTTAAATGGCGAGAAAATAGGAAATAACGATACATCCCACCTTGTATATCATCGAACGTTTGATCTCAAATTATACTGTTAAAAATAAAATATAAAAAATAATATGTCAACCACATAAAAAGGACAGAAAGTCATAAAGCGGGTTTATTTATACATTTACAGGTACTACAAATAATTACAAGTACGTGCACAACGCTTCAAGATGGCTATACACGCGACACCTACGCAACTCTATTTATATTGGAACATCTTTTAAGTTCACAGCAAGCACTACACTTCAGCTAGTTAAATCCCTATGGCCATAATTTAGGCCCTCCTCTTCACAGAGCCTGCCTTTGATTACTGTCTCCACATACACATGCACACACACACCCACACTTAAAACCAGAGGATGATCTTTGAACCCTCTCCCCATATGGGAAACATATTTCACTGTTCTGTTTAATGACTTGCCTTGGGATAGCAACTGTGCCAAGGAGATACAGTGATTTAACTAGCACTGTATGGTAATGAACAGTAGCTAATAGTATTAAAGGCAGTCCGTCATCTTTAATATTGTACAAACTGGCTTGTTAAAAAAGACATCGTCCAGGTGGATTTCATTTGGCTACGCCCATTCTCACAAAATTGGATTATGTTAGGAATGATTAAATCTCTAATTAATGGGACCAAGTTATTTTTGCTTGGAATAAAATTAATCATCATGCTGTCATTCTGCAGTTAAAACTAGGTGCATTAACCAGTTTTTATCTTACCTCTAGCTCAGTACAATGGATGACACATTCACATAATTACAAAATGACTACTATTAGGCACTCATTTTAACACAAATAGCCTTTTTTCTCTTTAAATAATTGGCTCCGTTGTGTCACTGACCATGGTTAGGAAGAGGCCAAACTCAGGATTCATGTCCACATTGTCTCCATCAGTGAAGACAAAGTTTTTGCGACGTTCCTTCTTGCAGGTGAGAACTATCGCGATCTGCTGGGCCGCCACTGACAACACCGGGAGGTTAATGCGGTTGAACTCGTCGAAACAGCCCCACGAACCAGACTGAGCCAGACCTGGAGATAAGACACATGCAACTTGATGAATGAGGTTAACGTACAGCTCCAACTTATTCAATACCCAATTGGCTCATACTTATCATGATTCATAAAAATAAAAGTGGTGCTGTTGTATTTATAATAACAAATGCATCAATGCATTTGCTCTGTGATTCATACCTTTCATTATTCTCCCCAGGCCTCTGAAGTCCATCTGGTCAGAACAGTTGAAGACCACAACATACTTTCCAAGACAACGACCCATGTCTTTTGTGGTCTCTGTCTTCCCTGATTATAACAATTCAAACAAGCATATTTGTCACATCATTACATGAGGTGCAAAAATACAAATACATTATCAAACCAAAACACCAAAATGTGTTTTGTGATGCCTTATGTGCCCCAGGCTGTATACAGTATGTATATAAGTGGGATCCCTTAAACTTCTCTGATTTGTTCCATTATCTGATTAGAGCCTGAACATGGTTCCTGTTATATTAATCACCATTGCAATCTAACAAGTGGCAAGACACAGTTATGGTGATGCAGTCAATATGATATTGTGTCACTATTGTGGGTTTTTGATGGCATTTTACAAACAGTAAAAAAAGAAAGGCCAAGTGTTCAGTTTGATCCCAAACAACCAGTATACTACTAGTGTAACGTCTTTAGTCCTGCCTTTAGTTTGCAGATTGTATAAAATCAGTATATCATTAAAATGTGGTCAGTGAGTTGATACTTCAAGGCCTCAGTCTTACCTGTTCCTGCAGGACCAGCGGGAGCTCCACCCATGCTCATACCAAGTGCCTGGGCTAGAGTGATGTAGCACCTGACCATACATAGAGAGGAAGACAAATACATATGTATACTACTATACTACTTTTTTTATACTGTACTTTCCTTCTTTGCCACCTCACAAAGCAGTTTTAATTTCCCCTCGCATTCAATCTACCACAAAATAAAACTAATATGGTTAGATTCTCCACAGGGAGGTTGGAGCTCAGGCACATCTGCAGAATGCTGCCCTGGAGGCTGGTGGGGATTCAGTGTTGTGCTCAAGGGCACTTCAGCAGAGACAATGACAGACACTGTGATGTGACCTAGGCCCTCTGGCTTAAAACTGGTCGCCCCTTTGACTGCATGGTTGGCCTCTAGTGAAAAATAATGATGAAACTGCACTTGAAAGAAATGTTGTGTCCTCTGGAAAAAAATGTAGAACAAATCAAACAACTGCGTTAAGAAGAATCTTCTAAATAAGGTGACCTTTGGTGCTTTGAAAGACGCCCTTATATACAATGTTTGTATTTATGATGGGTTGTCCACATACTTTATATTTGTTATGTCAGTTTAATTTTGCCTTCATGAGGATGTGTGTGTGTGTGTGTGTGTGTGTGTGTGTGTGTGCGCCCTTTCATGGATGGCCCTGTACCTGTCAGTCAACGGCGTTATGACAAGCCTTTCGGTGCAGCCCAAGAATTCATTCTGGTAGACAAAGCCCACGTCTGTGATGTTGATAATCATCTTGTCCGAATCCTCATTGAAGTAGAAACGACACTGCTTCAGCCACTCAAAGTCGTTGGGGCTTTTGACATGGAGCCGGCACTAAAAAGAGGAAGGGTCAGGAGAAGGGTGAGGAGGAGGCATAAATAAGAGAAAAGAAGAGCGATGGAGAGAGGATTTTATTTTTTTAAATCAATCAAAGCTTTCCCGGATCATTGACCAAGCAAGTAAAATAAATGGCCAAACTCAAATTCCATTATCAGTACTTCACACCCAAGCAGTTGAAAGGAAAGCCGAGCACATTGTCCACGTTTGTTTTGCACCGTATGTTGAGTGTATGAGCCAGGTCTAAGACAATTTTCTGTCACAGCAGACAATAAAGCTTTCATCTGAAACTGAAGGGGGAGCAAGATAAAAGGATGGCGAGAAGACGGTAAGTGAAGAATTGGAAATGGAGGGGGCACCATTCAGGAGGTCATGTGAGAGGAGAGATAAAAGCAGGAAGGAAAAAGGGAGAACGGTGGAAGGGCAAGGTGTATGCGGGTGCAAGGTTATGTTAAATAGTTGAGGAGAGAGAGAGAGAGAGGCAGGTAAGGGGAAGATGAAAGAAAAGAGGTTAGAGGTCATGAAATGAAAATGAGGTGGAAGAAAGTTGAAGGAGAGATGAGAGAGATGAGAAAGATGGCAGAAAATAGGTAAGTCGAGCAGACAGGAAGAATGAGTGTATGAAGTGCAGTTAAAAGGAGCGGCAGAATAAGGAGGGTATAGAGATGAAAAGGAGGGATAAAAAGTGAAAGGAGGGAAAAATGATCGGAGAGAAGAGGACAGTTAGGAAATATCGTAGGAGAGGGAAGTGAGGTGAAGACGACAGCAAAATATTTTAGAAAAGATGGTTTGGGAAAGATGATTGTGAGAGGTAAAGAAGACATATGTATGTCTTCTATAATGATTAAAAGTTGTTCAAATAATGCTTTTTCACACTTGTTTTGTTCACCTTGGAGACCAGCCAGGATATTTCTATTGTTCATGAAGTGAAGACCTCAAAGACAGTACGTTGTTAGGATCTAAATGTTACTTGGCTGTCATTGAAAATGCTTTGAAGACTTTTTGTCAGATAGAACCGACGCTATGCAACAAACACTGTTTGTATTCTGAAACCCCAACCGTTGGGTATCGGAATATCAAAGGCAGTTTAAAAAAAAAAGGATAGGCACTGTTAAGAGCTCCTTTTTTTTGTCCAACAAACTTCAGTATACTGAGCCAACATACAACATGGGACATTGTACTAAACGATCAACAATATACTCACCAGGTCATCGAAAATGTCCCTCTGGTGGACATGGATGGTGATGAGGGTCTCATACTTGGTCCTCTCAACAGACTCCAGGTCTCTTGTGGTCATGTCAATGAGTGTGTTGAGCAGATCCAGGAATAGCTGGTTGGTTTTTGCCATAATGCGACGATCATATCGGGCATTGGTCAGGGCCTCCTCAGAGTCCCTAGTCCACATCATCTGAATACCTAACAATCCCACCTGGAGCAAAAAAACATTTGTTAAATCACCTCACTTTGTGATGGTCAAATCTGCGAGCGGCAGGGGGGACTTAGTGTTTTTTTTTTTTTTTTTTTTATATATATATTTTTTTTTTCTTAAATAAACATTATACCAAGGGTCAGAAGTGTAACAGAATTTAGATCTTACAAAGAAAGGGAGTATCCACTCATTGGACAGAAGGCTGTCAACATCTTACTACCCTTTGCCACATCCTATCTGTGTGAGATGGGCTTTTCCACTGTTGCTGCATTCAAGACAAAGTACAGGTCCCAGCTTAACATTGAGAAAGAGTTAAGAGTAGCAGTATCAAGTTTGAAGCCCAGATTTGGAATGATGTGCACTGCAAAGAGGGCTCACTGCAGCCACTAGAATACAGAGCAAATTGTATTTTTGTGTATTATAAGCAGAATGTGTTCATATAAAACAGACAAATAGGGAAATAAGTTCAAAATAATTGTGAAGGTGAATTTAGTTATATTAAAAAAGCTCAAACTGATGTAGCTGCCAGTTTCAAATAGTTCAGGGTTCAAGGCTTTTTTTAATGTCTTGTGTTATGTTCAGGGAAAGTATGCAAATTGTACATTAAATATTGTTGCAAATGTTGCACACAAAGAGTAATGTTTATTTTTAAGTCATATATATTTTTGAAAGGGAATAAGCTGATGAAGCTGACTGACAAGTGACCAATGTTTACTGTTTAAAAATGTTATTAATTAAATGAAAACCCCAGTGAAACATTTGCTCTTGTTTCTGTGTTTTGAGATTCACACAGACTGAACGGTCTTGTTTAAATGTTACAAATTGAGTTAATAAACTTGGAAATTGTTTTAAGATGTTGCAGATGTCAGCAAATTTTATTAATCTATTTTAATAATAAGGTGATTGTATGCAGAATGCTGGTGCTAGCAACTCAAACTCATATATAACTCTTATATAGATAAATAAATAAATATTAGCAGGTTCTCAATAGTATTTCAATTTAGGGGGGTCGCGAAAAAATTTCAGTCTCCTGGGGGGGGGCATGACAGAAAATAATTGAGAAGCACTGTCTTAAATATTGCTTTCGCGAACAAGCGGTCTTAGAAAAGTTTCCAAATCAAAGCAAATACTGGATTGATGTTTAACACACAGAACTTCTACAGACAATTCATTTGCTAAATTCATAATGTTAGTCTAGTTTTTATAATTTCATTTCTCAAGCATATTTTTCTCTTCAGTCCACACAGTACTTCACAGAGAGAAACGGCACGGGGTTTTGAAATATTAGTGGATTGGTTCGTTGCCATCTATAATCTACCTGAGCTGGGAAGGAGTTGAGGAAGTCGATGAGCTGGAAGCCAGAGTCCTGAATGGTCAGGGCAGCCTGTCGGATCACCAGGTGCAAAGATCTCTGGGATTCCTTCAGCAGAGCGTTGAGCCACACCTCTACATTCCCCTCTGCCGTGACCGGACGCTCCAGCTCCACAGTCTCCCCTTCCCGGGATGATACAGCCAGAATACGGTCGTACACCTGAAAAAGATCATTTGTTTTATAGATTTTGTTGTATACTAAATCATATTTACACAAGGACTCTGGACTAAGAACTCTGAACCAAGCACTCTTAATCTATTCAATACTCAGCCTGCACATCAAAATGCCTTACAATGTGTACAATCAAGTTGACTGCATATTGCACATACTGTAAATATTTTTAATCACATAACACATTTAAATTTAACTTATCTACTTTTTACTTTCTATTCTATACATACTGTTTTATATTGTACAACACATTTGTTTGCACTACTTAGTATTTAGAATGTATCCAATGTAAATATTTTATCTTATTCTACTCTTCTAATTTTTCTTTTTTTATCGTTCCTATTTCACCGTGGGCCAGTGATAAACGCCATTTCGATTCTGATGTATGACAATAACAAACTATGACTTTGATATTGCCTTGTACTGCATTTTATTTTGTTGTTTTTCCCACAGACCTTCAGTTCTGCAAAAACGTTTTGTCAGAAGGTTTTGTAAGATGTGATTGTTGTAACACCGACCACGTCAGAAGGCCAAGCGCGTAATGTAAACACACCAACAAAAACTGTCTCAGAGACTCCATAGCAAATTCACCTTGTCATGGAATCGGACACATTTGATGTTGTCAAAGACATTGAGGAGGTGGGCCTGGATGGTGTGGGAGTCAGAGGCCTGTCCCAGAATCTCCAGCAGGGCAGGGTCAGACACAAAGAAGAAACGAGGAAACAGAAGACGCTTCTTCTCCAGATAGCTGTTTGACGGCATGTTAAAAAAATGAGAAGTTACCAGGAACTGACAGCAGTAAACACTAAAATACATTGTTGCTTAGTGTCTCAGTTTATCGCAACAGTTTAAAAAGTCATCTTCCTTTTCGAAACAATGTTTAAACTACAGACACTTTGACCCTCATATTGCTTTGAGTTGTAAAATGATTTTGGTCCTCGGTATTCACCCTGTTAGTGACTTCTGGCAGATCTCCAGCTGTTCGAGGAGGTGAGGAAGCAGCTGTCCCATAGTCTCATCTCCCACACATGACTGCACTACATTGGGCATCTCGTGGGCTCGCATCATGATCTTCACCCATGATTTGTCGATGTTAGAGAAACGCTTGGCTTCCTAAAAAAGGTTAAATCCATTAGTAATCTGATTATTATTGATTTATCAGTGATGTTAGGAGACTAATGTCTTCAATTATACGCACCCATCAAATAAGATACTTGCAATAATTCTCAAGGTCAGGTAGGTGTGTTTTTACAAAAGCTCTCTATAGAAAATAATTCAAATCACAAATGAGGGATTTATGATCCGGTAGTATTTTTAATGAAATGTAAATGTCAGGCAATAATGAAAGGGGGGAGATTGGAATATGGAACCAAGTTGTGTGCATTAGCCTGAACACCATGGCATTTCAATCATCCCCTTAGATTAGAAAATCAAATATCACTAATGCATTGTGCTGAATCTACCTTTGGCAGCTGTTTAGCGATGTCGCCGCCCACAAACACAGCCTCCAGGTAGATCCAGAGGTTCTGAACGGTCATCCAATTTTCTATGATGTCAGTAGTGTTGGAAAGATTCTGAACCCACTTCTGAATCTGAGCTTTAAATGGTGTGTTGTACCTGGGGAAAGAATGTCAGACTTATTATACCAGACTCCTTGACATCTTGTGCGGTTGGAGGGTCAATAAGACTATATACTATATAAATATCACAAGTATCCCCCATAAATG
Organism: Hyperoplus lanceolatus; assembly: GCA_026929865.2. NCBI lineage: Eukaryota > Metazoa > Chordata > Actinopteri > Uranoscopiformes > Ammodytidae > Hyperoplus > Hyperoplus lanceolatus. The sequence goes on along the minus strand of CM049401.1, from coordinate 13,024,125 downwards.
TCCCCCACAAAGAGTAGTTTGTCCTCATACTGAAGATTTTGACAATCAACATGGACATACCGATTGCTCATTAGAGAGCCCAACATCATCAGGCTGTCCTCCATGCTGGCGATGATTTCTGATGTGCTGTCTCCTCTCAGTAGCAGTTCTCCACGTGTCTTAAAGTTAGCAAAAGTGAAAGTCTTGTTGTCCCACTCAGCGATCACCTGCTTAAGCTTCTGCTCGATATCCCGCTCTTTCACAGCACTGATACAGATATCCTGTGTATGAAGGCCCCACATTTATTCAAAACATCAGTTATTTCAATAGTGGTGGCAACATAAATATCTTAACACAGTATTAAGGTGTCAATAGCTGATTTAAATGCCTGGATGAAAATGATGCTAGTTCAAACACATGAATTAGGTTAAGGTTAAAGGTGCAGTGTGTAATATGACATCATCTAGAAAGTTCTAGAAAGTTCTAGAATGCAACGCTCCCTGGGTAACCCCAACCCTTTAGAATAACAACAGAAGCTACAGTGGCCTTCAAGGACAAGAACAATTCTAATTTCTAAACAATGCACCTGATGACATTCCAACCAACATGGATGCCTCCATAAGACTTGCCTGCTCAATGTTCAAAATGTAATATTAATATTTGTAATTCTCCGCTCAGAAGGATAATTCAGATTATTGGCAGAGGTGATTTTACGCCAATGAGGACATATTTATGAATGAGGATATTGATTTTAGATAATAAATTACGTAATATATTACACAGTGTCCCTTTAATGCTCACTGCATCATAAGAAACGTATTAAAGGAATATTGAAATTATGTCACATTGTAGGTTTACTTAATGCATGACTTAACACATGAAAGGAACATTTACGAATATTCGTAAATGAATGTATTTTTTAGCTAAATAAACAACACTGAACAAATATATTATTTTATTTTTCAAGCACTTTAAGCTGTAAATGAGAATGTAATGAGAAGAATAATGAAGGTACTCTGGCTGTTTCTCTTAACCTACATAGCTTGAAACACTCTTCATTCTTACCTCAATCTCCTCTTTATACTTAAGCAGAGGAGCCTCCATAATATTGCGTAGTTTGAATGTGTCAGATTCGACCTCAAAGGTATGTCCAGTCACCTAAGAACAAAACCAGATGGATTGGTTGGTCATTGTAGAAATTGCAGTGTGTATTCATACTAAATGTCAAAACAATAGCTATTATCATTGTAGCTGGTATTATTATACGAGTATACCAGCGGAAATAACCGGCATTTCACTGACCTCTGTAATTCTCTTCCAGTGGCGAGTCATCATTGCCTTGTTAGTCATGAGTTCCAGCAGAGGGCAGCACTCACTGAATTCATCAATTGTTTTCTTCAGGTCCAGGAAAGCCTGCCACTCCTTCAGAGCACGAGGGAGCTTACGACACCTGGTAGTTAAAGGGGACAATGGTGAAAGAACTTAAAGCCAATACCCATCTTCCAAACTAGAAATTCCTGCTGTGCAAATGTCCAAAAGGTGTACATGTGTGTCCTTTAGGGTGTATTCACACTGGGAAAGTCCGCTAGTTCACTTGCATTACGAAGCAAAACCACACGTGATCTGAGGTCATTGATTCATTTGACAGACATTCTGGGGTGGAGAGAAGCAGGAAGAACGAAGTAAAACTTCGAAATATATCATTGATATAATATGGGGTTAAACATAATAAAAAGGCCTACATCTAGACTATAAAAGAAGAAAAACATCAAATCATTGTTGTTTCATATGGTTATACTATGTAGCCCTATGTCAATGCCACTTTATGTGGCTTGTAGCCTACGATGTGAAACATAATTTTTACTGTATGTTTGCTGCTGGACGCGCGGCTCGCGAGAAGAAGGCTCAAGCTGACACACAGCTCCAAACTGACACGGGGATAGTATTGAGTCAATTCTATTGACGGTCCCGTTACCATGGGAAGAAAAATAAAAACACACACTTCATGCAAAGAGCAGCGTGAACCTGTTGGCACGGTGCGGGAGACGCTACCCTCTCCATCTGATGGCTGAACACATCAGCATGTGTGCGCGTCTCTATCAAATGTAATATTTTCGCTCGGGGCTCCCAGTAAAACCACAACTAATCTTCCTAACAATGGCGACAACAACACTTTCCCATAATGTGAAGCTGACAGCGATTTATTAAAAAAGAAAAGAAAGAAATGGGGCAGTGCTTCCTGCAATTGGGTCGGATTCACACCACAAACGAACTGCAGCAGAGTGGGTTTGGAAGCGCATAAGACCACCTCTTCAGCTGGGTCTCGGAGCGCTTGTTTGGTGCGCCCCCGAGTGCGATTCTTGTATTCACACCTGCCTGAATGATGCGCACCAAAGGCACCTGAGTTAGTTTCAACCGATCTAAACACGGCAGGTGTGAATACACCCTTAGAGAGACACATGCACCAGCACTTTTGCACATTGTAGCCCACCCAAAGTAACATTCTAAAACTGATGAGACAGCATTTCTGCTATAGAAAGAAGTCTTCTTCCACATTGTTTGCGTCAGCACATATGCCCTTTGTACCAGCAAACTGCTTGCATCCCTTCAAGTTTCCCACGTTCAGGGCAATACAAAAATGGAGACATATTAAAAACTAAATTTTCCTCTAGATGGAGAACCTTTAACTTGAATAACCCAGCCCCTTCAATTTCCCTTTGACACGTGCACAAGGAATACATCCTTTTAGAAGACACAGGGCAAATATAAACGTAAAAGGAAATGGTTAAATTGAAATTGTTCGTAGCCCTCAAAAAAATTATTTTATGTTAGTTCCAGGTTAAGGACTGTGTGTCAGGCCAAGAAAGCGGTGATGCTGAGGGAAAGACAGATATATGAAAATCATGGAGTTATGGTCTTAATATGTAAGCTTTTGAAATTGATGGTAACTCACTTCCTGCAGCACCATGACGGCCTGATTATTACGTGCATATGCCACTTTTATTTTGATTACTCAGAAAAAACCCTCATCGGCTGATTTCTCAGTAGTCCCTTAGTCGCTTTCACTTCCAGGTTAGCTAATGTTGGATACACATAAATAAACAAAACAAGAAACCAATCACAGAAAAAAAACACTTCCAAAGTGCTATTAGGTCTAAAAAGATGTCACATTAATGTCATACTAAATTAACAGTCTAACCTCGCCTGAAAGTCCAAGAGCTCGTTATTGATCCTCTCAATGTGAATGTCAGCCCAGAGTATGTCATAGTAACCGTTGACTGTTTCGATGACATTGTTGTAAAGGCCATACAACTTCTGAAGCAGAGTCAGCTGCTTCCTAATCTCCAACAGCTGGGGATGCTGGGTAACGGGAAGTCCAAACAGCTCCTCGCCGCCTGTGTAGGTGGTGTACTTCCTAAACAGGTTGTCAAATCGATTCTAAAGAGGAGAAGAATGCAAAAATGTATCCCAAATTGGGGCATCATTAAAACATTAAAATCATAAAAATTTATTTTATTAAGAGCCTATTTTTTTAAACTATTCAGAACATTGGTAGTTACATATAAGTGATTATCAAATGACAGAAGTTACACAGTCAACAAACAAAACAAGCACCGTTCTTTCAATTAACAATGAATAAAGAAGATGATGAAAATAAATAAAAAAGGGTAAAAAGGTTTCATCAATAATAAAAATGTCACTGACTCTGCAGGGAACCCGGGTCAATTTCCAGACCCAAATAACCAGCACACTGTCTGACTGCCAGGCTCAATAATTAGCTTGATTATTATGCCCAGCTCAGATCGTCAGTAACAAACCTGGAACATGATGAGTCTATCACTGGCATCCTGAGGGGCTAGTCCCACCACCATGGGGCCATCCTGAAGCAGAGAGAAAAAAAGTGAGTCAGAGGTTTCAACCCAATTCCCCTAAATGCATCCACGTTTCCATCCCCTGCATCTTAGTCCCTCCCACTGATACATGCAAAGAAAAGATGTGAGGAGAGAGGAATAATTAACCAAAGCCACAGTACTTATGCACTGTAATTACAACTGATAGCTTGATGAGAAGTTGGCACATTAGTGTAAGTGTTTGCGAGGGCTGACACCTTTTCATAATCCTGGTAAAAGTGTTGACAGTCTTCCAGGAAGGTCTCGACATTGCTGACGAGCTCTCCTCTGAAGTTGGGCTGCAGGGCCACCAGCTCGTTCTGCACCTCTGTGCTCCGGGACAGAAGCTTCTCCCAGGTGTAACGCAGCGTATCCACCTTATCCGCCTCCTCTTTTGCCACCGACAGGTCATATTTATGAAGCATGGCATAGGACTCCTGTGAGGAAGGAAATAGATTACAGCTTTCACCTGTCATCTTAAAGAATTGTGTCAAGAAATGAACAATAATAGATATAACTTAAGTGCTATGTTTCATATCAGGATACAGGGATACAGTATACCTTTAGATCTATCTATCTATATATCTATCTATCTATCTATATATCTATCTATCTATCTATCTATCTATCTATCTATCTATATCTATCTATATCTATATATATATATATATATATATATATATATATATATATATATATATATATATATATATATATATATATATATATATATATATATATATAGATATATATATAGATATATATATATATACACCACTGAAACACTCAACGGTCTGCTGAAATGATCTAATTTAAATGATCTTATTTACACTACTGAAGACATTTAGTTTCCAGTTGTATGCAGTGGGGAAAAGGGGGTCAGGTACTACACTGCTGTATGACCTAATGCTGTGCTTTACCTCTATGGGGCCAACTTGAAAATCAATAGATATCAGGTGCTCTCGGATCTCCTTTAGTGATGCCATAGCGATGCGAATGTCATCCAGGTCTTTGATCTGCCGATTAAGCTTTTTTCCTGCTTCGTCGACAAAAGCAAAGATCTGCTCCATCTCTGAGCGATATTTCCTGTTACAGTACAGTCCATAGTCCATCATCCAGTTCTTGGTTTCAGCAGTGAGGGATAACTTCAGGTCAGCTGTTATAAAAGAAACATGTGAACGTGCAGTGATCAGTGATAGATGGCCTAGAAGTTAATTAATCAAATTGTGTTTAGAGTAGGGCTGATCGATACATTTATTTTATATCATAATTCACATCAATTTGTTTGGTTGATATTAAACAATGAAAATCCAGAAAATCGATTTTCCCTTTATCTAGGGTAAATACGGTAGCCGAGGGCTCGCTCCCACTGCGTTCAAGTGAGCCAATAACTTACCGAAATAGCACTATAAAACGTGCAATAAATATCTAGATGCGGCTGCCTAGCTTGACCACAGTTTGACCGCAACTCTTTAAAAATTGGGATTTTATTTTTAGGCCATATCGCCCAGCCCTAGTTTAGACTTATCTGTTATAAATAAATGTTTTCAAAGTGTTTATCAAAGCAATATGTTGATAATGCTGTAAGAACCAAAGACAGCTAGTAACAGTTAGGAAATGCAACTTAATCTGACCTGTAAACAGAGCCAAAGCTCCAACAGTGATGTACTCTGGTTCAGAGTTTATTTCCAGCTCCAGATCTCGATAGTCAATAATCTGGCTCTCAAACTCTGAAAGCAAAGGACTGCCCTGGATAAATCTGTTAAAAGAAATTAAGGAAAATGTTGGTTCACATTGGATAGAGACAGATATTGCATAATTATTGGTCGGTGTATCATACTTTTGCATGGTGTCTTCTCGGTCCTTTCTCCAGATGTGATGGTAGCGGCTGAAACGGTCTAGAGCAGTTATCACTTCCTGCAAAGTAATATAAAAAAAAGGAGTTTCGTAAGGAATGGGAGGAATACAATGGATAAAATCACAGTCATTGCCTTTATCCATTTACAGTGGCCACACTTGTTTATGTTGAAGCAGAATCACAGGTTCCAGTAAAGTTTTTCCCCAATCCTATACACATTATATTCAACAATACAGGGTGTACCTTTTTGGTAGAGCTGATAGAGGTGCTGAGAACAGACACTAGCTTGACTATCTCCTTGTTTTCAGACACGCTCTTGTAGTAGTTTCTAGCTTGGAATGGAATGGCCTGGATCACAGATGCTGAGATGTCTGAGGTGCTGCCGTCTGGATAGTATAGAGTTAGAGAGATATGCTGTGATAGAAGGTACAGAAAGTGGCTGGAGAGTATGGATCCAAACAGCTTGCTGCTTGCTTGGAATCCTTCATTTATAATTATTATAATAGAAGATTGTTCAAAGCGTCGGAATCTTGTAACAAGTTTTTATGATGATGTTGTATCTTGCAACTATAGTTAATAGACATTTTAAATATCACTTATGTTACCTTAAACTATTACCACTTGAACTTTAGTGTCGTCGATGAATGGATCACTAGGGAAAATCTATAAAACCTATTTCCTGATTCTAAAGGTATCTGAAGGTCACTGTTCATATCCGGCTTTTCAACTTAAAGTGTTTGTTCATTTTAGCAAATCAATCACCCTATGCAATGTGACTTAAAGGGTTGCCCTATCGGAGTTAGATTTTAAAATGTATTTTAGTTCATTGTCTTCCCTCCGAAGCCGCTGACATAGTCAGAGTTATTTCTATCAACTCGTCTGCTCCCAGTCCAGTGTGGCTTCGGTCTGCTTAGCTGTGAAATAAGGACATCTAATTTTCAAGTGACTGTGGCTGTAGCAGTGGCTGATGATCAATGGCCTGGTCCACATGGGGGAAACAATATGATTCAACTGTTCTGAAGTCAAATCGCCATCTGCTGAGTTGATGAACTGCTGATTTTAAGACATTTCAGTTGTCATGTCGTCTCATACCAGCCAGACTCCTGTATGTTGTTGCTCCATCCTCTGATTCACTCTCAGAACTTTCCTGTTTCAGAGCCGCCATCCGTCTCTCATTCATTTTCCGCTTTAAGAGAGAAAACACACAGTAAGGAACACCCTCAGGGTTTGAAGACGATACAAAGCACCACATTATGACTCGTTTACGACTAACAGCACAGGACAGTTCAGTGCGGAATGGTTCGGCAGGGCACAGTTACTCTAGATTTGGCTTGCGTTTCCACTGCTGAAAGTACCCGTACTTGGTAGGGGGGTTTATGCCGGATGACTACGTTACAATTGTGACATTGTAGCAGCGGAAGACCGTGTAGCTGATTAATTCAATAAAGAGGAAAAACGCCACACAATTTATAAAGGGCTGTACACTGACACTGTTCTCTAAACAGAAGACTCTTCCCTCTTGCCGAGGTGACTAGACATGGCTGTTTTATCTCTATTACGGAAATTATGATTCTGTCAACCAATCAACTGACTGCAGTGTGTAGCTCCACCCTTTTGGGACCCTTTCATACTGCTTGGTACCACAATGAAAGGGTGACAATAAAAAGGTGGGGCACGGTTCGCTTCTACTGGTACACTTCCCAACTTTTGACAGTGGAAACGCAAATGAATGTGTGCCAAGCTGCACCTCACCACTCTGTGGGAACAAGGTTTTTAACTCACCTTGGAAATCCTTTCTTTGCTCCACTGGCTGACTCCTTTGCTGACACTGACCACACACTCTACAGAACGGTTAAGAGCCTGTTGGACCTCCTCCAGAGCTGGAACCATGGCGATGTTAGGGATGGAGAGGGTCACATTCACTCTGAAGATGGCTTGCTGACCGCTGTTTTTTCCACGGCTGGTTGAGTCACTCTCGGCTGCAGGGGGAGGGAAGCAGTCGCTCTAGCACACTATGATGTGATTCATAGACTGACATATTACGAGATCAGTAGACATATTAGGCAACCATCAACCTCGCTAGCCAGAATATAGGGTACCTGACAAAATTGATAGTGAATGTGCTGAAACGGCCCTGCTTGTTAAACACAAATTGCTTTTCAAACTACTTGCTCCAGTGAAACAGAAAGAGAAACTACATGTTGCTGGAATTAGGTTTGCAATGCACTTTCTTGCTATGCTTTCTTTGGAGAACAAGTGCTCCAGAATAACAGATCAATCACATGCTGAGGCATAGAAGCTACATATTTTTTTTTTAGCGCCAGTAACTAAAAATCCTGCAAGGAACTTGAGAAGTTTGTAAAAGAATGGTCAACACTCCCCACCTTTGTTTCTCTTAATTTTATATTAGTTATCAGGCTGGTTTGACTAACGTATAAGTTCATTTCCTTAAGTGTTCTACTTTGATGTCTAAAATAGAAGCCCTGCCCCAATAAAATAATAACTATGAGACATCTGTAGATTTGAAAAATACACTGCTGAAAAAGTTTGGTATTGTCACAGAATAAGCTGCTGGCCTCTTGTGAGAATGGGAAAGTATTACCGGTGTACCTTACCAAACTGCTTTGAGATCACAATGTAATACATGTTTATATGTCGTATGTAATTTATATATCAAGATAAGTACTGGAAGCATCAAGGTGTTTACTGTTTACACAAGACCCACCCAAGAAATGTACTAGTGACGAGGCGTGAATACGCTTGCGTAGCATCTCGAGGGTGTTGCGAGTCAATCTCAGCAGAGCATCCACGTTGCGGTGGTTAAAGTAGGAAAGCAGCTCCTGGGCTTCCTCCTCCATCACTTCCATCAGGTCCCTCTTCTTCTTTCTCCTCGCCAAGGGAGAGGAAGGGCCAACGCTGGCAGGAGGGACCAAGGTGTTTCTAGAGAACAGACGGCCCTCTGAGCGGCCTTCGTCTTCACCTGAGATGATATTAGTGTATCTATTACAGTAACAATTAACCCTTCTATCTAGATCTAGTTCCCTCTCACTACTGAGGAGTTCTGTCTCTAAAAGTGAGAGTAAAACTAGAACTTTAAGAAAATATATACAGTCCATTAAGGTTATAAACAAAGTGGGCCTTATCGTGTATGCCCGTTCTATGCTTTCATGCATCTCTTCTGATGTTTCATTTGACACTGACATTCTCTCTTCGAGCATGTGCCATTATTACACCTTATCATACCCTATTCTATTTGATCTGAAAAGGAAAACGTAAGCATACCTTCACTGTCAATGTGGTCTACTGCCTTGCTCTCAGCGCAGCTTTCTTCCTCAACCTTTTCCATCTCCTCTCTGTGATTGTGGTCAAACTCCAGCAGCATGTTGATCAGTTCATTAGCAGCCTCCTCCACGAGTGAGCTCTTGGTGTGGAGACTCTGGGCCTGTCTTATGCACAAGTCCTATACACATGTGTACAGTGTATGACATTTGCATTAAATACACCATATAAGGACTACAGCAGCAATTCTTTTGCAACCTGTCTGTACTGTGTGTGCTCTGAAAATAATTCTGGTGTTAATACAAAGCCTAGATTCTGTAAAAGGTTATGTTTTTTACATAAAGGGTATACAGTACAAGAGGGGCCCACCGTAGCTAAAACTATGCTTTCAGTGCACTGTATATTACCACAGCATTTTCCAGCACACACACAGTACGGACAGATAGTGGATTTTGAGACGATATTCACTGATTTTGACAAAGTTATTTTAACAAGAAACGTTCTTAAGAATCGCTGACTCCACCTTAAATGTAATTAATCAAAATGAATGCCTTTTCAGAATAAAACCTATTATTTGGGCTCAGTAAACATATAGCCTACTATACTATGGTATATTTGAAAGTGTATTTATTTACCCTAGTGGTCTGAAAAAACTCCTCACAGGTGACTGGATCATCTTCTGGCAAAACACACAGTGTGGATCCGCTCATCTCCTGCAGCACTGCATCTATCCTAAACTCCACCAAGTCATTCACCCTGTCCATCAACAGCTCCAGTTCAACTGAGAGAGTTCAAGTGAGAGTGGCACACCAGCCGACAGAGGTGGAAGGAGAGAAGATAACATGTATTGGGTAAGGGAGAAAAAAAGGCAGAAGAGGGAGAAAATATAAAATGTAAGAATCAAGGAAAGAGGTTAGTAAAAAAACAGCAAACAGCACACACAAACAGCAAAGTACATGTTGTCAGATGCTGCCAGTGCTGAGTTGCACGATGTCAGAATGTGGGAAATTGATCTTGTTGGATTTTCTGCTTACCCAAAGCCTTGTCAATGCGGATGAGGTACTTGTCTATGTTGAGCGATGTCCAGTTGAGGGAGGTTAAACCCGGCTGTAAAGCCTCATCCACCTGTCAATTCAGTGATGTAAGATTAGGCTCTTTGAACAGTGGCTGCAGTTCTCAGCAAGGCTCATTGTGTCATAGATTCATATGCACATCTTAACACGTTAGTTAAAAAAAGTTATTTGTTTAGCTTACTCTTTCCCCTCTCGTACTCACACTGCCAGTAAATTGTTTTTAATAATATCTCTTCTGTAGGCTTGACCATCCAATATATTTTCCCTGTATCCAAGGAGCAGATCAAGTTTTAGAAAATCATGATTTTGAGCACAACTATTTTCCCTTTCAGTCGATTCACTTGGTACAACACATCAAGCCCTCGCGTGGCTGACTGAAGACACCTCTGTTCACGCCTTACAAGGCAAATGACCTGTGGTGACGAATGTGTGGCCCCGCCCGCACATAAAACACCGGCCACCACAGTCATCATTTCTCAGTTCTTATGCTCTTCACCTCGCTAAGAACACCTCTCTGCTCGGCGGCAGTGGCGAAGTGGGTAGGGTGTTCGCCTCTGTTGTGCAGGGTCGGAGGTTCGATCCCCTGTCTCCCCGCCACATGTCGAAGTGTCCCTGGGCAAGACACTGAACCCCGAATTGCTCCCGATAGTTAGCTTAGTTAGCTTAGCACCCTAGTGCTAAGCCTACCCTGCGTGGTAGCTGCTGCTATCGGTGTATGAATGTGTGTGTGACTGGGTGAATGTGTATAAAAACAATGTAAAGCGCTTTGGGTCTGTGATAAACGGAGGTATAGCGCTATACAAGTCCATTTACCATTTACCATACCGAGTCAGGCTGGTGTGAGACCTCCTGATTGGCAGGCTGCCAGGAGCTGATTGCTGATCATCAACACCCATGCTGGCTGCTCTCCGGAGCTTTAAAAGCTGCAGGAGTCAGCCACTTGCTCTCCCTCCCTTGACGTATGGTTTGTTTTGGTTGGTTTTGGTTTGTTTTAGTTAGTGCTGCTTTACACACCCCATACACTCTTCACTCACACAGACACCGCACTCACTACTGATTACTGACATTCACGCACTCTTTATTAGTTTACTTTAAACTTGGTTAAATAAATTAAAATTTGGTAAAACTACCTTTCTTGTGTGGTCTCCTCTTTGTCCCTCCCTTGAGCCGGGATGTGACACTGGCTAGCTGACCGCTGCATCCACCAACAAACTTCACTCAAAGGCCGTTCAGATGGCAAAATGAACCAGCAGCATGAGTGGCGTTTTTGGGTCCTGGACCACACCTTCTGTACTCCATCACAGAATATCAGGAGTTGATCCAGCGTAAGGCAAAAGCCCCGTGACACCCTTTGTTTTTAACCGGGTATTCCCAGGGTGACACTACCAGCGGTGCGGGCCGCTATCTGTACACCATCAACCCCCAGTCCGACAGACATTACTCGTTTTTGTCCACACAAGATTATCCAGACTCTAGTAGTCTACCACACCAATGTCAACCACATTTATGCAAATAACATGCAGGTAATGAGGTATGGTTTAGATGTAACACGCCTTACCTTTGCCACATGTGGCATGGCCAGCTGTTCAAATGCACTCTGAATCTTAGACCGCACTCTGGTGTTCTCACTCAGCATTAACTGGAAGGGGAATGACAATCACAGTTTGTGTAACTATTTACTCATGACAGTGTTGAACTGATTAACTCATTGGAGAATACTGTTCAATTAAAATGACCATAGTATGACAATCCTTTCTACAATAGGTCTGCCCTTTTTACTGCTCCCTGCAATGTTTCTCAATCTCAACCAAACTTTTTGTATACAGACACAGTGCTGCTTGAAAGTTTGTGAACCCCTTGAGCCTTTTGGAATTTTATTAAGTTTAACCATTATTAATTAATTTTTATCAATACCAGCATTTTTATATGAATTAACAGATGTTTGTTTATCAATTCCACATTTTTATTATTCAGAAATGTTGTTAAATTGTTAAAACAAATAAAACATCTTATTTGCCAACTAGCAGCACTGTATATTGGGTTTTCTAATCCACATAAAACACAAGTGCAAAATCAGCAACGTGATTCCCTTATATTCCTTCTTTAGGTTGTAGGTGATGTCTATGAGCAGCTATGCAGAATATCTACCAGTAATTTGTTGTAGTTCTTTTTGAGGGTGGCCTGTCTCTGCTGTAGCAGTGCAGCAAACGGTGGGATCTCCAAATTCATTCTTGTCATGCAGTTTGCCTCCCTGATCTGGGTCAGAATCTCAGGGTCAAAGTTCACAAACAGTTCCCCTGTCTCTGGAGACCTGACCAGCAGAGAGGCCTGCAGGCCCACCCGGGCAACCTCCATCTGGGCAGGAGGTATCAGGGTAGTTAAGAAAGGGTTGTTAGGACAGGTGAATGGAAGAGGGCAAAATAAGCAGGGACAATTAGGAAGAAAACAAACAGTGGAAACAAAACCCACACATGTTGTGTATGATGAGAGCATAGTTATATAAAATGTCCATATCAAGTTTCTCCCTTTACCTTATTCATCCAACTGTGATGGTAGAGCATCTCAAACTCCAACAGGACCCTTGCTACCCTATTGTAGTTCCTGATAATCCTCTTGGCCTCTGGTGTGGAAAGAACTCCTGTTTGCTACACAGGGACAACATGTTACGGTATAACTTAATTAGGAACAATGTTGATATTTATACTGTAAATCAACAAGAAAAACACTTGGCCCCAGCAAAACTAAATTGTAGGCAGACAATTAAATCGTACCTGTTGAAAGAGATCCATTGGACCCTGGATCCTGCTGGACAGCTGCCGAGCCCACATAATACAGCCCGCCACTGGGGGCATGTCCCGGCCAATGGGTGGCTCAAGTTTCTGCTTCATGTAGATACGGGATACCATTTCAATGTCCCGGCCATAGTTCTGCAGAATGCGCTGATACTTCTCATCAATGCCCAGGTCTGGGATGCCAAGTCTGTTTTTGAGTGAGTCCAAAAACAAAAGTAGTTGCATTTAATAAGAATTCAGAGATAAGACAGCCAATATTAGAAGCGTGAAACTGTAGTAGGGTATTCCAGTGAATTCAGCCATTAGATTAGGGTTTTAACAGGAGATTTTAAATACTGTAATTTAGATGAATATGTTCTGGCGTCCTTAAGAATGGGTTACCTTTCAAATTTCTTCAGCACATTCAAGGCTCTCTCTGTGTTTTGAATTTTTTCAAAGGTGCTGTCCATGAAACTCTTCAGCTGGTTCTGGAAGCACGAGGGGGCAATAACAGAAAATACTTACAATGGAAGCAGTGGATTGGAACCGTTATAAATGATCCCCCTCCAGTATAGCAGGATAACACACAGATGCTAGATTGATTAAACCTTCTTTCCGTATTTGTGTCGTTAATATTTCACTTACATGAAGCTCAGAGGTGCTTTTGCAGAAGTCCTCGTAGTCAACATCAAAGTCAGTTCTTCTCTGATCTAGAAAACTGTAATGTTTGTTCTTCATGGTCAGCACAATCGCCTTCCACAAACAAACAAGAATGAATACAAATACGCCTGTACATGCATGTATATACGTTTTTTTTTTATCAGTCAGGAATCAATCGTTTTTTGAAACCCCTTATTGTTCTGCTGCAGGGAAATACTGTGGTTCTTAGACGAATTAATCTTTAATGTTAGGAACATATTATTTTAGTCTGTGAATTAATCTTGGCTTTAAAATAGCAAAAGTGCATAATAATAGTGGACATGTAATACCAAAAGAGCTTACCATTTATAATGTAGATAAATACTGTAGAGTTAACTGTCAACTTATACAAAAGTAGAGGCCTGCAATATGTTACAATCCAGCTCTGTCTGGTTACTTGGGCCATAATAGGACTTATGGAATTACAGCAGGTAAACTCAACAGCATGCAGAAACATTGCTTGTAAATAGCTGGAGAAGCAAAAACTGAGCAAAACACATAAACGGAGCTTATTTGAACAACATGTGTTGGAGCTGGTTTTCTGTCCATGTTGCATGCAGTTAGTGTTCTTGTGGTGTTGTTAAGTGATGTGTGCAGTGTTAAAATTGCATGTCTATGAATTTAACCACTGCATGCCGTCAACTATGGAAATGGGCCATGCATTACTGGAAGATGAAAACTGCAGAAAGACATTACCTCCCATTTCCCCTGCATTTCTGCAGTCTGTACATCCAAAGAAGCAGAAACAAACATATAGCTCATATCAATATAGCCTCAAGGGAAAACATTCAAAGGCCAATTACAAAACATTGTGCAGTTAAAGAAATACATTTTATTTCTATGACCTAAAGCGGTACAATCTTTTTGTTCAATTATTTGAAAACTATCTCCTACAACAAGAAAAATAGGAAAATAGTAATCGAGAACAGTCACACTTATGTATGTGTGTGTGTGTGTGTGTGTGTGTGTGTGTGTGTGTGTGTGTGTGTGTGTGTGTGTGTGTGTGTGTGTGTGTGTGTGTGTGTGTGTGTGTGCGTGCGTGTGTGCGTGTGTGTGTGTGTGTGTGTGTGTGCAGGCATCTCAGTCAATGGAACAACTCTCCATGTTATCAAAAGGTCTTTACAACAACCTACTCTTTAAATGTACCCACTTGTAACCTGGTGGCCATGGTCTCCAGTCCTTCTATCTTTGAATCCTGCAGGGCAGAGTAGGTGGATATTGTGCAGAACATTTCCAGGATCTTGTTAAGTCGTCGCTGGAATGTGTCAAACTTCCCGAAAATGTACATCTCACTGAAATCAAACTGCCTCTCTGAGGGAGTCTTTTCAAGTCTCTCCTTGGTTTTATGGAAATAACGCTGGTACTCCTGGAGGACGTGAAAAAAACAACAACAAAAAACAGGTCACTAGTATGTGTCATTATCCTCAGGTAGTATTCCAAACAATATGTGTGTCATTTTCAGTAAAACATGTAATGAATACATGTTGTGCGTAGAAGACAAACTTTTTTTTTTCAAACATTACGTACAAATGTTGAAATGGACATAGATTTGTTTTAATACGGCTAGACTATGCTGGGAAGCAACAACATTTGATAAGAACACAAAAACTTAATTAGGAGATAAATCATTGATATAAATTATAGATGACATATTACACCAATAAGAAGTATATAATACCTGGTTTAGGTGGATGGCCGCTTTGATTTTGTCAGCCACAACTTGCTGAGGCTGGTCCCATATTGAATTAGATCCAGTATTAGTGATGTAGGCCTTGCATGCTGTGATCATCTGGTTTGTCACCTGAAGATATTGATGGTTATGGTGAAATGAAGATATGCATCTAAATGATTTGTTGACAATTAATTTCAGATTATAGATTTAGATCAAATGAAAAGCTGTATAGTGCACATCAAGAGCAAGGATGTCAAAAGGTCAAAGGTGCCATTTATGCTGACCTTAATATTCTGTTCACATCAATTCTTTCATAAATCAAGTAAGTAGTGTGTTCACTGGGTAGTAGACATTTTAAAAATCATTGTGCATTAGTATTTATTTATTTATTTTCACGGTAAATTTAAAAATTAGTTGCATTGGTTCAATTATTCATACATAACAACATAAAAATGACAGTTCTCTGGTTAAAATGGAGACCATGTCCAGACTGTAGGCAGAAGCTTTGCTAAATCCTATTGTTGATTACAGTATAATTCTCTTTTTTAATGTTGCATTCTCTGGTAAATCCCCGACACATACCTTAACAAAAAGTGATGTTATCTTTTCTGATGTGTTGTAGTAGCGAGAAATACTGTGAATCATCCTGATGGCATTGATCAGACCTGGGATTGCATCCACCATCGATACCTGGGGGGGAGGCATGCGCACATTTGGTACATTTCACAGTATTTGTGGAACAAATGTGAGTGCCACTTTGACAACTCAAGGACAGTTAGACATGAATAAAGAGCATCAGACCACTCGTTAAAGTGATTAAAGTACATTTCTTACAGGGTCACTGTTGTAGAGTGGGTCACAAAACTTCTCCAGGCTGTACAGGTACTTGACATTGTCTTTGGCCTCGTTGGCTGCGTCAGTAATCCTAGTGTCCAGTTCCCGCCATGACTAGACAGAACAAAACCTTATTGCATACAATGTAAGACTGCGTCACAATGAACACTACAGTATCTTTGACTATAAATTAAAGACTTTTCATTATCTTGAGGTAAGACAAGAATAAAACACTGAAATGATGGACAAAGGAGATTGGCAGAATCAAGATAGCTTCATATGAAGCAACAAAGAAAAAAGAAAAAGAACTGTGTACATGTAAGTGACTAGAAGTATTGTCTGACCTTTATGACTTTTGATTTGGCCAACATGAGCACACCCTGTACAGCCTTGACATCAGAGCTCTTCAGCTGGTCCAGAAGGTAGTTGAAGCGGGACATTCGTTTCTTCCAGTGGTCCAGCTCAGCCCGAGGGCCAAGGTCATCAGCCTCCTTTCTCAGCTGGTCACTCTCAGCTAAAACCTGGGGAACAGAGCTACTTTATCGACTCGCTGTTTGAGCACATTTCTACAGTTCAACCGGTGCTTACCCTGAACATCCCCACCCACTAACACATTTTTAATTAATTTTGATCATTAAAAATGTGAAAGATAAGAAAGATCTCATTCAAAACATGACATTTTTCAATATCGTGTGCTGATAAAGAAAAAACTCATACAGCCATGTCTAAATAAAGTAACAGTAACTGAAGCTTTAGTATTTCTTTCATTGCAGATTTAAAGACATTTCAATCACACTTATAATTAAAAAAATATAATAAATACTTATTTAAAATCTGGTAACAAAGTAATCTTTACAGCATATATAGGTAGACTTTTACAGCAAGTTTGTGGTTAAATAATGGTTATAAATAGTGGATGGATAATATCCAACACATCTTACCTGTTCTATCTGTTTGATCCAGACTTTCATGCAGGCCTCTATCTTTTCTGTGGCCTCTGTGCTGTTGGCTGTTGCCATGTAGTCAGACGGGCCTTTCAGCACCCGCAGATCAAATGTGTCACATTCTTTCAAGGTAACCTGGAGACAAGCCATGACATGGATTATTTTTGCTGCAGTGATTACAACTTATTTGTTTGTGGATGTGCCGTGTGTTCTCACACAGGTTTCTGCTGGATTTATTTAAAGGAAAATGCTGTGTTCAAAACAGCCCTCGTTCGTATTATTATTACAAACCCAAACAGTAGACAAAAGTAAACATCAGCAAAGGGCTCTGAAAATGATTATTGATATCTGTAACCGAATTCTGATTTTGATGAGGAGCCAGTGTAAAGTCTTCAGTATCAGTGCAAGATGGGAGCTTTCTGGGGAATTTGCAGCAGCATTTTTCGCCATCTATATGCGGTTTAGGACTATTTTGCTGAGGCAGGTTAGCAGGGATTTACAATAGTCAAGTTGGGATGTATAATCATCTCCAACTTGGTTGTGGACACACAACAGGACTGAGTTTTGTGATGTTTCGCAACTGATGGAAACAGTAGTGAATCAATCCATTAACATGCAAGTCCAGACTCAGAGCCTGGCCCATTGAGACTCCAAGATTAAGGAGAATAGGTTTGACAGGTGATAATAAGGGGCAGAGGCTAGCCATCACCGTTGGAATAACGTCATCTGGGGTATTAATTATCTGTAAACAGTTATTTGCCATCCAGTGTTACTGTTATAATAAATTAATGTCATATGCATAACAATGGAAATAAGTATATTTGAAATTGCCTATTATCCGCCTGAGTGGAAGCAAGTACAATGCCAATAGCATCGGGGTCAGGACAGACGGTTGTGGAGCACCACAAAAAGCAGATGTTCAGATGAAGAGACATATTGCATTTCTGAAAACAAATACTTGATATGCCACAGTGTCTGTGTCTCACCTTTTCTTGCAGGCTCTCCTGTGCTCCAGACAAAACAGACACAAAGCTTTCCAATGATGATATGAAGTCCTGTTTGACAGCCTGTGCCTGGGGACTGGCCATTTCCCCCCAGCCGTGGTTCATCTTCCTCAGTGTTGGAATGAAGATCTCAGAGAGCAGCTGCTCCACACTTTTCAAAAGACCCACCTCTGTTGTGTCCAACATATTGAAATTCACTTCCTAGAAAGTCATGGAAATATACATATGTTCAAACATTATTGGGGGGGAAACATGTATAGAATCTAAACCTCCTCTGTAACACCCCCTCATGTGCTCTATCCATGACAGAGGACAAACACTAAATACTTATTTGACTTAATATTATAAATACCTTTTTTTATTAATGTATGTTATCTTAAGTTATTACTTAAAAATACAGTCCATGTTAACATTACTCTTAGGCACAGCAAGTAAATACACAAAGGTGGCCTCTCCTTTTTGTCTTGCTGCGAGTGTCTGTAGCAAACATGCCCTGTTATCAGTGGTGGTGATTAGCTCTGCTGCTGACAGTAGGTGATCAGCAGAAATCAATAGCTACAACTGCCCAATGTATCAGAGTGCATTTCCCAAACGGCCTATTCTAGTCTCTCTGTACAAAGTAACTCACTCTGTGTATGTTCTCAGAGGTGATTGTCCTAGAAGTGTTGGCTCTGGTGAAGAAGACACACACTCCGGTCAGGGCCACATCCCTCCCGTCTGTCACAAACACTTTAGACTTCTTGCTGTGACCTGGCTGCGGAGCAACAAGCTGGGAGGGTGCAGAGGATGAGGCTGAGTAGGAAATAGAAATGAAACATGGAAGTGAATTATTATTGATTTTGGGAACCTCATCTAATATTGCTGCGATTGCTGTCAGCGACAAAAGGTTAATTCATACATGGACAGAAATTAAACTTGATGTGCTGTCAAGAGTTTAACTTAATCTACAAATTTCATTCATTTTTGTCATGGTGACTACAAGGTACCTGCTTCCATGGGCTCAGTGTCCTGAGAGTAGAACATGAGGTGTGGAAGACCCTCAGCCACAAAGAATTGCTCCATGCGGTCGATCTAAGAAAGATGGGGGGACAAAAACTTCAGCACATTCAGACACAACAGTCTCCGAACCCGAGAGACATTGTTTATACATTTCAGCACTTGAGATGCACAGACATGGACAGTGCAACCATGACCAAATTGTGAACTATTATAATGACCATAACCTTAACCCATATACATTACTACCATCATCACATTTCATCAAAAAGAGTAGAACTACCTGATTCCCCTCCAGTATGGCATCTTCCACATCAGCTTTCTCCAGTCCCAGGCATGAAGCCACAATGCTGAGTATGTAGTCATGTCTTCCATCCAGCTGGGCCCGCTTTGCTTCACGTTCCTCTTTCAGCTTTTGCTATATAGACAATTTAATTGAATGCATGGGGTTAAGACTTACTTTTAAATGGAATACAAATATAATTTCAATTTGCTATTGATTGAATGCAGAATTATTATATATTTTAAAACAGAAAATTGACATTCTGAATTGCCAAGAGTAAAGCTGAATTCAGCTCAGGACTGGTTCACTGAAGTGCAATACAGTCAACAGTGTTCAATTATAGAAATACTTTTAGAAAGGAACTTGGAGTTAATTCATCACGTGACCTGAAGGAGCACACAGCCATTAAACCATATTTCACATACTTGGGATGCATTGATGTTGGTAATGACGGATGATTGAAGATCCCCTGTGGTCCGACACTTTTTCTCAGACATAATTCAAATAAGTCCACTCAATGAACCGTTGTAATGTGCAGTTCAAAGGAATCAGCAGTAGAATATGTCAAAGAGAAGTAAATTAACAATCCTGACCATACTGTGAATGCAGACTTTCCTTCCCCGCACAATTGTTGAAAATTTCCATATTCCATCAAGATTTGCAAATGTACATCTGCATTGTTATCCTTCTACCTTTGAGCGGTGCTTCCATTGCTCTCCTATGACTGTCTTAGTAACCATCCAAAGTCTGCAAAATTCAGGTTTCTTAGAACGGATTAAACAACAACACGGACAGTTTTGCAAAAGGCCATGGCTTGCAATTAGGATGGTTGGACAGTAACAACAACCACAGTGGGTTGCCAGGTTACACTGCTCAGTAACACATGAACAGGGTTAGCTAATAAATTACATGGAACCCGGTGTTGCATGGTGTGCTAGCGGCAGGGTGCCTTTAAATTCTCTCATTAAGCCTTCCTTTTGTCTGTGTAGCATTTAAACAGGTGGTGACAGGAATAGATTTTCCTAGCTTAAAATACTTTTTTGCATTGATCTCACAGAGGTAAGAGCGTCTTTTGTAAGCCCCTCTTTGACAACAAAGCAGGAAACATCCTACTGTGACTGGCCCATGCCAAAAATAGAACACTAATACCGATAAGTTTAGACAATTGTTAACAACTGGATTAAACTTTAACGTTGAGAATGATATTTTAAGTGATCAAGTTTCTCTCTCGTCATGTCCCTTCCTCTCCTCAGTCGTCCTGTTTTTTAATCAATGTAGTCATATGTACATCATAAAACATAGATTTCACTGTTGTGTAGCCTTACCCATAAACATCTATTTGTTTCTTGTGTACACAAAATGAATTGTTAAAGCCCCTGTTAACCCAACTTTTAACAATGTAATTTGGGGAGTCAGATGCATCTGAAAAGAGTTAGGCATATGTATCCATCCAAATTAAAGATATTGTCATTTAAGGTTTAGTGACTGAGTGTGCAGTGGAGTTATGATAGGCAGACAGACTTGTCCAAATGATTGACTTTTGTTAAATGTCATTCCCAGTGTTTTTTCGCTAGTGCCTCCAATGTCCTGCTGGGTGAAAAGAGTAGCCAGCAGAGATCCTGACCCTCCTTTTTACCTTTTTAAAGTGAAATGCATGAATCTGGTAGCCTGGCATTCCCAGACCTGCCACTAGGCGCTGGCAAATTCAATTTGCTGCGCGTGTTGGTCTGGACACGCTCCGTTGAAGCTTTATCAAGAAAGCCAGAAATCTGGCTATGGTTTCAATTGGTTCTATCTCATATGGGCATGCCAGAGCCCCTTATATGGTACTCTGGGGAGGACGTAACCGGATGACGACAGTGACGTGCATGCTACGTCGAAGCCGTGATAGTAAACATCAAAGATGGCTGCGGATATGTTGTGTGAGTTTGAGACTTCTTTGGCCTTGACCCTTAACGATTTGGAAGACGGCACTCAAATCTTTCATTAGCAAGTAAGTGGAATGTTCTATTTTGCCGACCGACAACGGCAAACATTTAATTTAACAGTTTAACAGCTGTTCGCTAAACGAAAGGGGCTTACGTCGCCTTGTGCATCACTCTGATTGGTTGTAGTGCTATCCAACTGCGTGCAGTGGCATTTGAAATGCACGAGTAGGAGACGCCCCTTGAGTTGGAAATTACTATTGATCGTGGCCAGACCCTCTATCTTTCAAGATATCAGGGTCTGAATTTCCAGGCTATGAATCTGGTGCACTTTGAGAGGAAAATTAGGAGGCTAACTATGAGAAATTTTGTGTGAACAAATAATTTGGAGACACTGGGTCGGATGAATTAGAAGCTATTGAAGAAAGACACATGCATTTTCCATAAAAATATTAATTTAAAATAGAATATGCAGGGTCCTCTGGGTTGGGCTTGGAGCTCTTTTTCTTAACGAGACATATTTCTCTGTTATATAGTGAATGCATTTAAATGCAGTGAGAGGAACGAAGCAGAAGAACTCTTGTCCAGCTATCTTTATTTCCGCAGACGAGGCTGAAAAAGGCGGTAGACTATACACAGTGCATGGGCAACTGAGGGCAGCCCCATTTCCATATTTTTTTAAAAATAAACTCAATACACACTGTGCATGGACGTGATCGTGACGTGATCAGTTAACCTCGGATTACTTCCCAGATGATTAACTATCTAGACCAAAACATTTTATTCCTTTTTTGTATGATAACTTACATTTGCGTAATATGTGCGCCCCACAGTTTGAAAACCACTGCTCTAGATCTTATGACACAGTAAGTAGGAACCAATCATGTATATATATAATAATGGCAGTTTTCTGCCCAACTGTTTAATAAAAACATTGACTGTTGCCATGGACACCGTTTGATATGGCCACAGACACTTAGTCCTGTGAAATGGTGTATAGACAGTTAAAAAAAGTTGTTTTTTAACCTAGGTTTTATAATATTTATGAACATTTGTTTTCAATCGGATTTTGTAAAAGCCAAATTTTGATATCATTTATTGACTTCGACTATTTTAGACCATGTTTCCAGAGGCTTTAAAGTATGTTGTTTACATTGGAGCACAGGACATTCTGTACACACCCGTGGATTGTATCAAAAATCTGATCGAAGGGAATACATGTGACAAGTTTTTTGGATGAAGATCAGATAGAACCCTGAATAAAGGAACATAAAGAAGAGATATGTCAAATCCAGAAGATGGTAAGGATGATTAGACAGACATGACACACTGGAGGAAGACAGAGCTGAAATGATGGACAAAAGCAAAAGCAAACAGACAGCTGAGGAACAAGATGAAACTGATTGAATCCATAAGGGAGACAGATTGAAGGATATGATCAGTGGTCTTGCACAGTGAGGAAACAATTGTAAAAAGGAGGGGGAAAGGAGTGGGAAAATGGGAAGTGGAGAGAAATGGAAGGAAGGAGAAATAGAGGGTCAACTATAAGGAATGATTTTAACAGGACATTTTACATGAGGTAAAGGACAGAGAGCAAGAGGATGGATGAATGGACTTTGATATAAAGAGATGGAGGACAATTCTATTACACATCTTGGGTGGTAAGAGTTACAGTATTGATTCTCGTCAGTTAAGGCCTGGGGAGGGATTTTGGTCGGTCATGTGAAGCCAGAGTGAGGGGGAGCATGTCAAAATCATCAAAAGCTGTATGTCAATAGGGTCATATAAAGCAGCAAAACATTTGCCTGTTCACTGCGTTAAGAATGATCAAAACAGGGGGCGCTCGTGGTGTAGTGGTTAGAAAAACTAAATTTTGAGGAGCACAAATAGTGTCCACCTGGATGGTACCTGCTGATGATGGGTTCAAACTAACATAAGTTTGAATGAGCCACACCATAACTGACAATGCATCACATCAACTTGTTAAAGTCTCTAGCGCGCACACACACACACACACACACACACACACACACACACACACACACACACACACACACACACACACACACACACACACACACACACACACACACACACCCGTGAAAGAAAAATAAGCATGCCAAGCTATCAGTTGCTGGGCAACCAGGCGTTTCACACATTCTCTGTGCCTTTATTCCAAACTGTGTAAACAACCAGCTCTGCCCTCAGCCTGGACACAAACAATTCAGACACAATGAAGTGATGAAAATTAATCAAACAAGCAAGCTAAATCAGCACTGAATGCGACACAAATACACACAAAATACACTTGCCAATGATAACAGGCTCCAAAAATGACAGACAGGCACACACACGACCATGTTTAGTTATGCCCATAACACAGACACAGAAGCCAACATTGGCAGACCCATGAGATAAACAGCTACAACATTAATAGCTTTTAGAAGCAAACAAAGCCCTAGCCTGAGATAAGCTACGGCGAGACTGACAATCCCTATAATAAACATATTTTGGCTCATGGAATTAAAAAGAAAACAGCTCCGACCAAAAAAATGTTAAGTACAGTGCAGGACAATTAGGCAGGAATATGGTTTGTCTGATAATATAAAAAAACAGGCAAAGAAAACCATATTCAAATTGTTTCCAGTCCACTGCAAAGCTTAGGAAAAGATTAAGTCAATTTTAATCCAAATCTTCTGGGGAATTGAACTAAAACACACTGTCAACGTCAAAACAGTATTAGTGGATACAGTTGTGCAGCTCGTTTTGTCTATTTGATGTCACATTGTTGTGAAAGAAATGGGGAGAAAACCCTCAAATGACACCACAACAAAAACAACAGCAGTGCAACGTGATTGCGTCTTACCTGAAGGACCCTGGAGACTGTTTGTTTCCAGAGCTGCTTGCTGAACACCTGCGACATGACAGCTCCTCAGCAGACCCAAACTCTTCTACATCTTCTCTATAACCTGCTTATCACTTTCTCATCTTCATGGGGAGCAGTGTATCTCAACCTTGCAGATACTAGCCCTATCAAGCAGTCAGTGGTGACCGCTCAGACAGGTGAGCTGAAGCTAGGCCTGCTCATTGCTATTGCTTGTCAATAGTGCATGACTTTTCACAGGCTGCTATATAAACTGTTCAAACAAACTCAAAGAGGTGTGCAGTTTCAATTTGTGAGCTAAATACACGTATGCAATAGCCAACTCGCTTTTGAATTTTCTCCCGTTCACATGCAGGTGAATACACACAGGAAGACCGGGGGGAAAGCACACAGAAATCAACATTTGCTGTATCCACAAACTAAAATGCAGGAATGTGCAGACATGAACACACACAGACACACAATGCGTACACAACTCAGTATCACTGCTCTAACAGGTGAGGTATAACAAGCTGGAACATAGCTGTACATTTTCACTATAACACTCTGCATTGTGGAACAACTAGTGAACATAAGTGCTTAAAAAGGTGGGTTATGTGTTGAGCTTACGGACATTTACAATATCACGTCTTCACACACAGACCATATGGATGTTCATTAAATATCAAAAGGTATGGACTCAACTACTCGCAAATACTGTAATAGTCGCAATGCAGGGATTCATTTACCTCACCTACAAAAATAAAGTGAAGAAAAGAAATGTCTAACCTAATGGCAACAAGACAACAAATTGTATATCTGTTTGGAATGTACAATGTCCTTGAGAGCCATGAAAGGCGCCTTTAAATCAAATGTATTATTATTATTATTATTATTATTATTATTATTATTATTATTATTATTATGATAACAGGCCAACAACAGTCTGTTTACTCGGTTATACTGAAAATATTTAAAAGAATAGAGCTACTAGAATAATA
Source organism: Hyperoplus lanceolatus (assembly GCA_026929865.2). Lineage (NCBI taxonomy): Eukaryota > Metazoa > Chordata > Actinopteri > Uranoscopiformes > Ammodytidae > Hyperoplus > Hyperoplus lanceolatus. The sequence continues at coordinate 12,999,054 of CM049401.1, read as the reverse complement.
TTAAGAAAAAAAACATGGATTTGCATTCGCAGCCATCACACACATCCGTCTATATTCTCCTATTTTGTATTTTCGGACATTTGATAATACAGTAGTAGGCTATGACAAAAGGAGAAAAGAGCTCTACTGTTATTTTTTTTTTATCTAAGACATTTCTCTTGGGTAGAACATTCAAGAAAACGTAGAACTTCACTTCACTGGTTGCTGTATCTTTCTTTACATTTTCTTTACATTGGACTGTTGTCAGTCAAAATCTGTTCTTATCGCCTTTTGCCAGAAGTCTGCTTGCAACACACCAATATATTTCCCATCGCCGAGTTTCCGTTGCTGTAGACCTTCTTGAACTTTCCACATTTTGGTACAACAACAAAAAAAAATAGTCGGTACGCTGAATCCTAACACATTAATGATGAATTACATTTGGCCAAAGTAGATAGTCATGAAGCCAAGTTGTCTGTAATTTCAGAAGTCTTGGGTCACCTTACCTTGTTTTGATAGTCTGGTTTAAAATGCAGCATTGTCATCTGCCTTTCAGTCTGACACTTCTTTTCAGGTCATTCCAACCACCTAATTGCCCTTGCTTTTCGTGACATTAGAGAATTACAGCTTGCAACAAAGAAGACAGGAGAACAAGCGGCTTTGCTACACTATGTGAGCAATCAGCCTTCTTATTTGCCATGCGAGAGAGGTTACTGCCCTGAAATGATCAGTGGTGCTGCTAAAAGGGGGACCGCTAACTAGATAATGTGGTGTTGGATGACCATCTCTCTGCATGGTAATTATCAAGGCTCTGCTCTCACCTTACAATTCAATTGCAACAATGGGATGGAGATCCATGGGTGGGGGTGGAAAGGTTGTTGATAAATTGTGTCGCTGGGTAACATTATCAGACTTAACCATAGGGCGGGCGGACGGACGGACGGACGGACGACACACACACACACACACACACACACACACACACACACACACACAGTGTCTTAGTATGCATTTAGAAAATTACCATATAAAACAACAAGCCAATTTCCCAACTCTTAAGTCACTTCTTTTGATATTGTATGCATTACCAATGTATGCTAAGTGACTGATAGTCGTCGTGACTGCAGCAGCTTCACAGACCAAGAATATAAGTGTAACATACCCTCAGGGATGTAATTGTAAAAAGACGCACGTAGTCCGGGCATTTTGGCTGAATAGCCTGGGCGCGGTTACTCCCTGTATAACGGGAGCCAGTACGTTCATGACGCTAATAAAGGGGGAGCGTCATGTCAATATGGCAGCTTCCTGGGTTTGTAAACAGAGCCGGGACTCGGCAGCGTGCGGGGAAGCCGATCCGTTTCACACAGAACTCGGGCTGGGCCGGTGGGTTCGGGCTCGGGAGGCGCTTGTTGACGCCAGTTCCCTACAAACTTACTGCAAGGAAGAGATGCTATGTCACTGTTTTCCCTGTCCATATGATACGAATTAAAGGAGTATATGATATACACTTGACTTGCCTTTATTACTACAATAGATCTTAAAGTCCCGGGTGTTACATAATGGTGACATTTTACTTATTTAGCATTGTGTTTTTCTTTTCATTCAAGGAGCTTTTTTAAATGTTATAATATAAATGAATGATCAGAGAAAATAAATTATACTTCAATGAAAATAATCATTGCAACTGTGGAGAAACTGCGCCCACACACACACACACACACACACACACACACACACACACACACACACACACACACACACACACACACACACACACACACACACACACACACACACACACACACACACACACACACACACACACACACACACACACGTTGTGCCTACAGCAGTGCTAAAAAGTACAATAGAAACCTATGAGGAAAAGGGAGGCCTAGACCCCCTTTTCAAAGCCTGATAAGGAACTCTTGGGGCCTACATGGGTAAAATAAAGCTTGGATTTGAGTTTTTGGGAGGCAAAACCTCCTGATAAGGTTTTGTACCCCCATTGGCTGAAATCTTCCAGTCAACCATGTGACCCTGCAATGATAAAACCAGCAAGCACCCCAAAATCAGAGCCTTTCGCAGTGGATCCATCCACAAAGCGGGTGTTTGCAACTTAAACTGAGCTCACACACTGCTTGCCTGCAGTCTTTACCCTCCCGGATCCGAAGGAAGTTTCACCAAGGAAACTTCATCCTACCGCGGCTGCTGAAATTCAGCCGTGGCTTCCTCCCTAGTCTGGCTTGACCACTCCCGCCAGCGTCTATTAAGCGCTGGCGTCGGCAAACAACGCTACGCCTCCATTGGCTGCTTCCCGGGGTTAGCCCCGCCGTAGATGATTGCGATTGGTTTAAATAAATAAAAACAGGCCAGCCCAGTTTCCCCCCGAATAGACGGCTCTAAACGGAGTGCTTCCAGACCATACTACTTGCTGTAGTTTGGTCTGGCTTTGCGAGACTACTTCCTCCCTAACAGCCGGAGAAGAAGCCCAGCGTCCCTGAACGCAACAGACAGTAAACTGCCTCGCCGCCTCCGCAAAAGACGCACGCCACTACCGGAGCAAGCCAGCTGACCGCAACAGGCCCCGTCTTTCCCCCCCAAGAAGCATGATCGCTCCTCCACCGGCATAAAAAGCAGGACCCTCCTCTAACCTGCCGTGTGGACCACAGGATCCTATCCTACCCATCGCTTCTCATCACCGTCGGAGATGGTTCACAGCATTTGTCTGGGCTATAAAGTAGGCTATAGATATCTATTTAGGTATACATTAACTTAAGGTTAAGGTACCGACTGACGAGTCGTTTTTCCCTTGTTAAATGTGATTCTGACAGCATTATTTTCATAATAATTGCCTAACTGCTCACTGTGTTTTTTCCTCCCGCTTTCCGGGAGATATTTGATTGTTGTGATTGTCGCTACGTGCCAGAACAGCTGTTCCCCTCTGATATCTCCGATGCAGCATCAGTCTTGTGAGACCACTCACAGATTGAATGACTGTAGGCTATAAATCAAGGTGAACAACTAACTGTGCACTTTCTGTGGCGAGCTTTTACTTGATCTCCTCTTTCTTTCTCTCTCTTTATTCAAACTCTGTACATTCGCACACCAACACATATTCTTACATTTGCATCGCGATTGTTAAGCATATGGGTTGACTTCTGTGGTTTCAAAGTTAAATGCGTGGGTCGCGCGTGACCCCCTTCACGTGACTAACGTACACATCACAGTTAGGCGTCTCCGACGTGATTCGTCGCCATCGGTGACCCCTTCACGTGAACTCACAAGCTGTCCGCCATTTTGGCTTTGGGCGGTGTGTCCACCATAGACATTATATATCCTTTATAATGTCTATGGTGTCCACCCCCCCTTTCTTTTTGACACCCACACACACACACACAGTGGTACATACACATGTACTATAGCCTGTGGGTTTGATTCTAAACTGTTCTTATTATTGCTTGTGCTATGTCTGCTTTCTTAAATTAGATTAGTTAATGGTTATTGACTTATTTCCATGTTCATTTAATTTAACTTTTATTTATCCTCGAGAGACCAATTGAGGGGTGACCCTCATTTTCAATGATGTCGAGTCAAACCAAATTCAAAACAACAATACATACAAAATATTCAATGCAAATACATCAAATACATAACAAGTGAAGAGAAGAGAAAAAAACAAAAAAACAATTGAAACATTTACAAAGTGGTGAAGAGTGGCAGCAATTCAAAGGAATAAAGTACAATATAGCCTAATCAAAACAGTTACAAGTAGAGTTTGGCAGATCCAAGATAATCTGTTTAAATTGGCCAAAGGATATGAATGTATTTAGTTTAATTTGTTGCTGTAAGTTGTTCCAGGAGTCGGGGGCACTGAAGCTAAAAGCTGTCTTTCCCAGCTCAGACCGGGCTTGTGGGACATAAAGCATAAGCATGTTAGTGGAGCGGGTTTGATAAAGCCCATCTGAAATGTGCAGCATTTCAGTTAAATAACGAGGAAGCTTCCCGGTCAAGGCTTTGTAAATAAAAATGTGCCAATGTGCGTCACGTCTCTCTTTAAGCGAGGACCACCCAACCTTTTCATATAAGAGACAATGGTGTGTATCATAAGCATCTCCTGTGATGAATCTTAAAGCAGAGTGAAAAACAGAGTCTAGGAGTTTAAGACATGAATGAGATGCATGCCGGTAGACCACATCACCGTAATCAAGGACAGACATGAAAACTGCCTCAATAATCCTTTTCCTACTAAATAAAGGGAAGGTGGTTTTATTCCTATAAAAATAGCCAATTTTTTGTCGTAGTTGACAAACAAGATTATTTATATGAAAATGAAAAGTGAGTTTATCATCTAACCAGATGCCGAGATATTTATACTCTGTGACTCTTTCAATTAAAAATCCATTCTCTGTAAACATATTAAAATCATTAAAATGTGTAGTTTTTCGGAAATGCAATACAGTACTGTGTTGTCAGCGTATAGATGGGCGTGACAGTTTTTTAGCGATGAAACAATGTTATTTATATAAATTGTGAAAAGAACTGGACCTAAAATTGAGCCCTGTCGGACACCATTTGTAACAGTTAAAAACTCAGACTGGTATCTTCCCAGTTTAACTGACTGCTGTCTATCAGAGAGATAGTCCCTAAACCAGCTACATGCAGACTGATCAAAGCCAATGTCATGCAGCCTCTGTAAAAGCAAATGGTGGTCAACAGTATCAAAGGCCTTTGAAAGATCAATAAAAAGTGCTGCACAGTGCTTTTTCTTGTCTAATGCTGTAACAATGTTGTCTACAACCAAAGTCACAGCAGAGACAGTACTGTGGCCTGCCCTAAAACCAGATTGGAATGGGCTCAAAATGGAAGCACTAGTTAGAAATGTTTTTAACTGATTATTAATAAGTGATTCTAGAATTTTTGCGAGGCATGGGAGTTTGGAAATTGGCCTGTAGTTATTAAGCTTATTCTTGTCACCACCTTCATGTAAAGGAATTACATGAGCTTTTTTCCAAATTTTAGGAACTATTCCAGGGGAGATGGAAAGATTAAAAATATGGGTAATTTGTTTTGATATTATATGTGTAGAGAGCTTGATTGAAAAGGGGTCCAAATTGTCCTCTCCCATGTACTTCTTGGGGTTGATGGCGAGGAGTGCATCTACAACAACACTTGTGGGAAGAAGATCAAGGCTGAAAAGAGGAGTTTGAGAGACAGGCGGTACGTTACTACTGGTGGTAGAAAGCCTATAACCTCCATTCTGAAAGAGTTGACCAGCAGCTACAAAATGTTTATTAAAAGCTAAGCCAATCTCTTTTTGATCATTGAGAGTGTGACCATTTCATTTGATCTGAGTGGGAACTGTGCTAGAATTGTTTTTATTATAGTTCACAGCTTTCCAAAATAGTGCAGGGTTAGAGTAGCAGTTTGAGATTAATTCAAGGTAGTATTCAGATTTGGCTTTCCTGACCATGGCTGTGCATTTATTCCTAAAGTGTCTAAAAATTGTCCAATTGGTATTATCTCCAGAGCGTCTAGCTACAGACCATGCTTTATTTCTCTCGGAAAATACATCAGATAGTTCACTTGTAAACCAGGGGTTTGATCTATTTTTTACTCTATGTTTTTTTAGGGGCGCATGCTTGTTTATAATTGAGGTGAAAGTATTGATGAAATGGTCTAAGGCTAACTCAACATCCGAAATTTGCGTAGTCAGTTGAATGTCACTATGATGGAGATCACTTAAAAAGGCTTGCTCATTAAAACCTTTAAAATTACGCTTAATTATGATTTTAGGTTAAGATCTTTTTAAATGAATACTTCTGATACAGGCCACTGGGCAGTGATCACTAATCCCAAGCTCAAAGACATCAGCTGAGGCTATTTTATTTATTTTATTTGATAAGATTAAATATATTAAAGTTGATTTTGCTGGGTTTTTTAGATTAGGTCTTGTGGGCTCAGTTATTAATTGTGTAAGATTAATGTTGCTATAGATTTCTTTGAAAGATTCAGAGGCACCAGAAAGCCAGTCAACGTTAAAATCACCCATCACAATTACCTCTCTATTTACATAGCTGGAGAGCATATGTGCTAGATCGTTTAAGGAGCTAGTTACAGCTGAAGGGGGCCTATACACACCAATTACAACAAAACAATCATTTGACGATAAAGATAATTCTAGCGCGATAAATTCAAAGCAATTTGGAACAGAGACGGCATGTAAAAGTGTTACAGAATAACAGGATTTAACATATACAGCTACTCCCCCACCCCTAGTGTTTCTGTCTATTCTGTATTCTATGTGTATCGTTTTAATCAACTTGCCTAAGTAAATAAACCCTTACATTTGGATTTTAAGAAGCAGTGTCTGTGATATTTGTGTCTTGTATTTCACTAATTGCTGGTAAATAAGGTCTATGCTCGAATATTCACTCCTTCATTATCTTAAATGTACATTGTAACCAACTTTGACATTCTCAAGATAAATCCCTTTAACATTATGAGACTGTTTTTCTGATTTGATTCAAAGTTCCCTTTTTCAAAGGGTGGTGCTCCGTAGGTATTAATAAGTAATTTGATTAGCTTGACTAATTTAATTGATCATTAATTAACAATTTTTCTTAATATTATAATTTCCTTGAAATTAATAATATTCTTGACTTTGACCAAATCTACCCCTTATGAATTCCCAACACACACACCACACACACACACACACACACACACACACACACACACACACCTCCTTCCAATTAATATTAAATTCCATTAGCTGTTAACTGTGGCATCGAACATATGTGAAGCACAGCTCTCCACAAGGATCTGACTGACAATTTAATATCGACGAAATGATTGCGAAGCCTTGCATTTAAGAGCAGTTGGATCATCAATTTTTCACCATGCCATGACTGATTTTCTAAGCTGAACTGTCTGGTGGTGAGATGCCATGACACAGGAGAGTGACTGTAAATAATAAATAAGGGGGTGGTGAGATCTGGAAGAGAAAGAGAGCAAGACACACAAAGGTCTGCTGTTCTCCCAGAGTACGCTCAAACTGACAGATCTAGACAGCTTTATACAAATCTGTTTAGAAATACACTGGGCACGTATACTGTATATCTCAGTCTCAATAAAAGATCTCAATAAAACCATAAAACCTATTTGCCAATTATATTTTATCCTGATAGTTATGCTGGTGGAATTGTAAATCTGAAGTGATTGTTTGAAGTAATTATTCAAAGATTTGATTTCTATCTTAGTTTCAAATCCACTAAAATAATCCTGCCACAGATGGTAAAAAAATGGTTAATGATAACAATCACATAGTTCTACATGAATTAAGTGCACTACCTATAGAAAATACAAACCTCTGTGGAACATCATCCAGCAATCTGAGGCTCATTTTATATTACAGCAAAAATACACTGCCATCTAGTGGGCTGAGGCTCACAGTACAACTAACACATAGTACGATAGGTTGACTACTGCTAAGAGGCCAGGGGTCTAAAAGTGCAGTGCTTCTCAGAGTAATTAGCCTATCCAAATGGCTTAGGGGGTTCTTAAATTGAAAATGAAGTGCAGATTAATTCCATCTCTCTTTTTTCATATCAGAGTGAAGGGAATTATGATGTAAGGTCCCACTCCTACTCTGAGTAAGCAACAGATTAGGCCTAAATTAGAATAAATTATTATTTATAGCATGCGTTTCAAGGCTTGTTTTTGCGGTGTACAAAGATGAAGTGTAGCCTAAAGTCTGATTGGTAACATAAATGTGTGGCCTTTGACAATACATTACAGAAAGGAAGATATACCCTTCGAAGTTTTCATGTTTAATTACAATGTGCCAATTACGCTTAATTAGAATTAAAGGTTTCAATTATGTTGGACAACTGTTCTAACATGAACACAATAGCCCATTGGTTATGGAGATATTTTACAGGGGAGGCCTATCAGAAAAGTAAAAATAGGCCCAAATACATTTAGAAAAATCCTAATAAACAAATAAACATTAGGCCTGAGGGTAGCTCAATAGACAGTAGCCTCCACAAAAATAGTCCAAAATAATGATTTTTAGGCCTGAAGTTTATTTTCTGTGTAGGCTACCCTCTGGATTGACATTTTCCTCAAAGACCAACATTTAAAAGATATGCAAGTTGTCCTGATTATCTCGATATTTTATAAACATTTGGGATCCAACCTGCATCTCCTTAAGTGACTCCGCTGGGACAGAAGGCTGGGCGGGTCTGTTCCTGTAGCTGACTTTGGTGAGCCGAGAGTTGAAGGACATGGCTCAAACATTCCTTTACAGTAGAGCCTTCCTTCGTAGCCAGTCTGTAAAGTCCAGCTTCAAGTTGTTCTTCGTGTTTAGCGGTAGCCTACACTTTTCTGAGATTTGTTCTCGTGGTTATAGCGCCTAACCCTCTTTCAGAACACGTTTTTGCCAGCGTTGCTCACGCAGCCTATATTGTTTGTAGTTTCCAAGGTAGCAAAGAATTTGTCAAAGGGGTAAGGGGCTGTGGGCTGCTCCCGAAGGAAAAGTAGAATTTTTATTTCAATATATAGCCTAGCTGAAGGCGGGAAAGATACATGGACAGCCAACAAAGGCCATGGAATCAGCTCCAGTTGTAGGCCAATCATTAAACCAAAAACGGACCAAGAAACATGATTTTGGGGCAAGACTAATTTAGGCCTAGGCCTACTTGATTTATAGGACCTCCTAGGGTGGCCATTTTTCAAGTCCATGCCACATTTACAATTTCCATTCGTAAGGGGTTCGAGTTTCTGTTTACTACGGTAGGCATACGCAAAATGCTGATTTTTTTTTGGAGAGAGATGGCAGGTGTGTTGATTGCGCGGCTGCAGCAATCAGGCGCTATGACGTCACTCACGTAAACCGTTCGTAAGGTTGGACGTGTGTGGTGTGTATGGTATTAGGCCAAATTTATGTAATTTTTTTTAATCCAATGTGTCATTTGAGTAAACGAGAAAAACTGAGTTCAATGTTTTACTCTTCAATCGTTTTTTTCTGTTGAATATCACCAGTGTTGTAGGGCGGTGCACAGTTGTTGACGGTTCCAGAGCGATGTGTGAATGTGACCGCTAGATGGCTGCAGTGCACTGTCGCTACAGGGTCTGAGCTGCAGCTGTCAGAGAGAACTGGGTTATATTTGTGGGGCAAATGACCTCATACTCCAGCATCATCTTCATCACTAGGATACGAAGCAAAAAATGAATAATCCCTCGTCCTAATGTTCTCCCTCTTCTGCTAAAATCAGCAGTAGGCCCAGCAGATACAGTCATTAGCCTATGCTTACCCTACTCGGGGGTAAGAGGCTTTGGCCTATATTAGCCTGCCCTTATGCACAACTTTCAATCACACTGTATGTTGTAACTGTTAAGAAACTAAATACTGCAACATCAAAACTTGATACAGTCTTTTGGGGCGGGGAAATAACCACCGTTTTCACAAGCTTTCGGCTAAAGGGCCTGCTAGACAAAAGCAGGGATTTGCGTAGTGTGTGTGTGTGTGTGTGTGTGTGTGTGTGTGTGTGTGTGTGTGTGTGTGTGTGTGTGTGTGTGTGTGTGTGTGTGTGTGTGTGTGTGACTCGTTATGACATATTCTCCCATAACATCTGGGCTTGAGCAGAAATCGCTCAAGGATGACTCCCACCCACGCAGCAGCCCGCATCAGCACCGCAGCGAGGGGCGCCGAGGGGGGCTGCGTGGTGTGCTGTGGTCATAGATAGTAGGCTGTGGCGCACACTAAAATTTGGGTGGCGCACAATGCACCAAACCCCCCCGGAACGGAATCCCAGGATATCCCACCCCCACCCACCACCACTCGAAACGGAATAGCCCTCCTCCTCCCCCTCCTCCTTTACCCCTGCTTTACCCCCGCCTTCTTCCACAATCACCCCTTCCTCGTGCCTCCTCCTCTTCTCCCTCACGTCCCAACTCGGGAGCGCCGCCGATCGGTCGCCAGGATTTTCCCTTCTCGGCCAAAATGGAGGAGGAGGTCTCTCGCTTAATGAAGCGAGCACAGCTTGTATGACCGGATCTGCTTCAATGAAAGGCGTCAGGGTCCGCTTTTGCCGATAAATAATTATCGCAACAATCAAAACCCTTGGAGGATATCTATCGCCATTTCCGCACAAGCGACCCCAAACCATGAGCGCAGGAGAGGGGCTAGATGAGGCTGCGAAGGACGCAGCAGACATAGCGGCGTTTTTCAAATCCGGTAAGTCGGGAAGGGGCGAGTCTGGCTCTGGGCGAGCTACAGTAGAGCTGTCGGGGTGATCACCGATGGTCTGCCACATTGTTGTCAAAATGACAATAACCCTCTGACGGGTTACATGGGCGAGATGCGTAGGCTATAGCTGCGCGTCGGACGTGCTGGAGAGATGCGCACAACTTGTATTTACCACATTTTGGTCCACTGATTTGTCATTCCTCAGCTTTTTGATGACAACAGCTAGAATAACACCTCCTGCAAGATGTGCTTTTGATTATCAGGCAGTGACCCCATTTTGGGTTGGACCAAATAGTCTACAAGGTGTGGATGGTTGTAGGCTTCAGCTCGACCATAGTCTCTTTGAGCAGTAAGTGTATTTCGACGTCAGAGGCTTGAACATTTTAAAATAGAATTTCTGTCTCCAGAGGCGTGCAAATTGAACAATATTGTATGCAAACGTGGATCCATGCATCACCCATGTCTCGGATCTGATGCACGGATTGAGGCTAGGCCATGCACGTATGGGGAATAGGTTGCACTCTACGCACTGGGCCTTTCTGATATGATGGCAATAACCTAACACATATAAGGATTGGCCTGCCTACCTTGTCTGACCGATGGGCTGCACTGGTGCCTAATATCATATCAATATTACGTAGGGGGACTTTTGTTATGCACTTTGTTGTGATGGTGCTTGTAAGAAACATTATTATCTGACGGTGTAATTACAGATGGAGTGTCATTTGCATTGCTTTAGCACTCTTTCTTACACTAATCGTAATGTTTATTTACCATGTACAGTCACATACTGACTTTGACTGCATCCCATTTCTATAGGAAGGTATGTTTTTGCTAGGGTATTGGTATGTCATAAGAGGGTTCCCTGTCAATTTGTAGATTATGTGAACTTGTTTAAACCTCAGACGCGTTTTAGAGCTGAGACTTTTAAAACTGGTTTAGATTAGATATTGCTATTTATTTTGCTAACATCCTCCTATATATGAATCCACAATCTCTATTCTAACGTATAGAAATATAGTTTAGTAAAATACCACTTTAACCTAATCTTATACAGACATTGGAAGTGCACATAGTGTTCGGAATTGTTTGGAAATTGCATTTTAAAGCAATATCCAGTGTTGAGTAAGATGTTACCACCATAAGAGCTGGGCCACCTCAGATACACACCAGAAGAAGCAGCTGTCTCTCTTTCTCTCTCAGCTATTTCTCTCTTTGACACCTGGTGCCGTGGGGTCTGTTGTATGTTCACCATCTTCACAGACTGCACAAATGAAGGAACACACACACACACTCACACACACACACACTGACAGCATTAGCACAAGTCCACCTAAGTGTATACATAAAATAATAAATTCAGGGGCACTTGCATAAACACAACCACACACATACTTCACACTTTTTTTGAAAACAGTCTATAAAGCACATACTTTACCTAATCCTAGAAATTTCCTCTGTCAGTCAGACCGGTTAGGAATGTTGTCAAAATGGATTGTATTCAAATTGTACAGTCTCTTACGGTTGGTTGGATGCATGCCAATGTATTTTCCTATAGCTGTGTTGTATCAGGCTGGAAAGTTGGCTCACAGTGAAGTTGGACTGCTTGGATGTTTATATAGCGGCAAATGCAGTTCATACAGTATTCATGATGGAGACAAAAATAGGTTATGGCCTCCGGAAACTTTAGTAAGAGACTATTATGAAGTGAAAGTGTGGGGGGAAAAAAGTATGTGTTGTTCAAATGGAGAGTAGCACTAAATGCTGCATGAATTATGTGAAATAGCGGTGTGCCTCCTGCATTTACCACACCTCATGTACTTTTATTTTGACTATACCCTTTCTCCTTTTGTTAATTAAAGGTGAAGTCAGCAATTCCGGAGAATACCAGTTGTCCAAATGACTTGTGGTCAATATTAGCGAGTATCTTGTCACAATCCTGTATGTACTTTGTATGCGATGGAAAAAAAATCCAGTGTTAATGCACAGCCTAGGTTCTGTAACCTTGTATGTAAACAGAGGGTAGCCCATGTAAACAAAGGGGATCCATCTAAGCTAGTAGCAACATGCCCGTTTACAAAGCCTAGTCTGTGTATTAACACTGGATTTTCATTTCAGCAGCACACACAGTAGTACAAGATCGTAATTTGGCCAACAAGCATTCTCCAGAATTGCTTACTCAACCTTTAATTCAGTAAACCTGAATGATATTTCTATCGTTTTTAAATCATTTATTGAGTTAAATGCAAACATATTGAGCTCCCTCAGTTTATCAGTCTATCATCGAACACATTTTATTTGTGTCATTCCATACATTTCCAGTCAGCTATTCATTCATACATGCATATTCTAATCTTTCTTGTACTGGCACTGCAAATGACCAGTAGTAATGGCCATCCCGCTCCCTGTAGGCTCTCCAGCAGCAGGATACCTAATTGCTGCCAGCTTGTTGCATGTTGAAATCTTGGCACACAGCTGCTCATCCTGGTTGATCCCAAGCACTTTATTTCTAGGGCTGTGTGAATGTGTTGTTGTCTTTTTTTTTTTTTTTTTTTTTTCTGGGGCAATGCATCAACTTTAGTTTCATGCCCTATATAGCCTGCGTAGTGAAGGTCAGGATATGGAAGATTATTCTACTACAAGACATAAAGGATCTGGCTGGCGCTATGAGCTGCTTGATCACTGGCTAGGAGGTTTAGCTATGAGAGACTTATTGACAGGCTAGAGAAGAGAATGTGGGTTGATTAAAGTGAGATTTCCATCAAAGCACCAAGTGTTTCAAAGTCCTGTACTAGTTTCTAATATATTCACCTGAATGGACAGTATCATAAATGTTGGTCCTTGAAAATACTTGCTGTTCCTGTCTTCCTGGTTATTTGCAGTGAGCAGATGGAGCTCCATCTCTGGAGTCCTACACTGATGCTGTGGATCAAAGCCTAGCTGCTGAGTCAGTCTCACGGGTTGCTCATGATGTGATTTAAAGTTCAATTCCAGATTGTTGTTGCAATTAGGCAAGCTTAAGAAATATTCAACTGATTTGTTTTACATTTTGAAGACAGAACTGATGTTTTTGCACCATTTTGATCCTGTTATGCTCAGCTTTGCAGGCATTTACAGCATTCTCCAGCTTTTTCAAGTGTGTGCAAAACTAAACTTTCAAAGCATGGGAATATAATAGCCCTATTGATATAATAGTTGTTTATAAAAGCGCTTTGAGTGCGAGAAAAGCGCTATATAAATGTAATATATTATTATTATTATTATTATTATTATTATTATTATTATTATTATTATTATTATTATTATTATCAGTAGTAGTAGTAGTAGTAGTAGTAGTAGTAGTAGTAGTAGTAGTAGTAGTATTATAAATTGCATAATCACTTCACTAATTGATGAATAATATCTAATTGAGAGTACGCTTGATGATAGTTTGTTTCCTGTTTGCATCGCAGATGTGGTTTTTATTAAAACAATTATCAACATGAGGCATCATGACCCAATAACATACTGCTGATTGCTTCAAACTAACACAAGCTTAGCAGTATGTTTCCCCTGTGCAGTTGACATATTGGCCAGAATTAGTGGTTTTCCAGTACTGCGATTTTTTTTAACAGTTTAACATTTTCTTCCGGCAGCCCTGGCAGCAACCATGTTCAGAGTCATTTCAAGTAGTTTTCTATGACTTATACCACTTTTTTCATATCAATTTTGGAAGCATGCCAATAAATGTAATGGAATGCTGATCTGTGTCTGTCCAACATCATACACAGGACAGTCTTATGGTGTCATATTTTGCTGTGATCAAAAAGCATCAACATCTGTGTCCTGTGTTTTAAATGGCCAATAACAACCTATCCATCACCAGCAATACATCAAACACCGCAATGCACTCTTACTGATATTGGCAAGGCATTCTTATTAATATTGACCTTCAACTTTTTTTCAGAGCTTCTAGTGTATTATTGGTTCAAATGTGTGTTAGAAAATGCTGGGCTACTGTGCAGTACTTGGTTGTTAAGCGTATAACTATGACAATGCAGAGTTCCTGTCTCTTTCCTGATGTGTGTAAATGCCAGAACCATTAGTTTCACATAAACTAATAACACGTCGTCACTGGTGACAGTGACACCTAAGTGATGCATTACAACTTCACATTAACTGTCAGCCACATTCAGATACATTGGATCACTATGGCGAGACCCATCTTGGCAAAACCAAAAATAACCTTTGCACGATAATTTTTTTTTTACATGGTGTTAATTTGTACGTTGTCTCTTAAATGACATTTAATGAAGTTACTGGGCCTGTGCAAAAGCACAAAGATTAAATAAATGTCAAAACAACTTACATCAGTAGAATCCACCAGTCATAACTGCACTGGTCATAAGACAGTGGTCATAATTCATTTCACCATAGAGTATGGGCCTCAGGGTTGTTGCAAAGATGTACAGTTTACCCTGTGAAGATGGCTTCTATTCCATTCATTACTAATGCAGACAGGCTTTCAACTATACATGTATGAGTGTCTTGGCAGCCTACATTGTTAAATAATAGATTTTGTCTTATGCTAGGAGCATAATTGATAGACAGGGGCATAAGTGATTACGTCTATGTCATTGAAGTTCTGTAGTGAACAATTATGAAAGATGTGCATTGCATAGACAAGTTGAAAAACCCCTACACTTGTATAATATGACCTTGTTGTTGGCCTGAAAACATAAACTTAATTGTGAAGGCAAATTAAAGCAAACTATTAAAATCAACAACGAATAAGTACCAATAATGCATGCTGCACGTCTGTATGCATGTGGCATTTAATAGTTTTTTTTAGCGCATCTTGCATTGAGGGTATAAACGAGACATCAGCATCAACAACGGCAGTATCAGTATTGACAACACAGTGAGCCGTTTCCCTCTGTCCCCAAGTCCCCAAAGTAAACCCAGTGACCTGTGCCAGTGCAGTCTGTAATGAGAGCCAAACACTGAGCAGTGTGGTTATTCTTTCACTTCTAACACAGTCATTGTCGCTAAAAACATAATGACCGTAATGTTATTTTGCAGATTGAACAAAAAAAAACATAACTGTGTAGATGAAGAAGAGGATTTAACAGAGTGTGATTTATGGTAAACTGGGTAGTAGATGTGAACACAACAAATGTTTACTGAAAGAGGAGAAAGGCAGAGTAAAGATAGGGAAAAGTCAAGTCCAGAGATTGAGATTCAGAAAGAGAAGACATGACATACATAGTGGGACAAACAAGCCTTCACTCATCAAATTATAGAGCCGATCCTTGGGTGGAGCACACCCTGCAAAATGTAGGCTGCTCTGCTCTCCATGAGGCCGAAACCTTTCAGTTGCATCCAGCGGCAGCCTAATTGGCAGTTGGTCAGAGTTAAAGACTATAAGCTGAGATTGGCATTGCCTGCACTGCTAAATCGCCTGGGCCCGCATGCTCAGTCGGCTATCTCACTTACTCAACTGATGGAAAAGGACAGTTTGTAAGACAGCTCTGTAGTTATTGGAAAATAGATAAACATGGATACAGTACAATATTATAATCTTCTCTTGCATAGACGATTCTATAAGCAGCCAAGCCATACTGAAAGTGCCACAACAATCAGGCTGATAAGTTGTTGTTGGCCTCTGTTTTGTTCATCAGCAGAATGGTAAGCACATTATCGTATGACCAGAATGATAATGCTTCTTCAACATTCCAAGACATCAGTTTGTCTTAGTACACCAAGGAACAAATGAATGTGAAAACATTACTCAAATTACGCAAATTATGCTTGAAAAGGTGAAAGAAAATAAAAGATGTCATCATGATACGTATTGAACACAATTGAAAGCTAGGAAGTTTGCCTTCAAAATAAAAGTACTTGCTGTAAAAAATAGATGGACACAAACATGAGCAGAATGTGAACACACACACACATGCACACATTTGCACATGCACATACATACGTATGTTGATGTGCAAATGTTTCTCCAAAAAATAAGCCAATGTCAGTCTTAGAAATAATGAAATGCAAATAATCACATGGGCCTATGAGCGGAGTTATCCGCATACCACAAGTCCAGGCCAGTGTACTGTACTCTCCTCCTCCCCTGAGTTGATATAAAAACTCTACTGTATGCCCTGCCCCCAATAAGGACCAGATGTTGGGATGCCTGTTATAGTTCGCTCCTCTCTTAGTTTTTTTTATTGGTGAGTTTTATGGAGAAGACAATCAAGTAGGTAGAACAGCAAGGCAATTATCTATTTTACAGCCACTGTGCTGATCGATTGCATCAGGGAATCTCAACCTTTTCCACAGAGTCCTTTAACAGACATGCAACCCCCCCTCTCTCTCACAAAATTATTGATTGTTGTAAAATGTAATTTACATATATATGGCAGGGTGTGACTTTGAAGACACGCAGACAATGATCAGGCCTTTTTTTATTGAACACTGATACAATGTGCAGGTATATTCCAGTTAGTGTGAAGCTGGTCATTTTTTTTATGGAAAGTTTGAACTGATTATCAAAACATACCTGTACCTGAGATAAACTGCAAATGATGCTTTGGAGACTAGTCTATCAGCACCTGTTGAACGTGCACCTGAATGCACCAATCTGATCCTACCTTCTTAGATGTTCTGCTCAAATTATTCTGCATTGTGCTAAGAAAGATATTTTCAATCTTTTATGTAAAGGGAAATTATGTATGGACCCTTAATAACCAAAAACTATACCTAAAGTATAACAATTCCATTAGGGCTGGAAGGATCATTTGGATGCTCTTCCATATGCATGAAACATATTGGCCGGTAGCCTAATGTCGATAATGAAGGATTCCAATAGGTTGGTAATGTGTTCGTATGTGCTGTGTAGCCTTGTGGAAAAAGTTTCATTACCACACACACACACACACACACACACACACACACACACACACACACACACACACACACACACACACACACACACGAAGGACACATGTATAAATCACTGCATCCCACCCATGTCGCCCAAGGCCCTGGAGGCAAGGAAGAGGGGGATGGAGGACGGGAGTGTATGAACGAGGGATGGAGGAGGATTGCGGGTCATAAAAAATAAGGTGTGGGGCTGGTCTGTGTGTCTCCTGCAAATCCCCTGTCTGAAACTTGTGTCAGTCAACTGAATAATCCCACGCATTCTATTCTTTCATTTCATCGCCTTCTTCTCATCGTCCTCTCCCACGCAGGCCTGCCATCATAACCTCATACGTTGCCTCTTCTCAGGGTTATTTTGATATAATAATATAATTATCTAGTTTTTTTAATATCTGCTCTTCTGTTTGTGATTCCCATCCCAAAGATGAGACATCCAAACAATGGTTATCAAATATGACGGGCAATAAAGTGACATATGTTACATTAAAGGTGGAGTCAGCCTTTCTGGAGAATGCTTTTTTGTCAGAATCAGTGAATATCTCCTCACAATCCGCTACCTGTCCGTACTGTGTAAAAAACAGTAAATCCAATGTTAATACACAGCCAAGATTTTGTAAACGGGTATGTAAACAAATGTTATGTAAACAAAGGGGGGCCCACCGTAGCTAACAACATGCCCGTTTACAGAACCTAGGCTGTGTATTGACTGGATTTTTTTTCAGGACACACATGTACGTGAGGATATTTTCACTGATTTTGACTAAAAGTTATTTTTACAACCAGCGTTCTGCAGATTCGCTGACCCCACTTTTTAAAGGAAAACAGCAACAAGTGTCTATGTTAGGCCACCAACAACGGTTTGACAAAGAACCTAAAGGGAGAGCACTAAAAAAGCGAAGCATTTTCATGGAAATCTTTCAGCGTTTGGAAACAAAACACATCGTATTTTGATTCACAAAATGTTTTGTGGATTTTCTCCACATTCCTTATTCTTCCCTCTTTGACCTTTCTCCTCTGTCTTCTCCTCCTACAGCAGATGTTTCAGTCCCAGTCGTCTTTAACAGTTCCTCCCCTATCTCCTCTCTGTTTGCCTACAACTTTAACCAGGGAAGCATCTGGATCTGGTATCTGAAGTCGCCTCCCACACTGTTTTGTTGCCGCTTTTTCTTTTTTTTTCAAGCATAGCACTTTGAAAAGCAGCCATGGACTCATGAGGCTTTGAACCCCTCCTTGACTTCAGAGGCACAGTTTTTTTTAAGAGCTTTCTCTCGACAGAGGTGCAGTGGCATTTTTTCATTCATAAAATCGGATAGTGAACCAGTTCCTCTACAAAGTCACCGGGCTACATTCTAAATTGTGTGTTAGTTTCATACTTTTGGCTTTTACTTTAATTTTGGGGTCATTTTCTATATGCTGCATGACGTTGATACTATAAGCAATGACTTTGATGAATATTTTATTTTCTCCGCTGCACAGTAGCACACTTCCACACACGTCCAACTGCATCCTTGCAACTTCAGACACCAGGCCTTTGTGCTTCACTGCACTTCTCTGCACTCTTTGCGTTAGTTAGTTTTTTCCGGAATAAGCCAAGTTCTCACTTCAGACAGTATGAAAACAAGAAACCTGAAAAATTCTGAACATGGACCCAGCTTTACTAAAATCAAAGCACAGCCCGCACGCAGTGTGTGTTTGCATACATGTGACGGCTTGTGTGCTGCCTGAGACTGCTTGTCTTCTGTCAACAGCTGTGCCTAGTCTGTCCAAAAGGAACTGTGTAGACTCTCTTTCTCTCTCTCTCTCTCTCTCTCTCACACACACACACACACACACACACAGTAACATTCCCTCTTGCTTTGAAGACAGCAGTAGGCTCTGATCCCTGTCGCGTGAACAGTGCCAGCCCACTGCTCCTCTGGCTTAGGAAGGCTAAACTGCTGCTTGTCCTCTTTGGCTTCAGATAAAATAGGTTGAGGATCAAACCTAACCCCCCCATCCTACTCTATTGGCTTGCACCAGTGCCTACTGTCAAACCGGTACTGTTTTTGAAGAAATGCTGCCAATTTGTTGTAGTGTTGTAGCTTCACGTTGGTATAACATACACATAGAGATCAGGTTTAAACCTATTGCCAAGACAGGGTTAGGGCTGATGTTTGCACATCAGAGAAAACAAGATGAATATTACATTTCACATTCCTTTTCTGTCAAATGTAAACTGTGAAACTAGGCGAACAATATACTGCCTCTTGAATTGCATTTTTCTTCCCCTTCCTAATTAAAGTCACAGGTTTTGACTTCATTCCTGACATCCTCCCTAAAAGGGCATTACAGTGTGAACAGTGCCATGAACAAGATTACTAATGCTGATCCTGTTTTAAAGCCGCAGGAAAAATTGTCAGGTTTTTATCAGTATTTCAAAAATCTAATGTCCATATCAGTATTTTAAAAAGATTGAAATCTGAGTTATTTACCATCATGAAGTATATATATATATATATAAATATATAAATATATATATATATATAAATATATATATATATATATATATAGGGGTGGAATGTGTATATATATATATATATATATATATATATATATATATATATATATATATATATATATATATTTTTTGCCCCTTCGCGTTCTTTCTAACAAAAAAAAATGTGGTGGGTGTGGGTGTTTTTTTCTCTCCCCTTTTTGGTAAAGCGGCTCTCCCTCTGTCCACAGATTATATTGCCCACCCCCAGGGAGGATATATTCGCTCTGAAAGATATGTTAACACTATAAATGTTTAGCAGTATATCTGAACATTCACTTTGATAACATTTGTAACTTTGTTCACCTACTTTTCCTGTGATTCAAACAAACCTTGCCAACAATAAATAGATGCCAAAGTCATGTAAGGCCTAAACATTTCTGTCCGAGGATGAGCCCTCTTCCCTGGACCAAACACTTTATCCACACTACACCGTATTAAATGATGAAACGGGCAGTGCGTGAACAGGTGCTTACTGTAATCCTCGTTAGGCAGCGGCATATGCCAGGCAGTTCTTTTCAGAAACACAGCCAGGAGAAGTCAGAGAAGAAGAGCTAAGCTGCCCCTGTCCCTCAGTACCCGCCTCTCCTCTCGCTCCACTGTAGTGTCCTACTGAACCCAGAAATAAAGTTCATCAGTGTGTGCTCTCAAAAGAAAATCCAGTGTTAATAGTATACATCCTGGACTCTGTAAACAGATATTTCAGATGTTTCTAGCTATGCTGCGCCCCCGTAGTTTACATACCTTTTTACAGAGCCTTGGCTGTGTATTATCACCAGATTTTTTTTTTGCACTCAAACAGTACGCACAGTGGTTCGTGAGGAGATATTGATTGATTATGACTAAAAGTGATGTTGTCAACAAGCATTCTCCAGAATTGCTGAGTCCACCTTTAATGTTATTGACATGGAATGCTTCTCACATCAGTTCTCTGTGCCGTGAAAAAAAGGAGGAAAGAAATACAGTCATTTTACTTCAATTATTGACAAATAAATTTAGCTGAAATTAAGATTTACTGTATTTGCCGACGAGTGGATAAGCAGAAAGTCCATAATGAGTCAGTCAATTATTAATTAATCAGTCTTACATTTATCATGATGCCATTAGATTAGTCACTGATTCCAGCGCTGCAGTTCAGGCAGGAACTTCATTTTGTGTCACCGATATAATGTTTAAAGCTTAGTATACCAAGCTTATGACTATCTGCTTTTTTCTTTTTTTTTTTTTTTTACTAATCTGTTTAAATATTCTTAACATTTCATCTCCCTGAAGATGATTCCTCTGGCATTAGAGATACAGATATCTACTGTACTTGGTATCTTTAAACGATTCATTTGCTTATCAGCTGGTGCGCTGAGTCACACACGAGTCTCTGTGTGTGTGTGTCTGACCTGACGGTGTGTGTTTCTGACAATTTAACAGCGCACAATATGTGATCAGTTGAGACAATTATACGTGCATACATGAGAGTGCACGTTTACAGTATGTGTGTGCACAAGAGCATCTGTGTACAGCATGTCCAATGGTGTTTAATCTCGGGGAAGGGACTATCCAGATAGTCAGATCAAAGAGCTTCCCCACAATCGCTAACCCTCTCATTTGTACTCTGTGATCGTAAAGCTCTTACTTCTGACACTAAAGCGTGGTGAAGTTTGAGGTACTGCTCCAGTTGGTCACAGGACTGCCCTGTCACTCGCTGTTTCCTTCATAAAACTCCTTTCCTCTAATTTGTATCATCTCTCTGTCTCTTTTTTTAGATTGCTCTCTTCCAAAATGTGAATCAAAACTGGATGGCCCGGGTCAAACCTCAGGTAAGTCAGATTTTCTCATCGTCACGCAGCCACGCTTGGTTTTTGGTAGTAAGAGAGAGAGCTGAAACATCAAGCACATCATTTGTCATGCCCACTTTAAGTAAAATGTTGTGTTCCATCAATACTCTACTGTGTCAAATCTCATTCGACTCAAGCTCTGCTGTGGCAGCTAGCAACCATGACCTTGTGGATTCACATCCCTAATACCCCAGGACATACATACATACTAAAAATACACTTAATCACACTCTTCAGGGGGAGTTTTTTTTTTTGAGCGGGGGTATAAACAGAGCAGTTACTGTTAATGGCTTGTATTAGGGTATGCACATCATTTTAGATTAATGTGGACATGGTTCCTTGGCCAGAAATGATTCAGTATAATCTCGCTCGGACTAAAATTCATCGCAAGTGTTTTGGAGTTTCTCCATTGAAGATCAGATTTAGATTGAAAGGCTTGGTGTAATCTGTGTGAGGCACGCTGTCGTACAGTGGCAGAAAGTACATTTGAGTTGTAAATTCTGAGGGTGAACACTTCAAAACTTTTTCTTTTGTACATGCCATGTAACCTTTACAGTATTAGACCATGGGGCGTTGTCAGCTACAGAGCAATGTTCCTGATCATTCAACAAACCTGAGTAGATTGTGTTCTATTTAGCTGTGTAAACTGTCTTAACTCAAGGTTTTTAAATTGGGTCATCCAGGGATGAACATTTTACAAGGCCTTTTTCAATTGACGAGCTTGGCCTATTATTTCTTCTTGCCAGAACTTCAATGTGTGTTAGTGGGAAATTATTGGGACATCCCAGTCAAATCCTGTGCACAGGACATTTGCCCAAAAAAACCCTTGAACTTCTTCCCCGAAGTGGACTCACAAAAATGAGAGCTGCACTGGTGTGGGAGAAAGTAATTCTCTGCTCGGAGTGAATCAGAGTTAATCAGGTTGTACTGACCATTTATGGCTGATTGTTCATTGTTCATTTTCAATTACTTTGAAGAAAATTAACTTTCGTTGATAACGGGGCTGATTTAGTAAATTGCCTGAATCTTTTTATTGCGCTGTAACATGAAATTGCAGGTGTACAAAGTCCTCTCGGAGAAAAGATGACTAATACATCTTCCGCTTACTTATTAGTTGATGTGGCACATTCCCTATGTGGAGTGTGATGAAGGCCACAAAACAAAACATGTATACTATGTGCCAACAATGTGTAATAGAAGAACGTGTCCGTGGACATGTGGTTTTGTCTGAGTGTGTGTACGTATTGTGTGTTTGCAATGAGGGTATCCCCTCAGAAAGGCTGACTTCACATCCATATTCAACTATTTTTTAAATCACTGATTGGAAATCTATTTGTTGTTTGTATTTGCCTCCTCCTAACCATGTACTGTATGCCTTGTCCCCATGTTTTTTTCTGCAAGTGCTACAGGTGCTGCTCAGCCATACTGTTGTGGTTTTTGATCTCGTTTCCATGGGATGTGCTAGTTTTAGATTCTTTGTTGCTTCCTTTCAAAGGATTTGACATAACCTTAACTGGCTGTTTCCTGTTTTCTAATCTAAACTTGGCTTGTTTAGCCAATATGTTTTGAAAAACATTGGTCTTTTCAGGCCTTAGACTTGCTTTGTTCATAGCTGTGCGCACTACCTTTGGGAACTTATAGAGACTGTGTTATCGGTCAATATGTGTTGAGGAATAAGTAATAATGTATCCGGATAGAGATTAATGGATGGTGAAGAACATAGATGAAGTGAAGAGTTGGCACATTGGCATTCCCTTACAAATTCTCCTAATCCAATCAGTTTGTTTATGCTATAGTGCACAACTTCTCTTGCCTACATGAGGAATTCTGTGTAATCACTACAACACTGTCAGCACATCTACAAGAGGTAAGGCTTCAATCAAATATTTGGCCAAAACAAAGCTACAGAAGCCAGTGCTAGATAACTTGCCCACAATGGAGACAATATGATACATTAATCCACAGCATTGGTAATTGTAGGCATTACTTACGCGCCGAGAGTTGTGTGTGCATCTCTACTCTGTCAGCACTCATCTATTTCTCTCAGGGTCTGGGAAGATCCCGCAGTTCAAGATGGACAATTCCATTTACATACACAGCTGTTTAGAAGTCGACTTACTTTATTTAATTTAGTAGTTTTTTGATGAATGAAAATGAAAAAAAGCCTGCAATCTGGATAGGTTTTTTATTTTTTTTTATAAAGATATTTCGGCATTGTTATGCTTTATTGATAGTGTAGAGACAGAGTTAAAAAGGGGCAGAGAGGGGAGTGACATGCAGAGAATGGCCGCGGGCTGGAATCGAACCCGGGTCCGCTGCTGGCCGAGGCCCATGGGGGGGACGCCCTACCAACTGAGCTAAGGGCGCCCCCTGGATAGGTTTTGTAGTAGACAAAAATTAGCCTGGTCCAACCAGACCATCGTACTTCATTTCATTTGTACAGAAGGTCTGGAAGTGCTGTAATTGGCAAACGTTCACTCACTCGGAGGCGGGTGTCTGTCGAAGTTTAAAACTATTGGATCTGCCCAGTGCCACTCTGGATTAGCCAACCAATCTCCTCTCCTCTCCTCTCCTCTCCTCTCCTCTCCTCTCCTCTCCTCTCCTCTCCTCCATATGTTTCTGTTCACTCTAATTCCACTGTGAACTCCATCTATCAACTCTACCCATACTGTGCTCACTGTGTGGTTCCTATTGAATTGGGCTTTGAATGCTAACCATGTGCTCTGTGGGTAGACCAGCAGGCAGTCACACACACACACACACACACACACACACACACACACACACACATACACAAACACATTTTTCAGCATTGGAGGAAGTGGTCTTCTTTGGAGTTCATTGGAGTTTTTTTTTTTATTCTCCCCTGCAGAGGCCAGGGCGGGGAATATTCTATTTGGTGTGTCTGTAGATGTGGTTGTGTGTGTTTTTGAGTGAATTCTGTTTACTCACTCACTCTCTATTTCCCTCTTTTCTTTACTGTTCCATGGGTGCAAAAGGGCTAGTAAAACATTGAAAAACAGGCAGAAGAGGGAGGAAATACACACATTTAAATATATACAGTACACTTAGGCTACAGTTCCATTTCCTTGCATCTACAGCACATCCAGCACATGAGGTGTATATATATCATAGTTGGGTTGGCTGAACTTTTTTGGACTCAGCTTGCATAAAAGCACACAATAAGACAAGGCGATGTCACCTAATCAAGCTATTGGACAATTAACAACTATAATTTGCATTGAGGCATGCATTTGGTAATGCTATGCTATACAACAAAGTGTGTAATCACAGTTTACAACTGAAAGGTCCTAGGACACTTGTAGTGTTAAAAGGGAGGGTTTGTATTTAGTTGACAAAAGGTCTTACAGGATATGTTAGAGGATTTAGGCTTAGCATAGCAGGTGAACATTGAGACTTGATAATGACATGTAAAGGAAAGCCAATATGGTGTCTTCCATAAGAGAAAGGCAGCTGGACTCTTTACTGAGTGTTTGTGTCGTGCTTACGTGCACCTCTGTGTGTCTCTGTGCATGCGATTCATTCAGATGGTGCTGGTGCATGTGGATGTGTGCATCTGCGGCCTTAATTGGATCATGCTGTGGAACGCTGGCGGTGTTGGTTTTAGAAAGAGCACAGCTTGCACCGTCCTGTCACAGGATATCAACATAATGATATCTGTTTGGCCGAGCAGTATTTTCCTGTGGCTGAAAATAACAAGTCAGTCAAATCCAAAGAGGGTCCGGGGGGTGGAGAGAACAATTCTAAAATGTTGCTTCTGCCAAACACCACATCAGTTCAATCAAATATATTTATTTTATTAATACAAACGTGGTCATTATTGAATGGGGTTTTTTTATGTCAGTGATCTTTGGACACATCTTTATATCACTGCATTATGAAGGGTTCAAACTACATCATTACTGTATCACAAACTGTGTCATGTAATCAAAATTCAATCTGATTAAAATCATACAGAGTAATTATTTACATAAAAAGTGTTGGTTCAAACCTCAAAATTCCACATTGCATGAAATGATTGGCCTCATCAATATCAATATCAGTCACAATGTGTAAAATATACAGTATCTCACAAAAGTGAGTACACCCCTCACATTTCTTCAAATATTTCATTATATCTTTCCATGCGACAACACTGAATAAATGACACTTTGATACAATGTCAAGTAGTCAGTGTACAGCTGTATAACAGTGAAATTTACTGCCCCTCAAAATAACTCACACACAGCCATTAATGTCTAAACTGCTGGCAACAAAAGTGAGTACACCCCTAAGAAGAAATGTCCAAATTGGGCCCAAAGTGTCAATATTTTGTTTTGCCATCATTATTTTCCAGCACTGCCTTAACCCTCTTGGGCATGTAGTTCACTAGAGCTTCACAGGTTGCAACTGGAACCCTCTTCTACCCATTCATGACGACATCAAGGAGCTGGTGGATATTAGAGTCCTTGCTCCTCTATCTCCCGTTTTAGGATGCCCCAAAGATGCTCAATAGGGTTTAAGACTGGAGACATGCTTGGCCAGTCCATAACCTTTACCCTCAGCTTCTTTAGCAAGCCAGTGGTCGTTCGGAGGGGTGTTTGGGGTCGTTATCATGTTGCAGTACTGCCCTGTGGCCCAGTTTATGAAGGGAGGGGATCATGCTCTGCTTCAGTATGTCACAGTACATGTTAGAATTCAATGAACTGTAGATCCCCAGTGCTGGCAGCACTCATGCAGCCCCAGACCATGACACTCCAACCACCATGCTTGACTCTAGGCAAGACACACTTGTCTTTGTACTCCTCACCTGGTTGCCGGTCCACACTCTTAACACCATCTGAACCAAATAAATGTATTTTGGTCTCATCAGACCACAGGACATGGTTGCAGTAATCCATGTCCGTAGTCTGTTTGTCTTCAGCAAACTTTTTGTGGGGTTTCTTGTGCATCATCTTTAGAATAGGCTTCCTTCTGGTTTGACAGCCATGCAGACCAGTATGATGCAGAGTGCGGCGTATGGTCTGAGCACTGACAGGTTGACCCCCCACCCCTTCAAGCCCTTCAGCAATGCTGGCAGCACTCATACGTCTATTTTCCAAAGCCAACCTCTGTGTACGACGCTGACCATGTGCACTCAACCTTCGTAAACTGGGCCGCAGGGTGGTATTGCAACATGATAACGACCCCAAACACCCTCCAAGACGACAAGTGGCTTGCTAAAAAAGCTGAGGGTAAAGGTTATGGCCTGGCCAAGCATGTCTCCAGACCTAAACCCTATTGAGCATCGTTGGGGCATCCTCAAACGGAAGGTGGAGGAGCGCAAGGTCTTTAATATCCACCAGCTCCGAGATGTCGTCATGAATGGGTGGAAGAGGGTTCCAGTTGCAACCTGTGAAGCTCTAGTGAACTACATGCCCAAGAGGGTTAAGGCAGTGCTGGAAAATAATGGTGTCCACACAAAATATTTACACTTTTGGCCCAATTTGTAAATTTTTTCTAAGGGGTGTACTCACTTTTGTTGCCAGCAGTTTAGACATTAATGGCTGTGTGTCGAGTTATTTTGAGGGGACAGTAAATTTACACTGTTATACAAGCTGTACACTGACTACTTTACATTGTATCAAAGTGTCATTTATTCAGTGTTGTCCCATGGAAAGATATAAAGAAAAATGTGAAGAAATGTGAGGGGTGTACTCACTTTTGTGAGATACTGTAGCATTCATTTGTCAAGGAAGAAAAGAGTATTTGTGTTCTCTTAATACCATCTAAATAATTCAAAGACATCAAATAGCTAGATAATTAAAGACAGTAATAAACACAGATATATGTACAAACATACAGTATAATACAATAACGTTCACCAATGTTGATTCTAATCACCATGTATAGCTGAGCCTTTCCCTCCATATAAAACACACATTAAATACACCACCATACCACCGTCCATACTGTATTTTAATAGGCTCCATCTGCTGTAAACCTCATATTCCCTGCGGTCAAGACAGTGGGTTCCTCTGTGCTGTGGACATCCATTTCCCTGTAGTGTTCATTTGAATTCCTCTCACAATAGCAATAAAGGTGTTCATGTATGCACGTTATACATGGATAGTGTTTGGATAGAATAGGTAAGCCATGTAATGTACCTTATTTTTTACATTGCTTTTTCAGTCTTTCACATCTTCCCCTTATCTCTCTTCCTCCTCTCTTCTTCATTTACCTCCCTCCCCCTCCGACCCTTATATCATTCCTGTTTCCCACATCATCATCATCTCTCTCTCTCTCTCTCTCTCTCTCTCTCTCTCTCTCTCTCTCTCTCTCTCTCTCTCTCTCTATGCCGGTCTTTTCCTTGAGGGCACTGATGCATAATAAAGCGAGGTTCCACTCTCATCACCCATCCAATCGCCATCATCCTCTCTCGCTAGAGAGGACCAACGGGGGAGGGGCTATGCATGGAGCGTGGGGAGGGGTTTGTTGTCTATTTGTGCTGGTCGCTCCTTCACTCCAGGGACCTAAAGGATGCTTGGCTGGTCCAGAGTAATATCAGCATAATGCCCTTTTCCATCCTCTTCAATGGATATATTTGCAGGTTTTGATGTCTGTGCTGCTGCAGGAACAGTGCTAAGTTATACGTAAGAAATAGTTATAGTATGCTTTTTATTCATTCATTGAAAAGAGCAATAGGGCATGGTGTTGGATCGTGTCATGGGATCGTTATATCTATCTGTTTTGTTAAAATACTATCGATTTATTGTTTGATCCATAAGCGACAATGTGGCGGTTTGACTGTATTGACACCACAGGCAGAACATAGATAGGTATGTTCCTGTTGTGGAACTTATAGAGACTCTTCACCCCAAAAAAAAACAGTAATTTGTTTGAATAATATATTGTGGTTTTACGTGGGTTGTCAATACTTTCAGTGTCACGTCCATTGACAAAAGGTGACACCTAATGAAGTTGATTACTTGTAGCAGTGTTGATAATGGTGAAAAACATGCAGGAGGCTGTGATTCTTGAAAGCTGCAAGCACATTTCTTTTAGAGGGGGATACTATACCATCTCTTATCCTTAGGAAGCTCATGTGTGGATGGCTAGCCTCCTGTGCAATCGTGCTGCCTGCTTTATTGGCTAAATTAGCTGGTTCGGGCGTATGGGACGCAGAGACAAGCAGAAGACATGTCCATGCAGATTCTTTCTTCTGAACCTTGTAAGTATTGTATGATTTACAATACCGAGAATTGTAACATTAGATAAGAGAAACGTTTGACTTAAATGTTGTATGTGTTTGAGTGTGTTATATCACAGCCAAATATTTAATGTGCATTTTGAAGTGCATTAATGTGACTTGTTTTTCACTACCCGCAACATGATATTGCTTTTATCATATCAGTAAAACATGCATGGTCCAATGACAACAGTTGGCTCCCCTTAAACCCTGCTCTAACATAGAGCTACCTCTGTACAGCATCACCACAGCATCACAACTATCTATTTTTGGTCTGCCTGCTAACTAACGAATGCATGTGTGTCATGCGGTCGCACTTCTCCTCCTGCAAAGGTTTTTGTTTACATAGAAAGGGGGGTGTAACCATAGGAGATGACAAGAAGAGATATCATTAGCTTGGGTAGCATCACATCGCCAGGAATATTCAACATAAAGGAAAAATACATTTTAATAATTGATATATGTTTCCTGCATTTTTTATCTGGAAGCCTCCCAGAACTGTAGACCACAGAGTGAATACACAAACCTTTGACGTCTCAGCTGGAGTCCAGAACTATATAGTATTGAATTAATAACACACATTTTCGCTTTTTTTTTCTCGCTGATAATAATTTATTAGAAAGAGACCTTCATCAGTCATCTTATAGTTTTGCTGGATCTCTGTCCGTCACACCTGTTATCCGCTCAGGTGTGCAGAGATCTTTTTGAACTTTGTTTATTTAATGAAATAGCTCCAGATTTTCTACCTGACATCACAGATTTAGGTTGTACATTTTATCATTTACAAATAAACCATGTAACATGTAACAATTGACTGTGTATTGGACTGCAGCTGATACAAAAAGAGCAAAATCATCAAAAACAAAAAAACATCAACAAAATTGTGTTTATTTTTATTTTTATGTAACAGTATCTGTGTATCTGAATCTGAATATGATGAAAATGGGGGCGGGACCTGATAAGCCTTTGGCTTCTTCCGTCTCCCTTCGGACAACACAAAGTAAGATGTATGAATATGTGAAAGAGAAAATTGTGTATTGTGTGGAATTGTCCGAAAGGATAAATAAATAAATAAATAAATAAACAAACAAACAAACAAACAAACAAACAATTGCCATGGCCTTGCTCATACAATGATAATTTTGGTCCACTTTCCCCAGGTTTGTGGCCTAAGGACTTGTCAAATGTGTTCTACTTAAACCCGGACAACCAGAAGAGGTCTGTTTACGTACTTGAAACTGCCCTCATCTGATACATTTCGGAAGAATGTGGATATGAAGGAAATAAAAAAAATACTATTTAAGTAGGAGACCATTTGGTGTGATTTAACTTAATATCTGGCTGGCCCTGTGTGCCAATGTAGTGGGAAACTATCCACTTATTATTCCACTTGATATTCTTTTAAGGCATGAGCCGCTTTATCCGTCAGGGCGATCGCTTTGTATTGTATGAGATTAGCAGTAGGCGTTCTGGATGATCCGCTGTATTCATTATCCCTAGGTGTTTTCTAACAATATATTTAATAAATATGCCACATCATTATAAATGTCTTAAGTGCCGGCACTGTTTAAAAGTCTACATTGTACAAACTGTTTGGTATTCTAGCCATCCAAACTAAAGTAAATCCTGAGTCATGTGGGTGAGTCTGAGAAAATATTTCCCCATTGACACACTGAAGACACATGCAGACATTGAGAGCTGAGAGTCCTAGCTGTAAAAAAAAAAAAAAAAAAAGATTGACCCATAAGCATTTCATATTTAAGTAGCCCGTCAATGTGGATTCATGTAGAGCTGGGTGATGGAGAAATTAGGGTCAGAATCAGAAATGTTTGGAATGTTTCTTTCATTTGGATTTGTATCGCTTTTCTATCATTTTGCTGTTTGGGATGAAAAGGTTTAAGATCACGTTGGTATAAATGCGCATTTAAATATCTGATTCTGAAAGCAGATGCATTATTGGTAATGGTGAGGCATGTTATCAAACATATTGTTTGCTCTTTTATTTTCCCTTTTCAGGTGATTGCTATCGCTGTGGATGTTTAAACTGGACACAATTGCGGATAATATTTATTTAATCCTTTCAGAAAATAGGGACTGTGTTTTAAGTAATGAACAACCACTGTAGCTGACTCCTCAGTTTTTTTCAGTGGGGATTTGGAAATGATATGTATTCTTCAAAAAACAGTATAGTATAATTGGAACTTATTTGTTGGACTAAACTAAGAACTCTCAGTGTATTGCACTGCAAAAATGCTCCTCCAGAGACCCATTGATGATGTCACCCAACACATGTTTTTAGTGTATGGTTTGAGTTGCCCATAGACAACTGTTTTACTGATGAGGCTGTGTAGTGACCCCTACTGTGTGATACAGAGAGTGCTGGGAGTGACTATGTTGGTTTATCTCTCTATCTCCTTGTCTCTCTGTTGACAGACCTACAGTACATGACCTCTCAGGCTACAGAGTGTAGGTATCCCATTTGTTTGTTCGTCCCATAGAAAAGTAATGCAGATAAAAACAGAATGTACAGTTTAACATGACTGTATGCGGTAGCCTGCGTATGCAGTTAGGGTGGAGTCCGGATTCAGATGTGGTTCTTCTCTGTTGCTTGCTGCCAGAAGTCCTAAAAAGACCTACAATTAAATGGCTTGGAGAGAGCATCCCAAATTAAGAGCAGACAAAAACCATGCCGAAAGAATGTTTATTTCTCTCTTTTCCTCCATTCCTGTCCCTAATTCTCATTTTTCTCACCTCTATCATTCTCTGTCTCTCAGCTTTCAGTACTCCCCCCTTTCGTCTTCAAGGATGGTTACAAAACTAAGACACTTAGAAGCCACAGCAAAATACTGTAGATGAGATTAGGAATTGCTCAACAGTTTAAATTGGGTGTTCTATTTTAACCTGGCAATTGCAAACATACTCCCACCAGTTAACACAGCATTTCACAATAGGGACGTCTCCGGAGTAAGTAGGTTCCAGTGTCATAACCTTCAGAACAGAGATGAGATCAAACATGTAACGTTTTTTGGTGACCACTGACCGTTTGTGCATGTGTGTGTGTTTGTGTGTGTGTGTGTGTGTGTGTGTTTACGTGTGCGTGTGTGTGTGTGTGTGTTTACGTGTGCGTGTGTGTAGCCATGCGTATATGTTAATCAGATATTCCATAGTCCTGTGACTCCCTGTTTGCATTAGACTGATGTTATCATGGCTGTAATAACAGTGGAAAGCCATGGGATCCACTAGCCAGCTCCTGGCTTGGAGACAGGTTTGAGGCTTGGAGCCATAGCCTGTAGTTGGCTGTCTGCTGTGTCTGGTCTTTGTTGATGACAAGTCTACTGAAAACCTATTCACAGAGGAACGGAGTGACACGAGGAGAGGGAGGGAGGGTGGGAGTGGGAATGGCTGTAGAGGAATGTAAGCGAGTGCAAGGTTTGGTGAGAAACGAGGGAGACGAGAAGATGAGGGGAAGTGAGGGATGGGAGAAGGAGGATCACAGAGAAATAAATTGAGTTAGGACGAGGGATGAGCAGAGACTGACAGGAGAGTAGAAATTGATGCATATGTGCACCAGCAGAAACAATCCACTCAAACTCTCGTGGGTCACACACACAGACACACAGACACACACACACAGACACACACACACGGGTCACACACCCACACACCCACACAACTAAAATAATAATACACAGAACAACCAAAGGGATCTGTGTGTGTGTGTGTGTGTGTGTGTGTGTGTGTGTGTGTGTGTGTGTGTGTGTGTGTGTGTGTGTGTGTGTGTGTGTGTGTGTGTGTGTCTTCCTCTGGGAAGTGGCACTGTCTGCTGAGCTTGTAAACAGGAACTACGCTGCCTTTAGCAATTCCTGCAGGTGCACACCACACGAAGATACACAATCACACACTATCACAGTCACACTAAAGACAACTGGGGTTGGAATTCAGTTATACTTTATTTGTTCTGTTTGATGGAATTGTTATGAGACCTTAAAGCTTGTGGTTTATCATTCAGCACCCGTTTACAAGCATTCATTAAAGATAGTTTTTAATATAAGATAAATTACAAATATACACCAAGGTTGTTCAACTGCATTTTGCAGCTATGTAAAAGTTTGCACATGCTCTTATTCTGTTATAGTCTTTCTTTCCTTTTCATTCTGTAAGCAACATACACAGTAATTATCTGACACTAAGTAACTGCCAATTGACGTCTTTTACAGAGCCTCCTGTTTGCTACTTTATAAGTAACAAACAATGCTTAAAGTGCTAATTCCAGCTTCATCACCACACTTCACCCTTTAAGTTGTCCATGAGGTTTGTAGGAGTAAATAATCCTATTATCAGCACTCAGCTGCCTGCTGAGGTCATGGTTTAGCAGACCTGACTGTTATGTATTTGAAAAGTGGTGAATGTTGCTTCATGTTTGGTCCCAAGCAGGAATGCATTTATTGGATACTGTGCATATCAGTATTTCCTTCTTTTTGATGTGTACAGTGTTAGCAAAAAAGGTTGGGTGAACAGGTTAAAAGTACATTTGGGCAAGTGCATTTTCATCTAAATGTGTATAGCAGTTGTTGTTTTTTTTCACATGACCCCTCAACTCCACAATACCCCAGCTCTTCTTATTCTTCATTTTCCATGTCCCATAGTCAAAGCAGTTGAGATGTATTTGAAAAATCAGTTTTCATCGAACTGCCTGGTGTCTTCTGCTTCTTAACATGCTCACTTGTTTTAACTCAGCCAAGCACAAACCCTTTTTGTGATACTGTGCTTATTTATATTCTTATGTTTTGTATTAGACATTCCGGCGCAATATTTGCAAAATTGCCAGAGCTTGAAAAATAAATTGAAGCATGCCTTCCGTCCTCTCCCTCCTACTGTGTGACACCATCATTTCAAGTCCCATCTGCTTTGAGCCATGACTGTCTAAAACTGAGTGAAGGACAGCTGACTATGGTGTTGTCTCAAGCACGTTCTCCCCTTCCTCTCTCTTTATCTGTTCTCCTTTCTTCTGAAGCACCAGGGAAGCACTCTCTCTCTCTCTCTCTCTCTCTCTCTCTCTCTCTCTCTCTCTCTCTCTCTCTCTCTCTCTCTCTTCAGCACTCTGCCTTGTCAAGTGTTATTTGGTGCCCAGTGGTTTATTGGCTTGGTTTTTGTTGTGCGGCGGGACAATCGGAGCTTGGTTTGCATAGAGGAAGCTGATGAATGGCGTTCCCTAATCCCGTACAAAGCGATCTCCTCTCTGCTTCACTGTGAGTCAGCTGGCTGCCCTGTTAGTTTGTACTGTGTACTGACTGTGTACTGTTGTGGGGCTCGCAAACAGACAGATGCAGATTTATGTTTTTTATTCTATTTTTTTACTGTCGATCCCTCTCACACTTTGCACACACACATGTTCAAGCTTTTAAAGCTATATTGCGTAACTTTTCCATAGAAATTAATGTCGGTTATATTATAGCCTTCGGCAAAAATAAGTTTGCACAAAGTTGTTTTAGCCTATCAGCTCCACAAAACTCTCTATGCATTTCTCAGTATGGCAGCGTTAACACACTTGTGTTGCCTACTGAGAATGCCGCACATAAGTTATGAAAACTCCCCAAAAGCGCCCAACAAATGTTTCAGTTGTTGATTCTACTGCTAAGTAAAGACCTGAATGTACAGCAGAAGGTATGAAATCCATGCGTGATCACTGAAGGCTTACATCATGTAGATGCGCCGACAGTGTTGTTGTAATAACTTTTATTATATAATGGCGAGTCTATCTATAGGCTATATGTTAGGCATCAACAGCTGAACCTACTACAAAGTCACTCACTCATCTGTTTGTATAACCGTTACATACCCTGTTAAAAAAAATCACATGCTTCTTTCTCAGAGGTGACAATCCCTCTCAGTTATTTATTCCAACAGGATCATTCAGATATGTGACCTCGACGCTCACATAAAAGTACAGCAGGACAGTGAGAAGAGAAGGCTGTCAAGACATGAACACCCTCAACATGAGTGCTAAATAATAACTATTTAAACCTCTTATCAGAACTGGAGAACCCATTTGACACCTCAGTCTCGGACATCTAAGTGTGACTAAATACAGTCCACAGTATCGCCTGCTTTTGGAAGCTCCTTTCTCACCACATTGGTACACAGCGGATGGTTTTCTTTGACAGGAAACATGTCTAGTCTGACCATGTTGTTTCGTGTCCACTACATGGGCTTTCTTCGACACAGAAAGGGCCGGCTGACTTTGGAGCCAAGTCAGACTGCTAGCAAAGTCGGTAGGTGGGCCCAGACAAAATACTGTATACAATGTAAATGAAAATCTCTGTTTAGTGCTGATGCATGTTTAATCACAAAAGTTTTATTTGCCGGCTCACAACTTCTTGAGCCTCGTAAACCTTTTCTTTCTTTTGGAGCTTATCGGGGCTTTTCTCACGATTTTGAGAAATAATTCTAATCCCCCTTGACTTTTCCTTCGAGAGGCAACAAAGAAGCTTAATTTCTTTCTACGAGTAAACAGTGAACAAGCTCTTTCTTTAATTTCCCTCAGTTTAAACCATGTTGGCTTCCAATCAAGCAACTGTTTTATGGACATGGACATATACGAGTATTGGAATCAAATTAAGCCATGCTCATAAAAGGAGCAAACCCTTAGAGCCTTTAGTCTTAATTAATTTGCGTAGGGTTGATGACGTAGTTTGAGTGTTGTTTTTTTAAAGTTCTCAGAATACTGTGTCAGAACTGTTATATAATGTGAATTTAAATGTCTCATCATCTGTGCTCTTGATAAATAAATACCGGACCGACACAGTTAAATTATTATTGCACCCGCAAATCCACTAACGACAACTGTTTGGCTGGCTTAACCCCCCCCCCCTTAGTGAGGCATACAGGGGAGAAACTGTTTAGTGCAAAGCAGCACTTGTTAGTAAATCTTCTTTTGGGGAGGGGTCAGTGACATGTGGGGGACATGGCAAAAAAAAAGCCAGTTGGTGAATGCAAAAAGGAGCTGGCAGTGCCTTTTGGCTTTCTGCAGCTCAGTGGGCGGCAGGGCGTTGGCCAATATATGGCCAGGCAGTTGTTCCGTTGCCTCCTTGCCGGACAACAATGGTACAGCTAGAACTGTTCGGGTGATAACCAGAGTTAACATGTATAGGGTTAGTTTAGGCCTAGATTGACCGGGACAGTTCAGTGCTGGTTCATGGTTTACAATGGCAGTGTTGGATAACCACAGCTGGCAGTACGCCCAGGCTGGAAAAACCCTGATCAGACTCTCAGGTACAGTATCCTCTATGTATTCTGTTCTATCCAGAATGCAGTTTATTTTTTGACTTGACAATATAATGAACCTTTGCTAGCTTTCGTCTACTGTATTTTGGTCCCAAATGTGACATGTGAAAAGTGATTTAAAAACTGTTTTCTGTTATGCAAATGAGAAAAATGTCCTCTTTGTTAATGGTAGAGTTTAAGTTGAGAGCGGAGGGAAGCCTCACTGCAGCTTTCTAACCCAACTGCAGTATAACTTCCTGTTTCTTGCCTATTTGTTTTGATAAACCATTGTGGTCACAAAATGTATGCTGTAGAAATCCATAAAATAGTGGTTGGATGTTGCTGGATGATAGTATTGCACTGCAGCTTATGATGTACATTTGATTCAGTTTTCCTATTCAATAACCTTTATCATGTGTTTGTGCGTGTGCTAGAAATAAATAGCGGAGAAGACTACATTACTAGGTTCTAATGTTGTGTTGCATTATAGTAAGTTATTTGTTAAGCTTTTGTTTTGCATGTGTAGAAACCGCAACTCTTTTTAACAGTGTTTTTTTGTATACTTTGTATACTTGTTGGACAATTATAATTTTGTTTTCATTTCTGATTTATAATATTTGGCAGTGTGTCTGTAATCCATGGTCCCACAATCTTGGCACTGTCCTCTGTCAGTGAATGATCAGATATCTGGATCATAATGCACTATTGTTTTCTGAGCATAAAGCAATGTGAAGAACACATGCATACTGTTAAAAGGAAGGTCTACTTTTAAAATGCTTGGAGCAAGTAGTTGTATTCAAGCAATTCCCCAGAGGGAAATAATAAAAGGAGCAGCTGACAATATAATACAAACTAATACAAACATTTCCCATTTAATAATGCTGTTTTAAATTATTTAATTTTTTTTTTTTATATAGTTTCATTTGCTTGATGTTGCTGAGGCTGAGCTGTGACTTCGGTCCCTGTGATATTGCAGTTAGCCTGCATCATTTTGACATATGCATTTATTTTGTGCCTGTGACAGATTTAACTTAGACAATGACGATGAGAGTGTTGTATGTTTGTGAATTATTTTATGTTTGAGCTCAGCTTGTGCTGTGCTGCATGGACAAAAACACTGGTTATGTTACAATAGCATCAAATAGAAAAGTTTCTAGGACTATACTGTTCATGCTCATGTTTACTGAACGATAATGCTATACTGGAGGCTAAAAACAAGTCCCTGCGTGCACAGTCTGTAAGTCTGCAAAGCTTTCAGCTTGCTAGCCATATATGTAACTTTGTTTTTTTCATTTCCAAAGTCTCCTGATCAGGTAGCTGGTATGATATTACCCCCATAAAAAGGATTTTCTTGTATTTGTTTTTTTCATCCCCTCGATTCGATCACCGAGTTACACGGTGCCTGCAGGGGTAATGTATGCAGATGTCTCAGGAGATGACTGGCGTGAGGCGATTAGGAGGAATAGTGCTATTTGTCATGAGGAGAGCATGCACTGCAGAATGAGATTACAACAGCTGAGGGAGGATTTATATAACCTCTGGCCAAGCCTAATTTAACATCCCAAGAAAACTTAAGCCATGGCTCCAACGTATTACTTATGATGCTGACTGTGCAATCGATCAATCAATAATTTAGCTTGGGACAGATGCACCTTTTGTCAATTTACTGTACAAGACCTTCACACTTTTATGGAAAGATCGATATTAAAGTTATTTGTCACGCCCTATAAAGGCTAAAGTAGCAATGCTTTCACAGTGTCCCCAATAGTCACTGTTCAGGGAAATAAAAACTAGTCTAGTGGATGACCGGTCAAACTTTGTTGCTGACTTTTAAAACTTAAGGCGCTATAGAGAAACTTTAGATGTCCCATTTTTGTTGTATTTACCCCCAGGAGGACAGTCATTCTGTTTGAATCCTGGACATATACAGAACAGAGTTGCTGCAAGTTGATTATGGCAGGACCAATGCTTCCGATCAAAGGGCTGCTGCTTCGGTCCTCCTTTGCTGACATAGACAATGGGCAAAAAGAATTGTTCTTGTCATAAGAGCTGACTGTCTGTGTAGCCTCGACTCCCATATTCTCTGCTCCTTCCTTCCTTCATTCAGCCATGTATTAGCATGTGGACTCAAAACTCTGTTAAAAAAGACAGTATTACGTATCGGCAAGTGACACAGAGGGTTGCTAATAGCAAGGCCTAGGGGACCACTAATATAAGTATGTCAGAAGTCAATAGAGTCAACAGAGGGATGGGAGAATGCGGAGAGAGAGAGAGAGATCGAGATAGGGTGGTAGGATGTTATTATCCAGGCCCACTGGGGTGTGAAAGGAATAAAGAAGCAGCTGTAGTATATTCTGTCAAGGTTCATTCCAACCTTAACATATGAAACAACTAGGCCTATGCATACAAAAAGATCCTCGCAGGCTTTGTCCTACTTGTACACAATACATTCTTCCCTGTGTTTTCTCTGTGTGCATTTTCTCTCTTCAATCATGTTGTTGTTGGTGCTTTTACTACACATGCATGTCCCAGTGCCAGACAGTGCTGACAGTGTTATTTAAGAAATGTGTGAAGTGCAGTATTGAGAGCACAGATGTGAGCAGAGTTGTTTATTATACAGCGTTGAGACGGCGTTGATTGGGGCCTCTTCTGGGTTCACAAATAGCTCAGTGAAATAGCTTTGTATGTACAGTGGCTTGCTGAAGGCTGCTGTGCTGACCATTGTTTATCTTAGCATTGGCCCCTTAGCTGTTCACACACTGTACTAAATAAGAGTTATATTTAGGGTAGGACCAAGATTTGCTGTAATGTATGGTGTGGACAGGATTTACAGAGCTTTATGTTTCCTGCGCTCTGTATGAGGTTGTCTTTATTTGCAATTGATCGGTTGGCTATATTGAGGTGAAGATATGTCTGTTTCAACCTGCCATCCCTAGGTTATGTTGTTTTACGTTCAGTTATGAATTATGAATGTGCATCACATAGAGGTCATTTTTTATTTAGGTTATTTGTTTTGCTACTAATGTGATGATAATTATTTCAGGTGTTTTTGTTGTACATTGTAGTGTGCTTTGGTTTGCTCTTATGTATTGTAATCAGGTATCTTTTTAGTAAAAGAGAGATTGCTCTCAAAGGCCTTCCCTTTCATAAATAAAGGTTATAAATGATGTTAAAAATAAAAATACTCATTGGGCTTCAACAGGAAAAAGCACTCTATTGCATAGTCATATAGTTATTTCTCATCTAGTTACATTGTAGTTGCACGGTGCTTGTTGACCTGTCTTCAATGTTCACATTCAGTATGTGTTTGAGTAGGAGACACTTGTGTCGGGAGATGTGATCGTGGCCAGTGCTGAAATGATGAATGAGGATAATAAAAATGTTAAAAAGAACAACAGAAATTCTGCACATGTCAGCCCTTGTCATGGCCTTAACCACATCAAAGACATAATAACAGTTATTTATTTCAGTAGCAGGACAGCCTGTTCCATGAGATTAGTTTTTGCTTCCTACACTTCCCATTTGTTATGACTTATTCATACCCTTTTTCGCTGTGCCATTGGGGTTAGATCCAGGTCGAGGGGTTGTGGTAGGAGCACAGTGTTATTTTTACTGTAAGCCACACTGTAACAACAATACGAGAGACCTGGTGAAAGTGGAGCTCACCACCATAGTCCCCAGGCCCCCTGCCAGCTCTGACTGAAGGTCACAGTACTGGAGCAGAGTAGAGTAGAGGCTGCTAGAAGTGGTTTTATAACTCAAGAAGGGATAGTGTTTGAGTAAAATAACTAAAAGGAAAATAAATGAATGAAATAGATAGACAGCTGAAAAGAGAGAGAAAGGGAGCAAAAGGCAGAACAAGAGAGAGCGAGCGAGAGAGAGATAGAGCTGTTAGTTGTTCATCTGATCCCCATGTTGCACCTGGGCAACCCACACTTGCTGTTATTTTAGTCAGGGTTGTCACACAGGAGACACCAACCTGCTTGTAACAGCCCATAATATGCAAACAATTATATTGTCCACAATAACATGTGAGGTAATGGCAGACACTACACACTACCACCTTCATATTGCAGATCCCTAATGAAAGTAGATAGTGTAAGTAGATAAAAACAAACTGTGGCTATGGTAGGATGGCCGAGACTAGAGAATAGTATGGGTATTAATGGTAAAACTAGTGGCTGGTATAACATCTCCGGTGCCCACCATCTCTACCATTGTGTCCTTTAGCAAGACACTTAACCCCAAACTGCTCCAGGTACGATGGCTGACCCTTCCCTCCATCTTATCGCAGTTATGCTCCCTGGCAGCAGTAGTGTGCGTTATCAGGTTGTTGCTGCGGCGGTCAGCCAGGGGAGTTGTACTATAGTATTCCTGCAGTATTAAGTAGCAAGCCTGGTCTGTTCTGCTGTACTACACATACAGCCTGGCTTGTTATTGCTCCGTGTTTGAGGTTATGAAGTTATATGAGCAAGAGGATCGGCATCATGCAACGTGCCAGCCTGTGCAGATGAAACATGTAGACATGTCTAGCCTGTGGTCTAAAGGATATGGAAGCGCGGGCATTGGCACAGTTTACTGAGGCCGTCTGGACATGCTGTGGAAAGACGGCATGAATATGCAGTGGTGTTCATTTTGGGGTTATGAGTTGGGGTCATGATGCTTGTTGGTAAAGAAATTGGTTGAGTGTTTAACCCTTAATGTGTTACAATTTTGGTCAGGGGTTTATATACTGGCTTCTATTCTTATCTAATGGTAGTGCACTCATTCTATTAAAAGCTCACACCTCTCTAACCCAGTTTGGATCCTTAAGGATGGAGGATATTTTCAATCTGTGGTGTTAGAAACGTGGTACAAAGCACAAATACAATCTGTTCTGTCAGCAATGTGAATTTAAGGATTTAGGGCAAAATCCTTGTGGAGGGAATCTGTGCCGCTGCCTCTTGCTCTCTGTCTGTTTGCTTTATAAATGAATGCATATCAACAGGAGTGGAATGCAGTGTAGGCTACTCATTGCTCTTTTTTTATTTTTGTTTTTTAAACCAAGCATGAAACTGTTCAATTCCATACAAAGGGTCAGATGCAATATGTCTACAAGGTAAATGTTGGCTACAATTGACTGTCTTCACCCCTGTATTCGGTAGTTTGAGCAGACAAAGGTTGCATTAATACTAAATTGAGCAAACGCAAGCATGTGATTGGGAAAAGCAATGGTAAACAATAGTGGCAGTTTTGTGCAAAAAAAAAACTCCAAGTTATTTATTTGTTTTGCT
This sequence comes from Hyperoplus lanceolatus, assembly GCA_026929865.2. Lineage (NCBI taxonomy): Eukaryota > Metazoa > Chordata > Actinopteri > Uranoscopiformes > Ammodytidae > Hyperoplus > Hyperoplus lanceolatus. The sequence goes on along the minus strand of CM049401.1, from coordinate 12,957,779 downwards.
TTGTTTTTTGTTTCCGTTAGCAAGAAAAGAGGAAATATATGAACATCACCAACATCAAAAATATGTAGTGACTGGCAATGCAATTTACCAACATGACTAATAGTAAAGGTGCATTGCTGACAATCAATAGCGTATATTGTATATCATGCATTATTGTCAAGTCGATTCAACCACAAAATATTTCACATGACACACCTTTATTGTCCATTATTAGATCTGCAAAGAGATAGAGAGCATGTGTGAAAGCCCGTGTGTGTGTGTGTGTGTGTCGTGTGTGTGTGTGTGTGTGTGTGTGTGTGTGTGTGTGTGTGTGTGTGTGTGTGTGTGTGTGTGTGTGTGTGTGTGTGTGTGTGTGTGTGTGTGTGTGTGTGTCAGACTCCTTCATTGCTTGTTTCCAAATGATCCACTACCTGTCATGTGTGCAGTTGAGCTCCTCATCTCGCATTCATCGCCTTGCACCTTCTGTACTGCGGAGATATGCAAGGAGTGACGTGTCACAGCGTAAGCATTTAACAAAGGACCTTTCCACTTCTTTGTAATGCTTAGAATTTCTAGATGTGAAAAAAGACAAATTTACAACAGAAAAAGCCCACAGTAAAAACCTTAATTATTGGACGGACACCCTATGCATTTTGTCTGATGTTACAGGGCACTGAGTGCAGGCTGCCAGTAAAATGGATTGCTCTCATTACGAGTGTGTTATGAACAAGCAGTCTGTGATTGAAAAGCTTTATTTCATGCTCGGCAGACTTGTAAATGAGGGGTTGTGTGCATTGAAGGGAGGAGATTGTCATGTGTTCTGGTGTGTTAGTGTGTGTGTGTGTGTGTGTGTAGCGAGAGGCGATGATGGGATTTCATGAATCACAGTGTGTATGGTAATACATAATACATGTGGGATTTTGTAGGGGTTATTGCTGAATAAGAACATGACAAAAATTAGGAAAGGCTGTGCGGCTGTACAGTATGTGTGCTTGGGGCATTGTGCCTATTTAACTCTTCTGATATCACACAAGTAAGGGGCCGTCATGCAGAGTGGGAGCAACTTACTATTAGCAGCTGTTTATATTTTGCTCCTCTCCATTTTTCATGATCAACATTTTAAGTGAAATGTTCCAACCCGGTCTACACAAGCCAGCTGCTGCAACATTAAGATGTTACAACATGTATATCAGGCCCATGGCTTAGTACAGCCGCATTCCACATAAACCCAAAGAGCATGTATATCCAGCTTTATGACATATTTGGTTTATTGTGGTATTGAAAAAGGTGACTAACTCAGTTTGTGCAGGGCTTCTAGTGTACAGAGGTCAGCGTTGGCTGTGTGCCAGCATTCTACACCACCACAGTGAGGAATGTGTCTGGGCACACTTCACAGGAAGCACACACACACACACACACACACACACACACACACACACACACACACACACCGAATCACTGTTTGGAACACACAGAATAAACGTCTTTGTTTTCAACACCTTTCCAATTATTGTCGGACTCAGTCTTCAAACCATGTTCTGTGTGTGTGTGCGAGACGCATAGACGTGATAGATAAGAAACAGGTGCACTACTAGGTTGTATAAAATCAGTCAGCAACAGACGGAAATCATAAAAACTATGAGTGTGGATTCGGAGGACTCAAGCAGCCATATTGCCTCTCTCTTTCTATCTCGCCAGCCTAAACCATTATTGCTACCTAAGTCGTCTTGGCTGGTCGTGAGTCAGGTAGTGTCCAGTCCGGCCACTTCCCACGGTGAGCTAATGTGCTGTCACCCAGGCCTGGCTACTGCTCCTAACTCCCTCTGACCGTGAATGAAATCGATATCAGAAGAGACATTAAAGCCTGTAGGAGTTATTTAGCTGTCTCTTTCTGCCGTCTCCTCTGTCTGTATTATTACGTGTCTCGCTGTACACTGAGGTTTTGTCCGTCTCCATATTCCTCTCTTTTCGACTGTCATGCTTGAATCATTATCCAGCTATGCTTCTCTGTTCCTGTCATTTCATACCACTTTGTCTCTTTGTCAGTCTGCCTTTTATCCATTTATCTTTTTATCGGCCTATCCATCCATTTTGAGCTATACCATGTCCTGTCCCTTTACTTCACATTCTGTCACACTCCTTTTTATATCAAGTTGTAACTCATTGCAGTGCAGAAGAATCGGTCATAGGTTTAATGATACTCATGTTGAAAACTATTTCCATTCCCGCTTGTATCAAATTAATTCAAATATTTTTTTTTCATATTTAACAAAGCTCCAGTTTGGGAATATGGCTTTACTGCAGTTTAAAATGAATTCAGAATTATGACTGAGTTTTATTTTAGGGCATTCATACACACATACTTGTGTTCTGTGAGGCAGAACTGTGATGTATTATAGTCCAAGTCAAATTCAATTGTTTTTTTTGTCTGCTCAGCATACATCTCTGCTTTGTAAAGGCTACAGACCAAGTTTGCCTAAGATTTTATTCAAACTAACTGAGTTGACTAACTGATTTACAATAGTGTACAGAGTGACTCAAGGTAAAGAAAACCATCTATGCAGCATATGAGCTTTTAAACTGCCAGTTCTGTTATACTATTCTGTGCAACCAATCAGCAGATGTATTTCAAGTGTGGCTTCAAGCCTTAAATCTGTTCAGGCTCAGTTAGTATCAGTGATATACGATACGGTAGAATTTATTTAAGTGTTCCTTTTTATTCAGTGTGTGTGTGTGTGTGTGTGTGTGTGTGTGTGTGTGTGTGTGTGTGTGTGTGTGTGTGTGTGTGTCAATGTGAGAGAAATGACTCACAACTAGAATAAGGGATATCTGATGACATCACCAGCTAACTGCATCTGCACTCTCCCCCCCTACTTCACCTCCTCACTCGCATGCATTCATATATTCAGTGTTCAAATCTGCTGCTAATATAATGCATGCTATATATATATATATATATATATATATATATATATATATATATATATATATTTTTTTTTTTTTTTTTTTAATGAATTGTGGGATTATGGCTTTCAGTTATAGATCGTTTATAAGAATGCTTATTGTATAAAAATGTTGCCTCTTGCTCAGCCTGTCAAATAAAATGCATTGCCTTGTTTTGAGTTGTTTCTCCTCACTTGGCTCTAAACAGTGATATTTTTCAGAGGCTTGATTAAGGTCATCTGGATAAAAACTGTCAGTCTGCAGGGTCAGTTTAACTTGAAGCATTATTGGCAAACACCGACCAATTCAGCGCATACTAAATGTATCCCATGCTACTGGCCACACTGGTGTGAAAATTAAAAAACAAAGATTGAGATAGATGTTTATGTCTGCTCTCTGCTGATCAACTGGAAGTTTTCAGCATTTTTCTTTTTCTTTTTAAGGATTTTTTTGGGGAGCCTCCTGCATTTCCTAACCTCTATGTTTTCCTCTGTGTTTCAGGGTTTCATCGCAATGAGGATATGAAGGCCATCGATGTGCTTCCCATCCTCAAGGAGAAGGTCGCCTTTCTCTCAGGTCAGATGTATACAGTTACAGTATGTATATATATATATGTATATGGACAATATACTATGTGCTGTCCAAACCACAGCTGTACATTTCATAGTTCATGCTATGTTGGATTGTGTCGTGGGGAAACGTGAGAGCTTTGAGAATAAAATGTCCCGTGTTCCAATTGCAGACATTTATTTCAGAGGTGTTTATTAAGAACAATTGGGAGAATTTCTTGGATTTCTTGAATAATATATTGCTGGTATAAAGCCTATTTCTTAGAAAAGCTTTCAAACTCTTTCCAGTTTACTCATTTCAAAGGAGTTATTGTATTCCAATATGTCTGTATTGCTGCTGATGCAGAACAACAAGACACATGGGAGAGGTGGTACAATATGCTCAATGAAGTGCGCCTGTTACACCCTTTGTTACCTAGTCGTTTTTACCCGGGAGGAAATGTGAATTGTAATGCCCAAAACTTAATATTAACCCTTTGTAGCACATAAATACATCTTTAGTTAAGTTCAAGGTTTAAGTAAAACGCTTGCCCGTGGAGGGGGTTGCAGTGTTTAGGACCCCACTTTTTTTTTTTTTTTTTTTTTTTTTTTTTTGGTTGAAACTTTGGGGGGGATAAAAAACAACCTTTAAATATTTGGGAAAAAAAAAATAAAAAAAAATAAGGTGTGGGGGGAGGGGGGGGGAGGAAGGGGGTGGGGCGCGGGTCCTAGAATCAGCACTATGACTTCAGCATTGTCCTGATCATGGTATTCGCATAATCAACACAGTAACAATACTTTGCAACTCTGGAACCTGAAGAACATTTGGAATGGGAACACACTGTCTTTCCCCTTAACATGCTCTTCTTTACATGGTTTCTCCTTGTTAGTTTAATTGCACTCACTCATTTCTCTTAACTTTGTTTGTCTCGTCACGGTGCTGAACTGCCCTTCACCTCATTAGTATTAACTGCAGATCCATTACCATAATTGTAAGTGAGCTGGAGAGGGTGTTTTTGCTGATCTTTTTTTTTTACTGAAGCCTAATTGAAAGGTGTTTAATAGTCTTGTCATTGTGAGAATAATTTGGGCCCTGACCCCTCCGATTGACTCAGTAGTGTCATGTACAACTTTGGAAATATTCACACTGTTCATATACATGAACTGCTGTCATCTGAGAGAACTACTGCATGTACTTGACATCTTTTAGGTTAGTATTCTGTAAGTAAGAACTGATTGGAATCAAGTTAAGGGGTTTTAGGTAAAATAACTGTCTTTTAAAATTCCCATCTGTTTAGTTAGCTTAGCTACAATGGAGCATGAGCATTATCTACATGGGAGGTAATGGGTATTTAATGACTGTTCTTTGTCTTCGGACTTCTACCCAAAGGTGGCAAAGACAGACGGGGAGGTCCTGTTCTCACCTTTCCAGCACGGAGCAACCATGACAGGATACGACCAGAAGACCTGCGCAGGCTCATAGCCTACCTAGCTACTATTCCCAGGTAGTTCTTACAGACACACATTCAAAGGGTTTCAATGGAAACTTGTTCAAACTGTGAACACACACACACATACACACACACACACCCCCCCCCCCCCACACACACACACACACACACACACACACACACACACACACACACACACACACACACACACTCTGATACATGAACTTCCGTATGGACTCCATTCTTGATCCCGGGGTTAATTTGAAACAGACTCTTATTGGCCTCTTAGGCAGTCACACTCACACACATCTCATCACTTTCCCACCTTGCTTGGATTTAAAAAGGCTAAAGCATAACCTGCGGCTACACAGAGCTGGGATGGTTTGATTTTGGATTCTCTGTGAAGATTCAACCCCCCTTTCCTCTCTTCCCCTCTCTCATTTCCTCCAAACTCTCTCTAAAAAAGCCCCTTGTCTTTTATGTTGGTGATCCCTGTTTGGTAACTCTGCCCTTTCTCAGTCTGCTGTTGATAATGTCTAGTAGGAGTGTGTCAGTTCTTATTAAACACAGTGTCATGGTAGATTGCTACTTCTTTTTCTATTACAGTCTTTAAAGGTGATCGGCTTTTCCTTCCGTTTTTCTGCCATGTTATCGTACGGACTAGAGTAGGCATTTAGCTAGCCACAGGATGTAGTGTTGTTCTCGCTCTGTAGTTTTTGTGCAGGCTGATGTTCAATTCTACAAGCACCTTTCCTTCACGTTTAATACCTAGCTCTGGGCTGCTCTGTTTGGAGTCAGATTTGATTAGCTTGGAGGGAAGCTTGCCCCTTCTCTGTTCTGTCGCCTCTGATCTCCGCCGTGTCGCGCTTTGTAGTGCTTTGCAGGTCTAGTGTCTCTGTGCTTTAAGTCCTTTTGACAGAAGAGTTTTGGAGATTTGTTCCACAGAGGGGAGGTGATCCAGATCATACAAAAATTGAGTCCAGGTTTCTTCAGGGTGTTGCGGGATGTCTGAGACAATTATTTTTTTTAAACGCAACATTTGCCTATATTCAAGCCAGGAGCAGTCAATATTTTGTGTAATGTACATATTTTGGGTTAGTGTCCCAGAACAAACCTTTATTCAGATGATGGCCCCTTGGACAGCGTCTTTTCACATTGTTTATCAAATGCCTTTTCTTCTTATGTTCAATACTCATAGAATGTATTAAAATCATATTCATAAATATATTGTTAGTGCTTTTCTCTGAACACATTGTGTGGTGTAGCAGTAAACAGTAAAGGATAAGTAGGTTGCCGTGAATGAGGACATACTGGTTACATTTGGATTTGGGACCCCCAGATCTCCAAAGGCTCAACTCTTTAAGAACATTTTGTACAGGTGAGACTAGAGAGGAGAGAAAACAAAGTATCTTTCAGAGGCCAGCACTCCAGTGTGAGGTTAAGAAGAAACAAAGTGTCACCAACCCTGAAGGCCAGCTCCTTCTCCTCAGCTTGATGTGTCTTTCTCTTGTCTAAATATTTCTTCTGCCTCCGTTACGTAGGCCTCTCTCTCTCTCTCTCTCCTTCCCTCCGGTACACTCTGTTTTTCTCTAGCCATTTGGCTGCCGATGTGTTTTCAGAGAGTGAGGTCAGAGTGAGTTAGAGCGGTAGGGGCCTGCGTCTGTTTCTGTCTCCTAGCTAGGCACATTCAGATTAGAGCCTTTAACACTGAGAAACAACCTTTTATGGACTTCTACAGCAGCAGGACGCCTGGTAAGCAGCAGTGGAAATTTCAACGCTTGAATGTTTTAACAATTTTTTTTCCCCCTGCCCAGATGCTCCGGAGATTTGCATGGGATTGTTTTACTTGGGATCTGTTTGCCTTCTATGCTGTTACAACTGATCCCTGAAGTAAATGTGCAATGATATTTCTTTTCTGGCTCCATAGTGTCTCTATTACTGTTACATGGACAGGGATGATAATAATGTGACTCAATGGTTTGACATTGTTTCTCTTGGGACATTCAGTTTTGTTCAGGCTCAAATCAATCACAACTGATTGATTTTTCCCCCTTTTGTTGTCACGTGTTCATTATCTCCCCTGCAGCTGCTCTAATGGTTTCACGTCAACATAATACAATCATATAAAAGTAGTATATCTCCCCATATGTTATTGTTTCCCCCATCATTGTAACAAGCAACCTGTTTATTCATGCTTTGTGCAGCGAGGAGGTGGCCAGACATGGCTTCACAGTCATTGTGGACATGCGTGGTTCGAAGTGGGACAGCATCAAGCCTCTGCTGAAAATCCTGCAGGAGTCTTTTCCTTCTTGTATCCACGTCGCCCTCATCATCAAGCCGGACAACTTCTGGCAGAAGCAAAGGACCAACTTTGGCAGCTCCAAGTTTGAATTTGAGGTGGGTGACACTCTTGCAGTACAACTTTGTTTTTGTTGTTGTGGATGTTACATGCACCATTAGTGTTATACTAACTGTACTCTCTCGATTGTACAGGTCAATGCTTGTTTTATTGTTTTCTACAAGAGATTGAATATATTGGTTATGCTGATTACATGAATGTATTCAAGATAAACAATGTTGTTGTACGCTATTAGAGTTCTTGTTAGTTTAACACAGCCATCAGTCTGAATTTATCAGCTCTAATTGGACTGCTGCTCTGTGACAGCAGCACTGTTCTGTCCCGTGTGGGTATGTGGTGCTGGTATATTTAGTCCTGACCCAGTTACTATGGAAACAGGGTATATAGGACATGGCAAAGCATTTTATTCCAACAGTAGGGAGTTTGGTTTGAACAAGTCACTAGTTTTTTTCAATGCATGTGCTGTTTGTTAGTTGGAAAACATGATAGACAGGAGCTCACTGCTTTGACCCTCCGGCTGCAAAGTTGTAGATGGGGTAAGGGCTCAATGTTTGTTCTCCCCTTCATCATCAAGTACTGTTGAGTTTTGATGACTGCTTCTCATTATCCCGCAGTGCATTACGTTTTTATAACATAGTCTCCCACCTCCTTCTACAACTACTCCTGGGAAAGTGTATTATCTTGCTTGCAGTTTAGGAAGGTAACAAAAGAAGGTGGACCCCAGCCCTGAATCTGACTGTTTATTTTGCATTGTTTTTCCCTTGCTCTAGTCAACCTGTGCAGTTATTGTTTTTACTTCCCATGTGTTTATTTTCATGTATTATCATTTTATTAATGAAAACATGAATGCTGCTTAAAATGTCTGGAATGTTTTTTTTTGTTTTTTTTGTCACCCCACCTAACTAAACAGTGGACTTGTGGATCCACAGACTCTGCAAATTCCTTTTATAATCTAGGTTTAACAGCTGGAAATATTTTGACTGGTTAACCTTTATACATTTGGTAAATGGAGATGATGATGACCATGATACGATTGTGGTGGTCTGTCTCCTTCCTTCCTACACTTTACATACCGTTTCCACTTGTTTTCTCTGCTTGCATTCACCAGTCTTTCACCTCTTCGGTTTCTTTATTATCACTTCTGACTTCATTTGTCCCATATACAACAGACGGTGATGGTCTCCTTAGAGGGTTTATCCAAGATTGTGGACCCATCCCAGCTCACAGCTGACTTTGAGGGCAGCTTAGAGTACAACCATGATGACTGGATTGAGGTTTGGATCATTTCTATTTTGGGATTTATTTATTTATTTATTAACCCATTGATGACTATGGCAATCTAGGATGCATGTCCTTAATGCCTTAGGGTTTTCTGAAAAAATAGTACGAATTGTCAAGTCTACCAAAACCTTAATATCTAAGCCTGTGTAGCACATAGAAACATGAAATAAAATACATTTAAAAGTTAAGGTTCATAGGTTTTATTTAAACATGCTCCCTTAGCGCTTACAAACCAACACATTTTTCTAAAAATCGTCAAAATTAGATAGAGAAAAAAAAGAATAAATAATATAAAATATTTAGTGTGATTTTCATCAGTAGCCTATAGTGGACCTTGATTCTGCGCACCAAACGCCACTAACTGTTCTGTAATACACTATCGCTGACACAGCCGGCTTATTTTTTTTTATTATTTTGTTTTATTTTTTATTTTTTTGATTGATGTGATTTTCGCCAAACCACACAACTTTTGGGTGATCACGTAGTCTTAAAAAATCAACAAAACCCACCTCATGTGTATTTGAACCAATGACAGTGCATTCTATGCTGCGCATGCCATGAAAATTAGATAAAGTAACAATGCTGCACGATGCAGCATCAGGCAGGAGAGGCAATGTGGCATTGCGCAGCAGCCGTCATCAATGGGTTAAACTTTAGACTAGGGCTGGGCGATATGGGCAAAAATCAATATCTCGATATTTTTTTACTATATCTCGATACACAATATATATCTCGATATATTTCAAATCTCCTCTAGAGCACATCCTAAATGCTCAATTTAATTAATGTTTTGCATAACATCACACCAGTAATATGATTTAAATAGTCCCTGCAAAATGTGTCTGCACTAACAATGCATTAGGCTACATGAAACATGTTTATATTCTTTAGTGCTTTCTATTGGAACAATTTGAAACTTGCACATGGCAAAGAGTTTGCACATTGTATTGATTATTCCACATCCTTCCACTCCCATACAATGGATCCTGCATTATTTTATTTGGAAACAGTTTTTTCCATCTTCTGTTAATCTGTAAACTGAGAACACTAATTATGACTCATTACAACCACTTACTAATTGTTTATCACCACTAACCCCCTGAAGATAGCAGCCACACTTTAAATGCAGAACCGGTTTTGATCCATAATAGTAGTCTGTGTATAAAAGGCTCTGACATGTATAATGGTTACTGTCGCTTTAAGAGCAGTTGCTCCCAGTCTATAGTGTAAGTTAAGTTTCGTTTTCAGCCTGATAGTCCGAGAGAGAGATTCATGCGAGCGTAAACAGCAGGTGGCTCATCGTCCCTCTGTTACCTGACGTATTGTTTAATTCTCCTGTATTGAGTTCATGAAAATAAAACTGGAAGACAATCAGAGGATTTAAATAAATACGGCTGAGAATAATAGCCTATAGTCTAAAGAAAGCAAAGTCTCATCATCATCATTCCTTGCATTCTAACCGATGCACCATTCCTGCATGCTATTCATACTTATTGATCTAGCCCTCCTGCATTATCACTAAAACACTGTTTTATTTTATAAAAAATACTCGCAAATGTAGCCTACTTTACATAGACTTTTAGTTAATAAACGGTGTGCACCTCCCTTGGTGCTGACATGGACCTATTATAAGAGGCTGCCAGTAATAAATGGGATGCCGTGGTTTTGTGACGTTGGACCAAAAACTCCCCCGGCGCTCCTTCGCCTTCCTCTCATAAGGACCAGGCTCTGTACAGCGGCCGCTTATGCTGTCAAGCGCCCGTCTACAAAAAAGGTCCATGCTATGAACGACGGCCACCATCGCCGCCTTTCGCGCCCCCTCCATCCGCTCGTTCGGCTGTCATAAGAGCATAAGAGCCCTCGTCTTTTTTCTCCCCCTCTCGTCGTTGTTTTCACATGGCGATTAAAGTAAACACTCACAAGGCACAGACTACGTCACAGGTGCACGCCCAGGAGACTCTGGTTGGGAGGGGTGAGTGAGTGAGTTGCCAATGCATGTAGTCTGAGGCAGAGAGCCACAGGAAAGAGCGAGAGAAGCGAACACCAGCGAGTTTGCCGGTGGCGGCGGCGGCTAAAAAAAAACACATTACGTGCCAATTTGTATTCGATGGTCGTGATAGGGTCATTTTATACATCCCCTGGAGCACATCTCGCGATATATCGAATATATTCGATATATCGCCCAGCCCTACTTTAGACTGTGTTTAATAAATCATGTAAAAAACTCTGCTCTTTTCAAGAAGAATGTAACAGCAAGTCTATTTTACAGATACTAATTCAATGAATTGGATAACTTTATAAAAATGCGAGTCACGTTTTAACTTTATTTGCAGGTGCGGCTTTCTTTTGAGACCTTTGCCAGTGATGCAGCGCGGGCATTGGCGCGCCTGGAGGAGCTCCAGGACACCTTGTCCCAGCGCGATCTCCCCCGGGACCTGGAGGGTTCTCGGAGGCTCATGGAGGAACATGCAGTGCTTAAGAAGAGGGCCACCAAGGCATCGGTGGAGGAGCTGGATGTGCAGGGACGGAGGCTGCTACAGAGGCTACAGGCACATACTGCAGGAGGGGGGAGTAGCAGTGAAGGCGGGTACGGGAACCGCACCGGTGGAGCTAGCGGAGATTCCAACGACCATCATTACGGGTTTCATACGCACGCCGACGCACACAACCTGGTCGCCAAAGTGACGGGATTGCTGGACAAGCTGCACGGGACTCGCCAAAATCTGCAGCAGCTGTGGCACATGAGGAAGCTGAAGCTGGACCAGTGTTTCCAGCTGCGTCTGTTCGAACAGGATGCGGAGAAGGTCAGAGTGCTATCGTATTATATTTCAAGCTTTTAACATGATGATCGAATCCATGTAGATGATAGGCTTAATTGTTTCCATACTGCCTCCTCATATTCCCGCCCCTTTGTGTTTCTATGTTAATATGTATCCATGTGCAATTTACTTCTTGATGCATGCAAATATTTCAGGCCGCAGAAACTAATCTGATGCTTGAGCATGCATGCATGCCAGTTTTAGCCGGGAATCTGGAAACATTACATTAATCCAGACATTTAAGTCCTCAGATCAACTTTCATCCTCAAGTAGGCCAGATTAGAGGGCTATTTGTGTATGTAGTGGTAAAAAAAAACTATTCAGGCATCTAGAACCAAACGCATCAGACTGGAAAATGTTTGCAAACAAAACTGTGGGCCCTGCGGCTGTAAACAGGAATGAAGAAGTAACTTTTCAAGTAGTTTTCTAACTCCAAACAGTGTTCCAAGGTTTTTATTCAGTTATGAGAATATACATTAGAAATTGTTCACTTTTCCGACACACCCAAAGTTACATAGTGCACCTTTTAAATTTGTTGTGGATGTGTTGGGAAAATGTGTCTTTTTGGACTATACAAATTCAGGGTCCTGCTAGGTGTCAGGGCTTTAAATAAAACACGTTTTCCATACACCAAACATGGAAAGAGAGGATCATAGAAAGAACTGCCACATAAATCAATAAATAATTAAAGGAAAAGTGCCGTAGACAATACGCACACGCACACACACACACACACACACACACTCACAGAAGGCCTGTTTGTGCTTATTACAGAGGAGCTTAAAGACAACTTGACTCTAGAAGTCATTGTGGTGATGAGTAATGAATGGTTTTAGTAAATTACAAATGTTCAAACAACGGGCCCTCTTTTTATTTTCACAGCTGTCACTGTGAGTAAACACAAAATGGAAAGACCCCTTTTCATTTGTGGTGCATTCTGTAAAAACTGAGGGCATTTTCTCCTCCTCCCCCTCTGCATGTAGATGTTCGACTGGATCATGCACAACAAGGGGCTGTTTCTCACCAGCTACACAGAGATTGGAGGGAACCACCAGCATGCTGTGGAGCTGCAGACCCAGCATAACCACTTTGCTATGAACTGCATGGTAAGACCTTGTCTGTCTTTGTCTCCGGCGTGCACACATACACACACACATGCACAAAAACACACTCTCACACACACACACACACACACACACACACACACACACACACACACACACACACACACACACAGGGGATGCAGTCACAAACTATCAGCATTACTGTCATTCACAGTAACAAGCTAAGGCCTCCTCCCACCACCCCTGTACAACCACCTCACACACACAAACATGCACCTCTTGTTTATCACAGCCTTTGTCCAAACCTATCCTGTCCCTTGGGCTGTGACTGGCTATATACTGATATTGTCTGTATTGGCCGCCCCCCCCCCCCCCCTCTCTCTCTCTCTCATATTATTCAGCAGTTTCCCACTCTGCCTCAACTCTGTCCCCTCTGCCATGTCTTGTCACAGTGTTGTTCCCATAATTGACCCGTATTGCCTCGTTGCCACCTCCCAAAGCAGTGTGCTGCCCTCTGCTGCTCTGCTCCACAACCCCCCCCCCCTTACCTTACCTCTGCTGCTGACTAATAAGTGTAGCTCTGGGTAGGGCTGCACGATATTGCCCAAAATGATTATCACGATTATTTTGGTCAATATTGATATCACGATATTTTACCACGATTATTCAGTAATTGTAGTGAGTAAAATATTTTTATTGGATTGTCACGTAAACATAACAGCGCTTTCATATCCATGTGATCGGCTATGCAATATTACTGATAATGTACATATATTTGCATAAATATAATAAATATTTACCTGAAGTCAATGCATTTCCACAAAGAAAATATAAATCAAAATATTGCACCAAAACTTTACTCAAAATCAAATCAACAGAGCACTGCTTTAACTTTTCCTTGTGCTACATTTCTGTTGAATAACACATCTTTGTTTCCTCACCTGACCTCATTGCATCTCCTAAAAGCAAAATATAAAATATTTTACTCCATTCATTGTACCTGCATGATGGATGTGTATAAAACTTGATTTTGAACTAAATAAAATTGTGCCCACAATGTATAACTAAAATAAGTATATTATGAGCTGCGCCCTGTCAAAATAAATCACAACCTATATGGCTCTACTATGTCGGAATTTAATTTGAAAGGACGGAGACGGGAAGTGGCAGGTAACACTCAGCAACACGTTAGTTAAATGTTGCTGCCTCTCATGCCTTTACTCCCAACGCAAGGTTTCATCTTCGCTTCAGGTCGTGTGTACGCTGAGGCACTGACTGTATGGAGTTATTAGCAACCCTGGGAGCTTGTCTAATAACTGGAATAGTCATTGCAAACCCACTAGGTTCTTATGTAATGAAAACGTAGTTCAATACGCCAGTAAATAGGAACGACCAAGGATACGAACTAGCAACGGTGGAATAGTCTACTCGCCCAGCTAGACTGCCTCAGCTGACTGAAGGCTCCGGCTCAGCTGTTAGCCACAGAGCTACTGTTTTGCTAACACAACTCAAGACTCGCACACTGTACAAACAGTAAATGTAATCGGCCAACATGCTTAACCAGAGCTCTATCTAGCTAACAAAGCATTATCCCCCAAAATCTATAACACAATTCACGGAGAAAATGACTGCCGAACATTTACATGGCGGGCTGCAGCCTGAAGCAAAACGTACTCACGTCGTCTTGCTGGAGTCCTGTCGGACATTAACCATGACTCCTGTGTTCCCTGCTCTCCTGATACATGCAAAGACGTGTTGAAAAAGTATTCCATTGTTTTCTGAACGAGTAGCCCTGTTTGTGGACGTCTATCCATCAAAACTATGACGTAGGTCCTTAGGTGACCCGTTCGCTATACATTATACTCTTGACAGCGGTCTGTCTGGCTGGATAACAGACCTGGCAAAGTGTCATGTAATAATGGGTTATAAATCCGGCCCCACACAAAAAAAGAGACTAACAAGGGGATGTATGCTGCTTATCGCTCGCGCGATAAGCAGCAGCTTGCTTCTTCGCGCGGCTCTTGGAGTCCTTTCTATCTATGCGGACCTAGTCTCGCAAAGCCAGACCAAACTACAGCAAGTAGTATGGTCTGGAAGCACTCCGTTTAGAGCCGTCTATTCGGGGGGGAAACTGGGCTGGCCTGTTTTTATTTATTTAAACCAATCACAATCATCTACGGCGGGGCTAACCCCGGGAAGCAGCCAATGGAGGCGTAGCGTTGTTTGCCGACGCCAGCGCTTAATAGACGCTGGCGGGAGTGGTCAAGCCAGACTAATGCGGACCTGATGCGGGCAGAAAATTGTTCACACTTTGGGGGCGGAGCCACTGGACTTACATTGACAGCTCTCGGGGAACCTGGGGTTGCCAGGTTGGAGCATGAACAGGCACATGATCAGCGAGTGGTTTCAAGAGTACCTATTTGCAGACCCATGGGGGAAACCATTGAAAGTGGAGCTCCACCGGAAGCCACGCCCCAAACTCATTTCATTGGTCAGAATTGTAACCTACTCTGAATTTGTTGCCGGAGTTCACCTAGCGGTGAATAATCTTTCTTTATAGGTCCATGTGAATAATACACAGTTTCCACCGGTTATGGTGCTAGTACACAGTAAAATACGTCAGTTTGTTAAGGGTCCCACGTGGCCAGGACGGTGGTAAAATGTTAAGGTAAAAGATGAATGAAGCAACGAAGCTTTGTGTAAATCTTCTAAAATCCGTCTCTTTAATTCACAATTATCACACTAGGTCAATCACATACAAATATAAACTCTTATAAATGAAACACAAAAAGTGCCACCACATTAAAATAAACAGCTCATTTTAAAAAGCGGGGTGAAAGGCATTAACGTCTGACACATAAGGTGACAGTTTCCATTCTAGATCCTGATTGATTTATTACCAGATCCCTTGTCCTCTAGTGATCACAGTTTTAATTATTATATCATTTCTATATTCATATTAGGCTATTGCACGATCGATGCTCGTCTGTGACTTTGTGATCACGCAAATGAACGTAACAATCGTGTGCAGCCGCAGAATTACATTTCAACCAGACATAAATAGCCTATGTTCATATTAGGCTATTTAACGAGGCTCGTCTGTGACTTTGTGATCACGCAAGTGAACAGTAACGATCGCGTGCAGCCGCAGAATGAGATAGGCTACAATTACAATAGGTTTATTAATCCGAACACAGTTAGCATTAGCCTGCACTGCTGCAACAAGGCTCCAACTGACACTACGTAAAGGCTATTTACAGCTTCCTTTAAGAGGAAAAGACAAGCATTTGTTTCCAGGACTTCTAAGATAAAAGTTCAACTTTTTGTGTTTTATTTATAAGAGTTGATATTTGTATGTGATTGACCTACTTGTGATAATTGTGAATTAAAGAGACGGATTTCGGAAGATGTACACAAAGCTTCGTTGCTTCATTCATCTTCTACCTCAACATCTACTTTTTACCACCGTCCTGGCCACTTGGGACCCTTAACAAACTGACGTATTTTACTGTGTACTAGCATCATAACCGGTGGAAACTGTGTATTATTATTCACCGCTAGGTGAACTCCGGCAGTAAAACAAAAAGAAGACAACAAATTCAGAGTAGGTTACAATTCTGACCAATGAAATGAGTTGGGGCGTGGCTTCCAGTGGAGCTCCACTTTCAATGGTTTTCCCTATGGGTCTGCAAATAGGTGCCTCTCAGTGGTTTGGGGAGTGATTGATTTGCTTCGCAGCTGAGCACACATTTAAAATATCGCACATTCATGTACACGTCATTGTGGGAAGCCGATATCGTCATCGCGATGAAAATTCGATATATTGTGCAGCCCTAGCTCTGGGCATTATACTGTATCGACTCTGCAGACGTAGCCTACAGTGTTCTGCCCTGCTAGTTCCTTTAACCCCTAGTGGTCTAGCTCACTAAGCGGCCGTTTACACAGCAACGTATTCAGCATAATACATACAAGTATTTACATGTTTCTGCCATTTGTTAACATGACTACAGCGTTTTGGGGGACTGAAAATTAAAACTTTTGAAACGGGGGTTCCGGAATGAAATATTTCCGCCATCTAGCCTGGCATACATACTACAGAGTTTATTATCATCTAAACGTGGAGATTTTTTAAAAACGTTAAGGGAAAACGTTAACCGAAATCCTCCCCCTCAGTCTGTCACAAATCACTGATGTTGGGAAGCTTGTGGAATGAGAGGGCCCAAAGGAGGCAGCTTCAGTGACCACCATCCAAAGCGAGTTGTGTCAACACTGCGGGTTGAGATGAACCAATAACCCCATGAGACAACAGTGGTCAAAAAAGACAGATGGAACTGCAGTATAAACTCACACATATATTCACAACATACTGTATTCACACACATACACATCGACACACAGTTGTGTAAACTCAGAGTGACCACCGCCCCCTCCACCCATTCTTCCACAGGATGCAGCATTTCCCCTTCCTGTTGCTTGAATGGTGGAATGGAAATACAGTGCCAGGGTGCGGGTGTGTGTGTGTGTGTGTGTGTGTTTATGTGCATTCATGTAGAGATACAGCCTGTTTCCTATTGTTTCTGTTTGTGTTTCCAATGTATGTGAAGATTTATGAGAGAGTAAAAACAAGTTGAATCAACACAATTACCTGTACACATGTTTGCCAGCTCCCTCTTGATATCTAAACATCTGCATCACTGATTTACAAAGATGTGTTGATGCAATAACATTGTTTTTGCAATATAGTGACCAAAGCTATGGAATTCGTGTGAGCAAAATCAATTCTAAGTAAATGTTGCGGTAACGTAACTGGCATGCCCCCTTTGGGAGGCGCTTCACAAATGCAGTTTGTGAGTTTTCTATTATTTATACGAAAGGTCACTTACCTCTGTGAATTATATTAAATATGTGACATTATGTTATGCCACACCTATAATTAGAATATATAGTAAATAATTGAACTTATAAATCCACAATGTCGCTCACATAAAATATTAAATTGCAATACTACCAACACAAAATCACAACACCCAGTTACAGTAAGTGCTGAACTGTCCAAATGAATTGCTCTGGTGCAGTAAGAAAACCCAAAGTCAGTTTATTATGTGTAGCATGCCTTTAGAAGAAACAAAGAAATACATTTTCAGATGTACATTTTGATGGCTTTGCCAAACCAGGGAAACTTCTTGCAGACTTTGAGAGAGATTAATAACTATTGACAAGTGGAGTAATAACTTCAAACTGCCCTATATGGAGCTGGACATGGATGTGTGTATATGTATATATTTATAGATACATTATTGAAAAGCAGGAGTAAATAAGACATAGAACATAATAATTTACACTTGTAAAATAACTAGCACATCACAATAATTCAAAAGTATCACAGGAGTATGGATTTATGATCTGAAAAATTGGTTGTTCCTTGACACCAAAGACACATTTCCAGATCCAGGTCATTTCAGCCTTCATCTTGTGCAATTCCAGTAGAAAGGGATGCTGCAATTTCCATGTATGCATATCTTGGGACCCAGATAGAATGAATGCCCCACTGTCTGTGAAGGCAAATAAAGCCATGTATTAGGAGTATGCCAATAAACTTTAAACTCTTTTTCATCCATCCCTTACCTCAAGCACGTCTTTATTCAGTATGAACATGTCAGTTCCGTTGCCACGATCATAGGCGCCTGTGCTGGAAACATGGTATGTCAATCCAGAGAGGCATCTCAGATTCTCTGTTAAGATGCACAACAGTTTGGTTGGACTTCTCGTTTCTTTTTTTCTTTTTTTACTTTGATGGGGAATGGTGACTTTGCAACATTTGATCAAAGTTTTTCGCAGTTTTTTCTCACATCATTTTGTCATTTATCATTCCGTTTGGCTTTGCTTATGTTCGTTGACCGCTCACCTAGTTTGTCTTTCAGGTAACTGTTTTCCTGACGTAGTTCCTTCACTCTTCCAATGATTTCTCTGTGATTCTTAGATAATCTGTTGTCTGTTATAAAAGAGAGATGGATGAAATGTTTTCTGAATTTAGTCTCTGACACAATTAATACATGCACATATATTGTTTAAGCTGTATATCACCCACTGTTACACCCTTTGGACACTAGTAAGTAGGAAGCTATTTTACATACTGCTAGTGCTATGACAAGGTTTGGGTAATAGGGTTCACTTCGATACAAGGCATTACAATACAACCCTAAATCAGTGTTATATTAATGTCAATACAGTGTAGAAATTATGCAGAACACTTTTATTTTTTTCCAGATTAGTTTTTGTCACA
The DNA here is from genome assembly GCA_026929865.2 of Hyperoplus lanceolatus. NCBI lineage: Eukaryota > Metazoa > Chordata > Actinopteri > Uranoscopiformes > Ammodytidae > Hyperoplus > Hyperoplus lanceolatus. The sequence continues at coordinate 12,939,052 of CM049401.1, read as the reverse complement.
TCTTTCAACTGCCAAAAATGTTTGCTGTATATAAGATTGACGGTTGTGATTTCATGAAAAATAGAAAGAGACTCACAGTTCATACCCAGCAGCCCCTTGAGTATCAGAATACACAGCAAAATCAGACCCACTGTGGTAATGCTGAAAACTGATCAGAAGATACTGTAATGTTAATTGTAACCTACCATTATGGTATGCAAGTGCTTTGTGTGTATGCCACTACTGTAATGATAGTATTTGAATGATAGAATACCTTACCTATTTGGGGTGTTTGCTTTATTCCTAGTCCTCTTCTTGCATTCACTGCTGGGCTTGTCATGTATCTGTCAGGTGGATTGGGGAGAGGTGGTGTTTGAGAGCTTGGGTTTTGGTTAGATATCCCAGTAGCAGTTTTGTTCAACTCTTCTTCTTTCTTTCTTCTTGAATCAACATTTGGTGTATCTCCATTTTCATAAATATCGTCATAAAGTTGGTCAGCCTCCATTGACATGTATTCCTCATCAGCACATGCCGCTGCTACAGGCTTTTCCATTGTTGAAATGTGTCTCTCGATGTGTATGACTGTGTTGTGTATGCACAGAATACCTTCAGATCAGTATAATGACTATATGGGCTTTTTTTTAGTGGGAGGGACTTCATGAGAGACCAATTTAAATTTGTTTCAGGACAGTCACCCTCCTCTTACCAACCTAAACAAACTACATAACTGTATTTATGTATGAATTACAATTTAAGAAAAGATTGGATCACGGGACAAAAAATAGATGGGTGAAAATAAAGTTTGATTATTTTGTAATGGGCAAGTTGTTGTAAGGATTAACAGAACATAACACTCTCTCTACTATGCCATGTATAAAGCCTTCAAAATAAATATTCAATGATCCTTGAGGGGGAACCGAGTGTACTCATTTCAGTAGCAAATAGTAATAGATCACAAAAATATTAACTGTGCGCGCTTCAGGTTATGTAAGCTACAAAGGTGATCATTTTAGTACAGGTTTAGTAGAATAAAATGAAAACACTGGAACAGTCCTGAAGGCATGACAACAATTTGCCTTGAAATTGTGTACAGCAGATGTTTTTCAGAGATTAGGAATAGTTCCAGTTAAAACCGGAAAACTAGATGGTGTGAAATTGATCCGTGAGATAAAAAGTCTAAAAGTGAAAGGTTATTCAAAGCTGCGTTGTACATTGTATGGTGGGGCTGTCCTCATCATGCAAGATATTTGTATACAGTGACTTGTTAGAAGGCTGATCTGGCAAAGCATTGTATGAGCCTTAAGTTTCAAAACCTAAACTTTACTTTGTTTAGTTCTTAGACAACATTGCATTAGTTCTTAGGTTGTTGTTACGGCACATTTGGGGTAAGGTTAGGTTCAGTTTTTCTTAAAGGTCACATATTATGCTAAATGCACTTTTTAAATGTGTTCTAACATATCCATGGGTCCACGGTGTGCCTAGAGACTGCCAAAATATTTAAAAAATAACAATCTCTCCTTTTCTCACTCTCCCCCTTTCTGAAACCCCCACCCCTCCCCCTCAATATACTCTTTTTAAAAAATAGGCCATTGTGAGATTAGCTGAACATCAGCATACAATAAATTATCTGAAAGTTTTTTTCAGCAAACAATTAAAGAAAAACGTATTAGGGACCACTAAGACCATATATTATGGTGTATAATAGTACCGAAAAGTGTATAATATGGGTGTTTTAAGACTTAAGACCACCCAGTGTGACTGAATGGTTCTCCAGCCTCTGTCATTAGATATAATTCATAATGTCCTACAGATGTCTTAAAGCCCTTCAGGCTCTTTAGTCGTAACTGGTTGTGTACTCTCCTTGAGGTCTTTTTTTTGTTGCATATTTTCTTTTCCAAAAAAACCTAAAGGGTATCCTGTGAAATGGTAAGATCCATATAGCTTGGAGATTTTCCTGTTATTTTTGATCTGTGTCTTTGTAAATAGGATTACTGCAGTGCTGCTGTGCACTACTGTTCTTGTATGTATCACAATTTACCTACTGCGGTGTGTTCAAGAGCATTCGGACTCCCTCAAAGTGATTGTCTCTATTATCCCCGAGTCAACATCAGTCTTATTCAGGTGCTTTAGATTATCCAGTGTCAAGATTTTCCAGGATATTGGATAGTGGGGAATGTCTCTGCTCAGTTTGCATACAGAAACACCACCTAGTAAAGCCATTCAAAGCCATTCATAAACTTTTCCAAAACCTAAAGGATCAAATTTGAAAACATAGCAAATACTTAAAAAAAGCACTAATCAAGTTTGTTCAACTTTGATGAAAACTTAAGAATTGTCTTGCTAGCATCACTCATGACTCTGCCTCTCTTTAAGGGAGGTAGCTGGTGTTTGGTTCATCTTTCCTCCCTGTTGTGAAACAAGCAAACTAAGAGCCATAATAGGCTCCAGAAGCAGTAATTGAATAGAATAATAACAGGCTGTTAACACAGTTGTTAATTAGCATTTGCTGATCCATGGCTATCTACACACAACAGCTTGAAGCGCATATATTAAAAAAGACTTAAAGAGTAAGAGGCACATGGGCTTCTTTTCATCATTCACATGAGGTTTTCCTCCCAATTGAATTACTTTTTAATGCCCACAAGGTGTGTGTGTGTGTGTGTGTGTGTGTGTGTGTGTGTGTGTGTGTGTGTGCGTGCGTGCGTGCGTGTGTGCTCCTGAAGGGGAGGGGAGGTTTGTGACCACGGTGCAAGAATCAACCTTTAATCTTTCTTACATTACTCACAGTTTATGTTAATCTAATTGTAGCTACTATATTTCAACGCGCCTTTATTGCTTTGCCAAAATACAGACGCGTTAGCTGTTCAAGGACGGAGTTGAAGCTTAATGTGTCATGGCACCAAAAATGTATCCACATTCATACTTTAAATGGTCACTATACCTAGGCAGAATGTCAAACATATAAACAGTACAAAGGTCAGCTGTCTTTACATTTAACCCAATGCACTTTGATTGTAACAACTTTGTTAAGACAAATAATGTATCAGTTTGTCTAATTGTCCATCTTTCAAACTGTGATCAAAAACGAATTAACTGTCAATAAACCTTCAAATCAATAAATCAAACCCCGATAGAGAAATGAAACATTACTTGTAGCAGATTGCAGGCCCTCTCCTTAACATGTCTTGCTTATCCGTCTCTCCTTGAACACAGAATGTATACGTGAACATCAATCGGATCATGTCAGTGGGAAACCGGCTCTTGGAGTCCGGCCACTACGCCTCGCAGCAGATCCAGCAGATCTCAGGACAACTGGAGCAGGAGTGGAAGGCCTTCGCTGCAGCACTGGACGAACGCAGCACCCTCCTGGAGATGTCTGCCAGCTTCCACCAGAAAGCAGACCAGGTACACACACAACAACACTTATGGACACACACAGAAAAAAAAAGCCAGTGCAGTTCAGAACATCATGCACCATTTACTATGTGCATCCGCATTTTCTTCATGCTGTGTGCATTTTCTGTAAATAAGGTGGACTGGAGCATAGTCTCTCTATTACAAAATGTAAATTCCTGAAAAGTAGTGTAAGCTCTCCCTTTTTAAAGATAGATACACTTCACAAGACATTTCGATTTAAAAAGAAGGAGTGTTATGTAAGAAAATATCTTTACTCAACTACAATTTACAAGCCGGGGTTGCTTTAGCCTTAAACTTTAAAGACCAATGACATGATCAATACGGACCTCCAGTGTTTGCTTACCGTTGCAGTAACAATGCATTAGACATTAATTGTTTGCTGAGTGTGGCTCCTTTTCTGTTTTCTTAATGCTTTAGACTGGCCTTTAGAGCTATTGCTATTGTGTTGTCAGTATTGGTAGACAGAGCGCAATACATTGTATGTTGTCATGTTATATAAGTGGACACTCTAACCATAGGCCAATGAAAACAAAAACAAACCTCGTAATATGTCAAATGTTTTACAAATGGAGATATTAAATTAAGGGTGTCAAATTTATAATGTCAACTAAACTTTAAAGTTAGAATAGTCACATATGCATGACATGGCTTGGAAATGTACAAGAACTGTTCAATAGAAGCCAGCTGCAGTTTGAGAACAGACACATCAAACATTTAGACCTCAATTGATATACAGCTTAAACCACCCTGTGATTTTGAGTGGCCATCAACATCCTACTGTATTAAGTGCATTTACTGTAGGTCTGTTTTATGAGATGTTCATATTGTGTGTGTGTGTGTGTGTGTGTGTGTGTGTGTGTGTGTGTGTGTGTGTGTGTGTGTGTGTGTGCGCGTGTGCGTGCGCGTGTGTGTGTGTGTGTTCTAATCCCAGTACATGAGTAAAGTGGAGCCGTGGTGTAAGGCATGTGGTGAAGGAGAGCTGCCCTCTGAACTCCAGGATCTGGAAGACACAATCCACCACCACCAGGGCCTATATGAGCACATCACCACTGCATACTCAGAGGTCAGTGCACGCATTCACACACACATACTCTACTGTATTGACATACTATATGCATGCACACATGGGTGAGAATGCAAAAACACAAAGGTATATGCAAATACTGATGCCAACACCACAGAAGAGAAAAATAAGACTGACAGTTATTCAAATCAGGTACTCAAAATATACACACAAGGCCTCCACACAGTTCAAGCTCTACTGTACTAGCTCTCTCCATGATCTATTTGTGTTTGAGTTTAATTTTTTCACACAAGCGACTACAAAAACAAATAACATGAAACCAAATATATGACATGAGAAACTAATACAAAGTTATAACATATATACATATACAGTATATGCACAATATGCTTTTAAAGTTCAACCAAATGAGAAAAGTATTTCAATACATTACTTATCTCTTAAAATATCTGATTGAAAATACTCAACGTTTTTGGGATAAAAACTATATTATTGCATTGTATGAGTCGTAGTGAGTCTGATTATCTAATTCCTTTTTTTTAAATTCTTATACCAGGAGATTATTTTTAACCACCATGATCAATGTGTTCTCCTTCCATCTTGTTATCTGTTCAATAAGGACTTGAGCTGCATTTAATTCATTCCCCATGTGAAATACTTGATCTTGGCAAAATGTTAAAAGACACATCCCCTTTTTTTTCAGGTGAGCCAGGATGGGAAGTCTCTATTGGACAAACTCCAGCGACCGTTGACCCCTGGGAGTGCTGACTCGCTGATGTCATCGGCCAACTACTCCAAGGCCGTGCACCACGTCCTGGACATCATCCACGAGGTGCTGCATCACCAGAGGCAGCTGGAAAACATCTGGCAGCATCGCAAGGTGCGCCTGCACCAGCGGCTGCAGCTGTGTGTCTTCCAGCAGGACGTTCAGCAGGTAAAGAGACACTGATCACAACACACACAGAGCAAGGTTCAGCTACAGTGAGACCTGCTAGCTGTGTGGGCTTCAGCAGGTTTGCTTGTGTGCACACATGGGCAGAGATGCACACACAACACATACACTTACTATACGTAGCTGTAGAAGGCAGAAGAGACTGAAGGAAGTGCTCTCCCATCTTGTCCATATGTAACTGCACATTAAAGCTGCCTATCGCTTGTCCATTGGATAATATAAAGCTCTACCAAATGTACAAAACTAACCTTCCAAACATGTTTAAAGAAATGTCTTTTCTCCGCTATTGAATCTGTATAACCTTTGTCTTTTTCTTGTAATTGAGCATAAGGCTGGTATTGCTGCTTTTTCTAGCAAAAGTACACACATATACTGTTGAATAGTAATTCCATAATATCTATAATAAATACAAAAGAAAAAACCTGCCCTATGATACAAAACGGTCTGTATGTATATGGTTTTTGGATTGCAGAGGAATTTTCTGGAAGGATTCCATAGTGGATAGCAAAGGGTGTGATATTCAGACTCAATGTAATGATCTACAGCTTCTTCAAAGCCGGTACCATTTCCTCCTGGGTTTCCAGAGGGAGAGTCTCTTGCTCTCTGTGCGACTGTGTGGATGGCAGAGCTGTTAGATCCAAAGTACTGAGAGTTGGTGTACAGACAGTGTCATCTCTGCCTTTCTCCCCTTTGGGCATGCACTCTCTGCTCCTCTGCCCTCCCTTCCTACTCTTTAATTATCCTTTCCTCTTGGTAGTGGTTTCCATGGTGATGCAATTTACTGTCACATAATGTGTCGAGGGCTTTGTGCATGTGCTCATATGTGTTTTGTCCCATCAAAATATTCTCTCTCAGAGACCTTTAAAACATCATGCCAATCCCTTTCATTACCCCACATAGAAACAGATGAAGTGTGGCCATCTGTTTCATAGATAATATGGTAATTATGAGCAAAGATTTGTAGCTAATCTCATTCACAGTGGAAATGTTGACACTAAGCACTGCTCTGGATTTCCTATTAGGCGAAAACTAATTGTCCACACTTGTGCAATTTAAACACGACAAACTGCAGATGGAGAAAATGAGTAAAATAAGTGGGGATGAACTGAGTGAGAGAGTGAACAAGACAGGGGAGCAAGGGAGAGAGAGATGACATATGTAGACTACTGTAAATCTAATGCTATCTGGATAGAGGCATTTCAGGCAATTGCACCCCCTACTGCTCAAAAAGATGTACTGCATTCTCAATTTAGCCTGTGTAGTTGTGCTGATTTGCACATTGCGCTAATACTGTGTGTGTGTGTGTGTGTGTGTGTGTGTGTGTGTGTGTGTGTGTGTGTGTGTGTGTGTGTGTGTGTGTGTGTGTGTGTGTGTGTGTGTGTGTGTGTGTGTGTGTGTGTGTGTGTGTGTGTGTGTGTGTGTGTGTTTTAAGGTGCTGGACTGGATAGAAAACCATGGTGAGGCCTTCCTCAGTAAACACACTGGTGTTGGGAAGTCTTTGCACAGAGCCAGGGCTCTGCAGAAGAGACACGAAGACTTTGAAGAGGTTGCACAGGTGAGTTTTGAAAGCAGTGCATTTGCAAAAAGTTAGGTTCAAAATGTAAAAGCAAAATCTTCATCTTGTGACAAACCTTTTCGACTGGGTATAAAATGTGTATTTTTACAAAATACAGTGTTAACTTAACAACACATTTTTTGTCATATTTCAGAGGGCAGAGAAGTGTAATTACCTTGGAATTGTTCTAATGTCATTAAACCAATACCAGACAACATTTCTTTACTGCCACTATGGACTAAAGAGCAGTTAGCAGTAACAGTCAAGTGTATGAGATACTGTACTGTAATGTTGAATATACTTTTTTTTGATTCAATTTATTTCAGACATATCAGTGATTCAAAACAAAATGAAAAGCATGGAAATACAATAAACTAAAATTATGTTTTCACAAAAAAAATAAAAAAAAATAAAATAAAACAAAGTATCTGTATTGCTGAGATATGCCTGAAAAGGAGCAGGAAGAAGTATACACTTATTTAATCCTACCCCTTTTCCATAGTAAAAAAATGAAAAATAAAAATATTTATTAAATTAAAAAAAAAATAATAATATTATATTCGCTTCTCTTAATCCATATATTCTTCTGTACAATTGGCGATACTATATTTGCCATTTGCGAACTATACATACATACATACTACTTAATATACTTATAACATTTTTTATATTTTATATATTTATACAATGCATATATCTATATTTATAATTATAAACAATCAATATATCCATATCTACATACATATCTATACAATCAGTATATATATCCATATAATTATAATTTCAATGTTAATGTTTCAGAACACCTACACCAATGCTGACAAGTTGCTAGAGGCAGCAGAGCAGTTGGCACAGACCGGAGAATGCGACCCAGAGGAAATTTACCAGGCTGCCCACCAGCTAGAAGATCGCATCCAGGACTTTGTGCGACGTGTGGAGCAGCGTAAAGTCCTGCTGGACATGTCTGTTGCCTTCCACACACATGTCAAAGAGGTGTGTATCTCCTTTCCTCTTCTCTCCTTTCCTGTCATCTCCTCTGTTTTGCCTTTTCTTCTCTCGTTAGAGCTCTTGTGTTTACACAAATTAAATGCAATCTGGTTCAATCTGCCTTCCCTGTCACTGTCTTAATGACAAGCATGCCTTTAATTTTCCTCATTATACGGTAATTGCCCTAATTCCTTAAAAAACAAATAAACAACAAACTACACATGACAGGACTTAAATATAGCGAACATGAATATGTGATGTGTATATGTGGTGCTAATCCCTGCACTACTCCCTTTATTCCCCTCACATTGTTATGGTAATATCAAAGACATACACTACACATGTTTGACTGTCAAAATTAACCTATTCAGACATAACACCACATCCTGTTATCATAGACTCATAGAGACGGTCAGAGTCATGGTATTATTAATGAAGCTTGTCTTTAATGTCCATATGGACTAATCTCCTCCATCCCATCTGTTAGCACACACACAGGTGCAGGTCTGTGTGTGTGTGTGTGTGTGTGTGTGTGCTCCTGCCAATCACGTCTTTCTGGGAAGCCTTTGGATGCAGTCCAGCATCTTGAAAGGAAACAAAACTGTTTACTGTGGAGCAGGAACTACATTAGAACATAGGGGATTCATCTGGACTGATATTAATAAATGAACTTACTCTAAAATAAAAAGCATTAAGTTGAAGTCATCTCTCATATTATAAATACATATACATCAGTGACAAAAAAACAAAGGGCAACCTACTGAGTGTCTAGTCTGCAAAAGAGCTGTCCCTCAGGCTAGCCTAATTTGAAATAAACTACCATCACTCAGGCATTTGGATTTGTACTAGCCGAACATCTTTGTAGATGCCAGGTATAATGTGACACATTATATGTGGATAACGGTAACATTACCAATAGTGGAGGTGTTTTTGAGTAGGCAGTGTGGGTGTTAGACAAACCGTGGGTGCCAGGGTCTCTCTCCTGCAGCCTGGATGGTGTGCCAGGGCTTTATTACGCTGAGCCAAGTCACCCAGATGGCTAATCTGTTACGAAGATGACCATTCACAAAACACCAGCTTTGAGCAAGAACCGGTTGGATTTGATCTCTGTCTCCCTTCTGTCTGTCTGTCCATTTGACAGCTTGTCCATCGATCCTTACATCTGTGTTTAACTCACAGCTCTTCTGCCCCGCCTCCCTCAGCATGTGTAGTCACTTCACAACAGGGCTGTTTAGTTGCTTCTCGTTTATTTTTTTCTGCTCTTGCACTTTACATGATTCCACATTCTAATTGGCTTGCCTTCCCTGTCAATCCCTGCTAGCTATGGACGTGGTTGGAGGAGCTTCAGAAGGAACTGCTGGATGATGTGTATGCAGAGTCAGTGGAAGCAGTGCAGGACTTGATCAAGCGTTTCGGACAGCAGCAACAAACCACGCTGCAGGCCACTGTTAATGTCATCAAGGAGGGAGAGGACCTCATACAACAGCTCAGGTGATAATTCAATAATACATGCTCCACCAATATCTGCATATCGTTATGTATAATACTGTATGTGCAAGGACAAGACACACTAATGCAGTATACATAACAACATACAAACTCTTAATTTAAAATGGTAACGTGGTAAACTTTCAGTTTGTGTTAATTCTAGCGGCCCCTTTGGACAAAAGCGGTAGTGTTTTTTTACAAGGTGAGCGTAGCCGGACAAAAGCATTAAGAAAAATGATAAAATAATAGCATTCTTTGCACTGATGGTCTCATTTGTTGTAACAAGTCATTTATGATCATCAAAGGTAACAATGAGACGGTTTCAGAAATATTCTTTGACTTGAAGTCATAATAATGTAATGTAATGTATATACTTAGTTTCTGTTACCTTCTTTCATTGATCTGTAAATAAACTAAATAATGGATGTTAAAAGGGTAGGTGTAACAAGCTAAGGCTTCAGGCTACACCCTTTCGGTCCTTGGGCTTGTTTCTTGGTTTTATTTTGTTTTTCTTGATATTTCTTTTTTTTTAACGCTGACCAAGTATATGGTCTTTACATTGGAAAACAACCGAAATAAACTAAACTAAACTCAACACAAGAACTGGGAGCCACATCTCTTACCACACATACGTACACTGTACCTCTAACTTCCCTGTATTGTGTCTCTCTGTCCCATAGAGACTCGGCCATCTCCAGCAACAAGACTCCTCACAACAGCTCCATGGCCCACATCGAGAGCGTACTGCAGCAGCTTGACGAGGCCCAGGGCCAGATGGAGGAGCTGTTCCAGGAGAGGAAGATCAAACTAGAACTCTTCCTGCAGCTCCGCATCTTTGAGAGGGACGCCATTGACGTGAGTAGCTGCCAGGAGGTGGAGGCTTGGTTTTTGGTGATGCATATTTACAGTCATGAAAAAGTTTGGGAACCCCTCTCAGCCAGCATTATAATTGACTCTGCTTTCACAAAAAAAAAGATAAAAGTGGTATGTCTTTCATTTACCAGGAACAGCTAAGTACTGGGATGTTTTCCAAACAGAGATTTTTTGAAAAGCAGTATTTGGTTGTATAAAATTAAATAAAATGTGAAAAACTGGCTGTGCAAAAATATGGGAACCCTTGTGGTTTTGTTGATTTTAATGTATATAACAGCATGTAAAACTGATGACTTTAAACACAAAATTGGTTGGATTATGTTGTTAAGCCTTGAACCTCATAGAAATGTCTGTTTAATCATGAGAAAAGGTATTGTAGGTGCCTAAATGCAAGTTGCACTTCTCTTTGACTCTCTGCTGAAGTGAGACAGAATGGGATCATCAAAGCAGTTCCCAAAAGATCTGAAAACAAAGATAGTTCATTGTCATGGTTTAGGGGAAGGCTACAAGAAGCTTTCCCAAAGGTTTCAATTGTCAATTTTGACTGTAGGGAACGTTGTCGGGAAATAGAAGGACACAGGCACAGTTGCAGTTAAACCCAGGCATGGCAGACCAAGAAAAATACAGGAGCGGCATAGGTAGGGTATTGTGAGAATGGTTGCACACAACCCACAGATCACCTCCAAAGACCTGCAAGAACATCTGGCTGCAGATGGTGTATCTGTACATGGTTCAACAATTCAGCGCAATTTGCACCAAAACATCTGTATGGCCGGGTGATGAGGAGGAAGCCCTTTCTGCGCCCACGCCACAGATACAGTCGCATGGAGTATGCAAAAGCTCATTTAGACAAGCCAGATTCATATTGGAAGAAAGAGCTTTGGACTGATGAGACAAAAATTAAGTTATTTGGTCTTTATAAAAAGTGCTTTGCATGGCGAAAGAAGAAAACTGCATTCCAAGAAAAACACCTGCTACGTACTGTCAAATTTGGTGGAGGTTCCATCATGCTGTGGCCACTTCAGGGACTGGGGCCCTGGTTAAAGTCTATGAATTCAACCCAGTTTCAACAGATTATTCAGGATAAAGTTCAAGCATCAGTCACAAAGTTGAAGTTGCGCAGGGGTTGGATATTCCAACAAGACAACGTCCCTTAACACAGTTCAAATTCCTGCAGAGGGAAAAGTACAATGTTCTGATATGGCCGTTGTTGCAGTCCAATGACTTGAATATCATCGATAATCTATGGGATTTGAAGCAGGCTTTCCATGCTCGGCAGCCATCACATTTAACTGAACTGGATCGCTTTTGTATGGAAGAATGTTAAAAATACCTACAACCTGGATCCAGACACTCATCACAGGCTACCAGAGGCGTCTAGAGGCTGTTATTTTTGCAAAAGGAGGCTCAACTGATGTAATTTTTCTTTTGGGGTGCCCAAATTTATGCACCAGACAAATTTTGTTATGATGCCTATTGCATATTTTCTATTATTCCAATAAACAAAATGACACTGCTGAATTGCTTCTGTTTCCCTAAGGTATGTCATATATGAAAAGGAATTTGCTTCTTTGAAATCCCAGCTAATGATGAACAAAAATGCCCAAAATTAGAAGGGGGTCCCAAACTTTTTTCATATGACTGTATGTTTGCTCCGGCATTTTACAGGTGAGAGTGAGAAAATGAAAAAAGTATGGTACTTGAGGGTGGCACAGGGTTACCACAGCAGGACAAAACAGGTCTGAGTGGATGAAGCCTTTGAACTAGCACAATATCCGTTTTTCTTTTTTACTAATTAGCATGAAAAATATTCACTCACAGACAGGTGGAGGTGAAAATGAAATAGCATTAAAAAGTGATTAGAGAAAAAGAGGAAAGAGGAATGCCAAATAGAAATGTATCATAAATAGACCATTTTCTTTTCCTTTTTTTTGTCGTAATGGCTTAGTTGTTTTGAGGAACAAAATCCATATCATGTGGCAAGGGACACACTGTAAAGACCAAAATGACTGTGGCTCTGAGCTGATGGAGCTTCACAACGTCAAAGGGAAATTCAACCATGTAGCGACAAAGGAATCCTGCTGGTTTGTACTCTGACATGTGCTACAATAAGAAAAGTATTTAGTTCCACTTGACGCATCTCATCCACTGACTCATTCCACTTCTGTTTCCCCCTCCCCAACCAGCAAATGGCTGCATTGTATCTGCTAATTCCTTTACGTCACACTGAGACACTCAAATGCTTTTCTCAGCTATGGCTCGGATATGATTACTGCTCTTTTGAAATATTTATTGTTTATGATTCTCGTTATGTTTAACTTGACTGTGGATTTGTTGAGCCATACCATGTTGACGGATGAATGACAGTGAGTCGGTTTGGAAGCAAAAGCTTAGAGTAGAGATACAGGCATTCATGAGGTCAGGATAAGTAGAAAGAAGGTTTTTGGACAGTAATCTTGGCCAACATGATGAACGAACACGTCTGTGTATCAAAATAGTTTTCAATAATAATCAAATCACTACTGTGATGTTAAAACATGTTCATTTTGAAGGAACAACATCCATGTCGGAATTAGTTCAATGTTGTATTGCCTGCCAAACCTGATTTTACAGATGTACTTCATTTTAGTCCAAGCACCTTTGTAATTAACTAATTAATAAGAAAGATGATTATGTCATTATGTCATTACTACGGTGCTTATATGAATTCCAAGAACATTTCTTTCGAGCTCCTACACTGTATGCTAATCAAAGTTATGTGGTTGGTTACAAGTATTTGGTTTCTGTATAGTATTAAGTCCAAACACAAACAAGTCTTACATTAGCTCTGCATGTCAAGTTAGGGAATGGTGGTGAATCTGCTAATCGCTCATGTTGACACATACATACAGACTGAGGATTAATATGACACAGTGCTCGAGCATGAAGCTGGGTGGAGGAGGCATTTGTTTCCACTCCACACCCTGCCCACACACACACACACACACATGCACCTTGACACTCCCTCCTGTCTTGAAAGGAGGTGTGCATTTGAGCTGTGGGCATGGGATGAGGTGAGACAAGTTCATGTCTCACATGGCTTTTTTTTTCTCTGACAATAAACACTATCACTGCACACCACAGAGAACAAAAAGACGTGGTCAAAGAGGAGACGTATCTCCTCCGTTAGTTAATTTTCACTGTGCCGGTGGAGATGGTCTTTTTGTACACAGAGGGCATTTTACTAAACTGTAAAAGGAGAGGAGTGCAGAGCGTGACTGAGTGCTTGGTGAGTTTCTACTTTGTTGCCAGATTTGTGGAATTATCACATTGGTTGGTTAAAGAAGGTATTTTATTATTCGGCAATGAAGGAGCTTGATAAGATCGCTTCCCTTGTTTGCCAAGAGAGTCACATTTCCCTACAGAGAATTTTATAGCAGGGGCATTTGTGTAGTACCTTGTCATAAGGTAAGGTAAGCAAGCTTTTCTACGTGGAGAAATAATAGTTATCTCTATTGCTATGGCTCTACTGCCTGTAAAAGGCTGTCTTTGAATATATGGTTTCCTTCTAATAAACCAACACTATTTTTGCTACACAAAAATATTGTGCAGTTATATATGCTGAATGTACGTCCATACAACCACATTTTGCCACTCGTTTTGTCTACAATGGCTATCCACAGTGCCTACAAATACCAGGATACACTGCATTTGTTTTCAATGGTCAATCTGTGTGTTTCGGACTATGCAGTACTGTAACCATTCCACTAGTTACAGTTAGCAGCTATGCTGGCTATTTTTGTCAGAAGTTCAGAACACATTAGCTGATCTTACATCACATGACTTAAATGTATTAAATTTCAGAAATACTAAAAAGGCGTATGACCTCTTGTTCCCTTTTGGCTTTTGCGGTTTTATTCCTTTTACATTTGAGGAATGTTTGTAGTCCCCTGTTGTTGCACACACTGGGACTCTCTCCTCACTGGCACCAACAACAGAAACCTGAGAATAAATACTGAGAGCGGTTTGGTTCCCTGTAGCTCCTTGTCTGTACCATCAAGAGTTGGAGAGAAAAACACTTTATACTCAATGGAACGGACTGGAAAAGGGAAATTGTACGAGACAAAAAAACAATTATTTAGTTAGTTTTTTTACAGTACACATTTTTTCCAGTTTGCAGTTATGTACAGTATACTTATGAACACTGATTCCCTGGTGTTCCCTACATGTTGCATATTGCAAATAGTATAATCATACACACAGCCTGCAATACTTTATAATTGCTGAAATGCTTCACCATCCTTTGCCAGGTTTTACCAATATATAAACAATAGCATGGCATGGCCTGAGATGATAACATTCTCAAAGTTATTCATCTAAGGTAATATTCTTACCTAACTTTACTTTTATTTTATTTCTAAAATTCTGTGTCTATCACTGTTTCCTTTTTGTCTTTCTACCCCATATTCAAACTGACTGGAATCTCCTTTTTCTAAGCTCATTCATTACAACTAAATAACACCCTTAACAACAAGTTGTCAGTGCAGGGTAACTACTCCACATGTTTCCAACTGACAGATTGTCTATTAGTTTATAAGGTAACCGACCAGTAACTTCAAACTTTCATCCATCACTTTTTTTTCATCACTTTGGTACCATAGAGCTCAGCTGATCAGTTTTGTCTTTCAGTGAATCATGTTGAGGACACCGCAATTTTAATCAACATCAAACTGCACATTTCACTTTAAGATATGATTTCACACCATAGCAGATCCAAAACAAAAGCCAATGGTGAGGTTTAATCAAATATCATGTACAGTATGTATGTATATTATCAAAAACAGAGTCAATCAGTAAACAGGGATTACTGAAAAATGGGTAATTATAATTCAAAGCTGTTTCTAGTAACAATGTGTCCCTCCATTTCAAAAGCATGGTCACTCTATATGCCCCATAGCAAGATGTAGGTACATTTTAAAATAGTGTAAAATAGACATTGTTGTGCAAATTTTAAGAAAACAAAGATTGACAAACAGAGATGGCTGGTGTCAGGAACAAGGTGCCCCTGGTATCATGACTCAGTCTGCGTGGGCAGTCAGAGACAAGCACCGACATCTCAGTGCTTTACCAGCAGTTCATCACCAGGGTAATATGTTCTCTGTTATTATGGAAGTCGGCTACAGGTGTTGGGTTACAGCTCATAAACTAAGTCTGACTTGGTATTCAACATATTTCTGAATCGTGAAAGTATATGGAAAATGGGCTGGCTATGCTATTTTCTCCCATTTTATCTGTGAGTTAACCCTTCTTTCTGTCTCACTCTCTAAATCAAAATCAAATCAGTTTTATTTGTATAGCCCAAAATCACAAATACATTTGTCTCAGTGGGCTTTACATTTCATACAATATGATATATGATACAATATGATACAATATGACACCCTGCCCTTACACCCTTAGCTCGGCTGAGAAAAAAAAACTCCCAGTAAAAACCCTTTACCGGGAATAAAAAAATTGAAGAAATCTCAGGGAGAGTCGACAGAGTAAGGGATCCCTCTCGCAGGACGGACATGCTGCAATAGATGTCATAAGTAGAGAAAATCACAAAGGAATTTGATCATTGACCAGGTGATTACATGGTAATATAATCTCTCTCTCTCTCTCAGATCATCTCTGACCTGGAGTCATGGAACGAGGAGCTGTCCCAGCAGATGAGTGACTTTGACACAGAGGACCTGACAGTGGCAGAGCAGAGGCTGCAGCATCATGCAGACAAGGCGCTCACTATGAACAACCTCACCTTTGACGTCATCCACCAGGGACAGGAGTTGCTTCAGTATGTCACAGAGGTCCAGGCGTCTGGTGAGTGCTGGAATAGAAATACACTTCCTAAGGTATTTTTCATACCTTGGGTCCAGGACTCACTTATTGTCACAGAAATTTGTTGGAACTTAACATTGATATTAAATTCCCATCTGCGAATGGTAGAGACATGAGGAGGAGAGATTGTGCTACAGATCCGCTTGTGTAGGGCACATGAATGCACTTTTTTTTTTAAATGAGCAGGTCCATGCCTCCTGTGTTGATATCTCAAAGGGTTTTCACAGCACATATCTAACTGATGCAAAAACCTGAATCTTCAGTTAAACTCCTACAGCTAGCCATGTGGCTACCTCAATGCTCGTAGAGGCACAAGAGTTACTTTTGAAACTTACTTCATGACAACAGTGATATACAGTTGTTTCCAGGCAGCCTTGCAGCTTAGCATCACAGTTGGCACACTATGCCACTATGCAATGCAACACTAAATGAGAGTACAGACTATGCCAATGGTAATGCTCACTTTGGTCGGTGCAGATGGTTTTCAGACATAAATTACTACCCTTTCACAAGACCAGTATTTCACTGTCTGCATGCCTTTATGTGATCAACAGTGTAAGCTTCTTCCTGCAATCCTTGAGTCATTTTTAAATTGTGAAATCTCTTTGACTCCAGTTGTTGCTGTCCTTTTAATGCTGGCAACACACAATACATTGATGCAATTCACATTGTATACTTCTCTCCCTGTACATCCATGTAGTCGAGTACCTGCATTCAGCATATGGCAGGAATGTGTGCAGACTTGCTTAACACCTCTCAATGCAATAAGCATTCACCCTTGTCTGTAAATAGTAAATGATAATTGACTGCATACCTAGTAAGAAAAAGTTGACATAAACAGATATCATAAAAGATGTATTGTTAGTGGTATCATAATAACATGTTTCATGTTTGTAGGTGTGGAGCTGTTATGTGACAGAGATGTGGACATGGCCACGCGGGTGCAGGACCTGCTGGAGTTTCTCCATGAGAAGCAGCAGGAGTTGGACCTGGCCGCAGAGCAGCACAGGAGACATCTGGAGCAGTGTGTCCAACTAAGACATCTACAGGCTGAAGTCAAACAGGTATGCACACAATGAAGAAATGTTACAAGAGAGGGAACCCACGGATAGACAAAGATACAGCTTTAAAGCGGTGAATGGAAGAACATACTTAAAGCATTATATTTTAAATACAAATACAAGTTGTTTCGGTATTTCAGAAATCAACATGCGTAGGGATATCTATAATGGTATTCCCCCCCTTGGACACAATATTCAGACTGATATGTGAAAAGTAATGATGACAATTAATTCCTGTCCTACTACAATGGGTTCAACCCATCACAGTGTGCTGAAGTGCTATAAGGCTACAGTGTGTTCTGTCTGTACACGACCATGGGTTAATGAACCTTTGTCAACAATTTCTCTCCCTCCTCATCTCTCTCTCTCTCTCTCTCTCTCTCTCTCTCACTGTATTTATATCTGTCTGTATCTTTCTGTGAATCTGGGGAATCGTCAGGGTGATACAGTGTGGTTGGATGTTCAGCCAAGGTTTAAAGGGGGGAGATTAATTGAAAATTCAAAAGAAGACAAATGAGCCAGACAGATTCTGACTTGACCTATAGGGAAAGCTCCTTAACTCATTGTTGTGTCAGTGAGGAGCATGTCGACTACCATTTCTGCCACAATATTCTATCAGCAGCTGTAAAATGTTCATTTCACGAACATTTTGTGTTTTACATTGTAGCCTACTGACATTTCAAAGCAAAACAAAAACAAACACGGAGCAGATTTCCATAACAAGGCCTGTTATCATATGAATGCAAGGGAGAAAAAAATAGCAGGCCTGGTGTTTCAACTTCACACAGTCATTTTCTCAGAAAAACGTAATGGCAGATATGAAATTGAATCCAAAATGAACAAAACATTATACCCAGAGTGGACTACAGCAATCCATTTCAGAAGATGCACTGCCTTGGCATTGATTGAACAGATCTGACAGCGTGATGATAGTGTGATTCCACTATGATGTTGGTGTTATTTTTACTCACAACAGAGCACAGATACAGAAATCTATGCGTGTCTCTGCCACTATAGATTTATTAATGTGAGTTTTTAAGCCTATTAAAACAAATTAAAAACACTTTTTACCTTAAACTGCATATGCCTGCCTTGCTTCCTGTATGTCATTTATGAAATGGTACAGTTTAAGAATAGGGATTATAGATAGAGCTAAGGTTATAACATGGATTAAAGCCTGGTTATTTTAGTAGTGTCAGCTCTTATGGTATTAAAACATTATTAGAAACATTTTATATAAATGTACCTGTAGGCCACACATCATGTTATGTGCTCAGCATTGTTGATGTTGTTGCTGTTTGGTCATGCATTAGAGTTACGTCATCTGGACACATAGTTCCTCTGCTATTCAGCAATGAACGTAGTCATACCTATCCCGCCTCGGGACATTGTAAGTGCAGTGGAAACAATGGCCTGTTCAAGTTGCTGAAAAACAAGAGTCACAGTTATGTTGACTCATCACTTTAATAGCCAAGCTTCAGTTGTAGTTCTGCCCTTCACCCACACACCAGGTGTGCTTGGTAGGTCAGAGAGAGAGGGGAGAGAGAGAGAGAGAGAGAGAGAGAGAGGTGTCTTTGACTGACAGTGTTGCTTTACATACCTTTAAGCTGGAACTACGGCAACACAACTTCGAGCAAATGGAACTTTTTCTCATCTAGGAGCGTGTGTGCGCAATGGGGGGATGACAGTGGAAGAGATTATGTACAAGGGGACAAAGGACCAAGTAAAGGATATAATATGTAGGTAGGGGAATGTGTGTAAGGTTAAATAAGAAAGGAATTGAAAAAGGGAACAGATTGATGATTGAAGGGAATTTGGAGGTGTCACGGTCAAATAAATAAATAAATGGGAAGAGACAGATACATGGTAAAAGTTGGCAAAGGTGAGAGAGAATGTTGAAGAATAAATCAAAGCAAGGAATGGAGGACAGTGAAGATTGAGAAATGTGGGGAACAGCTTACACCTTTTTGCAGTGACTGGTCCAGTTCGAGTTTGACGTACATTTTTCAAGATGTTTTTCTTAGGTAGTGCAAATCCTTCCAGTCTGTTAAATAGCAAGAGTGAATAATAATAAAGCTCTGTGTGTGTGTGCTGTGTGTTTAAGGTGCTGGGTTGGATCCGTAATGGCGAGTCCATGCTGAATGCTGGCCTGATCACCGCCAGTTCGTTACAAGAAGCCGAACAGCTGCAAAAGGAACATGAACAATTCCAACATGCAATAGAGGTGAGAGTAAAACGTAGATATATATATTTTTCTCTTCTTGCTCTCCTTTCAGCGTCTTTGTTCATTAAGAATTTAGAAGCAACCTGTTGAGGTCCATGTGCTTTGTACATGCAGTATAAATGTTGCATGTTCTTCCCTTTCATCACGTTTGTCTGGTTTCATCTCCTCTGCTCCGTTCAACCCTTTGCCTTTCTAAAACTCTGCTCAGATTCATATGTGTCTCCACTGCCTGGCTTTCTCATCACAAGTCACATATGGAATGGAACTATGAATAACTAATATCTCTACCTCTCTCTCTCTATCCTTGCTTGTTTTCTCTCTGTACAGCTGATTATGCAGGAAGCATTTCCTTTGAACTCTGTCGAGCCTGGCTCATTTTAATGCAAGCCTGTATCTGACCTACTTATACAGTACACACACACACACACACACACACACACACACACACACACACACGTGTGTGTTTATGATTATTGCTTGAGTGAGACTTGAATTTTAAATAGGCATGCCATAACTGTAGTACCTGGCACCCAAAATGAGTCCTGTGTGTTGAAGGAAAAGAGCAAGAGTGATATGGGAATGTCTTCCTTTGACAGCAGGCGCTGCAGACATTAAAAAATTGTGTCAGGAAATGTCCCTTTATCTCCTTCTATTTTCTATCTACAGTCCAGCAAAGGGCAAAAGACTTATTCTCAGGCTTATTCTTATGCTAATAGTTTTGACACATAAATAGTCAGAAACTGTCCTTTTTTTTCTCCTAGTCTCATTTCCTCTCCAGAATGTTCACTGCAGGACCATTCTTGTAACACAGCTCTAACCAGACACTACTTTGATCTATTTAGCCTTTCCTCCACCCTCTGACAAACTGCCCTGCAGGCCCAACATGGAGCTGGAGTCCTATTTTCAAAGCAATCATTGCGATATTGAGATTCATGTAACTCTTGTATTTCATTGTTTGTTTGTTTTCTTATCTCACCCGTATCCCCTGTGCAGAAAACCCATCAGAATGCGCTGCAGGTACAGCAGAAGGCTGAGGCTTTACTCCAGGCAAACCACTACGACATGGATATGATCAGAGACTGTGCAGAAAAGGTATGGCTCCTGCACAATTTTAATACATTACATCTCTGAAGGGAAGCATGAATAATAATGTAGCTGACGTGGTTGCAACTTTACAGCCCTAAACTGATTTGTGTTGTCTACTTGAAGGTGGCAGACCACTGGCAGCAGCTGATGCTGAAGATGGAGGACCGACTTAAGCTGGTTAATGCTTCTGTGGCCTTCTACAAGACCTCTGAACAGGTGTGTGTGTGTGTGTGTAATAATGGAGCGTTTGCCACTAACTCAAACTTGTGTTTAACTGTGTCGGATAATTGTGATCAGCAAAGAGTTTGGATGAAAGTGGCAAAAAGAAGAATGGAAATTGAGCTGTAAATAATTGCTCTTAAGGATGTGCTGTTTTAAAGGTTGCATGCAAGCCTGTGTTGCCTTGTACAGTGGAGTTATACATTATATTGTATCATCTTTGTCTCAGGTGTGCAGTGTGTTGGAAAGCCTGGAGCAGGAGTATAAGAGAGAAGAAGACTGGTGTGGTGGTGCTGATAAACTGGGCCCTAACAGTGAGTCAGACCATGTCACTCCTATGGTCAGCAAACATCTGGAGCAGAAAGAAGCTTTCCTTAAGGTAAGAAAGTCATCTCATTTTATACAGAATAAAACACTTTTAACAAATATGTACAACATATTGAATTACGTGTATAATTTTAAAGCTATTTTTCAATATTGAATTATTCAGAAGGATTATGCTATTTACTGTTACTGACTTCTGCTCTCATTCTGCCCACTGACAGGCATGTACGTTAGCCAGGCGTAATGCTGATGTCTTCTTGAAGTATCTGCACAGGAATAGTGTCAACATGCCCGGCATGTTGTCCCATGTTAAGGCTCCTGAGACTCAGGTTAAGAGTAAGTAGATCATCACTTATCCTTACAAGGATGTTTATCAAGAACTTATTCCATTGTTTAATTTCTTAATGCATCATTCGTTATTTTATTTTTCTAATTAAAATAATGATAAATTACTGGCAATAAACATCTTGAATAATTTATTTTGTGTACATGTGCTGTGTCATCAGATATCTTGAATGAGTTGCTGCAGAGGGAGAACAGAGTGCTCCACTTCTGGACCATGAGGAAGCGGAGGCTGGACCAGTGCCAGCAATATGTGGTGTTTGAACGCAGCGCCAAACAGGTGTGTGCTTATGATTGTGTGTGTACTGTATGTTTACGTAAGCTCAATATGGAGATAAGGTCGAGCGGATTGGTACACTGTGTCATTCCATTCACTACAGACAGAGTAGGTAGAACTAAGCCTCTACCCACCTAGATGATTGGTTCCTGTTCCAATTGAAAGACAATAACCAAGTTGCCTTGTCTCAGCATATGGCTGCAACATTCATCTTGATTCGATTCTTTTTTTCAATCATTTTCAATGACGTCAGTCTATAAGGCGGCTATCATTATGTCGGCGAGCAAATTTGTTTGGTGGTTATTTAAAATCATTGTTTATATTAAAGCATTGTCAAAGATACGTCCCCAACCACGCTCTTTTACCCCTCCGCTGTTCAAAGATATGAAGATCAATGAGATGAGAGTGTTGGGTTTCTCTATAGACTCCACCGACTGAGTTGGCATCTGGAGTATTTTTTTTTAATAACAATTACTGCTGGAAAGTTTATTTTCAGGAAGTCAAAGCAGGTTTAAATATGGGCTTAAACATTGGGTCTTAACTCCAAAGTCTAGTTTCAATACAAGAAACAGCCTTAGACTCCCTCTTGTGGTATTTGGATAGCACTGCACAGGCACACAGCACTGCGCAGAGCCAATACAATCAGATGACATCATAGATGATTCTAGTACATGGCTATTCTAGGGCAATACAGGTTTTATCCCCAGGGCCCAAATGTTCTCTGCTCTCACAGTTTGACTGGAACAATTCTGCCATTACTGCCTTTATGTATACACTGTCATTAAATCTAAGTAAGACCATTGGAAGTTGAATGGGATAAATGTATGAATAAGATAAATAAATATGTAATTGATGGTACCAGATTGTGTCTGCATTGTAAATTGATGGCATGTGCCTTTACCGCATCACAATATTGTTTACTTTTGTTTCATAAATTGAGTGATTAGGAGTATTCCTAAAGACAAACTGGAATGTACTGTAAACACATGCATCACTGGAGGAGTTTAATAATACAAACTACCCCTTGGCATTCATTATGTTGTAGTTCCAGCTTTTACCAGGTCTTTCATTTGGTTAGTTAATAGACTGTGTCAAATGGAGGAACTAAGATCCCTGCAGTGTAAATGTACCCACTTGTAATTGGTTGTTTCCTCAGGCCCTCGAGTGGATCCATGACACTGGGGAGTTTTACCTGTCCACACACACGTCCACAGGCTCCAGCATTCACCACACACAGGAGCTGCTAAAGGAGCATGAAGACTTCCAGATCACTGCAAAGGTACATATATGTTTGGGTGTCTGTTTATTTGTCCATTTATTACTATGTAAAAGAAGATCGGAAGGATAAAAATTGTTGCTCTGCTAAATGTGTTTTGTTGTGTGTATGTTTGCACTCTCCTGCACTCCCCCATGTGAGGCCCCATTCCCAGGACAGTGTATTGTCCTCTTTTACTCACTGCTGTGTCACTGTTATTGTGTGAGTGAACACGCTTTTGTATCCATCAAGCTTGTTTCCTAACTCTCTCTCTCGCTCTCTCTCTCTCTTATCTACCTATACTCCACCGACACTGCCTCTCTGTGGCCACCTCTCTTGTCTCTCTATCCCCCTCCCTAAATGTCTGTCTATTGACAGCAAACCAAAGAGCGGGTAAAGCTGTTGATCCAGCTGGCGGATGGGTTTTGTGACAAGGGACACGCCCATGCCCTGGAGATAAAGAAATGGGTGTCCTCGGTGGACAAACGCTACAGGGACTTCTCTCTCCGCATGGACAAATACCGAACCTGCCTGGAAACGGCGCTCGGCATTTCCTCCGACTCCAACAAAGCTGTGAGTGCACACCATTGATATAAATCGACTTTATTTCTGCCTAATGCGTTTTGATAACTCTTATCTCGTATGCGTAATGTTTTAAACATTGGGTTGAGGCTGTGTAATGGGAGGAAGACAGATACAGCCTTTGATACAGTATATGTGTGGAACAGTTAATAGTAATAACGCTATAATAGCCACTAGCCTTTCTAGTGCAAGATTAAAACAAAATCCTGTTTTTATGTGAAGAATTTAAACATCCAAACTCTCCCTGGCTTTTATTGAATTGTAGTTTCAAGTGTAGGAGCTTGCACCAGGTGGTCAAATATAGATAGAAGCTGCATGCTCTCTCCAAACTCCATCTCCCAACAGGTAGTTTTAATGAACTGGTGTTAAGAGAAAGCAAATACATCATTCATGGGTGTGTTGAGTAGTGAATGACCACCATGCCTGTTCTATTACATTCTTTATTTGTTATTGTAAGTTGTAAACAGATGATACAGACCAACAAGGGGTCATGTCAATAGACAGTAGATCTATCATAAGTAATCTCTCTTATATACAAGTTCTAAATAAGATAGAATAATTGAGCAAAGCAAAACAAACAGCAGTTCCTTTAGTCACACTTGAGTTACTAAATTGGCCTCTTAAGTTAAGTGTACAGCCGGCCAAGCAGAGAAAGGGCCACCCACCACGTAAACATATATTGATCAAGCTTGTTCAATAAAAGAGTATGTCACGCTCTCATAAGCAGCCAACATGAGTCATTGTTGTGGCCCAACCGTGTTTGTTATGCGCTAACATAAAAGCCACGGTCTACTTTTTTTCAGGGCAAAGGACTGCAACTGGACATCATCCCAGCCAGTGCTCCAGGGTCAGAGGTGAAGTTGAGGGATGCAGCTCATGAACTCAACGAAGAGAAGAGGAAATCAGCGCGAAGGAAAGAGTGAGTGTGTTTTATTTCCCTGGCACACTCTATCCCAATCATCATCATCTGATGTTTAGCATCACAGGTTTCCAACTCAGAACTGGAAAAATGCCAGGATGAATAATTCAGTCATTTCCCTGCATATGAACATTTTTCAAACATTATTTTTTCAGTCAGATTTGCATTTTTTTTTTTTTTGAGATGCTGCCAGGCTCTCATTTCAAAATCATTAGCGCAGTGATAACGAGGAATGAATGTCAAATTACCCAGGGAACATGAACACATCAAAGCGAAACGCTGACATCTTCTAATCCAATCGTCAAGTGTGTAAACAAATGGAGATGTAGTGTATGGTGTGAGTTTGGCCATCAGTAGTGATGTGCCTTAGGAGCATTTTAGCAGAAAATGTTTCAGTCTTCCCCGATGCTGTAAATAACATCTGTTGCTATTTTTTTTATATTTATTGGGTAAATTCATACAGGAGTGAGCCTATGAACAGCCTCTAAATTACAGCACATATGTTCACAAGCCAGCGACTGTGAGCCATGAGGGTGTTATAATACATTCACATACAGAAACAGTGTTATATTTGTCTTAGATAGATGCTTCGAGGACATGCTGTAATAGAAGGGGTCCTATAGGTTAAACTATGTATGCCACACATTCTCTTTGCATATTTTGCCCAAGTTATCAAATACAAAGGCCTTTTCCAATTGTGTGGATTTACCATTTTATACAGGATAATGATTGTATATACTGTCTATGGATAATACCAGTTCTGGTTGTATTTGTTTGGATTGTTGTAACTATTATCACAGTAGATAAATAATGTAGAAACAGCAACGCAGAGTGATTGGTCAACTACAGCACTTGACCTTGTTCATGATTGTCTCCTCTACTAATGTGACTCACTTTTCAGATTTATAATGGCTGAGCTGATTCAAACAGAGAAAACCTACGTCAGAGACCTACGAGAGTGTATGGATGTAAGTATTGACGCTCGCACGCACGCACGCACGCACACACGCACACACACACGCACACACACACACACACACACACACACACACACACACACACACACACACTTTCTAATGTTTTACACAATTATACTGTATGTGTACTAACTTGTATTGATTGTTCATTCAAATTTAGCCATTTGTTTTACCCCTGCTGTGATTTTTTTTATTATAAATGTTGCCCTTATCTGAGTTTTTAGCTGTTTTCCTTATATGTATCCCAACATGTTCCTGTAACATCTGCAACGTTTACTATTTCAACTAGTTAAGCATTTTTCTCTGTGTTTTTCTTTTGATATTTCAATCAGCTGCACATGAATGTTTATGTGAAAGTTTGTCATTTGATTTCTAGGTATTCAATTGATTATCCTCTGTTGGGTGTGTTTGTGCAGACATACCTGTGGGAGATGACCAGCGGTGTTGAGGAGATTCCTCCTGGTATCGTCAACAAGGAACACATCATCTTTGGGAACATGCAGGACCTCTACGAGTTCCATCACAAGTCAGTAGTAGAGCACTGATCCGTGACATTGTGTATTATGTATAAATATGTATACTATAATGTATAAAATAGGTCCCTCAGCTTTTGATTACTCCTCCTTTAAACCTGTCTGTATCCGTACAGTATCTTCCTGAAGGAGTTGGATAAGTACGAGCAACTTCCAGAGGATGTCGGTCATTGTTTCGTGACCTGGGTAAGTTATAAGTTCCTGAGCACTGAGCTGTGATTATACTGGTATCCCTTGTGCATTCATGCAGACACTGTAGGTGTGCTTTGTTTTCATCAGAATTAGTTTCTATATGATGAAGTCCATATTAAGAGTACCTTAACGTTACAATAGGCCTATATAGTTTAAACATTGTTCTTAAAGTTGTGGTTTAACATTCATTCTTGATATGTTGTGAGTAAAGTATTGGGGTTGTATCTTCTGCTCAGGCTGATAAGTTCCAAATGTATGTGAACTACTGTAAGAACAAGCCCGACTCCACTCAGCTCATCCTTGAACATGCTGGACCCTACTTTGATGTAAGTACTGTCACTGCCAATAATGCTTGATTTGCAGTTACTTGTGATATTAATATAACATTCATACATATGCAGTAAGCAGAGATGGATAATTTGTCATATCTTATGTTATATGGGGGGGGGTGTTCTTTTTTAGCTTAAAGCTTTGTCTGCACAGTACATGAGTTTCATCTTCCATAAGTCTGTTTCCCTTTTTGATTGACAGGAAATACAGCAAAGGCATCGCCTTGCCAACTCCATCTCCTCTTACCTGATCAAACCAGTCCAGAGAATCACCAAATACCAGCTACTTCTCAAGGTAAGAATGTATCCACTTTAGTGATTCACTTTTCACAGGAAATCAATACCTCAAGTAGAAACTTAAACCTTTAACAAAATCATCATTGTGTTTTTCCTCCTCATTTTAATGTCGCTGTTTGTTGTGCTGTAGGAGTTGTTGACATGCTGTGAAGAGGGTAAAGGTGAGATCAAGGATGGTCTTGAAGTGATGCTCAGTGTCCCCAAGAGAGCCAATGATGCCATGCATCTCTCTATGCTGGATGGTGGGTACACACACAGCCTCACACACATCTCTGGTATTGTTATCACAGTATGTTTTTATTTCATAGTCACCTTTGCATTTGCCGAATGCTTGATGTTTCCTATTAATTGACCTTACACTGAACTTTTGTGAAAGGTATGACTCAAGGCATGAGTCACTTTCAATTCATTTGACAGAAAGTACTGTGTTCAACTTCCCTCCATTTGCCACCCACAGACATGTTTCTACATACCCTACACAGACAAACAAACCCCCCTTAATTGCTATTTGCCCCCTCTTCCCTCCCCACCTCAGGGTTTGATGGGAACATTGACTCCCAGGGAGAGTTGATACTCCAGGATTCCTTCCAGGTGTGGGATCCCAAGACTCTGATCCGGAAGGGTCGCGACCGACACCTCTTCCTCTTTGAGATGTCCATGGTCTTCAGCAAAGAAGTCAAAGACTCCAACGGGCGTAGCAAGTACCTGTTCAAGAGCAAGCTCTTTGTAAGTAATGTACTTTATTATCAGACTTTTTCTACCACATTTTACAACTGTGAAATCAATACAAATGTGCTCTATGATTCACATTGTTTTTGTTTTGATTAAAAATTGTTATTAAATAATTTTTTCTTATTATATCCGTATGAATTTCAAATGTTCCGACTTGTTCCCCCCCCCCCCCCCCCAGACATCCGAGCTTGGAGTGACAGAACACGTGGAGGGAGATCCTTGTAAGTTTGCCCTGTGGGTGGGCAGGACCCCAACCTCAGACAACAAGATCGTCCTCAAGGTATCAACATGTTGGTTTTGATAGTGAAGATAAAGTGGCAATGTTTGGTCAATGCGGTCATATTTATATTGATATTAGCATTTTGATTTAACAACTTAATCCTCTTTTAAATATTTTACGACAGTGTATGATGTTGATTAACAAGTATGAAGACACAATATGTGTGCTAATAAGGAGCTTCACTTACCCTGTAAAATAAACCCCCATATGAATCATCTTCACCAGGAGTGGTCAATCTGTTCCACACATAAAGATGAAGAGTCAACCATGTCTGTAGTCCACCCCCACTAGATCCTAGATGTTCAGCCAAGAAAGTCCACTGCCTGTGGGGGGTTGGAGTGTTACTTTTGGCTACTTATTCACTCATCACACAGAAACATTAGCATAGCAGTTGATAGGTCATTATCCTCACAAACTCACAAGCAACTTGGTAGTTCTAACACAGTGAGTCAGAGGCAATGTTTTATGCAGGGTGTGTGCAGATATGTGTTTCTTTAGGAGAAAATAATTGTGATCCACAATTTTCTGTATTTTCCTCTTAATGTAGGCTACTTGTTTGTTACAATGTGCAAATGTGTGCTTTACATCTGTTTTATAACATAACATTTACACCACCTTCATCTGTGTTTTATGTAACACTGTGCCGCAGCAGCCTTGATGCTGCTGGTTGCTAAGTGAAGGAGGAAAATGAGATACAGACGATGGTAGTCATATGCAAAATATGTGTTGCATTGGCTCACTGACGTAAATTAACAGAAGGCTGACTATAAATGTCCTTAGAATTCTCTGTTGAACCTTATGTGGAGTTAAGGAGACGCTGCTGTTCTCATTTCACATTGTGGTTGAATATAAAAAGCTCAAGATTGCAGGAATAAGAGCGCTCATGTGGGATCAGACACAACCATAGAATTGCTAAATGACACCTGACACTGTCTTATAGGTCTACACATAATATATTCAAGTGAACAGGCCCAACATTTTACTCACCTGGGTACATTTGTTCATCCTAGAAGCTGTAATTCCAGCCTCAATCTGACCCAATCATTCGTTGTGTCCCAGGCCTCAAGTATCGAGAACAAACAGGACTGGATCAAACACATTCGAGAGGTAATACAGGAGCGAACTGTCCACCTGCGTGGAGCTCTGAAGGAGCCAATCCACATCCCTAAAGCCACTGCAACTAAACACAAAGGCAGACGGTAAGCCATCAGTGTTATTACTCTAGACTTAAGTTTTTATTATTGTTGTAAATTAGTTCAAATGTGAATTATTTCTGCAATCATAAAAAGTATAACACTATATCATTTAATAAATAATTTTTGTATATGCAACAAATATTTGTAAATTGAATCAGCCATTGCAAGTTGCAACCATACTGGAGAAAAATGAATAAGAAAAATCCAGGCTGTTACAATGTATCTACTCAATAACTAACCCCTTGTAATAGCTGATACTATCATGCTATGTATGATTATACATAGTATTAACAATGATAACTGCAATGATAATGTCTGCCTGCAGGGACGGAGAGGAGCTGGACAGCCAGGGAGACGCCAGCAGCCAACCAGACACCATCTCTATTGCCTCACGTACATCCCAGAACACATTGGACAGTGATAAGGTAATACACACACGCATACACATACACACCATCTCCAGGATTTCTTCATAACTAAAATATACAAGGAAGCACGAAAGAGATACACAAAATAGACTATAATACGGTAGACAGATAGATATTTTTTTAAATTTCCCTTAACATGTCACACTATTCAGTTGATCCAGTCAGTTTGTAGCCTTTCTGCCATTGGTCCTTATAATGCCAGCACACAGTGACATGATGGCCAGAAGCCGCTATTTAATTAGATACAGGAAATGTCCTTGTGTCGTTTCCTGTGAAAGTGTTGGATTGTGTGCAGAAGAGGATATGGTCCATCTCACTTTAAAGCAGTGTGTGTGTGTGTGTGTGTGTGTGTGTGTGTGTGTGTGTGTGTGTGTGTGTGTGTGTGTGTGTGTGTGTGTGTGTGTGTGTGTGTGTGTGTGTGTGTGTGTGTGTGTGTGTGTGTGTGTGTGTGAGAGAGAGAGAGAGAGAATCTTAGGTCACTGGAAACAGGCACAGTCGGCTATGGTTATGTGTGGTAATAGCACCACAGAAGGCCTGTCCTCCTACGCTCAGTATGAGCAGCCATAAAGCCAACATGCACACACACCAGCACACATATATACAAATTACGTCCATCCTTTTTATGTCACACTAATTATAAACACATGAGGTCATTATTTCACACTGAAGTTGGACTTCCACCAGCTAAGTGTCATAAACTTGTTTTTTCCGTCAAATAAAGAAACTTTTGAGGTAACTGTTATCACAAAGCTCAGCTCTGTGGTGCGCTTTGTGCTAACATGGGCGGCTGTGGCAAAGTAGGTAGTGCGGTCGTCCACTAGGTTGCAGGGTTGCTGGTTCTATTCCCCCCGTCTCCCTGCCACTTGCCCGATAGTTAGATTGTACCCTGCATACACCGATAGCAGCAGCTATCGGTGTATGCCGGGTGCAATGAATGTGTGTGTGATTTGGTGAATGTGTACAAAACAATGTAAAGCGCTTTGAGTCTGTGAAAAGTGAAAAGCGCTATATAAGTGGAGTCCATTTACCATTTCAACGTACCAAATTGTATAAGGTAAAGAGGTGAGCAATGTGTGTGTGTGTGTGTGTGTGTGTGTGCGTGTGTGTAAAAAAAAGTTTATCCACTTGTGTCAAAACTATCGCTTATAAATCATTAAGTGGTCCCTCAGTTAGGGACATACTCCCATGCATACACATTCAGAAACACAATCACACATGCAAATACCAGGTTTGCATCTCAATCTCACTTTTTGAATGACTCTCTTTATCTCTCTCTCTTTCTCTCTCTGATCACTCTCTGTGAGTCCTCTCATTCAAGAGGCAGTGACAGTGGTGTGTTTGTGTGTCCATGTGTGGTTGAGCTTAAGTGAATGACTTGTGTGTCACCAGCTTCAGCCTCCCACACTCTTTACACAGAGGATGCTCCTCTGAATGGCAGACAGGAGAGCACAGTTTTGAGTCCTCGCGACCATCGATCTCTCACTTTGCTTCAAACACAGACATATTCAGGCGATCGCTGTGTGCTATCCCTTTAAATTTCTGCTGCACTAGTTGTTGTTAACTGGAAATTACTGAGCACAGTTATGGCAACATTTGTATGAAGAGAAGGATGGATTGACTGCTCCGCTCTGAGGGGAGAGACACACAACTGGGAATCATTTAACCTTGAATAGTCTGATTGTAAGCAGCGGCGGAGCAGCGCTGTTGACTGCAGCTTTTCTTTTTTGCAACTTTTCTTCTGGTCTTTGGATTTTTGAGTCACTCTCTCTGCTGTTTTTTTACAAGTGGAAATATTTGATTCAAAGTTAGATAAATTTGACTATTTTTCAGGCGACTTGTGCTTCTCTATTCAGCATCTTCTCGTTGTGATCGAGGACTATTTTAGTGGATTGCTGAAGAGATCAGACTGCCGTAGAGTTTTCTTGCTCTTTTTACTCGACTTATCTCGCAATGAGGGAGTGGAGAACAGGGGAGAGGCTGAAGGGCTCAAATCCCGTTTCTCAGCTTCTCAGCTCTCTGGCTTTACCTCACTACCAAAGGGTATGTTGCTCATTGTGTGCTTTGTGGTACTTGAAAGAAAACACAAATGTCATTCATCGACACAGCTAAAATCTTTGAAATGATTGATGCAATTTATTTCAGTTGTGAAGAATAATGCAACAAAATATAGAACATATAGAATAACGAATTAAAATATAATTTCAGCTGCAGTGAATAAATGTGGTTTGCTGGTTATGTGACTATAATTAACTGTATGACTCTGTTCATCTGTGATCAAGTCATATTTACTGCTCACAATATAATACGTAACATTTTATTGGACAATGTATAGTGTTTTCATAAACTGAAAATG
Organism: Hyperoplus lanceolatus; assembly: GCA_026929865.2. NCBI lineage: Eukaryota > Metazoa > Chordata > Actinopteri > Uranoscopiformes > Ammodytidae > Hyperoplus > Hyperoplus lanceolatus. The sequence continues at coordinate 12,907,312 of CM049401.1, read as the reverse complement.
CGTTCTTAAAATAAAAAATAAATGCTTAAAAGTTAAAAACTGGTGATATTTAATGAATAATTAACTATTTAATTTGTTCTATTCCTATGTTAAGAGCGGACAGGTTACACGTTATTGGACATTTGTGTGATTAAAATGAATTAATTGTGTTCAATAAAGCCAATTTGTTTTAATTAAATCCAAGATAATCTGAAATGGCATTATCTTGTATGTCGTCTTTGGTCAATAACACCATTTCTGCTCCCTCTGCTGTACTTTTGCTGTATTTCTTTCACCTGTGAGCCTCATAGAGCACTTCTTTAAGCAGTCAAAGCATCAACACCATTACACAGCTGCATTTTCAGTCAAGTGGTGATGAACAGAAACACTTTTCAGAATAACCAGTGAGCATAATGACTAATTCCACTTTGTGCCACGTCTATCTCAGACTGCCTTTCTTTTCATAGGCACTCTGATCGTAGTCAGATCGTCAGAGTGACGTGTTGTTCATTTGTGATAGAATGAGTCATCAATCATCAGCACATGTACACTTTCACTGTACAGTGCTGCTTGAGCACCTCACTACATACATGCTTAATACATTCCATTTTGTTTTATGACTTGTTGGATTAAATGTATCCTCTAGGAATGTCCTGTGGAGACTGCAGTCATGCTTTGTGGAAGTCCAAATGAATAAACGAATATCAACATTTATTTACAGATAGACATTGATTGTTTTTTAACAGATGTCCCTTCTGTCTTCCTTCTATGTCAGCTGTCCGGAGGCTGTGAGTTGACGGTGGTGATCCATGACTTTGTGGCCAGTAACGGTCACAGTGGGGAGCTGACTGTGCGTCGAGGCCAGACAGTGGAGGTTCTGGAGCGGCTCCATGACAAGCCAGACTGGTGCCTGGTGAGGACCACTGACCGCTCTCCTGCCCAGGAGGGCATCGTACCCTGCGCCATGCTCTGTATCGCTCACTCCAGGTCCTCCATGGAGATGGAGGGGCTCTTCAACCACAAAGGTAGGAGGGGAATGTTTCGTTTGATTTTAATACTGAGACTGCTAGGTGGACTTGAAGTTATTTTCTCATATCAAGACACATCTGAACACTTCAGAACATTAGAATCTCAATTATTTCATGTTTCAGTGGCCTGCGGAATCTTCTTATTTAACTACGGCATGTCACATCCATGCACATATGGACACTTTAAACATGAGGGAAAATTTAATAAGATGTATTTCTTTCTTTTTTTGTTGGAAATATAGCATCTGTGACTTGCAAAACCTTCACTTCTTAGCGTACAGCTCCTTAGGGAAGTATGTACATGTGATTCTATGTGTTGCTATGCAACTGTAGAAATACCAATTGAAGCGCTTCTCTCTTTTAATTATCTCAAAATAATTTCAACCTTCTAATTCCCGGCACAGTGCTTATATCCACAGATCTCATTGCAGTCAGAAACCTTTCTTTTTGTCTTGTTCATGCAGCAGCATGCAAGGGTTCAATCCTGGAAGATATGATGTCAAAATGTGCATCTGTAGTCGTGCCAATAGGATCTTATTAAGACGAGTCAATAACCTAGTTCCTGGGATTTTCCACAGTGTGTTTTATCATCACACCAGCTCTGGTTACCGTAAAATAAATATTTCTGAATCATGTCCTGCCAGAAAATGTACCTCACAAAAAAAGGTTAATGTTAAAATGTGAGAATTAATCATACAGTATACATTCACTAGTCCGACTTAGTTTGTGATAAAATAATAGGATGCAACACGTTAGCTTACAGCGTGGCCACTATTGTGCCATAAAAACACATTTCATAACATGTAGGATTCATTGTATAATAACTAATCTTGAATAAAGGGTTATAGCCTTGTTAGTTATTATCCAATATACATTGTTTCTGTCATAGCAGTAGAGATATGCAATGAAGGCCTGATCACGTTGACTTTTGTTAATCCTTTTATGCTCCCATAATTAAAAGTCAACATGGCACAGAAACAAAATCTACTGTAAACCCCCTGAGCATGTATTTGGCTCAAGTTCTCTGTGATCTAGTAGCAGGCACAGGTGGTATTCAACAACAGGTATTGTTAAAGAGTACCTATGATGCTTTTTGACTTTTATGACCTATAAACGTTGTTATGATGATTCATAGTCATGCTTAACCATACTAAATTATCAAATAATGACTTACATGCATTTCGACATATTCCCTGCTGACCATCTGGGGTGTCTGTGCAGAGCACTAAACACTATTCTAGCCAGTCGAGAAGTCACGTCTTCAAAGCGGTCTACCCTTTCATAATTTGTGACGTCGCATAAAACTTTGTGACGTCTCCACGCGGATGTTTCCATGTATGGTAATGCTGTCACTTCCCTGTTCGCGTCTGCCTCGCGCCCTTATAGGTCCATGCTCGCGCTTCCCGCCACTGAAAGTGTTCCGGAAGGAAGGTAACCAATCACAACGGAGTGGGGTTTGCAGGAGGGGGGGAGGGGAGCGGAGATGGCCGAAGCACAGGCGGAGGGAGCCGAAGCACACACACTCAAGTGTTGACAGGATGTGCTGGATCGCCAAAATAAGAGAAAGAGCTTCCCGAAAATCTACATCGTTTTTTGTGATGTGATTCGTGTCAGGTTGCTCTATAACAGTGTAAAACAAGAAATTAAGACCAGAAAAGTAGTATAATAGGTCCTCTTTAAGGGTTCCTTTATCTTCTAGGTGTGAATCAGGTCAAATCCTGGTGTTATCCAGTTCTATATTCTTATGAAATGTTAAATAGGTTAATGGTCAAATATAATGATAGATAGATAGATAGATAGATAGATAGATAGATAGATAGATAGATAGATAGATAGATAGATAGATAGATAGATAGATAGATAGATAGATAGATAGATAGATAGATAGATAGATAGATAGATAGATTATCCAACAAATGCTAAAGTACCAGGCAAAGAATAGATATAGCTCAGAGGAAAGGACTCTACACAAGACATACCTACTCCTCACTTGTTTGGCTGGAGTTTGGAGCTGCTGTCATCACGTCAGAAGTTTCCACTTGTGCCTTTCTCTCTTCAGTCTGGAAGAGTGGGTGAGAGCTGTACTGCTTGTTTCTATGGTAATATATCGTACAAATGTTTTTCTAGCACCCTTTTTGTAGGAAGAAGTATGAGGGAAGGTCCACATTTGTATCGGAAATTATAGAATGCTTGTACATACAGAAACTCACAACTTTGGAGTTAGAAAAATGATTAACTTGTTTTGCACAGGGAAAAGGGTAGAATTTCCCAACTGCTTGTCTTATGCTTTTGACTGCAGCGTCATTGTTTCTCATCTCAGTTTGCTTATAGAGGCTCCTTTTTATCTGTCCTTGGTCCATTGGTTGCGACTTACCCACCCTCACTGTGTCTGGGTGGCCAGAGGGAGTGATGAAAAGGAGCTCCTCACTGCTGTGGTCATAAAAAACAAGGCTGTGACTGAGGAGGACGAGGACAAGGATGGACAAAAAGCATCTCTGCTACTTTGTCAGCCCTTTGTGTTTACTGACTAACCATGTAGGCCACTTTGTCCAGAGTTGTAGAAGGTTGACGGTTAAGGAGATTAGCCTTCTCCCTGGGAAAACTCCCCATTCCTTACTTTGTCTCACAACCAGGGAATAATTTACTGCCAATCTCAAATAGATTTGAATGGTTCCCATACAGAAGGATTAGCTTGCAAAGTGTATGGCTGGCAGCTGGTTGTCGGCACTGGTAATAGGATGTTTTAGTGTTTTTCACATCTATAGCATGTGTTCAGTGTGTGTATGTTTTGGTTCTAAATATTGACTCAAATCCTGTCTTGTTAAATGATCTGCTGAAACTTGTGCAAACCTAAACATTCTTACTTAATTTGGACCAGTTTAATCTACGGACTAATCACATTTTCAGTTGATTTCTGGAAAGCCCCCTGTTTACCAAAACATGCAGGTTGACTCTCTCACAATGAAATGCAAACTAAGGTACACACTTAATGACAGTGTTATTGATAAAAGGACTCTGTAAGGAGCAGAGTGTGACTGCAGGCGGTTTATACAAGTGTGTGCGTGTTTGAACAGGAAAGTGTGTGTTTAGAGCCTGGGGAAACACACACACACACACACACAAAGTTAAACAGGGAGGTCTTTGTGCATCTGGCCTGCAAAGCTACTCTGTGCAGTGTATCAAGTTAAGTTTTGAATATACAGATAGAAGTAGTAACAAAACCCTTGAAAACCACTAATGGAGATTCGGATTTCTTAAAAATCTGAAATTACCGGTAGTAATTTATAACTGTATAAGACATTTATTCATTGGGCATTTTGCTGTTCACTTTTCCTTGCTTTCATAACCAAGTCTATATTTGTTCCAAGAATACTTCAAACCTTGTGGGCATCCTAATGCCTGTAAAATATGCACCCGCCCACACATACTGAGTGGGTGCTTCTACAAAGGGTAATACGGTAGATGCGCTGCATGTTTGCAGACATCCCTTTGGAACAGCAGAGGCACAGCGGAGGCTTGCCCAATATACTCACAGCAGCCCACTCGTGAGGGAGGGAGGGAGATACAAAGAGAGAGAGAGAAAACATCCAACTCTCTAATGCTGCATTTGACTTTTTCTTTTTCCTCACATTGGACATCTCTTGCACACTCTCTAAGGAATTTCAGCGACATTGTTACTGCAGACTTATTTTTTACTTTGAATTATAAGTCATTTCAACTACAATTTAAGGTTTAGCATAGAAATGTAATGCATGGATTATATAGTTGTTTTACCTGTGGAGATGCTTTGAAGAACGATTTCAAGTCAGAATTTCAGAGGCTTAATATCCTACTGACATGGCCCGTGGGATCGAGTCCTTAGTGTCTCTAAACCCATTTTGCACTATGGATTCAGCACAGGGAGGACACTCTGACAACTGTAAATTCTGGCTGCTGGACCTGGGTAGGTGCTTCCATCATGTGTAACGCAGGATTAACAACATAATGTGTAGGAGGACACAAAGCAGTGGTTTGCTCTCGGTTTTTATGTTAAAATAAAACAATTCCTGCTTTTTTTAAATTCTGTACTGTGAGTTGTTGTAGTTTGGTGGTATGATTTGTTAATCTTATCATGATCAAGGTGATGCACAAACTATTTTTAGACTTTCTTTATTTGACAGCTTAGCCTTAGTTTTTCGTGGATTCTACACCAGCTATTTGCAAATGGGTTTAGTGAAAAGGGCATTCACTAATCGAGTGTGGATTATGTTGTGGCATAATGGCAGTGAAAGTAATTTAGTAAATGCACTGTTATGTGATGAGATATTAAATCTACTGTGCTCACGTTGACAAGATTATATCCTAGTGTCTGTATGCCAGGTCAAGCGGATGGGCAGAGTCTGTTACTTTAGACCCTAGGGGAAAGAGGAACAAATGATGTCCGATAAAAAATAATACAATAGAATAGCAAAATGAGGAGCTTCTCACCTTCCCGAGCCTTATCCTGTCCATTGTGTTGGCAGTTGTCTACCATATACAACTCAAATGAAGCCTTTAAAACACCCTAATATCGGACTCATTTTGCCAACATTTGCAGTGGGTGGTCTCTAAACTAAACTCACCCATAAATCCCATATGAACTCCTACTCCATACCCCCCCCCCCCCCCCCCCCCATAACTATGGGTGTTGGTGACAAGCCCTCTCCAGCATTGTCCACATTTTTACAGAGCAGTCAGCCAAACCCCCCGGAGCTTTTCACCCCCCATGCACCTTCACCCCTAAAAGCTTGTCTCCAACCACACCGACTGATGTTTGTGTGTGTCTGTTTGCTTGTATCACTGTCCCCGGTGAAGATAAGACTGCAGAGGTGCTCTCCTGTTGACACCTCTGGAATCCCAGGTATGCTTCTGTGGAGCTGCGTAGACTTTCAGGGACACTCCCCTCCCTTCCCTCCTATTCTGAGACACAGCAACACACACAAAGTTGTAAATCTAACATGCTCTTTGCAGTAGCCTGAGTAAGCGGTGACTGAATTATGATGGCATATCGCCAGCGTGCCAACATCTGAAGAAGCAGTGGATGGCATCCGGCACACTCTTGGTTGGTCTCTTGTCTTGAGAATCAGCATGCAAAGTTAACCGGAGTATATCTACAGTATGTGTTGCATCTATGTACATGTACATGTATGAATGAATTACTATAAGTACATACTTGCAGTACCCTGCAACATGGAGTTATACAAGGTATGACTTAAATGATCGTCTTAACAGTATGATGCATTAGTGTAGTTTCCTGCAGCTTCAGGGAAATGGCCACCAATGACTTGTTTTGTATGTAGTGTCAGCCTATTGCCAAGACATGCATTTCATTTTGTTCTAGTTTTGCGATTTGTGAAATGGCTTAAAATTCAATGATTGTGTTAACCAGAGGAGAACCATTAGTTTGTGTGAATCCATGAAGTACAACCTCAACAAATGAGGAGGCCTCTTGGATTAGAGGACAAACATCTTCAAGACTACTATTTCAGTCCAGTGTATTATTCATTTTGTCCTGATGTCCTCTTTGTAGCGGCAAGGTTGCAAGACTGATTGAAAAAGTGTTTATTTGCAAGGCTCAAATTTAATCCTTAATATAAAAACAATGATGATGTGAGGAGGAAAATGTCTTAACTAGAGTCAGCTCCTGCAAATAAACAATTGGTCCTCCATTTTTTGTTACTCATGTTTCCCATGAGTAAGAGCCTGGCCAGCTGTTCCCGAGGAGTCTCCACTATGAAGGCCGCCCTGCAGGGCAAAGGGCCAAGGTCACGCCCTCGGTGTGTGTATGTGTGCCTCTCGGGTTATTTTCTGCTAAGGAGGAATGTGTCAAGGCTGCTGACCCTATGTTTCATCCATTCACGCCCCTGTTAGCACAGCCCTCGTCAGTCTAATCAGTGCTTATCGATAGCACCAGATGCTTATCTAACCGTCAAAGTTTGATCATTAGAGTTAGATTTATTAGCTTTTTTAGGTTCTTTCGCCAAAAGCACCACATTATCCATTGTTCAATTATTCCTGAAGCTATATTCTTTATTAACATCCACTTTAATTTAATTAATAGATATATGTCCCTAGTGCAGCGTATTCCCTTTCATTTATACAATTCCAAATTCATGGAATTCTACTTTTTTATTTTATTGAGGAGGCTGGTGACCATACATGCAGTGATCTCATTGGTACATGTTCTGAACATTTGAAAGACATTCAAAGGAATTTGTTTGGTTCTCATGACAAACCCAATTGCTGTGAATTGACAGTGTAAAATATGTGTTTGCTTAACTTGAACCGCAGCCTTACGTAATAGCTGAGACCTACTTGTGAACAGCATGCTTACATGTTGGGCTTTGACCCCAGCGAGTCTCCGCTCTGTTTGCTCTACATGTCTGGCTCCCCACTTCGTTCCCTTTTAAGAGTTTACACCTAAGTGTTACACTGTGTACGCAAGTAGGTGTCTGCTGTAGGTCACCAGCATTGTTGTTGAGTTATAACAAAAAATATAACATATGGGCCTGGTTTACTTTAGGAAATAACAGTTCTGTGAAGCATAAGTAGTTACAGTGATTTACCCAAAGCATAAGGAGCTTAGAAACCCTGGTCTAGTCAGCACCTTTATTGTCTGCTTTTATTATGAATAGTGGATGAAATACACTAGTGTGATCCTGTGAAGTAACAATATCTAGAAGTCATGAATTAATAGTCCTTAAGAGACCAGCAATTGGAAATGCTATGGTAGTCTGTGTCATCAAGATAACAGCCTTAAATAGGCTCCATGATTGTACCCATGACTAAAACATTCCAGGGCAGTATCGTAATGAACAGTTGTGACTCTGGTTTTCATTTGGTACAGCAGGGGAGATGGTGGAGGCAGTTAAATCCCTTAGTTTCCCTAGAAATCAATACTAAATCGACAAGGAGGTTGCATGCAATGATTAATGCCAATAAAAGGTATCATCATCCATCAAATTGCGCTACAGCAATGCGGACAACCCGTCCATCCACACATCCTATCTTTAAATATGTCCTTTGGGTGGAATTTTATCCACCTCCAGAGCTGTTTACGTTTGCTCTTTTCTGGATGATAGACCGGTATCCATCTGAATTTGTGTCTGGTAGAAAAATTGAATTGCAGGATGAAAACAGGATAAAAGGATGTGTCCTCGCCTGCTCTGCCTTTTAACATATTCACGTTATTGTCCGCCTGACTCATGGTTAAGACAAGTCTTGCACGAGGCAGCTTAAGTATTGCAGAATCGGTGAAAGTTCGTGGCTGGTATCGGCTCAGGATATGCTGAACATATCTCCCAATGACCTGGGCTTTGTCAGATAGAGGAGTCTCAGTAGAAAAAGGCTTTAGAGAGCTTTTAACGCGGCCCAATGTGGGAGATGCTTTTTATTCTGGGAACTGTGCTTTCTTCTCTCCTTGCATGCGATGTGAGAACACATGCTTTGTATCAGCAGGAGAGCAGTAAAAAATGAGTCTCCCAGAGGCTGAATGACTGACACGCACGTTCACATTCGCAGATGCGTTCATTCAGGGCTGTGTGAACGTGTCCAATAAGGAGAAGGCAGAATTTCCACACCTGCCATTCATAAGAGCCATTCAGCTGGTCACATGGTTTAATCTCTAGCAGCTGCATCTTTATAACCACTTGAATAGCTAAACGATGGAGAGACTGAAGCCGGAATCTCGCAAACCTTTTACTTTTAAGTGCCACTGCTGCAAAATATCCTAACATGAATATAATGTAGTCTTGTATTTAGACTGTATTGAATATATTTCTCATAAATAGCCATCTATGTTTACTTTTCTTTTCTATGTTAAGCTTTGAAGCTCAGCGACTCATGATGTGATGTTATTCAATCGAAAGGAGAGCATTGTCCTTGAGTTAACTCCAGCCATCATAGAGATACACTTGTTTTTGCAGTCAAGTCTGTTCTGGAAGCCCTGCATTCATCTGCTCAATAAGAACGACGACATCTCCTGAAATCTTCCTACACCAAGAAATCATTTCCTGGTTTAGTTTAGCTACAGCTCGGATCAACTTTGCATTAAAACTGATACAAAAAAAATCCGGTGTGTTGTGTATTCAGAGGCCTTAAAGTATGAGGACTCAGTTGTATCCCATGAATGTGTCTCACTGGGGTTATTCGTTAGATTGCTAGACTTACTCCCCTCATCCTCGGGTGGTTGCTGAAGTTCTTGCTCTCCTTTTATTGGCAGCAGAGAAAGGGAGGCTTTTAAATAAATCATACTGTTACCTTTTTGTTTAACAGCAAAGTCTCATAGGAGGTGAAAGGTCTTTTCCAGGGAATGCTTTGTGGTGTCAGAGTTGGGAGTCAAGTTGTAATGATACAGCACACAAAGGAATCTCATCCTCAACATTATCATTCCGGGATTCCTTGGTCAGACAGCTTGTTGAGCCGATTTGAGAGATATTGTTTCTTAAGGCCAGGACACACCAATCCGACTACCCGAAAATCGCGACTGCCGATCCGGGGAGCTCCAGTCTTCCCGTTGCGGCCGAAAAAGTGCAAAGAACACACCAAACCGACTGCTGACTTTCCGTACGCTCTGCGCTTGCGCGGGACGTAATGTCTCCATAACAGCAGGCGGCGCTAATATGTATTGTGGCCCGAAAAAATACGGAATCCGGAAATGATGGGACGGCTCTCTAGACCATACACATAGGTTGAGTTCCGAATCGCATACTCTTTCTTTTTTCTATTCTACATACTACATCCGACGATAAAAAGAATCTAGTTAGGATGCAGTAGGCATACTATTGGGACATACTTTACTCTCTTATTTCATCATAACATTGCGCCTTGATCTTGCCTCTTGCTTTTATATCGCATCCCCGTTTGTTTTCATATGGAGGCTTCGTCGATGTTACGTCACTTCACGTGCGCACTGGATTGTGGGTCAGAATCGCCCAAATAGGTTGCACTTTTCAACACTAACAATCTTGGCCGCATGAAGTAGGACATCCGGGTACTTCTAACCATCCTAAATTTGGCCATAAGAATCGGGACATCCTAAATTTTTTTTCTACATACTATATAGTAGAAAGTATGCGATTCGGAACGCAACCATAGATATAAATACGTATTTATATTTATGGACCATAAAGAGCACCATTTTTAGCAGAGAGTGTCGAGCATGGTGTCGAGCAGTCAACAAGGGTTGATGCATGTGAGTACTCGCTGAACGAAACAAACAAGCACATTAAAACGATGGCTAACTGTTGTTAGCTGTTTGTGCTACCCGCCTCACTTCCGGGCTTCACTGATTCGCTAGCCCTCCACAAATCTAATTGCTCCAACTGAAAGACGGTCCGCTCAAAAGAAGCCCGACGACATCTACTACGACCGATTTCACGGCACACACCAAACAGATTCGTGTCCCCGACCCCTCCCGACTCTACGACGGCAATTATCGGGCCGGTGTGTCCTGGCCTTTATTTCACTAGCATGAAACAGCATTTTTAATGATGTTAAGAAAAACTATCAAGGGTTTGTCAGGACAGTAGAGGGGAATGGGTCTAAAGATACGATAGGAAGAACAGGAATGAATAAGCAGCAGCCAGGTGAGACAGGCAAGCTGGATGTATCTTTGTAGTTCTCTGACAAAGCATCAAACATTCCTTTATCATGTATTCTTTTTTTCTCTCATGGCTCTTTTATAAGTCGAAGAAGAGCTTCCCTCCTACATATTCCCCAAGGATATGTGTGGAGGAGGCTAGCCTGCCTACTGCACATAAACAGATGCAAACACTGTACAAACAAACAAACATCCACACATATTGTTATTATATACCGTGTCTTTTCGTCAAAGTTGTCTCAATACATTTAAACTCACATGTGCATTCATGGAGACGATAATATTATATAAAGGTTACGCTAACCTTCTCAGCAGATGACATTATTAATTAAATGGGGTACTTGTTGTTTGGCGTTAATCCCTGAATTGAAAGACCTGCCAATCAACGTAAAACTAACAAGTTCCAATCTTGTGCTTTGATTTTTTTTTTATCTTGTTGTCTGCATTTGGATTATGCCTCTTAATACTTGTGTTAATAATCAATAATATTAACATTTTATTTTTTATTTTTTATCCCCCTCACCCTTAGACACCTTGTCTGTATCCACCAATGACGCCCTACAACCGGGCTCCAGCCACACCCTGGGTCCTCACCCCTCGCCAGGGCCCAAACGTCCCGGGAACACTCTGAGGAAGTGGCTGACCAGTCCCGTACGCAGGCTCAGCTCGGGCAAAGCTGACGGCCACGTGAAGAAGCTGGCCCACAAGCACAAGAAGAACCGCGACGGCACGCGCAAGAACATGGACATCATGGCGGGATCGCACAAGGACCCCGATGACAGCGCCGCCACGCCACAGGACGAGACCCTGGAAGAGGTAAGAAAACGGACAGCAGCGCAGTGAATGACTGACCTCACTGTCTGGAGGTCCTAGGGTGGTAGGATGGCCCATAGAGGAAAGAGGAGCCATCCAGTAACCAGGAGGTCGCTGGTTCGATCCCCGCCACCAGACAGTATGGTGATATTTGTAAAAACTAGTTGTTGCTGGTAGTATTATATGTACGGCGCCCATCATCTCTACTATTGTGTCCTTGAGCAAGACACTTAACCCCTTAAAACTGCTCCAGGGGCGCTGTACTAAGGCTGACCCTGCGCTCTGACCCTCTCCAAAGTGTGGTAACTTGAGAGGGGATATGCGAAGAAGGAATTTGGATGTACCTTGTGTAAATTGACAAATAAAGAAACTTAATTGAACTTAAATGGAAGACACAGTTTTTGTGTCTCAACCTTGTTGCACCATCATTGATTTTCTCTTCTCTCTCTCTCTGTCTGCAGCGTATGCGTAATGAGGGCCTGAGCAGTGGCACCCTGTCCAAGTCCTCCTCATCAGGCATGCAGAGCTGTGGCGAGGAGGAAGGAGAGGAGGGTCCGGATGCTGTCCCTCTACCTCCCCCCATGGCCATCCAGCAACACAGTCTGCTGCAGCCCGACCCACAAGACGACAAGGTAGGTCACACAGGGCAATCCAAATATATGTGGATATACTCTATACAGAACTATGCATTGTCAAAGAGAACGGTATGCAGAGAACACAATGCACTATACCACCTAAAACAAAAGAAGAAGAATTGTGTTCAAGTCCGTTTTGTCTGTTTGAGTCTCACCAGAACAAAAATAGATACAGGTGTTTATTGTTTTTGTTTTAAATGGGCGAAAAAATGCCTCCTCTTCATCAGCAAAGTAGTGGCACCCGCATTTGGGTGAGGGTTGCAAATGTAAAAACAAGGTAACATAGAGTAAGGCAGGCAGGCACAAAACAAATACACTTCACTTCATAGGAATATGCTTATTGTAGCTGTTGTAGGGTTTAAATTAGAATTTTCAGAATTGTTATTGTATTATATATTTAATCCTCATTGATCTTAATTTAGACAGTAAGATCTTTTGTGTTTGGTTCCATCTTGAGCTGTATAAATATCGCTTTAAACCCACAGCTAACAATAATAAATTAAACTTTTACTTCGGGACTAATAACCTTTCTTTTTTTCTCTTATTTTCTTGATGGTTGCATGCATCCTTCCTTTAGCATTACGTTGATTTCTGTTCTGCTTCTCTTCTTTCCCAGTTTCCCTATCTCTCCATGTAAAACCACTTCATCGTCTCCAATTTGGGTCTTTTTTTAGTTCACCTTCTTTCTTACCTTTTTGTTCTCTTTCTTTCACCAACTAAATGTCATTCCCTCGGAATGCAATTGTTGTACTGTTGCTGAAGTGAATACTCCATTCACAGGTGTTTGTGGGACAAAATTGTGAATTCCCATTAAGTCTGGTTTTGAAGCAGGGTTTCCTTTTAAAACATTGACAGCCACTGTGCCTCAGACTGGGTTATGTTGCAGAGGCAAACCTTCTCTCCAATGGAGTATCAAGCAACACTGTTTGCTGTACATAAATTGTTTGATCAATCACGATGCTCGTGCTTGAAGAGCAGTCCATCTCTGACCCAAATCCACCTCATAACCCCTGTTTCCCTGAGAGCAGTTTGTGATTGGCTCCGACTTGGCCCCTAATTAACCCTTTTATTAGGGAGATCACACCCACCCAAGTCCTTATTTGGACATGTGGAATATCGGTGTCCAAACTCAACAATGGTGAGCCTGATCATATACACAGTAGTAGCCATTGAGAATGTACTGTAAAGTGTCCTGCACACATCCAGCTCTGCCAAGATTTACATTTGTATTTTTTTTTTACCATATAACTATTAAAACAAAAATCTGTCTTTCTTCCATTTTGTGTCTCTTTTCCAGTCTGCATCCCGTCTGTCTGCACGTCCCAACAGCTCAGAGACACCCAGTGCTGCTGAACTGGTCAGTGCCATAGAAGAGCTAGTCAAGAGCAAGATGGTGAGATCCAAGTCATAAACATAAATCACAAGTACACACATATGTGGCAGAATTGTACAAACACAGAACAATTTCAGATAGATTGCCATTATTTTACAAGTACGCACACACTTTTTTTATTTTATTCTGGCGTTGTTGACAGAGAATGGCATCACAGCCTTCTAGTCATCTGTCAGTACTGTGATTCACTATGCCATCTGTCCACTGTTCCAACAAATGGGCATTGCACTCTGCCCAACTTCCCCAACACACACACACACACACACACAAACATGCCCACTGGCCTGCATACAGTACAGTGCAGACACATACCAAAGTAAAAGATAGTACGTTTCCCTCTGGCGTCACATAGATTAATTTTGATCCTTGGTGATGATCTCTGTTAAACCGAAACATGCTGTCGAAAAGATAAGATCAAACACTTTTTTAAATACTTGTTCAGCCTCGAGACATTCATTTTATCCAACTCTTTTTTTCCCTCTATCCTTTTCCTTCCTCTTTTTCCCCTCAGTCACTGGAGGACCGGCCCAGTTCTCTGTCAGTGGAGCAGGGCGACAGCAGCTCTCCCTCCCTCAACCCCTCAGACAACTCCCTCCTGTCCTCCTCTTCGCCCATCGACGAGTTGGACGAGCGCAAGTCTGGCTTCCTCAAGAGAAGACAGTGAGTTACCAGCCGGTGTCTTTGTTAGTGTTTTGATAAACAAAAGGCTGCAGCCGAAGTTCAGTCATTCAGTCATGTTCGTCTTCATTTGTGTGCTTATATGGAACATTTCTGATGTTCATCCACGGCCACATGATGAGTGCATAACGTTTGTGTTACACGGTCGGCGGTGACAATTTTCTGGTTTGTGTCGCTCAGTTATGTGCTTCTGGAGCTGGTGGAGACTGAGAGGGACTATGTCAGAGATCTGGGATCAGTTGTGGAGGTAAACACTTTTTTTTAAGACATGTAATCAAGTATCTTTACATAAGCTTTCAGAGATAGTTTTGGTTCGGTCAGTCAGTGTTTGCTCTGTGTTTAACTCGTTTCTTCGACTTCCCTCCCCTCAGGGCTACATGAGCAGGATGAAAGATGAAGGAGCTCCAGATGACATGAGAGGCAAAGACAAAATTGTCTTTGGAAACATCCATCAGATATATGACTGGCACAAAGAGTACGCTGGCAGTCTTCTTCAGTGAACATTCCCTAAAATGTCCACTACAAAATACAAATTGTTTTATCTGCTCGAGCATGAAAAGACAGTATAAAGATTCTTTTAAAAGACAGTCAGTATCATGTTCTTTGGCAGGTTAAATCATGTTTTCCTCTCTTGATGGGTCCACAGTTTCTTCCTGGGAGAGCTAGAGAAATGTTTGGAGGATCCTGACAGGCTTGCTCCTTTATTCGTCAAACAAGTAAGATGCCTTTTCATTGTGCATTGCATTTATTTTATTTAAAGGCCGATTATCAAGTACATTTTTATCACTTCTAAAAACGACCTTTGTGTTCTGGTTTTGTTCCAATTGCAGGAGCGGAGGCTGCACATGTACATCGTGTACTGCCAGAACAAACCTAAATCCGAGCACATTGTGTCAGAGTATATTGACACTTACTTTGAGGTAAGATTGCTAAACCATTATAAGCCTACTTAAACCTCCAGAATGTTCTCTATGTTGTATTCTCCTCAGTTTTAGTTGATAATATATGAATATATGTATCCTTTACCAGGACCTCAAGCAGCGATTGGGCCACAGATTGCAGATCACTGACCTGCTAATCAAACCCATCCAACGTATCATGAAGTACCAGTTAATACTTAAGGTAAACGCACCATAGTGTTTCTTTCAAAGGTTTTTTTATTAAATCACAAAGTAGCAAAGCAACTGCAGTACAATGGATTATACATTTTTCCCCCTTTCCCTCCCCCGCGAACATACCCCACCCATATCCCACCCTCACACCCAATTACAAACAATCCTGCATTAAGAAATTAGTACAAAAAATAATACATAATGTTAAAAATAGCAGAAACGAAACAGAAACACACACTTCAAGAAACAAAAACAAACAACCAATATGAAACAAAAAACAAAGAAATAAAATTGAATCAAATAAAAGAGGGGAGGGGGTAGCTACTCTTCAATTATTGTGGTCGGCTTCTTAAAATAGTTTAGGAAGGGGCGCCATATTTTATGAAATTTAGTCTCAGATCCCTGGGTAGTGCAACACATTTTCTCCAGATTCATACATGACATAATGTCTCTAATCCAATGTGAGTGGGAAGGAGGAGAAGGATCTTTCCATTTAAGTAAGATAGCCCTACGAGCAAGTAAAGAGGTGAAGGCCAGTACCTTTAGCTTCACTTTAGGCAAGCCTGAATTGCGAGTGATGCCAAAAATTGCAGTGAAAGGGTTCGGCTCAATTTGATGCTGAAGTACTTCAGAAATTGTTTGAAAAACTGATGTCCAGAACTCAGTCAAGGTGGGACACAACCAGTACATGTGAAAGAGTGATGCCGGTGCGCTCTTACAGCTATCACAGGTCGGGTCTACATCAGGGAACATACAAGCTAATTTAGTTTTATATATAGATATGTGGATACGATGTACTACTTTAAATTGCACAAGAGCATGTCGGGCGCACATGGAGGTAGAGTGTATCCGATCCAGGACTGAATCCCACATGTGATCTGTGAAGGCAGAACCTAGGTCCTGCTCCCACAGGGTTCTTATAGCTGCTAATGAGGGGCTATGCAACTTCGAAATCAGGTTGAAAAACACAGAAATTGAGCCTTTTAATGTGGGGTTTACAGAAAGAAACAAATCCACATGATTGGCTGGGGGTTTATAAGGGAATTGGGGAATTAACTTCTGCGTAAAATGCCTGATTTGCAGAAATCGGAAAAAATTAGTCTTTTCAATACCAAAATGTTTTGTCAATTGAGAAAAACTAGCAAATAGATCATTAATAAATAAATCACCGATGCATTTTAAGCCTTTTTTATGCCAGATCTTGAATGCTCCATCCCCCGTCGAGGGAGTAAACAAATGATTACCATAGTGTTTCTTACTTTGCAGGCTGAATTCAGGCAAATTAAAAGCATATTTATTGAACATGCAGTGTTGATCACCATGTAATAATGTTTTTTTCCAATGCATTTAAACTCTCACAGGATCTCCTCAAAGTTTCTAAGAAGGCCGGAGTGGATACGACGGAGATGGAGGTAATGTCAAACTCAGGTTTTTAGCTCAAACTTTGTAAAAGTATGTAAAATAATCTATTTATATTCTTCAGATGCCTTTACCTTTATATGTTAATTGTGTGTTTATTGTGTGCACCATCTGACTACAACAAATACCTTGTATGTACCTGCCTGGCAATACAACTATTCTGGCTCTGCTGGTCTACTATAGAAAGCTGTGGAGGTGATGTGTGTGGTCCCCAAGCGCTGCAATGACATGATGAATGTTGGCCGCCTTCAAGGCTTCGAGGTTAGACTCCTCTTTATCCTTTGTCTGTGTGTGTGTGTGTGTGTGTGTGTGTGTGTGTGTGTGTGTGTGTGTGTGTGTGTGTGTGTGTGTGTGTGCGCACGCTTGGACAACAACACTTAATCAAATAAGGCAACAGTAAATTGTTTAGACTGTACAAATTAATTTCTAAAACTATATCAGTTAACTCCCACCAGGTGTCAGTGTACCCTCATATATTGCAGAACAGTTAAAAGTACTTTTTTGGTTTTTCTCTTGCCTGTTCCAAATGTAAGTTATGGAATCGGTAGAAAATATAAAAGATTGATTTTATTGATGTTGAGATGCTGTCATCCGCTATCCATGTCTTTCTCCTGATTCCCCTTTCCATCTTGCCCCGTCTCCAGGGTAAAATTGTGGCGCAGGGTAGATTGCTCCTTCAAGACACCTTCATGGTGGCAGACCAGGATGGAGGGCTTCTCTCCAGGATGAAAGAAAGAAGAATCTTCTTGTTTGAACAGATTGTCATCTTCAGCGAGCCCATAGACAAAAAGAAGGGCTTCTCCACTCCTGGCTACCTCTTTAAGAACAACATCAAGGTTAGTGTAATTCGATAAAAACACAGAAAGCTAGAGGCAGGGTAAAAGGTAAGCCTCTCACAATTGATGCAATTACACTATGGTCTATGGATGGTAAGTTCATGTTATGCAGATTGTGCTCAAGTTTCTTACAGTTTTTTTCGATCGCTAAACCACAGTGGGCACAACTGTAGCTCAATGTGCAAAACTCTAACTACAGTCTGCACTACCAACAGTCACTGGAGCTGAACAGTTCACTTCACCTGCAAAATGGGCTCAGTGCAGCAAACACTATGAATTGTCTTCACTGAAATAACACACACTGTCACTCAGAATATGCTCAGAGTACAAACACTAGCATCACACCCCAATACATAAATTACAAACTTTTAATCTTTACAGTTTGAATAATTTGAGTTATTTCACACAAATTACGTAATATTTTCTTTGATGAAAGGGTGAAATTATTTCACGTGAAATTGTTTATTTTATAACATACCAGTTGTTTTAGGAAAACTAAAATAAATGAAAATCAGAAGTTTGCTTCAATAAATACAAATGTTGTATATTTTATTGAAAACATTTCCAAATGTAGTATTTATCTGTGTAAATATTCTATAATTGTAATACAGAAATCTATCCTGTAATGTTGTCATTTACTGTAAGGATGCAACTCTAAGCTGTTTGTTTGCTGGAAAATTCGTATTACAGATGCAACTTTAGATTTTTGCAGATTGGGTTGCACTCTCAACCCTGCCTCTCTCAATGAGAGACCATGATTCACAAGAGGGTCTATCAGTGTTGCCCTTACTGTATTTCATCAGACATTACAGCTCTATGTATTCTGGGTCTTCCTCCACACATCCACACTCTCACTGCCACTCTTCTCCCTCCAACAACCTGTCTTCATTGGTCCATTTACAAAAAAATATATATTTTTGAGTTTTCCCTTTATACTGTATATGTTCACTAACAAGTCTAAAACAAGACACCTTCTTAGTGTTTCAGTTGAAATTGCAATCTGCAGTGTTTGAAATGCACTAGGCATTCATTCTGTTTTGAATGTGTGGTTTACAGTTGTGGCAGTAGTGTGTTAGCATTTGAAACAAAGTGCTGGAAATCCACAGTGTTGTGCAGGTTGTGGTTAAGCCATGAGGTAGGTGTGTAGAGTTTTGAATATTGGGTTTTATCAATGAAAAATGAGCTAGAGTTTGGCCCGAATGAACCGCTGCTCTGCATACTGTTGTTAGAGTTTTGCACTTGTCGCTCCAGTTGTGCCCACTGTGGTTTAGCAATCGAAAAAAACTGTAATCGAGAGCTCATGTCAAACTTATTTTACAAATTTCGACATCTCCCCCTCTTTTTATCTTCCTCCTTTCCCGTCTCCCCACCTCAGGTGAGCTGGTTGGGTTTAGAAGAGAATGCAGAGGACCCCTGCAAGTTCACCCTCACTTCCAGATCTTCTAGTGGCACTCTGGAGAGGTACACCCTACATGCAACCAGCCCTGGCATCAGTCAAGTCTGGATCCACCAGGTCAGCCAGATTCTGGAGAACCAGCGCAATTTCCTCAATGGTAAGAGAATGGTGACAAAATTATAAGCTTAGACAAAAAAAAAAGATTGCTTTACTTTTTCCTTTAATGAACAAGTAGCATGATGTTTGAGGTGTCAGCATTGTCTTTGTCTTAGTGTTTACAACTACTTGAACTAAATCATCTACAGTTTTTCTTTCTTGAACTTTAATTGTATGATATGAGTGAAATGTTGCCCCTCGTCCTCTGCCACAGCTCTGACCTCCCCCATAGAGTACCAGAGGAACCATGTGGGTGGTGGCGGACCGGGCGGCCCACCCAGCAGTAGCAGCAGTGGTCCAGGGGGCCTTCCAGGAGGCAGCAGCGCTAACAGTAGCTCCAGCATGGGAGGTGGAGGAGGGGGCGGTGGAGGCTCAGGAGGGAGCAGCTCCTCCTCTCTGTGCGCCCCTCGCTCCAGACCCTCCCGTATCCCACAGCCTTCCTCACGCCTCCCCCAACCCGTACACCACCACCACCCCCCAGGCCCCGAGGGCCCAGACAGATCAGCAGGTATGTGGTCACCCTGCCACCCTCAGTCCCTCCTTCCCTCTAACCCTTACCCTGACAACACTACAAACGGAGAGCTGTTAGCCTCAGAGCTCCCTCACATGAGAAGGCTGGATAGTCCTCATGGAAGTAACGGTAATAACAGCAACAGGCCATCAGAATGCACGGAGGGCAGTGTCCGAGCGGGCCTGCGGGGCTATGAGGAAGCCCAGAAACATCAAACAGCCAGTATACCGCAGATGGCCGTTGCTCCTCTGAATTTGCCCCTAAAAAGCCCTCGAGTGGGGACAGTTACTCCTTTGATTTCACCTCAATCCCCCGGAGGAGGAGGAAAAGAGGCCTTTGTCCCCTCCAGCCCAGCTCATAAAGGCAACCCTTTCTGGGCCATGGTGCCTGCTATGCCTGCCTCTCCTGCCAGCCGGCCTGGTTCCTTTTCCTACCCCAGTGACAATGGGGGTGGCGGAGGGGACTCTTTGGGCAGAGGAAGCCATGGGACGCCCTCTCACCACCGCCACTCCAGCCACAGTAAGGACATAGACCGCATGAGCACCTGCTCCTCCACCAGCGAGCAGTCCATTCACTCCACCCAGAGCAACGGGGTAAGATGCCAAGTCTTCGGGCCCAGGCTTCAGCGAGGTCTAAGGCTTCTCACTAGTCACTAACCCCTGCCCTCACCGACTGGCTGTCTGTCAGTCAGTCACCCTGCCGCTGGCTCTGAGAATGGCTTGTACACGCTACGACTACTACACTGGAGATTAACGGCTATCTATCTGAGTGCACTAACTTCACAGGCATTGTGTGTGAGAGGGAAATGTCGGTCTCTCCCAGAATGAACTAACAGTGTGTGGATCTAACTTATAGACACTCTCTCTGAGCTTCAGTATGTGTTTGCTTCTCAACTGCAGCTAATAGGCACTAACATCTATCCAATGATTTTCAAACACACCATTTCTCTTTGATCCAATCGTTCATACTTCCTCGTCCAATCGATGATGTCTGGCCAAAACTTTGTCACAGACAAGGAGCTTTTTCACATAAAACTACTACCTCTACTTTCTCTCTGTTGGATGTTGAGTCTGAACTTTTACAATGGTTAGCCTTAAGACTACATACACTGCTATTCGCTTCACTTCAACCTGCTCTCTCTTTCTTCACGCTGATAGGGAGGGGTCTTCTACATTCCTATTTGGATTTTTTTGTAACTTAACTTAACACTACACTATGTACTTTAAAACACAAAGTTCCTTATTTCGGCGTATCGGACCTGAGGATCTGTTCGAGTTCTTCTTCTTAGAAGAACTTGAATTGTCACTCATGACTAGACAAAAAGGTTGCTTTAGCCATACCACTGCAAGATAAAAACTAAACAAAAAAGTGCTTCCCTTCCTGCATGCATCAAGCATATTAGCAAGGTCATTTGTGTGTGTTACCGCCAATCGAATGACACATTTGATTGGTGTGAAACTAATGATGATGAATAAATATGGCATGTGTGTATTTACTATTTTAATGTGTGTGTGTGTGTGTGTGTGTGTGTGTGTGTGTGTGTGTGTGTGTGTGTGTGTGTGTGTGTGTGTGTGTGTGTGTGTGTGTGTGTGTGTGTGTGTGTGTGTGTGTGTGTGTGTGTGTGTGTGTGTGTCTGTGTGTGGGGTGTGTGTCTGTGTGCGTGCGAATGTGGTGGTTTGTGTGAGCATTTGTAGTCTCACTTTGTGCTATGTTTATAAACATTGTCGTGTATTTGTGTCTAAAGTTTTTCCAATCTTCTCTTGTCTGACAGAGTGAAAGTAGCAGCAGCAGCAGTGTGTCCACCATGTTGGTGACCCAGGACTATGTGGCATTGAAGGAGGATGAGATCAGCGTGATTCAGAGTGAGGTGGTTCAAATACTAGCCAGCAACCAGCAAAACATGTTCCTGGTGTACCGGGCGGCCAACGAGCACTGCCCTGCCGCCGAGGGCTGGATCCCTGGCTATGTATTAGGACACACCTCATCCTCCATCACACCCGAACACCCTGAAGGAACCATCAAGTAAGAATAAAGAGAAAAAAAATGTTCTGAGGCAAAAAGCAAGTGTAAAATGTATAGCTCTTGATTGTGCGAGACTGGAATAGAAAGCCAAGGTTAAACTGGGCCTTGTTTTGTTCCAGAAAATCATTATCATGGCACACAGCACTCCGTATACGCCGAAAGTCTGAGAAAAGAGACAAGGACGGCAGGAAGCTGGAGAACGGCTACCGCAAGTCCCAGGACGGCCTGGCCAACAAAGTCTCCGTCAAGGTGGGAAGAGAACTTTAAAAAACTTAAATAATGTGTAGCTTTTTCACTTTAAATGCTTTTCTGCTTTACATTTTAATTTGTTCACAAGTTTTAAGTTTGTCCCTGTGTTTTTCTTTACAGCTTCTAAATCCCAACTTCATCCATGATGGTATGTACACATTGTAGTAGTGAATGACTGTGTGTGTGTGTGTGTGTGTGTGTGTGTGTGTGTGTGTGTGTGTGTGTGTGTGTGTGTGTGTGTGTGTGTGTGTGTGTGTGTGTGTGTGTGTGTGTCTCATCATCTTTGACCTCTGTGTTTGTCTCTGCAGCTCCTCCAGAGTTCCTCATCCCTGTCAGCGATGTAGCATGTGAGAGTGGCGACAGTGTGACTCTGAGGTGTAAAGTGTGTGGTCGACCCCGGGCCACCGTCACCTGGCGGGGACCGGACAACAACACTCTGAGCAACAACGGACAATACAGCATCACTTACAGGTGACAGCATTTTAAATGGGCTTAAGAGGCAGAAGTTTTTATGGTGTAGTGGTTAGAGCGCCAGCCCATAGAGGCTCAGTCCTCAGAAGCAGCATACCACAAGTTCAAATCCGGCACGTGGTCATTCTCTGCATGCAAACATAATAAAAAAATAAAAATGTTAACAGTTTGTATTCTTAAGTGATAAAGAACTTAGCGAACATAGTTTTTGTATAAACAAGACACGTAGCATCATTGTCTTTCTGATATGAAGCATCAAGGGATAGGAAGTCTTCATTTTTGAGAAACCTAAAATGCCACGGTACATTTGGCATCGAGGGACATTTAACAAAGTAATCATCATCTGAAGAAAAAATCACAGGCTAGCATAGTGCATCTTGTCTGAGGATTTATCTATCTCTCTCTCTTGTTCTCTCATATCACAGTGAGACAGAGGAGGCAACTCTTCGTATCCTGGGAGTGTCTGTAGAGGACAGTGGACTTTACACCTGTGTTGCCACAAACGTAGCAGGCTCTGTCACCTCCTCCGCCAGCCTCCGAGTCTCAGGTGAGAGGCCTGTAAAGCTAAATAATAATTGATAACATGGTGGTACTAAAACCACCTCTGTAGAGGGTTTTTGAACAAAGCTGGATCAGTCTATTAACCCATCCTGAATACAATATGTCTTCTTCTCAGGAACGCCCGATGATGGAAGTGAAGTCCTCTGGAAAAGCAGCTTTGAGTCCCACTACACAGAGATCACTGAACTAGGAAGGTAAGAATGCACTCACTGATAAAACCTCCTTCAACTCTCACTGTTTGACTCTGTCATGTGATGTTCCTTGACCACATCAAAGCTAATACATTATCAATATTACTGACATAATTACCAGAATCAGTGATAGTAGTAGTAGGTAGGTTTTGGTAAAGTACACATTTTGTGAAATGTCTTGCTTATTGACTACAATGCCTGCTTTTCATATGACATAGCATCCAGGTCTAATCCCCAACTGATTTTTTAATGTAAAATCCGGTCCATGCAAATGTGCTATCAATACAGTAAATACATGTGAGGGAGAAGATTAAAACAATGGTTTGTCACAATTTGAAAGAAGCAAAGCATCCTCTTATGGATTTGAGTACTTAAGATCCATACTAAGCTAAAAGTAACTTAAACATAATGTCAGATTCCCCCGAAGTTTGACATGTACAGGTGCCACAAACCCCCTCTGACCCTCACTCTGTGCTCCCTAAAGGGGCCGGTTCTCAGTGACCAAGCGGTGTGACCAGAGAGGGAGTAAACGGACGGTGGCAGCCAAACACGTCAACAAGAAGCTGCTGCGCCGAGAGCAGGTGCTGCAGGAGATCAGACTCCTGCAGACCCTGGACCATCCCAACCTGGTCAGACTGCTGGACACCTATGAGGCGACCAACAGCTACGTGCTCGTACTAGAGATGTGAGTGAAGTGCTCTTTTACATTCAGCTGTCGTGAGAAATAAAACTATAAATTGTTTATTGCTGTATATTTTTTGAAGTTGTTAATGACAGAAGCGTTTTATGTGTTTTCAGGGCAGAGCAGGGACGTTTCCTGGACTACGTAGTAAGCTGGGGAAACCTGACGGAGGAGAAGGTGGCTCTGTACCTCAGAGATGTTCTGGAAGCTCTCCACTACCTGCACAGCTGGAGGATAGCGCACCTCGATCTCAAAGTAAATAGATAATGTTAACATCAGTTTAGAGCTATTGGCAACTATTTTGATAATCCATTTTTTAATATGTTTTATTGAGGACGTATTTTGAAGCAATTTGTATATTTTCTAGTATTCTTAATCAAGTATTAGAGCAAACCTCTTTTTCCTTTTCGGATATCATGATGGGCTATTGTAACTGTCAATTGTATTATATATAGCCTACAGTAGGTCACAGTAAAAAATGTAGCAAAATGTAAGAAGCCCAGGAGTCAGTGAACCCCTTGTTAGCAATCTAAGCAGTAACTCAGTTTGGCCCAGTGGTTATGTTGGAAAGATGTTCTAACCTGCGTCCAACATTCCTTTTCCTTTGCCCCTGCAGCCCGAGAACATTGTGGTGGAACATGTGTCCTCACAGCCAGTGATGAAGCTGACAGACTTTGGTGACGCCACTCAGTTGAACCCTACCTCCTCCTACATCCATCCTCTCGTGGGGAGCCCAGAGTTCTCTGCTCCTGAGCTGGTCCTGGGTCAGCCTGTCTCACTGATGTCTGACCTCTGGAGCTTAGGTATGTACTTAAACACTAGTAGTTAGTTGCTTTTTATCAGGAGAAAAATATTTAAAGGTGGAGTCAGCGATTTTGGAGAATGTTTTTTGTCAAAACCCTTTTGGTCAAAATCAGTGAATATCTTCTCACGATCTGCTACTTGTCCGTACTGTGTGTGTGCGCTGAAAAGAAATCCTGTGTTAAGGCGAGACACGGCAGGCAAAAACATCGTTTTTTTAAGCACTGGTCAATTTTGAGATTTGTGTCTATTTAGCTTCCATAACATGTCTTCTCTCATACTAGTATGGATAAAAGGTCCAAAATATACGTTTTAGGTGTTTATTTTACTAAACTTTGACTGCTTGCGTCTGTATTTTGCTCCTAAATTCGTCAAAAGTGAGCATTCTAACGTAACATACAGCACCGCGACCGCTGTATGAATCATAATAACCATGGTACTGTTGGAAAGCTCTGAATCTCAAGAACAACGTTATCTGATCCAAATATGGTCATTTCCTTTGTATCAGTAACCAATCGTGAAAGTGTGAGGAGGGATTCAATGCTAGGAAAGCGACCTCATTGGCTAATGCACATTTCTGACGATGTGATTCGCTAAAAGGCATCACGTGATGCTAGCCCCGGGTAGCTCGAAAATCACAAAATAAACTGGGAAAAACGTTGAAAATATGCCAAACCAAGACAAAAAAAATACTTAATCAATTGGCTACGGACAGGAGCAGGTTGACAGACAGTGGCTAATAATGAATTAACCACGTTTAAATTAGCATGTGGATGTACATGTTACTATGCTATGGTTTATATATGTTAAGCAGTGGTAGGCCTATATGGCATTGAGGGGTGTAGGGCCTAATTCAATAAATTACTCTGGCTATAATCAGTGATTATCAGCAGAATTCACGTTTTTATCTTTAACGGCCGTTTTCTCAAAATGAGCTTTTTCCAATACTCTGCGAAAGATATCTCAACTTCTAGACCACTGACAGCAACCAAACTTTCTATGATCATTCATAGCACTATTTTAAAGGTTTTTACACAAGGATTTGTTAATATATTGTTAATTGTCTGATTTATGATACATTTTCCTCCTAAAAACATGCCGAAAATGCATTTCTATGACATGTAGGCTACATAGTCTTTTTTGAATTATTAAATGAAAAAAGGCTGTATCCAAAATCTGTTGTGTAAAAACTTTAGAAACTAATATGTGGTTAAAATAAAATAGAGATTTTAACTCTGGCTTTATCCAACATCTCAAAATTTTTCTCGAAAAATGACCCAAATTTACGCATAATTGGTTAAATATTGCCATATTTGCATATTTAATAAAATATTAAAGAAAAACATGTAATACAAAAAATAATTGTGTTAGTGTCAGTAATCAACTGGCAAAGTTTCATGATGATATCTATAAGTTAAAAAAAAATCCCTATTCACCTGGGGTGTCTCGCCTTAAAACACTGCGGATCTGTGAATAGTCATGCTGCTAGCTTAGGTGGGCCTCAGTTGTTAACATTACCTTTGTTTACATACCAGTCTACAGAGCCTAGGCTGTGTACCTACACCAGGTTTTTTTTTTCAGCGCACACACGGCACAGACTAGGTAGTGGATTGTGAGATATTCACTGATTTTGACAAAAAGTGTCCTCCAGAATCGCTGACTCCACCTTTAACAATGCAGTTATGCAATATATTTTCAGCTGACTTGATACACACATAGATCCAATCATTTCCTTTTGCTAACTAATTGACTGGATGACCTAATTATCGATACATACATTCACAGGGGTGGTGACCTACGTTGTGCTGAGCGGCGCCTCTCCCTTCCTGGATGAGAGTTTGGAGGAGACGTGTCTGAACATCTGTCGCCTGGACTTCAGCTTCCCAGAGGACTACTTCCAGGGCGTGAGTCCAGCTGCCAGGGACTTTGTCTGCCGGCTGCTCCAGTGTGAGCCGGAGAGACGGCCCTCTGCTGCATCCTGCCTACAAGAGCCCTGGCTCCAGCCTCGACATGACACATTGAACCACACGCAGCCACCACCATCTCCCAATCGTCACGCTGCCTCACACCTGGACACCTCCAGACTAATCTCCTTCATCGAGAGACGCAAACACCAGAACGATGCTCGTCCCATTGGCGCCATCAAGGCCTTCCTTCAAAGCCGCCTGTTCAACCACCTTTAACAGGTCACTAGATAGATGCCACAGCAATGTGTACTGTAACACTGTTTCCTGCATTGTTGCTGGTTAGGAAGTCCTATCTGTAGAGAGCAAACTATGGACAATGATCCACACACAGCATGACTGGATCAAGTTAGTTTGATCCAGTGGAGCTGTGTTTAAACTCTACTGAGCGGACCACCAGCAACATTTGAACAACGATCACATCTTCCATCACCAAGCCACACAAGTCCTGCTGCTGCTGACTGACCAACCTCTGCTGATAAACCCTTTGGCTCTCTCCCACCTCCCCCCTCACCTCGGCATATCCTCATTATGCCTGCACAACAAACGTACTGTTGGAATCTGTGTTCAGATTTTCAAACCTTGACTTAGCAGGGGAGAAAAACCGAGCTTTCTCACCAAGCCAGCGCGAGCAAGCCTTGCGTCTCGGACAGTGTTAAAACAGAGAAAATAGATTACTGTATAATAAGAGATGATTATTCAGGCTGCTTTCGGTGGAACACAAGAGAAATGTTTTTTTTGTAACGAGAGATTACTTTTTGTAAATGAAACCATGTACAGTGAGGTAACAGAGAACTGTCTTTATTCATACCTTTTGGAAGACAAAAGGTGAGTTAGTGAGTAAGTAGAAGGACAAACCAGAGAATTAAGATATGTGAACAAAGTGGCACCCATCAGCAGGGTCCACTTATTCCAGGATAAGATGAAGACCAAAATCATGTTTTCCAGAAACACATTGTAGTTACATTCAGTGCAATAGTTTGCTTGTATTTATGCCCCCTGTTCAGTTTTAAAGGTGAAATCCTTTTAGTTTTTGAGACTAAGAGAAACTAAGTAAACGGCAAGCTTCTCAGATTTCTACCTGCATCCGCCTTATTTGTAAATAACGTATTCCTGCCTTTCGTTCTCATTTTGAAGAATTTGTCTAAAAAGGAACAAGAGCTGAGTGTTATGGAGTCCACGCAGCCACTCCCTGCGGGCCCTCAGCAGCTGGATTTCACTATGAACAAAACCGCTACTAGAAAATGCACTCATATTTTGCATCAATTCCCATGTGCAATGTTGCAGCTTTAACATTTATGCAACTATTTATGAAGACTTGTGTTGTAGCCGTATTCTTAAAAAGGCATGTACGTACCTGGTACTGCGATAGATGTCTGTATTGTGTTAACTCTTATGTATTAAGTTCAGTATTAAATATCTGCAAAACCCCCAGACAAGATGAGGGTTTTATGGACATAATGTATAAAGATGTGTATCTATAAAATATAGGCACTTATGCTTTCATTTTGTCATCGTTATGTTTATTTTTTTTTCTGTAACAATACCAAAGTTAACTATACTTTTATTTCCTATTTTTTTGTATTATTTCCCATGTTAAGTTATAACAGACCACACTGAACCCCAGACATATGAGTGTTTACAAAGGTTCAGTCTGGATTTATTTATTCTTATTGTAATACGAAATTGTTTGGTGGTTTATTGCTGAAAAAAATAACTAATATTTCACTTGTCTTTTTTGAAGCTGTGCACAAAGTGGTTTGCTGTGTGAGATTGTTTGGCTTTCGTAGGTAGATACTGGTGTATATCGCTAGATTTTATTTTAAGCATCTCAGTTCGATGTCATAAGACAGAGTTGGTTGACATTTTTACCAAGCCAATTCACCATGGGTTTTTTTTTAAACGATCGGTGATGCATCATACCTTTTAGGAGACTCCTCAAATCCACCTGTACCACCTACAGCTCAAATGTATCTCTTTGATAAATCACTCAGCATTAACAGGTATCTGCCATGACAGAGATCTCTCCCGGTTATTTTAATTTGAGTTAAATGAGTTGATGTCTTCATGTGAAGAAGTTGTTGCTAAGCCCTTTTTTTTAAAGTGCACGTTGAGTGAGTCAACCTAGCAAGGTGGGTGGAACTAACAATGTGTTTTTTTTCTATTTGATACAAAGGTTGTAGGAGATTCCGTCAGATAATCTGATTGATGTTTAAGAAGTCAAAAATATCTTGAGTTAAATTACTCTTGTCGGCCTGTACAGTGTTAAGTCTCCCATTTTATCTCATTATTATTTATTAGTGTAGATCCAGGTTTCCCAAAATCATGCTGTTAACGAGTTAATTGTTTTATTAAAGCTTATTCATGGGGAGGAAATAAAACGATTGCGGTAATAAAATGTATTTGGGAAACCCAGCCTATACATGATGTAAAGATGTACAGAGAGGGTCAGGCAGTTTGCCCACACCCATGATGTAAACCTCATAACTATGTCATATTTTAAATACACATAGATCAAGACTGCAGCAATGTCATTTTGAATGTCTTATCATGACTTATTTTTACTTTTGCATGTATATTTCTTTGTACAGAAGATTGTGTTTACATGTTACTAAGTGTTGTAAATATATTATTTTGTCCTCTGTTACTTTGCCATTAAACGTACAAGGAACAATTGGTGTCCCCAAAACTTGTATGCACAGTATGCTCATATACACCCACATCTGAAAATTTAGTTTTTCATCATGAGACAGTTGTTCATTCATTTATTATTTCCCATAATCTTTGAGGGTGGAAAGGCGAGATGATGCTGGGTTTCCCGCACGAGTAAAAGCCGGGGGAAAACCCTGAACAGGTCAACGGTTAATCAAATGAATGAAAGCTGCGATAGTAAACCAATTGGACAGGCAGAAAGGCTTATTTTACACTTAACATTCGTTATCAGTCAATACTACAACTCATGAGAAAAAGCAACGTATCTTTCTCATGTGTTCTTGTAGAAAGCCGACTGGTGATGAACTTGATATTTAAACCAATGAGGGGAAATCCTGTTTTCAACATTCAAATGTGAGATGATAAGATAAAAAAAACAAGGAGCCGTGCACACTGTTACTAAATGAATGTATGAGCTGAATGGATGAAAATGTGTGCTGGCAATAACCCACGAGAAAAATTACCAGACAGAGGGTGTTACTGATCTTATCTGTGTGCACTGCAGATGCTGCTGCTGCTGCTGCGCATGAATCACCACACTGTCACGTCATTGCAAAGATTTACAAACAACTCCCCCCACCTCCTCAATCCAATAACACTTTCAGATACTGATTATAAAAATCATAAATCAAAGATGCATATGTTTATTATAATCCTTATGGATGAAGATCAGTGAGGCTGATCACTTTTTAACCCTCTGAGGTCTAGGGGTATTTTCTCCGATTTTACATTCTTCTATAAATACCTATTTCAAATGTGCAAGAAGATAAATTATACCAAATGTTCAGAACAACTTTGCCGGTGGGGAAGTTGTGCCACACCTTGTTTCTAGAAAACAGTGGAAGAAATTGGAAATGTGACCACATATTTAAGAAGAGCCATCCATTTGACTCATCCTGTAAAGAAGGGAGACACAAGGAATAAGATATAAGCACATTTAAGCTCAAAAAACTGTTTTTTGCCTTTCAAAGTAAAATTTCCATGATCAAGGTTTTTTGATTATTGTGTCTGAACAATTATAGACAAGTTTGAAAACATTTGACACATGTTTTAGTGCTTTAGTATGCTACACTTTGAGTCTATACAGTTAGCACGATGTCAGCCCTAAACTGCTGCATCATGCTTATTATCCAAAATTCTGGGGTTGGGGTGATTTGTGCCAAAGGGCCTAGGTGAGTTATAAGTAAGTAAGTAAGTCAAATGTATTTATAAAAGCACATTTATAACCATTTGCACTGTCCATAGTGCATTCAGTAGGTAAACAATGAAGGTAAAATAACAATAACAAAAGTAAAAGACATAAAGCCCATACATCCACATATAAACAGTGTTAGTAGTGCAGAGGTAAGATAGTTAATGGGGAGGAAAAACCAGGGTGTACAGATGGGTTTTGAGCCTTGATTTACAGGCAGACTTGGAGGGGGAATCACATTTGTCAGGTGGCAGTTGGTGCAAAGTACATTACTGAGAGTTGTGCCAGTGGCACGGCTGTATACGCTGGTCACCAAAAGAAAGTGATTGTCTACAGTAGCTCAGAAGAGACTGACATCTCCATTCCACTTAACGACACCACTGACAAGAGTTCAGATGGCCAGAAAGATGATGATGGTGACTTTGTCATTGTGAGCTTTGCAGGCAAAACCATTAGATCTGCTAGGCCTTGTTTAAGAAAATTGACCTTTAATCTTTGTAAAATATTCACTTTATTTACTTTAAATAAATCTTAAATAAGTAATTGTCTTATGGATTTGTTTTGCATTACAATGTATGAGATATATCAATGGCACAATTTACCCCATGGTATTCTCTCTTGTGGCACAACTTACACCACACCGGGGGCAAGTTGTGCCACAAGACAACTTTTTTTCCGAAAGCTATATTTCTTAAACAGTTTATTCCAGATCCAAAGTGTTTATTGCCAGGGATGCACAACATCCTGAAATATATGTATATATTTGAGTTGGAGACATAGCTGTCAAGGCCTCACTTTAAAAAAAACTTTGAGTAAAAAGTGGCACAACTTAGGCCACTCTCCCCTACTATTTACAAGCTAAGTGGTGGCTGGGGAGCTTCTGGGTCTTGCTTCTCACGGTGTTTTCTAAGCCTGTAATGACAATATCACGAGAACATTCCCCGGAAACAGGAGGACCTCTAGTTTGAGTTTATGTTTTCATTTTATTTTTCAGCCACATCTTCAGGGAGATATTAATAAAGTTGTTTTTGTTTTTCTCAGCAGAAGCTGAAACCACAGAGGCTTTATCTGTGCAATCTCATCATGTTATCTTTCTGTTCAAGATATCATGCAAGAGCTGTGAAGTGTGAAGGTGTTGCATGCAGGGACAGTGGTTCTTCTTTCTTTGATATATTTGGCTCTCGGGTTATGGTTTCTGAAAAGCTGCATGATATTTCCATATGAATTATTATAATTTTGTTTTAAGCATTTGTATTTCTTATCATCAGCCCACAACAGATCTTGTCCTGTGTGACAGCTCGCATATTGTCATTTCCTGGCATCCTAATGTCTGTGTACGGCGTTCACTCATTCATAAAAAAACCCTGTCTGACTCTTCTCAAGTGAAAGCCGAGTGACCAATATCAGGTTCCCTAGGCATAATTATGTTAGTAAAAAGGATTTGTCGGTACCCTTTGGAAAATACCTAGAGAGTCAGTCTTGCTACACAATAATACGTCCCCAATGAGATTATTATCAAATACACACTATGCTTACTGTGCAACTGGGTTCTACAAGACCACTAGATGTCACTAAAGCACTGATGATGTATTTAAAGGCTGAATAATCTCTAAACAGAAACATTGTAGATCACCAAATAGCAGTACCAGTGAGTTTAATGTTGCAAAGTGAGGCCAGAGTCTCTCCCATTCTAGAACCCAATAGCAACTTTGAATTGATTAATTACATTGTACAGCCATTGTTGCATCTATCAATGAAAAATAAAATAAAATGCTTAAAAAAAACTTTTTAAGCCAACCTCAAGAAAGTCAAGTGATGCTTTCCCCTCACCTTGGTTCACATCAAATCATTGAGCCAGTCTGTTCAAAAGTTAGAATTTGTGCTGAAACTATGTGTCTCTTGGCTCCAAAATCGTTCAGGGTAAGTCCCTCCACTCCTCTCAGAGTGGAGTTCCAGAAATGTTGACGATTTTCTTCGAGGGGAAAGAAGAGTTATTCAAATAAAGTCATTTCTCTCACTTTCTACTCTATTGCAAAACTGAAAAGCATGCAGTCTGAACTGAAGCTTTATTTTTTTGTTATTCCTTTCAGACATCAATTATCTTCTGCAGTCCCCTGTGACATTGGTTTTCTCAGTTTAAAGCTACTACGAGTAAGTCGGCACGTTGGCGACACCTTTGAACAAAAGCGGTAGTATTATTACGACGCCAGCTGTCGTGAAGCTGTTTTGTAGCTCGTCCAGGGAGTGCAAGAGTCAAATAATCAGGAAGCAATATGGTGCGTGGCGTGTCCGTGTGTTGAAAGTGTGAAGGCACCGGACTCTTTTTGGCTCCGTGAGTCTATGGGTGACACAGCATCAACTAATGCCAGTAAGTGCTAAACACACCTGATTGCAATGAGTTGATGCATTGTCACCTCTCACGGAGCTGAACGAGTCCCCGTGTCCTCACACAAAGCGAATGAACGAGAGATGGCAGTTAGCCTAGTTAGTATGGATGACGATGAGGTAATGTGTTGTTGTAAATAATGACTATTTCAGATGAATAATGGTCATCTGATGATGCTGGTGAGGCAAAGTAAACTTTGTTTTAGTAGGCTACCGCTCATTCATTTAGGAGTAAACACCGCAGTCTAGTTTTGCTGCGTGAAATTGTGTATACGTTGCTTGGCAACGCCCTCCCGCCCGACTATCACTCTCCCTTTTAGCTTTTCTTCATTGCATTTTCTTTTTTTTCTTTGATGGTTCAGCCGTCAGCCCCGTTATCAGTCATTATGACGACAAATAACTGTCTCAAACAAGGCTCCCGCTCCCCT
This sequence comes from Hyperoplus lanceolatus, assembly GCA_026929865.2. NCBI lineage: Eukaryota > Metazoa > Chordata > Actinopteri > Uranoscopiformes > Ammodytidae > Hyperoplus > Hyperoplus lanceolatus. The sequence goes on along the minus strand of CM049401.1, from coordinate 12,874,079 downwards.
TCCCTCACCTGGAGGGATAGGCTTCTCAATTCACGTTCCTGCGCCACACTGAAATCTGCGACCAATATGGATATGTGACCATAGACATAGAGCATGCACGCGTGAACCGAAAATCGGACTGGGTGTACGACCAGATCAAATGCAGTAATAAAAACTATATAAAAACGTCTTTCTTTGCACTGATGGTCTCGTTTGCTGTTAAAGGTAATTTATGATTATGAGAGGAAACATGAGGCTGTTTAAAAGATATTTAAATGTTACTCGTAGCCGCTTTAAACTCTTGATTAAAAAAGTCACCCTTTTGGAGTCACGTGACGCTGGGATACGTGATGGCAGCTTGAAACGTGTGCTCCTGCTGTCTTTTGGGTTAATATCCTTAATACATCCTAAAATAAGTTCAGATATAGGCATTTTTCTTCTACATGTTATGTGGAACGAAACGATGTCAGAAGAAGGTAAAAGTTTGACGGCTGCCTGTAACATTGAACAAAGGAAACTTCGCTCAGCCGCACAGACTCAGCTCAACATGTGTACGAAGGGAGTAGCAGCTAGCAAAGATGCTACAGCTAGCACCGCCACGGAGCCCGACCAGCCTGACATGGCTCATATTCACGGGATGCTGAGCAAAATATTAGAAGAAACGGCAGATCTGAAAGAAATTCGTCGGTCTATGAGCTCCGTTGATTCAAAGCTCCTCCCTAATTTCTCGCATTACGCAGGTGGAAGACCGAGTGAGTCAGCTAGAGGATGAGCAAGCTAACATGAAGGCAAGACCGGCGGCAGCCACTAAAGAGGACATACAACTACTGACAGACAGGCTGGCCACTGCTGAAGACCGATCCCGACGCAACAACCTCAGATTCGTTGGGATACCGGAGGGGGCTGAAAAGAGCAATGTGACTGCGTTCCTGAACGAGTTTATCTCAGCGACCCTTGGCATTGATCCAACCCCGGGGGGTATCGAGATGGACCGCGCCCACAGGCTCGGGACGCGGCTGGAAGCAGGGGAGAAGAATCATGGCCGAACGATTGTGGCGCGCTTGCTACGATACACCGATTGCCAAGCCATTCTGGAAGCAGCACGGGAAAAGCAACTAATTTTATTAAATTTGGAATGCTCTACCCTGCACTTCTGAAGATTTTCATCAGTGGACAGAGTCCACGGGTGTTTGACGACCCGGAAAAAGCAATGGAATACATCTAGAGGCGCTGAGGTACATGTTTGGCACTGCGTCTGTGCGTCATGCGCACCGGGCGCGCTCTGGATAAGCTTTGGAAACCACACCAGTCTCTACCGGCCGTTTGTTTGGGAGAGTAAGGGCCCGTGCCCACCTAGCGCCTTTTTCCCACCGCAAGCGCCTTTTTTCAATTGATTCCCAATGAGAAGCGGCCGCCTCGGCAAAAGGCGGCCGCTCTGAGAAAAAGCGCAGCGCCCAGCGTTTTTTTTCAAGCGTTTTTTGTCTTTTTGTGCGGCCGCCTCGAGATTTGCAAGTTGAAAAAAGTTCAACTTTTCAGAAAGGCGGTGGGACGTCACCGCCGCTTTTTTTCAAAGGGCCAATCAGATAGTAGATCGTCGGGACTCGTCGCCTTGGCAACAAGGAAGACGGAAGAGAAATTGCTTTTTCCGTCTCTGTTTACCCGAAACTGTACGAAAATAGTGACTTAAAATGACCAGAACAGAGGGAGGAGAGCCCGTTTGTGGGAGCAGATTAGGCGAACACTTGATTAGCTGTATTTTTTATCTCCTACGGATCGTTTCATGCGCACACGTCAGCCTACAACTTGCTCCGTGTGTATTTGCAGGAGCCGCGATAACTCCTCATCCAAACAGAGGATGGTGGAAAGTATTCTCTGTTTCATAAGACTACTCATATTAAAATGTAACGATTTAAATAGAAAACAGCAAACCTAAACAGTTAAACCAGTGTTGATAGGTCTGACTGATAGGTGACGATCAGCATTTTTTCTCCCCCGATCACAGCACTCTCTCTCCCAGCTCATAAAACGCTTGAAAAAAGCGGTCGAAAAAACCGCTCAGTAGACACACTCCCGAGCGCACAGCCAGCGTTTAATGCTGGGAAAAGGCGCTAGGTGGGCACGGGCCCTAACGGTATGTGAGATAGGTTGTGTGTACATGCACATTTGATGACCTCTGTTTTGTTTTTGGACATGGAAAGATCCTTTCAAATTTCTGGCTTGGCACGTCACAAATAATTTTGAAGCTGGCATTTCAGTTTATATCTTCATAGCCGGGGCCTGTATTGCCAACCATTTCTATTTTTGTAGAGATGTCGCTATGTTTTCCTTAATTTAATATCTGAACACAATTTTGTAAATGATACCTAGGGCAGTGGGCTTTTAGGCTGCCCTTGTTCCATAAGTCATGGACCTAAGAGATTTACTTTTTTGTTTTATTTTACCAATGTTTTTGGTTCGGTTTTTTGTGCCAGACTGGTCCCCAGTCTGCGGTTTATTGACATCACTACGGTGTTGGTTTTATGTTGTTTTTCTCTTTTTTTTCTTTTCAATGTGTATAATGAATGTTGCACCATGGATCTTATATCATAATAGAATGGCCACTTATTCTACAGTAAAATACTTTAAGATTGCTTATGACTAGCAGTGGGAGGACGTTATGTTATTCAACCTGGAATGTGAATGGCCTGGGTTGTCCAATTAAAAGGAAGAAAATACTGGGGCATCTGAAAACTAAAAAACAAGATATAGTATTCTTGCAGGAAACACATTGTTGTCCCCAGGAATCAGTTAAATTATGTAGGGACTGGGTAGGACACGTATCCTTCAGTGCTGGGACATCTAAAAGTCGGGGAGTAGCTATATTAATTAACAAAGGTTTACAGTTCAGGCTCAGGAAGGAGGTTAAAGACGAGGAGGGCAGAATCATTATAATACTAGCAGAGATTCAAGGTCAGACTCTGATACTGGCCAATATGCACCCAATGTTGATCACCCCAATTTTTTCGTAGACGTAGAAAATAAGTTACATAACATGGGACAGTATCCAATCATTCTGGGAGGAGACTTCAATATAGTATTAGACCAAATCCTTGATAGAAGTAAGGCATCATTAAGTAGAATGCCTGACTCTGTGTTGATGGTCAAGAGAATGTGTTCATCTATGGGTCTAATAGATGTGTGGCGGCTGAACCACCCAACGGAAAGAGATTATACTTTTTACTCAGGAGCCCACAAAGTCTACTCACGAATAGATTTTTTTCTAATTTCTAGCTCGTTACTGCCTGCCACATTGTCTTGTTTAATTGATAGCATTCTGTTAACGGACCATGCCATGATCAGACTACAAATGACCCCATATCAGGAAACAGAAAGATCACAGATGTGGCGTTTTAATTCATCTTTATTAAAGATGCGGGATTTAAGGAAGATCTTCGAGCCCAGATTAGGCTGTATTTAGAGACCAATGTCCCTTCAGCTCCCTCTTGCCATAGTGGCCTGGGAGGCCATGAAGGCCTTTCTAAGGGGATTTATTATTCAATATTCCTCTCATAAGAAGAAGGTCAATGCTGCTAAACTCACAGATCTAGAAAAGAGAATTAAGAACACTGAAGCTAAATTGAAAAGGAATATATCTGAATCTATTTTAAAAGAATTGACTCACCTTAAATATGAATATAATATTATAATATCCAAAAAAACTGAATATCTTTTGTTTAGGGCCAGGCAGACTATTTTTGAATCGGGGGATAAAGCAGGGAAATTTTTGGCCAGGTACATTAAACAGAAAGAGTCCAAGTCTTCTGTAACAGCAGTGACAACTGGGGATGGAAGCCTGGCAACTAAATCAAGGGAAATAAATGATGCATTCAAGAGATTTTATATAAATCTTTATACATCTGAAAGTACTGCCACGGACAAAGAGATAATGTCATTTCTTGACAAATTAAATCTTCCTAAACTGAGTAGCTCGCAACAGGAAGACTTGGATTCACCTATTAGTTCCCAGGAAATACTTTATGCAATTAAGGCCCTACCAGCAGGTAAATCCCCAGGTCAAGACGGGTTTACGGCAGAATTTTTTAAATGTTATGCAGAAGACCTATTACCATTATTTGAAAACATGCTTGCAGAAGCATTTGAATTTGGCAAATTACCTCCCTCCTTAAACCAGGCAATTTATACACTTATACTTAAAAAAGAAAAGGACCCGACTGACTGTAAAAGCTATCGTCCAATAAGTTTAATATCTGTTGATTGTAGACTTTTATCTAAAATACTTGCAAATAGATTGGATAAAACACTTAGGTCACTTATCCATCCGGACCAAGTGGGCTTTATTAGACAAAGAAATTCCTCTGATAATGTGAGACGTCTTATAAATATTATGTGGTCGGTGCGAGACTCCAACGATCCAACAGCAGCCATCTCACTTGACGCTGAGAAAGCGTTTGATAGGCTGGAGTGGAGGTATATGTTTCATACGCTTAAAGCTTTTGGATTTGGTCAAACATTTCTCAGGTGGATAGATATTCTTTACAAAGACCCACAGGCCGCAGTGAGAATAAATGGTCTGATTTCCTCTTATTTCACACTTGGTAGGGGCACCCGGCAAGGCTCCGCATTATCGCCTGGGCTTTTTTGTTTAGCTCTTGAGCCTCTTGCGGCAGCTATTCGGAAGAATCAGAATATTCAGGGAGTTAAAATAAATAGGTCTACACATAAGCTTCTGCTTTACGCGGACGACATTTTGTGGCTTACCTCGGACCCAGCCAGATCTGTCCCAGCATTATTGGACGTAATCAAGTCATTCTCCAAAATATCAGGATATAAAGTCAACTGGTCTAAGTCAGAGGCCCTTCCATTGACCTCATACTGCCCAAAAACCTTATTTCAGGCGGGGCTTTTTCAGTGGCCCACTGAAGGCATAAAATATCTTGGTATTCTCTTCCCTCATCAAATTGATAAAATAATCAAAAAGAATTTGGACCCACTTTTTAATAAAATGTCATTAGATACAGATAGATGGTCACCACTTTTCTTATCATTATGGGGAAAGATCAACGTCCTGAAGATGAACTGTATCCCGAGGTTGAATTATTTGCTGCAATGTCTTCCTATAGCAATACCCCAGAAATACTTTAAAAGGTTTGACCAAATTTGCAAAAAGTTTTTATGGAATGGTAAACATGCAAGGATAAAGTTAGAAAGGCTCCAGGTTCCAATCAATAAGGGTGGCATGGGCCTCCCCAAGCTAGCCCTGTATCATTATGCCTTCTGTCTCAGACCTATTGCTCAGTGGACACTGCCACCTGAGAGAGCCCCTCCCTGGTTTGAGATTGAACAGAGATTGTTTTCCCCACTTGCCCCTATAAATGCTCTGTCTAGCACTATACCCTCCAAATTAAAATCTCACCCTATCATATCCAACCTCTTTAATGTGTGGAAAAAGTTTTCTAAAGCTTTTAATATCAATGTCTATCTTAATTCTGAATCTTGCATTTGGAATAACCCAAAGTTGCGTATTAATAAACATTCTCTTTTATGGAAAGATTGGGTAGAAAAAGGAATTATTACACTAGCAAACCTATATGAGAGGGATACTATAAAGTCATTTGAAATGTTGGCTGGTGAATACAATCTGCCAAGAAATAATTGCTGGAAGTACTTGCAAATGCGTCACTTGTTACTTACTGTAATAGGGAGAGGAATAGAGCCTCAACAGTCAAACCTTCTTTCTCAGACTATGAAAATAATGGGTTTGGGGCATGAGGCTTCCATATTCTATGCAATGTTATTCCAACAGACTGTTACCAACAATGCTAACTTGGTCGGCAGATTTGAATATTAATGTTACATATAAAGAGTGGGATCGTATTTGTGAAAACATCAAGAGGGTGTCAAGAGACATTAACATTAGATTAACCCAGTTTAAGATTCTTAACCGCTTTTATTGGACTCCAAGCCGACTGTTCAGACTGAAGCTGCGGGATAATGCAGACTGCTGGAAGTGCTGCAGCTCAGAGGGGACTCTTCTGCATCTGCTCTGGGAATGTCCCATGATTCAGAACTACTGGCTAAAGATTCATGATCGCATTGAAAACATTACTCGGACTACCTTGGAGTTCTGCCCAAGGCTTTATGTTTTAAATGATCCACAAATAACATCCAACTGTGGTGCAGCGGACTTTATTCAGACCAGTATAATGGTTGGAAAACAAATCATAATGAGAAACTGGAAGAACCCAGGTGAGCCTTCTTTCCTTGAGTGGAGCACGGAGTTGGCAAAAGTGGCATCCTACGAAAAAATCTCATTCAACATCAATGACAGGACTGAAAAATATGTGGCGAAATGGGGAAAGTACGTGCAATATATTGCTACCAGTTGAGAGAGTGCTGCTTATTATATATTTGTACAACTGATCCATGTGTGTTTTTCTATTATATATACACCGTTTTTTGTTCTTCATTTTTTTTATTTATTTTTTATTTATTTATTTTTTTCCTTTTTATTTAACTATTTCTACCTGATTATCATTACCCCTTTTGGCATAAATCTTTATTTTCTTTTTCAAAAATGTAACATCACTAAGGGATAAATTGTAAGACGTCAATTGTTGTGTTGACTACAATTCTGATTACATTGTTACTGTGATGTATAAAAACTCAATAAAATACTAATTACAAAAAAAAAAAGTCACCCTTTAGTCTGTTAAGGTCTTTCTCTCTGGGTTGGCTGTCGATTGGTTCATCTGTTATCTGTCCGACATGCCATTTTCTTAATTTTAGGCCTCCTCCTCCACTCATGCACTTTGTTAAGTCCTGCAGGGGTCTACCCTGGGCCCCATTTGCTTTACTGTGCACATGCAACCATTATGATGAGAGAGGTTCTCTGTAATACTGCACTGTTTATATTGTTTTATGGACCGTAGGCTCAGTCATAATAGATTTGCGATCTACCTCAGTTCATATACAATTATCATGCTCAGCAAAACCTGTTATTGCGAATAAAAAAGTTCCAAAAGGTGCAAAATATATAATCCACAATGGAGGTGCATGCAAAAACACAATTAGAAATATATCAGTGTAAAAAAATAAATTCATGTAATAATTTTATTGAAAAATAAGGTCAATAGTAGATTTATATGATTTATATTTATATGATACATACAATTTTACATAACATCAACTTTACAATACAAACATATCTGCATAGTCTGTCAATTTAAGCATGGTTGTTGTGAGAGATACAAAACTGTAAAGACAACAACCAGAAAATGTACTCAATATGAAATTGCTCTTCAGAACAGATTGCAGTAGAATAGAAAATAAACAGAAAAATACAACAACAACAAAAAATATTCAGTGAAGAAACCATTAACAATACCATATTACTGTTGTAGAGACAGTATGATTTCATAAGTCATTTTACCGGTCATGGTCAGCACAACTATGTATTATGTGGCTGTGAAGAAGTTTATTTTTTGTTGGCTTTAGTTCATTGCCTTTTATTTGACAGCAATATAGTGAAGCTGTAGAAAGGCAATGCAGGGAGGGAGATGACATGTAACAGAGGTCCCCACCTCAAGTCTGTCGCTGCAGTGACATGCTATGTATCATAACCACTAGGCCACCGCATCCTCAAGGTGCTTATCTGTCTGAGAGCACACTGATGAGGTCATTTTGAAATCCTGCCACGGAGAAATGTGCCTTCAACAATGAAAGACCCCATGTGATTCTGACAACAATCCTGCATCTTTGACTCATGAGACCTGTCAACGGACAGCTCAAATTTGAACAGAAGGCCTATCTACATTGCAGTAATCAAATTAGAAATACATAGAGGCACAAAGGCTACAGTGGTCTATCTCATGATTGGTGACGATCTTGGACTTTCTGAATGTTCATTAAGTTTCTGATTCTATGGGTGATATAATATTTTTTTAAATGCCTGCCATGGGGGAAAGTCTAAATCTAGAACTGTGAATTAATTGACTGTGATGATCAGCAAGTCTGGATATTGAGTATGAGTTTGTTTCTCTGAAAAGCTGCAAATACCAGTAGAAATGTTGCAGAGATACTCAAGCATTGGCAGTGTTTCGTGCAGAGAGACTGCAAAGTTGAAACAGACAAGCTGGTTATTTACTTCCCCTCTAAGGTTGTGGTTGTCTCTAGGTTGCGGTGAGGTGCCAATCTGCTGCTGTTACAGATGCTTTGAAACAAGCAATAGAAGGATTTCATTTGCACCAGGGACCTTTTGCTGTGCAACATTTTGTTATACACAAACCCATGGTCAGTATCTGAATTAGGCTCTGGCTTGTGTGTGAGGGTTGATGTTTCCTTTGAGGATTGCTGACATTGTGGACAGCTGTTATAGTTGGCACAGTTTCTCACACAGCTGCATGTCATTAAAAAGGGGAATACAACATTTAACTCATTTCTGACCTTAAAACAATCTCAATTCACTAATCAAAAAACCTATTTACAGTACAGTTCCATTATACATTCTTATGCAGTCTATAGGACTTATGAAAGTATAAAATATAGATTTATGATTAAGAAAAAACACAAGGTACGATGTGTTTTCTTGCATGCTACTCCATTGCAACATCGTGAGACAAAAATATCACGCTATAGGGTCCCAAGAAACTGATACATGTCACATGTACAGTATATACCTATTTACTGGCTGATTAATTCCCATCCCCTAAACTCAAATTGCGACAAACTCAAAACATATTTTGTCATTAAACCTTAAACTTACTGTCACTCAAAGTCAACTAGAGTTTTAAAATATCCCAATGACCTCATTGTGATGATGACCTCATAAATAGAAGAAAACCAAACCCCGCCGCCCATTCCAACACTTTATACAGCAGTGCTCCTCTCGTCCACGCTGGTGGTTTGTGAGTAGACGGACCCGGAGATTCTATCCTGAGGTAGGAAGACCTTGATGGCCTGGCACACTCTGCATGGAGCCCTGTTGATCAGCTTCAGCAAGTGCCTCCTGAACTTCACCCCAACAAACACATACAGGATGGGGTTGAGGCAGCTGTGAGAGTAGGCAACGGCCTCTGTGATTTGTAAAGCCAATTTGATGGCTTTGCTGCTTTCGCATTCTGTGTATTTGCCCAAGAGCTCCATTGCTTTGAAGAAGGACGCCACGTTGTAGGGGACCCAGCAGCAGAGAAAAGCAGCTACCACCATGAGGACTAAACGGATGGCCTGTTTCCTGGACGACCGGCTGCACATTAGCCTCCAGATGATTTGTGAGTAGCAGAAGCCCATGATTAACGCCGGGATAAATAGACCCAAAATGTTCATCTTGAAAAGGCTGAAGACCCTCCAGAAGTGAGAGTGGGTGTCAGCGGGATCAAATTTGGGATAGGCAGGGTAGCAGAACTGAGGCGTAGCATCATCAGGCTGCTGTTTGAGAAACATGAGGTCGGGAAAAGAGGCCAAAAATCCAGCCACCCATGTGACAGCGGCTGCGATCATTCCAAAGGACCTTGTCCGCGCTCTCATGGCGTAAACAGCGTGGACTATAGCCAAGTACCGGTCGATACTCATTAGACTGATGAAGAAGATCCCACAGTAAAAAGCAATATGATAAATACCCAGGACCACTTTGCACATGACATCGCCAAACGGCCAATGGTAGCCTGCTTGGTGGGCTAGGAAGGGGAGGGAACACACCAGGAGAAGATCAGCCACAGCCAAGTTCAAGAGGCACACGTCTGTCATGCTGCGGAGTCGCACCCCACAAACAATGACCCAGATGACCAGAGAGTTTCCCAGAATGCCCAGGATGAAGAAAATGGAGTAGAGTGCTGGAAGAAAATTGGCCCCATGCTGCTTGTACACACACGCCCCAAAGCCCTCAAGGTAGTCGTCTTCGTAGTAATAATCTGTGGTGTCATAGATGACGGAGACTGTAGACGAGCTGGTGAGAAACAGAGCAGCAAAACCGGCAAATAAATATAATGGTTAGGAAGTTTCCATTATTTCAGGTCAGTTAATTGGATCAAATACAATCTTGCTTAGCACAGATGTAAAAAACAAAACTATAGTACAATGCCCCGTAGCTGAAGGGAGTGCAATAAGTGCTTAGAAATCTAACTTTATAAACTTGTTCTATGATAAACTGCACGGTGAAGCAAATATAAAGCAACAAATATAATGCTCTTTCCACCGTGCAATTCAGCAGCACACACACACACACACACCAGGAAAATACATGTTCCAGCAAAACACAGTGATTGAAACTGAAACTGGATTGAAACTAAAATGCTCAGTTAGCAGCTAATTCCCAGACTAGGTCTGGGAGTGAAGTGAAACATACTGGCAAAGACTCATCGCAGATGTTATGACAACATTGGGAAACAAAATATGCTGGATCGTGTGTCAGTTGCTGCTTTCAACTTACTCCTGTAAGTCCTCTTCAGTCGCATTCTCCCAACTGTAAGCAGTGGCGGCAGGAATAGTTGTGGCCATAGTCAGCTGCCTGGAAAATACAAACAATATGACCCACTTCCTGAAAAAAGAAAGGAAAAAAAGGAAGAAACTACACACACCCTCCACTGCTTTAGTTTCATAGCTTCCCCAATGGCCACTGAGGTTTTTCCACTGCAATTGTTGATATGTTAAATCCACATTCGCTCATTTGCTTCAGCTGACCTGCAAATGTTTGTTTTAGTTTTAGTTTAAGTATGCATCGATACCACGCAGACCACTTCAGCACAGACACAACATGGGGAATAGTGGAATACATAAAGGGTTTTATTGTGTATTTATTACCGGTGCGCAACTGTCCATTTAGTATCAAAAGAGAATATTGATTTGGCAACCTGTAGAAGTATGTAGGTGCATAACTTGTTGGATATTGACATGGCCTCTGTCTTTGGAAATTGTGCAAATGTGTATGTGTGATCAAACGATGCACAGAGCTCATTGTTAAAAGATGGTTTTGTGTGTTGAAAAGTTGCCTTGACTTTATATGCTAGAAAAGACAATTCTGTATTAAGGTTATAAATGATATACATAAGAGTAATCCCACTGCTTCAAGTGCTTTTTCATATTGACGTAGCTCTAGTCTGGAACTTGATGACATGACTGCTGTTTTGGCACAGCTTCAAGAATTCAAGAACAGGGTAATTTGATTTGTGAAAATGTCTCAGAACTGTCGCTGTCTGCCAAGTGCAGTTCCCTTGTTAAAGTGTTCACATTTGTGCAATTTACTGATGACCCCAACATCATCAACATCTATTAAGTTTTGAAATTAAAATGTTGAATGAGAATAAATTGCCTTTTCCATGAATCCAAAACAAGACCAGGACAAATTCCCTTACACTGTACAAATCCAAATATAGGAAACTTGACGTAAACCTTTTCCGTCTGTCTTATTGAACCTGTTCCTCTTAAAATGAGGTTTTCAATATTGTCACCGCCTGCAGAAGTCATTAGTATTAATACTTGTGTAGGTCTGTTCGAGTCAGCTGACTTCCTATACAAATGTTGTATTGGGGAATTAAACCCTCTTAACCACAACTGAGCCACTTCTGAAGGCTGGACAAGCAATGACCTTCTTTTCTAGAATGACTCAGTCTGAGTCAAGGTTACTCAATTCATTTCAATGCTGGATCTCATTATCCAATTTACAGTTGAACACTTAATCAGGGTGCCTATACCATGTATCTTTTTGTTTAAAGATTTTGTCAATTTTTTAGACACATTAGACACATTAGAATCAAAATAGACATGTCACCCCATTGATGACTATGGCAATCTAGGATGCATGTCCTTAATGCCTGAGGGTTTTCTGAAAAAATTGTACGAATTGTCAAGTCTACCAAAACCTTAATATCTAAGCCTGTGTAGCACATAGAAACATGAAATAAAATACATTTAAAAGTTAAGGTTCACAGGTTTTATTTAAACATGCTCCCTCAGCGCTTACAAACCAAAGAATATTTCTAAAAATCGTCAAAATTAGATGAATTAGAAAATTATTAAATATTGTTAATAAATAGATGCAATGTGTTGTGTGATTTTCGTCAGTAGTCTATAGTAGACCTTGATTCTGCGCAACAAACGCCACTAACTGTTCTGTCGCCGACATAGCCGGCGTATTTTTTTTTATTATTTTGTTTTATTTTTTTATTTTTTATTTTTTTGATTGACGTGATTTTCGGCAAACCACACAACTTTTGGGTGGTCACGTGGTCTTAAAAAAATCAACAAAACCCACCTCATGTGTATTTGAACCAATGACAGTGCATTCTATGCTGGGAATGCCATGAAAATTAGATAAAGTAATAATGCTGCGCGATGCAGCATCAGGCAGGAGAGCCAATGTGGCATCACGCAGCAACCGTCATCAATGGGTTAAAGCACAAGTATGTAAAAGTGCAAAAGATTTAAAAGAAATTACCTGCCAATGCTGTTAACAAGATAGTCGACAGAGCTGTTCATTTTTAAATGAAAGAAACGATCAACTGTTCATCCAATTTGATTGCACGCCTCATACGAAAGAATAAGGTGTGAAAATGGTACACACATTTGTTTAAACACTCCCAGACCCCACCCATGCTCTAGGTGGGCTTGTGGGCTTGCAGATGAGAAGTATATGGTTTTGTGACTTCCTGAGCATGCTATCGAAACGTTAATTTCAGAGGCCACAGTGTTTGCGGATCATCCGAACCACAGGTCCACACATGCGTGCTTTTAAAGATGCAAGGGTGATTCTGAGCAGACCAGCAGCCGCAACATAGCTGGAGGCTTGCAGAGCTCAGCGTGCAGGTTTGTGCTTTTATGCAGGGAGGAAGTGATACTCCTGACAAAGCTTTCAGCCAGCACTGTAGACTGATGGTTGTTTCAAAACAGCACGCTGTAAAGGTTGAACAACACTTTCTCTGTTTAGAGGAAAGTTTGTTCTGACTCATATCTAAAGCTCAAATTAAGATTTTATTGCAACATTTCTAAGTGTCATTATGATTCCGTCATTGGCTGAATGTCTTGTCCCCCTGATGACCAAACGTTCTTATCAGGTTGATGTTATATGACATGGGGATTCAGCTGTGCACAGCTCATGCATGGTGAAGCACTACTCTGTAAAGGAGCTATGCTACACTCTGGAAACACACACACACACACACACACACAATCAATGTTCTGACTAATTAAGTGACGCATTTGCTTTTGAAGGAATTACAGTATCAATCAGTTACAATCATGTTTATTTTCTTTATTTTTACATTTTGATATACAAAAAAAACATTGTTTAAAAAGTTACAGATATACTTTGAATTACTGGGAAGAATGAGCATATAACATTTACAGCTCTTAGATTGCACACACACACACACACACACACACACACACACACACACACACACACACACACACACACACACACACACACACACACACACTTTGCCTTCTATACAGTCTTTGCTTTTAAAACATATTAATGCAAGCACACAGTCACCCACCACCACCGCCACACAGGTGCCAAGTGGTTCATTAATAATCTGATTTGACAGGTGTGTTGGAAGTCTCTTTCTCCGTGGTGTCTCTTGGGCTGGAGTTCCAGCTGCTCTTGTGCCTCCAGCAGAGGTGTCTCTTCAGCACGTTGCCCAGTGACTTCCTGAACTTCTCCCCTACGAATGCGTAGATGACTGGGTTGACACAGCAGCGAGACACTGCGAGGATCTCGGCGACGCCAATGGCAGAGCTGATGGTGGTCCAAGCCTGGCAGGTGTTCAGGATGTCAAACAGCTGCAGTGTCTGAAGGAAAACGATGACGTTGTAAGGGACCCAGCACACCACAAACAGACCCACAATGGAGAAGATCAGCTTCACGGCCCTGTCCTTCTTGGAGTTCCTGGACTTTGACAGCACGGCCAGGATTCGCACGTAGCAAATAATTATGACGGGGAGGCACACAAAGAGGCCCACTGTGTTCTCACTGAAGTTTCGCTGCATCTTCCAAAACCGTTGACTCTCCTCTGGGTACAGTGGCTGGCACTGGGAGCTGTTGTCATATTCGTCCATCTCCAAGTCGGCAAACGTCACTTGAGGGATTATCATGAGGAAAGCCATACACCAGATAGTGACACTGGCTATGATTCCACAGCAAAGTGTCCGGGCCCGCATGGCAGCAACAGCGTGGACGATGGCCAGGTAGCGGTCCACGCTCATTAGGGTCACAAACAACGTCCCACTGTAGAAACCCAGCTGTTCAGAGGAGCAGAGGAGGAAGCACAGTCAGAGCAGGATGTGGCTTCACTATGTGACATTTGTCAGGGCTATACAGGCGTCATTGAGGTTCTTCATACAGCCACAGGTTGCATCAACAACCACACCACGGCTATAAAGTCATACAAATTGTAAAGGGAATTGTTTTTAACAGTTTACAGGTAATCGGCAACACAGTATGATTAAAGTGCCCAAAGTCTTTTTTTCAGTGTTAAAGGTGAACTATGTAACTTTGAGTCTGTCAGAGAAATTAACATTTTCTAAGGTAGGCAATATTCTCATAACTGAATAAACAAATTGGATCCCTGGAACATTGTTTGAAGTAAAAAAGCTACCTGAAATGTCATAGTTTCACTGTTGCTGTTTACATCAGCAGGGCCCAGGGTTTTGTTTACAAACATACAGTATTCCAGCCTTCCACTTGGTTCCAAGTGCTAAACAAACCCCCTACCTTGAATTTGCATAGTGCACCTTTAGGTAAATAGTACAAGCATAAACTGTTGCTTCGTTTTCTAAATAATAAATATTTTTAAAAAGAACAAAGCCCCACCTGATAGATTCCTGTCACCAGTTTGCATGATGCAAGGTTCAGGGAGTTGTGGGCCCAAAGGGGCAAGGTGATGGCCAGTATGAGGTCAGACAGGCAGAGGTTGAGGAGGCAAACGTCCGTCATAGTCTTCAGCTTCATGTGCCGGAGGAGAACCCAGATAACTGTGATGTTCCCTGCACCATCAATTCCAATTGTTAGTCATTATGTTTTTCAGTGCAAACTGTAGAACACAACTGTGTCACATATCTAATTGCTACATACATCCGTTTTCTAAATACTAAATGCCTAAAATGCCACATTTGGAAAGAGTGCAATGCATGGATTCAGGTATTTTTTAACATACCTAGCAGACCTAGACAAAACAGCATGTAGCAAATAACCGGAAGGACCATGGACACATGGCGTAACTCTGGAGCGGTATCCTCACCACAGGTGGTATTATTGCCATCATAATCCATGTACTCATACAACTCGTACTCTGATGTGTTCATACTTCTGTCTGAGGAATAAGAGAACATGTAGGGATGACTTTGGTTAAAAACAGTTAGTGAGAAGAGAGATATTCAATCAGACAACCAAGGGAGGAGAATTTAGAGAGATATTTAATATACAAACGCTTACTAGCAGGCAGGCAGGCATGTACAGATCCAGGTTCAGATACAGGTAAAGAATGGTATTAAACCAAGGCAATTGCAGGTAACAGTAGCTATGGTCAGATTGGCAAAAGTTCCCCAACCCTGAAGAAATGACAAAAATGGCATGTGAGACACCGAGGGGTTTTTGACTTGTGGTTTTAAAGTCCTCTACTACAAAAATAACATCACCAATGGTTTGCAGTTGTGGCCACATGCTCTTGATTTCAAACCCAACATATCTCTGACTTGTTCTGGGAGATGTGTAAATTATCTTATAGTGTTCCTCCCAGACCTTGAGACCATCCACAAATTAAAGAGTAAAAGCACCTAATCAAGAGGATCATCTAGCATTCTGAAATGTCCTTAAATTGATTTTAAACTACTCCAGCCCAAAACATAACTCTGTTTTTCACTTTCCTTAACCACACTCTCTCCACTCAGACAACTTTCCACCAGACATCATGTACAGCTGAAAAATGTGACTGTCAATGACAATTGGACAGTTTGATCTAAACAAAATGAATTCTGTTTTGCCCACATTAAAGAGACACTTTGTTGTCTTTGAGCAAATAATTCTTACTGAAATTGCAAAGGTGAAGCCAAAGAGGCGGAATCATTAAAATATACAAATAAATATATGACTACTTATTTGTTGAACAATGATATATTTTGACAGCAGAGTCTATGTTGTTGGAATATTAAGAAAAAGTTTCCCTTCATTCACCCTGAAATGTTTGTAAAACCTTTGCCTCCGCTCATAAACCCCATCTTCAAGAAATAGAGTACAAGATGACATTTTTGATCAGGATAGGCGCAATGTTCCAACCTATCATGATGACTCTGTATGTTCCACACTGAACATCTTGTAGAGATAAAAACAAAAGATTTTTTTTGTGTAAAATGTAAGGGAATTCCAAGATATGAAGGGACTGCCCTGCCCTTTAAGAGGAACATTTCAAATGTGATCATCATGACAATTCTTTGAAACACTAAACCAAAAAGTCCAACTGCTACCATTTCACAGCCTGAAGATAATTATCAAAAATCTAAGTGAAATCCATGTCAATAATTAGAATTTCAGTGGATTCACTGTAGCTTATCATAACTCCACCTAGTTGACTTTGGCCCTCTGAATGTACTTGTAATGTCAGAAGAACAAGCAACACTTTCAACAGCAATCACCAGATGTAGAGTTTGATGCTCCTCTGTCTAATAATATCTTAGCTTCCTCCTGTTCCAACCATATTCAAATTCTTGTGAATTAACCACAACCCAAACCCCATTCTCTCACTATCAACACACACGGAACCACCTTCTCTGACACCCCTGCCGACCCCTACTTCCTGTGGCTGACACACGTGTGTACCAATATAATCCTCTACTGCACCCCTTGTGTATGGCTGTAGGAGGTGAGCTATATGAAATAGATATAGTAAATAACCCACTAGACCTACTGTTTATTTAAAATGTCAATGTCCTTACCGTATAGCCAACGAAAAATCAGCGCTCTTGAATTTGCTTGTTCTTGTGTTGCGCATCAAGCATACATGTCATCCTGTCAACCTGCTTTGCTTGCTTTTTGTGTCAATTGCTGCTGCAGGGCTCATTTCTGGTAAGGTGAACTTTGGGTTGGATTGTTTCCTCAGCCTTCTTTTACACTTGCGTGAAGGTGTCACTGTGGTTTTCTCAGAAATGTCTCCTATGTATGAACATGTGCCAAGACAGGAGTATGGGGAGGAAATGCATTCTAATGGGGAGCTTTTCTGTTTTCCTTTGTGCTCTGCAAACACACTTTTCTGATGATATGTACTTTTGAAAATAGCACTGCAGCTCATCAGGAATAACAGAGGATTTTAATTGTCAAATTTCCTGTACGTTAGAACACTTTTATTTCAAAATGGGTAAGACCTGAATCTTAAAATGCAATGCTACAAATGAACTGTATTTCAAAATATATTTATTTAATTTTATTTGTGAATACAACTCTGAATCAAACTCTCATTTTACATGAGCACAGGATGTGTTGTGCTGTCTATTTGGTGTCTTCAGAAAAGTAACATTATCAGTGCTTGGTAGGAGAATAGACTGGAAAATAATAGAAGAGAATACATTTACAACTTTTAATAATTTCTACTAAACCACTGCAAAGACAAATCATAACATGCTACAACAACAAAAAAGAGTAAACAACATTAGCAGCAATGGATCAGTATAGAATTGAGCACTGAGCTGAGAAATGTGAAGAAAAGTATGAAAGTGTGCAGTATGTGCAAATGACACCTGACATGGCAGACACATGCAAATATGCAATAAGCTGTACTTTACTTTGAGAAAAAAATGAAAAATTGCAGGTGTTTATGATATTGCTCATTTTTGTTTCACTACAACTCATTTAAGTCCATGATAGTATACGCACATTTGCTTCTACACACAAAGTAAAACCTTTTGCCTCTTAAAAGAAAAAAAGAAGGGGGGGGGGTCATCCATATCATATGAACAACTTGAAGGCAACTTCATCACCAAATGTGTGAAAAGGGATTAAGCACCTAACACAAAGCAGACACAGACCATCACACTTTGTGGTTAGAGAGAGAATGCAACAAGAGCTTCAATAGTTTCAGTGAAGATGAACAAATCTGAAGCTTTCTCCAATGTCAGTAGGGGCACTGCCTAGCATTTAGAACAATACCTCATACAGTGACACTAACTAGATCACACTTGAATTGTAGTCAAAAGAAAATATTTCACTGCAAATTCATTCAAAAGGGCACAAGAGATAGTATGTACACGTGCAGGCTCAGGTTAGGCATTACATATCACCACCATAGATGGAAACTGTAAGTGACACTGTAAAACAAGTCATGCTAAAAGCATTGATAGCAGTGCTGTCATACTCTGTAAGGTGATGTGCATGAAACAGAATACATCTTCCATCTACCTGCTAAGTGATGACAGTGGAGGTGACTTCAGACGACCTGGACATAACTGAGCTTTTCCTGTATGAACTGTGTGCCCAGTCTTGGAAGGGAATCTGAGGCATCCATATCCTCAGCAGCTGCAGGACTCGTTTCATAAACTTCTGCCCCACAAAGGCGTATATAATGGGGTTCAGGCAGCAGTGAGTGTAGGCAAAGGTCTCAGTCACCGTTATTGAAAGCTTTAACTTTGCGTCCAGGTCGCAGTTGTTAACGGCTTGCAATATTCCCTCAGATCTCAGATACTTCAGGAAAAGGCAAATGTTGTACGGGGCCCAGAATAAGAAGAAGACGGCCACTATGGAGATGACCAGCCTGACCACGCGGTACTTCTTGGAGCTCCTCATGTTGACCAGTGTGGGGATGATCCTGGAGTAGCACGCTACCATCACCAACAAGGGAATCAGGAGACCCAGGATGTTGGTTGAAAAGAAGCTGTAACGCTCCCAGGCACGCTGTTCTGGGAAATAGGAACAAACAGCCCCCTGAGACTCATTTGTCACCTTGGTGAAGACAATGTCCGGTATGGAGACACTCAAGCTCAGCATCCACACGAACGCAGTCAGAACCATGCCCGTCCTCACAGTGCGATATCGGGCCACGCTGTGAGCGTGCATGATGACTGCGTAGCGGTCCAGCGTCATGACGACCATGAAGAAGATGCTGCTGAAGAAGCCGGTACTGTGTGAGCCAGAGGCCAGACGGCACATGACGTCTCCGAAGGCCCACTGGCTGACCATGGAGTAGTGGGAGTAGAGCGGCAGCGTGAGCACGAAGAGGAGGTCGGACACAGCCAGGTTGAAGAGGCAGATGTCTGTCAAGTTGGTCTGGTGGCGGTGCTTCACCAGGACACACACCACTAGGCCATTGCCTGGGGAGAGGGGGGGGGGCTATTAAAGCTTTCAGATACAAAACACATACTGTATGTTTAGTAATGCCTCTCTCTCATGCAACACACGCACGCATACACACACACACATGCGCACGCACACACACACACACACACACACCTACACACACACACACACACACACTCTCACACACACACACACACACACACACACACACACACACACACACACACACACACACACACACACACACACACACACACACACACACACACACACACACACACACACACACACACACACACACACACACACACACACATATCAAATACATACCCAAAAAGCCAAGGATGAAAACCAAACTATAGAGGGTGGGCAGAAACACCTTGGCAAAATCCTTCACGTCGACAGAGTCACATGGAGCGAAGCCATCAGGCAAGTCATAATAAGAATTATAATCATAAGCCGGTGAGCTGGTGGTGATATTTGCTCCGTCATCTGCAGACACAGACATATCCTTGTCAATTACAACACTTGCAATATCTAACCTTGATTTAGGTAGAATTCCCAAACATTAAGATACACACTAAAACAAACAGGTTGTTAGTGGAGGTGAATGTAGGGTTGCTTCTGCCGCTCACCGCATTGAAAAACTACAATTTTCCACACCTAAAGCACTTCCTATTACCTAAGGCTGTTCATACGACAGTGAGGCCTGTGGTCATTCATAGCATGGGGACTATGTTGTTTCCTGAAGGACAACATTTTGTTTTAAAACGTCCTTTTACAAAGTGTATCACAAAAAAAATCCATTTAACTGTAATGCATTGGTATGAAGGCAGGCAGTCAAGTCCCAGATAGATATCTTGAAATGGAAATAAAAACAAACACATGAACAGAATAAAATGTACCACATCTCCTGGCAAATAAAACCTAATCTATCTGTGCAGACTGTAGACATCGTGAGCGAGAAAGGACAAACCCTCAAAGTGTGTCGATAATGGAGGTTATTACGCCCCCTGCTGGACTTCACAGGTCCTGTACTCTGCCTCGCTGGAAACATTTGTTGTGCCGATACATTCATCTGCAATTATTTAAGTGCTCCGAGGAACTTTCAGTTTTTGTTCATTCTTGCACCCCCTTTGGACAAAAGCGGTAGTGTTTTTACTACACCCACTGTTGTTCCTGGGTGAGCATGCCCATGACAAAGGCATTAAGAAAAACTACATATAAATAGCATTATTTGCACTGAGGGTCTCGTTTGCTGTTAGATGTCATTACTAATTCATGTTCATCGGAGGAAAAATTTGACTGTTTCAGAAATATTTAAAAACACCTTGTGGCACCTTCAACAAAATATGGTTGACAATTTATGAAAGTGGATGTGAACTTAATGAATTATCAATTTTTCATATACTGTCCATCGTATTCATTTCAGAGGGTGCAAAGACAAGTTTCTATTTAATTGGCTCTGGTTGGCTTGTGTCCCCAGCTTCTTTGTTATGTGTTCCGCAAATAAGTTTACTCATTTTTGTGTCATTGAAATAGAAATAAATTCAGATTTGAATTCCTTTGCACAATTGGTATTTTGGTGACCCAAGAAAAAACATGTTTGTAGGACGCATGTCTGATAAATACAGATATTATAAAAGACCATTCATAAATAACATTTGATAAGGACTCAATATGTTGAACCTCTTCATTTTCACAAACAATAGTTGAACAATCTCAGGAATTAAAACATTGTTTAGTAAAGACCCAAATGTAAACCTAAACAGCATTTGGAATTCAATAAAAAAACAAATACATCAAATGAACAGCTATGTGTTATTACACCCCATCATTTCTCCAAGAAGTCAATAATGCATTGATCAATATACACATAATGGATATACAAACATGTTTAAAAAGTAGAGTTGTTGAAATGCATTCACCTGGCATGGTGATATCTTAGTGAAGGAGGACAGGCTGCCTATCAGATATAGTCGGTGGATGCACTTCAGGGCTCCTTATTTTTCTGTCCGGGATCTTAATGTGCACAATGTCCTCAACTGTGCTGCTGCTGCCTGATAAGTCAGCCGTGCCCCATTAATGAAGTAGAAGAGAAAGAGAAGTGCCTGTGATGTTTCCTGTTCGCCTCTTGATGTGACTGTTTGATCCTTATCAGGTGCCCTCGTTCACGTGTTGTTCACAGACTTGCACATCAAAACAACATTGTGGCCAGAAAGGCTTTTACACTGACACATTGTTATTGCTGCTAATTATAGGCTATAAGCCAAAACTCTAATTCTTACCATGTGTACATTAAAGTGAAAGGTTTCAGCATTGACTGAAAAGCAAAATATTAATTTGTTTGACGACTGGATTACAACTTTCTTCACTTCTTTGTAATGGACACATATATTTTCGCCGAGCAATGATCTTTCTTTTTCTCATTTTCAAATTTGATCTATCAGGGAGTGATAGCATTATCCAGTGACTTTTGTTAATAGAACGACTTGAATGTAATTGTAGCTTCAATTAAGTGGAATAATAGTTAAATGTGTTTGCTCAAACATTGCTGTTAAAAGAGTTTAGTGCAAGTTCCAAATGATAGAGTGCACAGTATTAAAACCAAAACACTTTTTCTTCTAAGGCAAATGGTAGGCCTATATGTGTGATATTGTTAGACTTGATGCTATGTGGCTGGTTCATTTGGAACTCATCATCACTCATCGTCAACCGCTTATTCAGGGTTGGGTCACCTTCGGAAACATATTGGACTATTTGTTGTTAGTCTTGTTTTACTGTTACAGAAGCATTCTTCTTCGTTTATTTTTTTGTATTTTTATTATCATAAAGAAATGGTGCCCATCTCTTCAGATGGTCCAATATCTAACTAACCCACACTGTAGTGTAGACTTAGGTCTGCAGACAAATCGCAGGGTGGTCTCTTAGTGCCCTCTCGTGGTGGATAATCATACCTGCAGGGGGAGCTGTTGCATGGGTAATACATTGCAAAGCATGCCGGGAAGAAACATGCCGGGAGAAAAGGATTTGAATTCTCATAATAGAATTTCAATGAGACATTATTATGCAGAGAAGAAGCTTTGTTTAAATATTCACCTCGATTTGTGATGCTTTATTTGTGAACCAAACTCCGAACAAAAACAACAACAACGAGGACGACGACAACAACAACAACAATAATAATAATACTAGTCTAACAACAACAACAACAACAACAACAACAACAACAACAACAACACAATGTATTTTAAATGTAGACCCTATTTCCAATTATTTAGCCTGCAACTCTGGATCTAATTTAACTTTGTGTTTCTTTTTGTAATGTCTGTAGACCTATATGTGTGGTGTATGTATAGGTCTATGTTGCTGCACGTCGCTCTCCAGCTGGCGATCGGTGAATTCCCAATTGAGGATGATTGACGTGAGCTCTGTTGACAAAGGCGGGCTGGAGAGTCCAGCGTCAAGCCGGACATACGCAGCTACACAGGACAGGAAACTGCCTTGTGAAAATAAAAGAGTGGAATTTCTCAGACGGCTCTATAGAGGCAGCTTGAACAGCCTCAACTGCATGCTCTCTGGTTGTCGTCTGCACACTTTGTTGTCACCCTATCAGTGCAGACATGTTCTTCATAATATTTTCAAATAAGCAATAGCTGATTTTTTTTATAATTTTTTTTTTCACAATGATGCCTCTTATTATCTTATTATCTTTTGGGAGAAGCCTGTTTCATTAAAGTAACTTTAAGTCAAAATGTGCCAGGGGTATGAATCATTTCGGTTTTGACTGTATATATTTTATTCTTATTTTTAAAATCGTTTAACAAAATTTCTGAAAGTATATGAACTCTTACTTTGAAAAACTGTAGGTCTATCGGATGTGTATCTTATTTATTCGGCTAACTTGACCATGCTCGAGGGAAAAATCAGCCGGAGGGATAATATCAAGTGGATTCGACAAGTGACTCGGTTGTCAGTGAGAATGACTCATGGTAAGTTTTTAATACAGCGAGTTTAACTTAAAATACTGAACATGTAGTGTTGTTTTGTAGTTAGCTTGCGCGGACACTTTGCGGTCTTTTCAGCGTCAGGTCACACTGGACTGTCATACGCACTGTCACTTGTTGGACTTGCAGCTGAAAGTACAAAGTTGCTCTGTTCTTAGCAAAGAAACAGCCGTTTTATTGTACGAGGTGTGTTAGAAAACCCAACGACAGTTAACATTTTTTTTTTTTAAATTTTGTGCTAACTCGCAGGCGACATAATGGATATCCACCGAGTATAGAGCACAGCGGATTTTGGAAGACCAGCCTTCAGCGCCGCTATCATCTGAAGTTGGATATCGTAATCAGTGCAATGACCGACTCCTCAAAACCGCCTTCAGGGTAAGTCCTTCAAAAATAAATGTAGGCTACATCTTTTTATAAGGACATTAATGTTTAATTGTTTTCCTTTTAATAGTAAGTGCATCTTTAATCGAACAAATGTAGCCTAGATAATGGTTTCTTTTCAGCTTGGATGGAAAGGAATTGGTGTGTCTACTGAACAAAATAAATAGCCTAATAATAAACTGCACAAATTTCACTTTTTGTTAGCTTTGCATGTTAGGCTATGTGTAATAGGCTACGTATAGCCATTGCATTAGTTTAGAAAAATAAAGTAATAGTAGGCCTACCTACGTTTCTCGTGATAGGCCTATTATGTTAAAATTACATTTTATTTTGCATGTGGCTCATATTTCCAGGGAAATAGCGCTTATACTCGCGGTTGTGTGTCATTGGTTATGGCCGGTTACAGTAGTCTACTCTCATTGGGAATGCCTATTCGGAATGGTATGTGTACTGTATATCCTATATTCAGTAGCCTACTGACAACAGAGAGGGTTCCAGCAGCCAGCTCTCTCTGTTTACCTGCAGCCTCTCTGCCACTCAGAGACAATAAGTGTGAACAGTTCTGGGCCACATTGCAACAGTGCAGTTGGTTGCTAGTGGAGAGAAACTGATATGGCCTTTAACAACAAAAGCAACCACTGTAGCTGCTTTCCAAAATGTGCTTTTAATTGTGATGTGTGGGGTGTGGCTGGAGTCTGTGTCTCTGTTGACAATATGCCACAGTATTCATGTATTTTTCCTCCTTTAATCCTTATCAGGCTGCATGCTGTGATGACTGTGTCATGTCAACAAATAACCTTGTAACCTTGATAACCATCACTGATGTTAAACTTAAACTATGCTACTGCTGACAAGTGTCCATACAATTACTAGACATTTGTTGCACTTTTATTTGAGGGCTGTAAATGGCTCTTAGCATGTTATTGTGATCTGGAGAAGCAGATTCGATCCTAAAGGAAGTATGGTAGTTTACAGTTTAATGTCTAATTGGTGAAAACTTTCATTAAGTCTGAGTCTGTGTTCACTTATTTGTTGTAGTTTTTCGTAATTTCTCATTGATAAAAGACTAATTCTATTCAATTCTCAACTTTTTAAAATTTTAATTTAAGGCTTTTTATCCGGATAGAGTGTGTGTGTGTGTTTGTGTGTGTGTGTGTGACATTTTTATCCATATTACCATGACAACTCCCTTTGTGTTGTGTCTCTCTTTCGTCATCACACAGGGAGTAGCTGCCATAGTCCATTCCTAATTAAACACAGCTCATAAAACTACACTAAACTATGGACACACACACGCACGCACGCACGCACGCACGCACGCACGCACGCACACACACACACACACACACACACACACACACACACACACACACACACACACACAGAGCCTGGTCACTGAACAGACAAATTAGAAAGGATGAGACTCGAAATGATATTCATTATAGATTGCCATTGTAATTAGAGCATCTGTTGTGTTTGCGTGTATGCATTTATGTGTGTGTATGTGTGATTGTTTCGCAGTGTATGTAACGATCAGGTGTGTACTTCAGGAGTGATGGAAAGGAATCCTGAATGAAGCCTTACTTCTGAGCGTTTATGAGCCTGTCATTAAGCGTGGATGCAAAAGGCAACCTCCTCCCTTTACAAAATGACTACTGATTTGTCCCTGTGCATGCAGATCAAGATTATCTCAAATCTGCCAGCAAAGACGAGATGACTCATCGATTTACTAATACTTTAAAATCTTTAAAATATCCCTTTTTTGTAGAATATATTCATGGCACATGAAATGCCTTTTGTGTGAGTTAGAGCATCATGTAGTGCATTGTATTGTAGTCCTCTCGACTCTGCAGCATGATACACAACAGTCTTAATTGGCACACTGGTGTTTTCCTCTACATGTCTGGACCTGATGTGTGTGTCTGTCTGCCCATATGCTTGTTTGTGTGTCAAGTTAGCTTTAAACAGATGAAGATTTGAGAGGGAGTTGATATAAAAATTCTAAATGTATAGAATGCCTCACTTGTGGTTTTTCTTAATAACCTTCAAAGTGTTTTACTGCGCTGTTACTTATTAATAGACATTCTGTCTTTCTGTCTGTCTTTTATGGAGACACAATCATGCTTGACGTCTGGACTTTTTGAGTCACGTGGTGTAGTCCCCAGTGATGACCCACACCATTAGACAAACACATTTGATGCCATGTATCACTACACAGGCTAAGTGCATGCATGTTGTATTTCTAGATTTCGGCTCAAAGGGCAAGGGCCTAGTGCGAGGCATAGAAGAAGAAAAAAGCCATACTGCTAGTCCAATACCGACATCCTGATTTGTGCTGCCATCTGCCTCATTGTTGCTACGTGCCACATTTTATTTTAAATGCTGCAGCTTCTGTTGTTTGCGGTAAAGCCGAATTCAGTTTTACAGCCCACCCACAGGAAGACTTTGTCAGCAGGTTTTAGGGATAAATACAGTATGGGATTACAAATAACTGTCCGTTTACCCTCAGCACACACCCAGAGATAATTACTGGCTACCACCAACTGTCCGGTCTGTGTACGTGCACGTCTGTGTGCACTCACGAGCACTGTAGTATATGGAGGGTGATCCACACCAGTTGATAGCTGAAGTGTTCATTATGGAGCGTTGCCCACTGGACTTAAATGTCAGTCTCATCCCCTTTGCATAGTATTTAAATGCCATGTGCTACTTTCAGTCCATAACATCTTATTAGAATAATCTCAGGAATAGACTAGGTATTGTGTTATCCCTCTGGGTTGTGTTTTTGTTCCTGCTGGGGTCTCAAATAGTGGACAGATCCCCAGCCTACACATCCATCACAAGATCTCCCTCGTTTAGAAGTTAAAAGGTTCATTGTGGTCAGCCACTAGCTTAGTACTGCCGACTAAGGGAGTTCCCTCTTTTATTTGAATGCTATACTGTATTGACTTTAAGGCAAGGAGAATTTTTTTTGAGTGTATGTGCGGTCACATCTGGATATATAGGGTTATTTTTATGACGGCTTTTGAACTCCTGTGAAAATCGAGACAGGCGAGAGAGAGAGAGAGTATTTGAGGCAATGTGCTGTTGGCAGCCGTACAGTATGTATCTGGTAATATCTGCATCCATTTCACACGCCATCCTGTTTTAAATAGAGAGGGCGTGGATGCAATGCTTCCATGATTCCATGTGCTTGTTCTGCGAGGACATATTGGATGAAAAGCATACAGTATAACCTTTGCTCAATTTATGGATTTAAAAAGGGGTCAATGTAGAGTAGACATATAGAGTAGCGCTGACTGGTAAAGCTTATGGTTGTTAAACTTTGTCCCATGAACAGATGAGATAAAGTTAACTACTCCATTAAGTTTTTTAAAGTTCAGCCCTTATTCAGATTTTATGAGAACTTGCATTTTTTACTTAATCTATATGTCATTAAAAATGTGCCATGTCTATTGAGGTTAATGTTCCGAGTAGGATGTTGTTATAAGGCCAGGCACAGTAGGATGTACAGTAGTTTAGATGATGTGTGCATGTATCGAAACAGTACAGCTTCCCTAAGGCGGTCCATAAGAAGGCTCTCTGGAAATATTCTCCAAAGCCACGCCATGATACACTGGAAACATTTGAGCCATCTAGACAGGCTGTATTTATAGACTGTTGTGCTCCGTTGGCCCCCCATAACATTATCCAACCTACTTAACCTCCGTCCCTGGTTAGAGGAAGTATTGGTGGACATCTTTAACAACAAAGTCTGCCTGTGTGTATCTGTCTGAAGTATCTTTATAGAATGAATCTCTCTCTATTCTTTTTATGCAGCTGTTATGGGCGCAGGTTTATTTCTGGAAGCCCAGCAGTCATATGTTAGTCACTGTGGTATGTGGGTTTGTCAGAGAGGAAGAAGACACACATGGACTGCATGTGTGTGTGTGTGTGTGTGTGTGTGTGTGTGTGTGTGTCTGTGTCTGTGTCTGTGTCTGTGTCTGTGTGCGTGTGGGTGTGCGTGTGTGTACAGAATGGATAGACTCCTCCAACACGTAGTGGCGGGCCATAACAGTGATACCACTGTTGCACTTAATCACAGGCATGTGGTTAAGTGCATTTCCTTGTGATGGTTTCACAAGTTTTGAACCTGCTGCTCACTTCTATCTTGATATTAGAGAAACCAACGGAAAACCATTCCGTGCCACCATGCCACTAATCTAGCTGCGTTTGTCTTTTTCAAGAAATAATGAGCATGCACATTTTTTTTTATGGTGGCATTGCTCTCTGTTTTTCTTCTATTTAAAGGGCATCAATGCTAAAGAAGTGATTTATGTTCTTATTACCAGGTGGTATGGTGGAAAGGCTAAACAAAATATTCCTCTTAAGTAATTTTTTTCTGCTCGCAAATATTGGATTGGGATCTCTTCAAAGAACTTTTAGACTTAATTTTACTGTTGCTTTTTCACAGATTTGTGTTATATCTCTTTCGAATCAATGGATCCATCCTATAATCCATGCCAGTCTGCTGAAAAACAACAATATATCTGTAACTAACTCAAGTGTCTTTTCCGCCATTGTTTGCCCAGCAGGGGAACACACAGTCAAGGGAATAGACAGCAAACCAATTATCATTTACTGCTGTTGTGCCACTACATTCCATCTCTCCTTCCTTTCTTCTCTAATGTAAGACTCCTCCCATCTACCCTTTTCTATTCCCTGTATTGTTGCTCTCCAGCCATATGGGGCTCTGTGCCACCTGAGGTTCTTACCAACCTCATCCCTCCTTCCCTTTTCCACCTCTGTTCTTTCTCTGCAGTGAGCCACCCACAGGCTGTATGTCTCCTTGAGCCGGTACACAGTGCCTTGGCGCACATATGAAACAATATTCACACTGTAAATGCTCATAGAGTCAACAACTGATCTGTGTATCTCCCCTTATAGTTTTATTTTGAAATTATAATATTCATCTATTAGGAAAGACCAGCATAGGTTCTAGAGTTGATATGAAATGTCAGAGGCTCCAGACGATCAGTTCAGTAAATAAAGTGAAACTATTTGCTGCAAACGCTCAATACTTTAGAGGACAACTTCCTGATAAAAGTAAAGAACACCACATGTTTTCCATGGTGGTCAGGAATACAAAGGAGATAAATATGACCTATTGATGTCATGACTCAATAAATCCACTGTGGTTATTCAAAGATTGCTGGAGATGGCTAGGATGAAATAGGATTGAAATAGCTGCAAAGAAAAGGAAGGAAATGCTTTTTTTGGCAAAGGTCTATAAAAGTGTCAATCACATTTTGATCAAGTAAGGTCCCCTAAGGGAAGAGAGACACATTTTTTCCAGCTGTTCAGACAGATGGGTGAGTTGGCTTCCTATTTTTGGAGAATTTTTGTTGTCTTGGGACCTGTCTCGTGTTCAACTGTTTCAGCGTGCCACTGCTCACAAGTGGACAAGATGACTTACATGTGATAATAGAAGAAGAGAGGAGTAAGTATTCTCTCATTTGAGTGTGTGTAAAACAGATACTCCTCGAACTCCAAAATTGCTGACTCAACCCGATGGCTTTGCTATACTGTACGTCCTGAACATAAACCCTGCAAATAACTGCAAGCGGTGGAAGTAAGGTAATTGATCCCGATGAGTAACAACTCATTTAGCACCTGAGGTGTGCTGCTGTCATTCTATCTCCCTGGGGTTTAATATGTGACTGTTATACTGACTCTGCACTCCTGTTGAACAGTGTAACTCACCTTGTCCTTTTATTGGTAGAGAAGGCAAATAAGTCATTACTTGAGCAGAACCCAATACAACCATTGTGACAAACAAGCAAAGAGTTGAGGCTTTTCATATTCACACCAGAGCCTGTATACTATGGTTCAGATTGAGTATAGTAGCCTATACAGTTGTAGTCCGTATGCAAATGTGGGCTAATCCATCTCCTGGCCAGTTTTATGTACTAATTGCTGAGAGGGGTTCATTTTGTCAAGTGCTGCTTGTCCTGGAGTGGAGGCAAATGTTATTATCCCAATCGTAGTTGTCCCCAACATCAATCTTATACCACTGATTTCTGTTATTAGTCAGAGTTAACTTTGTTATTTGAAGTTAGTGAACTAGGTTATAACAGGTCAGAGAAAAGGAAATTGGCAAGCTAATAAACATGGATTCAAAGAGTTAACAGCAAGAAAATGCTCAGCTTTGCAAATGTTTTATGAGGTACTGACACATTTGTTATACTTCAGGGTATGCACACATGATGTGTGTTGGTGAGGAACTCTGAATGTGAATGTAACTTGCGTGAGTTTGCAAGACACATCCACAAGGTCCCCCTACATAAATACATAATAAAACAAACAAATAATAAAAAACTACAATTTGCAAATGCAAACATAAAGTTAGTTGTTACTTGTACATTACCTCTGTTGTGTGAATGCAGAGGGTAAGACAGTTTTTCTTGGCAGTGCAGTGGGTGGGATTTTTGGCCACATGGCTGGTAATATGAGCATCAGGGCATATGCTGATTTAGGAGGCTGTGCGCCTAGCAACTGCAAACAAATGCTTTAGCAGGCTCGTGTGTCTCCAATACTTCTTCTCATTCAGTCTTTCCCTCGTCTAGGCTACTACTGTCCCTGATCATTTCTGCTTCTCTTTCTTTCTCTGGTTCACAAAATCCACAGCTGCTACCAAACTGCACTCTTCCATAGTCAAGTGGTGTAAATATAGGTTGCCATGGGGACACCAAGACACTCAGGGAGTATGCTGGCTTGGCAGCAGGGCAGTGTATGCCAGCATGAGGGGAGTGGCCGAGGTTCCAGGATGTGTGTCATTCACACTGAGTCCTATTCACAACAGGGGGTTATAACTCAAGTGTGTGTGTGTGTGTGTGTGTGTGTGTGTGTGTGTGTGTGTGTGTGTGTGTGTGTGTGTGTGTGTGTGTGTGTGTGTGTGTGTGTGTGTGTGTGTGTGTGTGTGTGTGTGTGTGGGTGTGGGCTTACCATAGACTGTATATAAAAGGTGCTTACATATGAGTGGTTGGGTGTGTTCTTGAAGTGGCACTCAGGGGTGAAAGCTGTTTGCTTTGTTTAACCTTCTCCTTTGCTGCTGAGGTGTCTCAAATAATATTCAATATTTTGAAGGTATTATCATGAATCGTCCCCATTTTGAAAATACAGTTAAAGGTGAAGTAAGCGATATATATCTATGTTAATATATGTGTTGGTTCGCTCTATATTTATACAGTGATCACTTATATAGTGTTCACGTTTCATAACTCCAATCTCTGAGTCACCCGCTATGCATGTAATCGGCAAATCAACTTTTCTGGGATCCCACAACTGATTTCCAATCGGAAGAGAGAACGCTACAAACCGGCACGTCTCACTGCTGGTGCATGCGCAGAGCGACAGAGGGGTGAATGTGTATACGCCTCTATGGCGGAGCAGATACAAATCCTTCCCAATGTCTTTTATATTTTACACACTGGAAAAAGGGCCTATGATTACATTGTTGGACATATGTTTGACAGGACAGAAACACTGGGCTTTCTTCTTTAGAAAGGTTCAAAAAAGGTGAGGCAATAATGGTGTTTTTGTGTGTCTTTTTACTTGCCAAAGGAAAATGTTGCTCCACAGTTGAAATTGTCTTCCAATGTGTTTATGCTACTCAAATAAACAATGTAACTGGTGATATGTATTGTCATTTCCATTCTCATGATATGCCATAGAGTTTTGGTTTAACCCATTGTTTATTTTTCGAGAATGCACAGAGGTTTTTCATAGTGAATTAAGGTCAGACAGTGCTGTGTTTTTGGCCATTAATCTGCCCCATTCCCAGTTGGTTGTCTTCATTAGAGGATAGTAGCTCATTGTTTCAGAGATCCCATTGTCTGACACTGAAACACAGTCTCATCTGAAGGGATGTCTACGTCTCTGACAATTGACACATATTTCTGTCTGTCTATCTTAGCTGTGACTGCTTGTGACTCTGTCTGTTGCCTTAAATTATAGTTTTATTTACTGACTTCCGTGACAGACTTTGTTATTTAGAGTCAACCATTGTGTCTGTCTGTCTCTTGTCTTTCTCATGCTGTCAGCATTCTGTACCAGTGCTTTGTGAGTATCAGTAGCCGTCGACTGTGTGACTTTTTTTAACCTGATTGGAATAGCTAATTGGGTCCTTTAGGAAGCGAGTCAACTATCACCCACGATAATCAAGTTTTATATGTGAAAACTTTAAAAGCACAAGTCTAGAGAAGATCAGAAGGAAGCTGCTAACTTGAGTTATAGAACAGACTACTTGTATGGAAATTGTTTTGGTGGAGTTGGTGCGCTGACACCGCACAGTTTAGAGCAAAAACATATTCCATTTTATTTTTATCAAAACTTTCCAAGGAGGGAACTTTTAAGGCCGTGTGTTTCCATGGCTGGGATAAATACAGTCACTGACTTAAGGTAGTCTCCAGTGTGTCTGAGCTGTGTTATGTCATTTAACTTCTCTCAACCAATAACAGTAATCTGACTTTGACAGTCAGGGATTTGCATTGTGCACCTATCGGTGCTGTGATCTCGCCAAACCTGTCATTTGAAGTGGAATTAAAGTTTTGCCTACATCCTGAAAACAATTGACACTTTTTCCATCTCTTTATATGGGACAGTTTTGAATTTGTTCCGTTAGCATAGGCATACATGTGTATTTTTATATTAGACCAGATTTCACTCATCCGTACCTTAGCACCTGCAACACAACCACACAGACATGAACACAGAGAAACTGTTGGACTCACACTTCCCTGACTTATCCTAAGTGCCTTGATCAGGAGTGGGCGTGGTTGTATTTGGGTCATGGAGAAGGTAGCCGGACACACACACACACACACACACACACACACACACACACACACACACACACACACACACACACACACACACACACACACACACACACACACACACACACACACACACACACACACAAACACATGCACACACAATGTAAATGCACTTAACAAAGACATGCAGGGACACTGAGACTAATCTGTCTAAGAGGCTGGCACAGACAGCCAAACAGGATGACTGGTAGTAGGCTGTGTAAAGACCTACGACATCTAACTGTGTTCAGTGAGAACATAAACAAAGTTTGTACCTGTGTGTGTGCCAACCTAAATATTACATTTACAGATATAATTTATTTTGTTGTTTGCACCAAGGGCAAAGACGCTTGGTCAGTCAGATTTCTGTTCCTGTTTGCTTAGTACTTGATCAAATATTGCCTTGTCTAAAACAAGGGCTTGGTTAATTTTACACTGTGTTTTATATAGCCAAATCCCTTGTTTATTTGGATTAAGGCTGCATTAACGTTTTCCCACTTATGCATTTCAGTCAGCTACCGTTTAATAGGTAAAGGTTTTAGACTAACAGCAGCTTCAACGCTGCTAGTAAGCAACTCCATTATCTTTGTTTGGACATCATCTTCATGACCCTTCTCATCTAGAAAATATGGTATTTGATTATTTGATCCTGTATTATGTCCTGCTGACTTGCTGAACTTAAGAATTGAATGTCAAAAAATGTCATTCCAAAGAAGAAATAATTATGATTTTCACATGCGGCCCCAGCACTAGTAGAAACAACAATCTATCTGGGCTGCTGGAGCAAAGCAGGTTGAACAATCATCCACTGATTGCAGGGTTGGTGGTTTGATCCCCCGCCTCCTGTCACATGTCAAAGTGTCCCTGGGAAAAACACTGAACCTATAATTGCTCGAAGATTAGCTTGCACCTGAAGTTGTAGTTGCTGCAACTTGTGGGGTATGTGTGGGAATGAGACAAACTATGTAAAACGCTATATAAATGCAGCCCATTACTCTCCTTTAGTATGGGTGTAAGGCCTGCATATTAGGCATTATTTATTGACTCAGAGTTGTCTTTTGATACTTGGGTGACTAAAGTGGTGAAGTTTCTACTTTGTCCAACAGAGACATTTAGGCAGGATCAGGTTGTTATTTTCCTCTGCAGATTTAGAAAAAGCCATCCATTTTTTTTCCTCCTCCAGACTTAACTGTATCTGTGATCCGTTAACTTTCCATGAGGCCGATTGCTGCCCTACTAATGGTTGAAAAATACCGTACTATCACTAAAAGTGAGCCAGCCTTTTCAGGTCCCCACAGCTGTGGAACTCTTGGCCTGTGAATCTTAGGCAGGCAAATAGAGTGTCATCTATCCTACATCTCTATTTATGACTCAAATGTATTGTGTAATATCTTGTGTTTTGAATAAAAAGATTCGAAACCTGATTGTTTTTTATCTTTTCTTTTATATACTATGTATCGATTTACTCTCATTATTTATTTTTATAGTAGGGCACTTTATAATGTTTGCATTATTATTATAGTTATAGAACAGATGAGTCTACAGGCAGTTTGAGCACATTTTTAGCTTTAGATTCCAACTTTTAGAAATATTACTTTGATCTCATAAGCAGCATGAAGCCTAAACAAACAACTCTCCGTGTTAAAATGAAAAGAGAACTTATTAGAGGATAGTGAAATAAATATGTCTTTGTTTATGCTGTTTAGTCAAGTGAAAAACATCTAAGTGGTTCTGAAAGGTCCATTAGTAACCTTCTATGTGTGTGTGTGTGTGTGTGTGTGTGTGTGTGTGTGTGTGTGTGTGTGTGTGTGTGTGTGTGTGTGTGTGTGTGTGTGTGTGTGTGTGTGTGTGTGTGTGTCCCATTTGTAACTCAGTCCCTGTAGCCGCTCAGCACTTACTGCCCCCCTGTGCTGGAGCAGGGTTTCCTGCTCTTCATTCCCTGCTTCTTCTCCTTTACTCTCTCACTCCTTCTTCGCGCCCCATTCTAACTCTGTGGGAGGCTTTTCCAAAAGGAGTCTTTGTGCATGTCAGAGAGAGAGAACGGCAGAGAGGGAGAGAGAGGGAGGGTTAAATGTTATGGAGAGACAAACAGCAGAGAGAGAGAGAGAGAGCGGGAGAGAATGATACTGGCTGACTGTGTTGGGCCTGGCCGGGGCCCAGTCCCACGGTTCCACAGAGCCCAGTTCTGTTTACCTTCACACACACACAGACTCCAAAAAAATAAAAATCTAAAGCTGCTAACCAAAACCCTATCTCCTCTCTATTTCTGGTGAGTAAGGTGTATGTTGTTAAATACACTTTTGGTTAGAGAAGCTTGAAGATTTGAAATGATCTTCACTGTGATTGGAGTCCTAACCAGATCCTGATCAATGATGTCAAACCCTTATGTTTAGTCCACCTTCCACATTGCATAATGAGTCAATGACAGCGTGGTTGTTGTGGGTGGAAGTTAGTTGATATCCGATTTAAACTGTTAATGGTTAACTTCAGCCAGGTTATAGTCCGCTCACTGTGCTATGTTCACATGCATTCTTCCTTGTGTTCTCTTTGCATTGACACTGGGCAGCACAACCTTGTAGCGTTCTGGATTACACACACCACCACTGGATCACTCACATTCTCTCTGAGAGTGTTTTCTAGCTGGATTTATAAACAGTCTGACTGATATATCACAAGTGTGGAACACTTAATCAACACAAGGACTTATTTTGACGTGAGTGCTATGACTTTCTTTTGCTATCTAAGGCTAATATTTGTACTAGAAAAACAGGGAAAGGGCGGTGCGTGCTGAAATGTGTGGTGTGGAAAAGATATGTGTCATTGCTAGCAGGTTGAAGTGTTGGATTTGGGTCTAATCAGCTGTCTATGTCAGGCTGAATACAGTTTACATTGAGCCGAGGTCAAATGTGCAGATAGCAGCATCTCTTCGCCAGCATGTCAATGACACCTGCCACATCTTCACCGGAGGAGCTGAGTGTCATCGGTATTCTTATCTGTTTTATTTTATGGAGTGATTGTCAACACACAAAATTATAATTGGTACGCAGTCCTACGCACTACGCACCAATCCTTCAAATCCCTTATGACACTGCTTTGCTGTATTGCTGTAAATATTTATTTCCATGAAAAACTAAAACATTTACTACAATGCTTGAATCTAAAATGTATCAGATGATGTCAGTCACTTATGAAATACACGTCTGTTGCAGCTCAGTCCACATAAATGGTCTGATTTTAGCTTTACTTGTTGATTACACCATCTGACATATCTTGACCATGGTCTTGACAAGGGGTGGGGTTTGTGTTAATTATTTGTTCATAATTTCCCTTTACAAAGCTTTCAGAAGGCAGACATGGACTATGCAACGCTTCAGTCTTTTCTCAAAGAATGAGTAAGAGTGCATAGGAGTGATATTACTGAGGGCGTTAATCAGAAATAACAAATGATTTTTCAGAGTAGTTTTAGGAACACATGGAATAGGCAGCTGCACTGGGCTGACTTGTCTTGACAACCAAAATCACCAACTCAGCATATCTGTAGACTGTTATGTAATCTAAAGCCTCTGGAAACCTGGTCTAAAATAGTAAATGAAGAGGAAGGTTGTTTCTCTGATTTAAAGTCATTGGTATTCAGACTGCTCTTCAGTTTGTGGCACTGGATTCTGTTTAATTAGGCTGCCGTGCTGTGCGACTAAAATACTGATGTAAAAAGATGGATTGAATAAAAACAGGATTATCTACATAGGGGAGAACGGGGTAATCTGAGCCACTTTTTACATTTGCTCCCCTCTAAGCGAGCTAAAATGATTTATCACTCAAATTTACACATTTCCCATTAATCCAGGATGTTTCCTAGAAATGGGCATTAGCAGAATTTTTTCAAGACAAAGGGCAGTGAAAATATGATTGTTTAAAAAAAGTTGTGATGTGGCTCACTTTACCCCAGCTGTGGGGTAAACTGATCCACTTACTTTTTCCACTCTGAAACTACCATAACAACACATATTGTAACAGTAAGAATCCTGAAAGCTAGCCACACATTCCAGAACTAATGTCGGACTAGTAAAAGAATGATGGGGTTTGGTCAATTAAGCAAAGCAAATTTTCTAAACACTTGAAAATAACTGAAAAAAATACAAAATCAAATACAACATATTATAATTCAAAAGGTTTTAATAAGATTCAAATGACAGATAGAACCAGTTAGATTAGAACACAGTCTGGGGGTCAGAACACAGGACCCTTAGAGCCAGCTAGTGTCTGGGGGTCAAAGCATAGGAAAATCAGAACCAGCGAGAACAACCTGGGACTCAGAACACATGAGAAGACCCAACTGGATTATAACATCAGCTTGTCATACTCTACAACTAGGCCTACTCTACATTCCAGCCCTGACGGTTACAGGGAAAGATGAGAAGGTGCTCTTTCCGTGTAGTTGCCCCAGGTCGTCTTCCTGGTGTATTTCCTTGGCATGATGGCTTTTCTACAATGTGTATGACATTAAAATAAAACATATGTCATGTAATATTACATTAAAATATGTTTAAGACTAAACTTGTGCCTTATGGTGGGGGAAAGTGAGACAGTGGCTCACTTTCCCCCACAGCATTTGGCTCACTTTCCCCCACCACCACAATTTGAGAAAAAACTACCTCTCTTAGCATTTCAGGCTAATCTTCAGTTATCAGCATCACATGGTTTCATATGTTGGTAGTTCATCAACACGTATGATAGAAGTTTTTCTACGTGAATACATTTGCTTTGGCACAACTGTTGATTAAGTTGACAGCAAGATAATGTACTTTTACATGCAAAATACCTATTTTGGTGAAAAAAAACATGCTTACCACAGCACCATGAGGTCCTCTCTTTCAGGGCCATGGGGAAATGAGAGGGGCTTGAAAACATATATCTCACATGACCACAAATGTTTTCCGTTGCCTAGATACAGGGGGTGGCTCACATTACCCGATGCCTCAGATTCCCCCATTCTCCCCTACTTTAATGTAATTTTAATAGAGTGAGTCAAGAAGTGAAAATATTGCATCAGAAGAAAAAGTTAAGTTTTGTTCTGCTGAAGAAGCAATACATTTTTACTTGAATGTATAATGCATGAAATTATTCAGAAATTGCAAATGAAATATTGAGGTAAAACTTGTGGAATAAATTTAAACGACATATAATTGTATGATATAGTCTAGGCAAGGCAAGGCAAGGCAAGGCAAGGCAATTTTATTTATAGAGCACATTTCAGGCACAGGGCCACTCAAGGTGCTTCACAGGGTTAAAATCAAATAAAGAATACAAATACAAAAAAAGGAACAAATTTAAAACATGGATAAAAATACAACATTTAAATAAAAGAATTAAAACGTTTTACAAAAAAAAAATAAAAATAAAAAATTACAGGTTAAAAGGGAAACAAGAACGTTTTCAGACCCGATTTAAAAGAGCTGAGAGTCTCAGCGGACCTCAGACTAAACAAAATAGAAATAAAAAGCAGTACTTTTTAAGTGATCAGCTCATCAAGGTTCTTAGAGCCATGCTCCCTTTCTACACATTTCTCCTCTAGTAAAAGTGGTTATGATGCAGGAATATTTTCCACAATTTTTCCTGTGTGTTTTCCTACCTCAAGAACGGTATAATGGCGGTATGAAATCTTGCCTTTTTAATACCATGGTATACCTCGAAGCCGGTTATCTTCCTGTGCCTAAAATGCTGTTCTCCTCCTTGTATCTTTACCATTGCCAGGAGGAGAATGAAGGCCCGCGCCCCACCTCTGCCGCCGGCCCCTCAACCGGCCCCACGCCACATCTTCAGAAACACTGTACCCGATGGGGGAGGGACATCAGGCCTGGACACCAAGGAAAACCTGCTGAGGCCTACTGTGCATCTACAGCTAACACTACCACAGGGGTTCCAGACTAATGTAACTGAAGATGGCAGGTGAGACTACACAGAGGGGTTACACAAGCACACATTCAATGATATTTACGTTTTTTACAGTACTTTTTTGCTGTGCAAATGTCTCGTAAACAAATTGGTTGCTCAGGAAAACTGTGTTGTTCGACTGCAACATCCATCAGTATGTCCACAAGAAATGATTCATATCTATATGATGATTTAGCCGTTGTTTAGCTGGACAATATGACTGTATTTTCTGACCTGTATTTGTCACCAGACAAACAGTATGACCTGCTTGTTGCCTCTGGGTCTTGGACTGCTGCCAAGTGGGGCCTTGTCGAGGGATCACACTCCCAATCTTGGCTCAAGCTTGTCCCAGAGAGTTGACAGAGGAATGCTAACCTGCTAATGCTATCTGCCTTTGATGAAGTTCTCTCTATATGTGGCAGAAAATCATTGTACCTAGCATGGTACAAGTTGCTCTTTTAATAACCATACACAAACTTAAGGCAAGTATAGGTTTCTATTACTTTTGATAGGAGCAAAAGTAGTGGAAGCGCTTGTTTAGCTTTTCAATCAACCAGACATTCCTTAAACTACTTCAAAAGGTTGTGGTAAGTATCGCACCCAGAGGGCTCCTTTTTAGTACTATTTACGACCCTTTGTATATCTGATATAAGGAAATCATATTGTGGTTGCCTAATCATGTGTTTACTTGACTTGTTGTAGATCATTTATTGCAAGGAATGTATGATATAAAAGTTAAATGTCCGATTGGCTGTGTGTTTACACCTCAGTAGGGATATCAGAGCCTGATACAATTCATAGGGTTGTAGA
This sequence comes from Hyperoplus lanceolatus, assembly GCA_026929865.2. Taxonomy (NCBI): domain Eukaryota; kingdom Metazoa; phylum Chordata; class Actinopteri; order Uranoscopiformes; family Ammodytidae; genus Hyperoplus; species Hyperoplus lanceolatus. Next base: position 12,834,843 of record CM049401.1, on the reverse strand, counting down.
TAAGATAAGGCAGAGGTGTCATACTGATATTAATTTAGTATCTGAGCGTGGACATTTATTTAACAATACATTTCAATCAGGGGCCAATGTACACTTTAAACCTGTGTAAACTTACCCAACCTAAGTGCAAAGTTAGACAGTGGCACTTTTAAATTATTTTTGTGGTTGAGCCATGGATTCTTTGCACAATACAATGCTTATAGATTGATATTGATATGCGTAGAGTAATATTTAAACCCAAGCTGTCTCTTTTATGACTGCTACATCACATCAGATGCTAATTCTATGTAGATGCCTAATCTCACAGGTATGTGGCTGTAATAACTTGTCATGGTTTGAAACATCTTATGATGTGGACTGCAGTTAAACTAAAGTTAATTGGGAATGAACTATGCTTGATTTTACACAACATAACACACATGTGAACAAGTTAAAATGTAACATGTATTTAATACTGCATGAGATCTTTCCTCTCTGATAGGGATTGTGAAATACAGTGCTGCAAAATCAGCTTAAGAAGCACATGGAACAGGACGCTGGGTCTGTCGATTTCGATTGTGGTTTTAGTTGTAGACTGTGTCCATGTGTTAGTGATTGTGAATGGTGTCCATTGTAGCGGTATCTCTCACAGTTCTGTCATCTGATCTGGCTGTTCCCAGAAAACATTGGAGACTGTCTCTTGGTTTCTTTATCTGGGGACTGACAGGTAGCGCTGTAAGCCTCCTCAGGCACACAAAGGCAACGGGGCAGACCTCAGAGCGTCATCTGTGGCTGGATGGACATTGGTAGTTTGTACTCTACCAATTTGTCTGTCATTATTTCTCTTTGACGCTATGTTTTGTCCCTGCCCTTTCATTGTGGAGAGGCTCTTTATCTATTGTTTCCCTTGACATAAACCATACTGATACAATCTGTATGATAAGTGGCTTTTCTTCCTTTTGCTGTTGTTTTTAGAGCTCTTGCATAAGTGACAAGGACAGCCTTTAGATCTTAAAGCCTCTGGAAACCTGGTCTAAAATAGTAAACATCAATATATGGTATCAAAGTTGGGTGTCTCAAATAGCTTTTAAAAAAATCTGACTGAAAATAAATGTGAATAAATATTATAAAACGTTGTCCAAAAAACTGCTTTTTACTATCCGTGTCGAACGGTCTCCATGTCAACTTTGTTTTTATAGAAGGCTCGGGCAGAGAAGTGCTGTGATTGGTTCAAAGAACGTATTGTGTAATAAAAAAACAGAGCATAGGCCGCCTCATCTGAACCGAATTTCTGTAAATATATCAAACTTAAATGACAATATCTTTGAATTGGATTGATAAATATGCCTTGTGGATGTGGGTTAACAGGGTATTTAATGCTGAAATCAGTGTTTTTGCCATTCAATCCACATTATGTATGGGTTCACATTTAGCCATCCCTTCTAAGCGCATCAGGTGTGTGTCTGTGTTTTGTTGTATGGAGTAATTACTATTCCCCTTTACTAGATCTAAAGCCATTTTTGTCTTTGTAAATTCCTTCTTCCCCTCCCCCCCTTCTCTGTCTCTCTGTCTTTCACTTCCCCCCCTTCTCTCTCTCTCTCTCTTGGTCTCTCTCTCTTGGTCTCTCTCTCTTGGTCTCTCTCTCTTGGTCTCTCTCTCAGTAAGGCGCTGATGGACCTCCTGGTGGAGCTGTGCAGCCGCTACCACCTGAATCCCTCCCTGCACACCCTGGAGCTGCTGTCTCCAGAGGGCCACAGTTTGGGCTTCAAGCCCAACGCGCTGCTGGGCTCCCTGGATGTAGCCTGTGTCCTCATCAAGGAGAAAGTCTGGGAGGAGAAAGTGGTGCGCAGACCGGCGCCCAAAGTGCCAGAGGTGAGCCTTTGTTCTGTGATCTGGGTGTTCTGTTTGTCATGTGTGAGTGTCTGTGTGTGTGTGTGTGTGTGTGTGTGTGTGTGTGTGTGTGTGTGTGTGTGTGTGTGTGTGTGTTTTATTTTGAAGATTTTAACCTCAGCATATTTAAATTGTGCTGGAATTAGTTTTATTAGGGTTTGGCTAGTGTTGTTGTAGATTTTGATTGCAGAGACATTTTAACACATTTTTGCTAATGAATACAGTGTATATGTTTAAAGGAATTTGAATTGTTTGTAGTATTGTAGATGAATGTCATCCATGATGGTAGTGTAGAAAGCCTTATGGAAGAGTTGTTCAGTATGTATGTCCCATTATGCATAGCCTGTAGCCCTGTGTAATATCAGACCCTCCCTTCTCTACCTTTTACCTCTGACCGCTGGCAGAAAACAAGGCCAGTGAAACCCGTAAGGGCCCATGCTAAGGTAGGACGCTATGTTAAAGCTGGCCTAGCATGACATTGGAGTCAGTTCTCGAACACTTGTTTTAAGTGTGCCTTTTTTGACTTCATCACCTGTATTCCTCGATGTCTTGTGTTTTTACAGCTCACTTTCCAGTCATCTAAACCTAGTCCTACTTAGCAATAGTCTCTTTCTCTCTTTCTTTTTTCTCTGCCTCTCCTCTGCTCTCCTCCTACAGTTTGAATATTTGATGAGTGCCTTACCTTTAGTTACCATGCATTATTTCTCTGCTCTTCTCAGGGCTCAATGGCTGCTCTCTCTCCCTTTGACCCCACCTGGCCTTAGGCCAGAGACTGACACTATATCAGACACCGCTGTCAGTCATCGCTCTTCTCTGTTGTATCGATCTCTTCATTGTACCATAAATCAATTTAAGATTAAATTGTTGCGGAGGACTTCCGGTTATGGCGGCTTGCTGAGTGGACGTGTATTCTCCTGCTCCGCTACCATAGTGTTTAAATCCTTTTCAAAACTCTATTTGAGAACTGCTGCTTGGTCACTTTAATGCAGATACTCTACGGCTATGCCTCGCGCACAGAAAAAAGCAAGCCAAAAACGAAATAATCAACTCCAATCGAAAATGTCGAACTTCACCTCGCCCGCTAGCTCGACGGCTACTCCTCGCGCTAAAGCTATGGAGACGGACCATGAGACGGACGAAATAGCTAGCATAGCACTAAATGAGGACACAACAACACAAGACCAGACTGCAACGGATGAGTCGGGAGCCAACACCGACACCATACTGGCAGCTATCGACAACATGAAAACGGAGTTTTCAACCAGATTCGACGGCTTATTCACTGCTATTGAGAACGTGAGGCAGGACGTCTCGGACTGTACAGAGCGAGTGACGCAGGCAGAGGCGAGGATCTCCACTACCGAAGACAGCGTAACAACGCTCCAAACTAAAGTGCAATCTCTAGAAGGTAAAAATAAAGACTTGGAAGAGAAAATACTGGACCTGGAAGCAAGATCTAGGCGCTCAAACTTGAGGCTGGTGAATCTACCGGAGGGAGCAGAGGGCGAAGATGCATGTACTTTCCTTGAGAGCTGGATCCCGGAGGTGCTGGAGCTACGTGCGAAACCAACGGTGGAGAGGGCACACAGGATCGGTCAGAGGTCGGACACCAACGCGGCACCCCGAATGCTCATAATGAAGTTTTTAAGCTATAAAGATAAAGAAGCGGTGGTAAGAGCAGCCAAGTCGAAAGGACAAATCCTTTACAAGAACCACCATGTGAGGCTCTACCAAGACGTGGCAGCAGGCCTGCACAAGAAGCAAAAAGAGTTTGACGAGGCGAGGCGGCAGCTCCGATCATTAGGACTCCGGTACGGTATAATCCCACCTGCTCGACTTATTGTTACACATAAGGGACGATCTCACATCTTTAACAACCCAAGCGAGGCAGAAGGCTTTATCAGGAGGATCAAGTCAGAGGAGCACTGAAAGGACTAAACCTATACATTGCAAACGTTGACGTCAATTTGAAGGTAACATTTATCGTGGTTTAATAATGAGCGATTGCAGATATTACATATGGCTTGTTTAGAACTAGCTCGGTTTGGAACTTCTTTATTTTTTATTTTATTTTTTTAAGAAGTGTTTGGTTTAACTTCCTTAGTTACTTTTAAACTCTCTCGCAGGTTTTGAAGGTCTGTTTGGGAAAACAAGTCATACAGAGAAAACCTTTTGTTTTCAAATGGACATATATTGTATGCATCTCTGCCCCTTTTTATTTATTTTTAAAATATTTTTATATACAGTGAGAGGCTAGAGTGACAACATTATTGGACCAGTGGGCACTACAGTCAAAGGAGATAGTATTTCTCCTTTTCTCCTTTTTTTTTTTTTTTTTAATTTTTTCCTTTTTTCCTCACTCTTATTGTATGGTGGTTTTATTTACTGAGAAAAGGGCATAATGCATCCTTCTGCTATGTTATAGTATTCAAGTGAAAAACGGGTCATACAGAGAAAACCTTTTGTTTTCAAATGGACATATATTGTATGCTTTTCTGCCCCATTTTATTTATTTAAAAAAAAAAAAATTATATACAGTGAGAGGCAAGAGTGACAACATTATTGGATCAGCAGGCAGTCACTACAGTCAAAGGAGATAGTATATCTCCCTTTTTTCCTTTTTTAAATTTTTCCTTTTTCCTCACTCTTATTTTAAGGTGGTGTTATTTGCTGAAAAAAGGCATAATGCATCCCTCTGCTCTGTTATAGTATTCAAGTGAAATGAGTTTTATTTTCAAATGGTAGCACAGGAGTTAAGGTTCAAGATACAAGTTTGATAGCACAGCTACTCTGTTCTTCTCTTTAGGGTAGAACAGTAATAAGCTTTCAGGAAGTCATACGATTTAAGGGGGGAGGGCATTCAGGTCAGGTAACCTGAAGGGGCTAAGGGGTATGTTTGCTCAATGTTCATTGGTTGTTCCATCCAAGTTTGTATTTGTCATGTTTTGTCTTTCCTTTACAGTAGTTGCTTCAAATGTCCAGGAGAATAATTTTAATTTGTTAAATGTCTAGTGAGCTAAAAATTAAAATTACTTCGTGGAATTGCAGAGGACTACAAAAACTCAAGAAAGTTAAACAGGTGATGAATAGAATCAAACTGATACAGTCTAATATAGTGTTCCTTCAAGAAACACATCTGATGCAAAGTGATGAGTTAAAGATAAGGCGAAGGTGGAGAGGCAGTGTGTATTCAGCCCACTTTATTTCCCAAGCAAGAGGAGTTATTATCCTGGTGCATCAGTCTATTCCTTTACAGGTAAATAAGATTATTAAAGACAAGGGGGGCCGGTATCTTATCATTCAGGGTAATATTCTTAAGGAAAAAATAATCTTGGCAAATATTTATGCCCGAAATATTGATGACCCAATTTTTTTTCAGAACTTGTTTCTTTCCTTGTCTGATTTCTCCGGTAATTATATCTTAGCAGGAGATTTCAACTGCACTCTGGATCCAGTCAGAGATAGAAGCTCAGGAAGTGACCAATCTCATCTTCGAAGTAGGGGGGTAATACACCATTTCATGAAGGATATGAATTTGATAGATATCTGGAGGGAGACAAATCCTAGCGACTTGAAATTTTCATGTTACTCCAGCACACATAAATCTTATTCGCGTATTGATTTTTTTCTGATATCAGCCATCTTAAAATATAAAATTAAAGATTGCTCTTATGACGCTATTCTAATCTCGGATCACGCTCCAACTTCCATAGTATATCAAGATCTCCAATTGGTGAGGGATCCCCCTAGATGGCGTTTCAAGCAAAAATGGTTAACTGATCCCGGCTTTGTTTCCTTCTTAGATGAACAAATAAAATTCTACTTTGAAACAAATACAACAGAAACTTCAGCCAGTATTAGGTGGGAGGCCTTTAAGGCCTTCATCAGGGGCCAAATAATCCAAATAACTAGTTCCAAAGCTAGGAAGACATACCAGGAGACAAAGACGCTGGAAACCGAAATTAAAGTACTGGAGGATGAATATTATCAATCACGCTCTGCTGAAACTCATCAAAGGCTACTCCTGCTAAGAACAAAATATAACGAGATTTCTGCATCAAGAGCAGTATCCAGTCTGCTTCGCCTAAAACAAACATTCTATGATCAGGGGGAAAAATCCGGCAAGGTGCTTGCTTGGCGTATCAAACAGCTACAGAGTGAACGACTAATTTCTATACTTCAAAATGACCAGGGACACGACATAGTAGAACCAACTGAAATAAACAATTCCTTCAGGAAATACTATGAGAAACTCTATAGTTCTGAGGTTATACATGACAAACTTAAATTGGACAATTTCTTAGATGGAATTCATATTCCCAGGGCATCAGAAGATAACAGGATTGAATTAGGACAAGACATAACTTTAGAGGAAATGTCCATAGCAATTGATAATATTAAAGTAGGTAAATCACCAGGGCCAGACGGTCTACCCATTGAAATCTATAAAAAATTCAAAAATAGGCTGCAAGCTCCATTATTGGCAATGTTTAAAGAATCGTTTTCAAATGGAATCCTGCCATTCTCGTTAAGAGGAGCTATGATTACCTTACTGCCAAAAGCTGGTAAACCAAATAATAAATGCGAGAATATGAGGCCAATCAGCCTTCTAAATGCCGATTTGAAAGTGCTGTGTAAAATCTTAGCTAGACGGGTTGAAGAAATAATACCGACGATAATTGGGAAAGATCAATGTGGTTTTATTCGTGGCAGACAAGGCTTCCATAATGTCAGAAGGGTTTTGAATATTCTCCACAGCCAAAAGGGTGCGCAAGATACTGCTTTTCTGTCAATAGATGCTGAGAAAGCGTTTGACAAAGTCGAGTTGCTTTACCTTTTCGAAACTCTGGATCGCTTTGGCCTGGGAGGGAATTTTGGGAAATGGATTAAATTGCTCTACACTGATCCATACGCAGAGGTGCTGACTAATAGTAATATCTCAAAACCTTTTAAAGTACAACGAGGATGCAGACAAGGGGATCCTCTTTCCCCATTATTATTTATTATAGCAATCGAACCATTGGCTATTGCAGTGAGAACTCATAAACATATCTCTGGAATTAGAATAGGGGAGCAGGAGCACCGTCTTGCATTATATGCAGATGATATTATTGTTTTCTTAAAAAATATGGGAAAATCTATTCCGGTTCTGTTAGAATTGATCAAGACATTTGGAAACATTTCAGGCTATAAGATAAACAAATCCAAAACTTCAATTATGCCGTTAAATCACTTGGAAAGGAAATCCCCACCTCAGGAAGCTGCTCAATTTAAAGTTGTTGAATGTTTTACATACCTGGGCATTCAAATTGTACCCCATCTTGAGAATATTGTAGAAGTTAATTACAGTCCATTAATGCACGAAGTCCAGAAATCGATGGATAGATGGTCATTTATACCAATGTCGTTAATAGGGAAAATAAATGTCCTTAAAATGAATGTAATGCCAAAATTGCTGTATTTGTTTCAAAACGTACCACTGCCACCACCGAGTAATCTATTCTCTCACCTAAAGAAACTTTTCATCCGATTTATTTGGAACAATAGACGCTCCAGGTTGCGACTGTCACTGCTATACTTGCCATATGATAGAGGGGGGCTTAAGTGCCCCAATCCGCTCTGGTACTATTGGGAGACTCAGTTAAGAACGCTGATGTTTTACTTTTCAGAAGAGGAAGCTCCTCACTGGAGGGAGATGGAGAGCCAACAGCTGGGCCTCCCTCTTCCCCTTTTCCTGTACTCAGATAATGTTAAAAGGCTTAAAAAATCATAAAGAACCCCATGGTTAAAAATATGATTACTGTTTTACAACAAGTTAACAAACATCTTGGGGAGCATGTCTCTCTCTCACTCTTCAGTCCAATCTGGGGAAACAATTTTTTCCTTCCAGGTAAATCCGATGCGGGATTCAAATTCTGGGCTGACAATGGAATACAAAAAATTGGAGATTTATTTAACCCAGTCACGAAATATCTGAAATCATTTGAAGAACTAACTGCTGACTATAATATTCCCCGTAATCAATTTTTTAAATTTTTACAATTGCGGAATTTTATCCGATCACAACAGGGCCAATCATTGTCTATCCCACCCCTATCAAAAGTAGAAAAGATCATGTGTACGGACAATTTGGGGCGGGGCATAATCTCCAAATTCTATAACCTTCTAGTAGCCGAGTCCTCAGAGTCATCGGTAAAGAGGCTGGAGGCTTGGAGGGAAGACCTACATGACAACATAACCATTGTGGACTGGGAGAGAGCATGTACCAAAGCACAATCACAAACAATTAACACTCGTCTTAAATTACTGCAGTACAATTGGCTCATGAGAACTTATATCACCCCAGAAAAACTCAATAAATATAACAGTGACGTTCCAGATATCTGTATCAAGTGTGAGAAGGAAAAGGGTACTCTTTTTCATTGTCTTTGGCAATGTGAAGAAGTTAATAAGTTTTGGGAGGATGTGAGGAGGTGTATCCAGGATATTATTCCAATACAAATATCTTTAGATGCCAAACTTTTCTTACTCGGCCAATATCCAGAAAAGTATAATATTAGGAAAGGACACCGCATTTTTTTAGAAATTGGTATATTGTTGGCTAAAAGAATAATCGCTCTGTCATGGAAAAAAGTGGGCATGCCTAGTTTAAATAAATGGATTACTGAGTTATCTACAACTCTGCCCTTAGAAAAAATTACATACATTATTAAGGGCAAGGAGTCACTCTTTAATAACACATGGGGTCCGTTTATAAGTTTTCTGGAGAGGAGAGACATAGCACATATGATAGAAGAACCTGGGGATGAATAAATTGCCCTCTGCAACGCTCACGTGACTATATGATGAATACTAGTTAGTAAATGTGATTTTACTTGTATTCCCCGACTGCAACATTAGAAATACTACTGGACTTATTGTTTGTCTGTTATATACTTTTGGTTTTGTTTGTAAGACGCCTGAATTGAGGGGTCTCACGTTATTTTTATTTTCGTTATTTAAATCTTGTTGTACTTGTATGTGTATGTATGTATATGTATGTATGTATATATATATATATATATATATATATATACATATATGTGTATGTACAGTATCTCACAAAAGTGAGTACACCCCTAACATTTCTTCAAATATTTCATTATATCTTTCCATGCGACAACACTGAATAAATGACACTTTGATACAATGTCAAGTAGTCAGTGTACAGCTTGTATAACAGTGTAAATTTACTGTCCCCTCAAAATAACTCGACACACAGCCATTAATGTCTAAACTGCTGGCAACAAAAGTGAGTACACCCCTTAGAAAAAATTTACAAATTGGGCCCAAAGTGTAAATATTTTGTGTGGCCACCATTATTTTCCAGCACTGCCTTAACCCTCTTGGGCATGTAGTTCACTAGAGCTTCACAGGTTGCAACTGGAATCCTCTTCCACCCATTCATGACGACATCAAGGAGCTGGTGGATATTAGAGCCCTTGCGCTCCTCCATCTCCCGTTTTAGGATGCCCCAAAGATGCTCAATAGGGTTTAAGACTGGAGACATGCTTGGCCAGTCCATAACCTTTACCCTCAGCTTCTTTAGCAAGCCAGTGGTCGTTCGGAGGGGTGTTTGGGGTCGTTATCATGTTGCAGTACTGCCCTGCGGCCCAGTTTATGAAGGAAGGGGATCATGCTCTGCTTCAGTATGTCACAGTACATGTTAGAATTCAATGAACTGTAGATCCCCAGTGCTGGCAGCACTCATGCAGCCCCAGACCATGACACTCCAACCACCATGCTTGACTCTAGGCAAGACACACTTGTCTTTGTACTCCTCACCTGGTTGCCGCTCTATACTCTTAACACCATCTGAACCAAATAAATGTATTTTGGTCTCATCAGACTACAGGACATGGTTGCAGTAATCCATGTCCGTAGTCTGTTTGTCTTCAGCAAACTTTTTGTGGGGTTTCTTGTGCATCATCTTTAGAATAGGCTTCCTTCTGGGATGACAGCCATGCAGACCAGTATGATGCAGAGTGCGGCGTATGGTCTGAGCACTGACAGGTTGACCCCCCATCCCTTCAAGCCCTTCAGCAATGCTGGCAGCACTCATACGTCTATTTTCCAAAGCCAACCTCTGTGTAGCCCCCCACGCTGACCATGTGCACTCAACCTTCGTAAACTGGGCCGCAGGGTGGTATTGCAACATGATAACGACCCCAAACACACCTCCAAGACGACCAGTGGCTTGCTAAAAAAGCTGAGGGTAAAGGTTATGGCCTGGCCAAGCCTGTCTCCAGACCTAAACCCTATTGAGCATCTTTGGGGCATCCTCAAACGGAAGGTGGAGGAGCGCAAGGTCTTTAATATCCACCAGCTCTGTGATGCTGTCATAAATGGGTGGAAGAGGGTTCCAGTTGCAACCTGTGAAGCTCTAGTGAACTACATGCCCAAGAGGGTTAAGGCAGTGCTGGAAAATAATGGTGGCCACACAAAATATTTACACTTTGGGCCCAATTTGTAAATTTTTTCTAAGGGGTGTACTCACTTTTGTTGCCAGCAGTTTAGACATTAATGGCTGTGTGTCGAGTTATTTTGAGGGGACAGGAAATTTACACTGTTATACAAGCTGTACACTGACTACTTTACATTGTATCAAAGTGTCATTTATTCAGTGTTGTCCCATGGAAAGATATAAAGAAAACTGTGAAGAAATGTGAGGGGTGTACTCACTTTTGTGAGATACTGTATGTATGTATATGTATATGTGTGTGTATGTATGTGTGTATATATATATTTTTTTTCTCGCTTATATCTTTTTTTATATGTCCTACACCTTGGTGCTAATATAAGGTACAAACCTGCTGATTAATGTGTAGGACTCTGTATGTGCAAAATGTTAAAAATCAATAAATACAATGTTGGAAAAAAAAATTGTTGCGGAGGAAATAAGTATTTGATCCCTCACCAATTTTGTAAGTTTGCCCACTTACAAAGAAATGAGCGGTCTAAGCTAGGTTTATTTTAACAATGATAGACAGAATATCAAAAATAAAATCCAGAAAATCACATTAAAAAAAGGTATAGGGGAAGGTGGGGTGATTTGTGCAACTTTTTACTCAAAGTGATTTTAAAGTCAGGCCTTGACAGTTATGTCTCCAACTCAAATATGTACATATATTTCAGGATGTTGTGCATCCCTGGCAATAAAAACTTTGGATCTGGAATAAACTGTTTAAGAAATATAGCTTTCGGAAAAAAAGTTGTCTTGTCTACGTGGGGTGATTTGTGCGTCATTGTGTCACAATGACAAAGTCACCATCATCATCTTTCTGGCCATCTGAACTCTCATCAGTGGTGTCGTTAAGTGGAATTGAGATGTCACCCTCTTCTGAGCTACTGTAGACAATCACTTTCTTTTGGTGACCAGCGTATACAGCCATGCCACTGGCACAACTCTCAGAAATGTACTTTGCACTAGTTGCTCCGTGCTTGTGGAACCAACTGCAACCTGACAAATGTGATTCCCCCTACATTTCTGCCTTTAAATTAAGGATCAAAACCCATATGTACACCCTGGTGTTTCCTCCCCATTAACCTCTGCACTACTTACTTACCTCTGCACTACTATCTGTGTTTATGTGGATGTATGGGCTTTACGTCTTTTATTTTGGTTATTGTTATTTTACCTTCATTGTTTACCTACTGAATGCACTATGTACAGCACTTTGGACAGTGCAAACTGTCATAAATGTGCTTTTATAAATACATTTTACTTACTTACTTACTTATAACTCACCCAGGCCCTTGCGCACAAATCACCCCATCCCCAGAATTTTGGATAATAGGCATGATGCAGCAATTTAGGGTTGACATTGTGCTAACTATATAGACTCAAAGTATAGCATACCAAAGCACTAAAACATGTGTCAAATGTTTTCAAACGTGTCTATAATTGTTCAGACACAATAATCAAAAAACCTTGATCATGGAAATTTTACTTTGAAAGGCAAAACACAGTTTTTTGAGCTTAAATGTGCTTATATCTTATTCCTTGTGTCTCCCTTCTTTACAGGATGAGTCAAATGGATGGCTCTTCTTAACTATGTGGTCACATTTCCAATTTCTTCCACGGTTTTCTAGAAACAAGGGGTTTTGCAACTTCCAAAATGCACAAATCACCCCACCTTCCCCTACATTATTTTGCATTTCATTGAGTGAAATAAGTATTTGGACCCCTACCAACCGTAAAGAATTCTGGCTCCCACAGATTAGTCCTAATCTCAACTAGTTTCCTGTATAAACACACCTGTCTCAACTTGTTACCTGTTTAAGAGACACATGTCCACAGAGTCAATAAATCAAACTCCAACATCTCAATCATGGGCAAGACCAAAGATCTGTCTAAGGACATCAGGGACAAGATTGTAGACCTGCACAAGGCCGGAATAGACTACAAGACCATTGGCGAGAATCTGGGTGAGAAGGAGACAACTGTTGGTGCGATTATTCGAAAATGAAAGAAACACAAAATGACCATCAATCTCCCTCGGTCTGGGGTTCCATGCAAGATCTCACCTTGTGGGGTATCAATGATCATGAGAAAGGTGAGGGATCAGCCCCGATCTACACGGGAGTAGCTTGTTTATGATCCCAAGGCAGCTGGGACCACAGTCACCAAGAAAACCATTGGTAACACACTATGCCGTAATGGATTGAAATCCTGAAGTGCCCGTAAGGTCCCCCTGCTCAAAAGGGACATGTACAGAACCATCTGAAGTTTGCCAATGAACACCTGAACGACTCAGAGAATGCTTGTGAGAAGGTGATGTGGTCAGATTAAAACAAAATCAAGTTCTTTGGTATCATAGTGACTCACCATGCTTGGAGGAAGAAGAGTTCTGACTATGACCCCAAGAACACCATCCCCACAGTCAAGCATGGAGGTTGAAGCATTATGCTTTGGGGGTGTTTCTCTTCTAAGGGGACAGGTGGACTTCACTGCATCGAGGGAACTATGGATGGGGCCATGTACCATGAAATACTGGGTGACAACCTCTTTCTCTCAGCCAGGTCCATAAAAATGGGTCGTAGATGGGTCTTCCAGCACACCCATGACCCTAAAACTACAGCAAAATCAACAAAGGAGTGGCTCAAGAAGAAGCAGATTGAGGTCATGGAGTGGCCTAGCCAGTCTCCGGACCTTAATCCAATAGATCTGTGGAGGGAACTGAAGCTCAAGCGACAGCCACGAAACCTTAAAGATTAGGAGAGGATCTGCAAAGAGGAGTGGTCCAAATATCCTCCTGAGATGTGCGCAAACCTGGTCATCAACTACAAGACACGTCTGACCTCTGTACTTGCCAACGAGGGTTTCTCCACCAAGTACTAAGCAATGTTTTGATAGGGGATCAAATACTTATTTCACTCAATGAAATCCAAAATAATTTATATATTTTTTTGATGTGATTTTCTGGATTTTCTTTTTGATATTCTGTCTTTCACTGTTAAAATAAACCAAGCATTAAAATTATAGACCGTTCATTTCATTGTAAATGGGCAAATTTACAAAATCAGTGAGGGATCAAATACTTATTTCCTCCACTGCAAGAAACCTCTTCCTCTCCCTAAAATACAATACAATTAATCATCAGTGTTATGTTGTCAAAAGTAAGTAGACTAATTGAGCCAAAATAGTAAGATATGTGAAAAATATTGCATGCAGTGAAGTGCTTAATTAATTGTATTATTTTGGAAGGCAATCCTTAAGCTCAAGCAATGACATCTTGGTACTATTTAGTTGTAAATGAGGAATAAAGGCTGAACAGAAGTAGAAACAATGAAAAAGTTAACAGACACAGTTCCACAAAAGGATCTTAAGGAAATTAAACACTTTAATGTGATATTACAGTAACATTTTAATAAGTATTTATTCTATAATCTATGCAGTTGGCTTTACAACCTCAGGTTGATGGATTGCCATGCATTGATGTGTTTAAGACCCCTTAAAGCTCCCATATTATGCACTTTGCTCTCAATTTTATATGGTCTAAGTAGTCCCTAATACTTATTTTTTTAAATGTTTGCTGAAAAACCCGTTCAGATCATTTATTGTAGCAAGCCTCTATACCCTGATTTTCCTCTGGTCTCAGGATGACCTATATATCAGGTCGGCAATCAGGCCACGCCCCCTTTGGGGGGAAAACAAACCGAACATGCCATTGACTATAATGCAAAATTGCGGTCCAAAACAGCACAAAAAGAAAACGATCAGAGGTAAATAAGTTTATGTTTATGTTTATTTTATTCCACATACAAAATAGATTTAAAAAAACATGTAGTAAACAAAAATTAAAAATACATGTGTGGTTGTGGCAGAAACCTGTACAGGCTTTTATAGAGCCACACCCAAAATACATTTACATATTAATATTAGCAGATCAGCACACAAGCGCACACACACAAAAAAAACAAAAACAAAAAAAACATATGTATAAATGAGAAAAAAAACATAAAACAAAAAAACAATGCAAAACAATCAAATAAATTAAGAACAAAACCCAAGACAATAATATATAAAAAAATCAGTTTAAATCAGTTAGAACAAATCAAAATGTAGTAATACAAATTATTGTGTTTAAACCAAGCAAGCGGACAATCATGATAAATATATAAATCAAATTCCTGTTTTTAAACTAATTGCTTTTGATAGCATGGAATTCTGCAGTCTCTTTTTGAATATGGTCAATGTTATAGAAGAATCAAGTAAGTGTATATTTTCATTCCATAGTATGACGCCACGGTATTTAATGCAAGATTGACTGCGGGAAGATTTATAAAGAGGCAGATGGAGATTTTCAGCTTGTCTGGTACAATGATTATGAAATTTTGAGTTTAAAGAAAAATAACATCCAAAAGTACAAGGTAAATCAGTCAACTTATATCTCACCTTAAAAACAAAAGTACATATTTGGAGAATATTTATATCATAAATAGACAATAACTTTAATTTATAGAAAAGTGGTGCACTTGGTACCAGAGGTTTTGAGAAGGTCGCTAATCTAGCAAACCTTTTCTGCAGTAGCATAATTTTATTTAGGTATGATGAAAATGTACTCGCCCAAACAATATTACAGTATGTTAAATATGGATAGATCAGACTGTAGTATAATGTTAATAAACATGACTTATGAACAAAAACTCTTATTTTCCTAAGGATCCCAAGGGATTTAGTTACCTTATTACTGACAAGACCAACCTGTTCTCTCCATGAGAGTTTATCATCAATAATAACACCTAAAACATGTTGATGAGACTTTAATTATTTCTTCATCATTTATATAAAGTTTGATTTGGTCATTGTCATGAATCTTTTTACCAGCAAACAACATGAAATTGGACTTTTTAACATTTAAAGATAACTTGTTTGTTTGGAACCAGCTTGAGAACTGGATAAGATTATGATTTGGCTCCTCTATTAGACTTTTTAGGACTCTATGAGAGAGAACAAAGCTGGTGTCATCTGCAAAAAGCAAAGGGAATATGAATTTCGAAACCTGCGCAATATCATTTATATAAATGAGAAATAATAAAGGTCCTAATATGGATCCTTGAGGTACCCCATGTTTTATGTAGTTTCTTGTGGAATCATGACCATTAATATGAACATACTGTTTTCTGTTTTTAACATAGTTATAAAGCCACTTATGGACAGCGCCAGAAAGTCCATATTTAGATAATTTTGAAAGCAAAATATCGTGATTAACCGTATCAAAAGCCTTCGAAAGATCTAAAAATATACCTATTGCAAACTCATTTCTATCTAAAGCTGTATGTATCCTATCAATTAACTCTAAATGGGCCATATAAGTTGCATGATTATTTCGGAATCCGTATTGATGGTTATAGAGAACATTGTGTTTATTAAAGTGCTCAAGGATCCTTTTATATACCAGTTTCTCCAAAATTTTCGAAAAATATGGCAAGAGTGAAATTGGACGGTAATTTGTAAGGGATTCTGGATCCCCTGCTTTGAATAAAGGTATAACCTTAGCGATTTTCAAGTCAGAAGGTATAATGCCAGTTTTCATTGATTGTGCAAAAACGAATGTTAATGGATTAACAATAGATGAACTGACTTCCTTTATTAGGGATGAACGAATACAATCATGACCTGGAGCTGAATCTTTGAGTTTGGATATAATATCAGTTACCTCCTTAACATCAGGAAGATTAAAATTATTACATTCTGGAAAAGAGCCCTTAATATAATCTAATGGATCAGCCTTTGTATCAACTATTGTTTTGGAAAGAGATGTACCAATGCTTGAGAAGAAATCATTGAACTTGTAAGCTATATCAAATGGATCAGTTAAAGAAGAATTTCCATCTTTAAAAGATGAAGGATAATTTAAGGAGGCCTTTTCCTTTTGAAGGAGTTGTTTAATAATCTTCCATGTATCTTTAATATTACTTTCAGATTTAGCAAACTGATCACTATAGTACCTTTTCTTGACAGCTCTAAGGAGATGATTGTATTTGTTTTTGTATGATTTATAAGTCGCCAAATTTAAAGGAGTTGGTGATGAAATATATTTTCTATAGAGTTTGTTCTTGATAATGGAGGACTTTTTCAGACCAGAAGAAAACCAGGGATTATTCAATTCTTTCCTAGTATCAACAGACCGAGTAACTAAGTGAAAACATTTACTAAAAGCTGAGTTAAATATTTCATTAAATGTTTGATAAGCGGAGTTTGCATTGCTCTCCATATAAACCCTTTCAAAGGAAACCTTCTCCAACATTACTTTAAATTTGGATTTATTTTTTTAATTGAAATTTCTGTAAGTTGTCGAAGACTTGTCCTTTACCTTTAGACCGTCTAAAACAACAATTTGAAATACTGGACAATGATCAGATATTTCAGTAAATAAAATTCCCGTTTTTGTTTCATAATTGAGAGAATTGAATAGTATATTATCAATTAGTGTAGCAGATTTGTCCGTTATTCTGGTAGGTTTATTAATAGTGGGATAAAAGTAACTTGAATACAATTGGTTCAAAAAATCTTCTGTTGGAGAGTGTGTTTCACTTTTAAAAAGGTTAATATTGAAATCACCAAGAATATGACACATTTTCTTTTCCTTGTTGATGAGCTCCAGGCTGTTTGTGAGGCTATTATTGAAACAATTAATATCAGTGTCAGGTGGTCGGTAAACCCCACCTATGATCACATTTTTGTTATTATTGTAAGACAAGATTTCAATAAAAACAGATTCAACATCCACTTCATCACACTTTAAACAAAGGTCAAGTCGATTAACAAATTAAAATTTTTGATGGACAAAGACGGACACTCCTCCCCCAGACCTGATTTGTCTGACAAAATGAGTAGAGTTATATGTTGGCAGTTCATACATGCCTGTTTCTTTAGATTCTTTTGTAAGCCATGTCTCAGTTAGGACAATTACAGAAAACTCATGATTTAACAATGATAAATAATGTACCAATTGATCATAATTCTTAGGAAGACTGCGAACATTTAAGTGTAATACTGAAAATAGCTTACATTCTACTGGAAATGCTTCAATTAGATTATTAAAACGGATTTCATTGTAATATTCAGATGAATATGGCAAGTTATCAGATAGAAAATTACTATCAGGGTCAAAATCTAAATAATTAAGTTTTTTTCATGTTTGTTTAGTTCAAATGGATTAAATAGCATACTATCATTAACTGTTGACCTGTTTGGACTGTCAGACATAAGTACCATAATTGTTTCTTTGTTTTTCGATTACATTAAAATGCATTTGATTGAGTTAATTACCATTTTCAGTGTTAGTGTTGAGACGACGATGAGTGATCAGCTTATCATATCGCAGATACGCAATGTCCCCTCTTTGTCTGGCCTCTTTCAGTGCTGGAATCAGTTATTTGCGTTTCAGTCGGACAGCTTCAGAATAGTCTTCATTAATAAAGATGTTTGTACCTTTGAGGAGCTTAGCCTTCTCCAGTACAGCCAACTTGTCCTTGTTTCTAAGAAACTTGACAACTATGGACCTTGGTTTGTCTCCTTGGCCATGTAGCTTTCCAGATCTGTGAGCACGCTCAATTTCCATTTGTTTGTGGTCAAGGTTCAACTTTTCAGAGATGATTTTTCTGATTTTTTCCTCAGAGGTTGCCCATTTCTCATGCTCAGATTCAGCAATACCTTCAAAGACCAAGTTGTTGCGGCGGGAATGATTCTCTAGATAATCAGCTTTTCCATTCATGTTGTTCTGGTTTAAGTTGACTGTTTTAATGTCATTGTGTAGCTCCTTACAATTTTTAGATAAGTTGGTGGAAAGTGATTTTAACTCATCCACATCCTTCTGGGTGTAACTTAGACTGGATTTGAGGTCACATACCTCCTTTGAGACATTGTCTAGTCTTTTATTGAAGGAGTCCATGAGCATTTACACAAAGCCTTTGAATGAAATCTCTTGTTGTTGCAGTAAGTCCTTATAAAATAACTTCTGTTGTTCCAGGAGATCATATACCTGTGCAGAGGTGATGATGTCCTCATCACTTCTCACCTTTGGTGGCATGATGCAGGAAAACTGGCCTTGTGGAGATGGTGGTCCTAGCCAGGCCTGTTGCAGCTAGCCTGGGCTGGTTTAGATGGTGGGCCTAGCCTGGCCTGTTGCAGCTAGCCTGGGCTGGTGGAGATGGTGGACCTAGCCTGGCCTATTGCAGCTAGCCTGGGCTGGTGGAGGTGGTGGTTAAAATTTGACCGACCAACACAATGTCAAGATCCTTTACAACAACTCTGCCAGCTGGATAACTTTAAAGACACTTATAAATGGTTAATTTGGTCAATCTAAAACCATGTCGTTTTAGTCTCTCAGCATCAAGCTGGCGCAATGATCCGACCCATTGGCCAGAGATATCATGACCTGATATATATCTTCACCTCACTGAGTCTCTATGTAAGCTGATTACACATGAAATAATTGTTGTTTTAAGTTTTGTTGTCTGTAATAATGCTTACTATGTTAATATTATAGCGCTATGCCTTGACTAGACTGTACCAACGGTCCTAACGGCTCTTTACGATGGCAAACTCCCACTGGATGCAGAGCACAGGAGAAGCCAGCTTCCTGCTGTCATACAGACCTTATTTAGGGGAATTTTTGGGGGCATGGCGAAGGAATGAAACCATGATGTTTGTTTTTTACTTAGTAAACCACACAACAGCTCAGGACATTGCAGATTTGAGCTATAACGGCTTATTTTGAATGATCGCGCTGTCTGTGTCAATGGAGTAAGCCGTATTGTTTTCCCCCCAAAGGGGGCGTGGTCACGAGAGTTCCGTCTAGATGACATATTGCCGACCTGATGTATATTGGTGTCTGCAGCAGCCTGCGATCTGGCTGGTCCCTCCCACCGTCTCTGCCGTGCTCTCGTGATACTAGAGAGACACTACAGTGTGACTGCGAACACAGTTTTTACCCAGAGCGAAGCCATACTTTGAACAGTTTAACATGACCTGACATGATTAAAACCAGTGAAAACAGTAGCTTCACAGTTTGATTTCTACAGGAATAACTTCCCACCCTTTGTGGTGTTAAAAACGAGGCATTATTAAACTGCAATGGGAAAGCTAAGTTAGTGTAATAGAAGCAAACGTTGGGTGCTACTCCCGAAGCTACATGCTACACTAGGTAAATAACAGGCAAACAACCATTGAGGAGATTCCTTTTAGTTTTACCAATGCAATTACTAGCCTACACAAGTAGCTCCCTAAGGTTTGTCTCGTTATAAACGCGGCATTATTAAGACTGCTGTGATTAAAATAAATTAGTGGAGTATGAGCAAAAGCATTCTGTGTTGGTGTATGTAACATTCAGCATGCTTTGCTGTACTACGGGCATCTTGTCGCTTAGCGAGGAAAACAACATGGCTGTCGCTCGGAAAATTTTCCAGAGGATCTCGGGCCGTGGACCATTAAGAAATGGGGGGGTGGGGTTATCATAGACTACTGCATGGTGGAAGTTTCTGGTTACTAATGTGGGGGGAAACATGGACATATAAAGAAAATATGGGCTGTGCCGACTGTGGCTGTGCCGACTGTGACGTTACAGTCGGCGAGAATTTTGACTGGAATATGTTGGAGAGGTTTTCAGAAAGGGGGAGGGTGAGGAAAGGAGAGATTTTTTTTTTAAACTTTGGCAGTCCCTAGCACACCGTGGACCCATAGTTATGTTCCAACAAATATAAAAAGAGCGTTTTGCATAATATGTGACCTTTAAAATCCAACTACTAACTTTTGGAATAAACAACACTGCATACATTACCATTATCAAGGTGCAGTGACACATAATGTAATTACCTGCATCTGTCTGTCTGAAATTTTTCTGATCATCGTTTCCAACATCTGAAAAACATTTGGTCAGATTTTGGGACGAACACGTACACTCCCATAAGTCAAATAAAATAGTTGCTTTTTGAAAACCCATGACATTCATCTAGCACCACCAACCAACTCAACCAGCCTTTAAATAAACAAAGGACTCTTGCTGTGCTGCTCCTATGTGCTATTATTCTGTCATATCCATCAGCAACAGTTGTGTGTGAAACAAATGGTTCACTGGGGAAGTTATTAGACTTTGGCAGAAAGCTCTGCTCCTGAGTGCTTTCATGTATTTGAAGCACCTCTCCCTGTAGTGTAACCATAACATAACATGTCACTTTGGTTGATACAAGAGCCATTGAAGAGCCACTGACTGAAGAGGCATTTTATGAATTCTTTAGGCTCTTGACTTCTGAGTGGGGTGTGTGTTTTTATAGAGGCTGATGTGAACTACTTAGTGATAAAGACTGCTGTACACAGCATGTCTGTTCTCCACAATAGAACACTCTGTAGTGTTGTAGGTTTGACAACCTACATGCACGCACACACACACACACACACACACACACACACACACACACGCACACACACACACACACACACACACACATCCAAGATCACATTCACACTCTTTTGAACACAGGCATCATCATCTTTAGTCGATTAAATGTACCTTTTGCATGACAGCAGCCAAAGTCTAACCTTACGTTAATCATTTCTGAAATGTCTTTGGATCTTTCTCTCTCTCTCTTTGCTCATTTCCTCTCAACATATTTTATGTGTTTATTAAGAAATTAAACTCAAATAAAGCATCACAGATAGTTGGCTGACCATATGTCATTTATTCATTCTTCTTATATTCATACTATAACTTCAAATGGCTCATCAGTTTACCAATACTCTCTGCCCAATGGTTGTTTTGTTCTAGAGAGTTTGGTTGATATTTGATGGTTGTCATGTTATGTCTTATTTATTCCATCAAGACCAACATATTTTATTTTTTCCTGTAGTAGTCAGATGTAGCCTGCAGAGGACTTCCACCTTGTGTTTTAAAAGAAAAATCCCTGTTCTGTGAGAATAGAATTGAAATACTTCTCTAATGGCCACAACATTGTACCGGAATTATCCTTACATAACTCAACTAGTTGCTTATCTCCCCTCCTTTTTTTCTCCCCCATTCTCACCTCTCTTAATCAGAAAACAGTGCGTTTGATGGTGAACTACCACAGCAGCCAGAAGGCAGTGGTGCGGGTCAACCCGTTGGTACCGCTCCAGGCGCTGATAGCGGTCATCTGTGACAAGTGTGACTTTGAGCCTGCACATGTCCTGCTGCTGAAGGACAGCATCAGTCGCCACGAGTTACCACTGGACAAATCTCTGACGGATCTTGGGATCAAGGAGCTCTATGTACATGATCAGAGTCTAGGTAAACCTTAACCTCTTGGCTCGCTATGTGTATGCTTTTTCTTCATCAGGGGATCTGTGTTTGAAGTTGAGGTAACCAAAACTGTAGCATTATAAATATATTAATTGTTAAAAAAAGAAAAATGTTGATATTAAACAAATAAAAAATAAATAAAAGAGCACCATCAAGGTTTATTTTCTGAAAGTGGTGCCTATTCTACACATTTGAAACATTCATCTTGAGAGCCACAATAAAAGGGAAGTGTTAGGGAATGGAGCAAACATTTATGTGCATGAGCACCTATAATGTGTCTTTGTTTGCCGTCATTTGAGCTTCTGTTTAGGGGCTATACGTCAGCACAAATTGTTAACACGCTCATTCTGTCAGATGGTTTTATTATCCATCTGCAATCCCTGCTAAGTAATATAGGACAGTGATCCATGTGTTAAAGTGTCCACACATGATATTCAAGGCGGCTTGTATAGAACAAGAGTGTGGTGGCTGCATTGGGACTGAGTCTGCATCAGTACCATCAGGGCATGCTGCCCTTTGACCTTTTAATAGATGAGAAGAGGAGAAAAGACAATGTTCCTATAGGGAAAATAAAGTTTAATATGAACAGTGTTTACTTGCCTTCACCACCTGATGTCAGACTGTGCAATGTAAATTGTAAAATGATGGATATCAGGCAAACAACAACATATAGCAGCCCAGTAAAATGCCTCAGAGTTTAAGTTTAATGCTGTCAGATTTCATATTGGTTTAACTAGCAGCAGTTATGACAGGACATTAACAAAATAGGCTTGTGTTGTGTTTCTTACAATAAAATGAATCTTGGTGAATTCAAATAGTCTCCGGCAGCACACTAATTAGAATACTTTCCTCGTCCTTTATCTAGCAGGAAGCTGAATTATGGTTTAAGATCTGATAATATGGTCAATTACCATGGTAACAGCCTACACCCAATGATATTCAGAGATACTGTTTTTTCACAGAGTGATCTCAAAGCTTGTGTTTTGTTGTTCTGAAAGTTACAAGCAGAAACATTTAGACCTCTAACTGGACCAATACTTTAACATATTGGTTCTATTTTAGTATTCAACCTTTCACTGTTATTATGAAGGACATGTGACCTGGTTGATTAAGGAACATCTACAAATGGTTTAGTGTACTTTGTGTCTTGATTACTATACCAGCCGTGTTGTGATGCTAATAGACTGCAAATGAAACAGATACAATCATTCTTTGTGATGCAAGTCCAACTTAAATGTGTTTTTTAAAACTTGTCATATTTTCCAGTTCTCCAGCCTAAAATGGCTTCTGCCCCTGCTCTAAACTACTCAGGTATTAGTCATGGTGATGATAAGTCTTTTCTTTCTCAGTGTTGCTGGTTCCAACCAAACGTAGCTCTTTAACACAACGTATAGCTGCTTGCTTATTAACCACGCTTTTTCTAATGTGTCGGACACGCATGTTTGCTTGCCAATGTAATTGTAATTGATACTTGTGTTAACATCATGAATGACGGTTATTTTGAGACTTTTTTTAAAATAATTACTGTAGTTTCCTTCAGCTTTTTTCAGAATCCAACTAACCCAGGAGTATATCATTGTGATTTTGTAATGCTTAGTTCACTTTCCCTCCCTGTCCTTCAGC
This sequence comes from Hyperoplus lanceolatus, assembly GCA_026929865.2. Lineage (NCBI taxonomy): Eukaryota > Metazoa > Chordata > Actinopteri > Uranoscopiformes > Ammodytidae > Hyperoplus > Hyperoplus lanceolatus. The sequence continues at coordinate 12,811,531 of CM049401.1, read as the reverse complement.
CAACAGTGTTTTTTAGTGCTTTGTATGCTGAGAAGGTTAGACAGAGGTGTTCTTTGAGAAAATAAAGCTGGAGCGCCCTCTGCTGTGGATACTCAGTCAGTTCTTGTGAATGTCCACAGGTTAAGGCCATTCTGAACTTCAAAATAACCAATGAAAAATGCACCCAACATTTTGTTTCTGTTTATCAAGTAAAGCAAATACATTTAATTATCATAGGAATCAAACCAACTTGGCTTACATGTAAATGTGTAATTATTGTCATGGCAACCTCACTCTGAACTTTATCGTTAACCTAATAACTTATGCATGCCGGCATCATTTGTCACTCACTTGTAGCCTACTGCATTATTTATGAGATTTTTCTTGGAATGATCCTGACTTCTTTGCCTTGTTTATGTGATGCACTGACACTATCATATCCAACTCCTTTCTTCCTCCTTTTCCCCTTTCATAGATTCCATCTGTTCCAGTACCAATAGTTTGGGCAGAGCAGAGAAGAAAGGCATCTTGGGTATCTTTCAGTTCAGCAGGAGGAAAACCAAGGTAATGGCAATCTGATGTAATAACACAACAATAGTATTCGTATCACTGTAATTCAAAAAGTTAGCAGTTTTTAGGATTAGGATTTTTTAGATGATATAATAATGCATTTGAATTAGGAGCACGTTAATGACAGCACGTCACATGAGCATTATGACGTCGGCTAATCATTTACAAAGTATCTTTGATTGGTGCATGCCATTCGTACTTATTCATATTGATAGCTGTGGTGGACTAAATGCATGGCTGAGCAGTTGAATGCTGCATGTTTGCTGTGCCTTTCGTTTGCAGACAGAGACACCTATGGACACGGATGGCTTGGATGATAAAGTAGTCCACAGTACAGACACTCCATCCAATGTGAGTATTGTTCATCAGACAATGTCCATGTGTGATAAGTGCAATCAATGGGGGATCATGTTTTATTATGATCTCACCTTAACTCGTATCTGAAGCACTCCAAACATATTCCATTGGGTGGACAGAAACACAAGAACACTCTTACAATATAATTAGCTTATTAATTTAGTGAATAGTATTTTCACATTCATGTTTCCTGGCTGGTCAATACAGGTTTTTTTTTCGTTGCATAGCAATAAGAAAAAGTTGAGTCAACTTCAGGAACTTTTGCTACAATTTAAATGTGCATATCATTCTTCAACAATTATTTGATACATTTTTGAGTTGGCCAACAATTATATCAATTGTTTATTGTTTATTAACAAATACAAATACTAAAATGTCATATGGTTAAGCTGGTATTTTTGTTTTGTTTTAACATATCACAATTGATGGATTAAGTTGTATTGTCGACAGAATTTTTGCATCAGGTCTGGCTATGTAATACAATGGTCATGTGGACTTTTGTCCTCCAGAGGGCAGCAGCTGCCTCCAGTAGCAGGCTCAAAGAGAAGTATTAGTGTGCTGCCTGACGTTCTTGCCTCCACCTTCTTTTATTTCCTGAATATTGAAATGACTATAGGGATCTGCTTATATATTGATATGTGTAGCTTTTAACCTTTTTAGGGTTTGTTTTAGGGTGAGTTTAGGATCCTGATGAATGATTGTGCAGTATTAGACAATCAAGGATCTAGAAACACAACAGTCTACAGTATATGAATGCTGATTACCAGCTTTGAAGACTTTCACAACCAATTTGCGCTCTCCAAAAAGGCAGGGGTAGGTGAGTAGATTTGAACAAGGATCATTATTTTGAAAAAAAGATTAAAAAATCATCATCATAAAAAAGTTAAACAAGTAGAATGTTCACCTATATTAAATCCCTAACCACTTCTGTGTGTGTTTGTGTGAGGGGTACATCCATGTTCCTTGATCCATACGTACATTATATCCATAACTCAATCATGTTAATTTGATTCTGAAGCCATGAACCTGGGTTTAGCAGCAACCACTGTGGCTCACCTCAGATCAATATGGTGTTTGATTGTATTAGCTGGAACAACACTACCTGGCTCACTGTAGTTCTCTACACTGTGTACCCTGTAGATGCTTTTGACTACACATCTTAACATTAAAGGAAGACAGGGAAATAAAAATGAGAGAAAAAACATGGAAGCAGAGCATGATTTAAACATTAAAACTAAGACAGATTGCTTCTTCTCTGTGATTTGATTGTTTTTCAGCCAGGGACTGTTTGCAGACCACACACGTACATTTATGTGCACGAACAACACACAACACACACACACACACACACACACACACACACACACACACACACACAGAGAGAGTGCTATCAGCCTGAAGGCATCAGGTTACCCTACCTTGGCTACATTAGTACTAAAAGCCCAGCCTCTTATCTCTAAATGTTTATTAGGGGCTAAACTACTGTGTGTGTGTGTGTGTGTGTGTGTGTGTGTGTGTGTGTGTGTGTGTGTGTGTGTGTGTGTGTGTGTGTGTGTGTGTGTGTGTGTGCGCGTGTGCATGTGTCAAACAGTAACATGCTCAGAGAGCATGAGTTTAAAGGTTGGTGCTGATTCTGAAGCAAACTGACTTAAGAAAGGGAAATTGTTTTCTTCGCTTTTTTAAGATTTTAAAAGAAATGAGGGCACATAATAGTGTCCCAGAGTATCAAATGAACCATAACCAACAATCTCAGAGTGGCAGAAATATGGTCCCACTTTTGGGAGTAAATGATATCAATACTTAAGGCACAGGCGAAGATTAATTTCATGTAATTAGACATTTAATATGAGACACAGATGCACTCAGCTAATGAACCAGAAACCCTCCCTAAGTATCTTCAAAAAACATTTTGTGGACAACATTTAATGGCCTTGAGATTCAATTAAATAAAAAAATATTTTTTTGGTGGAAGATACACTGTTAGAGCAGTATCAACTTGTGTAAAACATTTGACAGAATTTGGCAAAACTCTTGTTTTAATGACATCCATTTGTTCCCCCTTCTGCAGTGCTGTCAAATGTACTCCAGGGGCTATTAGCACACCCTGACATCACTGTTGGGTGTGTTTACATGTACAAAAGGTGCACACTCTTGAAACAGACAGTGAAACACTGAGTTCCATCTTGGTGTTAGCTAGTTGTTAAAGTAGCTTGACGTAGACCAACATTTTGATATGTTGTCTTCCACGATCACAGGTAGTTGGATAAGCCTGTAAATATTCTAAGTATATACAAATACAGCAAGTTGTAATTTCTTTAATTTCAAACTTGTAATTGTTGTCAAACATTAATGTGTGTGTTACATTGTAAAGGGCTATCTTCTTCCTATTTAAAGTAAGTATAGGAGCATTCTCCTCTATGCAATGGCACTGTACACTAACTCTTAGTGTAATAAGAAGGGAGTAATTCTGACATTTTGATAAGCCTGTTGAGATTGTGACATCAGCGTATATGGTTTGTAGTAGGATCAGTCCTCTAACCACCTTAAGACACATGTGAGCCATGTCCTTCATGCAAAGGTTCTGCAGAAGTTCTGTAGTTCCTTTTTAAGTTACGTGCTGTGTAATTAAGAGGACATGGTGAGTTTGGGTACCCCCAAAAGCTGCAGCACGTTTGTCACATTTTCCTCTCACTGTTTTGACAGATTTTTACCAGCGGGTAAAAGCAGAAGAGAGCAGGTGAAAAAGTCAGACAGAGTTCATGTGAATTTTCCGCTTTGATCATTATATTTTGGTGAGGAGGGGAAAGGCTCCTTTTTAGGATTCAAAAAGATATCTCATAAATTCTTCACTTGCAAATCTTTCTTTTTTGTACTGTTGGCATCCATCTGCCATCCACCCCTATCCACATTGCCCTGCTCTTGACGCTGTCAGCCACACAGCACAGTGAAAAACTGACTGAATATTTCTAATTAATATTTCTAACCTGAGCTATTTCTAATAGCTCAGGTTGTACTGTTTCAATGTTTTCTTATTCCATGTTTGTACGGAATTTTGTTATTCAGTTTGTGTTTTTTTCCCATCCCTCCGTATGTGTCATGTTCTAACCCATGGGTCCAATTCATTCTAATGGCATGAACTTTATGTTCCTTTTTCTGCTCTGCTTTAATTCTTCAGCCAGGCATTGTCTGAACACAACAATTACTCTGCTTTTAAATACTTTTCTTAAATCATGGGGTGTAAGTTGTGGCTTGGTTCCCCCATTGTGCCAGGGCTCTGTACCAAGCTGAACCATGGGGAGATTCAGATTTTCAGGAGCACTTTGGGCTCTCTTTGATCAGATATTGAAAACCAGGAGCAGCCATCCTTTGAAAATGTGCCTGCACTTTCAAACTTGGTCAAATAGATGTTGCAATAATTGCTGTGATTAAAGAATGGACTACACCTTCTGAAATGGGTGCATTGATGCATGCATAGTATGTGCATGGGTGCATGTGTTTTTAATTGTTGATGGCTGATGATGGCTGTAAATGAGGAGAGCAGTGATCTCCCTCTGAGAGCAGTTTAAAAGTGCAACTCGAAACAAAATAAATGCTTGGAATTCAGTTGTCAGTTTTAAACCCTTAAAATAAACACTGCCAGTGGTGACATGAGTCCTGTTAGTTTAGAGGATATCCTACTATCTAACAGTGGCTGTATAAAAGGTGTTTACATTTTAAATTTAACATAATAATATAAGCTATTTGGACGTATATATTGTTACAACAAAGTTTAATGTTTCATGAAGCCTTTGGAGATGCATCTCTAAGGACCATCCTTTAAAATCCAATGGTATTGTATTCATCGGTGATGCAAAGAATATGCCTATATCACTGTAGTCATGTTTCTGAATTTAATAGAATAATAGCTCTAATATATTTACACATTCATATGTATACTTTCATATATAATTGTCCTTCTGACCTCACCCCCTATATTTTTGCCATCTCCCACAGGGTCTGTCCACAGTGTCAGTTGTCTCCAGCGTAGAGGAACGGCCCAACACCTTGGGCCAGTCTCAGTCGGTCATGGACATACCCAGGATGTCTCCCAAGGCTGAGACCAAGAAGAGGAGGGCACCAGCACTACCCGGGGGTCTAGGACTAGCCATGCGACAAACTAGCTTTGAGGGCTATCAGGTGAGGGGGGAGATAACCTAATTTGCCTGTTACTGAAATGTGGTCATCACTCAAATTATACAACTAACAGGAAAACAGAGCCATTATTCACATCATGGTATGGAAGTGGGTTGGAGATCTTTTTCCACTAGAAAATCTAACATAAGCCACAATGCGGTAAAAGCAATAATTCATACCTGCAGTGCAAACACATACATCTCACCATCATAATTGTGAAATGAATTGATTTTTGAATGAAGACATACAACATACGCACATCTATTCCAAAATACATTGTATATCGTAATTGGTGTTATAATGAAAAAAAAACCCAGTTTGTTAAAATCCTTCTATGTAAAATATAGAAATCGCTCCGCACATAGGTTGACATCTGAAAGCTGCAATCTGTTTGATGCAGCCCTTCCTTTGGGTGTTTTGGCGTGACATTCAGCTCCTTGTGGTCAGAGTGACCTGTATGGTCTACATTAGAGCAACATATCCCTGCAGTCTCATTACACTGTTATGGCGGCATTCTAGGAAATGTTGTTTAGCAACCAAAATCCCTCTTCCATCCCCCTGATAATACGTTTTATTTATTTTTTGGATTAGTTCTTGATGGATTTTTCGAGCAGAAATGTTATTATCAGGAAGGCATTGGGAATGTTTTTACCGTTTATTTAAATGTATTAAAGAAGCAGAACAAACCTTAAAATAAGCATCGAACACAACAAAGATTGACTCTGACTTAATATTGGCACAAAATGTAAGTGGATTAGTTAACAATGGAAATTTGAAAAGTATGGACACATTTCTATCTTCTTACAAATAATAGACCTGTTTAGGCTAGAGCCAGAGATTCTACATATTTTATTAGGATGGTACGATGGGCCTGGTGAGCTGCGAATGCAATGGCCCTCCTGTGGGGAGCAGTTAGTTTGTACTCTGTTTCTACTACGCTCATCATAGCAGCGATAGGGTTGGGGCATCAGTTTTTCAGTCTTATCTGTCCTATGTCCAATGTATAATAGCAGAGTGAGCTATAAGGTTACTACCAGTAAAGGCATACATATGGCTGGTTATCATAGTCAGACAATATTCAATGCTTTCTTCTTTGCAGTACATTGTGACTGAATTAAGAAGCCCCTTATTGGGGATTCTTAAGATTGATTTTAGTACTGCAAAATGGATTTGTTGCAGATGGAGACAGTAATGTATCTGTTCACCTGTCAGATTAAAAGTTATGACAGATACCAGAGCTGAAATACCGAGAAACCACAGGGTGTCACAAGGGCAGTTTCACAAGACAGGAGTAGTACGGTCATGTGAGGACTTATTGACTGCTCTTATAATAGATGTATCCAGCTCTCTCTGAACCGAACACAAAGTCTCATGTTTAATCATGCACGTCCGCAGTCTACACATTGCAAGGTCATGCTGCGGTAACATGACACCTCTCGTGTTTCAGCTCTGTCTGTTTTATATTGTTGCTTTTTGATCTTAGGGCCAACAAATGTCTCATACAGGAATAACAGAACAGCAACAGGGTTTGTAAAAATCCGAATGTACTGTATATGTTGTAAACATTTAGGTGCTCACTATATAGAATTATCCGAGGACACCAAAGAGGTGTCAAGTGTGGAAAGATAAGCAGCACGTACGTTAAGAAAGGATTTAGTTTTGTAACATTGAATGAATAGCAGCCAGGTCTCATCAGGACAGTTTCTCTAGGGAATTGGTATTAAAGAGCTCTGCGTGTCTAAGATCTGTGGAACAACGACGCATGTCAAATCAAATTGGGTCGCAATCAAAATCCAAGTTGTACTTTCAAATTGATATGAACTTTGGCATTCCAGTTGCAGGAGACAGTAGGCTGCACTAAACATGGTTTTGCGTGTCAGCAGAGGGTCTCATGATCTTCAAAAGGGAAAAGAGATGTCATGGTATCACTTTAAAATAAAGTAATTCACTTACAGGTCTGTTCACACGGGACGGACTGGATGTGGGCCAGCTCGTCTGGCAGAACTCACACAGGATTTATCACCAACTATGCAGTTTATTTTTGCTCTACTTGTTATGTTTGCAGGACTTTGCTGACTCAGACTTGCCAAGCTCTTAAAACACTTTCTCAAATCTACTGCATGCTGCTTTGTGTTCCAAACTGCCCCACCTTATGTAGACACTGTCTGTATACAGTGTGAGAGTGTGTGTTCAAGACGAGAGGAGGATTAAGCACAAGATAGCAGGTTATCTGAGGTCAGCTCTCCACAATGACTGTTCCTGATAGACTTTTGCTGAACAAGCTTAGGCGGTCAACTAATTGTGACTCTCAAGCATATAGTATAAGCAAGCTCTCAAGCAGATAGTATAATAAAGGCTCTCAAGGCACATTAATGGATATTGACAACATTATGTAAGCCAGTGGTTTTCAAACTGTGGGGCGAGCCCCCCAAGGGGGGCGTGGGGTTATGGCAGGGGGGGCGCGGATGAATATGTGAAAAAAGAAAAAAAAAAAAAAAAAAAAAAAAAAAAAAAATTGTTTTGAGTTTGTGTTTTTATATTAAGATCACGGCATAGCTGGACAAGAGTTCTTCTGCTTTGTTCTTCTTACTGCATTTAAATGCATTCATTATATTACAGAGAAATAGGTATTGTTAAAGAAAAATACCACCAAGACCAACCCAGAGGACCCTGCACAATTTTTTTTAATTTTAAATTAATATTTTTATGGAAAATCCATGTGTCCTTCTTCAATAGCTTCTAATTCATCAGACCCAGTGTCTCCAAATTATTTGTTCACACAAAATTCCTCATATTTAGCCTCTTAATTTTCCTCTCAAAATGCACCAGATTCATGCATTTCACTTTAAAAAGGTGAAAAAAAATCTCCCGGGGGGGCATACCCCCGGGACCCCGCTAGGAGGGTCTGGTTCTCCACTGGCTACTATTTTCCTCCAGCAGGACATTGGTGGCACTAGCGAAAAAACACTGGGGGCCAGTTTCACAGATATGGATTAAGCCTAGTCCTGGACTAAATGGAATTTTGAATGGAGATTGTCCATTGAAAGTACAATTTAGTCCAGAACTAGGCTTAATCCATGTCTGCGAAACCGGCCCTGGATGTGTGAATGACATTTAACTAGTCAATAATTTGGGCAATTCTGTCTGTCTATCTTTCTCACTCCGCTGCACACTCAGTCACTCCTATCCATGCTTAAAGGAAGCAGGATTAAAACACTGGATTTAGATGTTAAAATGTATTAAAAAATGTGCTTAAAAATGCACAAAAATGTTTAGAATGTTTCAAAAATATGTTTAAATTTGTAAAATAATTAAAAGATCTTTCAAAACACAGGGATTCAGAAAAAAAATTGGGGGGGGGGGTCTCCGCTGAAATTTGTTCTCTGAGGGGGGCTCACTCTCTCACACTTTGAAAACCCCTGATGTAAGCCATAAGGTTGACGAAATGCCTCAAGCAATTGGAGGAGGAGAGATCACTAAGGGCTGTTAACATAGATTAACATAATTGAGTGTCAGAGTCTAGGGGCCACATCGTAGGGCAATACTGTATATATAAAACAAACTCTGTATCACAATCACATTTAGAATATGTGTAAGTATTGCTACATATGACATTTCACTGGTTCTCTGTCCTTTGCAGCCGTCCCTTTTAATTTAAAAAAAGTATGTATTTAACTGAGTCTGGGCCTGGAAATCCAGACCCACATCTTGAACAATGTAGGGTCTGGCAATAAGCAATATATCTTCCCAACTCAATGGGGGGCACCAACACATGCATTTCAAAATACCACTGACTGCACGCAATTTGAGAGCACTACGACCGACTACAAACAATCAGAGCAATAAGCAAGGTGATGTAGCTGAAAAAGCTGTAGTTAGCTGAAAAGCAAAATGAAATTTGCTAGCGGCGAGTCTGGATTTCCAGGGTATAACTGAGCTATAAACCTGTGTAAACAATTTCCTGTGTGGTATTATTTTTGAGGTTTTGTTCAGACTTTGAAATGCTTTTTGTTGGTATCTACTTTTTTTTTTTTAAAGAAGTAAGTTCCAGGCTGTTTGTAATCATCAGCATAGCTTCTTACAAACCAATGTTTTCGAATGCAGGAGTCGATATGGGGTCTGAAATGTTTACATTTGCTGTTTCTTTAGCTTCACAATCGACAATCTGTAGCTGTCTCTATGAGAGTTATGAGAGAGAGAAACTATGTTTTGGAACATTGAGTTTGGAAAAGCAAAGTCTTGTTTTTTCGAAGTGATAGGCAATCTGTTATTGTGGTTTGGAAAGGAAGCCATGTCTACATTGCCTCATGTGATAAAGGAGTTCAGAGAAATTCAGAGCTTTCTGCTTCACTGCTCGGTAACAGAAGGTGTTTCTTGCGTAAGAGCAAAATGTGTGCTGGTGTGTGTGTTGTGTGTGCAGAAAGAGGGAAAGTGTAAGGCAGAACCAGTCAAAGAGAGGATAGAGAGCAACAGAGAGAAAGTGAGTGGCTTGGATAGGTCACGCAGAGTGACAAAAAGTCAGAGCAAGGTAACATCAGGTCTGAGGGCTTTACATGTGTGTACTTTGGTTGTGCAACATTAACAATCTATAAACTTTGGGATCATATTTCCCAAATGCAGTACAGCGTAAAATCTGAATGGCATGCGCTTAACACCAGCCTCACCTTGTAGAAAGGAGGACACGTTGAGGGAAAAGTTCAACAGAGGCCAAACAGCATTAAAGAGCAGAAGAGGTGCAGAGTAACAAGATCAGTGGCATTAAGCAGGCTGTATAAGTGTGTAAGAAACATTTACAAATACTCTTCAATGGATTATCCAGCTAAAGATAGAATTACATTTTTTATTGCACTGCTGTCATATTTTATTTCAATTGACATTCATAAACTCCTGTCACCAAATTGGAAAAAGTAATTTAATTTGCAGGACGTATGTAGAATTGTTAAATGTTTGGAAAATGGATTCATAATGTAGATAAAAAGTGAGCCACAGGAAAGACATGCAGAGAACAAGTTAAAGTTCATATCACATCTGTTTGCTGAGACGATTGAGCTCCGGTGTGGGAATTCAAGTTCGGTGAGTGTCTCTTAGTTAAGAAAAAAACAGATGAACCATGGGAGCAAAAAACACTGTTTCAACTCTGTGAGATTACATTTCTCAAGGGGAATCCAGGCAAATACATGCAATTGCAGTTTGCAGTACTGTGAGCGACAGAATAATAGTTTCAGCTTTTTTCTCAATATGCTTTCTGATTGGTCTATGGGACTTTTTTGGGGGGTTTGGGATGATTTCCTGGGTATGTCTGAGGGTGTGTGTTCATTGTATGTATCCAGTTGTGTATGTGTGTCTAACAATATGGTGGACAGACTGAGGTTTCTGCACAACACCTTCCTTACGTGTCCACAAATCATGGCATGAGTTTGTTTCTGTGCTTGCTGCATTGCTTATCTCTTATCCTTTCATCTAGATCTGAGGGGTATACTACGAAGCGAGATTAAGGGCTGAGCGAGGTCTGTTGAGTCTAAATCGGTCTAAAGCCAGAGTTTTCAGTATCACGAAAGGTGGCTCTCTTTCTACCTGGCTAGATCACCGTGGTAACAGAGGCTGCACGGCTAACCTGCCCAGACCAGTTTTTGTTCCAGAGTTTGAGCTTAAATTCGGCTCTTAGAGCGCTGCCCTTTAAGGAAACTACACATTTTGAAATCCCGCGGAGGCGCGGACCTGACTATATTGTCTGAGCGATACTTCTCACTGAGTAAACTAGTTAAATCAGTAAACTTATTGATCAGTAAGTTAATGAACGAAACGAAGCCATGACATAAGGCTTAGCCTACATTAGAGTGAACTGTAACATCGCGCTGTGGCTTTTTGCCACATGCATACAGTTATTGATGCAGAAAATGTAAAATAGCCTAGACCTACTGTATGCAGCACCACTCTATGCTCTCACCTCAAATGATTTTACCTGGCGATCTACACACACTGGCTCTTAATGAAGCGTTCTATAAAATCACAGGTTGCAACATTATTTCACTGTGGGATTCTTTCTTTTCATCAGTAGCGATTACAGTTGTGACGTGACAGGTGACAGCTGTCACAGTTCGGACATCGCTGCAGACTCGCAGGTTAAGCTTCTCACAGTAGCTTCAAATTTGTCCGGAAAATACAGACTAGCCTACAGGTTTTGTATCTAGGCTATTTATTTTAATGGTATTGATACGATGCAAATAAAGGGCTATTAGCCTAAATCAAAATCAAAATTGTATTAATTTTGATGTGGCCCAAAACTAACGTGATTTTCCATATAGGCTATGCTATTCATTAGGGGACAGTGTCAGATTTAAATCAGATTATTAAGTGTAGGATTATCAAGTAGGCTAAATGGTGTACTGTTTAAATCCGAGTTCAACCTTTAATTGCTTTATAATGTCATTTATTTTACAGATCGATCTCACTGCGAGAACGATCTGTAAAATAAATTAATCAATTCAGTAGCCCAATTTTCTGACAACATTCCACTCTCTCCTTATTTGCAGTATGAGTTTTTTTCGGCTCTCTGTTTGCTGCTGTTCTGTGATCATTCAGACTGACAAACTCTTCCTCTTGAGTGAAGTCAGCGAAGTCAGCTGCTCGCGATCAGTCCGTTTGTGTAAAGTTAGCGGCACAAGATCATTCCAGTCTGTGCGGAAGCAGAGTCAAATGACGGCATAACGCCCCCTCTCATGGGGACGCACACAGAGCCTGAAGCCGAAACCCTCGTTCAACATAAGAGGTTGATAACTGCCTTCGTGATACCGGTTAGCTCTGAGCGAGGGTATGTGTTGTGTTGAACCAGATCAAAAAAAGAGAGCCGGGCTCTGTTGAGTTTGCTTTGTAGTATACCCCTCTGCTGTATTTGTTTATTGTGCCGCAGCGGAAAACAGCAGGTGCTCTGTTTCTAGTTCTACATACGTTGTCAAAAGGCCCTCAATGTTATTGACAAAAAAAATACTTATTTACAATTTAATATTATCTTAGTCTATACAAGTTTTGCATGAGCTACAAAAAGTTTAGTTTGCAAGTACATACTTGAGTCAGAAACATCAGTGTTGGAAAAAATGCAATATTTTTGAATACAGTTGGACTGACCATTATCAACTTTAACATTATAACAGGAAATATTAAATGTTATTTTATAGGTTGTCTATGGAATGCTGACTTTATTAGATAATGTATGGGGTAGTTAAATGATGTATTTTCACACAATTAAACAGTTGTAATCTTTTTTAACTCATTCATTTATTTTAGTTTGCTACTATTCCCACTAAGAACTTATTTACTCAGAGGATTTACGTATGACATGTCCTGTGTATTGTATGTCTTGGTTGTTGTGACTGAAGCGTACTGTGGGTAGGCACTGTAAGCTTTCTATTCTTACGCACTGACCTTGATCATTATGAAAGTGTGAGTTAGGGGCAACGTCACCCTTTCAATGCACTATGTGGGACGGGATCTGTTTGCACTTGAAACTGTCAAAACATCTTGTGTGTGAGACCAGCCAGGACAGATGGGCATAACAAATGAAGCAAATGCATGGTTTTGTCAGTCTCATACTGTGTGTGTGTGTGTGTGTGTGTGTGTGTGTGTGTGTGTGTGTGTGTGTGTGTGTGTGTGTGCGTGTGTGTGTGTAGTTTCAAACAGATAATCAGTAATCAATATTAGTATCAATATTGTAATTTTAGAGGTAATCACTGAGCTGTTGTGGATTATAGAAAAACGCAGTGCATACTTTTTTCCATGCATGCCATTTAAATGTAATCTGATTACCTTTAGCTGCTTATTTTACCTCCGCAGTCACAGTATGTCACTTTCAGTAACCTCAGTAGAACCTCTTCTAGTTCCGCTTATGTGTAGATAATTCAACAAGTTACATATTATTTGCAAAGGCAAAGAGACAGTTCATATGTAATACAATAACTAGGGATTTCCCAGTCATGTTTTATGTTGTCGTTCAGACCCATCCAAGCATCTGTCAGATCCCAACTTTTCATATTATATCCACAATATGTTTTAAGTGATTAGTAGATTAGTCCATTGACCAAAAATGTCAGTGGGTTAGTGGGACAAAATGCACAATAATGAAACTGGGTCAGCCATGTGTCTCCTTATCCTTAGCTACCCTCTTCTACCCCCCCCCCCTTTGTTCCTAACACATTGTTAAGACTTTCAAAGTAAAACTCTTTTCAACATACATATGGCACACCAGCACATGTTCACACACACACACACACACACACACACACACACACACAAACAGAAACCCTTACACCCTCTAACTGTCTCTTCCAGCCTACTGTTAGGATGTTCTTGATCTCTGTGACCTGCCTGTGCTGAGAGAATTAAGCCACTATTATTATCTCTGACATGCACTTACGTACACATACATCTGCGCACACTCATGCATGTATGGGTGTACTCATGCATGTTGACATGTACAAACACACACACACAGTGTAACCCTCCGTTCTTACGCACACACATCACATTCCACTTTTGCGCTGCAATGTTGCTCTGTCACAGGGCCCCTCACCCATCAAGAGTCCGTCGACACGACTGATGAATGGTCACAGTTTGACAGGTTGAAGCCACCATGGGTGGCCCTATATGATCAACATGCTCTAACATGGGCCCCTTCGCCTCTCAAACCATACAGTGGAACATTTAATAGACACACCAGACTGTCCTGACATGACCTATTATGCGCTTTTGTGTAAAGGCGCTTCAAAATGTACCCATGTCCACGTATGTTGTGTTGTTTCTCGATTGTGCATTCATCAAAGCCCATACAAAAGCAAGAGAAAAGAGACGGGAGAGACCCTGTTTACACAGTATATTGATCCTAAAGAAAATATGAGAAATGTATTTGTTTCATTCTCACCAACACATTGTGCTAACTTATTGGCCTGCATAAGAAAAAAATAATAAAAAAATAAAATAAAAAAAACAGCTCCAAAATAGATTTAAGAAGTCTAAATCAAAGCATCAGTAATGAGACAGAAACACTGCGAAGGACAGAAAAGCATTGGAAGAGCTGTAATCAAGCTCTTTATTTTACTCTTGTTTCTGGAGTGACTGTAGAACAAACTATGAAGATGGATAATCAGTGGTGGGCTGATGACGTCACTACATCCTGTATGAACCATCAGAAATAAATGGACTCCTGGTGGTGACCAGATTGTGTTTAGTTGCTGCAACATAACATGAGATGTCTTGACACCACGTTGACTTGAGACTGTAGCGAAGGTGGCTAGATCCTAACTCTCACTCACTGCATAGCTGCTGGGGAAAAAAGAGTAATCCTCTTTGGATCACTAAAAAAGACCATCTTTCTTGATGATACAAAGTTATTCTCCTCTGTGTAACGTAACTCTGGGGGAAAAACAGATGTGTATGTCAAAACAGTGAACAACAAACATAAGCACAGTACATAAATAATCATATTACATAGTCAGCTTAGCTTAATGTATAGTATGACCTTAAATGTGGTCTTATACAGAGTCTTGAGTCTTGGCTTCAGCCTTTTAACAATCTTAAGTACATGCTGTGTTCCCAGCCATGGCGCCAATAAGCCCATGAGAGCAGCACACACTTAACCCTGCAACCCTTCACTACTCCCTAATCCATACACCCCAGCTCAGCTTCAGTTATGAGATATACTGTTCCGTCTCATGTGAGCCACTGGTCTGCATGTGCGGGATGTTTGTATGTGTTCATACAGTCAAACAGAAATTGTTTGTGCACGTGTGTTGCAGCCACAGCTCTCTTCCTTTCAATGCAGGGCTCTGCTGCAGTCTTATGTTTCACTCTGCAGGGAACACACACATAAACAGACTTGCACATACATGCGTGGGCGCACGCACGCAAACACACACACACACACACACACACACACACACACACACACACACACACACACACACACACATCTATCTTCATAGGCAAGTCAGTCATCCATTTCAGCTTCAACTTTGCCCCACATTCACTGGTATGTCTGTATTCATGTATGTATGAATGCCAGAGAGGGACAGAAGCGGGAGACCAAAACAGAGAAAGACAACCAGTTGGGGGCCATTTGTATTTCCATAGCATGTCATGCAGTGAGTTCACTGAGTTCACATGTGTGAACCCATTTGGCCTGCAGAAAGGCAAGGTGGCCTGATCTCTCTCGTCCTGTTGCACGATGCAACCCTATCCTAGATGCATATAGTGTTGCATCATGGTTTGGGTTGGGTATCGTTTAAATTAGATCAATTCTTATTCTACTTATCAAACCGGTTCTTATCAAATCCTGGTCCCATTTCGAATGTTTTGAAAGGCAAACATTTCAGGAACAAATAGTAGCTTACCTTAATTCTTAGGCTATAACCAGTAAACTGTCAACTGTTCACAGTTGAAAGGATAGTTCCCCTCCATTTATCACAGGTTTTTTTAAACTCATGAAGGATAATCAACAAAAACAATTATAATTCCTAAACTATTGAAATAAATAATGGAAAAATATCCAATAATATATATATATATTATATATATATCAGTATATACCTTCAAACTGGTTAAGGTGCAACCCATTCAACTCAAATCTTGTCACAAGAGGATGTGACATGAACTGGAGGTGAACTCAAACACACATATATCTCCAGTACTGTATATGTGCACTAAGCAGTGAACATTTTACTTTCCTTAATGTTCCTTATTGCTACATGATTAGAACCTTTAAACAGAATTGAAATGCACTATGCACCTATCACTCCACGGTTGGAAATTTGTAACGGGTTCCAAGTTGGAACAGGTTCTTCATACCCAACCCCACATGCAGCCCCGGGCATGTTCTCTGATGAGTTTCACGGTAAAGAAAAATGGCTGCAGCAATTCTCTAGAAATTAGGACATCTACACTGTTGAAACCTGCCCACAGCACTTTTGTTGATTCTTAGAGAACTGACTTCATAGAGTGAGATCAACTTACACCTGAGGCTGTTAATGGTCTTATCTTGCTTTGGTTGGTGTGTTAATACCTCTTGTATCCTATTTCCCCCATTTAAAATAAATGCACCTTAACCAGTTTGAAGGTTAGGAAGTGTCTAAGTGTCTTAAGTTGTTCCCTGCCAATAATCGTGTTTTTTTTTAATACAGCCACACACAGTTACAGCAATCCAGAAAACAATCAATCAACCTCTTCCATCTTGCAGTGTACAGATCGCTTAGCAATATCAGCAGGAATGTTAGTCTTTCCATGTTTTGGGTTTCTATTAACATTTCTAGCCATTTTTTTATGGTCTACCTGTAACCATTTGCTACTAATGGCTTTTTTGCTGCCACTGTTAGTGCTTTTAAGAGGTATTTATTGTTTCCTGTTACTTCTGGTACATCACCCAAATAAAGTGGCACACATGTCAATTGTATCTGAAGCCCAAGAATCTGCCAAAAAAGTTGGTGGTGTTCCGCCCCTCCGTCCCCTCCCCACAGTTTTTCCAACATGGAGGAAGGTTCATTGTTCTAAGATATTTTTGCAATTTATGGGTAATGAAAAAAATGTACAAGATTCATCCATTCCAACTAAATTCACGCCATTGGGTAGATCAGGTAGTAGAGCACGTGTTCCCATTGTTGACTAGGTATTTTCACATTCAATTATTTTTCTCTCCATGATATACATTGTAGTAATTCCCCGACCCTTTGCAATTCCCTGGTATAGTTTAGAAATCTTTAAATTAAAAAAAATCATGTTTATCTTTAAGTTTCTGGAAATATTGTCTTGAGGTCTGCTCCACAACTGTGCAGTAAGCAGTGATACCACTATTCACCCATTGTTTAAATCTAGAGTCCAAACAATTTCGTTTAAATTATGTATCATATGCAACCCATCTAAGTTTCTGTATCTGGCTCCACATATTAATTTTTTCATAATTTCAAGCCATGTATGTAGGGTAAAATAAATGTTTTTCGACTGAACTTCTAGAGTTTGGGCAATACGTGAACAACACGAGGTGTCTTTGTTTAGTATTTGCACGAATAGAATAAATGACATCATTTAGCTCAGGGGTGTCAAACTCATTTTGGTTCGAGGGCCACATACAGCCTCTCTGATCTCAAGTGGGCCGGACCAGTAAAATAATGCAAAAAGTTTGGGGTATTTTGCTCAAAGATGCATACGCACTAATGAAATAAACAACTGTTTATTTGAATACACAAATACTACAGGCACTTTTGTCCAATTTTGTTTACTATATGTACAGGGACACATTTTGTGCAAACATGCAGACAGTACAAAATACACTGATTTATTTTTAAATACAATATTGGTTGTTTTGGAATAAGTTTTTCCCAATTTAAAACATAAAAATAAAGCAGCATGGAAAATTAGAAAATAAATCTTGTAGGCCTACACTAGCATGCTCCTGCTCGTTTTGCGCGCACAGAGCCGCAGACACACCGCGCTTGCTAGTACATTAATTGTTCAGCACTAAAAAAAAAAATTTTTATTTTATTATTATTTTTTTGGTTTTTACTTTGCCATAAAGAACTGGAGGAAACATTAATAGCGGTGAAGCAAGATTGCCATTTACCATTTACCATTTCCCACGTTGCTAAAATCTGCTTTTTTAAATTTTGGCTGCACCCTAGCGGCTGGAGTGAGCAGCTCTTCTTAGATGCAAGTTCATCAATTCATGCCTTAAAATCCTGAGCTGTGGAACTTTCAGCAGACATTCCTAGCTGTAAGCCACGTAAGTTTCCTAACAGTTGGGAGTGTATGCGACGTGCGGATATGGCACAGGCTCCATTAAAAAAAAAAAAAAAAAAAAAAAAATCATGATTTTTTTTTTTTTTTTCAGAATTGATTCAAATCGGCCGAATTGATTCGCGGGCCAGATCAAAACGTGTCGCGGGCCACATGTGGCCCGCGGGCCTTGAGTTTGACACATGTGATTTAGCTAATAACAGCTGTCACTGGTCTGCCACTTCATTCCCATCAGTGATTCATTATTACAAGTCATTTTGCAAGACAACATTGCATTTGATAAAGGGTGGATTTTCCCCTTGAAGAGTTATGGTTAACACCGTAGTAACGCACATATACAGTATTAATATGTAATAGCCAATACCACTGCATCAAGTTAACTGTTTTACTGCCAGATGTTATATGTCTTGTTTTAATTAAAAATAAATGTTGGCACTCTGATAGATTTAAAGACTTCGACTGCCTGCCACAACTCCACTTGATTTAATTACTCAGTAGTAAACTCTACTTCTGTCCTGGTAGACAGGCTGATTTATGGTTAGACTACGCACACACACACACACACACACACACACACACACACACACACACACACACACACACACACACACACAGACAGACACACGCGCACAGGTTTCTCACATATATTAACTTTCTATTGTGTCTCTCCTTTTCTTCCACTTTTTTTCTATCAGATGGGACTTGGCTCAGAAAGCCAGCAAAGGAAAAGAAAGGCTCCAGCCCCTCCCCCCACCCCAGCATCCATTACCCCCGATGACACTTCAACGTCTGCCCCTGCCACCCCCGATAGCCAGGAAGAAGAAATACCTACCATCACCTTCCGTACCAATGTTGCACAGTCAACCACCGTTGCTGCTAC
Source organism: Hyperoplus lanceolatus (assembly GCA_026929865.2). Classification (NCBI taxonomy): domain Eukaryota; kingdom Metazoa; phylum Chordata; class Actinopteri; order Uranoscopiformes; family Ammodytidae; genus Hyperoplus; species Hyperoplus lanceolatus. Next base: position 12,792,798 of record CM049401.1, on the reverse strand, counting down.
CACTGTGGTAACGCAGACAGTAAAATCAGAGCCACCTCCACCTGTGTGCACTACCGCCCCAACCCCAACCCCAACCCCTAGCTCCCCCAGCCCAAGCAGCAGCAGCACCACAGACAGCATGCCTCTCCAGGACTCCAGCTCTGAACTCAGCCACAGCCTGGAAGACTCTGACCTAGACCTAGACCAGACCAGTTCCCACTACAGCAACGTCACCAGCAGCACAGCCAGCGGCTCTGTGCGGGTCCAGCCTGCAGCAAAAAGCTCCAGCACCAGGGTGGAGGAACAGGAGAAGGCCAGCACCGTAGCTGCCAAAGCCCATCAGGAGAGGACTTCAGCCAGCAGCTCCATGTCAGAAAATGAGTCGGCCCTAAACCTGAGACTGGATGAAGTTGAGAACAACAGACAAAGCGCAATAGGTAAATATAGTTATACAGTATGTAATGCAATAGACACAGATCATCAAAACCAGCAGCTGACGGATTTTAAAAACAACAATCTACATTTAAAGACTTGGGTATGGATGCAACTAATTCATGAAAATAAAATGTTTAGAAATGTATCTTTAAAAACAGACTATGTAGAGAGATGATATCTCTACACTGGCCTGAGAACACCTTGGGATCATCCAGTCAAATTCTGTTAATATGGCCCAGGGAAGGGGAGTTGGGGTCCCCTGCTCGGGCCGCGACCCGACCCGACCCTGGATAAGCAAATGACGATGGATGGATGGATGGATGGATGGATGGATGGATGGATGGATGGATGGATGGGGATGGAAGGATGGATGGAACATCTGATTAGCAAATGTACATATTGCCAAATGACAGCAGATAAGGCTATTTATAATAATAAAGCAGACAGAGTGTCACAGGCAACAAAGCTGTAATGAGATCTACCATTCTTAGTTATAGAATCTACCATCCATTCAATTTTGATTTAAGCCAACTGGCATATTGTGTTTTCACACTGCAGTACACAACACATTTCTAATCCTCAAAGGAAGTGAACTTGGCTATTGATGTGGAAAAGGTGAGTCTGAAGTTGCCTCAAGAGCTTTTGTATCTGTTAGAAAGTGACTGAGTGTCTGGCCTGGAGATCTCAACTGTCACACTACTGCAACATCTGAAATTTAAAACTGCCCAGAATGAGGTACATAATCTGGTTGTGTGTTTGTGTGTGTGTGTGTGTGTGTGTGTGTGTGTGTGTGTGTGTGTGTGTGTGTGTGTGTGTGTGTGTGTGTGTGTGTGTGTGTGTGTGTGTGTGTGTGTGTGTGTGTGTGTGTGTGTGTGTGTCATGGCTGGAGAACAGGAACTAGTTGAACTGGTTTTCATCACAGCTAATGAAACAATACAGTCCTTGTCTATCACATGTGCTTATCAATCCCTCACGTCCGTCTTATCTCCCTCCTCCCTCCCTCTCTCTCTCTCTCTCTCTCTCTCTCTCATGCATTCAGCCACTCGCACAGACTTTCCAAAAGCTGGCAGAGATACAGCGACAGACAGAACAGACCCATCGTAGATTTAAACAGGATCTGGGTGAACTCCAGCTGGCCTTATATTGATCCTTACATAACTCCGTAGCAAAGTGAGATTGCAGCAGAGGGCTGCCGTTTCTGACAGGGGCAGAGATGAGAGAAACCTTAGACCTCAGAAAAAGCTTGTGAAAGGTGAGGGAGTTCAGAGGAAGGAGCATGGGAAGGTTTTGTCAGCAGGAGGAGGACAGGCTAACAAGGTAGAAATAAGACGACTGGAGGGGGTTAAGGAGAGTAGAATAGCAGGATGAAAGCCAGCCAAAGGATGAAGTATGAGGTGGTTAGTGCTTTAGTCAGGATAGAACAGACAGCACCGGGATCATTAATAAATGTATAGACCTAGCAACTTCTCTTTCTCTCTATCCTCCCGACACTGCTGACAGTGCCTCACCTACTCTCTTCTCTTTTGCTTTAACGCTTTCCCTATGTTCACCCTTCCTTATGTCCCTCTTCAATATATCAGAAAGTATTCACCCATGTTTGTTAGTCGTTGGATTGATTTTTAATTCCGAAAGCCACATTCTCTCCAAGAATCCATTTTTCCAGTCCGACACACAACCTCAACTTTGCCTCGACTGTAAAACAAGATATTTCTCAGTGCAGCCTGACAGTTGCACTGTGTTATACATGCTGAGTACATCAGTTGGCAGTGCTTGAATAGCTGGTATACAGTGTAGGGCTATAGACAACTATACCCTACTTATGCACTATAGGGCGGTGCCCTTATGCTTGTATAGACAGAGACAGTAATGTACATGGTACGTTTTTCAGGTTTGGGTAAGTCTTTCATTTCTATAGGTTTTATTTAGTATTTCATTTCTATAGGTTTTATTTAGTATTTCATTTCTATAGGTTTTATTTAGTATTTCATTTCTATAGGTTTTATTTAGTATTTCATTTATGTAAGTTTTATTTAGCCTTTCATTTAAGCAAAATGTAGATGTAAATGTAGTTTACAGGTTCCTTGATGAATGTCAATAAATTCCACTGGTTGATATTGACAAATAATCTGAATTGGTTGTATATCCTATATAAAAACCTAGACAATGTAGAGAATTTAAGTAAACAGGCCTCTTAACAATATAAATAGAATATTTACAACAAAGTAATCAAAGGGAAATAAGTGAAATTGTCTATTTACAAAAGAGAAGCTGTACAATTATGCAAAGTGAACAAGATCAAAAAGAGTGCAATGAGATACTGATTGAGACATACAGTATGTGATATACATCTAGTGTTTTTCAGACTGCATCCACATTAATCATGTTCCTAATTATTGGAGCGTCTGAGGCACAGGAACTATATTAAGAGAGGGGAAGATTACATCAAATTGTTTGAGGATTAGCATCAGGGTAATTTTTAAGGTTGTATTGATATCAAAAGAGAGTTAAATGTGTGTGTGTGTGTGTGTGTGTGTGTGTGCCCGCGCGTGCGTTTGAAGCTGTCAAGGTTATGATAGTGTTGTTTATCATCTCAGCCCTGCACGCTGTTCCGGTTTCTTCCTATTGTCGACAACAGCTTAAACAGATAAAGCAGCACATAGACAGCACCTGCTGACTAAGACACAGCACACTGATGCATCACTAGTCGTATGAGGATATTTAGGGAGCCATATTTCAAAAGTGCTGTTTTACAGTAAATGTGCTTTTGCCCCTACAACCCAATATGTTCTACAGATTGACTGTGTCCTATTTGTCATTCCACACACGTCTGTTAGCATCACCCGTCTCCTGCGCTTTGTGTATCAAGCTCTGCGTTACGCATTTTTATTTCACTACTCTTTACTTAAACATAGCTTTTCATACATGAAGTCAATTGATACACATGTTATGCACAACATAAGAATGAACTGAACTGTTTAGAATAGGCTAGTGCTTAAACTAAATCTGGGCATCCAGTTTCATACATTACTAAATGCCGCCTCTAATTCCTATATATGTATAACATTTAACAAGTATTGAGGAGTGGAGTTTTATTGAAGACAGTAATATTAAAGGCCTCAGTGGGCAGCAACGACATAAAACCACAGTGTCAATCCGGGCACACATTTATTGCTATTCAAGCTTTTACCATTGACTTGTCTTGTATCTTCTTGGATCACACTACAAAGTCAAGAACACTACTGAAATTCTACCACTGGAGCATAGTTAAAAACTTACAATTGAATGCACTTGAACACTAGAGTTGCAGTATATTCACAGTGATAACCCTGTATAGCAGATGGAGAAAGGAGTTCTACCCATACAAACTCAAACCTCATCACCAGAAAAAAAAAATGTTGGAGAAGAAGAAGCTGTTTGAATGACAAGCAGTCTCTAAGACTGGGGTAGCAAAGAAACACACAGGCCAGGGGCATTGCCAATATTAATACATACACAGATCTTGAGGACTACATTATGTTTTGTGTGCTACTCTCCTTTAATAAAAATAAGTCCCTCCCTGCCTCCCTGCCCTGCCTGCATGCATGCTGTTCTCTCCTACAGAAGCCAGTGATCGACCGGCGCCACCCAAACCTCGCCGTTCCTCCACCAAAGAGGCTCCCCAGCCTGTCCTACCTCCTACCCCATCCTCCCCTCCCCATGAGCCCACACAAAGACACTCCCCACAGAGCTCCATGGAGGCCGAGGAAGCCGCTCCCCAGTGTAGGTTCCAGATGGACTGCCTCTCCCTCTCCTTCACTCTTCATGCTCTTTTTATTTTGTCCGTAGAAGCTGCTCTTCTGTTTTTCTAACTTCTTATGCCCTTCGTCCCAATCAGAATTTGTGTGTGTGTGTGTGTGTGTGTGTGTGTGTGTGTGTGTGTGTGTGTGTGTGTGTGTGTGTGCATGCGTGCGTGCGTGTGTGTGAATACTGCTCCCCTGTCCTCAAATGCTTTCCATCTCCCCATCAGCGACCCCCAGCAGCTGAGTTGTTAAGTGATACTGGGTCCATGCAAGGTCAAGGTGCTTCATATCTATAAATGTCAACCTTTAAGCCGTGTTCTTTTCCCGGGGTTCAAAGGGTTAGGCCTGGGGGTCAACACCAATCAACTTGAGTGCCTTATTTTGTTGCATTCATTCATGCAGTACCCATGGCAGTGTATTAGATGTAAAATGGAAAACATTGCATGATATTGTTGTACCATATGGACTTCCTCATGTTTCTGTATATGTTCTCTGCCTGACCAGGCTCCATGGCCAAAACAATAATCTTTCTCCTACGACTATTTCTTTCCCCGCTTTTAGGTTTTGGTCTGGAATGCTGCTGTCTTTATTGCCATCCATGCCAATTGCAATGTTCTTTATCTATCCATTTCAAATCTCATCTGTTCTGTTCTTTTCTCTACTCCCCACTCCCTCCTTTCTAGTGTACTGCTGTGGCCCTATGCGTCTGCGCTCCAAACACTCCTGATGTGTCTCTGTGGCTTGACCCTTCTTGTGTCTGACACTCCTTTCCCATCACTTCCCTTTGCATCGTCCTGGACCTCATGTTATTTCTTCTGGACTTTCTTCTGAGGTTCAACACTCTGTCTCTTCTCATTTCAAGATATTTTCTACTCTTTTCTTCTGCCCTCTTTTATTTGTCGTCAAGGTCTCATTGTTATCATCTTTGTTCTTGGTCTAATGTCTATCACTTGCCTTCACTTTTATTTCACAATGTCGGCGACCGTATTGCAAATGTCCCTGCAATGTTTTGGATTTGATCCTATTGAGGACACAGAATGCTGCAAGTGAAAGAAAGTCACGTTTCCAATTTCATCCTAAAAGCAATTGTTTTTTTTGTTGTTTTTTTTTCTTTTCTTTTCTTTTTTTTTACTATTGTATGTATGTACAGATGGTGGTTTTGCATTTCAGCTTGATCCACTGCTTGTTATTGATTATGCATGAGATCAGAGCTGAGCTAAAAGTGGACACACATAATGTGGTCAGAGGACTATAGAATGACGGAGGAACTAAACCCTGTATGTATCAGTTACAGTGTGATTGATGAGTGACATGGTGAAATGAGGTTATGAGGCAAGGCCACACGATATCTATCAGCCAATCGTTCGGAGACGTGATATCTGCAGATCAATAGTTGGACAGCGTATGTTGCTCTCTCTGCGCCTGTGCGTTGTGGCTTGGTTTAGAAACATGAGACCTGAATGCATTATTATGGAAAGGGTGATCTATCAATGACATGTTTGCTTTTAGGTAGTGATGCTTCATGCATTTTAAAGACAATTGTATGAAATACGATACCTCTTTCTAAGGTGAGCTCATAACGGTCTACTTAGAAGAGAGAATGGCACTAGACATGGATTTGTTTTAGAACTTTTGTTTTTATCATTGTTAAGGCTTATAGTTGCATGCATGCTTTACAGCTTGTTTTGAAAATGGCAGGTAGGGATCCAAAATAACTTTCAAATTCATATTTGAAAAAGAGGTTAATACTTTGAGGTCCAGAGCAAAGCCATGTATCATTTGGACATTTGGCGAAGAAAAGGGCAATACTTCATCTTATAGCACAACTTGTTTACAATCATGAGCACTGCATTATTACCCAAATGTTAAATGATGTTACACTTGTTTTTGTGTGTGGTGACTATGTCAAGATAGTGAAGGCCTTGTTTGTATCACATGACTTGTTCTGTACCACAATAATGCAACTGTTGCTTTGTGTGTCACATGGTCAGTCGTACAATTGTACATTCTTGGGATGGTGATTGTTATTTGTTGGCTCTGTTTGCAGAAATGTACAAGGTAGATCTGATTTAAATTTAATCTGACAGTAAACCAATTTTTCATTCAAAATATAATTTACCATCTGCAAATTCTAAGTCATTCAGTTATAGTGCACTTGTCTACTCAGATGATCTTTACTTTATTGAGCCTGTAGAGTTGTCACAGTGAACATATTACACCAACAGAACACTTTTCTGTAAAGACTATCTGTGTTGTGATTGTTAAACAGAATATATGTTTTGAAAGACATTTTTAAATTAAAGTGTTGCAGGCTGGATGAAGATTGAAGGACTCTGGTTTGTGAATGTGCATGGATTGCCATGGTTAGATTTTGACGAGTAACACATTCACAGTATGGATTTACTTGGGACACTTTTTCGTTTGAATTTAACTGATGCATGTGAAGTCATATTGATTTGGAACTATGTGTGGATACTTGCTTGTGTGTTTATAATGCAAGTATATATGTGCATGTATAAAATATGAGAGCATGACAAAGTGTGTGTGTGTGTGTGTGTGTGTGTGTGTGTGTGTGTGTGTGTGTGTGTGTGTGTGTGTGAGAGAGTGAGAGTGAGAGTGAGAGTGAGTGTTGATTGCGGCCATAGTTGGCATGACTAAGCTGTTGCTGGGAAGGAGCTGGGAGGACAGCCCTGTGAGTCATCACCACATCTCCTGGAACTGAGTGTTCTCTCCACACCATTACAGCCAGGACCAAAACTGTCAGGCCTATCACACACACACACACCAACACAGGAAGATATATTGCAGCACAAATGCACACACACGATCGCACAGACACCTGGTATTACAAACAAAAGCTCTCACTGTTAAACTCATTTTAAAGAATCCTCCAATGAGTTCCCGGTGTTGTGTATGATGGCTGGGCTGCTGACAACCTAACAAATGGTACATTAATTTTTATTCACTTGGCGTTGAGTTTAGTAGGATTAGTGACAGACTAAATAAGTTCTCCGAAATCCACAGAACTGACCAGAGCATGACTGTGCTAAAGAGGTGAGAGGTTATGACGCAATGCTATCTTTCCCGGGAACCTAAAACAGTACTGTGAGAATCTAATTAAAAGGGGTTTGTTTACACTAGGTCCACCCACACATCGTTAAAGCTGTTTTATCAAGCCACAAGTGGTTGTGCTCCGGGGCTTGCATTTGTATATTTGGCTTGTGTGTGTGTGTGTGTGTGTGTGTGTGTGTGTGCCCGTGTGTGTGTGGCATCAGGATGAATGTTGGGACTAAAGTAAAACACTTCCACGTCTTCTTCTTCTTCTTCTTCTTCTTCTTCTTCTTCTTCTTCTTCTTCTTCTTCTTCTTCTTCTTCTTCTTCTTCTTCTTCTTCTTCTTCTTCTTCTTCTTCTTCTTCTTCTTCTTCTTCTTCTTCTTCTCTCACTTGGTCTTTGGGCTTACCCTGCATCTTGTGCTTTTTTTACAACAAATGTGCTCAAGATTTGTTGTGTTGTTTATCCTATTTTTTCCCCCAGGTGTCAAAACTATGTTAAGGTTTGTGCATTTGAGAAATTACAAATAATAGTAATAAGGTAATGCATGGGCTGAGAAAAAACCTGAAGCCTCTCTGTTGTCTTATTTGGACAAGTATCCTTTTCTACCCTGCTACATGGCAGTTCTCAGTCCTTTAGTTTAACCATACACTACCTAACACCATTGGAAACCCTTTGATTTGGTATTTTAAGTTGCTGTAAATTGTCCTAAAGTACAAGTAATAGCACCCTAAAAATGTTCTTCTTCTATCTTACCCCAGCTTGGCTTCACTCCACGCGGAGTTCCACAGTCGGTGGCCAGAAAGCAAAAGCTGAAACCCTGGAGGAGGAGACGGTGTCCTTGGGCAGCAGCAGCAGCGGTGGCGGCAGCCTGCCTGACCAGGGATACGCTGCCTCTGAGGGCATGGCAGAGGGCGAGGTCAGCTCCCCATCAGACACACAACCCACGTCCCCAGATGGGAGTCTGTCCCTGGATGGATGTGGCAGAGGAGAGAGACTGCTGGGACCAGTGCGGGACAATTCCAGCGACAGTGACGAGGGATGTGCCACCTGGGGATCAAGACACAGGTAGAGAGGTGGTCATGAAAATGATTGATGTTTTTAGAGGGGGGTCCCCGACTACTACAAATTTAAATGGTTGAATTCGGGCTAACCCTAACCCTATATATAGTCAACAATATAATATTTTGGCTATCAAGATGATGATATATTACTATAGCTTCACTCAAGATGGAGAGGCACATTAAGAAATCTATCCTGGCCTCAAGATAATAGAAATGACTCACCCTTGTCTACCTGAGTTTGAACTACAGGTATTTTGCCATTGAGCTGTTCAGTATCACCCCTGTATTTTCACCTGAAGTTTTAGCTATTTCAGCCAATGTTCAGCCATACTAAATCCCTCAATTGTTTCTCACTGTGTCTATAGAAATAACCAAGAGCAGTTCCCGTCATGTGTTGTATTTGAGTTGTGGCCAAAGATGGGTGTCGCAACCGCTAAAGCTGGGCATTCATAGTTAAGGTTAAAGGCCCTTATTCAAAGGCATTTCTGGAAAAGTTGCCCAAGATCACTTTTCACCTGTTAAGTTATTGTGAAATGTGTATGGTAATGTGCCCAGAACAGGGTTTCTGGGTCGATGACTTTACTCAGAGAAACTTTATGAATCCAGGGCCTGATGCTGCTGGCTCCTAAGTCTTCCAGGAAATCCCCATAGCCCACAAGTCCAACTTTCTTAGAAGACAAATTCTATTTGGTTTGGGTTTCTTGTTGCAATTTGTTATGGCTAATACACTAGCAATTCATCAGAATGCTGTGTTGAAACCTTGAAGAGAGTGAAGGAAGCTGTGCTAACATCTTTACAGCTACATGTTTCAAAGCCAGCCAATAAAAAAACGACAACAATTTTAAACGGCCACAAAATATTTTAAATTAATTGATTTTTTTTATTTCTTCTACTACTGAACTGCTTTTAACTTTTTGTGGCAGGTTAGTAATGGGATGGCTGCTGAATGTAACAACAGCAGCAAATAAGCAGGTCATAAAGTATATTTGATGGTGACTGTTAATGCGGACCTATGATACTTTTTGACTTTTATGACTTATAAATGTTGTTATGATGATTTATAGTCATGTTTAACCATACTAGATTATCAAATAATGACGTACATGCATTTCGACTTATTCCCTGCTTACCGTCGGGGGTGTCTGTGCAGAGCACTAGACACTATTCTAGCCAGTCGAGAAGTCACGTGTTCAAAGCGGCTTAAAGCTTTGTAACATCGTGACGTCGCATGTAACATGGTGTCGTCACCACGCGGATGTTTCCATGTATGGTAATGCTGCCACTTTCCTACTCGCGTCTGCCTCGCGCCCTTATAGGTCCATGCTCGCACCTCCCGCCACTGAAAGTGTTCCGGAAGGAAGGTAACCAATCACAACGAAGTTGGGTTTTCAGGAAGGGAGGGGAGGGGGCGGAAATGTCAAAAGCAAAGTGTTTACAGGGCATGCTGGATCGCCAAAATAAGAGAAAGAGCTTCCCGAAAATCTACATAGTTTTTTGTGATGTGATTCGTGTCAGGTTGCTCTATAGCAGTGTAAAACAAGAAATTAAGACCAGAAAAGTAGTATAATAAGTCCTCTTTAAATAAAATAGAGTCATGGGGAGTGCAGCTGCATTATAGCTGGCAATATGCACAATCTCTCATTTGCATTCCAAAAGTTTGGGGCGTGCATGTGTGCATGCTTGTGTGCGTGCCTGCGTGTGTGCGTGTGTGCGTGTGTGCGTGTGTGCATGTGTGTGTGCATATGTGTGTGTGTGTGTGTGTGTGTGTGTGTGTGCAGATCTCTATTTGACACATGTTTTTATGAATCATCCTCAGGCATGATGACATCAGCCCACAGACAAAGTCAGGCAGGTTAAAAGACAGCTATCAAGACGTCCCAGAGCTCACAGCCGAGCTACATCAGACTCTGGCAGATTTTGAAGCTGGCCTTGCAGGTGAGGCGGCATGCCAAGGACCACAGTTCACCCATTATCTTAAGATGGATTCATATTTATTCACTGAATTCTGATAAGCAAAATTTATAGTAATATTCCTAAAAATCCAAACCAGTATATTATCTAATAACCCCTTGATCTGTTCCCCTTTTCCAGACCACATACATATAGTCTCAGCAAAAGAAACATCCTATACTATGTCCACAGACAGCAATGAGGTGCCGGTGTCTGTGGTGGACATGGACGTGCCAGTCACAGCCATAGACGAAGTGCTGGAGGACTATGAATATAACACTGTGGACAATGAGGGAAAGTCACTAACCAGGACTGAATCAGTCGGCAGCAAAGGTATGAAGAACAATATGCCTACAAAATGTCATTTATACTTTGTTTTACACAAGCCTTTCGAGTCCATTTATTCAGACTAAATTATATCAATACAGTACGGTCTAAAAAGTGCTTAGTATTTTTATCTATATTTAAGATTTAAAATTTACTTTTTCTTCCCCCCCATCTCATCACAGGTCCAGGCTTTTGTCTCAAGTCCAGTCTGGAACCACAGAATAAAAACAACAATGCTTGCACGACCGCTGAAGGTAATAAAAGGAGCAGTGCAAATACTCAACAGCCGCACAGCAAGCCACTGGAGAGCAAGTCTTCAGTTGATAAACAGGAAGAAAAGATACTAAAGGGCAAAATGAAAGAGACGAATATCACTCAAACCAAACGTGTGAAAGAGGATAAGCAAAGAACGACATCAACGGTTAAATCTAACGGTGACGTGCAGAGACCAGGCAAGAGCGCTGAGATCAACCCTGAGCCAGTGAAAAGCAACGCTCAATCTTTGGAAGGGAAGAAACCTGTTATTCCACCAACCATTCAGAGATCCACGTCCACAGAAAGAGATGAAGAGATGCACAGGGTTAACCAAAACAACTCCAACACGTCACTCGGTAAAATCACTCACACCAGCACGTCGCGCTTTGGTTTGAAAACTTTCACAGTGGTCCCTCAGAAACCCCCTGTGGTGCGCAATGCTACTGAAGTGCCAGCTGTCACGTTAAGTGTCGGTGCCATTAAGATCGACGATCAAGGAAACATGGTGAAGGAGGGAGCCATCTCCCGAAACAAATTTGGTGGTTCATCAGAGGCGGGAATTAATTGCAGCGAGGAATCTCCGCCGCTTCATGGAAAAGCCAAAGCTTTTTGGAGCTCAAATGAGAGACAAGAGCGTGATGTGCCCCACAACAAAGGTGTCATTGATAAGGCAAAGGAGAGCACAGACGGCCTCAAAAATACTCCCACTGCAATCTCAGAAACTACATTAATAAAGACCAGAACCACAGAGGACCTGAAAACAGTGCAAACTTCACTCAATAATAAACCTTCGGAAAGAGCCCAGCTAAAAGAAATGGTTAGAGAAGAGAGTAAAGAACCTGTGATATACGTCCAAGTTGCAGAAAAGGAGCAGGGAGAAGAGGAGAGCAAGATTTCTGCCCTCCCCCCTCCAATGCTTCCAAAGAAAGACCTGTCCTTCCTCAAACCATCCAGACGAACCTCCAGCCAATACGTGGCGTCTGCCATCAATAAATACGCCCCGAAAACCTCTGTTAAACCCAACTCCATATCTAACAAACCTGACTCCTCTGCTTCTTCCAAGACACATACCTACGGCCTCCAGAGATCAGCTCGCTCCATACAAGTCAATCCACAGCAATCGTCCCGCTCGTCTGTGTTGGATCATAAAGACATCCAATCCGCTTCTAAATCTGATGTGCCCGGCCCTAAGAGATCTATGAGCTTCCCAGAGTATGTGTCCGATGGCCGGAGAGGTTTTGGAGAAGTGAGGCCAGAGAGGGGAGGATTTGGAAGTTGTGTTGCATCCTCCAATGCGCCGGAAACAGAAACGACCAAGAGTAGGCACGTTCAGTCCAGTGGCTCCACCCCAACCAATATGACCGCCAGAAATGACAGAGACCATATTAAAAATATTCGACCCAGAAGCCCCAGCCCTGCACAAAACAGACCTGTGCGCTCCTTCGCCAAACCACCCACAGCCCCCAAGACTGTATCCCTAGGTCAGGCAAGTGTAAGTAAAAACCTGTATTTATAAATATTTCATTTTGTTCTGGGTGTCTTCAAAGCAACATTATTTTTACAGTACACTCATTTTTTACACATCTTGTTTTTCAGAACACGAGGGACATGACCAATACAGCCACCCATTTAACACCTGATGCCAAACCAAAAGCTGCTGTGGCAGTGGCAGACAGCGGTGTGAGCCCTGGGCCTCCGCTGGTGACGGTGTTCGGCACAGTTCAAAAGTTCAGACCGGTGATCTGTAAGTCTGTTGAGAAAGAGACCTCTCTGCACGGCAACCTGATGGAGGCTATCCAGACAGGCGGAGGAAGGGATAGGCTCAAGAAGGTGAGATCCACATAAATATACTGCAGTATATGGATGGATGGATGGATGGATGGATGGATGGATGGATGGATGGATGGATGGATGGATGGGAGTGAGGGAGAGAAAGTGTGATCAGTTTGCTAATTGGAAGAATGTTTTAGGATAGCATTTACCCCACTACCAGTATTTGAAATACACCATACCAAAATAAAAAGGTGATTTGGATTTACCTCTCTTTCATTTTTAGATAACCACTTCTGGTCCCAGCAGCATAAAGAAAGCATCTTATGTTGATGAGGAGAATGAGCGGGATGCTCTTCTGGCTGCCATTCGAGCCAAGAGCAGCTCTGGAAGGCTGAAGAAGGTAAAATACCATCTGAGCTATTGACGCAATATCACTCAATGTCTGTCAATATCAAAGGGGTGATAGGGAGATTAAACGTGGCACTCACACAGAGTAATTGTTTGTTTGAAAAATAAATATATGATCCACTTTCACCTTCCTTTATCCTCAAATAAATGTTCATACAATACATTATACACATCAACAGTACTCTCAAACTCTTCTTTTTAGAGGAGTGAATGTTATGGTTTGGCATTGTGTAAAGCCTCCCATGATCCCCAAAGACTTTTCCTCAAGCACCATAGTTGAAATTGATTGAGATGTTTGGTTTAGGGAGAAATGGCATAAGAACTATTAGTTTCTGATACAGTATATAAAATCCCCAAAGTGTGTATACTCCTCCCCTTGACGACCCCGTAATCACACGAGGTCAAAATGTTTTTCTCCTCCAATGCTTTGGTTTATAACCACATATCTGCAAAAATAACTTCCTTCCTATGTATACACTCAGCCTTGTTGCACTTAAAAAAGTGTACTCATTGCAATTATACGTAGTATACCAAGTAGGCCTATGTTTAGCTAGCAATACCTTACTGTTGATGAAGTAAGGTATTGCTTGCTAGTTAGAAGCTCAAAGAACCATGCATGAACCAAGTTATGCAAGCATGGCTGTCTATTTCCATTCCTCTGTGTGGACTGTGAGCCGTGGTTTACTGTCATTTAAGGAGACATGTGGAATGAACGGGGCAGAAAACGCATTGCTGAAGCTGAAACATCTGCGCTTCTATTCTGGAGAATCCACACCAGAAGTGGAATCTGTGGAATGCTGCATGACAGAAATCCTGCGCCTCTTAAACATAAAAAGAATGTAGAAACTATATAACTATGGAAAATGGAAAAACAAAACTAAATGAGATAAAAGTGATATAAATGTGAAAAATACTCAATGCAGAAATATTAGATAAGAAAATGATATGTTTAGAATAAAAAAGTATTTTTCTATGTGCGTGCTCATGGTTGTTGTCACATGCACTTGTGTGTTGGGCCTTGTGTGTGAGAGAGTTCAAATGCACATGTATGTGAAAAGAGCTGGTCCCCTGCCTATGTTTATGTGTCTACAGTTACCATTGTCTCACTCCTGTGTGTTCTACAGACCAAATCGGAGGCTGCTGATGAGCTTGAAAGGTTCAGGAAGACTTCTGAAGGAGAGAAAGCTGCAGGCCCTCCCCCCTCTCCCTCTCCCCCCTCCTCCACTCGCACTTCTCCTCCTGTCTTTGCCCCACCACCACCAGCGCCCCCTCCTCCCCTGCTCTTGCCCCAGGTTAAGCCTAGCACTGTGGCACATCCAAGTGCTAACGCCCCTGAGAATCCTGGGTTGACCAGGGAGGCTATGATGGAGGCCATTCGCTCTGGATCTGCTGCTGAGAGGCTAAAAAAGGTACAAATACAGAACAATACAGCATCTATTTACACTGTTCTTTAAACGTTACTGCACAACTCTCTTCTCCCTTTAAAAAGTAAAAAAGAAAATCATTTAAAGGTGCACTATACAGTTTGAGTTTAGGGAGATGTGTTCACATGTGAAGAGCCTGCAGTTAGTTTACAAAATAGATTTAGTCTACATATAATTCTTAGTCTTGAATGATTATATCATCAAGTGCCTCATATTATTAATTTGAGGCATCTGGAACCAAATGTAAGATTAGAATATATTTGCAAACAAAACTATGGGAGCTGCTGCTGTTAACAACAACAGTGAAATTGTAACTTTTAAGGTAGCTTCCTAACTTCAAACAGTGTCCCAGGGATCCAATTTCCTTGTAAGGAAGGTTGTTTATTCAGTTATGAGAATATACCTTAAAAGAAATCCACTTCTCCGACACATATCTCATCAAATTACATCAAAAGCGTTTTACTATCTACCCCTCACACGTATTGTCTGCAAAACAGAGGAAAAACACAGAAGAAATGAAAAATAAAACAAAAATGACATACACTTTATTTATGAACAGAAGTACGGCAAGTGTTGGAAACTTTTAATGAGTGTTTCTTTTCCATTAATCATGGTGCACAAAATAACATAATTCACCCAGAGATACTCTTCCCCAAGAAGAGAGCGAGGGGGCAAGGCAGACACAGACATGGAAGTAGGCAGAGACAGAACAGATAGAGGCCATGGAAGCCAGAGGCAACAGCAGGAAAAAAAACATATGATTTGAACCGGTGTCTTTCTTCTCACATCTGTTGTTGTGGTTTCTCACATTCTGCCTCATTTGGGAGACATCCTTGTCAGAACAAAGCTCTCCTGCGGTGCAGCAGCCGGGAAACTGGAAATGAAATGCAGATTGAAACACATTCAAAGATCCATCTGACAGCCGTACTGTACCGCTTTGTGAATACTTTCAAGAAGATAAAGTTCATTTTCGGGTCAGCAGCCCTGTAAAGTTAGAGTTGCCTGAAACATTTTAACATTAGGATTTTTGAGTTGTGTTAAATCGGGTCGGGAACCATAGCAACAAATGAATAGTTTTAAGGGAAGTAATAAGGAGGGGAATAAGTACTTTTGATCACATCTCTTTTGAGGGATGAGGAACAACATTTTCTTTCAGTGAAGTTTCTTTCAGTTTAGCTTATTTGTTTTTCTTTCTGTATTCAGTGAGACTCCACAAAACCACAGAACCTGTTATATTCTGTCCTGCACGCCATGAATGATCACTCCTGTCGCTAGCAAAGTGGAGGACTACGGTAATGACGTGTGGTGTCTCTTTTAACTAGGTCGCTGCGCCCACAAAGACACTCAAAGTGGACGGCAGACTGGGAACAATCCAACTAACTTCCTACACACTCCCTCATCAATAAGAGGGGAAGCCCACAGCACCGCGACAACGAATCATCCATCAAGTTTCATTTCAGTTTCTGTTTTTCGCCATTGTGGTTTTGCAACGGACGTTTAAAAAACTGGACCGCATTTTGAGTGAATGCTACTCGAAGATTTTGGGGAACCTTATTTTACACGTGACCCATTCCGAAGAATAACATAATGATGATTTTCAACATGCTATATAGTTAAACAAGACAATTCTAAAGGGGCTTCACAGCTCTCACTACTAGTCTGGGGCCTTTTTAAACTGATGCACTCAAATGTAAAGGCTTTTGTATAAAAGTAAAGGAATGATTTAAAAATGTCTTCTTGAAAGGTAAAACACCAGGAACATATGTCTGATAAAGGTGTCATTGTTGAAAGGTTTGTAGTTAATTCCAACTAATTATAACAGATTTCCCAGGGTCTAACAATAGCTTGCTGGATTAAGTTCAAATCCATATTTATAATGTATCGCTATTCCCTAACATATCTCGCCATCTGTACTTGAATTCAGTAGTTTTAACTGGAACGTTGTACAAAATGTGTGCCAATGAAAGCAAATTGAAATGGTTGTTGCTACTTTCAGACCTTTTTTTTCATTCTGATATTTTATTTTATTTTTTTACCATAGTTATGTTATGGATGCCTTATAACGTTGCAGTCAGTGTTATGTATGATGTTTGCTGTTAAAAGTTCTTTGTGGGGTGCAATACGAAGGATCTGATGATGTTTCCATATTTGAACTACTTAATATTTGCTTGACAAATTAAGATAATTTAAACCTTAAGTACACTTAAGAAAATAATGGATCTATATCCATTGACTGCTGGATTTTGTGTAATATTGTTTTTCCAGATCTTGTCTGTAATGCCAACCTATACAGTTGTTGGCTCTAAGGAGGACGTAAGAAGGTGGTGAATTGTGCCTGTTTGCTCAATGTGCTCCTCATTCAGCTTTTAAGTTGTGCTGCTGTTTAAAATCTAGATACATTGTTATACATGGTCAGTGCCCTGCAAAAACAAATAGTTGTACAGTGGTGATATGACTGGCCGCGCCTTCGATGATTGCTATATGAGAGAAATTAAGATGAACCTTTCATTTCCTTGAGATTTCAAAATGTTTGAAGCACTGTTATTGAAGTATATTAATGGTGGATGTCACCATGAACAAAGAGAACAGTTAATTGTTAGTTAACATTAAACAGCAAGTCACTTTTCATATGGCTGTGTAATAAAAGCCAGTAGTAGTAGGAAAGCAGTAGCTTATGTTATCAATGGCCTTGATTTAGGCAAGTCTTAGTGCATTCCATTCTGCTTGTCTCTAGGTGAAGTTTACAGTATGGAGTAGCTATGGGTGATAGAGAGACAGAGAGTGAACTACATGCCATAGAAATGCATATTTATGGATTAAGTAGTATGTCTATGTTTTTCTAGAATGAAGAAGAACCTAGAGCAACCATATTCAGGTGTAAATGCTTGCTGCTGTGGATCGTGAGATAAATCTTGAGTAAAGGGAGTCATATTCCTAGTTTAATAGAGATTTGTTTTAATTTATGCTCAGTTTCAACTCTCAAAAAAATGCATGATTTACCTTCAGAGTGAAAGCTTAAGAGCTTTTCTGTTTTGTTTTGTTTCCGTCTAACTAGAAGGGATTATTTCATTCCTGCTAGATGGCTGCGTCCACACACGGTAGCCTTCCGCACATTGTACTATGTATATTTTGTAACCTTAAAAAAGAAATTCCGCCGTGAAAGATTTGATTTAAATCTTTGATAGATAGCTATACTTCACCAATAGTGTGAACATTTCATAAGCTATTGCTTTTTAAGTTTTAAATGCACATTTTTTTCTTTTTTGGAAAGTTGCACAGTTATTTTTTGTCCACCTACAGTACTTTTTGATTCAATACATCATTTTGTAATCAAGTAAAAACTGACTTGCTTCTTGTAATTTAGCCTTATTCAATGATCATTTACATGTCTCCTTCTCAAGTAGCATATAGTTAGGCAAATGTTAGATTGAGCAGATGATGACACGCACCTTGCCCTGAAAGTGCCTGTGCCATTCTCAGAACGGTGGTTGCCTGCAGACTGTGGTCGTCCTGCTGTTCTTATGAAATATATTGTATCCTCTCACTCTCTCTGACACACCACAGATGAACTACTATTCCGGGCAGGCGCTCATGGCCCTGACTCATCGCTTTGTGGTCCCACAGAATGACTCTCACAGAACTTCAACCTAACCTCCATTCCTGACTCCTGAAAATGCCTCTACCTTCCCAAGAAAGAAGCAACTGAATGATGCAAATATCCACATTAGTTGCACAATCACATGAAAACACACAGTGTGGTGTGAGGTCGGTCAGAAGCAGACAGAGAAGTTGGAACTTCAACTTTATTGTCAATTTCTGCAAAATGTGCCAGATATACAGAGCGATCAAAACTAAGTTTATCTCCGACCCACGGTGCAATAAGTACATAGGGATACAAAAAGAGAAGTCATTTAAAATAAATAAATTTTAGCAAAAGTAAGGCAAAACCAAACAGTATAGAACATTATTTACAATATGTGCAATCTACAGTAAACTAAGAAATTGAAAATGTACAATATAAGGGCATGACTATACATGTGCAGAGTATAAATATTGTATGTAAAAGGTACTGATGTAGGTGGAAAGTGTCCCAGACAGTCTCAAGTTCTATCGACCTGCAAGACATAAACAAATACTGGTTCTCTTTAAATAACTTTCTTCTTCTGTTGAACTGACCAGTGTAGGGCGGTGTTTTTTTTTAATAGCAGTGGAACTGGTCAGAGAGATTCTATAAGGGTGATCTTGGATGTGTTGGCCAGAGAGATGCAAATTCCTGCAGAGAACCACAGGCTCTCTTGTGGGTCAGAATTCATGCTCGCTCTCCAGATGTTCTAATCTGCCATACAAATCACTGAAGGGTGTGTTTGGGAGGCTGTGTGAGTGATGTGTTTTGCCATGAGTTTGTACATGTGTTTGACCTTGCGCCTGTGTTACAGTTCCAAACCATTTTAGAACCATTCCAGCAACGTAAACAGCCTCCAAATCAAGAATAACCAGAAGATCACACCACATAACAAAGCAGCCTTAAATTAATTTAGCTTTGGCTCTGCCTTTACCAACCTTCTTGGCAAGGCTGTTGTTGCCATAACAGTTTCATGTGTAAGCAGGGACGATGTGTTCTGGATGTCGCCATACCAGTCATCATGTTGACTAATTTGACAACTTTAGACACTATAATCAGAAAATTTAAAACAGCCACTTTGTGTAGATGTGCGTGTGACGGTTAGTTAACCATTTGCATGATGTTTTGCTCAAGGAGGAGCAACAGACACAGACTAAAAGAGTTGAGTTCCCACTCAGGCAGCTTCGACTAAAAGCATACTCATCCGTGCTCCTGTGAGCCACTTTAGTGAAATCCATTCACCAACTGCCTCGGCTTATATTACACAGCTTTGTAAGCTTGGACTGGCTAACTTGTGACTGATGGACACGGTGCCAGCGACTGTCAGCAGGGGTTTGTATTGACTTTGTTTCCTGATGTTAGGTAGTCTACTATGTATCTGATCAATCAATTTCAACAAAGGGCCTGTGTGATGCTGAATGTCTGATGAGGTGAAATCAACATAATGCGTGTCTCTCGGGGAGAATGCTTTGTTGGAAATATGAGTGGCATGACTATGTGTTTGTATGTAAGCATGTGTGTGATGCAATGGCTGCAAAATGTCTGCTCTTTGAATGCGGGTGTTAACACATCTAAGGGAGACACAGCTTGAGCCCCCCTGTTGTGCCAATCCAGATCCAGACACATACAGACACAGCTCGGGACTGATGACCTTTTGCACTTCAGACTCCCATGGTGTGTTCCCATCAGTTAAGCTTACCCAAGTCTGAAATATCACAGGCCGTATGAAAAATGAACTGTCACTTGCTTATCCCCGGTGTCACTTCAGCCCTGAGGCAGCGCTTCGTCTGACAGGGCCGTGGGGTCTGTTTCAAGTCATTGCCTTTGGTAGACGTACCTCTGCCCAAATATTTTATTAATATGATATGTTTTTAAGTCCGTACCAGCTTAAATTGCATTAATACCTGAGCTGGATGGACGCCTCTTTTTGTTGCTCTCAGTCATAAAAACATAACAAGATCTTATGCAATACCTCCACAATAAAAACACAGCAGTTGCCACCAAGGTAACTCTGGTGTAATGAGACTTGACCCCCAGTTGTGCAATAATCATACCTCACAGTTACCCGTGTGGACAGGGGACTTTAGTTACCTTGTTGTCTTTAACTTTGTTGTTGTGGTGTAATGTAACCATATTCTTGTCATGTGACCATTATATTCCTGAGAAGAAACTTTTGGTTGAAATCTGTAGCTCTGCCATGCACAAATAAAAGTGTGCCCCTTGCTACAGCCAGTTAACACATATCACGTTTACGTTTGTTTATGAAAACATTGATTGTATGCATTGTTGGAACAGTGGCACAGGTATGGTATATCTTTAAGGGGCAGGAAGGAAAATATTTGTCTAATTGGCCTATTACGTTTTAATACAGAAAATAACTATAAATGGTCGTTGTTTCATAGCACAATATTCCCAATGGTACAGTATAGATTCACACAAAGTCAAGGACATATTTAATGTCCACACAGTGTTGCATTTTAAAATATCCACTGATAAATGCAAAGTGATGAATGACTCATAACCAATACACTTCAAGTTCAGTAATGGCTTGATTCATCTTTATTCACAGGGTGCTCAATAAACAGAAGCATAGCTTATGTAGATGTACACCGAACACATCCATTTTAAGGTTCAATACAGATTAGATTCCCCCTCTTAATTTTCCTCACGTTCTCTGGCAAGCAAGACAAGGAAGCAAGGCAGACAACACCCTCCTGTTGTTGTGCCTTCAACCCCTCTAGTTCATAGAATTAAGGTCAAATGTGTGACCTACACCAAACAAAATCAATCCATTATTGTTTCCTATGTCATGTATTTACTTTAAAGTAGGCTGTATTGAATCAGTCTGCTATTTAAGTGTGTAACCGATGCATGAAATCAAACCATTTAAAAGTGTATACTGTATTAATGCTGTGAATAGCTACTTTAAGCTCTTTCAAAGGATGAAGGACATCCTACTGTATTATTAGCAGGCACTCATCAGTGTCATCAGTTTTATAGATCTGAGTATTATATATCTGTAGGCCTAACATTGATGGAGCAGATGCATTTCTCTTGTCTTGAAAAATATATATTTTAAAATAGTTTTACAAAAACAACTCGACAACTTGTTGAAAGTATGGAATATTTGCACGCGCCGCGGTGCCAGTGAGACCGCTCTTCAAAAAACCAATGGAACTCTCTGAACACGCCTTTATTCCCAGAAGACGTGAACGCCGCATTAATCACCCCTGACTTGGAGGGGGCGTGGTCTGATATGAAGGGGAGGAGTTGTTTGCGTGTATGCGCATATGTGCGTGCGTGCGTGCGTGTGCGTGTGTGTGTGTGAACGCTCCCCGGCCGCATGAGATGAACTGCCTGCAGTTCTTTGCGGCCACTGTTTTCGCCTCCGCCTACTCCTTCTCCACCACCTCCTCCTCCTCTTCTTGCCTCTGTGTATCTGTCCATTCCGGGAATGTTGACCACTGTGGCCTGATCCGCTGCTGTCGAGTGTCCCTTCATCTCTCTCCGGCTGCTTTTTTGACTTTGACGGTCGTAGCCTGCTTCCACTCATCTGGCTGTACGTAAGGTGAGTGCACGTTGCCCTGACGAAGTCCCTGGTCGCACGAGCCCACTTGAGAGTGGTCGGTGAGCGCGTGTAATAAAAGTTGAATGTGCAAGTTGTGATGACACGCACTGTTTTGTGGATAGGTCGGAACATGTGCACCCATCGCGCGTAACTGACGGCCCCTTCCTCCTATGACAACGTAGCGGCCAGTCATTGAACTTTTTATTACAAGTTTATTCATCGGAAAGGGTTGTTGCGTTCAACTAACTAGTGTGTGTTACCTTTACTGTATTCCAACTCGTGTAAAAGCTTCCGCCGTAGACTGCTCAGCACTTGATAGGCTACGCGTGCCGACAAGCTGCTTCGATCTCCTGCACTTTCCTGCACCTTTCCAAAACTGTTTACTCTTGATTCGACTCTTGTCACTCAGAACAGTATTTTGATCCCAGCTTTCTTGCCTTGTTTACAATTGCGTAACAGCAGTATAGTGGCCACTTTTTTTATCCAGTAGGACTCCAGCTCCCTGCGTTGCGCCCCCCTCCACTCCCCTCCAACTCAATTCTGTGAGAGTTTCGCCAGTCTCGCCTTATCGCATTATCCTTTTGGCAGCATTTGCTTTGGGGGTAGGGGGAGGGGAGAAAGAGGCGTTTTCCCAGGGATACTAATATAGCCCTACACTGCAGAGGTTACCAAATTGGGCTCCGGGGACCCTCAGAGAGTCCATGGATGGGTGTCTGGGGGTCCCAAGTAAAGTGAGTGATTGTTGCAAAATCAGTTTGGCTGTAGAGCCAAATATTATCAAAATAAGAGGAATAAACTTAAACATGCCTGAATATTTGATAAAGTTGATGTAGTCTACATGCAAGATTCCTGCCTTGTTTGGTTGACTGAACCTATTGTACATTCATTTGGATGAAAGTGTCAGCTGAATAAATGTAATGTAAAATACCTTTTCTAAACACAGTGCTTATTGTGCAAAGTTCACCTGGAGTACTGAATCAGTGACACAGCAGAAGTGCTCCCAGAGGGAGGGTGTTGGGAAGTATCATCAAATTGGGCTACGTGATGTGAGAAATCCTAAGGAAGCCCTGAACACTCATCCATCTTCAAGTCTTCACTAAATTTGGCTATTCCCCAAATAATGTAAATGCATGTAACTGAAGAAACACCACTCCTATGTTGTGTGCTCTAATCTCCATTGTGCTCTCCTCTTGTGTTTCATTGTCACGTTTGCTTTAGAAGCCAGCTGCAATTTATACCACTGAGCCAACAATGATACAATATTTGGTCCCAGTAATACAATGCTCTGAGAACCTATAGGTTTAATGACTAACAGGAATATAATGGATAAGTGAGTAAGAGTCAGGCTGATCATTATCTAATCTAACATTGTGTGTAAAAGTCTCATTAAAGCACCTCTTCCTAGTCTAATCTGCCTTGTCATTTGGGCCCTCTTCCAAATCAATTTCTTTATTGGCTGCATGTGGCGTCTGCAGAAAGTTGCATAACCACCCAAATTTATGATTCTGGGAACTATCGATGTTGGTCTGTGTGTTCTGAATGCAGATCAGCGCTCTCGCTGGGAAAGTAGACTGGGACGAGGCACTTGGTCGATGCACGTGGTAAGATTTGTGCAGGTAATGCAACCCAAATCACTTCTTTCAGTGCACATTCTTTTTGAAGATAAACACTTAAATGCGCCTACATTTGGGTTTATCAACTGCACAGGCAGATTTCAATCTCCCTTTACCATTGGTGGGACCTCTTGGATAAGGGAAAAACTAGATAACGCAAAGTACGCATGTCTTGATAGTGTGGTGGTAGTTTAGAGTGCCCTCTGATTTTGTCATTCAACACTGACTAGATGAATTAGTTTTGGATTAACTGAAACTGTACACTCAAATATAATAGTATGCCTTTAATCATTGAAGTGAAATTCACAATCTGTCCGACCACTGATCTTCCACTCAACTCAGCAACCTACACAGGAGTAGTTAGAATTAAGCACTGATTTTGCCACTCGAAACGGACCGCGTCACTTGTCTTGAGCATACATGGCCTTTCAGAGAATCGAATAAGCATGGAGCATGGCTGACTCTGCTACGCTAGGTGGTCCTGCAGCACTTTCAACGAGTGGTTATGGAGCCACTTCCTGTTCCTTTCCGGTAACACCACTGCTATTTATTACGTTGTCTCCTTCCACTCCCTTGCGAAATCCCCGGGGAAATCCGATATGCGATCCTGTATACATGCAGGTACAATTCCGACTATGAACGACAGGTGTTCTTATCCGATTTTGCGTGTCCATTAATGTGCCGATTTTTGTGCAAAGTAGATTGGATAAAGGTGTTTACATGCATTTTAGAAGTCCTGATGAAATGTCATTTGTTTATTTACCTGATTATGATTCTCCATGTAAACGTGCTGACTGAATAGACAATAGTTGTTTATAATGAAGTAGTTTGATCACGTGGCTGTCAACATACATTCTAAAACATGCTATGGTGGTGTCTTTTCGAGCATGTTATTTCTTCATCAGTCTCCCATTCACTGGCGGAGAGGATTTCTCTTTTCCTCGCCCCTGCCCCTATTATTTCCTGCTTTCTTTCATTTAACTATGTTGTGGTCACATCTCTGTGCACATGGCAACCGCTCGAGCTGCGGTTTTCTTTCAACCCCCTCAGCACCAGTCCTGCTATTTCAAGTCCATGCTCAGTAAGCACAGGCATGACGGGGCATGAACTCTGCAAGACTCGCATGCTGCCAAGGGGCTGCTGCTGCTGACTGCACATAATTAAACTTACAATAAGCTATACTCAACTCGCTCGAGGATTCAGACTTGCATGTTTGTTGTCTATCTCAAAAACTCCCAGGTATCTAAAATGCATTTGGTTCTGCTGCTCAGCCCTTATGGTTGAGGGTTGTATATTTTGCCATAGTCAGCCCATAGGGTTGTTGCATTACCTATATACATGAATCTTATGGCGCTTTTCCACTGCATGGTATCAGCTCAACTCGCCTCGACTCAACTCAAATTTTGGGCGTTTCCCACCGCAAAAACATGGTACCTGGTAGCGGCTGCTTTTTTGGTATCGCCTCGCGCAACGTTCCATGCTAGCTGAGCCGATGCTAAAAGGTGACGTCTTCAGACTGCCGGCCACTGATTGGCCAGAGACTACCGGCTTCCTTCTGTTGCATATACTCCCAAACTCTCCGGGACTTTTTGAGTGTATTTTGTCTCGCTTCGTGCAGCCTTCTCTGGCTCTCTTTAATTTGATTTGCATCACAGATCTGAAAAAAACTTAATGAAATGTCCATACATTTGCTAAGCTCACTCAGTTGTGATGGTTGTTCGGGATATTGCTTTAAACATACTGTACGCAACGTGAGAGGAAACATGTAGGGCAGCTAGCAGCTATGTAGCCTAGTTAGTCAGCTGGGACTGAAATGATAGGAACCGATTACATTACAAGCCTCAGACTGCACTGATTACTTAAATAAATTATTCAGGCTGAGACACGGCTTGCATTTTAAAACACGTATCCTGAAACAAGCACTAAACAGTCAACT
Organism: Hyperoplus lanceolatus; assembly: GCA_026929865.2. Taxonomy (NCBI): domain Eukaryota; kingdom Metazoa; phylum Chordata; class Actinopteri; order Uranoscopiformes; family Ammodytidae; genus Hyperoplus; species Hyperoplus lanceolatus. The sequence continues at coordinate 12,767,613 of CM049401.1, read as the reverse complement.
TTATGATGCCCGTGTTTACGTGCATAGGGATGTACTTGACGCATCCCTACAGCTGACTGAGTAGCAGAGTTACACACATAGATAATATATAAAAGGTCAGACATTGGGACACCAATACTCCCTTTTAATGGCCCGTTGCAATATCCTTCTACTTCTTTTAGCAAACAGATAAAAGGGGGATATTTCCTAAACATTTTCCATCCATATCTTTGGCAGTTGGTTCAGTTAATAGTACAACAACTGCTCGTAATTTCTGCTTTGCTACTTGGCTCCAGAGTCGGCTTTCTGCCCCTTTGTTTGATGACCCCGCCCACGTTCAGGAGGTAACATTTGCAGTGGAGAACGACCCGTGTTGCTACCAAAACCAAGATGAGCTGAGTCGAGTTGAGTCGAGTAGAACTACATGTGCAGTGGAAAAGTTAGTTTAAACATTGTAATCTCAGCTGGCATCCCAGGGGAAAATATGGCTGGTACTGGTGGTATAAGAGCTTGAGGCCGTGCTCTAGGCAGCTTTCCATTGGGTCTTGCGTCAGCCAGCATTCATTCAGCACTGGTTAGGCTAGGCTTATACGCTGTTAATACCCCCTTCCCTGATGTCATGACACCATTAACCAAAGCCTACTGGGGGAGCACACTACTGTTCATGTCAGTCCGCCTCAATCTAGAAGCAGAGGGACTTCACCCTGTGTACCAAACTGCTCAGCTGGGCCATCAGTAGTTGTTTGTTTGTTGGCTGAAGGTTAATTTTTTTCTCCACTGCATAATCAGGAAGAATTTATTGATACTTACTCCTCTCTTTTCTGTTAAAGTGTTCTAATCATTGTCCACCTTCTTGACCTTAAATCATGCTGCAAATGTTTGGATTTGGGTTGTCTAAAATTGTTAATTTACCCAAGCCAACTGTTCTTAAGAATAATGTGGCCACTTATTGACATTGTAGCTCAATTCATGTTATCAGTACTTGGTATATCTACTGTATAACCGCTGAGTAATCATTTTCTACAAAACCTAAACCCCTTGCCAGAGGATAAACGCTGTGGTATTCTTCTTCTCTCTCCCCCTCCTCCATACTGTAAATATGGACCTGTACAAACCCGATTCTCACAGTTTTCCACTTGTGACCTAAGGTGATGCCGTGCTTGCTTGTCCAACCACCCAAAGTGTACCGCGGATTGGGTTTCTCACTGTCTGGTGTTGGTCCAAATGTGGCTGTAACCCAAGTCTGTGTGAGAGGCATTAATGTTGCCTTTATTCTGTAGGTAACTGAACACCTGAGGGAACATATGCTCGGGCTGGGTATGGATGAATGTGGTGTGAATGCACAGTTATGCGTCCGACAAAATGATCTCTCAAACTCATACTTATCGTGTTCTATTGCTCCTATCTGGACAAGTCTTGTCTCTCAGTTTATCTTTCTCTCTGTCCATCTGTCTACCCTGTTGTCTGCCCCCCTCATCTGTCTCTTTTAGCTAGCCCCTCTCTCCTAGCTCCACTTTCTTTATCTCGTGTCTCCCTCCATTGATCTGTGACTCCCCATCCCAGCTGGAATCTGCCATGCAACATCAAAACAAACCACGGTTAGTTGGTTTTGGTAGATGTACCGTACGAATGAAAACAAACTGGGACAAACCTCTGAACAATACAGACTGTTGAATTAAAGCACTTTCCTAAACATCATTTAGTGCCTCTCACGCTGTGAATATAGCTCTTCTGACCATGTATGCATGTCGTTCGTGAATGCATTTTCGGCCCTCTGGTGTTTAGGTGTTATTCCAAGAAGCGACTAGAGCTTAGAGTTGTTCACGCTGGTTAAGTCCTTCTTAATATACATTTTTGTCAGCCAGAATGTTTAATGTTTCACCTACAAGGTACATTTTATTTAAGCTCGACAGGATGATGATAATGATTCCATTTGCACAGGGTTGATTATGGTTAACAGCTTTTATGTTCAAAACTAAGAGGTATCTCACTGTATCTGTCAGTTAAAGAAGAACTGTGCTACCAACAGGTGTGGTTAGGATGGTGTCATGAAAAGGCGAATCCATCTAACGCAGCCCTCTGGGGCCTCCATTACAGCCAACTTGTGCACAAGCACAATTGTTCCCAAGGCCCATCCATTCATCAGCGCCATTGCATAAGAGCAGTTCTCCCAAGCAGCCCAATGAAATCCTCATCCAATTAGGCACTGTCCACATTTCCAAAAGGCTTTTTCTCTCATGGACTGGTGCTATTCAGCCTTCCCCGGCATGACATCAGACCCTCTCTTATAGCCCCACTTTACGCTGCTGCTCTCAAATAATGAAAGCTGCCAATTAATGACTAATCAACATGTGCAACAAGCACATCCAGTGAGGAGAGACTACCATCTAATCTGCTGATTAAAACAGAAGACAGAGATGCTCTGTTCATCTCTCTCCCCCGTCATTTAGTGTTACATTGCCGCAGGAACAACAGTCAACCCACACGCACAACCCCAAACTATCCTATATTCTGACAACCCCATCGGGGTTTAGCATTGATAATTGGAATTATTAGCCATTTTCATTTACTGGGGAATACCACAACTGTTAGACAGTAGCTACAGTTGTTTGTCAGTGTAATACCATGCACTGCATCACTAAAGCAAAGTCTTCGACCATTCTAATTCTCTTTATTCAGTGATCTAATGTTGTAGGATCTAATTCTGCCCACTGTTTTCTTTGGCATAATTTAATAACTCTGCAAGGTTATTTTCATTTTCAAGTATTGAATTTTTTTTCTGCCAACTGAACTAAACGGCTGGTGGGAATAAGAGGGGGAATGTCCCACACCCACAGCAACACAATACAAGAGCAGGCCACTCATCTTTCCACCCTGACCACTCCTAGTCTCACACGCTGCACAGTACATAGGTCGCCTTGCCATTGGAGGTTTTGATAACTCACAGCGTCAGGCTAGATATTTTCTGGCTAGTTCAAACACATTAGAAAGTTTGACCTCCCCTCTCCAGTGGGTTAGTTTAAGGTCAGTACATTTCCCTTCAATGGATTCTCTATAGGTCCCTTGACATCTAGTTGGATCCGTGCCATTTTTTGAATTAAGGCGCGGTGTATTTTCTGGATTGGAACAGTGCTGGATGAGGGTAGGGGTGGAATAGGGGGCTTGGCTGTGCGTGGGTCTTGAGGAGAGGACGGTAGTAAGTGTGTTACAGTGAAGCAATGGTTGACAGTGGGAATTAGGGTGGTTGGAAGCCTTGAGTTTGGGGGGTGTGGCATTTAAAAGAGGGGTGTGACCAGTGTCTATTGTATAATCTCTTCAGAATGGACAGTCGAGAATTACATTTTGTGCATCATTACATTAATTAATTTGGAATTATGTTTCAGAAACCTGGCAATGTTAAGCCAAATATTCACTCTTCTTTTCGTGTAGCTCTGTGACAAAAACTCCTGTCACTCTTTAGATGCTAAATGCTGTTTAGCATTCACCAGGAAGTTTCTTACTTTGTCTGTCCTCTGTTTAGTGCTGCAAGTACAATGGGTTTTGAGAACAGTGAGATTAACAATGTAAGGCCGTTAAACTTATAAAAACACCAGGCACTAAAATGCTCTGTAACTGAGGGGAACCGCAAAGTCGGGGGATTGTTCACTAGGCTAATGTCCCCATGAGAAACCCCTTTCACAAAACAAATACAGTCGTTTGATCCTTCAATCACTTACAAATACTGATTTGAGCAGTTTAGAATAGATGTGTTCTTATTAACAAGAAAAAAGATAAAATACCTTGATATGCACGGCTCTGTTTTATCGTCCTTCACAACTCATTTCATTTAAGATTGCTCTGTTGATTATAGCCCGGGCTGCTTCCAAATGGCTATGAGAGTGTGTGAATTAAATATGCCTCCGATTTATAGCTTGTGTTGCATAGGTTCTGCTGCCAGCCAAAATTGCCATCCATTTAATTGAAATACATTCGCCACCACCAAGTTTTAATTAACACACTGTCTTTTTCTGTTGAGTTGTGCTACTTTTGTGTTTGAACTCAGCATTTAGTATTGAATAAAACAGTTTACTATTGTTATTTCTGCTTAATTATTCTTACTACTGCAAAAATTTACTGAACTTGCTCCTTTTCGTTCCTTTCTGAGCAATCTAAAATAATGTGGAGATGGACTGTGGGATGTAACCTTCGGTACAACTGCGTGTTTTGTTTTGTTGCTAAGATATCCTAGACGTACAGTACACACACACACACACACACACACACACACACACACACACACACACACACACACACACTGACTCTCCCTAGGCTTTTGACAGTTCCATTCAAAGATAAGTGATGTCAAGCGTGTTCCAGCTGAACTGTGCAGCCTGTCTCAGTGATGCCTCTGGCGGCAGCGGGATTCAACAGATCACGCGGGACCCAACACAAATGCAGCAGGCGTATTTATACTAATGTAGCCAGCACCGTTATCAAAAGATGACATTTCATGCATTCAAATATGAGAGGCTGTTAATTATTGGGACTTCACTCTGTATGTAAGCACTCCACCTTTTCTAGTAAACGTACGCAATCTTCCAGGAAAGCGTATCCATCCAGTACGATATCACATTTTGAAATGTTAGCGATGTTTTCTTACACATGAGACATGATCTACTGTGTAATGTTCTTTCGCCATCGCCTGTGTTGGTATTTCTCATATAAGAAAGTCCATATGGTTTGTACAAGTTGTTCCTGTGAGGAGGGATGGACATAAAACACAAGTGATAAAAGGATATGGGAGTTTTCCAGCATCCCTACAGGATAGTGCATGTGCAGGAGCGGGCGGCAATAGTTGGAAATCCTGCAGGAGCGGCTGGGTGTGAGAACGAAACAGCACTCTTGTTTAGACCTCTGTCCCAGCGTGTAGCAGATAAAACACTTTATTCCCTGATATTACCTGACCCCTGGAGGCTTAGAGAAGTCCCCTTTTGACCTTATGAAACCTGAGTAGGAAGATTACAATCGGCCTGTGTGTGTATGTGTCTTGGCACACACACACACACACACACACACACACACACACACACACACACACACACACACACACACACACACACACACACACACACACACACACACACACACACACACACACACACACACACACACACACACACACACATTTTTTTGACCATATGTTCCTCTCTTTCTCTCCTCACCATCCACCTCTATCCCTGGCTGGCCCACAAATCAATGTGTGCCATTTCAGGAGGTCGGGGTTTCGCTATATGGCACATGTTTTTTCACAGGGCACCCCATATGGAAAGAATGTGCTCTCTGCATTCCAAAGATGACTGAGCCGCCCTGAACAGCCCTGTGTTAAGCTGTGTCCAGTCTAATCAGCTGAACTCCAGTTGACTGAGATGAACACATTTTACAATTATATACACATGGTCGTTGACACAGCTGCCCAGCTGGGCAGACGTACGGGGTCTGATGTTTTGGTTGTGTGCTTCTTTAGGTTAAAAAAATTTAACTAATTCCAAATGTAGGCCTAATCAAAAGGGCAAATTGAATTTTGAAGTTGATTTAATAATGTTAAGGTCCTGAATTTTCCGAATTTATGGTAAATTTCTGATGTATACACAGGTTCTAACACGTTACCAGGGTTTTTCCTGCATTCAAAAAATGTTGGCGCCCCCCAAAGGAATTTTGGCGCCCCCCAAAGGAAAATCCTCAGCGCCAAAGTGTTTTTTTTAGGGATAAATAAATAAAAATCTACTTAAAACGGCTCCAAATGTGTTTCCATTTCCGCGCCATTCCAGTCATATTACTTGCGATCTCAGTTGTAAAAAAAATCACTTAATTTGACATGTTATCAACAACATTTTGGCTTTATATCCATGAGTTATTTTTAATTTCGTCCGGCGAAGTTTCCCGCGAGTCCGTGATCGCCATAGTAACGGCAGCTTCGGACAGTGAGTGAGAGTGACAGGCTGACTACAGGGAACTCAGACCATGACTCAGACCCACAGAACTTTCGGATTCAGTCAGATTACCGGTAGGCCTACATCAGGTTTGAGGTAAGTTTCCAATAAAAAACTTTTGGCGTGTATAAATATAGGCAATGGTAGAAATCAGGTCGGGGATAATCGTTATTAAACTATCATTGTTCGGCACGCCGGGGCATGCAGGCTTGTAAATGCAGCAAACCCTTCTGTTATGCACTCCGCTCGGCCCCTCCCTCACCTGAGCTATCGGCTGGTCCAGAGAGTACGAGGGAGATGTTGCGCATTGCCGGATGTTTTGAAAAACTTCTAGATGACGAGAATAAAAGGTAAAACTAATTGTGTTGTCTGAAAAAACTTCAGACTCACAACAAACTAAAATAATGTGCAAGATTTGTCACGCGCGGACACGCGAGTGACATACGCGACCGCGAGAGAGAGTTAAAATGATGCAGACACAGAATAAAGCCATATAGGCCTACGACCTGATTTGCACCTCTAAACATCCCGACCAATTTGTTAAATAAATAAATCATGCCCTTACATTCAATGCTAGCAAAAGACGTGTCCTATCAACACCATTTACAACTGGTTATTTTTATTTTGACATATTTATTTTATTCAATTATTAAAAATATGTTTCACTTATTTAGCCTATTTCTATTCTCCCTGTTTTCAGTTCAATTAGGCCTTTGTTTAAAGTCCAAAGTCATGGTGTTATTAGAAAAAAACCTTGTTAAAAGTAAAATAAATGCATACTGTTCTTAAATCAATGATTAACTGTCTTTAATAATCGTGATAACACAATGCGATTACTCAAAATAATCATGATTATGATTTTTTCATAATCGAGCAGCCCTACCTTCTTCCATGGTTTAGATCAATTAGAAACAATTAGAGTATTAAATAGGTAGGCCTAGTCATTATTAGTATTTTGACTTCATATCTACAGGTTGTTTATTGTGATTTCATAAGCGTCAGTGAGCTCCGTGGTAACGCAGTGATTGACAGGCTGACTGAAATGCTCTTGAGCTGGACAGAAACACCCCTCTCCCAACCCAACACCCCTCTTAAAATACACAAACCGTTTGCCTTTACTGTCGCGACCCCAAAAAAAGTCGGTCGCGTACTGACCCCCCAAAGGCCCATTCTGAGCCAGGAAAAACCCTGGTTACACAACACACACTGTTATCTCGTTCATGCCTTAAACTCCTAGACTGTATTTCACTCTGCTTTGAGATTCATTACAGGAGATGCTTATGATACACACCATTGTGTTTTATATGAAAAGGTTGGGTGGTCCTCCCTTAAGGAGAGACGTGATGCACATTGGCATATTTTTATATATAAAGCTCTGACTGGAAAGCTACCACTCTATTTGACAGAAATGTTGCTTATTTCAGATGGGCTTTATCAAACCCGCTCAACTGACATGCTCATGTTATATGTTCCCTATGCCCGGTCTGAGCTTGGTAAAACCGCTTTTAGCCATAGTGCGCCTGACTCCTGGAACAGCCTACAACATACAATTAAAATAAATACACTCATAACTGTTAACCAATTTAAAATCATTATTTTGAATCAGCCCCTCTACACTTGTAACTGTTTTAATTAGGCTATTGTCTCTTTCATTCAATTGATCTGAATGTTTTAAATTGTTTGTGTGTGTGTGTGTGTGTGTGTGTGTAAACTTGTTATGTATTCTCATTGTATATTGTGTATCTGTACAAACTCGACATCATTGTAAAAGAGGGTCACCCCTCAATTGATCTTTCGAGGTTAAATAAAGGAAAATGTAATGATCTGGCATTTTTAATATAGTTCTAAAGAAGTACTGTGTTGGTTTAGTAATGGCTTTGGCAATATCACAATAAATTTACATATAATTCTTCAAAGCCTTAGCCACATATCAAGTACTAGATTTAACCCAGTAACATTGAATGTCGGACAATGTTGTAGACTCAGAGAACTTCTTTCCTACCATTTAAATAGACCTGCTTTCGTGAACTGGAACACAGCTCTGCTAAAAAAACAGTCGGTGCCTGGATGCCCAACTAAAAATAACCCCTTCTATTTGGAATGTTTCCCAATTAGGAAAGGACGGGATATATATATACCTACCGTACAGTGGCAGGCAGGTAGACCATGAGTATACAGGTACAGTAGATACACATAGAAGTACAGGAAGCAGTCAGGTATATAGAGAGATATGCAAACAGACAGACATAGTAGCAACATTCCAAGCAGGAAGACAGACAAAAATGCACACTAAAAAGACGGACAGGTTAAGACAGACACACCAGGCACACGGATGAAAATAAATAATAATATCAAATCAACTCTAGTGTTCAAGGCATGCTTGGCAGTTGGCAGTGCATCTCACAAGAAATTCATTTATTTGAGGTTTGGCCTACATATAGTATGTGAGGTTAAAAGTTTAAAATTTCCAATTTCCACTCTGGGTATTTCTTTTATTAGACTCCTTGGAAAGGCTTAAGGAAAGGACAAAAAAACATAATAACCTGTTATTTAATATTGGCGGAAGTTGGTGGCTTAAATAAGTAATTACTCTCCATTAAACCCACAATGAGATTTAATATGCATGATTTCAAATGGATATTTATCATTTGCAAAGAAGTTCCATATTCTTGAAAAAGTTGGTCTAAGTGACTTTGCAATCCCATATCCCTTTTTAGATCAGTACATTTAATAAAAATAATAATAATAATAATAATAATAATAATAATAATAATAATAATAATAATAGATCAAATTTATATAGCGCTTTTCCCAGTGCTCAAAGACACTTCACAAAAGCTAAACAAAACAAACAAACAAAACGTAACATTTAAAGGTTAAAAGCAAGGGTGAAAAGGTGTGTTTTTAGGGATGTTTTGAAGGAAGAAAGAATGTTGGTATTGCGGATGTCGTTGGGGAGGGCATTCCAGAGGGCGGGGGCGGCTGCAGCAAAGGCTCTGTCTCCCCAGGACCGGAGGTTGGTCCTGATGGAGTGGAGGAGGTTGGCATCTGAGAACCTGAGACAGTGGGTAGGGGTATGGCGGTGGAGAAGGTCCGAGAGGTAGAGGGGCCAGGTTGTTGAGGGCTTTATTTTGAAATCAATCCGGTATTTGATGGGAAGCCAGTGAAGGTCTTGGAGGACAGGGGTGATGTGGTCTGAGCGGCGGGTGGATGTGAGCATACAGGCTGCGGAGTTTTGAACATATTGCAGTTTATTAAGTAAGTGTTTTGATGAGCTGTATAGGATGGAGTTACAGTAGTCAAGGCGGGATGAAATGAATGCGTGGACCAGAGTTTCAGCGGCTGAGAGTGAGGGAGGGACAGAGACGAGTGATGTTCCTGAGGTGGAAGAAGGCTGTTTTTGTAATGTGGTTTACATGGGGGAGGAATGAGAGGGTGGGGTCAAGGATGATTCCTAGGTTGCGGATGTGAGTGGAGGGGGTGACAATGGAACCATCAATATTAAGTGAGAAGTCCTGGGTGGAGCGGGTGAGGGAGTTTGGGCCAAGGATAAGGATTTCTGATTTATTGCAATTTAGTTTGAGGAAGTTGTGTTGCATCCAAGTTTTGACATCAGTGAGGCAGGTGGTGAGGGTGCAATGGGTGGCTGCAGAGATGGTGTTGGTGGAGAGGTAGATCTGAGTGTCATCAGCGTAACATTGAAAATGGAGGCCATGTTGGCGGAGGATTTGACCGAGTGGGAGGATGTAGATGATGAAAAGTAGGGGACCTAGTACAGAGCCCTGGAGGACACCATGAGTGACTGGGGAGGTGGGGGATTTGCAGTTATTGACTGAAATGAATTGGCGTCTGTCAGAGAGATAGGAAATGAACCAGGTGAGAGCGGTGCCAGTGATGCCAAGTGAGGACTGGAGGCGGGAGAGGAGGATGGAGTGGTTGATGGTATCGAATGCGGCGCTGAGGTCAAGGAGGATAAGGATGGAGAGGGAACCAGAGTCAGCAGAGAGGAGAATGTCATTTGTGACCTTTAAAAGAGCTGTTTCCGTGCTGTGTCTGGAGCGGAAGCCGGATTGGAAAGGTTCGTAGAGGTTATTGTAGTCGAGGTGTGATTTTAACTGCAAGGCAACGGTTCTTTCTAAAATTTGATAGGAAGGGGAGGTTGGAGATGGGTCGGAAATTGCTGAGTGTTTCAGGGTCAAGTCCAGGTTTTTTAAGTAGGGGGGTGACAGCAGCGAGTTTGAGGGCGGGGGGGACTAGGCCAGTGGACAGAGAGGAGTTTATAACTGAGGTGATCAGGGGCAAGAGTGAGGGGAGACAGGCCATGGCTAGGGTGGATGGGATGGGGTCCAGGATGCAGGTAGAGGTTTTCATGCCAGTTAGGCCTTTCACACCGCAGCAAAATCGGAGCCGGTTCTGGGCTAGTTCGGAGTTAGAGACAGTGTTTTGGTTTCACAACGCCAAAGAACCGGCTCCGGCCTGTAAAAACCGGTTCAACTCAAACACCAGTATTGAGCAGGGTCTAAATCAAGAACTGCTTTTACGCCAGGGGCAGGGGGCGGGGTTATCCTTACCTTCATGGAGGGATTATCCTGACCAACCAGACCAACTCAAAGCTCAAACCTCATGCCCGCCATATTTAAAAACACCGCTACTACGAGACGTAAACATAACATAATTACCGAACGTAGCGATCAAATTGACCGGCGAAAATACGCTGTATGGGTCCTGTTTGCAAAGTAGGTTGACCAGATCCCAATTCACCAGATGTGGGACAAAGACTACGTTTGTGCGGGACAATGTGCCTTTTTTTGTGTTTTTTTAGCAAAATAAACTTGTGTCACCACCGGTAATGCCAGAGACACGGCTTTCTATATTAAAAAACATTATCTTTAGATCAGTGTGCAGCAGTTAAGTTACTGTTAAACAAATAGAGCATTAAGGCTGAGGCTTCACATTAAAAGCATTTCACTCGCTTCACATTAGGATTTCACTGGACAAACGTGATTTGGCTTTTATTTTGAAGTAACAGGAAAGTAAACCCACTGAGCCGAGCAGGGCGACACATACAAACGGAGACACACACACACACACACACACACACACAGACAGACAAACGGAGAGACGCACACTCACTCACACACACACACACACACACACAAACGGAGACATGTAAAAATAACGTATTCGCCGCTGTTGTTGTGCTTAAAGCTAGCGGTAGCTTTAGCGTTAGCCACAAGAGCAGCGGCGTCGGGTGACGTACACACACGTTTACAGTGACGTCATGATGTTGCTCTCTTGCGGGCTCCATGGCTGGCTCTGGTAGTTGTGAAACCACCCGGTTCATAACTGGGATAAGGCTGTAACCAGTTTTGAATTGGCCCCAGCACCAGCCCGGAACTGGCTCATGGTTCTTTTTGGTGTGTTAGAATGGCAGATAGGTCTGCTGGGGTGATTTCATTGAATGAGGAGAGTGGGTGAATGAACGCAGAGGGTAGTGGAGGTTCCGGAGAAGAGACAGTGGAGGTGGAAGCGTTGATCAGTTGACTGTGTATATTGTCTATTGTTCTTTGGATGTGTGAGAGAAATGAGATGCATTTAGTGACTGTGAAGGAGTTGGTGATGGTGTCCAGAGGTTTGAGAAGTTTGTTTATGGTGGAAAACAGAGTCGTGGGATTGTTGCTGCCTGATTGTATGATGGAGGAGTAGTAGGTGGAGCGTGCACTGTTGAGGGCGTCTTTGTAGAGCGGTTGGTGTTGTTTATAGGCATCTTTGTGGATAGTGAGACCGGTTTTATTGGTTAGCCGTTCGAGTTGGCGGCCCTTGGATTTGAGGAGATGGAGATGATCAGTGTACCAGGGGGTGGAGTGAGTGAAAGAGACAGTCTTTGTTTTTATTGGAGTGAGCTGATTGAGACAGGAGGAGAGGGTGTCATTATATATTGTGATCAGGTCAGTAGGGGAGGCGTTCTGGATGAGGGCGGAGTCAGGGATGGTATCGGCCAAAAGGGAGGACAGAGATGTGGGTTGGATTGATTTGAGATTCCGGAAAGTTATAGAGTGTTTTTGCTTGACTTGTGGTGTAGGGATGAGAATGTCCATGGTGATAGCCAGGTGGTCGGAGATGGTGAGGTCGGAGCTGGACAGATTGCTGATGGTGATGCCGGTGGTGCAGACAAGGTCCAGTTTGTGTCCTTTTTTATGAGTTGGAAAATCTACATGTTGGGTAAAGTTGAAGATGTTTAAGATGTCCAGGAGTTCTGTAGAGGTTTTGGAGTCGGATGAGTCGACATGTATGTTGAAGTCACCAAGTAGCAGAATGGATGGCACAGAGTTGAGTCAGGAAGTGAGACAGGTCAGATAGGAAGGCTGAGTTGGGTTTGGGGGGGGGGCGATAAATGACTGCAGTAACCAGGGGTTTGGGTCCAGACAGTTTAAAAACAATGTGTTCAAATGAGAGGGGGGCCGGGATGGTGATTATGCTTGTAGTGATGCTTTGTCTGAAAAATGTGGCTATTCCACCACCACGACCGTGGAGGCGTGGCTTATTGATATATGCATATCCAGCGGGTGTGGTCTGATTTAGTGAAAAATATTCCTGTGGTTTTTGCCATGTTTCAGTTATGCAGAGAAAGTCCAGATTATTGCCCTACGCGCTCTGCGTACCCTGCGAATAGTGAGCGGTGGCCCTGATGGCTGCTGCTGTAGCCTGTAGGTGTTAGCAAGGCTGCTTTGGCTCAGATCACCCTTTGTTTTAGCCTTTCAAAGTCCAACTAGTCCACATTCACTTTAAAATGATTTCCTATCATCCAGTGTGCTCAGTAGTACCAAAAAAAAATAATAATGAGTAGTTGAAGTTGTAGCCAAACAAAACAGAGCAAACAAATGAACACAGACAGAGAGACAAACTCACATGCAACCTAATGTGCAGCCATCTTGGATCTTGAACTGTATGTTATATTCACCGTCATGGCACTGTTAGCAAACAGAGGCACAGACTCTTAAATCCTCTTAACAGGCATCTTTGGTCTGGTGAGCTGGTCAGCCACTGATCCACCACCATGTGAAAGAGGAGAACTGTTCAGGGCAATGTTTCTACTGTTTCAATAAGGCTTTACTTTAAATAACCCAGGTTTCTGGTGACCCCAGGCCTCGCCTTTGGCCTCTATGTGCGGCTTATCACCCTGGATTGTTAAAGCTGGACCCTTGAGATGTAAGCACATATCAGCACAATTACCCCCTAGACTGACTAAGCATGCAGGCCCAGCAGTATGCCCAAGAGCAGCTAAACTTCACAATTTTGTGCTGCGCTGGTTGATCAGAGTTAGTTTCAATTCATTGATGGGTCATTATTCAAATGCTGTACTATCTAGTTCAGTATGTATCACTGACTCAATGAAACTTGCAATACATTGCGAATCCATCACAGTAAACATTAAAGGAATTGTTCAAAATGTTTTGCTTTTTGCCTCACTCTCCGGCTCAAGAAAAGGCAACAGGAACCATTCCTATAACAGTTTGTGCATTTTTTATATAGAAATAGGCATTGGTTTGCTCATCCAGGTAACAGGTTAGCTTAGATCAAACACTAGTATTCAATGGGACTTTTTTATTTACCACGTTATGCGCTCTATATTTTGACACTTTATGTCATTTTAGAATCAACTAGAAAAAAACAGGAACTTCCTGTGACGGTCACTGATGTATTTGGTTCTAAAATTACGTAACGTGTACAAATATAGAGCGCAACATAATGTGGTAAATAAACATGTCCCAACAAGCACACAGGGGCGTTTATTGATATTGTGAAGTTTATCTTTTGACCTGCTCCCCTTGACTACCAGTGCTTAAACTAAGCTAACCTAGCAACCACTGCCCATTTCTATATAAAAAATGCATGCACAGTTGCAGGAATGGTTTCTGTTGTATTTTCATGATACAGAGAGTGAGGCAAAAAGCAAAAAAAATTGAACTATTCCTTTAAGGTCAAGTTTCCGTTTTTGATAAATCTGCCTTCTGCATTGTCAACATGTGGCAAAGCACACAACTAATAGGTGTGCTTGTGTGAAACTCAGACATTTGACACTTTCATACCTGAGATTATTTATCCTTTTTAACACATACATTTGCATATTGAGTTATTTCAGTTTTATTTTTTCTTGGGGAGAGACACTGCAGATGAATAGGGTAAACTTTTTCACTTAGTTAGTTATCATGAAACTTTGCCAGTTGATTACCAATATTAAAGGAATACTTTTTTTGTATTACAATTATTTCTGAAATGTTTGAATAAATGCAAATAGAAGCACATTTGGAAATATCTAACCTAATATATGTGTATTTGCATCTCTTTAAAAAACTAAAATCTAGATGTTGGATCAAGCCAGAGTTCATATCTTTACTTTATTTTTTACAACATATTAGTTTGCTAACTTTTTATATAGTCTGGAACTCTGGATAGATTTACAGACGCAAACAAACAAGGTTTCTTAAAATAAAAACCTCATGTATTTTGGACATTTTATTTATACCAGCATGAAATAAGACGTGGAAGTAAAATTGACAACAATCTCAAGAATTGTATCATTTTTAACATAAGTCACACACTTAGTATTCCCACATCATCAGATGGATGTAGGTAAAACTTCACAGCAGAACACCTTCATTAGAGTGTTGTGTATTTGCTGCAAAGTTTCACCCGGGACGGTGCTGGTACTGGCACTGGCAGGGATTTATGATTCATCATGGCATTATTAAGACCCTTGCTTTTGAAGTCAAAGTGTTCCCAGTCTCCCCGTGCAAGTTTGAGCCGAAATCACTTTAATTAATCCAGATGCTGTCACTTCTCCACTGGGTACAGCTACCGCACCCCAAAGTCCCCCTTTCTAGTGCGGCGACACCGTCCGGATAATTGCACTGTCAAGGTCAGAGATGGTTAGGTTTCAGTACGCTGTTCAAGTGGAAGGAATCAAATCAAAGGGCTCTGAGAGGGTCTAATCTCTGCACTGGAATGGCTTTGATTGTGTCAGGGAGCAATTAAGCAAAGGTGCGTGTGTGTTTGGTCGACATATCAGTCACTGAGAGTCACCGTGGCACGTATGAGCACTTTGAAACTCTGGGTAGCAAGGTATTTAAATGCCGCATGGGACGCCTGAGCTTTTTTCCCATGTTTTATCACGCACAGCGGAAGCAGCTGCTACACTGTCGATTTTGGAAGTGATATTAAAAAATAAAAGGGGATCTTTTACTACAGGTATAGGTTTCTGTACTATTTCATGTCTTAAGTCTTCGATCCTCTCTGTTTTTTACAACTCATGTGATTTTCCTCTATCAGTGATTCTTGAGAACCAGGACAAAAGGCCGTCTTCTATGTAACTGCAGTTATGTTTAAAAAAATAATTCAAATTGTAGATGTTATTATGGATTAAGAATAGAATGTCTGGAGCACATTTATCCCCTTAAATTTTATTGTATCATTATTATGTCAAATATATGACACTTGTTATCGTCTCACGACGTCCAAAACAGTGTGTCCACAGAGAAGGTTTCAATCTTTCATATGCAATAAAACCTATTAAAAATGTACTTTAATGATTAAAAATAGCTTTTTTCATCAAAAGCAACATTAAATAATCTCTCATATCAATCAAAACAGTTTTTCTACAACACATTCATGTTTTATTAGGATTCTAAGTGGTGGGACCACTTTACTGTAAGTCAACACCGTCAGACATTTCATTATGTAAAATGAAATAAAATCAGGCGAAATAAGGGGCAGCTGTCACTTTGAAGGACCTCTTGTCAAATTCTACCTCTGCAGAGTACATTAGAGTCAGACAGGCTCTGATACGTGTTGTAGTTTTAGAATATTTTACATTCCAAATCTTTAAAGTCCTGTGTCACAACCATGATACGTCAACACCGACTTACAATTTCTGAAGAAGTTATTTGACATTTTTTGATAATTTTATTTTCCTGAAGTAGATCATACTAACACCTAACATCAACAGAAAAACCAATGTTTAAGAAACATTAAATATGTCAACACCGTCAGACAGGAAATCTGACAGAGTTGACATCTCACGGTGGTGATAGGCCAATGACGGTAAAGAAAACAAAAGCTGGGAGGTTGTGTCAAAGCTTAGCTCAGTAGCTTAATATATGTTGGATACATACATGTAATTTAATTTGTCGAAACATAGGGGTTGTATTTTTTCAACATTGCACCCTGTTTTGTCCCACTTCTCAAGAATCACTGCCATACATGTTGTTGAGCATTGTTAGAGAGAGCCTGTGAACTAGGAATTTAATTGCCAATTACGGCGTCAATAATTGTTGTAGTGCATATGACAAGATAAAATAACTCAATAACTTTAACCAGTCAAAGTCTGCTTCTGTTCTGTCCCTCTTGCACAACGTCCTGACTCCTGAAATATAATAAACATACAGTTCAGCCACAGCTACTCAGCGATTGTGTGGCCCCTAATGAGGGGCCGCTCCAAGAGTTTAGGCTGATGTTAATTTGTTTAGTTTTTTGTTGTAAACTGTGTGTCTGTAAATAATGTGTAAATGACAAGCTGTCTTTGCATGCCAGCCAGGCCACACACATGGACTGACGCACACAAACACGCACACATTCACACACGCACAGACACAGGCATACACACACACACACACACACACCATCTACACGCGTACACTCATTATAAGCAAGCCCTTTCAGCTGTCCGAGTGATCACAACGCCAAGCTCTGGGCCAGACATTATTTGCAAGCCCAATTGTGGAGGTATTAAATAAAACGTATTACATATTTAGTTCTGTAAAACATTGAGTGACAGTGTTATTTATCTCATCAGCTGATTCAAGAATCAAGCCCTCAGTACTTTAAAAATGTTTGAGTTCACAACTACCCTGCGTCTGGCAATTTTTGTAACTTTCCAGTATTGACAATCTGACATTTTATGCAGTTATCAAACATTCAATGTGTGCAACACTATGTTGCAATTTCTTCTACCAGTCTGTTGTGTAGAGTGCATTTTTCCTTCCAGCCATCTGTTTGGTCAGCAGCATAAGAGCATGCGACTCTAAGAGCGCACTCACATTTGTCCCCTCCGCTGTGCACAAGGGCGATTGTCCCCCTCCCTCCTCCCCTGCTGGCCAGGCCCGGTCTGCACTCACACTGCTTCAAAAGATCCGGGCCGGGGCATGATTGTATCTTGCCATACATCACCACAAATACGTGCATAGTTGAATCCTATTCTTTTGAATATTTTCACCTGGCCAAATTTGCAGCAAACATTCCACCTTCACATCAGACCAACACAAACCCCATTTTTTAAATGTAATATGGCTGGTATGCTACAGAAGGCTCATTTATTGTCAACTGCAATATCCATATACAATGACTCCCCTCTGTGCTGGAATAGGAGACTCCTACAATTGGTGGAAATGGACTTTGCAAATAAGATTTCCCCTTGGAGATCAATAAGGTATTTATTTATTTATTTGTCTAATATCTATCCATTCGAAAGTTGAGTAGAGCAGGGAAGTAAGCAGGGTTTGAACTTCTTTCTATAGCACTTAATTTTTTTAATATAATTTATTTTATTTATATGTGAACATTGGGGTGCAAAACCAGTTCTTCCAGTAGTAACCAGTGAAAATGTGTCGCTTGACCAAAAAACGTAAATTACTATTGCGCCTCACCTCTTGCAATGCAACCCATTTTCACCTTGCCTTCAGTGTGGCTGTTCAGAACGGCTATAAAAAACGTTTGCCCTCTGACAGCAAGATACACAAGAAATGCTCTTTTAAATAGAGCCTTTACACACCCATGCACAGCCACACATGCGCTGCATATTTAAACACACACAAACACGCCCACAAAGAGAACACGTATGCATGTAGAAACACATGTACAGGCAGAGTGAGTACACATATACACACTGTACGGCCGCAGAGGGCAGCCTGCTCACAACCGCAAATGCAAACATGAGATAATATTAGCCGACTATAAAATGGCAGGTCATATTTTTGAAATACCAAGAGGGGGTCATGAACTGCCGCATAAAAGACCATCATAGTTGTGAGCTTGAGCTGCTTGGCTCCAAATATACCCTGGGGTCTAACTTAAGACCTGGAAAGATGCCTGCTTGGTATTTTTGGGTCGGTGTTTACATGTTTGTACAGTGGCAGAAGTGCCAAGAGGTTAATAGGATACCCACTTTAAGAAGTTCAAATAGACTAAAGTCTATGTTGTTGAATTTGTGGTTAATTTGACCCAAGGATGGCCAGGGGGAGGCTTAGAGTAGAAGAACACCTTGAAAGTCCCCGGAGTTGCAAGACAACGTTTCAGTATTTTGATAATTTATTAGTGCAAATTGATATAATATATGAATAAAAATATGTTGCATTCCTGAAGTAGATTTTGAATAAGATGATTTACAACCAAGCACTGCTCCTCCGGTGATGCTTGTTGATGTTTACTGTGGTTGTATGTGGGTTAAGAAGTGCTCTGTGCTATATCTGTCTCCTCAGGAGCTAGACTTCATCTTCCTTGTGTCATCTCCTTCATCCTTCCTCTCTTGGACTTCCTCCCCTTCCCCATTTCCACTAACCTTCACTAACCTTTGCTCTCCTTCCTCTGCAGGTTCTGCTCTGTCCAACTTCTATCCAAACTGATCCCACCGAGCAAATTGTACGAAAGAGCTGAGATACACAAAACATGGCTGTGGCCGGATGTCCGGATTATTTCCTGCATCATCCAAATTACCAGGTAAATGGCTATTTCCTGTGTAGTTTTTCTTAATTAACTCCAAATCTGTCTTTAAGATGAATATATATGCTAATTTAACAGCTTAGCTAGTGTTTGTACAGATGAAATGTTGCCATTTTAGAGTAGAGCTGAAACAGTGCATAGTAATGTGCAAAGCCTGCAGGGTTAGACTCAACAGATGTCTATTTAAGCTTTTAAACCCAAAGTAACTTTTTTCAACAGAAATGTAGACACTTGTAAGGTAGAAATGTGCCAGTGTCCCCTTGAAAGTACATGGGATCCTATCACAGCGTCCAACTTTTGACTTGTTTATCCATAGGTTATGGCTAATATGTAATAGATCTTTAGATGCTCTGCATAGTATAGGCCTATTCGGTGCATAAAAGAATGCTCAAAGTCCTGCTTGGTCTAGTTCTGGCCAAAGAGAGCATCAGTGAATGGCAGTAATATGGTCCCAACATTCCACCAAAGTGAACACATTGAGCCACAGGGGGACAGACTGTTTAGAGTGTTGGTTCAACAGAGGCACAAAAGCATTTTCTTTTGGCTGACACGCCCTCAGGTAATGGCCTCTCTTGTCATTCTGATTCAATGGTCGACCCATTCACTCGCAGACATACACACACAACAAGCACATGGACCTTTTGTATTAATTCAATTTAAGCGCAGGCTATTGACTATTTATCTGATTATAATTCTAAAACATTAGGGGGAAACACAAGGGAAAAGTATTAAATCATAAATAGTTGTGCGCTCTAAAGAGTAGCATAGCCCTAAATAATTAGTGTTAAAACTGCATGGGTCCTAATTTTATCATATCTCAGCTTCAGTCTTAGTAGCTGAGTTAGAGTTGCAGTCATCTGTTTCGGCTTATGTCTTTTAATGTAGTCCTAATTTGTTATGTTGAATTGTATTAATTTAACAGGTGTAGCACATGTCTATAGGAGTTTATGAACTACACACTGGATTTGTGACTTTGAGTTTTGAGTGCAAACACAAGCTTGTATCCAAGTGTACTCATTTGGTTGTGCATTAGCCAGGGCAGACTTGACCTCTGGACATCAGGTTTGAGGTTAGATTGATTTGTTCACACCAGCCCCCGTAGACTAGAGCAAAGGGCTTCCAAAAATTTGTGTAGGGGCAGTAGCACTATTGGCCTGATCAGAAGCTAATCGGTTGGTTGTTTGCCATCTGGGCAATGGCTTTATCTGCCACCTTTAACCTCAGAGCTGCTAGAAGATAGTGAAGACAGCCTGCTCAGAGTGTGTGTGGTAGAGTTAAGTTAGGGTCACCAGTGTGTCTATTGTGTCTGTGTTTCTGACATATTGCTTTAACTGCAAACAATCATCTACAGTATATTTTTTCATGAAAACAGCAACAATTATAAATGAGGAATTCGCAGAATAACAGAACTAACTCAACAAATATAAAACTTTGGAGATTCGGCTGGGGTGTATGATTTCTGATTGGTCAAAGTTAACATGAGCTGTATACTTTGACCAATCAGAGTGAGGCTCCGATTCTCTGTTCTTATTGGCTGTTGGGACTGTCCATTCACTTTGGCACAACGTTGTTGGTATAGAGCGTGTCAGGGAGGGACCAAAGGGAACAAGTGGAGCGGTTGAGGTATTTGAATTCGAATCTCTATACCAACTGCCATTTTCTCCCCCAAATCCTCCACCACAGCTTTAAGTTGGGGCTAAGGGGACGCCCCTGTTTGGCACAGTTAATCAATATGATGACCAAAAATAGAACAGTATCAATATGTGTAGGCTCATCTTCGATCAAACACACCAAGCCCTCAACAACAGCCCTGATTTAGATGATCTTGATGAGAATCAACTGGGGACTTTCCTATTTGGCAGACATGGAATATTCCATTATTGGAAGACGTAAAGCTTTTAAATCTGAATAGAGTCATTCGGTCCTTTCATCTTTGCAAACAGTTTGGTTGGGTGCTGTTGTAGCTACAGTACGCGGACCCCAATGTGCACACTCCAGTTTGCACACACAGGGCGCACTCACTGGGCCGTTTGCAGAGCATTCAGCTGTAACAGATGTACCTTGACTGGCTGAATGAGAAAACCCGTTCACTGTGAAATCCCGGGGCTTGGGCAGATTTTCCCTTGATAAAACTGCAGCTGCAATTCAAAACAGATTCAAGTGAAGATAACATTCATCCTTAACTCAAGGGATCATATCACCACTTTAATCATGTTGCTGTTGTATGGTCGTGACTGGTGAATGAATGACGGCATGTGCCAAGTGAATCTTATTGGAGAATCCTTCATCTATAAGCTGCAGTAAATTCATTGGTAAAACCAACCTACAGCAATTTTGTAAAGCAGTAAAACTCCTTCAGATTACAAAGGTAATGCTATACAAGCGGAGCCCAAGAATCTCTACAGTCCGAATACAAATATTGTCATGTATAAAAGTTCAGTAGATCCTCGAGTGTATTAAGCTCCCCCAAATCTGTGTTGGATCACTGGATAAACAAGCTGAGTCCAGAACTTCAGCATCCTTCTTGTGCTGTGAGAGAGCCGGATTGTTTTATCTAGGGCTAAACATTAACAGGAATTCCGGTGTTTCCCATAACCTACCAGTATTCCTAAAAACTGCACAATTGCATGTGTTTCATTTGAGCTTATGCAATGAGAAGGTGAGGTCAACTTTGCTGCTTGGACACAGTCTGTCCTTACTCCCAGTACCTTGGAGAATGGCCAAATGCCCAGCATGAAAGTGTCACATTTACCATCGTTTATCATGGCAGGTTTTTAATAGTTCTGGGTCATAGGCTGACTGGAGCCTTAAATATTCATATGTACCTATCCTGAATTTTGAATTTCTTGCTGCAGTGTAGGAAGGATATACTGAGGTATATCCTGATCGTGACTGGGAGTTCCCTACACATTTCATTTTTATGATTGATTGATTGATGAACAGCCGATCCTCAACCTTAGCTAAGGCCCTAACTGATGCTGAGTGAAGCCCAATAACCATAAGACGGCATCTGTGAGAAAAGGGTTTCAAGAACAAAAAACGTCTTCAAAGACCACGTCTCCTCCCAAGCCACAAACTTGCCCGTTTTGACTTTGCAGGGGAGCACCGAACATGGGACATTGAAAGGTGGAGTAATGTGTTATTCTCTGACGAGAAAAGATTTAACCTGGACGGTCCTGATGGCTTCCAACGCTTTTTTCCCACGACCACAGGATATATTCGGATCTTGGTTGTTGAATAACTTAGAAGCTATTCATTAGTTAGGGTTAAATAACCTGTTGCCAACTGAAAAAATAATCACTGTGTTTTCATCCAATGTAGGGCTCTTGCCTATTTGCTGCCTTAGATCAATCCAGTTGGCAACTTTTTTGGGCCCGGGCAGTGTATATACATATAAATATAAATATAAATATATATATATATATATATATATATATATACAGTATCTCACAAAAGTGAGTACACCCCTCACATTTCTTCACATTTTTCTTTATATCTTTCCATGGGACAACACTGAATAAATGACACTTTGATACAATGTAAAGTAGTCAGGGTACAGCTTGTATAACAGTGTAAATTTACTGTCCCCTCAAAATAACTCGACACACAGCCATTAATGTCTAAACTGCTGGCAACAAAAGTGAGTACACCCCTTAGAAAAAATTTACAAATTGGGCCCAAAGTGTAAATATTTTGTGTGGCCACCATTATTTTCCAGCACTGCCTTAACCCTCTTGGGCATGTAGTTCACTAGAGCTTCACAGGTTGCAACTGGAACCCTCTTCCACCCATTCATGACGACATCTCGGAGCTGGTGGATATTAAAGACCTTGCGCTCCTCCACCTTCCGTTTGAGGATGCCCCAACGATGCTCAATAGGGTTTAGGTCTGGAGACATGCTTGGCCAGGCCATAACCTTTACCCTCAGCTTTTTAGCAAGCCACTTGTCGTCTTGGAGGTGTGTTTGGGGTCGTTATCATGTTGCAATACCACCCTGCGGCCCAGTTTACGAAGGTTGAGTGCACATGGTCAGCGTCGTACACAGAGGTTGGCTTTGGGAAATAGACGTATGAGTGCTGCCAGCATTGCTGAAGGGCTTGAAGGGGTGGGGGGTCAACCTGTCAGTGCTCAGACCATACGCCACACATTGCATCATACTGGTCTGCATGGCCGTCGTCCCAGAAGGAAGCCTATTCTAAAGATGATGCACAAGAAACCCCACAAAAAGTTTGCTGAAGACAAACAGACTACGGACATGGATTACTGCAACCATGTCCTGTGGTCTGATGAGACAAAATACATTTATTTGGTTCAGATGGTGTTAAGAGTGTGGAGCGGCAACCAGTTGAGGAGTACAAAGACAAGTGTGTCTTGCCTAGAGTCAAGCATGGTGGTTGGAGTGTCATGATCTGGGGCTGCATGAGTGCTGCCAGCACTGGGGATCTACAGTTCATTGAATTCTAACATGTACTGTGACATACTGAAGCAGAGCATGATCCCCTCCCTTCATAAACTAGGCCGCAGGGCAGTACTGCAACATGATAACGACCCCAAACACCCCTCCGAACGACCACTGGCTTGCTAAAGAAGCTGAGGGTAAAGGTTATGGACTGGACAAGCATGTCTCCAGTCTTAAACCCTACTGAGCATCTTTGGGGCATCCTAAAACGGGAGATGGAGGAGCGCAGGACTCTAATATCCACCAGCTCCTTGATGTCGTCATGAATGGGTAGAAGAGGGTTCCAGTTGCAACCTGTGAAGCTCTAGTGAACTAATGCCAAGAGGGTTAAGGCAGTGCTAGAAAATAATGATGGCAAAACAAAATATTGACACTTTGGGCCCAATTTGGACATTTTTTCTTAGGGGTGTACTCACTTTTGTTGCCAGCAGTTTAGACATTAATGGCTGTGTGTCGAGTTATTTTGAGGGGACAGTAAATTTACACTGTTATACAAGCTGTACACTGACTACTTGACATTGTGTCAAAGTGTCATTTATTCAGTGTTGTCGCATGGAAAGATATAATGAAATATTTGAAGAAATGTTAGGGGTGTACTCACTTTTGTGAGATACTGTATATATATATATATAGAGAGAGAGAGAGGGTATATATATTATATATGGAAAGACATCCCAAAGACATGTCTTGGTAGTTAGCATAGTAAAGGCATTACCAACAAAACGAAATAAGCTATTGTTATGTACATATGTGTCATAGGCCGGCTCGTCAGTGTCTCAGCTGTGCTGTGTAAGCAGCTACAGCTAGCGGTCACAGCTGAGCTTCTACTGTAAAAACAAACAGATAAATGAAGCACTAGAGCAGACATTGGTCTGACCCTGTGATCTCGTTCTAGCTCATTATGTAAGAAGGGATTTCCACTTGCTGTCTATTGTTCATGTATGTTGTACAGGACTGTCTAGGTTAGTGCTATTGCTGCCAGCAAGAGTGGTCTGCATTAAGCAAGACTTGGACCCCTTGAGAAAGATTTCCACATCTTTAAAACTCCACTTAGAATGTTCTTATGGATCCAGTCCATTTTCATCTCTTCCGTCATAGCCAACAGCCTCACGGTAAATCAAGTATTGATCATATTCAATCCCCCGTTTTACCATTTAACCTCAGCTTGACCTCTTGTCAAGGCGTTTCTTTGGCATGCGTCTTAGTCTTTTTCTTTTTTGTTTGAGGCCCAATCTCCAGACCTTTGTGTCTGTCCTGCTTTTAGTGCCTTAACCTTGCGCTGACCCCTTTTAAGAAGCTGAACCCTCAACCCATTGACTCTTATTTGGAGTTTCTTTCAACTTCATCAATTTGAAAGGGCCCTCATATGTGTCTTGTCAAAACTTGGCATAACCTCAGTCCTGTTTTGACCCCTCTTGTGTGTGTGTGTGTGTGTGTGTGTGTGTGTGTGTGTGTGTGTGTGTGTGTGTGTGTGTGTGTGTGTGTGTGTGTGTGTGTGTGTGTGTGTGTGTGTGTGTGTGTGTGTGTGTGTGTGTGTGTGTGTGTGTGTGTGTGTGTGTGTGTGTGAACAAGAATATAAGTGTCTGTATTTTCTACGGCAGACAAAAAAGTAAAAAGAAGTGATGTCTGCTTTTATTTTCTTATTTTCTTTCCTTTGTGGTCTCAACGTTATAGGCTTCAATAAACCTTTTGCCAAATTCGGAGTCAGGCAACGGTATGGCTGAGAATTATGCTATATGGCCAGTATCTATAGGATTAAATCCCCAAGTTAACATTCAACCGTCAGTTGTCTATAGAGGCATCATGGGTTTTTGTTAGTTAGAGTCACAAAAGATCAAGGTGTGCTTTAAAGGTCATTTAGTGTGTGTGTGTGTGTGTGTGTGTGTGTGTGTGTGTGTGTGTGTGTGTGTGTGTGTGTGTGTGTGTGTGTGTGTGTGTGTGTGTGTGTGTGTGTGTGTGTGTGTGTGTGTGGTGTGTGGTGTGTGTGTGTGTGTGTTAACTCATTTACTCCAGACAGCCATGCACAACAGGATTCAAAACCAGTATATGGTCTGAAAGAGTCCCTCCGTTTTTGCTCAGTGGAGCTGAACCATGACCATCCTGTCCTGAATACCCATACACACACACACACACACATACACACTAACTTTGTGCTGTACCATCCCACCAACCGAACAGCGTCCCAGTGCTGTTTGGGTGACTGGGTAGGGATCAGTCACAGTCTGGTAGCTGGATCCCCAGACGATGTGTCCTGATGATGGGGTTTGCTACGTCACTGGTAAAAATGGCGTGATGTGGCGGCGATTACATTTTTTTCTTGTTCTTTTTTGAAAGAAGGTTAGTCCCACTAAAATCTGTTTTTTTTTCAATCCGGCAAAGATGGCTGGAACTCAATTCAATACAAAGACGGAACAATGCATGGTAATGATTGGATGCGGTTGGGTTAGTTGGTATAGAAGAGGGGTTGGGTGAGGGAGGGGGAGTGGGTGGTGGTGGTGGACAGAACCATATACTGACATTGAACTTCCAGTTACATCCAGTCTGGTCTGGGCGTTCGCACCACCATAGACGCCAGTGAGCAGCACTTACTCCTTCTTCAAACGAAACATTTTGCAGGAGAATAATGGATTATACTGTATATCCAATCTTTTCGGCGGCGCCCTTATTTTGAAGGATTAGAGGGTAATTCTACTTGAAGCTTTATTTTCACAGTGAGTCAATTCAAAGAGACATCAAGCTGTTGTTCAATTGAAAACTAGCTGATATTAGTAATGTGTTTGTTTAAACATTTATCGTGACTTTTGTTTGCACACCACATTAGATATCAGTGTGTGTGTAGCACCAGGATAAGGGAAATAAGACAAAGAAGAGAGACCAGTTGTTCAAACAGTGACAAACTGTACTATTAATGAATGCTATTTATCTTGTATTGTTGTGACATTTACTTATATCATCCTTAAATGCAGCCTGGACCTGTTTCATTAAATGAGACACTATCCCGAGAATATATCTTGACTGTGGGTCTCAAGAATCACGTGATGGCTACTAGGACCATTCGCCATTTAATCATTGTTACTCTTCAGAATAAGAATAATAAGAATGCCATCTATCATGGGAAAATAACTTGTGTCTAAAAATCCAGCTCTGCGTGCAGTGTTTGCCACTAATCCAAATGAGGCAGAACAAGCAAACCACTTCAGCTTTTATTACAGCTCTGGAGGAGGTCTGCTGTGTTACGGAGACATGGGCTGTAGTGACGTTTTCTCAGCATAGTAGTCCGCCTCAGTACGTTCTGTTCCAACTCTTATGGTCAGGCCCTGGGCGGGACGCCACACAAGTGTGTGCACACACACACACACACACACACACACACACACACACACACACACACACACACACACACACACACACACACACACACACACACACACACACACACACACACACACATAATGCTTAACCCACAGTTGTAATCTTAAGAAGTTGTAAGTTTTAGATGAAAATGAAGCAAATATGTATAAACATACTTTCTGGTTATGTTGTCTTATTGAACGACTGTTTAATACAGCGACTGTAAAACTGTATGATTGAGAAAGATGTCAATCAAGGACAAAGTGTTTAAATAGTTAAATCCTAAACTGCTGTTCTGTTGCGCTCCGATACTCAGCTGGCCCTGTTCACACACTGTTTGTTGGACGGAGCAGTGTTTACACACATGGGCCCTCATTTATCAACCGTGCGTAGACCAGAAAAATGGGTGCACGTACATATCCACGCAAATCTCGGCATTTATCAATATGGACGTGAGCGTAGGATACGCTCAAATCCCACGCCAGCTCTCAGCTCGTGTACGCAAGTTTCTAAACAGCATGGACTCGCAGTGCAGGCTGTGCCGGGTAGCCGATGACTTTGTTGGACAATTATTAGAAGATAATACAAATGCAGTGTTTGCTCAGACCGAAATAAATATATTAATCACTTGAAATTGTGCAGCTTATGTAGGAGAGCTGATTCAATAGTGTGCACACCGGCCACTTAGGAGCCCTGCATGGGACTGCGTAAGAACATTCAAAATGTTAGCCTAAGCAGCCTATTAAATAGTAGGCCTACACTGCTCTTTATGATTAAAAAATACACGGCACAACATTCAGCTTAACATTTTATTTATTTGAAGCACTTTTTAGATGTTAGTTCCTCTTTTAATGTGTCATTGATCGCTTAAGCGAGCGATTTATTTCCACCGTTTACTGGCACGTTTTTCCGATCTACTGGTGGAGCAGGGCAGTGGGCGCTCTCACAGCTGATCGTTGCCGGGTCGGCTTGTGCAGCTGACGGCCGGGCTGACCAAGCGCATGGTGTCATAGGCCTACAGTAAAACGCAAAATGTGTTATTTTTAGTTTTTAAACCCCTTTTGAGTAGTACTATCTAAAAGGGCCAATACATTTTAATCATTCAAATCTCTGCAGACGTTTATTTATTTTATGGGTACCATTATCGGACAGTTGGTGCGTCTGTTTCTCCTCTACCACTTATATTATGCCCGCACCCCCAGCCCAGTTGGTTGCATTTCAGAACAGCAACACGCTTTTTTTAGTGGCGATTTTTGAGTCAGACCACTTTTTCTTCGTCTATGTAAAGAAATGACGACATATAATTGTATGCTGTTTTAAAGCATTTGAGCGATAGTAGCCTACTGATGTAAACCTAAAATGCAAAATCCTCAGCTGGAGATCGTTTGTTGTCAACACCAACGCTGTTGACTGCAGCAGTTATTTCCTTCCTAACTGCTGCCTTCTCTCGTTCTTTGATGCCGCTTGTAATGCTCCGAAATTAAACTCTTTTTTTTCTACTTTCGCTGTTATTCTTTCAATTTCTACTTCAGAGAAGTTCCTCTACTGTGCCGTAATGTGCATATCCATGTCATAAAACCTCTGGGCGAGGCCTGTAAACTGAGAAAATATAGGGGCGTGATACGATTGTTTTCAGCCGCCGCATTTATCAATAATGGCCTGGCGTACGCTGAGATTGACGAGATACGACTGTTTGATAAATACCACGCGACACCTGGCGTAGGGAGGTATTTGCGCCAGAATCTGCACCAGTTTCCACGCAAGTTTGATAAATGAGGGCCAAGCAGTGTAGAAAGAGGCAAGGTTATCTCAGTTCCAGTTTTTTTTTAAATTGTTTTTCGTTATGTGCTATTTCCGAATTTTCAGCACTCACTGTACTTTTGGGATATTTCTGTTCTGTATTTGAAACGCTCCGACACATACAGTTTTTGAATTTGTTACCTTTCATATTGTCGCTGGGGTCAGTGGTGTCTGCATTTCATAACATTTCTCTCTTACACACTGGTGTTGTATGTAGTAGAGGTATGACCAAACCTTAATGACATTTAGTGCAGAACTTGTATTCTATTGGAAACCTATGATATTTTCCTCTTATGTCATTTCTGCTAACAACAACAAATCATTTTTAACTAATTTGAACGATTTCATTCTCGAATGCTATACCACTTATTTTCTTTGATTCAAATTCAGAAACACATGTTGTTGTTTAATTTAATTTTGGCTGCTGTAATATTTTGAAAAGTAGAGATTTTTGAGAAACATGCTTTTCTGTTCTCTCCCTCAGCAGGACAATATAGACCGGTCCTCCAATCACAGGCAGGCTGACCTTATTGGTCCGAGCTTCAAGCAATCAGCCAATCGGAGTTCTCCTAACCATCAAGGTTGGTCTTTTATCATCAATGTATGTGTCTGTGTGTGATATTGTGTTGCAATGGTTTTGTATAACACAGAAAATCCTCCTTGGTTATTCAATGACATCAAATTACATACATACAGTACATCCTGGGACTTGTCATATGATATTCCATACCATTGGGACATGCTCTGTATTGACTTTGTGCAACATAATTGCTTGCTCAGTATTCTCCATTTATTTTCATACATAAGAGAATAAAAAAAGGTCATAGAAATGACCTAGGAATCTGGTACCACTTTTGTGTGTGTGTGTGTGTGTGTGTGTGTGTGTGTGTGTGTGTGTGTGTGTGTGTGTGTGTGTGTGTGTGTGTGTGTGTGTGTGTGTGTGTGTGTGTGTGTGTGTGTGTGTGTGTGTGTGTGTGTGTGTGTGTGTGTGTGTGTGTGTGTGTGTGTGTGTGTGTGTGTGTGTGTGTGTGTGTGTGTGTGTGTGTGTGTGTGTGTGTGTGTGTGTGTGAGACGTCTCCACCGTACAGTGTGTGAGTGGCTTGATGCTCATTATCTTGCTCTGGGCCGGGGGTGAGTTGACGGGGATAGTGTATATTTGGGTCTCTTCCGCTGTAAACATTTCAGCAGTTCAAAGGGTGATCTGCAGGGACACAGGGTGCCATTATAATTACGCCGTCCCTCTAATTGTGCCATTCAGGGTTCATCCATGACAATCGGAGCATGAGATGTAAGCACAATATTGGCTCAGCATGGGAGTTAAGGGCGGGGAGTCTGCGAGGACTCAACTAGTGAATTAGAACGCTTGGCCCCGTCATGGGAAATAAATGGAGCAGAAATGACATTGTCATATTTCAGGATGGGCCGGGATAGATGGTACTCAGAAGGACCAGAGAGGCAGATGAACGGAGATGACTTTTAATGGATTTTTGTTTACAATGTCTGAATAATGATATTTGGACAGATACCTAGGTTTCCTGTACAATAGGTTATGCCAGACGTGTTTGGAGCCTTATTTATTAGCACTGGTACTGTACCGTTTTCTCAGATTTTCCTGTCTCACTCATCAAGAAACTTTAAGTACGTTAACTAACTTAGCATGTTTCACATGCTATATTACATATGCTTCTCAAATGATGTGCCGTTTGAGCAGAGATTTTGAATTGAGCCCCTCTGGGGTTATTAGTGGGATGATAATCCTTGATGACGTTGTTTAACTTGTTTTTCAGTACACCTTCTCTTTCATTCTTAAGGGACTTTAATGTGCCACCGGCTACTTGCTGTGTTTGCTATCAAGCTGGAACAGTCATAAACCTATTAGTTTTCTAGGGAACAGCGCGGCTTTGTTGGAACATGACCTGCCATTATTTCATATGTTTGGAATGAGACGCTGTTGAGCGGCTTATCCGGGCATTTGCAAGCCAATATCTGATGTCTATAAATAGAAGTTGAGCCACATGATATTCCCAGCATGTAATTCATAAAGTGTGCCATGCACATCATATATTACTGTAAAGTTAAGTATTTAAAGGTTTAATGTGATTTACCCAAACACAGTATTTATTTTAATAGAGAAGAAATCACAGAAAAATTACAAGGCCACATTGTGAGTCCCCCAGTGTCTCACAGATGCGATGTCACTGGCTTGCACTGTGCTGTGAAAATGCTGCCTCCTCTTTGTTGTTTTCACTGCCACACGCCTGACTTCAGTTGTATAGCTGAGTTAATTCATTGTCTGTTGGGTTACTGAACTTGCTCACCCCTCAAGGGCCAGATATGAAATGCATGAATTATGATATCCTAAATCTGGATTTTCTTCTTAACTGATTTGATACTTCTTAAGGCATGAACATTTTCACATGTCCACTTGGGTTGACTGCATGCATTTTGAGTTTTCAATTGTGGAATTATGTATTTAACAAACCAGTGAATACAATGATACATTATGTGAAAACTACAACATAATACATATTTTCAATGCCTGTTCACATATTTTTAACATATTATACTTCAATGTAATGCAAAAATGTTGAACAAGCTTTTTTTAGTGAACATTTTCTATAAAAATAACAGAACATTATTGTCCATGGTTCTCCAACAACTCTTTTTCAAATGTAATTCAGAAGTACAGCGTACTTGTACATCACTTCACCAAAGCTATCTTGATATGACAATTGACATCATAATGGCCCTCATTTATCAAACTTGCGTGGAAACTGGTGCAGATTCTGGCGCAAATACCTCCCTACGCCAGGTATCGCGTGGGATTTATCAAACAGTTATATCTCGCCAATCTCAGCGTACGTCAGGCCATTATTGATAAATGCGGCGGCTGAAAACGATCGTATCACGCCCCTATATTTTCTCAGTTTAGAGGCCTCGCTCAGAGGTTTTACGACATGGATATGCGCATTACGGCACAGTAGAGGAACTTCTCTGAAGTAGAAATTGACAGAATAACAGCGAAAGTAGAAAAAAAGAGTTTCATTTCGGAGCATACAAGCGACATCAAAGAACGACAGAAGGCAGCAGTTAGGAAGGAAATAACTGCTGCGGTCAACAGTGTTGGTGTTGACAACAAACGATCTCCAGCTGAGGATTTTGCATTTTAGGTTTACATCAGTAGCCTAGGCTACTATCGCTCAAATGCTATAAAACAGCATACAATTATATGTCGCCATTTCTTTACATAGATGAAGAAAAAGTGGTCTGACTCAAAAATCGCCGCTAAAAAAAGCGTGTTGCTGTTCTGAAATGCAACCAACTGGGCTGGGGGTGCGGGCATAATATAAGTGGTAGAGGAGAAACAGACGCACCAACTGTCCGGTAGGTCCCCATAAAATAAATACAGGTCTGCAGAGATTTGAATGATTAGAATGTATTGGCCCTTTTTAGATAGCACTACTCAAAAGGGTTGTAAAAACAAAAAATAACACATTTTGCGTTTTATGTATGACAGCACGGGTGGTCAGCCCGGCCGTCAGCTGCACAAGCCGACCCGGTAACGATCAGCTGTGAGAGCTCCCACCGTCCTGCTCCACCAGCAGATCGGAAAAACGTGCCGGTTAATGGTGGAAATAAATCGCTCGCTTAAGCATCAATGACACATTAAAAGAGGAACTAACATCTAAAAAGTGCGTCAAATAAATAAAATGTTAAGCTGAATGTTGTGCTGTGTATTTTTTTTATCATAAAGAGCAGTGTAGGTCTACTACATATTAATATATTAATATTAATATTAATGCAGGCCCCGTGCCTCAGTGTCCCCCCAGCTGCTCCAGACGGAGACAACTGCCCTTACACAGTCCCATGCAGCGCTCCTAAGTGGACTATTGCACCATTGAATCAGTGCTCCTACTCAGTTGCACACCATAAGCAGCACATTTTTAAGTGATTAATATCTTTATTTCGGTCTATGCAAACACTGCATTTGTATTATCTTCTAATAATTGTCCAACAAAGTCATCGGCTACCCGGCACAGCCTGCACTGCGAGTCCATGCTGTTTACAAACTTGCGTACACGAGCTGAGAGCTGGCGTGGGATTTGAGGGTATCCTACGCTCACGTCCATATTGATAAATGCCGAGGTTTGCGTGGAAATGTGCGTACACCCACATTTCTGGTCTACGCAAGGTTGATAAATGAGGGCCCATGACACTAACACAGGGGTTCTCAACCTTCTGCAAGCTGGGCCCCCCCAAAGCTGGGTCATTGCAGTTGGGGCCCCCCACCGACCCTGACAACCCCCCCCCCCCACACACACACACCACCCTACACAGATAGATAGATAGATAGATAGATAGATAGATAGATAGATAGATAGACCTTTGAGTTGAACATTGGGTTTAGGGTTGGGGTCCGGAAATTTCTTATATTTTAACGTTAAATTCTGGTGCACTTTAAAAGCTAATTATGAGATTGTATCAGTGAGACACTGAGGAAATGTTGTTGTTTTTTTAAAATCTCCTTACAAGAGAAGAAAATAGTAGCCTAAATAGAACATACACAGAATAAATTCTACAATAGGTATACCTGTTATGAAAAAGCTTCACAAAACAAAGTCTATGATCAATGGGAAACACTGCTGTCTGACAACCCAGTTCAGAGATCAGAGAATGTTTCAACTATTGAGTCTTGGATTTGGAAAGTGGCCAGATTTAGCTCAAAATGCTACCTGCGATTAATGTGCTGTGCAGCCTGAACGCGAAGTTGTGTGTGTCTCAGTGGCGATTCCAGGAAATGTTGACTGGGGTGGCCAAGGTGGGCCACAGAGCTAGAGTGGGGTGGCTATCGCACCCCTTAATGAATAGCATGTGATATGCTGTACAACCAATTCAAAGATGATTTATAATCCCAGATGTCCACATCATGTTAGTATCCATTGTAATGTTTGTCAGAAAACTAAACCCCTGGAGGGGGGTCTGGGGGCATCCCCCCCCAGAAGATTTTTTTGTGTTTTTAACATGTGATCTAAGCATTCTGGTGCATTCTGGCGAAGATAATAAAGGAAAAAGTCAATATTTATTTCAGTTCAGATGAATAGTAAAATTAGCAAGACAACATAACTTGCTAGCAGCCAGATGCCTAACAACTGGACAGAGGGACGGATGAACTAGCTTTTGACCAAATATCTTGCTAAAAAAATAAACCTTTATTTATGGAATTCTGCCCTAAGAACATGTTACACTTGCTAACTACAAACTTAATTTTTTTTATTCAGATTTCAAAAATCTGCTGGGACACGTGCCCATACACGTGCATGGGTGACACGCATGTCACAAGCACACTTATGCTGTTTTCAAGACTTATGCTGTTTTCAAGACCTTTGCTGACCAGAGACCAGTTCTAGTGGCCACAGTCCTACCATTAATTCAGTACTTGAAAATTGCAAACTGATCTCATATCAGTGGATTGGAGTGTTTGAGTAATGAACTTGGCAACTACCTATCAAAAAAAGTTAAGAAAGAAAAAAAAATACATATCATCTCTGAACTAGGCTACATACCAGAAAAAAAATTGAAATTTCAAAAAAAAAAAAAAATAATAATTTTTTTTTTTTTTTTTTTTTTTTTTTCTCCATCCCCCTCGCGCCCCCCCCACCCCCCGGTAGAGAACCACTGCACTAACACATTGACATCATCTGCACAAAATGTTTTTTTTTCATTAAAGCGGCTACGAGTAACATTTAAATATCTTTTAAACAGCCTCATGTTTCCTCTGATAATCATAAATTACCTTTAACAGCAAACGAGACCATCAGTGCAAAGAAAGACATTTTAAAATAGTTTTTATTACTGCTTTTGATCTGGTCGCACACCCAGTCCGATTTTCGGTTCACTCGTGCAAGCTCTATTGTCACATATCCGTATTGGTCGCAGATTTCAGTGTGGCGCAGCAACGTGAATTGAGAAGCCTATCCCTCCAGGTGAGGGAAGGGGAGCGGGAGCCTTGTTTGATACAGTTATTTGTCGTCATAATGACTGATAACGGGGCTGAACCATCAAAGAAAAAAAAATAAAATGCTTAATGCAATGAAGAAAAGCTAAAAGGGAGAGTGATATAGGCTACGGGGGACGAGGGCGTTGCCAAGCAACGTGCATACAATTTCACGAGAGCGAAACTAGGCTGCAGTGTTTACTCCTAAATGAATGAGCGGTTGGTACTAACACAAAGTTTGCTTTGCTTCACCATCATCAGATAACCATTATCTGAAATAGTCATTATTTACATCAACAACAATCATCGTGATCCATACTAACTGCCGTCTATCGTTCATTCGCTTTCTGTGAGGAGTCGGACACGTAATCTTTCAGCTCTGTGATAGAGAGTAGTTAGCAATCAGCATTGCAATCAGGTGCGTGTGGCAGTGACTGGCATTAGTTCATGCAGTGTCAAAACCACTCTCACGGAGCCGAAAAGAGTCCTCACACTTTCAACACACGGACATGCACTATATTGCTCCCTTCTCAGTTCACACTCACGCGCCTGGCACGCGCTAGTAAACAGCTTTGCGACAGCGGGCGTCGTAAAAATACTACCGCTTTTGTCCAAAGGGGACGCCAACGTGCCATGTTACTCGTAGTGGCTTTAAGTACTGCAAGTCGGGGCGCCCTTAGCTCAGTTGGCAGACCCGGGTTCGATTCCCGCCTGCGGTCGCTCTCTGCATGTCACTTCCTTCTCTGCCCCATTTCACCTCTGTCTCTCTGCACTATCAATAAAGCATAAAAATGCCCAAAAAAATATCTTAAAAAAAAGTACTGCAAGTTACATTCTAATAACATAAATATATTGATTTTCAGCCAAAAATAACTGCAAATTAAGCATTTTCAAGCACAACAAAGCTGCAGTAATAGTATGAATTGTAGTAATCAATGCATGATGTCCAATTCAGTTTTGACTAATTGTTGCTGCTCTTACAATGGTTGGCCTCTGGTTGGCAGTGTATGGGATGACACACTAGAGTCCACTCTAGTGCCTGCAGTAGGTGATCAAAACCCATGCATAATCAAGAAAACAGCTTTTGAATAGCTGTCCACTGTAGTGACCACTATGCGTGGTGAAAGGGTTAAAAAGGCTAGGGTACCTCCATCTTGTGCAGGAGCACAACACGACAGCTTTCAAAAGAACTAATATTTCCATGACAAGGAAACGGTGTATTTAATGTCATGACATTGTTATGAAATTACAGCATTGACGATGCTAGCATAGTCAAGTCACAACTTTAGTCTATAATAAATAAAAAACGAAGGTGTGCATGTGTTTTTGTGTTTGTGTGTGTGTGTGTGTGGGGGGGGGGTCCTAATATGAACATGCAGCTGCTAAGCAACAAATCCCATTGATGGTACCAATGCAGTGCAGTAATTATTTTCCTTGGCTGTGGCGGCGCTGACCAAGCGTGATCTCAGTCCTGGAAATGAAGCTCCCTACTCACAGTTGTTCCAGTCCTTCCTACGTAGAGGTAGCGTAACATGCCATGGGCACACACAAGGGCATACACCTGCAGGCCCACAGGCATGCGTACTGACAAAAACCTTCACTCCCAAACAACGAGATCGCTGGACCGCATTCCTGAAAAGACTGGCACTTCAACTGGGAGTTAAGGGGGGTGCGTGCAGATGACAAGGTAATGTGAGAGAAATGTGAGGAATCCAGAGAAGCTTTATACATAACATTAAATATTACAAAAACACATTAAAAGCAAAAGGTAAAATTAAATCACATGTGTTAGGAACATTTAATCAAACACTAAGAGCAGTTAATTTCTTTCTCTACAACCGTCTCTCCTTGAAATGTCCTCATAATGCTTGTCACTACTGTGTAAATGTAAGACCATGGTTGTGTAATTAACTCACAGCTGACAAGTGAAAATGAATAGAAGGTAGTAAAGAGTGACACAATTAGGAAATAAGATAGGTTACCTTTAAAGATGAACAAGACAAAGTCCCCAGTCATGCCAGCATCTCGGTGAGTCTGACACAGCTCTGCATTGAGCTACATGCTAACGTCATTCTGCTTACATACTCACAAAGACATTGTAAACCTAATAGTATTTATGGTATAAGTGTATGTTTTGGACTAATTCAAATTGTGACCTGATGATGGCGCTGTAGGAAAGGTCAGGATATATCCAAAGTGCTTTCAATTCCCCCTGTGGGGTCAAGGTATATCTTTTTCGTTTTTTAAATGTTATTTTGCCATTTTAAATTCATTTCATTTCATTTCATTTAACTTTTATTTATCCTCGAGAGACCAGTTGAGGGGTGACCCTCATTTTCAATGACGTCGAGTCAAAACAAATTCAAAACAACAATACATACAAAACAAACAAAACAATTGAAACATTTACAAAATGCTTTTATTTAAAGTGCAGAGAGACAGAGATGAAATAGGGCAGAGAGGGGCCGCTTGGATTCGAACAGGGTCCGCTGCGCGGACTGAGGCTCATGGGGGAACGCTCTAACCACGACACCATGAACGCCCCCCAGACCAGGACAAAAGTCAGAGGATCACCACCATAATAAGGCTGAATCCTATTGGCATTTTGGATACCTGTACTCAATTCCATCACAATGAATGTAATAGTTGCTGAGACATTTCAGTCTTGACCAAAGTGCTGGATCGACCTACCAAATCCGACTGTGGTTTGTGAAGCAAAATACCCCACCATGTTCTGTTCCTGTGAAACGTCTGGCCTCTTCCTTTCACCCTTTCACTGGTGCACAGTTCCCCCTAAATGACAGTCTCTCTCTCCATCCCTCTATTTCCTCCACTCCCTCACTGTTTCCCTCTAACCCTACCCATCAGAAGGCTTGGCCCTCAGTGGGTGTGTGTGTGCTGTCACCAAAAGGTATTGTACTCCCCACTGCAGAGCCACGCTTTACAGTTTAGACTTGCTCTGTCTGTACTCCCACTGATCCCTTTGAATGGAAACCCCTCTGCTGGGGGTATATTCAGCAGCTGCTTATCCCCCCACCCCCTTCGTGTGTGTGTGCGTGCGTGTGTGTCTGTGTGTGTATGTGTGCATGCGTGCACGCGTGCCTGCGTGCATGTGCGTGCGTGTGCTCAATAGATGCACTGTATACCCCTAACGTTCCCATATTTTACTGGAGGATTCCCCCCTCCTTTTTGTTTTTAACTAACAGGAATTAATACAAAATGCATGTAGACTACATTCCTGCGCTAAGGAGAAACGGAAAGACATGGATCCACCACCAATACAATGGTCTTGTTTTGCTCATGTCTCGCTCGCTAATTATCAGACACATTCAAAAACAGCTTTTATTCAGATTCTTACCAGACTTTAGCTGTTTTACAGTTGGTTGATGCTGCATTCAGGGTGGCTCAGACAATAGAGGGAGCTTGGGCGCTATTTCACGCTAATTAACTGGTTGTATCTTTTTAGAAGAGAAGGGATGGGGGCTAAAGGGCTTTTTGTTTTGTTTTTGAAGGCAGTGGTACATTTAAGTCTAAAAAAGGAGTGAGTTGTGAGGAATGACTGCTTTTCTTTTAAATAAATTATGTGAATAAACTGAATTTATGGGGCCTTTGGACCATTTATCTTGTTAAAACAAGCAATTTAAATACCTTGTATTGGACATTTTTTCTGACCCTTGCAGACTTAAAGATTTAGCAATCGATCAAGAACATAATTGCCAAATAAATCACTAATGGATTGGTGTTGATTACAGCATGAGTGTAATTCCCGGAGCACAGTATTAACCAAACATGAAACAGTCTTTAACCTGATCGGATTCAGGATAATCACACATCTTAAAATAAAACACTTGTTCTGTGGCGAAATTCTTCTTAAGGAGGCATATGTTTCCTCTGCTTACAACCATATATTACCGTATTGGCAGTGCATTTAACCTCTATGCTCCTTAATACAGCTTTGAGCTGTTAATACTCATCATGGTGTTAACCCTGCTGCTTACCCAAACACCAGTGCCACTATATCATTAATGTAGGTAACTCTTTTAAGCTTTAAATCAATGATTGTTCTTTCCCTGCTGTCCTTGCCTGTTGCCTGCATGTCTTGTTTTGCTACTGTACTGTCCTTGGCTTTGCACATTGGTGTGGAGAGGAAGTTCAGCTATACGTCTGAACCTATTCCAGACCTGGGGTTCAATAAATGCTACAATAATGCTCATAACATGTTGGGCTGTTGACAGCGTAGCCATATCAGCCGTAGTGTTTGGTGACAGAGTTTGTTAACGTTAGGCAAGAGCATCACAGCTACATATTGCTACAGTCAACAGCTCTGCCTGCATATGTAGCTGTGTGTGATCCCTGCTAACCGAGCTGCTCTTACAGTATACATTTGAGAGGACATAATGAATGGCTGTAATATAGTATGGCCAGGCATGCCGTGACCAAAGTGTGTTTTGTGGGATTGGACAAAGGTGTTTTATGTCTTGTGAACCGGCCAAGGCCAAGTATCTGGCACAGCTTCTGTTTTCTGTACTCCATGTCAAAGAAAGAACAACCGTAGTTTGCTCCCTGGTCCAGACCTTCATTGGTTTAAATCCTTTGTGCGTGCCTGCCTGCATGCTTGCCTACCGTCTGTGTCATCAATCTGTCTGCCTTAACGGCCGAGTACATGACGCATGGCATTGCTTGACTGTGACATGCAGAGGTGGCTGCGATTGTATGACCGATAATGGCCGAGATCACAGGTTCTGTTTGGTTGTCTGCTGAACCGCTCTGTCACTGGCCAAACGAGATCACATTTTTGAGGAAACATATTTTTCTCTCTCTAGCTCCAGCGTACACGTGTCTCACCAAGTGAACATGATGGATGATGAGCAGATGATGTGTTCAGAGTAAAAAGTGCTTTTGGAATTTTGCTCACTTTTGTTTCTGGTTTACTATTAACTCAATAGTTGAGCATCTATGTTATACAGTATTATTTTGACCTAAATCTTTAATTCTTTTTTATAAATGTTTTTCTTTTCATCACCACTGCTGCTAAATGCAGGTAGTGTTGCTCTGTCCTTAGCCTTGTGCATAGCCTTGTATACACCCTGTGTCCTGTGGTATATAGCTCTTTAGCTCTCCAGGCTATCTATAAGTAGCTGCTCAAGCTTACCTGTCACTATTAATACCTACAGATTAACCTCCCGTGATTCACAGGCACCTGTGATACGGCTACCTGACACGTTTTCAAGGAAAGGCTCCTCAAAGACAACACTAGACACTAGTTTTAGCTGCTAGCTGAAAGAATCATGCTGGAAACACTTCCATGCTACTGTAACCCTTATTTTTATGTGGTAGCGTCCTCCGGTCTCCTCGGAATGGTGGGAACACTCGGGCTACAAAATACAACCAGATACCAATGCTCTCGTAGTTAACCTCTTCTTTAATTACGGCCAAAACGGCAACACAGTCCTCTCGCATGTGCCCAGAATCCTAAACTGAATCCCACACATCAATGGGTCCCCCCTAAACAAGACGTGGGCCGGAACTAATGTTTCCTGCCCATGCATAAATGAAATAATAATAAAATACTTAATAATCTGCAATGTAATTTAAATGAGAATTAAATAATAAAAACAATGTAAATTACAAGATTACACTACTGCATGCAGTGATGAAGTGTTTACAAGCCCAGCAAACTGATTTGTTGCTATGCTAAGGAACTCCCTTTGAAGCCAATGCATTTAGAACTTTACATCAACCAAATAGCTTTTTGCAGTGTCAGCTTTCTGCAAACCTTTAGCTGCATAATAGTGGCATGACCCTCTCACCACCTGGTATGATCCAGCTTTCAGCTGCCTTGCACCTACAGCTGTGGGGATGTTACATTACATTTTAAGCGTTTGAGTTCTGACAACAGGACTGCTTTAAAAAGTTAAGATATGCTGCCTTATATTTTGTGACTGGAGTTTTCTTTTATATGCTGAAGAGAGTAGAGCTAACAAAATGTTATAATACCAGTATTTTTCATTCATAACAAAAGCATATGAACCACTAAAATAGGGCATCTCAGGTATCATTATAAAGACAAAGAAAAAGTCATTATAATGTCACTAGTGTGAAAATTTGAAAGTTTCTATTTATTACAGTTATATACCACCGAACACACTGTAGGGCCACTGAGAAAATCACCAGTCAAATCAGAAATAGAAATAAACCTAAAATAATTTGCTATCCTGCAGTGTAAATAGCATTGTGACTCCATCCTAGGTCATATCTCATTATACATGTCCCCTCCTAAAGGGTTTCAATGTAATTTATTGTCATTGAAATGTGAAATATCATATCCTAGTAACCAGTATGGTGTTCCCTCACATGAACCCCATGCATTTTAGAGCCACTAACTCGCACAATTAGAGTGTGTCTCCCCCTAGTGGTTTAATTGTGTCCTACAATATCGTCAAGATCTTGAGACAGAGATTTGATGATGAATTCATGAGCTAGGTTTCTTTTTCATAATGAATAATTATTATTCATAAGTCCAGTGACCAATGCAGATTGTAATTTAGCGAAGTTAGGCACCCGGTTTGCCCAGATGATAAAACTTTCACAGCATGAAGCAATTAGAGACGGAGCTTCCCTTCAATTGAGCTCCCTTCAAACTTTGATTCAACATGCTCCTGGGGGTCAGTTGAAAAATTCTCTTCATGAATATAAATGCGCCGGGAGGATTTTTTTTCTTTCTTTTTTTCACAGGGGCTTTGAGGATAGATTCCCCCTCTGAAAAGAATTCCAAGTCGGGCTTTTTAATGACTTTTAAAAGCAGAATGTTTGATAAATGCGGTGAATTTGAAGCAGATGCTTACAGTGCAATGCCTTTGCTGTGAACCCCAGTGGTAAGAGTTGAAAAGTGTTACGGGCAAGTTTGTGCTTGTTCCTGTTATCCCTGGAGATTTGGCTCACAGGGCAGCACAATGTACGTAGTCAAGATAGTCTCGCTGATTGAGCACTCTGGCAAAACTGGTTACGTGTGTGTGTGTGTGTGTGTGTGTGTGTGTGTGTGTGTGTGTGTGTGTGTGTGTGTGTGTGTGTGTGTGTGTGTGTGTGTGTGTGTGTGTGTGTGTGTGTGTGTGTGTGTGTGTGTGTGTGTGTGTGTGTGTGTGTGTGTGTGTGTGTGTGTGTGTGTTTTATGTGCATACAGGCATGTTTTTTCATATAACATAGCATTGAGGTGGTGCAAAGTGAGGTCAAGGGTTCAAATCCTTGCCACAGTGTCATGATAGAGAAACTGAAATAGGAAAAGGGAAAGTCCCAACAATGTCCAAGGAATTCACCCCTCTTTTTTTGTCATGCCTCAACTATTTCAAACCAAAGCAGCAGGCTTATATGATTTTACTTTTACTTTTAATTGTGTTTTAGGATTTATTACATTTAAAGGCCTACTTCACCGGTTGGAATATGAAGGTGTATTGAACTCGGAGATCC
This sequence comes from Hyperoplus lanceolatus, assembly GCA_026929865.2. NCBI lineage: Eukaryota > Metazoa > Chordata > Actinopteri > Uranoscopiformes > Ammodytidae > Hyperoplus > Hyperoplus lanceolatus. Next base: position 12,725,822 of record CM049401.1, on the reverse strand, counting down.
TATTTAGTATAAATGTGCAAAAAAAATTGAAATCAGATCATTTTAGCCTGAGAAAAGGCAGAAAGAGTGTTTTATGGTCTCAAAGTCTAACCCTACAGTTTCTTTCTTGTGACGTCACAGTAAGGGTTAGGATTAACAGGACAGCTGGACTAAGGGAAGACTAAGGGAAGAAAAACCTCATTCATTATATTATAATAGTTATTTTATAATGATAGAACGCTGGTTCCGTATGGGTGAAGTACTCCTTTAAGCTTTCGGTTTCTTTCTAGCTTGAATCCTGTCTTTTCTGCTCCACTCTGCTTTGTCTATAAATTCACCTCAGCACTTTAGAAACATACCTCTCAGAATGTCTTGCACTAGATTTTTAAATTTCAACTACCAGTTCCTCTTCAGATTCAGGCAACGGTGTGTTACTCCTCTTAACGGGCTGCAAACTGTTCCTAGGATATGAACAACAAAATTGGGAAGGTACTCTAACCTGTAATAAACTTACTGAAGATATTAGATCAGCCCAAACTGTTGCTACGAAACTGGAGACCTTCATTTTTTTATCTTTTGCTTTTCAATAAATTGAGATAAAGCGTAAAAGAGATGCAGTAGTTTATGGCTTGCAAAAGGTCCTCTGCTGTTACAAAGTGATTTGATATATTATAGTCTCTATGCACTGTGACTTGTATATGCTCCTTGTGTTCTTCATGGTTTTGAATTATTCTCTCCCTCTTTCATTCAAATGTTTTATTTTTTCCTTTCTCATTTGAATGTTTTATGTAAAGCTCTTTGAATTGCCTTGGTGTGTTAAATGTGCGATATATAGATAAACTTGCCTTTTCTGTCTCCTGCAGAGGATGACGTGGATCTAGAGGCCCTGGTGAATGATATGAACTCTTCGCAGGAGAGCCTGTACTCCACCTGCAGTGGTCCGCAGACAGAGTCCACCCCACTGCTGCAAAATGGACAGACCTCTTCCTCTCACCAACACCACCATCAGCATCAAACAACAACAACAGCAGCAACAACACAACACAGCCAGCATGGTCGGCATGGTCACAACAACTCACACGCGCTAAGCCACGCCTCCCCGGAGCCGCACTCCTCCTCGTCCTCTTCAGCGAACTCACCTCAGAGCGGCCTGAGGCGCTCCCAGCCCATGCACATCCTCGCTGTCAGGTCGGTGTTGACGCAGTGTGTGTGCAGATTATTCATGGGTGTTAATATTTCTTATGGTTAAAGGTGGAAGCCAGGAGAATGCTTGTCGTCAAAATCACTTTTTTTGTTTAAAAACAGTGAATATCGTCTGTGTGTGCGCTGAACAAATCCAGTGTTATGTATGTGATATATATATATATATATATATATATATATATATATATATATATATATATATATATATATATATATATATATATGTATGTATATATATATATATATATGTATATATATATATATATATATATATATATATATATATATATATATATATATATATATATATGTATATATATATGTATATATGTATATATATATGTATATATATATATATATATATATATATATATATATATATATATATATATATATATATATATATATATATATATATATATATATATATATATATATATATATATATATATATATATATATATATATATATATATATATATATATATATATATATATATATATATATATATATATATGTATATATATATATATATATATATATATATATATATATATATATATGTATGTGTATATATATATGTATGTGTGTATATATATATATATATATATATATATATATATATATATATATATATATATATATATATATATATATATATATATATATATATATATATATATATATATAGGGCTCAAGGGGTTCACAAACCTTCGCACACCACTGTATATATATATATATATATATATATATATATATATATATATATATATATATATATATATATATATATATATATATAGGGCTCAAGGGGTTCACAAACCTTCGCACACCACTGTATATATATATATATATATATATATGTGTGTATATATATATATATATATATATATATATATATATATATATATATATATATATATATATATATATATATATATATAGGGCTCAAGGGGTTCACAAACTTTCGCACACCACTGTATATATATATATATATATATATATATATATATATATATATATATATATATATATATATATATATATATATATATATATATATATATATATATATATATATATATATATATATATATATATATATATATATATATATATATATATATATATATATATATATATATATATATATATATATATATATATATGCTGAGCATTAACACTGGCTTTTTTTTCACTGCAATTTTAGTTTATGCTGCACATTCACTAGTATTTAATATTTTTTTTATTTATTGGAGAATTGCAGCAGTATTCTTTTTAGATTTGTTAGGCCTATGCATTTTATTTGTATGTTACATAGGCCTACTGTCAGCTAGTTAAAACTGTTCATTCTCCCTTAACTATGAACCGTACCGTACTGTACCGTACCGTGACTTCAAAACCGAGGTACGTACCGAACCGTGACTTTAGTGTACCGTTACACCCCTAATATATATATATATATATATATATGTATGTATGTATGTATATATATGTATGTATGTATGTATGTATGTATGTATATATATATATATATATGTATATATATATGTATATATGTATATATGTATATATGTATATGTATATATATATATATATGTATGTATATATATATATATATATATATATATATATATATATATATATATATATATATATATATATATATATATATATATATATATATATATATATATATATATATATATATATATATATATATAGTACAATGTATAAAAAATAGACTCAATACATAAATAACAACAAAAAGCACACCAATGCATGCAGATTAAAAAAACACAAATAAAATAAGAGATCAGAGGGGTATACTACGAAACAAACTCAACAGAGCCCGGCTCTCTTTTTTTGATCTGGTTCAACATAACACATACCCTCACTCAAAGCTAACCGGTATCACAAAGGAAGTTAACAACCTCTTATGTTGAACGAGGGTTTCGGCTTCAGGCTCTGTGCTCGTCCCCATAAGAGGGGGCGTTTGACCCTTCATTTGACTCTGCTTCCGCACAGACTGGACTGATCTTGTGCCGCTAACTTTACACAAACGGACTGATTGCGTGCAGTTGAGTAAAACAAAAAAAAGAAACTGCGTCACTAACTTCACTCAAGAGGAGGAGTTTGTCAGAAAATTGGGCTACTGAATTGATTAATTTATTTTACAGATCGTTCTCGCAGTGCGTAACGTGACATTATAAAGCAATTAAAGGTTGAACTCGGATTTAAACAGTACACCATTTAGCCTACTTGATAATCCTACACTTAAGAATCTGATTTAAGTTTGTCACTGTCCCCTAATGAAAAAAAAAAATCACTTTAGTTTTGGGCCACTGTCCATATCAAAATTAATACAATTTTGATTCTGATTTAGGCTAATAGCCCTTTATTTGCATCTTATAAATACCATTAAAATAAATAGCCTAGATACAAAACCTGTAGTCTGTATTTTCCGGACAAATATGAATCTACTGTGAGAAGCTTCATCTGCGAGTCTGCAGCGATGTCCGAACTGTGCAGCTGTAATCGCTACTGATGAAAAGAAAGAAGCCTAGAGTGAAATAATGTTGCAACCTGTGATTTTATTGAACGCTTCATTAAGAGCCAGTGTGTGTAGATCGCCAGGTAAAATCATTTGAGGTGAGAGCATAGAGTGGTGCTGCATACAGTAGGTCTAGGCTATTTTACATTTTCTGCATCAATAACTATGCATGTGGCAAAAAGCCGCAGCGCGATGTTACAGTTCACTCTAATGTAAGACTTATGTCATGGCTTCGTTTTGTTCATTAACTTACTGATCAATAAGTTTACTGATTTAACTAGTTTACTCAGTGAGAAGTATCGCTCAGACAATATAGTCAGGTCCGCGGGATTTCAAAAGGTGTAGTTTCCTTAAAGGGCAGCGCTCTAAGAGCCGAATTTAAGCTCAAACTCTCGAACAAAAACTGGTCTGGGCAGGTTAGCCGTGCAGCCTCTGTTACCACGGTGATCTAGCCAGGTAGAAAGAGAGCCACATTTTGTGATACTGAAAACTCTGGCTTTAGACTCAACAGACCTCGCTCAGCCCTTAATCTCGCTTCGTAGTATACCCCTCAGCATACAACACTTGCAGTATACAAAGATGCCCTCCAATGTCTCCAGTGTTGATGAGACCCTGATAGAGCTGAGCCCAGGCTTGACCAATGCCTGAATAATACTGTTTTCAGATGCTGTCAACCTACACATAAAACGATACATCAAATTCCTAATTAAAGCATGACAGGTAGGCACACCAACATAGCCTAGGCTCTGTAAACGGGCATGTTGCTAGCTATGACGTGTCTGTTGTTAACATACCCTATGTTTACGTACCAGTTTACAGAGCTTAGGCTGTGTATTTTTTTTCAGCGCACACACAGTACGGACAGGTAGCGGATTGTGAGGAGATATTCACTGATTTTGACAAGCATTTATTTTGACAGCAAGGGTTCTCCAGAATCGCAGGCTCCACCTTGTAAATGGGTTGTGTGACAGGCCCTGGAAATGGAACGGAACCCTAAACCATACTGCTCACAATTTAAACTTAAAGAAATGTACAGAAACATACATTATATTTGGCTGCAGAGAGGCAAAGCAAGAGTCTGGAAAGCACCCTTCAAAATAGTCTAATCATCACAGTGAAAAAACCATAGGAACCATATAAAAACACAGAGGGCCAGGGCTGTACGCTTATTTTTTTAGGTGGTAGCACTGGTGCTAGCAAGCAAAAAAAATCAGTAGCACAAAAATAAATTCAGTAGCACACAAAGTATGATCGAAAACTTGCATAACCTTAACCCATGCATTTAGCTCTAATTACCTTTTAGCCTGTCATCTTGGTCTCATTTGAAATTCTCAATAAATGTCATATCCTAGTGTGTGCAGTAATAATTGTAGAAAAATTAATAGGGTTGCACTGATTGTAATTTAGACAAAATAATCTAACCTGCCTGCCAATTGCAATTTTTTGCTGATTCAGAATTATTTCTCCCCATAAAATTAATATCTATATATTTTTTGTATATACATAGGCCTATCATTATTATATTCATAATAATAAACATTTTTGGTAAATGTCCTTCTGTTAATGAAAACCTATAACTTTAAAACATATAGTAATGAATATAGCCGGTTTCCCTCCACCAGATTAAACACCCCTAAATTAATATCAGGATGTTTTCAAGTAAATATAGCCCGCCAAGTTTATTTGTTCCTTGAATAAACCTGTTCCACTATAAAGTTTATGTGTTCATCGACCCCTGCACTTTTATATGGCAAAAAAAGACCAAAAGCCGATTTACACAATTTTTCAAAAAGGTTTTACTTTTCACCAAAAAACCTTCACACCATATATTACCTTAAAGGCTCTGGTTTTAAAGCATGTGACCCTTTTGACCCCTGCCTATCTCCAGATCTCTCCCTGTGTTGATCCCCTAATGACCCTTACAATTGTCACTTCTAATTTTATCCTAGGTTAAATCCAGTTTTCAGACCTTTTATCCTAGATACGTTTTTAGAAAGGAGGAGATTAGATAATAGGTTTTTAATTATTCTGGTGGATGAATACCTCACATTTACCCCTGGCTTCAAAAGACTACCGTTAAGTCCTCACTAAGTTCATACACCTGGATGAGCTAGGCCAATAGATAAATGCAAATCCCTCCTAATTCAAGGAGGGTGTTTATGGGATGTGTATTCTTTGTTATCAGTAGTGTAGCCGTAGTGTAGGTTTGAATTGCTTACCTCAGAGGCGCCGCGATCTCTTTAAAGGAAAACCCTAATTAGGTCCTTGTTCCCAACACTAAACTAAAAATTCAGGCCAAAGATTTTTAACGTTTTCAAGAAATTTTATTTAACCAATATAAAAAGATTAGGGGGGGTACGTTCACAATATAGAAAAAAAAATAAAATAAAATGAAAGGAAGGAAAATAAGTACCTACACTCCCATTAATGTGATTATTATATGTAGAGAAGTATAAGACTTAACTTATGTGTTGTATGTCTTTTGTTCACATTGAATTTAGTTCATGAGTTCTCCCATTTATCCACAAGAGATCAGGAGTATTCTCATCTTCAGGTTTTTTAAAACTATACTGTCTACACAACTTCAATAGTTCTGCGTGGTGGCCGAACTTTCAATCTTGTCATATATATTTGAATATCTTCAAATGCTATGACAAGTTTGATTTTGCGACACAACAGTCAGGAAAAGTTGGTTCAACAGTTTATTTAGTTGATCCACAAGAGATCAGGAGTAAAAGTTTGTCCACTGTCTACACAACTTCAATAGTTCTGCGTGGTGGCCGAACTTTCAATCTTGTCATATATATTTGAATATCTTCAAATGCTATGACAAGTTTGATTTTGCGACACAACAGTCAGGAAAAGTTGGTTCAACAGTTTTTCAACCTCAACTCCATGCTATTTTACAACCTGGTTCATGAATTAGTTCCTATCAATAACCCAAATGGTCCCTTACCAAACTTCACAGAATAGAAAAGGAAGAAATGGTTCCGAGCCGCTTTCCCTTCTTGAAAAGAAAAAAAATAACCAACTCTCAATTTTTCTAAGTATTTTGCACTCAAAAAGATTCAGAGTGTTTCTTTCGAGTTTTTCTTCTAAGTCTTTCGTCCATGCTAAAAGAACAAAAAACTGGAACAGTCAAGACTTCCCCAAAAACCCTACTCTCTTGCTCAAAACCCTGGCCTTAAATAGTTTGAAGACAGAGAGAGTGGGTGTGTGTATTAGGAGGAGAGAGGGTGGGGGTAAAGATGAGGGTGTGTGTGTCCAGCTCAAGGACCCACTGCCCCCCTTGTCTCTCTCACCCCTGACCTGTCCCAGGACAAGCCCAGGCATGCCTTTTCAGAGAGGCCTTATGAATTCACAATTATGTATATATTTCAGGATAAAAACTTGAATACAACACTTGTAGTGATTCTACCTTAATATTAAAGGTCATTTGTTACCTTGCCTGTCTTATTAAAAATATCATACTTTTCCCTACGAAAACAAGAAATATACATTTCACATTCTCCTAAGAACAAGATATGTACAATGAAAAGTTGCAATATTCCTGCCTATCTCAACAATAGCCTATTAAATAAATAAGTATACATATTGGTACAATTTAGGATAAGTTAAATAGGTTGTTGTGAATGTGTTGGGAGTAGTTCTTCAGTGGCTTATCAGTTATTTCAAACTTTGTTTAAATAGACTACTGTTGTTGACTGCTCTCTGCAGCTGAAGCAGTTGATTTTCAAGCTAGCGCACGGCAGGGCTGTGAAGTGGTAAATGGTAAATGGACTTGTATAGCGCTATATCTCCGTTTATCACAGACTCAAAGCGCTTTTACATTGTTTTTTGTACACATTCACCCAGTCACACATACATTCATACACCGATAGCAGCAGCTACCACGTAGGGTAGGCTTAGCACTAGGGTGCTAAGCTAACTAAGCTAACTATCGGGAGCAATTCGGGGTTCAGTGTCTTGCCCAGGGACACTTCGACATGTGGCGGGGAAACGGGGGATCGAACCTCCGACCCTGCACACCAGAGGCGAACTCCCTACCCACTTCGCCACTGCCGCCCTAAAGTGCGAACTTCCTGTTCTTACCGGCTTCAAAAAAGTCAACTCACGTTTCGCTAGTAACATGCTTTTAATGTGAAGGCGTACAGGAAATGTTCAGTTTGCACACGCGCTAACTTAACTGCATGCCGTCTCCTTCCGGTTATTACCGTTGGTAAAGTGTATTAGACGCTAGAATCGCCGCACAAGCACAGGTCCCGAGCACACATCTTTCACCAGCCAAAGTGGAGGGTGGACTCAATAACTTACTTGCCTAAGACTACATTTACCCGAATTTGGAGAGTGTTAATGTAGAGCCCTCTAAGCAGTGTTGAGCAGCACTCCTCTGTGTCTCAAACAGACAGCATCTGCTCATTAGCACTCGTGCGAGTGTACTTGTATTCATCATAGCACGTGATCAATTTCAGTAGCAAATGCGATCAAAACTGTTGCACTGTACAGCCCTGCAGAGGGCACTGCTATATGAATGTTAGTATCACACCAATGGTCGCGACCAACCCAAGGGACACTGCGTCATCTCTGGACTTGTGAAAAGTTAATCTGTGTGTGACAGGTAATCAGTTCACCAGTAATATCTGTGCTTTCGCCAGGTACTAGGCACTATTTGAATTTAAGACACAAAACAAAAGAAATGTAGATGTTGAACCATGCCACATAATAGTAGAACAATTCTAAATAAAACTTGTAAAAGCAGACTTCTATCTGTACATTCAGACAAATGGACTTGGGCAGCAGAAGTGTGGCTCCAAGCTTACTCCATCCAGCCTCATACATTTGCACACACTTAGCAACACACACATGCATGGCTCCAACCCCTTTTTCCCTCTGTGTTGGAAACGAAGCCTCTTACTGTGCACTGTCATATCTCCACACCCTCTCGATAATTGGGCATAGCGTGTCCTCCCTGCACCCTATCTCTAGCCCTTGAATGAACCGTTCCTCCTTGTCAATCCCTTTTTGTCTCAAACCACATCAGCAGGAGCAAAAAGGTAAAAAGAAAATATTCTCATTTATTTCAGTAACAAGTGCAAATCTCTCTCTCTCAGTTTGACAAGTTAGTTCCCCATATTCTCCCACGTACTCACACACTCTGGCAACTGAAGTGTGGTTGCATGGAAACAGCGCACATGAACACAAACAGATTCACAGCAGAGCTGGTGTCAGTTCTTATTATTCGCCCTTGGAAGATATGACAGAGAGGAGGGACGATCAGGTAATGGAGTATTCCGTCTTATGAGTTCTCTCTCTCTCTCTCAGACACACACACACACACACACACACACACACACACACACACACACACACACACACACACACACACACACACACACACACACACACACACACACACACACACACACACACACACACACACACACACACACACACACACACACACACACACACACAGGGACTCGGGGCCCTGGAGTTCTTATTATACAGCGCTGACCCTTGGATAACCCTGTTCTCAAGCTCAGATGGGACAACATCAAAAGATCCGTTCCCTTTTGAACTCGCTGGGTTCTGCAGAGAGTTTGGTAGAGAAAAGTGAGCGAGTGAGTCCTCTACAGCAATTCACCGAGCGAGTTACTTTAGCTAGAGTTTCACAAACTGACCCGGCCAAGCTTTGTCCGCAGAAAAGCGGGGCAGGGACTATAAACGCAAACAATTCTGCTCCTCACTTACTGTGTGAGTGATGAAGTTACAAACAGTGGTCTGTGGAGGGTTGTTTTCCAAATGGGCCATTGCTCTTACAAAATGAATAAGCTTGAACAGTTCTCCATTACTTCCTCACTGGGCTTTTGCAGCAAACAAACACTCTACTACTGACTTTCCCTGTTTGGTCACAGTTTAGCACATTGACTAAACATAGTCTCTTAAAATATTCATAACAGAATCCTGAAAGGTTACCATCACTTGTCAAATCATCATTTTTCCTTCTGGCCGTGCACAAGCGTACACTACAAAGGCCTCATTTAAAAGCTGCTTAAAAGTGATGTCTTGATGTAATATTGATGCGTGATGAATATTGCAGAATATTAGCCAGCAGGCTGCCGGGTCTGTGATTTCCACCTGCTGGGAGACCGATCATTATGCGCACATCAGATGGAAACAGACATGAGCCCTGATACTGTACAGCAAATGCTTTATTAATTAATATTAATCTCTCTCTCTCTCTCTCTCTCTCTCTCTCTCTCTCTCTCTCTCTCTCTCTCTCTCTCTCTCTCTCTCTCTCTCTCGCACACATATATTACGTGCCAGTTGGCCGTTCTTCCATGTCACTTTTCAACAGGCCGTTCCGTGTCACGACCTTAGGCCCCAGTTTAAGGTTTCTGCCCTTTTTTACTAGTGAACTTTAAAGGAATACTTCACCTATACGAAACAGGCGTTCTATCATTATAAAATCACTATTATAATATATATATATATATAATGAATGAGGTTTTTCTTCCCTTGGCCCAGCTGTCCTGTTAATCCTAGCCCTGACTGTGATGTCACAGTAAGGAAAATGTAGGGTTAGACAGTGAGACCATAAAACACTCTTTCTGCCTTTTCTCAGGCTAGGGTGAACCAATTTAAAAAAATGTGCACACTTATACTAAATAGGATCTCAAAATTCAATGCACCTTCATATTCCCACCGGTGAAGTAGGTCTTTAAGCTTATACCAATAAGTATGTTTGACCACGCTACCACTGTTCTGTTGTCCAGGAGATTGCAGGAGGAGGAGTTGAGGACATTGTCTCTCCCAGCCATCCCCAACCCTTTCCCTGAGCTCTGCAGTCCGGCAAGCTCCCCTGTCCTCAGCCCTGGATCCCTACCTCCTGGAGAACCCTCCACAGGCATATATGTAAGTCAAAACACGGGACATATTGTAGACCTTTTTTAAGAAATAACATAAAAATTATTATCATTATTATTATTATTAGTAGTATTAGTGGGTTCAATATTTTCCTCTGCATTATAATTTTTAGTGTGGTTGCTTTGGATACAAAACATATTCTTCTGACGGTATTGGAGGCCATGTCAGCTGCTTAGCCCCCTCTGAGAAACAGGATATGAGACAGATCAGCTGATGTTGATTTGCTTTCACGTGTGACTCAAGTTACTTGTTTCTGAAGGATGCTGTATTTGAATATCGTTAATCAGCTGTGTTTTAGCACTTAAGCATTTAGGATTTTTTTTCCCCCCCGCTGCGCATCTGCCCCATGTTCTGTTCATCGGAGGCATGTTGATTACTTGCATGTGAGAGCACTGGGCTTGTGCGGTGCATGTGTGTGCTACAGAGGGTTTGTGGTATATATATGTGTGTGTGTATGTGTACCTACACACATGGCTGCATTTCTGTGAGCCCGTTTGCATGTGTGTTCATTTGTTGACAGGGATTTAGAGACTGGTCTGTCTATTCCTGGAAGTCGGCGTCTGTCCCACTATCGTCACTTTTAATGATCTTCACATGGGGCCAGCCGTCGCTAGTTACAGTAACATACCTACCAGTTTACAGTAATATGAGGGCGGACTATTTCTCATAAGCACTCTGCCTGGCTGTGATCCGGGCCTGTTCTGGTGGTGGCTCTTATGGTACCAGATCACAGACTGCACATCCAGTGAGGTCGTCTCTTGCCAAAATGCACTTCTGGGTTTTTTAATATGACCTGCTCTGCTTTCGCCAACGTCAGCTCATAAATCACTTGATGAATTGATAAATCTGTGGCTTCCAGTAAATGCTTAAAGAGTTTGGAAGTTGTGGCTTTGAATTACCATCTGTGACACACATAAAAGGGATTTTAATGTTTCATTCTAGTCTTCAAGAGTGGGAAAGTTTTTCCTTTTTCCTGTGGGAATGTCGTAGGCTTGAATTACTGGCCACGGCATAAATTCAACACTGCATGGTAAATCTCAGTTCATACGGTAAATAGGTCAAAGATTAATGTCTCACTGAGCGGTTATGAGTTCTGTTTTGAATGACTGGATGTGACATAACTTTGGCTTGGTTAAAAGTAAAGCTGGCGTGGTAAATATTCAAGAACCAGTTTATTAGACATGGTGACCTGCACGGGACAGGAACGTTTTTTTGAAAATCCCAGACGGCCTGTTCAGAGTGCAGTATAGACTAGGAAGGGGAGCGGGGGCATTGAAGGAGGTGCAGATTAGCAACGGCATTGAAAGTATATATTTCATCATAAAGTAATCAGAGGATACGCAGGTCTGATCAACCTGCTTTTTGGTCCACTCAACTCTTTTAGGAGCAACTGGATCTGCATTTGACATTTAGAACAGCTATAGCTTCCCATCACAGCAATCCAGTTACCAATTGTCAGTTGGTGCATAGACTTATAAAGATCACAATTTGTCTTAAAACCAAAACGTGTCCGCACACTTAGACATAACAAAAAACATTTCTATATAATTCTACTAGTATAAGTTAAATCCAAAAATCTTTACAGTGTTTTGATCAATATAGTTGTTTAAGTTAACCCATTGTTTTTTGTATTCTTTTCCAAAATGGCTACTGTACAAATTTCACAATGAATCTTTTTATGTAACATGAGTTTGTTCTGACCAGTTTTTAGTACAGTTAAAAGAACTTTATAATTTCACGTGAATCATATTTCATGATATATAAATGTGGCGTGTAACAAATACGCTTTACACATGTGTTGAAACATAGCCATGCATCTGCTCAGAATATCTACACATGGCAGTCTTTATTGGTTTTCTTCTGCAAACCTTTCCAGTGAAGAAGCACCGCTGAAAAAAGGGCGCGGGGGGATTGAATTCCTTTTGTGTGTCAACCGTGCGAACACTCTGCACACTAATGTGAACTTGTGTGAGGATGCTGTACGTCCAGCCATGCATGTGGGTGGATTTGTTTTTTAGACGCATGTGCGTTTGTGTGTTTGGGCTCTCATCCGCCTGTTTGTCTTTGTGAGTTCTGTAAACTGTTTACAGCATTGGCAGTGTCTATCTATTGTTGATGGCAATGGAAAGTATGTCTCGTTGTGGTTGTTCTTCAGTGGAAACTCAAATCAGCACCTTTCCACAAAAAAAAAAAGAAAAAAAAAAAAAAAAAAAAAGTATACACACACAAAACAAAAGCTCCCGCTGAGCTGTATCATCACACTCATGTGCTCTTGTCCGGAGGCATGTGGAACAGCAACACTGCTCTCCTGCAAACACATATCCCTCCCTGGAGCGCTTCACAACTGCGGAGGAGTGGCTGATCTGTTAGAAGCCTGACATGTGGGATGGTGAGCAGGTAAATCATTGCTCCCAGCCCACACGACCTCTAGCCTTAATCATTTCAACCACATGTGCTCTGTTTTGTGCCTCTTGTTCTGTCTCTATCTCTCTCTTTGTCTGTCTGTATCTCTATGTAGCCCTCCAAACATTGGGCCTGCTGGTGAGAAGTTTCTTTGTTTACTGCGTTTACTGAATTTTCCAACCCCCGGGCTCTTTTTCTGACAGACTTTCATACTTGTGTCCCTCTCTGTTCCTCCTTACCTCACTCCTTGGCCTCTGTGCTAGAGCTATGAGGACGCAGAGCTGGGCTGTCAGGAATCACTGGGCAAGCGCTTTGACATGGCCATATGATTCCCAATGACCTCACTTTGCTCCACTCTCCTATCCCTCCTTGTTTTTCTCCATTTACCCCCACACCTCGGACTTCCGCTCTCCAGCTTGTCCTCGTAGCTGTACATTCCTAAAAGGGAAAATTCGAAACGGAGAAGTAGTTTTTTTCTTTCATTACCTCAGAATGAGCCTTCTTTTACCTGCCTAGGAGCGGGGCACGGAGGCCGCCATGTTGCACCGCCATGTTTCTACAGTAGCACAGAATTGAAAAACGTAACTGTCATACGCATGTTTATAATGGTTGTCCAGGGAAAGTACACCTGTTGGAAGATGAAGAAGAAGTACTATAGAGTAAATAACTAAATACATCTTCACTTCATCACTTGATATTGTGGAAAGACTTGAGGCAGAGGAGGATGATCGTAACAAGCTTCTTGTCCTTGAACGCCACCGTAGCTTCTGTAATTATTCGAAAGGGAGGGGTAACCAATGGAGCGTTGCAATCTAGAATCTCACCACTAGATGCCACTTAATACTCAGATATTATAAACTGCACCTTTTTAAGTGATTTGTAAGTTGTGTTTCAGAAGTGTATCATCAATAAAACACACAAGGCTAAATCACAAGTGAATATATTCGATTAGTTTGGGGGCTACAGGTGGATTGAGAACACCGCACTAGGATGCTGCAATCTATGAGCACTGGCAGCAGACCAGTTTGGTATGTGTGAAAAAGTGTGCACAGATGGGCACATAACCGTTGAGGGAAAAAAAGGACTTCCTGTTCTTGCTAAGGAGGATTATTGCAAAGATAATCTGGGTTTTATGGAATTCTCCCAAAACTTCATACATCTTTCCATATACAGCCACAGGAAGGCATTACAGCCAAACTACACTTAAGAAAACACTTGGAGCTTTGCCCGTGTAATCCATGTCGTGCAATGGAAAAACTTATAAGAAGCCTTGAATACAAGGCAGTTAGCTACCATATCCATTAATTTTCTCAGTCAAGGATCTTGACAGTCCGTCCTCAGTAGTGCAATAGAGAGCGCCGTTATGTGCGTACTTGGACACTGTGTTCCCATAGCTGCCCCCAAGTCGTTCTAGTGTGGGAACACTGATTTGATCGCAGGCTTGCCAGATTTTGATGGATTTACTGTACTTGGACTGGATGTCCTGCAGCTCACTGTGCTCTATGGTATGGCAGGATCTCTCCACTCTGCTGCATTTCATTATCTCGCTCTTGGTCTCTCCATCTGTGTGTGTGTCTTGGACTGTATGTCAGAGGTTATCTATCTGTCTGTCACAGGTGTCTGTCTGTCATCCATCCACCATTTGGTGCTTTACTCCAAACTCTTAGTTCAGTTAACATAATATTGATATTTGGCAGGCATGAGGACTGTGCAGTTTTTCCTGTAGAAAATTAGCTCGCTGGATGAATACTTATTCTCACATGATGAAGAAACAGGCCTAAAATAGTACACGGTGCCAGGCAAACAGTGGAGGTTGGGTTGGCAGTAATAATGTTAGCAAATGGTCTGTTGGTGCTCTGTGCCAGCATCCTCGTCCAATTGCACAAGTCCTGACTAAAGAATAGTGCTGCTGCAGTGCTTTCTTTATCATGCAAGTCCAAGCAAACTCGCTAGCAATTGACCTAGCATCTCTTCACGCTTCCTACCATTAACAAAATAATGACGCATTACTATTCCTCAGTAGGACACTAAAAATGTTGAGGGTTATACTGTACCTGTTTTATGTTATTTTGTTAATGATAGAAGCATTTGAAAGTGAGTGGAGCTAAGTATGTGAAATGCTCAGGGTTATAATATTAGATTTTCTGATGGAAGTTAGATGCACAAAGATATGTGCTCATATAATCGGCACATGGAATAGCACATAGGCTTTTTGACCAAATCTTTTGAACATGGATAATACCACACAGCATATTTTAGTGTTTGACATATAATGTAGATTGAATCTACATGTGCTACACATACTTAATGCACCCTTTGCCTCTATCTGTAAATCTGCATACTGTGAATATGTGGACTTACATTTTAACTTGATAACACATGTTCTTTTTACGTATTTGTGTTGCTATATTGGGAACAGCTGCATTGCATTTTCCGCCATGTTCCGGAGGGATCATTAACATTTGCGCTAATGACGGTGATGCTGATCAGCTTTCCACATCATCTACCCCCTCCCCCCCCTCTCTCTCTGTGTCTATCTCTCTCTCTATCTGTCTGTCTCGCTCTCTCTCTTTGCATGACTTTGCTTCCAGTTGAGTCAGCCAGACTTCAAAGCTGTGTAACCCACTTATCAGAAAAGCATTTTGTGAATGCTGTCAGTATCAAATGTGCTGTGCTCAAGTATAATTTAGACGATGAGCTCATGACATTAGCAGCCTCCATATCAGCTTACAGAACTCATGTGACCCATTTGACCCTAGTCTAACTTTTAAGTCATTACTCTAGGCTTTTTCTCATTGAGTGGCTCATTAATCATTGTCTCATTATCATTACTTCTGATATGCTACAGTATATGAATGTTGCATACACTCAGTTGCTAGTAATGCTAGTCCGTTGCAGCAGCTGAAGGAAATCTGTAAAGTATATCCAAACTTTAACTTGACAGAAAGCTTTATAACATATTCCCAGCTTATGTAGGCTTCTGCTTTGGGTGACAAAATGTGAAGAATTGTGTAGTTTAGCCTAGCCTACTACCACTGCTGAAGAGTGGAATACATACAGTACCACCTACGCACAGCTTTGTTTACAGATAATTTTAAACTAAAAATTTCACCTGCAGTCATTGATATTGTGTTAGAACAAGCAATGAATACAGTACAAACTAAAACAATAAAGTTGGTGGACTATTAAACACAGAATTATCCGTGGGTTGTCACTGTGATTGACCCTTTTCACAATTTACACACTCTTTGATTCACTATTGTTAATATGACAACATTGATGAGAGCATCTTCAACAAGTCTGAAAAGTATCCTATCTAGTGTCTATGTTCCAATGCATTACAAATGTAGGCAAATGTTTTAGCCAGTGAATAACTGAAGCAGCCATTCTGGTTGCTGAAAGGAGGCAATAGGGTTTAAATTAGAAACACCCGGTACATAAATGATGGGCATCGATTCATCCCTCCTCTCACTCTATTAGCGCTGAAGCACGGCATTCCTTGGCTGCCTCCTTCCTCAGTGTTGGAAATACTCCGGGTCAAAGGCTAGATTTTTCCACTGTAAACGGAAAAAAGCAGAATGGAATGCTGTCCATGCCCAAACTGTTGGCCTCAATGTGTGGGAACGTCTGCATGCGCGTGTGTGCTTATTAAAAAGCCTGGCTGTGTTTGTGAGAAGGTTCAGTTGTTGTGTATTGTGTGTGTACATGCGGGCCTCTGATGTATGTATGTTTGTCTTTACAAGCGGGGATACTTATGGGCGCGCATCTGTAAGAGCGCTGGGCAGTCTGTTTATGTGTGTGTCTGCGTTGGAGAGTGTGTGTGTTCTGCTTTCTTATTGTAGCACTGATGTGTTCTGCAGGCTGAACTGTGTGGAGATCAAAGGTGACAAAGCGCCAGAAATGTGCTGGCTCACTCCTCCAGCAGGCCAGCCTGCTTTTAAATAGATCTTAAAGTGAAACACGGAACACACACACACGGACTCACACAGACACTTGTTGTATTGTGTAATCAGTGGCTAGTGGTGTGCATGTGTGTGTGCATGTGTGGGATCTGTTATACTGTTTATGCCGCATGGATTGTTTATGTCTTTGTCATTGTTTGTAAATTATGTGAATATAAATAGTGCGCTCAAACTGGAGGTTTTATTAAGCTTGTGCGTGCATGCATCCATGTGTGTATATTTAATGCATGCATGCCTGTTGGCCTCATTAGTCCTAACATTACATCTAGCCTCGCACGCATGCACACACACACGCACACACACACACACACACACACACACACACACACACACACACACACACACACACACACACACACACACACACACACACACACACACACACACACACACACACACACACACACACAGACGTATGTTATCTGATGCTCTTTGTGGCAGAGGTAGAGCGAGCATGCAGGCAGTACAGTAACCCTTTGTCCGTGCTCTCTTTCTCTTTTCTCAAGCAGACACACACACTTACTGACATATTCACAAATTGCATTGAGCAACGGGGTGGATTTGCAGCATTCAGTGCAGTGAAACACAAATTGTATGGCTGCCACTGAACAAATGCTACCTGGAGAAGAGACAGGCAGGTTGCGGTCTGGCCTGGAACATGTCGTGTGTCGGGGCCATATTTATCCCCCGCTGCTAAATGGAAACATGCCTCGACGTGCTACTGCCAAACTCCGACACACACGCACAGACAGGCACACACACACATACACACGGCCAGTTGTTGAATAATAATGTCGGCTGGAATGATTAGCCTGAGTCATGGCTCAGTTTAAATAAATAAGATTTAAAATTGGCACTGGACAAAGACACTTGGGAGTAGATCAACACGTCATTGCTTATGCAAGAAGACCTTTGTGATTATATGAAATTCTGTTCTGTGCGTTTGCGTATTACCATTGGTTTTGCTTCGAAGAATGCGCTGTGATCCTGACACTAGAACACACTCTTAAGTCCCACTGAAATAAAGAAGGAACTTATTTTGGGGCTGACTCTTTGAGAAGTATGCCTTTTGTGCAAATTGTTAGACACAACATATTGCTTTAAAATCCTGTTACATGCTAATTTAATTTACACGCTCCCTGTAAAAATAAGTCAGTGTGACTGCAACCATTGAGCCATCTGCAACTAACATCAATGGCCTGCACTATGGCAGAAAACTGCATGTGATGAACACCACATGGTAGCCCTGAGCCAATGAAAGAGCAGCAGTGTATGCACACAATGTCTCAAATACATTCCAGCTGTAGTGATTGTGCAGAAAAGCATACACTGTCTCTGCTAAAACACTCAACATTTGATTACTGAAGTCGGGGAGTCACAGTGTATTTGTGTGTAGTTAACTAAGCTGTGCAAAAAAAATTGACCAAGGCAGCCACTACAATTTTGCACTGCACACATTGTGGCTAAACCAAAGAAAACACACTGATCACAATCTATTTTGCCTGTGTGGAAACAACTATTTCAACTTTGTTTTAGAGTATTGAATCATAGAAGTGCACCGTGAGTCCTAAAGTAGCTTAAGTAATGCCAACCAGCCAATAAAGTAATAGGCAGACTGTCAGGCAGATACCAAATATATAAATATACATTCCTCTTTTACCACAGCATCCAATTATGTGATCACAATTAATTTTTCTCATGAGAGATTTACGAGGCAATCCCATTCAGGGCATTTTATAATGTTCAGTGAGGTAATGGTTGGAAACCACAAGCCTTAAATATTAGAACATTGTGAATAATTCATCCCGTTTCTACGCTTCTGTATTGAATGGATCTGAATAAATGTACTTTCATGGGCCACTTGACAGGACCACCCGTGGATGATGCACCTTTTTAATGGTCCATCCTTCACTCCTTGTCCCAGAAGGCAGACAGTGTAAGATTAGAAGCCACAACTTTCACCCAGCTAATAGGGCAAGATCCCATTACTGCTGCAGCTAATGGGAGTCCCTGCTAGTGTTTGCTATAGATGCTATTGCGCCCCCTAAGATGAAGGTTGTCTCTGGTAAGAAAAGATCTCCCTGGAGAAATGCCCCGCAGGTCAGAATAGAAAAGAGAGAGTGCCGTAAAGCGGAACGCAGGTGGCGAAAAACAAATCTCCAGGTTCATTATGACATCTTCAAAGAGAAACTTTGCACTTTTAACTCAGAGATGAAAAGTGCAAGGCAGTCTTTCTTTTCTGACATCATCACCAAAAACAACAACAATGCACGTGCCCTGTTTGCTACTGTCGACAGATTAACAAACCCGACTGTGTCAGTAGCGTCTGAACATCTCTCCACGAGGGCCTGCAATGAATTTGCCTCCTTCTTTACTGAGAAAATTCACAAATTTAGACAAGCTGTCACTGCATCAATACAAAGTTCAACATATGTGTCATCGCTATGCCCACTTAAAATCAGTCCAAATGCAATGACACAATTTTATCTGATAAACCACAAAAACCTGGAGGACATTATACAACACCTAAACTCCTCCTCCTGTTGCCTTGACATTCTTCCCACAGGCTTCTTTAAAACTGTTTTTAGCTGTATGGCCTCAGATGTTCTACAAATTGTCAACATGTCCCTTCGGACAGGTGTATTTCCACAGGCCCTGAAAACAGCAGTCATCAAGCCACTCCTAAAAAAGAACAATCTAGATACATTGCTCATGAACAATTATAGGCCCATATCTAACCTACCATTTTTAAGCAAAATCATTGAATAAGCTGTTTATCAACAGCTAAATAACTACTTAGCAATGAACAACTGCTTTGATGTTTTCCAGTCAGGATTTCGACAACACCACAGCACTGAGACTGCTCTGGTTAAGGTCCTCAATGACATCCACTTAAACACAGACAGTGGCAAAAGATCTGTTTTAGTTTTACTGGATCTCAGTGCCGCTTTTGACACAGTTGACCACAGCATATTACTAGATCGACTAGCAAACTGGGTTGGACTCTCTGGAACTGTACTAAACTGGTTTGAATCCTACTTAAAGGACAGAGACTACTATGTGTCAATAGGCAATTTCACATCTGAGCGGACACATATTGAATGCGGGTTCCCCCAAGGTTCCATTCTTGGGCCTCTTCTGTTTAACACCTACATGCTCCCACTAGCTCAGATTATGAATAAGAACAAATTATGCTACCATAATTATGCAGACGACACACAAATTTGGGTCAATGACGTGACGCCCATTTTTTTGTGTCCGTAAGGTTAAATTAAATTTGAAAATGTGGAAACAAAAAAAAAGCTTACACATTACTTTAACGCATTCATTTCTAGAGACCCTATTCGAAAGTTTTTGGTTTTATTCAATTTTGAGAGAATATTTGGAGATAAAAGGCAAAAATGTCTAAGTGGTGTAACCGTCAAAACTTCGTACCACAAAATGTAACTTGCTTAAATACAGTCAATTTCTCAATATGACATCCTATAAACTATTTTGGCATTATCCTAAAATGGAGGTCATTATGAGTATATAAATTATATTTTTATACAACATTCATATTTGTTCTAATAATTTGGGGAATCTCATCAGACGAGTGAATGTCCTGAATTGTCAAGTGGTGTAACCATCATTCAAGGTGCCATTTGTTCAAATCTTTAAGAACAGTAAAGGACCCCTGATGAACATGACTGCTGCATTCCAAAGTTAAGAGCTCTCCAAGAAATATAAGATATTTGCACTTTTAGGGTATGTCAAGTATCATTTGGCTTACATGTCAAATGGTGTAACCCAAATAAAACGTTGAAAAATATTTTTTTCATAAATAGTATTATTTGTTTTAAGAATTATATTTGATTTATTCACACCAAGACCATGTCCTCAGATATGAGTCCATGATAATGGCTGTCAAAATAGATTTTTAGTCGAAATGTCAAATGGTGTAACCGGTTACACATTTGACTAATTTGACAAACATCTCAGTTTTTGTCAAATTTTTTCAAAATGCACTAGTTTTAGATACTGGTTTAAAATGAAATATGAGCTCCGTTACTTTTTAAACCAGTTTTAGGTTATTATTGTTTGTATCTTCTAAAATAGTTGGTATTTCCACAACTTTATCACCAAAGCTAGGTACGGCTAGGATAAAATCATTAAGTGGCATGATTTTGTGATTTTTTTTTAATTCATGTTTAGCTTCAATGCATATTTTTATATCATTCCTTTTCATTTTAATGTCACATAATTTCATAATACATGAATAAATTGACACCTAATGTGGAAGGATGAACAGCAGCTTTAAATACCTAGATCTCCAACAATTTGTGAATAGTAGAAAATGTTAATCAAATTTAGGCTGCAGAATTGAGCCACTTTCTCTACAATAGATGCCACATTCAAAAGAGGAAACAAGCCAATTACCTTGCAAAAAGAGGACAGGAAAGGTAGTTTTCATGAACAGAAACAAGCGTGCACTCACACTCACTTTTTCTTAAATGTAATCAGATCACAAGGCATAACTCAACCAAATAATATCTTGCTTTCAGATAGATATAACTAGATATGAATTCACTGTTTAAAAGGGCATGCAGGAGCAGGACCCTTAACAGACATGAATCTCCTTGTCTCTTCTACCCATCCACCTAGCTCTTTCTCACAAACAAACATAGACACACTTAAACCACAAACACACAATTTGTTAAGACTTTTGTTGTTGATTGAATTTTTTCCATAAATACAATCAAATGAGTTTGACCCTAGAACATTTTTGTCATCCCTGGAGATCTTTATTTAAGAGTGGTTTCTTCAGGTTTAAGAGCATATAATTACAAAATCTGAATGTGTAAACAATAAGTCATGCTCTTGAACCAGAAGACCACGCTCGTGAATAAAGATAGAATAATTACTCCATAGTCACCTTAATGGTATTTGTTGACCAATGTTTTAAGTACATGAAAACAAAATCCAATGGCAAGTCCAAACACAGTAACTATCTTGACTGTAGTGCCTGATTTCAGTGTTGTTTATTAAACTTTTTGGCTGTAGAAGCAACACCGTCAAGTGGTGTAACAGGTTTGTGTCAAATGGTGTAACCAGTATTTTTCCTAAAAAATCAAAATGTACCTGTAAATTAATGTAGGCCAGAATTGATTACTCTTCTTAAATGTATAAAATAATTTTTAACACTTTTAACACGATTGGTCATCAATCATTTAGAAAACAAGATGTTTCCAGCTAACGTCCCACTCAAAATTGCAAAAACGCATAAAATTTAGATTTAGGGGTTATCCAAATAAAATCTTTTTTCATGTGATATTTTGAAATGGAAGTTATTATTCTTATGAGTTACACTCATATTACACTATGGTGGACAAAATAATGAATATTTCTTAATCTTTTGTGGTTACACCATTTGACATTGTCAGGTCCATTTGGGCCTACTTTTAGTAGAAAAGCGTGTAAATCCCATTTCCCATGAAATAAAACTAACAGAAAAACAAAATTTATATTTTAAATTGATTCAAGGATGCTTTTAAAATATATTTTTGAAAGATTTTCAAAAAACCATCATGACAACCCTTATTCGTCATTGACCCATTTACATAACCATATCACCAGGAGACTACAGTCCGATACAAGCACTGAGTAAGTGCATTGAACCAATCAATGATTGGATGTGCCAAAATTTCCTTCAATTAAACAACGACAAAACTGAAGTAATTGTCTTTGGTGCCAAAGATGAACAATTAAAAGTCAGCGCACAGCTTACATCTGTTATGCTAGAAACCACACACCAAGCCAGAAATCTTGGTGTTGTCATAGACTCCGACTTGAATTTCAAGAAACACATTAAATCAATTAATAAGTCAGCATACTACCACCTTAAAAACATATCAAGAATTAAAGGACTTATGTCTCAGCAAGATTTAGAAAAACTTGTCCATGCATTTATCTTTAGTAGACTTGACTACTGTAACAGTGTCCTTGCAGGCCTTCCAAAAAAATCTATCAGACAGCTTCAGCTAATTCAGAACGCTGCAGCTCGAGTCCTCACTAGGACCAAAAAAGTGGATCATATTACCCCAGTTCTCAGGTCTTTACACTGGCTTCCTGTCACTCAAAGAATTGATTTCAAAATACTGATGTTGGTTTATAAAGCACTAAATGGTTTAGCGCCAAAATACATTACTGATCTGCTGATACGTTATGAACCGTCCAGAGCCCTTAGGTCGTCTGGGACAGGTTTATTTACAGTCCCAAGAGTTAGGACTAAACGAGGAGAAGCAGCTTTTAGTTTTTATGCACCAAATATCTGGAACAAACTCCCAGAAAACTTGAGGTCTGCTGCAACCCTCAGTTCTTTTAAATCGAGTCTGAAGACTTTTCTGTTTCCATTTTAACCTGTACTTTTTATTTTATTTAAATGTTTTACTTCTTTTCATTTGCTTTTAAATGTCTTCTAATGTGTTTTATGTATTTTAATATTGCCCCTGTAAAGCACTTTGAGTGGCCTTGTGTTTGAATTGTGCTATATAAATAAACTTGCCTTGCCTTGCCTTGCCTTGCTTTCCTCTCCGTCTTCCTATGTTTTAGAACTTCAAATGTCTTGGCTTGGGCTTTTATCTACCTTGGGCAAACTACTGACTATGCAAAACAACATTAATGTAAAAACTTGATGGTTCAGTTTAAGGTTGGCTCTTACAAACTTTACTCTGGAGTTTTGTATAATCCATGATTTTGAGTGTATGTTTTTTTTATGTACTGGCGTGTCTAAATCCAGGTGCATACACATAGGTTTATGTTTGTCCATGTGTTTCACAAAGAGAGCAATGTGATGCTGCCTACAGGCGTTTTCATCTGGTAACAGCCGAACAGAGCTGTTGGACCCATGTAGGTCATGGAGACTGCATCTCCCTCGTTCTCTGCCGTCCCTCTGTCCCCTGTCTGTCCCTCTCTCTTTCTCTCTCTCTTTCTCTCTCTCACTTTCTCTCTCTCGCTCTCTCACTCAGGGAAAGTAGGACAGCTCAGATTTCCGAAGCTGCAGCAGTGCAAAGGCAGAAAGAAAGGGAAGAAAGGAATAAGCATAGGGAGAATAGTGAAAGAGAAGCTTAAAACAGCAATAATTCCACTTCATTATTGTGAAATAGTCATCACAGGTTAATTTTTTTTAGATTGAAGTATTTTGGTATCAGTAATGTCCCAAATGTATCAGATAAATATGTTGACATCAAATCATGGCAACAAGCTAATTACAAAAAAAGACCATTGGGAAAATGAAAGAGGTATTCTAAGTTGTCGTCGTGCTTGTTAAGGTGTCTCTTCATCCTCTTGCTTTGTCTTCCTACAATGACCTAATGGAATACTTGAGTGAATTAAAAAAAATCTGTGTACAGGCAAAACAAATAAAGAAACCGAATGATGTTTTAAAAAAGTTGGCTTTGGCCTTCAGTCTTAAAAGATTTGATCTCGAAGTACAAGTTAAAGCGCTCACCGGCCCCATTCAGACGGATATGGAGACAGAGACAGACGAGCGACCTGTCTACAGAGCTGGTATTTGAGAGAGGGGGGGGGGGAGTGAAAGACGAAATACACTGTGATCTTGGCCTCTGCAAAGAAAAGTCCCTGTTGTTGGGGACAGTTTGTACAGAACTGTGGCACATACTGTATGATTCCTCTTAATGGGAAATGATTGGTTGGCTGTGATGCTTGTTGTGCTCTTTTCACACTCAAAAAATCTCTCATATAGATGGTATTCTAAACTTGGCCCATGGGGCTACTGTGTGAACACGCCACAGCTTGGCACACAACCAGTGGGTCATTTCCAGTATATTGCCAAAATCATGCCAGTGATGTCAACCTTTGTTCATCCAATCACAGTGCCCCCTGCCCCATCCTTCTGACCTCCTGCTGTAATTGGACAATGGTTCCTAATCTGCAGTGGTCTGAAAGGACATTTGCTGCCCAGGGTGTTTCTGGCAATTTAGCCCTGGTGCACAATTAAGCATCCGCTCCCACTTTTACTCTGTTGGTACAATATTTGGCGCTATGCGGGGTGCAACTCAGCAGGTAGTTACTGTAAATGGGGGAGAAACTGTTCTTGCATTATCATGGCCCTGTTTTTAGATCGCCTTTAGGAGGTGTGTGACCATACACTGCCTGGGCAAAATGTAGTTATAAGATAAGGATTTATTTTACCTTTCATCTAACTTGTAATAATATGCTATTTAAATACAGTATGGAAGCATTAAAAATAACAACATAGTATTGGAGCAAAGCCTTGTGAGTTTTTTTTTCATTTTCATTTAACTTTTATTTATCCTCGAGAGACCAATTGAGGGGTGACCCTCATTTCCAATGATGTCGAGTCAAAACAAATTCAAAACAACAATACAAACAAAATATTCAATGCAAATACATCAAATACACAACAAGTGAAGAGAAGAGAAAACAAAACGATTGAAACACTTACAGAGTGGGGAAGAGTGGCAGCAATTAAAAGGCATAAAGTACAATATAGTCTAATTAAAGACAAATTAGTTAAGACAAATGTGTCAAAGTAATCAAGTTGACACAGGCCTATTTAAAGCTTTTCCCCCTGATTTTGATATTTTAGCACAGACAAAACTAAATGTCATCCCCAAATCCATTAGAATGCTATGATGGTTCTAATGTATCAATTTATTTGTTAATAAGTATTGAAAAATTAAATGTTAAGAGGTTTTGTCTGTGCAACTCTCTTTTCAACTACCTAAAACCTAAATTTGTGCCACCAGATCTGCATTGCTAATTGAATTTGACCCGGCTCAGCTCCAAAATCTTCCCACCTTCAACTTTGTGAGACTGGGTGGGCCGTTAAGACGCCATCATTCACAGACAATGCAGGCTCTGTGGGCTAACTAACTATCCAATATGCAGTGTATGGTCTGATGCATGGTTGCACAGTCGCAGAGATGGCGGCCTTCCAATGCGTATAACTATTGTCACTGTGCACTGGGAGACTTTTCCTCCTACGATTTCTTGCTGTATACATCTTTCTGGATCTCGCTCTATACCATCACCCCAGCACCCCACCCCCCTTTCCTCCCCTCTGTGCCCTGCCTACTAAATCCCTTTCTGCCTTGGTTTGCCTCACTGAACCCAGATAGGCCTCTATGTCTTGGGTCTTAATTTGATGTGGTAATTGGATGACAAGGGACATTCCCCCATCCCTATACCTAATGAGTCAGCAGAGTTTTCTTGGCTAGTGCCTCCCACTTGCTCTGACTGCAGGCGCTGAGCCATTAAGGCCAATTGTCCAGGGCCTATTCAGGTTTCTGGGTCTCCTTCTCATCACCTGGATGTCAGCTTCCAGGAGCGTCCCCTGACACAGAGACCACACACAGCAGCAAATGACAGTGCAGTGGCTTTTTAAAGGGGTTTCTGTTGATGGGAACATGAAACTTGGGTGGGTCGACTCGTGTGAGCCAAAGAAGCTTATAAATGGCTCCAGTTCTATTCTGGCAACAAGTGGAAAGCCTTTGTAAGATGGTGACAGAGCAAATATAGCTAAATGTTGACAGGGGGCTGTTTGGTCTTGGCTGGTGACCTGCCAAAAGCCAGAACCTTATACGTTTTGTGCAATAACACTGTGAAGTGAAGTGCTAACACAATGCTACATTTAATTTCACTGTAAAAAAAACCCCAATTGATTTACCTTATATTAGACTAAAATGTTAATATTAAGTTCATGTAGATGTTCGACTCATGGATGTACATTATAGCATTCAGCTTTTTCTGACTTTGTTCTGCTATAATAATCAGCAATGTAATGTTCCATACCCTCAATGTCTCTGGTTTATATCCTTAAAGTTATAATATTCACTTTGCTTACTCTTTCCATCCAGTTTCTCTCCAGGAATAATTCATTTTCAATTAATAATGTTATAGCCTACATCTGAAAACAAAATGATTGACCCCAATCATTTCCTTATTTAGTAAAATTAATTGGCTTCCCAAAGTTTTTAAGATGGTACTGTATGAGCTTTGATAGCACAGTAGGTCAATCTTTTGCTCCAAATATTGGGCATACTAACAAGTGCCTATCAAATTGGATCTGGAGAGTCATTGAAGGTTAAGGTCGTTCCAGGGCTTAGGGTTAGGGTAGGCCATGATTATACTCGGCCTGAAGGCTAAACTTAGTGCAAGAAATTCCCCATGTGTGTTAATCAGGAAGAATTCCCCCGTTGCTCCGGTGTTCCAGGAAGAGATAACATTGGTGCGGACATCAGCATGACATTTGCATATGAAGATTTGGTGTGACTAGAGACTCATTGGCTTTCCTCTCCCTTGTACAGTTTGTTCATCTAGGACGCCCACCTTTTTTCAACTGCTACACAATATCAAAGATCTTCATTTGTGTGCAGACTTATACGCCTAATAGTCTTTTAATATCGCAAACTGCCACAGTAACTCCTGTCTGATGTAATGGCTTGCAATATGTACGTTATACAAGTCGAACTATTAATAGACCAGCAGCCAATTCTCAAAGAGATGGATATGTGTGACTTGCTGGGTGTGCACACACGCTTCTGTACATACTGCACAAAGCTCATTCTTAAACAGTGTGTGTTACTCTCTCTTTGTCTGTTTGCGCCTGTCTAGTTTCTATGTAGCTGTGTCTTTGTTTGTACGTGTGTGTGTGTGTGTGTCGGTGTGTGTGTTTGTTTGTGTGTGTTTGTATGTTCTTACTCAAGTACTGTACATGCTTAGCTATGTGTGCCTATGAGTGTGTGTGTGTGTGTGTGTGTGTGCGTGTGCGTGTGCGTGTGCGCGTGCGTGTTGCCCGAAGCTCTCCCTGGGGGATTACATCACGAGGCAGTTATCAGACCTGAGTCATCAGAGGTTGAGAGGCCCTGCTCTACTCTGCTCCACTGTCTAGAGGAGGACACAGTTAAAAGCATTAGACGATAAAAAGTTATCTTTTTCTTTCTTTCTGTCTCTCTGTTTTTCCCCATACCTCTCTTTTTTGTTTTTCTTTCTTTCTTTCTGTTCTAACCACTTTCATTCTCTTTTACCAATGTCCACCTCCTCTTTTACCCTCATGTCTATTCTTTGCCTTTTAGAAGAAGACCAATAAGTAGAGTAGGTCAGTTAAACTGTGTCCCTCCGCTGTCATTATTGTCTGCTTCTTCATTCTTACCACTCAGGGGGCCCTCTAATGCTAGATGATAAGATTTCAACAGTTGCTGCCCACTTATTCCAGATTGGAGAGTTGAATTGTTTGCCTTTTGAAGGCAATACATCGATGAGGTGGTTTATATAATGTGACAAGGAGATACTTTTATGATCAATCATTCTGCTCCCTACTTTGATGACTTACTCCTATCAGCTACCTACTTGCCCCCCTCCCCCCCCTGATATCTCCCTGCACTAGCTCACATACCTACGATGGCAATTCTTCCCTTGCCGATAATTAAATGAATTGTAGAAATTACCCTTAAATTCTGAGCTTTTGTCTCCTAGTTTTCACCTACGTATATTCTTGATGCAATAAATGCTTGTGGATATGCCTCTGAATAATGAACATGGAATCAACCTGCATGTGACCTCCGTGTCCAGAGGTCTGACTACGCCTGCTCTCATAAGACCAGGCTGAAAACTGTAACTCCACAGTGGACCATGTAATTAAACAGGACTTAGCTTAATGCTGTGTATCAAATAGGATTATGGAGTTTGCGAGTGTCTGCCAGCCGAGCACTGGAGATTGGACGTGGCAGACAGGCGGGGGGGGGGGGGCTTTCCTTCCACACTTCTTTCTATTTATATCGTTTGTCTCGATTATCTTTCCATACCTAAGGTTCACGCTATTCCCCAGATTTTTAATGTGTATATTGCCCCGTCTGTAGACTCACCCTCACTAACCAGCAAGACTTGCTAATGGTGAGACATGAGGATAATCCCTCACGTGCTTCCCATCAGCAAACACAGCCTCACTTATCCATGTTGAGTTCAGTAAAGTGGAGGGCCAAGAAGAACTGCTTCTACATACTGTATTGTGTCACCTATTCACCAGCAAAACGATGATATAGTTACATTACATGATATAGTACTAACTATGATCGATTGATCTCTGCCATTCAATTTGGCTGATAACACATCTTGTCCGTGAGTTGAAGAAACTCTTCAGGGCTTGGAACCATGCTTGGAACCTGACTTTGGACTCGACTGACAAGACTTGACTGCAGGGCTGTACAGTGCGACAGTTTTGATCGCATTTGCTACTGAAATTGATCATGTGCGATGATGAATACAAGTACACTCGCACGAGTGCTAATGAGCAGATGCTGTCTGTTTGAGACACAGAGGAGTGCTGCTCAACACTGCTTAGAGGGCTCTACATTAACACTCTCCAAATTCGGGTAAATGTAATCTTAGGCAAGTAAGTTATTGAGTCCACCCTCCACTTTGGCTGGTGAACGATGTGTGCTCGGGACCTGTGCTTGTGCGGCGATTCTAGCGTCTAATACACTTCACCAACGGTAATAACCGGAAGGAGACGGCATGCAGTTAAGTTAGCGCGTGTGCAAACAGAACATTTCCTGTGCACCTTCACATTAAAAGCATGTTACTAGCCAAACGTGAGTTGACTTTTTTGAAGCCGGTAAGAATAGGAAGTTCGCACTTCACAGCCCTGCCGTGCGCTAGCTTGAAAATCAACTGCTTCAGCTGCAGAGAGCAGTCGACAACAGTAGTCTATTTAAACAAAGTTTGAAATAACTGATAAGCCACTGAAGAACTACTCCCAACACATTCACAACAACCTATTTAACTTATCCTAAATTGTACCAATATGTATACTTATTTATTTCATAGGCTATGGGCCGGTTTCGCAGACATGGATTAAGCCTAGTTCTGGACTAAATTGTACTTTCAATGGACAATCTCCATTCAAAATTCCATTTAGTCCAGGACTAGGCTTAATCCATGTCTGTGAAACTGGCCCTATATGTTTTAAAGTTATAGGTTTTAATTAACAGAAGGACATTTACCAAAAATGTTTATTATTATGAATATAATAATGATAGGCCTATGTATATACAAAAAATATATAGATATTAATTTTATTGGGAGAAATAATTCTGAATCAGCAAAAAATTGCAATTGGCAGGCAGGTTAGATTATTTTGTCTAAATTACAATCAGTGCAACCCTATTAATTTTTCTACAATTATTACTGCACACACTAGGATATGACATTTATTGAGAATTTCAAATGAGACCAAGATGACAGGCTAAAAGGTCATTAGAGCTAAATGCATGGGTTAAGGTTATGCAAGTTTTCGATCATACTTTGTGTGCTACTGAATTTATTTTTGTGCTACTGATTTTTTTTGCTTGCTAGCACCAGTGCTACCACCTAAAAAGCGTACAGCCCTGACTTGACTCATATTAAGACCACACTAAGCAAACACTTGACCCCACCTATTTGGGTTACAATAATCACGTAGTTATATGTTGAATATAAACCCATGTTGAACCTTTTGTATCAAAGCCAGGCCAGGGTCAAGTGCATTGTGCTTATAACCAGTTTCAAGATATGCTGTGTCAAAAGGGTTTGGGTTAAAGTGACTGATTAACCGACTCTGTGTAAAATCTGTACTGCAGCATGTAGAACCTTCTTGGGGCTTTCCCCTCTGGCTGACTGACTCTGACGTATAGACGAGGGTGTGTGTCTCGGTCTGTGTGAGGATTTGAGTGTAGTGGCAGGGAGGGGGTGGGTGGGAGAGACAGCTGTGCAGGATAGATATGTAGTTAACAGTGGGACACATTCATATTACACATTCTGCTGCAGTGTGTCATCAGATGGTCTCTCTCTCTCTCTTTCTGGCTTCCCTCTGCTTACCACTCCTTTTCCCTTCAATTCTCACGTCTGTCTGTTTGTCTCCTGTTTTTCCCTATCCCACACCACACACACAAACACACACACACACACACACACACACACACACACACACACACACACACACACACACACACACACACACACACACACACACACACACACACACACTCTCAAACACAAACACACAGAGACGAGACACACACACAGCCACAAACACACATACGGGCCTGTGTGCATGTGCAATCATTCACCCACACTTCTCTCTCCCCTCCCCCAGACACAGACTTCCCCTTACCCTCTCGAAAGTTTCCCGCTAAAGTAAACTGAGTCATACCTCTCTTTTGACTGCTTTTTACCACTATTTCCTTCTTCCTGTTGTGAAACTGGTCTTATTCCTGGATTACACCTCACATACAAACACACACACACACACACACACACGCACACACACCCCACACGCACACACACACACACACACACACACACACACACACACACACACACACACACACACACACACACACACACACACACACACACACACACACACACACACTGTCTCCTGCCCCCGAATAAAGTAGGTAAAAATAAACGTAAAGGCATCCACTTCTCTCCCAGACGGGGTGTGTCAAGGCTTTTGTGTGTCGAATGCCGTATTAAATATCGGCGTAAAAGGCAGGGGGGGGGG
This sequence comes from Hyperoplus lanceolatus, assembly GCA_026929865.2. Classification (NCBI taxonomy): domain Eukaryota; kingdom Metazoa; phylum Chordata; class Actinopteri; order Uranoscopiformes; family Ammodytidae; genus Hyperoplus; species Hyperoplus lanceolatus. The sequence goes on along the minus strand of CM049401.1, from coordinate 12,694,227 downwards.
GGGGGGTTAGGGGATGTGAGTGTGCAAAGGTCTGCAGGTATTTTTGTTATTTGGAGAAGAAGAATGTTGGCACAAAGCTAGCAACCAGGGAAAGGAGGAGAAGGTCGGAGTGCGACTCCTCTTGTTTCATTTCATTTGCTCTGTAATGAGTCCGGTTACGGCTTGGAGAGGCAGAGAGATCTGACTAGAAAGTTCAAAGTTAAGCCACAGGGAGGGAGGAAGGGACGGAAGGAAGGGAGGGAGGGAGAGAGAGAGAGAGAGAAGAAGAGAAGCAGAGAGAAACATAAAAGCCAACAAGCCGTCCCCTTGAAAACTTTTGGAAGCAAGAAAAGTGACAGACATACTTTCTCAAACTTCTTTCCTTCCTTCATGTGTTCCTCCTGCTCCTCCTCCCCCTCACTGCCCCACACCTTTCTCAAATGAATCCTCTCGCTTCACGCTCTGAAAAAAAAACTGAAGCAGAAAGCTCACCTCGCAAGAGGTCTGAAAAAGTTGGCCGTGTCTGTGCATGACTGTGCGTCTGTATGTCTACTGGACTGTGTATGCCTCTAAGAGAGAGTGTGTGTGTGTGTGTGTGTGTGTGTGTGTGTGTGTGTGTGTGTGTGTGTGTGTGTGTGTGTGTGTGTGTGTGTGTGTGTGTGTGTGTGTGTGTGTGTGTGTGTGTGTGTGTGTGTGTGAGCCTGGGTATGTGTGGGAATGATTACATCAGCCTGCTGCAGCCTCATGATTGGTTAGTGAGCGTGTGGTTTGATTCAGTGTGCCTCGGAGCCCGTGGCTGAGGCTGTAACCCTTTGTGAGAGAGAGAGAGAGAGGGAGAGGGAGAGAAGGAAATATAGTTGTCAGACTCAACCGGCACTAGGAGCACTGTACTGTACCTGCTGCCACCCGATCACTGACAGTCTATGTGTTTCTGTAACAGAACAGACGCCGGCTTCAGGTCACTCAGATAGTTCTTTTTTCTTTTTCTTTAAGACAGAGTCGGCGGCCTAGATAGACTGAAGGACTACTCTCTAGGCCACATGACAGGTAGCACAACTGTCAACTGTCGGCGTTCAAATTTTCTTCTCTGTTTCTGGAGGACACAGAGTGCAAGAAACAGCGAGGTTTCTCTGTCTCGGTGACTGTGTGCGAGTGAGTGAATGTGTGTGTGCGTGGGGAGCCAGGCTCACTCCAGAAATATGCCTTCGTGTTCCCCGGACTGCTGCCTATTGCGAACAGTAGAGGTAAGACCGCTCTCTTTCTGGGTCTCTTATCTCTTTTCCTGTGTGTCTCTTTCGCTTCCTTCTCTTCTGACATTTGAAGAGCATATCCCTTTCAAGTGGTGCTATGCTTAACCAGAGGCGAGAGATGGAATGTGTAAATACCTTACGGCCTGAAGACAGTTTGTCTTTTGGGACAAAGATGTGAGCAATGTAGTACAAAAAAAAGAGTCAAAGACGTCAGTAGCTTTGAATGATTGAGGCTCCATTTCGTTCCGTCTCCATTATTTAGGATGGATGGAGCGCCTACGGCCTGGTTCGTGCAAACTGTCATGCCATTAGCGCCTTCAAATAGACAGCATGATTTTATTCGTCATGATATATTATGTGGGAAGTGTGCGTGCTGTACATGACATGTGTAAGCTGAGTGGGCTGGATACCTGCAGGCTAACCAGGCTGGATTCCTCTGCAGGTACAATAGGCTGCTCTACTCATCTCTGTTGGACATTAGACATGTATCCTGTGAATGTGCAAAGGGTTAGTTTGGAAAAGGCAACCTGTGGCCACTTAGTGGAAGTAAATTAAGGAGCATTGACCACAACACGGATGGTAGTTATATTCTGGATTCCTGGATTTGTTGTTGATTTCCAAGAGAGCTTACCTTAAGTACTGTATATGCTGGTATATATAAGAATATTTCAAAGTAAATATATTTTTTTCAGTTTAGCCTACTTTGAGTTTGATCTATAGATTATGCTGAACAGCTAAATAGGGCCTCGCTATGTGTGTTTGTACTTCTCTGACTCAGTATTATCCATCGAAACTCAATGAAAACAGGTGTTATTCATGGTTTTGAAAAATGATCACGAATGATTGAACAAAAACCACATTTATTCTGAAATTAAAAATGTCCACTGGCTTATTACTGGACTGATTCCAGCTAGTTATGGAAAAAAAGACCTTGTGTTTGTGAAGCTGTGCTTGAAACATATTCATCGGTCACATCTTATCTCTGGATGATTGCAAACATTTTTCTTGATAAGCTATAATAACAGCATGCTCATTTTCCCTAAAGATGCAGTACGGTAAATCCTTTCTGTCTTAGCAGTCCTGCTTGTTATAAACAAGAGTATATTTTCTTCCTTATTACACCAACAAGTTGCTATAAGAAATGCTTCCCTGTGATTTCTAACAACAATATTGCTACCTAGTCTAGAATGTATGTTCTTTTTCTATTGTGTGCTATAATTATTGGCCTGTGTATGCTATAGTGTATGGGTTGCCATATGATAAATACTATGCTAGTGTTTGAAGAAAATCGCTGGCTTCGCCCACCTGTTAGGCTGAGTCTTCAAAAATGGTTTGTGATAAATAACTTCATCAAAGCTTAGTATTACCAGGGGATTTCCGTCGATATTCATATTTTAGCATCGTATTATAAATGTATCATTCGCAGCTGGAAAGGTCTATGATTCTTTTTGCTTGCGTTATCATATGAAAAAACATACTTACAACTGGTTTGAAAGTGTTTGGTCCTGTCTTTAGTCTTCTTTATTGAAACCCGTCATTCAATAGCTAACCAAACTAACCTAGAATAATCGCAGTTTATTATAACTGAAGTCTTTTCTATTTTCCCCTCGTAGATTGTGAAGATCTTCAGTGAAGACGGCATGGGTAAAGTGGTGGAGATCCCAGCCGACATGACAGCCAGAGACCTGTGCCAGCTGCTCGTTTATAAAAGCCATTGTGTGGACGACAACAGTTGGGCACTTGTTGAACACCACCCTCTGTTAGGGCTAGGTAAGATTCAGACTCCTGAAGGTCTACAAAGCTGTTCACACACACACACACACACACACACAAAATCATGGACCTTAGGGTGTGCTGAGACATCCAATACAATCACACACAGGCGCATTTACGTATATGCATCCATACAAGCATGCATGCATGCATGTATGGATGCCCGCATACTTGGGCAGACAGACGGTTCCGGCACATATTCTCACGCAGGCAGTATTCAAGCATGAGTGCATGTGCACAGCATTTGCACACACAGAGCAATGATCTAATCAACTACAATGTGGTGGCCGTGCAAGATTTTGATTTTCCGACTCAATAGTGAAAAGATTATTGAAAGTTGAAAATAAATGCACGTGCAAGATGTCTGAGTTGCATGTAGAATATGCTTATGAAGTAGGTTTAGTTGTTGCAAGAAGAACTTTTCAGCTAGATCTGATGTCAATTACCGCTTAAAGTAAATCCTTGCCCTGCTAACAGTTGCAGTAATGCAGTTAGGTGAGACTATTATGTGGGTCTGATAAAGGTTGAAGCTTCAGTGTGCAGTAGTGCACTTGAGGAAGAATGAAAACTTGATGTGTATGTTTGCACTCAAGGTTTTCTAAAGTTATCCCATGCAAGCAAACGGCAGATTTACTGTAGGTGGAGACAGACTCTCCCACGGGCCCCTTATTAAAGCTTGCCAGTACCAGGACTTTCTTTGGGGAACCAGCAGAAACTCTTTTTGGTCCCAGCTCATGAATTAAACAAATTTAGCAATTGATAAATGTGACTATGACCCACTGGGGTCGACATCTTGAAACTCTGTTGAGTCATTTGATTTCTTGTTGGTGGTTGAGAGAAAAACATTATGGTGTTATGCAGATGGGATATGACATTTGACATCCTTCACTGCTGTCTTTAACTTGGGCGGGCTCATGTACGGGGCACTGGACTGCTTGAAATCATTTATTTTGAGACAACATATTTGAAATGAAATCCTACTGGGTATTGGCAAAGATCCAGGACAATACATAAGATAAGTTGGGTCCCTGAGTTACTTGTTAGGAATAAGTATGTTCTATTATAATCTATAGCTATTAGTAGTTGGTGTTTTTTTTTTCTTCCAGGGAAAAGCTAAGTGAAGAGAAGGTGATAATTGAAGGTCGTGGATCAGGAGAAGTAGCGATGTAACAGATTGTAACAAAACCTTCAGCGAGTCTTGCTCCTCTCAGTATCAGAGATGGTGGAATGTTATCGATTCAGTACTATAAATGACAGGGCAGAGAGGAGGTGGGGTGACGGATGGAGAGTTTAAAAGGCTGTCTGTCGGTCATATTAAAGGCTTCTGAAGACCTGGAGGGCCACAAATTAGTTGGCCGGTTGTAAAAAGTTGTTTTGATGAACGTCAAATGTGGAAACGATGCTTGAAAAAGATGCTCTATTCCAGGGGTTTATCAGGGAATTTGAATTAGTCGGCGCTTGAAAAAGGGAGAGATCTTTGCATTGCTGTCAGGCTGATTTTGTGTGAGACTTGGCACTATAACGGCACATTTGGAAAGCTGTGGCAAGCTGAGCGTATGAAAACCCAACCTCCCCTTGAGGAAAGGGTGATTATAAAGCACTTATGGAAGACAAGTTGAGCCTGTGCTCTGTGCTCGTGTCTGTACAGTTTTACAGATGTGGGGAGAGAAAGGGCGTGTAGTTTTACATAGAGCACTGTTTCTGCTGATAAAACCTACTGTAGAAAGAGACATGGTGAAAAACATGTGGAAAAAAAAACCACTTCATTTCTGTCGTTTTAACAGACAACCTGTGTCTAATATTTTAACGTTAGCGCCAACATTTTGTCTTACATCCACACACAGGCTGTTACGCTGTCACGTAAAGAAACATATTTTTTGGAAAATATATTGCATTATTCAGGGTACAGGTCCCAAAGTTCTAACCTAATATTTCAGCATCAGTCATGATCGGATTATATTTCTCATCAGTGCTGCCAATGCAATGCTGCCAAATACAGTTAGGTTTCTTTGTTGTACATGACATCATTTTTGGCTTGGTTGTAACTCTGTTCTATTACAGCCCTTCTTCTGTTTTAGCGCACTTGTACCACAACCGTATTCTTTTCTGTTCTGGAATTATTACGTATCGTATTTTGTCTTTAGGAGTTTCAGTAAATCAGATGTAATGAAGCAGCATCAATTTTAGATGTGTGCAACATGTGATGTGTTTTTTTCCATAACAAAATATTTCAGTCACATTTCTCTATATTGAATGCATTGCATGTATCTACGGTGGCGCTGAGCAACATGTCTTACAGTTATTTATATTTCAACCAATGATGTTTTTTTTGTTTAAGCTCCATTAGTTGGTTAATTATAGATATGAATATTTTTCAGTTGTAACTTGAATATTGCCTGCATGTAGAAACACAGTTTTCAGCCAGCCACTTAATACTTTAGATGCTTCTTAGAGCATATGAAGTTATTTTTCAGTGGGAGATAAGGCGGTATGTGACCGTCATGTTAGTGTGTGTACGTGCTCGTGTGAGTGCACAGACTGTGCGTAATACTTCTTCATGTGTGCAGATGTGTTTGGGTGCTAGACGAGAATAGAACTTCAGAGAGTCCCCGAACAATAGTGTGTTTGAATGGAGGGACCCATTCCTGTATGTGCCTGCCCACTCCTGGCACACTGCTCAATGGGATGAAATGGCCTTTTGAGATAAGTAACATTGACCTCTGCTCATCGACCCAGAAAAAAAAAGGTTAAGCATTCTGGGACAGTGAGGTAGTGTTTTCTGGGCGGGTCACTGTCACGAAACATGAGTGACTCAGTGATCAGAAGGGGCGACAACAGGAAGCCGTGACAGCGTTTGAAGGATTGTGACAGAGGAAATAAAGACAGAGAGAACATATGATACTTTACAATGATGTGAGATAGATCCGTACAGTGACATTTCTATGAAGTTTTTTTTTTTTTTCAAAAAAGAGAAATCTGAGCAAAGTGCTACTGCTACTGAAAAGTAAGTTATTTAGCAAAACTTGAAATCAAATCTACTGGGGGAAAGGAGGGATGTGTCTTATTAAAGACATGACGGAGAGAACTTAGATGTAAGACTGTGGGAATGGGTTGAGTCATGACCGGTGTCAGGCATCACAGCCACAGGATATAAAATCCCCCTCTGGCCACACCCGTACAAGGACACACCTTCTGATCCATTAGTCACTGCTCCTCTGACCATTGAAATCAGTCTGCACTTTAAACATCCTTTTACACCACTGAGTTATATGTTTTTTTAGCAATTCTGAAAACGCATAGCACTTAACATACTTACTGATTGACAGGTAAAGATGATCAGGTTTTAAACAACACAAAACAATGCCCTGGTTTGGAGAAAAATGCTGCTTGAGGTGAGATTATCTCACACCACTAAGGCATTATTTTTACATTTCTTTTGAATGATAGTAGTGCTTAAAAGTGAGTGTTCTCAGTTTCATTTCAAAGTCTTCCTTTCTGTTTCTGATTTACAATAAAAGATAATTGCAGAGATCGGTCAGAGATTTCCACGGTACTTGTTTGATATACAAGAGAAAAATGTTGTGATTGTAATCTTAAAGACTTCAGTGTGTTCCGATAGGAGGAGTAAAACAGTCACTTATTACTGGAACACTGATGTAGTGTAGAGTGAGTTTTGTCAATTAAAAAGAGCTCATGCGTTTAAAATGCCTGGTTGAAAATGATGCAATGTTGTAATTAGTAGTAGTAATAATAATAAGCACTAACTTCCTTCATTGTTCTCTTCCTTTCCTCTGCCTGTCTCCCCTCAGAGCGCTGTCTAGAAGACCACGAGCTGGTGGTGCAGGTCCAGACCTCCATGAACAGCGACAGTAGATTCCTCTTCAGGAAGAACTATGCCAAATATGAACTATTCAGAAACCCTCTGGTAATTGCTTTTTTTCATCTAGACTTTTATTGACATGTTAGGTTCACCCTGACGCCTTCTTGTTGAAATATGTTGCACCTATTAGCCTGAAAAAAAACACAATATTAATTTTTAGATCATTTGAAACAAACTGTAAATGATATATCTACATAAAGGATGGTGGTATTACACCACAGGGTTTTTTTTTATTGTTTTGGGTTTCTGGTCAATTGAAATGGGATTTTTTAAGTGAAGACTTTCTAAAGAGTGGCCGCTGCCCTCCGAGTCAAAATGAAAAGACACCATTGTCTCTCTTTCGTCTTGAGCGTCTCTCAAAGTGTCTCTCTTCATTTTGTGATTTTATGACAGCTGGCTGTGCTAATGATATTTGCATGACTTTAATTTTATGTCACAAACTCCTACCCTATGATTATTGTCACAGTGGCTAAGAGTCTGTCTGTCTGCCTCTCTCTCCACCTTCTTCTTCCACCAGACATTTTTCCCGGAGCACATGGTTGCGTGGTGCCAGGAAACCAGTCGTACGATTCCACCATCTCAGCTACTTCAGGTACATGCAGCTGACACACACACACACACACACACACACACACACACACACACACACACACACACACACACACACACACACACACACACACACATTTCTCTGTGTGTCTGACTGTCTTTCATTCTGTCTCCTCTTTCTGACACGCACACAGCTTAGTTTACCTCAGAGTCAGCACCCACGACATAGTGTACAATCAAGCTGACATACCTCCACTCTGACCCTTAGACAGTGTGTCTCGTCAGAGCCTGCAGTAATAACTACTGTTGATCCCCTGTTGACACATGACTGTCTTAGCACACGCACCACAGGCGTGACACTTGTGATGAATGCAGTAAGGCAGTCAGATATAGAACATACAGTTCCTCACCTCCCTACCGTATGTTTGCACAGTACAAACATTTTTTTTAACAAAAGATATAAAGGAACGAAAAAGTCTCGGAGGAGATCAGACAAAAAAAATGAAATCTTGGGATTTTGAAGAGCTTTGGTCTTAATGGATGCAGGGTTTACATGTAGTCTGGCTCTCTCCTGTAGCTAGTAATGGAGCTGTCTGAGAAAGAACCACCAGTGGAATCCATCCGTTCATCCTTGCCACTCACAGAAAGCTTTTAAGTCCCCTGCTGATCGTATAGACTTTATGCTCCCTTATGCTCTACATAGAGGAGTCAATAAATTAATGGGCTTTGTGGTGAGCCTGACTTGTGTCAGGAATCCACAGTGTTTGACTTTTTCTAAACACCAGATCTTTGCACTCAGTTAGAGTGCTGTCTAAAGCAGACAGTTTTTGACCTGAGCTCAACCAGGTGTTTGCAATATCTGCCATCATGCGAGAGGCAAAGGTCAACGCAGAGCTGCAAGGTGTAGCGCCGATGAAGGAAGCCTTTTGAATGAGTGTCGCGTGTGAGCGTGCAAATGCTCATGCGTGAGGCCCATTGAAGGATGTTTCCAAAACACTGGGAAACATATGCTTTAGATATTGAACAGTTCTCTGGAACAGTTTACCTTCTAGCTGCAAGCCACAGATTCAAATCAGCTCTAATAACTTAACCTGCCACTTCATAGTGTCAATAGGAATGTAATGTAATGTTGATTCAATGGGGTTGTCGTGGCAGGCGTGTTGCATAGAATTACACTTTGTTATAATACAAACTCAAAACATTTTCAGGTATGAATTATGAATAAGTATGTATTTACTGTGCACATTTGTGTGTGTGTTTGTGTGTGTTTTTATGTGTGTGTGTGTGTGTGTGTGTGTGTGTGTGTGTGTGTGTGTGTGTGTGTGTGTGTGAGACACATAGCATTGTCAGAATAATGTCAGCCCCATTCAGTGCTCCACACCCTTTGATTTTTCAGACACAGCACAATGTCTGTCCCTTAACATGGTCACTTCCTTGGTCTGTAAGAAATCCAGCTGGCACCCGTCTCAAACTTCAGCTGTCAGTGCTATCTGTGCATCAGCCACTGACATCAAGACTGTGTTCTTTGATAGAAAATCAATTGAAGCTGAAATACATTCAGACGATTGTGCGTTGATGTGCGTTTTCCCCCGTTGTTTCTCTTTTCAGAACCTCCTTGCGACCAATAGCTGTCCAGAGATCCAGGGCTATCTGTATGTGAAGGAGGTGGGCAGGAAGTCTTGGAAGAAAGTGTACATGTTCCTGAGGCGATCAGGTCTCTACTGCTCTACGAAAGGAACCTCAAAGGTAGATGGATTCTCTATCTCTTTCATCTTGAAACCGACATCATTTATTTCACTGGCATGCCTCTTAACATGTAATTCTTCCTTTTTTTGTAACCTTGTAATTACAGTACATTAGTCATCATTAAATAATTTTAGTGCGTACTGCATTAACATTTTTATAGTAATGACGGGCAGATTGAAGAGATTTTAGCCTTTTATTGGCGATGTTGCTCCCTGTCTGTCTGTCTGTCTGTCTGTCAGTACTCCTCCGGGCTGTATCTCTGTGAAGTTCTGACTTATGCATTACTTGTGTCTGTAGGAGCCCAGACATCTACAGTTACTAGCAGATCTAGAAGACAGCAACATCTTCACTGTCACCACATGCAAGAAGCAGCACGGCGCGCCCACAGACTACGAGTTCTGCATCAAGGTGAGTAGCACATGACAGGAGGGAGATGAAGAGAAATTCTCTAATTAAATATTATGAGCTGAGCTATGACTGACTGACTCATCCTGTCTCATGAGAAGGGGGCGTTGGCATACCTATTTATGTACATATGTGTTCCGAGGTTCTGGCTTATCGCTATATTTACCAATGACTTTTGTGTCTATTTACTTTACATTTTATTGCTTTTAAAACTGTCTCTCAGGGCTGATGGTGATTGTTTAGTTGCCAGGATGTCAGGATTATCTCTATTCTGATTCTAAAGAAGTATATTTATACATATATTCACAGCCCAATAAAAGCCGAGGGGAGCTGAAGGAGTTGAGGATACTTTGTGCCGAGGATGAACAGAGCAGGACCTGTTGGATGACTGCTTTCCGACTCTTTAAGGTAACAGCATGGGTCTTCAAACATAAATAAATGAGTTGCTGATGGTTGATTTACTATGGAATATTATAGCACAACTATCAAACATTGGTTAGAAAATGTATACTTTCTGGACAGGGATCAAGAGTTTCTTAAACTGTCCCTGAAATGTGTTGGGAAGTTGTGTTAAAAAATATGTTGTACCCCATCTGATAGACTACAAGCAAACTTATTTAATTTACAATGCACTCTTAAAGAACGTCGATGTTGTCTGTTGACTAGTTTGTTCCTTTTTTTTCTTAACAGTATGGGATTGTGCTCTACCAGAATTATAAGATTCCTCAACAAAGAAAAACCTTACTTTCACACTTTTCAACACCTGTGGTAAGTCTCGTTTAAAAAAAACCTGTTAAAGCACCTTAAAACCTGCACCAGCGAATGGACTATCTCAGTGTAACAAAATTGCTTTGAATAACTCCAAGATATTTTATGTAGTCACCCAAGTAGCTTACACATTTGTCTGATGAGATTAAGAGAAATGGAATTCACACAAAATGCACAGGAAAAAGTAGCTGCATCTTGCTCACTCATGTAGATGCTTCTGTGTCCACATAATATTGACCGTCATGTGTCTCTGTCTCCCCCTAGCGGAGTGTATCGGAGAACTCCCTTGTGGCGATGGACTTCTCAGGGAGGATAGGCAGGGTGATTGACAACCCTGTGGAAGCACAGAGCGCCGCCATGGAGGAAGGACATGCGTGGAGGGTGAGAAGCAAGCTCACTTTTTATGTCTGCTCTGTCAACAATGTTAGGAGCCAGCCTCAAGAGATGTCTACGGATGGGCCGCTTTATTTTAACCCACATATTCATACAGAGCAATTTTTTCTTTGTTGATTGACATGCTTATTTTAAGATGAAAAAAGTTTTATTTCTTAAGGCTGGTAAAGATGTGGGGCCCCTGTGAAAAAGTGTTACTTGTAATCTAATAGATTTTTATTAAATGTCTAAAACTAATAATTAAATCATTTTAATCTAGTGTCAACTCTGCTCTTATTTAAAGTACTTTTTTTTACCAGAAATGTGAAGCTTTGTCATCATGTGTTGAGAAAAGTTGTAAATACAGGCTTTAAATGACCCAGCCTGAACTGTCATTCATAGTACATCATAAACTAATCCCCGATGTTTTATCTTTATGGGGCATCTCTCTCAGAAGAGGAGTCAACGGATGAACATATTAGGCTCCCAAAGTCCACTACACCACCCCTCACTGAGCACAGGTAAATTCAAACACATTTAGGATCAACAAAAACACTTGATATGTAACTTCTTTTTTTTTAGATACACTTTAATATTTAAATAATATAAACATGTATGTTTTTATTCTCTCTGCAGTCATCCACATAGCTCAGTTGTGGTTCCATGGCAGGATAACCAGAGAAGAATCCCATCGCATCATCCACCAACAGGGACAAGTGGATGGGTAAGGAAGCTGGACATACATTTCTCTTATTCACTGAATATGAATAAAACACAAAGCAGAGAGTGAAATCATATTTCTTCATAGTTTTCCTTACTACATCCATTATAATTGAGTCACCTGTGTATTTCCTACTTCCTCTTGTTGCACAGGTTGTTCCTGCTGAGAGTCAGTCAGAGTAACCCCAAGGCGTTTGTCCTCACGTTGTGCCATCACCAGAAATTCAAACATTTCCAGATACTACCGGTAATTTTTTTTTAAAAGTTAACAGTGGAGGGGGGTTGCTTCTAACAAGCTCAAACATGTGAAACCAAAACTTGTTTTGGTCTTTTCAAAAACCAAAGTATCTTTCTCACCTTGTCCTTTTCATTTTCTCTTGCCCCCCACCAACCTCTTTGATGCTGGCAGTGTGAAGAGGACGGCCAAGTCTTCTTCAGCCTTGATGACGGCGCCACCAAATTCACAGACCTGATCCAACTGGTAGAGTTCTACCAGCTCAACAGAGGGGTGCTGCCTTGTAAACTCAAACACCCGTGCACCGTTGTGGCCTTATGACATCATCGGATCATATGACCCCATGAGCCCCCTATCACTTGACGTGACTCTGCCTAAAACAAAACAAAACTCCAAGGATCTCTCTTGTCGATTGGTTCCTTTTTGCTTGTTTTTTCTCTTTACAAGAAGCTGGTGAATTGACTGATGTTACGTTGTTGTCGTTTGTTATTGTCGTGAGTCTGGCGGAGACTGCTGACTCGATGGATTCCTTTTTTATTTTTTCGGTTTTGCATGGATGTTTGAAGAGTCGGATGCACAACTGTCTCAAGGAAATGAACACTGCCGTTTGCGTCGAGGCTGTTGCGAAATCTTCCACAATTGAATTTTCGCTACCCATAGTCATCAATAGGCTTGGACACAGTGACCCCTCAAGGTTCCATCCTAATACGCCTCAACTGGACAATCAGCAGGACAACTCAAGCTTTGGTGTGGACCACTCTGCCCTCTGACGACAAACAGTAGTCTCGCGCATACTTCATCACACGTCCTCAAAGAATATATACTGTACATGGAGAGTTGATTGTCTTTTTAGTTTCGCACTCATTTGAACTGGGAGTGGCCTTTGACGGTGAATGACTTCGCCGCTGTCACATTTCTTAACTGTGGGATGTTGCCACCGCCCTCTAGTGTCATAGGCATGTGAGGACATGTCCAAACACACCGTGGATGAGATTTCGGAGGCGCCAGAAAAGTTTTCTTTTGGAATCCTGTTCAGGTTTTGTAACATGGGAAATTTGTCGAGTCAAACTAGTCTGGAGAAAGTGGCCAAGGAAATATCTGGAAATGTCAAAACAATGTGTGTGGGTTTTTTTTAACAATGTGGACCAAAATCTGCACTGTACACCCTCACAGTAATGTGTTTGTCTGACTACACTTGGTTTCTATACCTAATGATACACTCATTGCAGTTATGTATTGTTATCAATATTGTCTTTCCACCGTTTTACGTTCTAGATAACTCCTAATTATTCACATAAGCTACAATAAGGTTCTTCTGTACTTGTTGTTCTATTGCACTCTTCAGTTCCCTTAAGCATTTCCATTGCAGCTTCCACACAAACAAAAACACGTCACTCAAACAATGGTGTCATTCAGGGTAAAATAACAAGTAATTAAGCTAGAACAATTGTGAGCCAGGTAGCCCGTTATGGTGATTGCGATGTTTAAAAATGAAGCCAGGTAACTATTTGGGGGAATTTAGCAAGTGCAGCCCTAAGCAGTAGTTCACTACAGGCAAATGATCGGTATACCTTTTGCACAAGATACATTTGGACAATGGAGAGTATCAATATTTAGTCTGATTCTTCTCAACACACAGCACAGGGAAGGATAACCACTAGCATTTCCTTCAGGGGTTTTCCAAGTGACAGCTAATCATAGGAAATAAAAATTATCAATCATTGTCGAACGAAGCCCAACGTTACAGTGGATCCTGTGGGAACCGTGGGCCCACATTGTTGGACTCCGATAGAAGACTCTGTGCATTCCATTCCATATGACATTGTCTTTCTCTACCTTGTAGTATCACATATACACTTATTGGATAAAGTAAAAAGTAACTTCCTTCTGATTGACTGAGATGCCTCCTATGCATGTGTTCTTGATTGACAGTAGTGAAAGTGACAGACAGAAAACGGAGGAGTTAGCTTGACTGGATACACCTATTTTATTTCAGTAAAATGTACTTGTTTACCCAGATTCTGTCACTGCTAGTAAATTTGGATCACAATAACGCTCTTTCAACTGTCCTGTAACAAACGGCTGTTCTCTCGTTTTTTTTCCCCCCATGACTATGCCTGAAACTTCTACAAAAAAAACACACTTTAAAGTTACATTATGTTTAAGATTTTAAGCTGTGGTTAGGTCACCATCCAGCAGACAATTGGATATCTATCTGTACTTACCTGTTATAGAACATCTACAGCCATGGTTAATTTACCTTGCAGGTCGTCTTAAGGTATAGACGCACCATATTGACTCTCTGTGCATGGTCACCATTATTTATCTAAGGTGCAATGACTCAATCATTTTTTTTTTAAATATTGTTGCAGCAAAATGTATTTATTTATCTGGATGTGACTGATTACTTGAACATTTTAGATTTCTTTTTCTCTGCGCTGTTCCGTACTGTTTTCTTTTGTCATTATCACAAAATGATTGACCAGTGTGATTTATCATTATAATTCTTATTGCAATGACATAGCATCTATTGATGTATTTTGTATTCTTCTTTTTTTTTGTTTAATTCAAAAACTATTTTGTCATCAACACTTCTTCAACACTTGTTCTGAATTGATGTTTTAAAGCACACCGACATCCATAGTGTTAACATTGTCATTGTAGTAGATGACAGGTGGATTGTTGTAAACTTTAAAGGAAAAACAAATACCTACCTAAGTTTTCCAAATGCATTAGGCACCAATTTCTTCTAAATTCAAACACATCTGTATTGAAAAAAAAATTTCTCATGATCACCGTTTTGTGGTTACCTAAATTCAGAAAATAAGATGAATTAATTGATGAATTGAAAAAAGAAAAACTTGGTTGAGATGGTGTCAACATTTTCATAATTCAATGCTCAAACACCTTTGCCTTGAAAATATAAGTTAGAAATTAGTAGTAGGAAAAAGGCTCTTTGCATTCAAGTGTAACCCTTTCAATTAAAATCTTAAAATTCTTAGCTTAGATACACACACACACACACACACACACACACACACACACACACACACACACACACACACACACACACACACACACACACACACACACACACACACACACACACACACACACACACACACACACACACACACACACACACACACACACACACACACACACACACACAGTAATGCATTGTCACAATTTACCATGTGTTCATTTATACCCTATACATCTGCATTGAGCATTGGCCTCAGCTGAATGAAAGAACTGTCTGATTTTTATGAGTGGGATCTGTCACTGTTTTCTGGAGGAATCTGGATCATAACAATACATCAGTAGTTAGGTAGTTGTTGAAACTGATCTTAAGCTATTTAGACGACACTGAAATGTTAATGCTTGCCTTTTTCTAAAATTCTGATCGAATTCCCCTGAGATCTGCAGTTATTCCTGATTCCGAGTATTACATTTTATTTTGACTGGTGTGAATGGTAAGAGATGTTAACATGTCAGGTACTTGTGAACTCTGAGGTGGAGTTAGTATGTGCAGGGTCTCACTCTAAATGTAAAAGGCAGACTTAAATTCAACTTTTGAACACATGAAAAATAAGTCAGGGGATTTGCATATCCACATTTTTACACTTAACAGAAATGAATGTAACTGGGTGACTCAGGACATTTATGTGCAAGATGGATTCATAAATATGTTAGTTTCATCAAGGTGGGAGTTGTTATTGTCATATATGTTCTCTATCAATCTGATCATTGAAAAACATCCTTGCAGAAAAACTGAATATAGTATAGTATAGTAAAGTAAACAGTTAACGGGGTTGTTAATTATATAGTTTTAAATTGTTACTTTAAAAACAATAGCCTAACATGTTTGCCTGGCTACCTGAGCTGATTTGAATCTCTTACAATGTTACCTATTCAACCTCGCAATTGTCAAATACAGGTGACCAATTCATAAAGAAATCCTCAATTTTAACGGGATCAATTCGAGTAAACTAGAATACATTCAAATCTAATCTGATTAATCTCATGATATTATTCTGTGTCATACAGATATTATCAAATAGACCTCCAAACATGTATATAAAATAACAGTTTTAAGGTAACGTAACAACAGATGGTGCCTCTAATGACTCCTCTCTCTCTGCACAAACCAGACCTAACGTGGACCAAATGACAGACAAAGCTACCAACCCTCCCAGTTTTTTTTTAAGAACTCGATGGTACTTGTTGAACGGCAGACTGATTGAAAATGAATGCTCATATTTTCAGTTGCAGTTTCATTTACTTTTAGAGCTGAGAGTGAATTGGCCCCGAACCTGCAAAGATGGATCGATCCATTATAATCCTGACTCTGGTGCATTTTCATAACATTGTCACAATGCAAAATACCGTGGGTGTACAAATGAGTAAAGTAAAACTATATCTATATATAGAAAATATAAACTATTATGTATTTCAGGGAATGCAAAAAAGAAAACAGTAACTAATCTCTTTTTTGTAAGAGAGAGCTCCTGTGTTCAAAATGTGCTTTGCTTCAATCTGTAAATAGTTGAATGGCTTATAAATCCTAATTGTAACCTTTTCAGGTATTTTTGTACAAATAAGGGACTGATATATTCTGTTTATTGTAATTAGAATAAATCATTAATACGTTGATATACAAAAACATCAAATGTGTTTGTCTTTACTGAGGGAAACTCACTTGCTAACTGGGGAATGTAACGCTACTGTTTTAGATGTATGTAACTGATTGACATGGACACAAAGCATACTGTATTTTCATTTGTTTTTATAACTGTTGCGTTCCAGTGGTCGGGAGTGTCCTTATTCAGAAAAACAATAGGTCAGATATACTGTGTCTCTGAAGGAGTCATTTTACTTTTTCCACTAGGTGGTGTTATATCACAACAAATTGACAAGCTGATGAAATAAAGTTACCCATAGTATTTGTTTAACTGTAGCATGCTGAACAAATGAATCCTGTGAATAACGTATTATGTCACACGCTGATGCAAAAAGAGAACCATGCAAATGTAAAGTAATAACACTGCATTGATGCCACTGATAATTGACCCTTTCACCATCTCCGGTCTGGTGTGTCACACCCTTTGGATTATCAACAAATCTTGCAACAATAGTGAGGTTTCAACATTGAGAAAAAGATTACAGATTAACAGAAGCTTTGCAGTCCACTGCCAGTGTAATGTTCAATTTGCCACCTACGTGCCTCTTTTATGAAGTCACTGAAAATTCAACTCTTGAGTAAAATGAAGTTGCCTCCATATTGTACAACTGTGTCAGACCTAAGATAGTGTCCAACAAATATGGGTTGTCTCTAATAAAATAACAGTTTGAAATAACAATTTGATTATTTCAATAGGAATTCCTATATTGAGATTGGTTTAATTGTTGCTGCTCTGTCTCTCTCTCCTTATTATTTTCGATTCTGAGAAGCATTGTTGAGTCTTTACAATTTGATGAGTATTACTCCATTGTCTGACTTCCAATTCAAAACTCATAAAACAACTAACAATACAAATAGAATCCCTGAATGCATTCATAGCAATTCAGAAAAAGTCTTCTGCCTCAGCCCTCAATGAGTATACTGTATACAGGTTGCTCTAACATCACAAATCCAACACCCCAGAGTGTTGAGTCATTCAGTTGTAACCCATATTGTAACTTAATTTTCTGGCCTTCCACACAAAACTCTTAACCTTCATCCTACCGACCTAATTTAGAAAATGGACTAACGACACGGACTCCGTAGACCCCCAAGAAAAAAGTGGTGGAAGGAACAACCATCATAGCAAAATGGGAACTTATTTCTTCTTGTTATCTGAGGACCACGTATAGAAATGATATAATAAATTGCATATTGTGTTTATATACATTAAAATATGATCAAACTCCAGTAATCCTCTGAGAAACCAATAGTGAGATCAGCCTCCCATTTCATTCCAAGGGCTGACAAATCTTCCTCTATATTAATTTGTTTTATATTTCAAATTATCTAATTGTTCCCTCATTATAAAGATCACCTAAAACCTTGATTCCTTTTCAATACAACAGTTTCCAAAAAGAAAGGTTTTTTGTCAATACGAAATTTAGGATCAAAGCAGATTCCTGCTTGTAAGTGAAGACGAGGGTTGACCCTGTGAATCGGCCTGACTCCCCTTCATTGTAAGTGTGAGACAACTGGATGTGTGTTTACGTCGGAGGGTCATTTAGCTTTGATGAAGTGTACTGGAGAAAGTGGCCCACCAAACCAGTGTGCCATGTGTTTGAGATTGAATGCAAAGTGATAAAACATGAGGTTTGGGACTTCTATCCCACCGGGATCCACTGACCTCTGCAATGTCCGTAACTTTAGTCTTAGGGCGTTTTTTATTCCATGAAAAATGTTTACAAATACTGTTAAATTATTTAAAGTACGTCTGAGGCATATTAAACTGGGAGAGCTTGCAACAGATAAATCCATTTAGGGGTGCATGTCATTTTTATTACATTGGCTTTACCCCACACAGAGAGAAAGAGACGATCCCCATGCTCAGTATCAGTCCGAAAGTTTGCCAACAGAGGTTCAAAGTTGCACTTAACCGATTCAGACAGATTTGGAGGGAACGTTATACCTAGGTATGTCATGCCTTTGATAGGCCAGGAAAAATGACAAGACTGGACGAGAGACTTGGGGCAATATGCTGTCTCTTATTTTAGCCATTTGACCTTATATCCAGAAATTCATGAGAAACTGTCTACTATTCTAAGAAAAGAGGGCAAAGATTGTTCTGGCCTCTGAGACAAACAGGAGAATGTCATCGGCAAATAGCATTAGTTTCTGGGTTGTTTGGCCTATCTGGATGCCTTTGATGTCTGGGTCCTTATGGATGGCCTCAGCTAATGGCTCAAGACTTTTTCTTTTCCTTACATTGTGTTTATCCAATCTATGGACATTTACATTCTCAAACCAGTCTCATAAATATAACCAAAACAAAATTGTCTGCATTGGGGTAAATTATTGTGTCACGTCCCCTACGTTATTGAACCCTCCACATAATTGCTGCCCATCTATTTGCAAAAGCTCCAGAGGTTTAAATATCGCATTTTGACTCCCAATTCTGAAATGTTTAGGCAGATTTTGAAGAGAAAAACTTGTTCAAATCAAAGTAGCAGTAGCATCGGGGCGCTTGTAGCGCAGTGTATGTGTGTGTGTATGTGTGTATGTGTGCATGTGTGTGTGTTCGTGTGTGTGTTAAAGCATGGTTTCAGGCTCCTTGAGCTTGAGAACCAGTGTTTCTTGTGCTGTTTGTGAGCCCTGCTCCCATTGGCTGGCCTTGTTGGGGGTAGTGGGGTGGGGGTGGTTAGTGGCATGATAAAAGGAGCAAATTTCTCTTGTCCTGCTTACACGCACAAACACTCTCTCCACGTGCCTGTCTGTCCGTCTGGTTTAGGAAGAAGAGCAGAGGATCCACCATACAAACGCCACTGCTGAAGCTATCACCTGAAAATGTAAGTAGGCACACAGACACACAAGCACACTCACACACACACACACACACACACACACACACACACACACATGCACAAATCCATACAAACATGTCTAATCCTATTTGAGATAAGGATAAGGGCTGTGATTTTCAACACTGGTAAGAGACATGTTGAATATAAGGCACTAGTGTACAACAAGTGGAAATGTTTTACCATTTGAATAGGTAGCATGCAAGTTATTGAACGAAAATATGTTGAAAGCTTTTTGACATATTCTAATTGCATTGTTTTAGGGATGCAACAGGTGTATTCTTTAAAATATGGCATAGTTTGCATTTGACAAATACACTCATAAATGTTACAGAAGTTGATGTGATCAAGGAAATGTGTTTGTGTTTAAGCAGATTGGTTAAACTGTCCTGTCATGAGATAATTACTTTATAACAGTGTTCTAAACAAATGTACTATACATTGATTTTATTCATGGAAATATTTTTTTGCTACCAAACTTTTCTGCTCACCTCAGTCCACAAAGTGAAAGTAAACTAAGCTATGATCAGACCGGCTTATTGTGTTGGTAAGAGGGTCAAGTGCTCATACAAAACATGTACATTGCGCAAGCCTATACAAACTGTGTCAAGGTGCATTGCTAAGTCCGAGTGAGTCTGTGGGAAACGGTAAATAATGACAACATTTAATTAGTCATTCTCTTTTTAAAAGACTGGAATTGGCAATATATAATCAACCATTGTAAATGGGATTAAATGGGATTAATGAGGCCCATTTCACCATGTCAACAAAAATTATATCTACCACCCACCTGTGTTTTGTAGACTGTTTATTCCTCTGTCATTTTTGAAAAATGTATCATATTGTTCAAAAACAATCATTCCATAGCCTATAATATCACAAATAACTGATCTTTTTTTTTTTTTTTTAATCGACCAGCAAATATTGTTGACTGTCTATGGAGATTTTCTATTTTAGAAAATGTATTAAAATTGTAATAGTTTAAGTGTTAACTTTATATCACCATAACATAATTTAAACTTTGGGTCAAGGTGTTTGATTTGTTAGAAAGTAAAACTATCACACACTCACACCGACATCATAAAGCTGGTTAAATCTACAATGATTATCTCATTTCAAACGAAGAGATCAAAGGTTGAATTGCATGTGAATTTATGTGTGCTCATTGAGTTGTCCACACTGTATTGCAAGTCAAAAATTCACATCCAACCATTGATATTGCACATTGGCATATTTTTCTATATAAAGCCCTGTCCGGAAAGCTGCCACTCTATTTGACAACAATGCTGCATATCTCAGATGGGCTTTATCAAACCCGCTCAACTGAAATGCTCATGTTATATGTTCCATACGCCCGGTCTGACCTTGGTAAGACTGCTTTTAGCCACAGTGCCCCTGACTCCTGGAACAGCCTACAACATCAAATTAAAATAAATACACTCATAACTGTTAACCAATTTAAAGTTATTATTTTGAATCAGCCCCACTCCACTTGTAACTGTTTTAATTAGGCTATTGTTCTGTTTTATTCAATTGATCTGAATGTTTTAATTGTTGTTGTCTCTTTGTAAGCTTGTTGTGTATTCTCATTGTATATTGTGTATCTGTCTCGACGTCATTGTAAAAGAGGGTCACCCCTCAATTGATCTTTCGAGAATAAATAAAGGAAAATGAAATGAATGAATGAATATTCCTTTGGAACAGCATGGTGCTTTATAAGTGAACTGTTTCTGTCCTGAATTCCAGTGGTACCATGGATGCAGCAGAGTTTAGGCGCAGAGGGAAGGAGATGGTGGACTTTGTGGCCGACTACCTGGAGGACATAGAAAAGCGACCGGTCTACCCAGATGTGGAACCCGGGTATCTGCGTCCCTTGATCCCAGCTGAGGCTCCCGTGAAACCTGAGAACTATGAAGATATTATAAGAGATGTGGAGAGGGTCATAATGCCAGGGGTGAGCTTAAGTGACGCACACAAAGGTGTTACATGTACAACATACATTTAGAGATTGCATTGAGTAATCTGATTGCAACAAGCTGCTTCAGTGTCATCCCTCGCTTCTCACAGAGTATTGACAGGTATTGGGTTTGTGCAATTGATTTGAATTAATTTCATTGTTGATATCATCTCAGCAAAGATTAGATTACATAAATTGGATTATAACAATTGAAGTGATACATTAAGGATTGTTAAATTAAAGGTTTTTTAATGTTTTATTATGCTCATAGATAGTATATAAAATACAATGCTTTGATGCTGTTATATTCATAATGAAAACTGAATGAGCTGGAGGTAAATTATCCCATAATGTGTATGTTAATTGTCACTCTATCTCTACGCATGTCCATTTATGAAAAGAACATTCAAGTTAAATGTTAAAACATCTTAAAAGGACAAGAGGCGCACGCACACACACACACACACACACACACACACACACACACACACACTCAGACCATCCAAACAACACAGAAGGCGACAAACAGCGGCACAAAAACAAACTAACCCAGCTAAAAAGACAGCTGCTCACAACATTTCCAACACCCATCATGCCATTGACACAATAAAAAGTTACAAACATACCAGCCACGTGGAAGGCAATACACAGTCAACACATTTCATGTCACATCTCACAACAGCAGCACAGCACATAGAAGAATAACAGAGAGGTGTAGCATGTGGAATACACAGAAGGAAAACAGCACACATAATTACTTTTCTTTCCTAAATAATTTCCAGTAGTGCTAGACAACCTGTTACACCATACATTGCTGGCTTGATATAATTAAAAGAGTAGCATTGTTCACTACTTACATGGTAAACAATACTTTTGGCAAACTCATCAATAAATAGGGTAGCTCTTGTTTTCAAATTAAGTATCTGCATGGTTTTATCTTTTTTTCCAGATCACCCACTGGCACAGCCCAAACTTCTTTGCCTACTATGCATCTGCCTCCTCTTACCCTGCCATGTTGGCTGACATGCTGTGTGGTGCCATCGGTTGTATTGGATTTTCCTGGGTAACAAACACTGGACTATGTCGCTGTATCTGACTCAATATTTCAAGATCGTCTTTTTAAGTTTAGTTCATATGTATATGCCAACGCGGAACATTAAAGATCTGCATGTGTATGTTGGATGCGTGTTTTCAGGCTGCCAGCCCAGCCTGTACAGAGCTGGAGACGGTGATGTTAGATTGGCTGGGGAAGATGTTGACACTGCCTGAGCAGTTCATAGCAGGGACTGATGGCCTTGGAGGGGGTGTCATTCAGGTAAGGGTCCTTTGTCCGTATTTGTCTCTGTTTACTCCACCTGTGCAACAATGTTCTCAGGCAGACCAGGGAGTTGAACCAACTTCTGCTCTTGTATATACTCACATGTGTTAAGCCAAGTCAAAGGCTTATAAACATGTGACTTTTTTTGCTGTTGTAAATCATTTCACAACTTTACTTGCCACTTTGACATTCAAAAAAAGGAAGACGTTTAGACGCATTCACACAACTGACTGCACCTGAACCAATATTCAATTTGTCTACTATTGATTTGCAGTGAAGTGTCTTTCTCCGTGTCTTGTTCACAACACCTGAAAATTGTCCAGAGATTGCCTTTTAATATGTCATCCACCAGCAGACAGAGATGAAGGTGACGGTGGATTGTTTTGTGTGGCGAAGGGCTAAGCATTAGTTTAGTGTGCCATTGACAGACACACAGAAGCAGCAGCAGAGGATCTATATAAGTGTGTGTGTGTGTGTGTGTGTGTGTGTGTGTGTGTGTGTGTGTGTGTGTGTGTGTGTGTGTGTGTGTGTGTGTGTGTGTGTGTGTGTGTGTGTGTGTGTGTGTGTGTGTGTGTGTGTGTGTGTGTGTGTGTGTGTGTGTGTGTGTATGTGTGTGTTCTTTCGGGATGGTGAGTAGTGGAGCATGAGAGTGCACTCTGATGACAGATCATTTCATGCCTCTTCTATTGTGACCACCTGAGTGTGAGGGTGTGTTTATGTGTACGTGCTCATTTGGTTTTTCGTTGAGTTTTTTTTTCTGTCTCTCCTTTTTAAGTGTAGCTTACCAGCTCACTATGGCAACGAAGGGGGCTCTTCTCAGTGCAGCAGTGCTAATGAGTGTTGTGTCAGCACATTGGAAGCATATTATTATAAACATTATAGCAACACAAAAGGGAAATGGGATGGTTTCAAAAGACCCTCTGGTGACCTTAGATTTCCGTTTTGTGCGAGTCATTAGACTTTGGTGGCAGAACAATTCAGTTGTCCTACGATTAAAATAAATTTAAAATTACTATTGTTTGCACATTCTAATGAACTAAATGAGTTCATTAGATTCATTTTAAAATAGTGTGTGATTATTCAGTTGTTAAAGACACAAACTAGAGTTTTCTTTTCCACACATCTGTCGTAGCTGTCGAACAGCACTTCCCACCTTTATACATAAATTGCGCAATTTTTTATTTTCAGTTGATAAGGGGGAACATTTGCAACAGGTAAAATGACTGCTCAGTTACATTTGAAAGGTAGGTTTAGAGGCTAATATATATGGGTATATGGTATGCTCACGATTACATCTCAGGGTAGTGCTTAATGTACTTTGTAAGCAGGAAAATGAATGACAGGAAGTGTACTTGGGTAAGCTCTGCAGTTGTTTGCAGGATGTTTGCTTTTCTTTGTTCAGTTTATTTGAGCTAGTTTGATGGATTGGTTGATTGATTGATCCATCCTGTGTCCATCACCTCTTACAAGGCTGGCTTAATTTTACCCTACCTCTGCATTTGTTTCAACGCAAATTACATATCCTATATTTGCGTTATTGTTTGGTGAAAGAGATGTGCTTATTGATTGAATGATTTGACAATTCAATTGATTTTCCCGTGGTAATCTCCGCAGATCCCTCAGACGCCACACTTCTCTTATTATGTGGCCTCAAACGATACATGCAGTATCAGGCTGGCTTGATGATGACTCAAGACACAGTTTCTAAATTCAGTCATTTTTTTCTCCTCGAATGCCGACACAGAGGTGTCATAGTGTTCACTTCAAAGGGAATATCTAATATATCTAACTGCACATAGTACATGTTCAGCTCTGTGGGTTTATGTGTGTTTTTTTTTTATTAGAAAGTGTGGGTGTAATTATACATGCAATTATATGAAGACAACAGGCCTGCAATAAACCAAAAACAAAAACAGAAAAGCTTATAGTAGTATCCTGTCACGTTTAAAGTGTATCACAGAAAAATGTGCTATTGACAGGCACATTTAAATAGGAAGTATATACACCATACTGTTTTAATAGTGGTGGTGACGGCTGGTAGCTGAAACTGCACTTTTCCCACAGGTCAACACGTCAAATACTTCATGTATTTGATTTTTGCTTTTGTTAATACTGGTTGTATTCACATTTGATACAGTGGGGCAGCATTGCTTTATATGTTCCCTCATATTTTTCAACAGGGCACCGCCAGTGAGGCCACCCTGATGTCCTTGCTCGCTGCCCGCTGTAAAGCAGTCTGCCGCGTCCACGCTTCAAACCCAGACCAATCTGAGGCCGAAATCTTCTCCAAACTGGTGGCGTACACCTCTGAGCAGGTCAGCACAAAAATACATTTCAAATCTTGCTCATGTCCTGTTTATTGTTGAGGCTTAGCTAACTTTGATTCGTTTAATTGCAACCAAATTTCACAAAAAGGTTTTGTTGAAAATGTTCAGATATTGAAAATGTTGTTTAAAGGGGCCTACATCTATGCTTTACATTACACTTGACTGCGTGCCATGGGACGTAGGAAAGGTCTATACAAAGTTCAGTGATACCACAATGTCACCATAACATGTACTTATGACTTCATGTTTTACGACACTCGTTACTAAATAGCCAGTGCTGTAAAACAAAACACACTGCGGTGCATTCACAACTATGCTGACCTTACCAAACGGCGCTCCATGTGAACTCAGATCATCAAAGGTTACTTCGGTACTCTTGAAAGAGTTTCCCAGTGATTGACTGAGACAGAGGGTCAGTCAGGCAGTAGCTCTGATCAGGTTTAATAGCAGTCTGACTTTGTGATTGGGTTAGTGAGTCGCCTGAGGGCCACACAGACCTTTAGAGGCAGGGCAGTTTGTTGTGCTTTTTCTACTGAAGAACACTGCTCTGTTTGTCATGGTGGTGTTAAGTGAGGTAACAGGATTGGGCCCAGACCCAGGCAGTTGAGGCAACAGCAGGTTGAATGAATGAGTGATGTATAATGAAAGAAATCTTAGGGGCCGGTACAGGTTGGTAAATGACAAGGCAGGCGGTATAGGTCCAGGTACGCTACAGGTTGATCAATCCCAAGGTTCTGGGGGACTGTTCATCTTTGGTACAAAATCTGATGTTATGTTTTGCATAACATTTGAGATTGTGTCCCCCCTTGCCCTGAACAAAGCAGACAATATTGCTTCCGTTTCTCCTGACACACAGCAACTGCCACGAAACGGACATGGCCACTGTAGCAGGTGAAACCGCTGTTACACGCTGCTTTATGCGCTGCTTACATGCCCTGTGATGAGGCTTGGGCTAGTCGCTAAAAGGGATGTTAGAGTGGCTGTCAAATGTTCCTTTAATCATGGTAACCAATTAGCTAACCCAGTCTCAGATAAAGGTTCAAAGATGCCCTCTTGACATAAACAATGCCATCTTTACAGTGGCCGAGGAGGCACTGTATTGTCTCTAGCACTACATCCACACGGTCATCGGCAGATAATACTTAATTAGCTGGGTCCATTTTTGGTCAGTTCCTTCTATCAATGCTGCTGTTTGCAAAGCAATAAGGATTGGGAAGGTTGAATGAATGCGTAATTCAATGAAGGCAATGTTATAGGTTGGTAAATAGACAGCCAGGCAGGTACACAGTTATGTAATGTGTGACTCATAAGCAAATAAGAAACAGGTGAGGACGTGGGCGATGCAGTCAGCTGAGGTAAATTTGGTAAAAGTAGATCTAAAATTCAACAACCCCGCAGACGGGAAACTACATCATCCCTCTTTTTTTCAGCACGTTTCAAATATACATCAAAAACATGCATAATATAGAAGAATTGGGTGTTGTAAGGTTTGACAGGAACACTTTCCCCTGTAAACTGACAAATTGTAACAAATTAATTCATCATATGAAATCAATCGGTATCCTTTCATATGAAATTTGCTGTTCAACTCCAAATACTTTTTTTTCTTCTGGCCTGAAGCAGGAGGGACTGTACGACTCCTATATTGTGTTTCTCCCAATGGTTGTACTGTATCTCTTTCCTCCTAAGGCTCATTCCTCAGTGGAGCGTGCTGCTCTCATTGGAGGAGTGATGATGAGGAAGGTTCCCACAGACGAGAGCTACGCTATCAGAGGGGACATGCTGAAGAAAATGGTGGAGGAGGACAAAGCAGCTGGACTCATTCCTTTCTATGTACGTAAAGACCGCACCTATCACCCAACTTGGCACAGACCTAACACATACAGTATAAACAGACACATACAGCGACATCTCCAAAATTAGATGTTGTAAATCCTTCCTTCCATTGAATGGCAGTCATCTGTCATCGGATTGCGATTTCCACATATATAAACCTTACAATCCCCTTATTAACTGCCGCAATGATTCAATTTGTCTGTGCACCCCATGAAGCTTCTGTTGAAGGATAACATTGTTTCTGGTGAACCTAATGTATGTCTATCTGGTTATGGACAATCACCCCATCTCACCTGGACCTACAGATCACTATCAGTGAACAATATTCAGGAGGCTGTAAAGATCCAGCAGATCCATCATCTCTGTATATCTCATCTCGTTATATCCAAATTGATTTCCAGAAATAGGTTGTATTAAAGATGTGTATCTGTATTTGTGAAAATATATGTATACAGTATGTTACAGTAGGTGCAATTACAAATGTTCTTGTATAAAATTATAAAAATAATTCAATCTGTCATTGTTGTGAAAAGAAGCAGGATGGCAAAGCAGTTAAGGGTGTTGAATGTTTGTGTCTTTCAGTTCTGTGGGACTCTCGGCACCACTCCATCATGTGCTTTTGATCCTATTGCCGAGCTGGGGCCTTTCTGTGAGTCTGTCGCAACAGCACATCATTTTTTGTTTGTTTTACAACAGTCAAAAGATTGTAAAGCCTGGTTGGCTCTGTTAGCTTTAAAGCATACATTGGGATAATAAGGAACAGGATGATTAGAAAGGAAATCCAGATTAAGTATGGGAGTATGTGAAAAAAATCAATTAGTAAAAGTAAGTAAAAAAATGAAATAATAGTTTGTATTTTATGTCCAGGTTATTAAATCTTGATTGACAAAAGTGATTATTTTCCAGATGTTGATAACCTCTGTTGATATCTGTGTATTGTCTGTTGCAGGTAATGGGGAAAATATCTGGATTCACGTTGATGCTGCATATGCTGGGAGTGCATTTATCTGTCCGGAATTTAGGCCTTTGTTAAATGGCGTTGAGGTGTGTACAACACAGTGCATGGACACTCAATATAATCAGAACACGGCAGTGTTTTGGCAACATCTTTATGACTAGTTTGCTCCAATAATTCTAATTGCAAACATGGGATTTTAATCTCGCTAATATCTGTAGCCTACAGTAGGCCTATGTGTAGGATGGATAAATGATGAGTGTGTATCCACTTGCATAGGTGTTGCTACTGAATGACAAGATAACTGATTTCGGTTCAATTGGCTGTGAAATATCTGTCATGCCATCTATGAAAGGACACAGTAGCCACACACTGATTACATCCAGCTACGTTAATGTCAAGGAGGAAGCGTGTGAGAGTGAGTAATATGCCGAACAATCAACATCAGTGCAGCAGCATCAATCTGCCTTTTGAGGCTGCCTAGGCAGCTGTGGCTCCCAAAGCTGTGCCGAGACGCAGAGATAAGGACAGAGTAATTTCCTGAGGCAGCGTTAGACCTTTATATATCACTGTTTATTAGACACACAAGTTTAAAGAATGTTGGTGGGGAGACAAACCGACTCGACTCTTAAAGGACCAACTGCTGTTTCATATTTTCTCCAATTACCGATAGCTGTAAATGTAGCTGTTGGATAGGTAGAGTAAAACATTTTTCAACACTTTTCTCTGTATTTTAGGTTTCTTGGTATTTCAAATGCAATGTGAATTTAAGATACCTCTTTAAGGAAGTGGAGAAGGGATTACAAGTCCACAAACTTATTTAAACCACACAGAATTATTTGTCAAAGCGTAAAACTATGAAACATTATGAGATCAATGGGAATTATGGACAAGGAAATGACGTAAGAAGCCAATATTGGGTGCAGCCCTGCTGGAGGGGTTGGTTGCTAGGATATGAGTGATGGGTGAGCTGGCAACCAGCCCCCTTTGAATCAGTCAGCATGGCAACTGCAAGGAGTCTGTCTCATATTGTCTCTCAATGCGTTATTGCATTTATGTTGGTAGAGAAAAGGATATTACAAAAGATAACAAACAAAAAGATGGCGACAGATTAGAAAAGGTTTGTCTCTCTTTGAATAAAGAAGGCCGGGAAAGGGTTATTTTCCTTGTGCCCTGCAAGCTGTTGGCTGGATGTTCCTCTTTTGCATTTCAAATCAATTGTGCCTGCATGCTTCAGTCTAGATAATGCTCTTGGTTGTCTCTGTCGTTTGTTGGCATTCGTAAACAAATGTGTATTAGGGTGATTTCCAACAAACTCATTTTTAATCATTTATAATACAAAATAAACAAAGCAGCAGTATGCACATCTTACTAAAACCTACTGATATTAAATAAAAGTATTAAGGTTTTGTGCTATAGTTTGTTATTTTATATCCGCCACTCCATTCAGACATCAATGTGGCTTCATAATTTTTTTTTCTTCTCTTGAAGTTTGCAGACTCATTCAACTTCAACCCACACAAATGGCTTTTAGTCAACTTTGACTGCTCTGCAATGTGGTAAGTTGCTTCATTTTCAGCATCCAACATAACCAATACCTTGTAGCCTACATTATTGCTGCGGATACACGGAGAACGTTGATATACTATGTGATACAAAGATCACCTGTGTAATAAATGGAGAGTCTTTAAGGCTTTTCAAAGCATTTGGCAACGTTTGTATTTTGCAATATTTCAGAATAATTCCACGGATTAACCTCAGAGTGACTCATGGTCCCATAACGAAACACTCTATAGTGCCATCACCAAATTGATATCCATCAACACCTGGATCATTTGCACAGTAAAAATAGAACTACACCTTCCATCTGCCCCTTCTGTCAGCAGCAAACAAAACGAGACATGCTCTGCACAAGATGGAAACAACATAGGGGTTTCAAACCCTGTCATTTGGTCAGAGAAAGAGGTTCTTAAACCCTTTTCCATCACCTCTAGCCCAGTCTGTCACTACTGACATGATACCTGTTGCCATTAAGATATCCTTTATGGATTCTGTCTCATATTCTCATGACACCTTTTCATAGAGATGTAATGCAGTAGTGAGATAGAATACACATACACTATACAGTCTGATCTAGAACAACATACAAGAAATATGGTGTGTTACAGTGTAGCAAATAAATAATGATATACAGTATCTCACAAAAGTGAGTACACCCCTCACATTTCTTCATGGGACAACACTAAAGAAATGACACTTCAGTGTACAGCTTGTATAACAGTGTTAATTTACTGTTCCCTCAAAATAACTCGACACACAGCCATTAATGTCAAAAGTTAGTACACCCCTAAGTGAAAATGTCCAAATTGCGCCCAAAGTGCCAATATTTTGTGTGGCCTCCATTATTTTCCAGCTCTGCCTTAACCCTCTTGGGCATGGAGTTCACCAGAGCTTCATAGGTTGCCACTGTTATCTTCTTCTACTCATTCATGACAACATCACGGAGCTGGTGGATATTAGAGACCTTGCACTCCTCCACCTCCTGTTTGAGAATGCCCCACAGATGCTCAATAGGGGTTAGGTCTGGAGACATACTTGGCCAGTCCATCACCTTTACCTTCAGCTTCTGTAGCAAGGCAGTGGTCATCTTGGAGGTGTGTTTGGGGTCGTTATCATGTTGCAATTCTGCCCTGCAGCCCAGTTTACGAAGGTTGAGTGCACTTGCTCAGGGTCATATCCAGAGGTTGGCTTTGGAAAATAGACCTATGAATACTGCCAGCATTGTCTTGAAGGGGTGGGGGGGTCAACCTGTCAGTGCTCAGACCATATGCCGCACTCTGCATCATACTGGTCTGCATGGATGTCGTCCCAGAAGGAAGCCTCTTCTAAAGATGATGCAAAAGAAAGCCCGCAAACAGTTTGCTGAAGACAAGCAGCCTAAGGACATGGATTACTGCAACCATGTCCTGTGGTATGATGAGACCAAGATAAACTTATTTGGTTCAGATGGTGTCAAGTGTATGGGGCGGCAACCAGGTGAGGAGTACAAAGAAAAGTGTGTCTTGCCTAGTCAAGCATGGTGGTTGGAGTGTCATGGTCTGGGGCTGCATGAATGCTGCCAGCACTGGGGAACTACAGTTCCCTGAATGCCAACATGTACTGTGCCATACTGAAGCAGAGCATGATCCCCTCCCTTTGGAAACTGGGCCGCAGGGCAGTATTGCAACATGATAACAACCCCTAACACACCTCCAAACAACCACTGCCTTGCTAAAAAAGCTGAGGGTAAAGGTGAAGGACTGGCCAAGCATGTCTCCAGACCTAAACCTTATTGAGCATATTTGGGGCATCCTCAAACGGAAGATAGAGAAGCGCAAGGTCTCTAATATCCACAAGCTCCTTGATGTCGTCATGAATGACTGGAAGAGGGGCGGCAGTGGCGAAGTGGGTAGGGAGTTCACCTCTGGTGTGCAGGGTCGGAGGTTCTATCCCCCGTCTCCCGCCACATGTCGAAGTGTCCCCGGGCAAGACACTGAACCCCGAATTGCTCCCGATAGTTAGCTTAGCACCCTAGTGCTAAGCCTACCCTGCGTGGTAGCTGCTGCTATCGGTGTATGAATGTGTGTGTGACTGGGTGAATGTGTACAAAAAAACCCAATGTAAAGCGCTTTGAGTCTGTGATAAACGGAGATATAGCGCTATACAAGTCCATTTACCATTAACATCGATTCCAGTGGCAACCTGTGAAGCTCTGGTGAACTCCACGCCCAAGAGGGTTAAGGCAGTGCTGGAAAAATGGCCACACAAAATATTAACACTTTGGGCCCAATTTGGACATTTCCACCAAGGGGTGTACTCACTTTTGCTGCCAGCACTTTAGACATTAATGGCTGTGTGTTGAGTTATTTTGAAGGGACAGTAAATGTACACTGTTATACAAGCTGTACACTGACTACTTTACATTGTATCAAAGTGTCATTTCTTCAGTGTTGTCCCATGAAAAGATATAATGAAATATTTGAATAAATGTGAGGGGTGTACTCACTTTTGTGAGATACTGTATTAACACAAGGGGGGCCCTAAACTACCATTAACCATATTGTTTTGTAAGTGTGTTAACTCTACATTAAATAATTATTTAATTATTATCATGTTTGGTTTGACATAACAAAAACAACGTAAGTATAACAGTATAATTTATTTTTTGCAAGATTAAGTAGTCCGGTAATACAGTATTTGGTGAAAATATTTGTTTTTGCTTGTCAACACTTATCAACAGGGTTAGAAGGAGACAGGACATCATTGGAGCCTTCAAGGTGGAACCATTCTACCTGAAACATGAAAACCAGGAGTCAGGTAAAGTCATTTTCTCTTTAATATATTTTATGTATTTTATGTTATCAACTATTAATTTGAGTCATTAGTGATAACAGGTGAGGTCAGATGAATATTGGGGTGTTATGCATAACACATTGACATCAGCAGACAGTTTCAACCTTGTTTACTGTTGTTATTGTGAGAAAGGTGGTTAATGTGCTTATTCTAGACAAAATGAACACATTTCCTATTCATCAAAAACTGCTGAAGCGTCACACCAAAGACTTCAAATGCAGTGAAGGGTGGCCTAGACCAGATAAACACAGGCATGAGGATATATGTGTGACAGCCAGACCTTGTGGTGTTGCACATGTTTGTCAGGACCAATCTGGGTTTTAGACCTTCAGAGGGAGGTGTTGTTGAAAGGTTTTAAAGTTTTAGGAGGTTTGGGTTAGTGCAAACATGTGTCTGTGTGTAATGTTGGCTCCTTGAAGCCAGCTTAATAACTTCACAATACATTTAAGATTAGTTACCCATATCTAGACATTTACACACTGCTGCTGCACTAACATTAGACTTAAGATTCCAAATTCCCATTATCTGATTGCCTGTGTATACTGTATGTAAAGTCAATGCAAGTCAATTGTATTTATAAAGCGCCAAATCACAGCAGAAACTTTTCATATAAAGGTATATACGAAGCTCTACGTGTCTACTGCCGCTACTGCTGTGCGTTGGTTTTCATTCTCTATAAGCCTGCAGATGGAGTTGGATCTGCCCTATAATTTGTGCCATGGACAAAGACAAACTGCTGCCTCCCACCACAAAAGCCTTCACTCTACTCATACAATCTGGACTCAATCTAATTAGAGGTTATTAGCACCAGCTATCATGTGCCTCCATTATTTAGAGACGAGCTATCTGTGACCAATGATCAGTGTGTGTGTGTGTGTGTGTGTGTGTGTGTGTGTGTGTGTGTGTGCGTGTGCGTGTGCGTGTGCGTGTGTGTGTGTGTGTGTGTGTGTGTGTGTGTGTGTGTGTGTGTGTGTGTGTGTGTGTGTGTGTGTGTGTGTGTGTACTGACAGTATTGTGATCAGTGATGTATTGAAGGTGGGCGCAATGAAAGCAACACTTTCGACCTTCGAACAACTTCCAAAAATACAGCAGCTTTACAATATATCTTTTGTTGATGCTAATAATGGTTAGGGTGGAACATTTGATCAACTTTATCATTGCAAGCTGTAGAATCTGTTTGTCTGTTGTTTTACAATTAGGAGAAATTTGACCTGTATCTGAATGACATTTGGTCAGGATCTAATATTATATATATATAGGTTGTGCACAATGAGATGTGAGATTTTTTCTGATTCCTGAACTGTTTTTCTTTCAACAGGCCTGGTCACAGATTATAGGGCAAGTCATATATTATTCATTCAGTTTCTACAATTTTGAGGACATTTGAATACCCTGGTTGATTTTTAGCCTGCAGATGTTAAAGCTACTCTTTCCTCCTCTTTAATGCAGCACTGGCAGATTCCGCTGGGGAGAAGATTTCGCTCACTTAAGATGTGGTTCGTCTTCCGTATGTATGGGCTCACAGGCCTGCAGGCTCATATACGCAAGGTAGGAGACCAACCAATGAGTCCACATGTGTCTTTGCTCTTAAATTCCTGGTTATAATTGTAATCGTTCCCTTGCATTTAGATCATGTGTTGAATTATTATAACATAGCCCTCTACGTTGAATATATATATATATATATATATATATATATATATATATATATATATATATATATATATATATATATACAAACTCTATCTATCTGAACACAATTAACACAGTCTAAAAACTTTTGTTTTTAAAGCGACTTTTTTTCAGTGCATAATATGATTGTGGTAATTATGTTGTGTTATCTACATAACCCAAACCCTGACTATCTCATGCTTTGATATCAATTGGCGCTTTTCCACCGCACATGTAGCTCGACTCGACTCAACTCGACTCGACTCGACTTGGTTTGGTAGCAGCACGGGTCGTTTTCCCCGCAAATAGTACCTGCTGAACGTGGGGGGGGTCGTCGTAAGGGGCTGAAAGCCTACTCCGGAGCAAAGTAGCAAAGCAGAAATTACGAGCAGTTGTTGCACTATTAACTGAACCAACCCCAAAAACACGGATGAAATTTTTTTAAGAAATACCCCCTTGTATCTGTTTGCTAAAAGAAGTAGAAGAATATTGCTACGGGCCATTAAAAGGGATGGTTGTTGTTCCGATGTGTGACTCTGCCACACAGTCAGCTGTAGGGATATTCACGTACATCCCTATGCACGTAAACACGGGCATGATAAAGTTGACTGTTTAGTGCTTGTTTCAGGATACGTGTTTTCAAATGCAAGCCGTGTCTCAGCCTGAATATTTTATTGAGGTAATCAATTCAGTCCGAGGCTTGTAATGTAATCGCCGCTATCATGTCTGTCCCAGCTGGCTACTATTTAGCCTAGCTGCTAGCTGCCCTACATGTCTCCTCTCGTATGTAAGTAACTTCCCCAACAACCAACACTGGGTGAGCTTAGCGAATATATGGAAAATAAATTCGGATCTGTGATGCAAATCAAATGAAAGAGAGCCAGAGAAGGCTGCACCGGCGGAAATACACTCAAAAGTCCCGGAGAGTTGGGGAGAATAAACAACAGAATGAAGCCGGTAGTCTCTGGCCACTGATTGGCCAGACAATAGTTTCTGGCCAATCAGTGGCCGGCCGTCTGCCGACGTCACCTTTTAGCATCGGCTCAGCTCGCTTGGACCCTAGAGCGAGGCGATACCAAAAAAGCAGCCGCTACGTGGTACCAGGTACCATGAAATTGCGGTGGAAAAGCCAAAAATGCGAGTCGAGTCGAGTCGAGTCGAGCTGATACCATGCGGTGGAAAAGCGCCAAATGACTAAAATATTAGCACAACAATACTGACATTGGTCAGTAATCTTCTTCCTCCCTGCTCATCCCCAGTCAATCACTCCTGAAAACGAAAAACACTTCTGGCAATCACATATGCCTGGTTCTTTATGGTAAATACCATCCCCTTCCTCCCTCCCTCCCTCCCACGCCTTACCCGACCTAATCCTCCTTACTACTAAAGTCCCCTCTGTGCCTTCATCTCAGCCTCCATCAGCATATCCTGTCAATCATATAGGTCTGGTCTCTATCTTCTTTTTATAGCAACATTTCTTCTCGATGCCCTCACCCCTGCCTGCCTGTCTCTCACCATAATATTCCTCTTCCTCCCCTCCAGTCCACTCTGTCAATCAAATGAGCCTGTTTTGTTTTTACTTTCCACTTGAAAAGAAGAGGCAGCAGACGCAGCACTGAGCCCTGCAGCAATAACCCATGACACACTGCTCACACTACTCTGATGTACATCTGTCCTCTGCATTAGATAGAGCAGTTTGAGCTGTGTTTTTGGTCTTTGGTAAAGCTAAACATTGTAGTCAGACAATATGTTCAAATGGAAATACACTATGTGTCATGTACTATGTTGTTCTTTTTTTTGTTTCTATAAAACCTTAATGAATTATCCCCCACAAGTAAGAAGTTGTAAAATGAAGGATTGTAATGGCAAAAGCATGTAGAAAATGAGTCGTGCCTCATAGCTTACAGTAATTAGCAAAACGGACAATGGGGTCATTATAGTATATTAGCTTGTAAACACTTCTGAGTGATGGTGAATTACTGGCTGGGAATGAGGAAACAAGGTGGTGGTCAACCAGTTGGTCATTTAGGTCAGTGTATAAGGAGGGAAAAGTGACCCATATAAATGTGAATAAATGCATGTTGGCACGTTTTGCAGACTCACCGTGCGTTCAGGGTCTCAACAGGCTTTCTTTGATCATAAGTGGATACATGTTGTTGGAGGTTTGGAACGTATGATCGTACAGTGTCATTAGAATATGAGAAGAAGAGAAATAACATTTCCAGGGAGCAGCTTTTTCATTCTGACGATGTCATGGTTACTGTGAGACCTAATTTACTTTGTTTGAAATGAGCCTCCTAAGCAGTGCCTCCTACGGGATGTGTACTATCCCTCAGCATGCCGTTTGGATCAAAGACGTCAAAGATAGTTACAGATGGTTGCATTTGGTCCACAGTACGGTGCTACACTGCTGGGTTAAAGGAAAGAGGTACAGACTGCAATCAGGGGTACAGGTTGTTTGATCTGAGAGCACTGTGCCGTGTAATGATGCTGCACTGCCATCTAGTGAAAACCATTGAAATTGCCTTCAGTGATTTTACTTGCTTGAGACTAAAGTTGTTCAATTGCCAAGGTAGATCATATTTAAGGAACAGGCCACTGTTGACATTTCTTCCAGCAGATAATCTATTAAATTGTATATAGGCTGTAGTAGGTTAAGTTCATATTAACTGTGCCCTTTAACTTGTCTTTTACATTTTTGATGCAGTTTCTTTAAGGGTACATTAGACATTACTGAAGATCTCTGCAGACTAATGAAAACAAGTGGTCATTAAGTATATCATTGGGAACATTTGACCATCATTGCATGAGGCTTAGCACATCTGATAATGTATATCTTCTCTTCATAGCAAGTGAACTTGGCTAAAGAGTTTGAGAGTCTGGTACGAGCAGACCAAAGGTTTGAGATCTGCGCCGAGGTCATCCTGGGACTGGTATGCTTCAGGCTTAAGGTAACAACATCCCACATCATAGAATACTATTACCAGATTCATTCAGCATATTCCTTTTTGTAATTGCCTTAACACCTTAAACCCATTTTGTGAGGGAATTTTGGGTCTTTAGTTGTAATATTAATGGGAAAGATTGAGAGGTCATATATGCCTATCTTGTGTGTCTGTCTCTCAGACTCTAGGTCAGCCTTGGAGCCTGTTAGGAGACACTTAGGTCAGTTGTATAGATAAAGTCTCATCTCCTTAGAATCCAGAATATTATGGTTCACTGTGTTCAGCTCTGGACCAAAACATTGGTACGCTTGGTGCCCGAGCCGGGGAGGTGATAGAGATAGATAGTTGCAGTCTGGTTCTCCTTGGCCAAGTCTGTAATAAATATTGCTTCATAATTCATCCAAGTCTCCTGAAATATTCTTCCACCTGAGTTGACCTCCAACCTTAAACAGAACTTCCATCACACATTTGATAGATCAGAGTAGAGACCTACGCAGACATCTGGAACACCAAGAGATAATTCTTTGTTCAATTGGTGTTTTCATTTGTAGAGGAAAACTGAGGTATTTAGGTTATACAAATATTTTTTGAATACGTCGTATCAGAAAGTGAGGTGACATACCCTTCAAATGGCTAAAAAGCATATAAATCTAACTGACAGTATGAAGCGCTGGTGGTGTTTGTATACAATATAAACTGATTTGCATAAGATGTGACATATGGGGGGAAAATTGATAGTGTGAGTCATCTCCCCTTGTTCTATTCTACCTGAACACAGTTATCTGCACGTCAGCCACGATATGATCACAATGGAACATCTGCTCAATAAATCTCTACAAGTGAATAGGGCTCCCTATGTCAGGTAGTCAACATTATAAAAATGCAACATACGTGAGCCATATTTCTACGTCCTCCTCTTAGGGATCCAATGAGCTGAACCAGAACTTGCTGGCTAGGATCACCAAGAGCAGAGAGATCCACCTCGTGCCCTGCCAGCTCTCCGGCCGCTTCGTCCTGCGCTTTGCCATCTGTGCGCGCCCCACCGACTCACGTCATATCCAACAAGCATGGCGGCACATCACGCAGCTGACCTTTGAGCTATTGCAGGAGCCAAACCATTGACTGAAATGATAAGCTTCAAGTTGCAGATTATCATTTCATAAAGGGAATAATAAACACTGATGTGTTTCCGTCCAGTCTACTAAGTAGTGGTTATTTATCATTTGGCTGATCTTTTTGATTTTGCAAATCAATGTATGTGAAAATATGTCATTGCACATCTACAAAAACCCAAAGGCACATATTAATGGAAAGGATGCAGGTCACAAATGTTACATTTTCTATCTGCAACTTCTCACTTAATTGACTTAACAATGATCCCTTGCTGTTATCGTCCTCACTGCAACTACCCATCCCATCAGCAGACTTGTCTTTACTGGCTATGCTGCCTCACTTAATAAACCTTAGTTTGAGGTGAATTCAATGTTTGGTTTGCCTGGTGAATGTTTTGAGTTCTGCAATGAATGTATTGCACATTGTGTGTGATTGTTGTAACTCATGTGTGGCTGCAATCTTTTGTTGGTGCTGCTGACACAGAAACAGCTTTTTATGTGTACGGTCAGTGATGTGCTTTAATTGAAATGAATGGGTTGTAATATTGTGAGAAGGGTTCATTCATCACATGAGTAATTTGGCTCAATATTGTGGAGGGCTTCAGAGAGTGTGTGAGGTTAAAGAGCCTTGCTGTTGGTGATCAGGTCTGACCCCTTTTATAAATGCATACATTTATGTATGACCTCATTAGCAAAATTGCTTGTGTTTAATATGATAACAGCCAAGTTCCAATCTTTTTTATTTTTCTTAGTCCTTATAAATGCATATTGTGTAGGCCTATTATGCCCAGAGGGCCAGTATTTCCAAAAAAACTGTAGCAGAACAGAAGATAGTCACTC
Organism: Hyperoplus lanceolatus; assembly: GCA_026929865.2. Taxonomy (NCBI): domain Eukaryota; kingdom Metazoa; phylum Chordata; class Actinopteri; order Uranoscopiformes; family Ammodytidae; genus Hyperoplus; species Hyperoplus lanceolatus. The sequence continues at coordinate 12,655,676 of CM049401.1, read as the reverse complement.
TATATGTTTCTTATAATTAAGGTACGAACACACTGCACTCGTGATCATATTGGGTCATATTGTGTCCGCCGCCCGCCGCCCGACCAGAGTAGCCTTCTCTACTCTGGGGATATGCTGGCGCTGGTGCTAACCGGTGCTGAGAGCACCAGTCTGCAGTGCTGATGGTGCTTTACCCAAGCTAACCGGTGCTAACTTGGTTTATAAAGCAAAACTGATAGCTGTACACAGCAGGCAACAGACACAGAGGCTATTCACACAACTTATGGGAGCAAACTGTGACTATTATGTTTTCATCCATCTTAATTTCCTCTGTCAGTCGTCCAGAAGCGAGTGACGTCGGGAGGAGCTCAACGTTGATTGGCGATCGCGGCGCGGCCGGTGGCGAAAAGTTCAATATTTTCAACTTCTGCGGCGGCCGCGCGGGGCGCCAATGAACCGAATACATTGACTTTCGCGCGGCGTCGCGCCACATGAAACCGCAAGGAACAATACATGTGACTCCATCCATCCTTCTATCCGTAGAACTCGCGGGGGGCTGGGAATAGGATGGAGGGCAGGTACACCCTGGCAGTTTGAGTCCATCGCAGGGCCAATTGGGCGACAACCATCACAAATCACACCTATGGTAGTTTGAATATGAACCTATCCCCAGCATGGGAGGTGGGGGACCCGACCCCCCCCCGGAACAAAATAGCAAGGGGAACCACAACCTACTGGCTTACTCCAGTACCAAAATATTGCTTTGCTTTAACAACGTTTTATTTTTCTATTATTGTTGGGTTATATTGGATCAAATTAACCCCATGTTTTTTTTTATTGTTTGTCTATCAGGAATCTAGAATTCTTCACATTCCCAACATCAGTGTCTCATCATTTATGTTTAACTTTACACCTCCAGGTTTTGAGACATATTCTCATGATGAACAAATGTCACTATAAAAGATCAGTCTCCACATATACTGTATCTTGTCATATATACATGGTTTGTTGTAGAACGCTGAACCCTCACAATTGTCTGCCATGATATATGTACTGTAAATCTTGGGTGTGAAATCACTAAATCCTTGTTGTTAATTCCTCTGATTGTGTCAAAGTCAGCTGCTTGGTCACATTGTTTTGTCCTTGGCTTGACTGCATGCTGCATGCAATGTTTATTGTAATAAAGTATATTGAAATCTGCATGGTGTTTGGGTATATTTTAAATCCTATTCAAAGGTTAATAATAAATCAGGGTTGTATGTGTTTTTAATTGTGTCTTACATTAGATTAGGGGAATACACAAATCCAAGGGTTGGGGGAATTATTGATGATGGGCCAAGCAATAGTGTAACATTTATTTTATCATTGCGCATTTGTCATTTTGCGTTTTTAATAACAATTCACTACGTAAACAGGATGTAACATTTTACTAAACTGGGAGAGACTGAATCTGAGCCCATGCACTCAACTAGGTCTAAGGCCAGTGTTCTATAAATACAGATGAGGAGTCAGTATTAAGAGGTTAAATCTGAGTCACTGCAGTAAGTGTTAAGTGGTCCCTTTCACTCATAAATATCAAATCTGATAATCTTGGCATAATCTTTAAGCACAAGACTTTTGATCATCCTGTTACTAAGCCCATCAGATCTTCTGTTCTGCAGCTAGGAAACATTGCGAAAAATGTACGTATCATGTATTTGACTGATCTTAGACTATCAATTCAGGATTTAACTTTTCACATCTACACTCAACAAAAATATAAACGCAACACTTTTGTTTTTGCTCCCATTTTTCATGAGATGGACTTAAAGATCTAAAATTCATTCCAGATACACAATATTACCATTTCTCTCAAACATTGTTCACAAATCTGTCTAAATGTGTGATAGTGATCACTTCTGCTTTGCTGAGATAATCCATCCCACCTCACAGGTGTGCCACATCAAGATGCTGATCTGACATCATGATTAGTGCACAGGTGTGCCTTAGACTGTCCACAATAAAAGGCCACCCTGAAATGTGCAGTTTTGTCTCACAGCAAAATGCCACAGATACCACAAGCATTGAGGACAGCAGGAATGTCAACCAGATCTGTTGCTCGTGCATTGAATGTTCATTTCTCCACCATAAGCCGTCTCCAAAGGCGTTTCAGAGAATATGGCAGTACATCCAACCGGCCTCACAACCGCAGACCACGTGTAACCACACCAGCCTAGGACCTCCACATCCAGCAGGTTTACCTCCAAGATCGTCTGAGACCAGCCCCTGAGACAGCTGCTGAAACAATTGGTTTGCATAACCAAACAATTTATGCACAAACTGTCAGAAACCGTCTCAGGGAAGCTCAACTGTATGCTCGTCGTCCTCATCTTGGTCTTGACCTGACTCCAGCTCGTCACCGTAACAGACTTGAGTGGGCCAATGCTCACATTCGATAGCATCTGGCACGTTGGAGAGGTGTTCTCTTCACGGATGAATCTCGGTTTACATTGTTCAGGGCAGATGGCAGACAGCGTGTGTGGCGTCGTGTGGGTGAGCGCTTTGCTGATGTCAATGTTGTGGATCGAGTGGCCCATGGTGGTGGTGGGGTTATGTTATGGGCAGGCATCTGTTATGGATGAAGAACACAGGTGCATTTTATTGATGGCATTTTGAATGCACAGAGATACCGTGATGAGATCCTGAGGCCCATTGTTGTGCCATACATCCATGAACATCACCTCACGTTTCAGCAAGATAATGCACAGCCCCATGTTGCAAGGATCTGTACACAATTCTTGGAAGCTGAAAATGTCCCAGTTCTTGCATGGCCAGCATACTCACCGGACATGTCACCCATTGAGCATGTTTGGGATGTGCTTGACCAGCGTATATGACAGCATGCACCACTTCCCACTAATATCCAGCAACTTCGCACAGCCATTGAAGAGGAGTGGACCAACATTCCACAGGCCACAATTGACTATCTGATAAACTCTGTGCGAAGAAGATGTGTTGCACTGCATGAGGCAAATGGTGGTCACACCAGATGTTGACTGGTTCTGAGTCCCCAGACCCCCAATAAAGCAAAACAATGTACATTTCAGAGTGGCCTTTTATTGTGGACAGTCTAAGGCACACCTGTGCACTAATCATGATGTCAGATCAGCATATTGATGTGGCACACCTGTGAGGTGGGATGGATTATCTCAGCAAAGCAGAAGTGCTCACTATTACACATTTAGACAGATTTGTGAACAATGTTTGAGAGAAATGGTAATATTGTGTATCTGGAATGAATTTTAGATCTTCAAGTCCATCTCATGAAAAATGGGAGCAAAAACAAAAGTGTTGCGTTTATATTTTTGTTGAGTGTAGTTTATTGTTATTCAAGCTGTCTAGCTAACTTAAACAATTTACAACTGTTTTGCATCACCCTGCTCTCACATCCCTCCATTTGCTTCCTGTATAATTGAGTATAAACTGCAAGATCCTGTTGATAACATAATAATGTACGTAACGTGATACTATACATGGATGCACTGCATGAACATGCTCCAAGTTCATTACTGATTTCCTTGTACTTCATTCCCCTTCGACTACTCCAGTCCTGTGTTCCAAGCTCCAAATGCAAAACAAAGGTTGATTCTGTCTTTTTTGTTTTAGCCCCAACCCATCTGGAATCATCTTACTCACTGTTAATGGTTTAAGCAGACACTGAACCAGTTTTTATTGAAAAGCTTTCTAATTGAAGTCCCTCCCTGTCTTGTATTTTTCTCTGTTTAGTTTGGTGTGTCTCTCCTTGTGTTTTGTATTATAATGTATGTTTACTTTATCTGTTTAATCATTTATATTTCTGTGTGTTATTATACTATCTATGGTGTTGGCGCAGCACTTAAAAAGTGCTGTTTAAATAAAGCTTTACTTATTTATTTATTCATTTGATTCAAAAAGCTAAATTAAGATCTTTCTGCAGGTTACTTTGCAGACAAGCAGGACCTCTCTAGTAATTAATGTGATCTGTGTAAAACATCTGAACTCAAATTGCTAGTTGTGTACCGTAAATGCCAGACAAAAAAAGGGTCATGTGGCCTGTCTCTTTAAACTAACCTCTAAAGTAGGATGATAGGACACGTGGGACATAAACATGCTTTACAGAGGTCTTATGGCGCTTTTCCACCGCATGGTATCAGCTCGACTCAACTCGACTCGACTCGCATTTTTGGCTTTTCCACCGCAATTTCATGGTACCTGGTACCACGTAGCGGCTGCTTTTGGTATCGCCGCTCTAGGGTCCAAGCGAGCTGAGCCGATGCTAAAAGGTGACGTCGGCAGACGGCCGGCCACTGATTGGCCAGAGACTATTGTCTGGCCAATCAGTGGCCAGAGACTACCGGCTTCATTCTGTTGTTTATTCTCCCCAACTCTCCGGGACTTTTGAGTGTATTTACGCCGCGTGCAGCCTTCTCTGGCTCTCTTTCATTTGATTTGCATCACAGATCCGAATTTATTTTCCATATATTCGCTAAGCTCACCCAGTGTTGGTTGTTGGGGAAGTTACTTACATACGAGAGGAGACATGTAGGGCAGCTAGCAGCTAGGCTAAATAGTAGCCAGCTGGGACAGACATGATAGCGAGCATTACATTACAAGCCTCGGACTGAACTGATTACCTCAATAAAATATTCAGGCTGAGACACGCTTGCATTTGAAAACACCCTATCCTGAAACAAGCACTAAACAGTCAACTTTATCATGCCCGTGTTTACGTGAAGGGATGTAGCCTACGTGACGCATCCCTACAGCTGACTGTGTGGCAGAGTCACACATCGGGACAACAACCATCCCTTTTAATGGCCCGTAGCAATATTCTTCTACTTCTTTTAGCAAACAGATACAAGGGGGTATTTCTAAACATTTTTCATCCGTGTTTTGGGGTTGGTTCAGTTAATAATGCAACAACTGCTCGTAATTTCTGTTGCTACTTGCTCCGGAGTAGGCTTCACCCCTAGACCCCGCCACTTAGCAGGTATATTTGGGTGGAAAAAACTGAAAAAATAAGGTGGAAAACCATTAGTTCACCTGCCATATTGTACTTGGCCTGTATAACCTACATTAATAAAATATGCTTTTACTTCAGTTGTTTTTTTGAGTGAATTATTGGTTCTTAAATGCACACAGAGGGATAGCTGCAATGTAGAGAGAGAAAAATATCTGGTCAAGTCCTCTTTCACGAACGAACAGGTTTTATTTATTCATTTTTGAGCTGTGAAAAAAAAGTTTTTCAAGCAAATCATGTATTGCAGTTAACTATAACCACCTTCAATATGAAAGTTGATGTACAGATTTTGAGAAAAATGAAGCTAGTCAGCTCCATTGTCATAACTACCCAACTACAACTCGTTCAAAATGTGTCATTTTTTAAACATATTAAAACAAATTCCTATCGTTAGCTGCTCCTTTAATGCATTCTTATTGAGGGGGTCACTGACTATTAGCAAGTGCAATATAATGGTCATTTTCTGCACGGATTTTAAGGAAAATAAATCTAAAGTCAACTCTATGTTATAACTTTCCAATAAAAAACTAATTCCTTTATAGATCAAACATGAGGGAATACGTGCCTTTACTTTAAACAAAAATCAATTACAAATTATGCCTTTAAAGAAGTAATTAGGCTAAAATATAAGTCAACTATATATTATTTTTCCTTTTGGTCTTTATCGTTTTTCCTATAATGTTTACTCAAAGTCTCATTATATGTTAATCTGTTAACAGTTCACCTAACTCCTACTGCTAGTTCCATGTTGGTTCTTTTGTGAGACCATGTTGTTCTATTAGCCTATATGCAGCCCACAACTGACTTATGATGTAGTCTAGGCCTATACTGATCCATTCCAACTTCTGAGAATTTCTTTGGATGACAAAAGGCAGTGTTATGTTGAAAATTCAAGATGTTGGATGACTAGAGCAGCACTGGCAACACATGACTTTAATGTGTGTGTGTGTGTGTGTGTGTGTGTGTGTGTGTGTGTGTGTGTGTGTGTGTGTGTGTGTGTGTGTGTGTGTGTGTGTGTGTGTGTGTGTGGTGGGAGGGTAGAAAATGGTAAACCTGAAAATGTAATACATTCACAATAATATAGGTAATAAGGTTTTACATTATCCGAACAATTGTATTTTAATTGTTGTCTGGACATTTAATTACTTAGCCTACATCATCTTATGTTATTAGAACATTGGGTTCTATTACATTTTTGATTGAGTTAAGTGCCCAAATGTATTACATTTTCAGGTGTAATTACATTATTGGGAAATTGTCACATTATCATCGGGTGCTTCAAGCCTACTTTATGGCAGTAGGCTACAGTAGGCTACAGTCTGGTTGAGCAGCTCTATCTTTCTCAGTGCTATGGTTCTGGCCTCGCGGGGACGCCCCCTGGCTGATCCGCGCGTGCTGACAGGAAGCACATGACCAGGCGTGTTTACACCTTTCTTTATATGTCCATGGTTTACACCTGCAGTGACACAGAGAGACAGAGAGAGAGAGAAAGAGAGAGAAAGAGACACACACACACACACACACACACACACAGCTCTAACCCCAGTCTATGCTGCTGCTGACAGGGAAGCCTGTCGTTTTTAAGCGAGACAAGAAGCAACGTTGTCGCGAGAGGTTTTTGTTTGGTGAACGCTCACTGAGACTAGGTAAGTTAATGTTATCTTCGTTAAAGGCGCTGTGTCTGTTTATGTGAGGACGCTTTCGGCTCTTCCGTAGTAGCAGCTGCTAGTTTAGCATGCTAACGTGTCGCCGCTGCAGCATCACAACATACCATGTTTACGGCAAGATATTGTACTATAAAAGCAGCCATAAAAGACTGAGCCTTTTACCTAGCTAACACCGCCAACTGTGTTTATGTTTACTGCCATTTATATAGCTATACTCTGATACGTTCGTGTTTTAGTTAGCTACTGGGTTCTCGTTATAGTTTGTGGTGATGTGACAAGCTAAATAAGTGGCTTCAGGGGTAGCTTTCCGTAGAAAGCTAAAGTGACATTGACAGCTAGATTTTAAAGCAAATTAATGTTCTCCAAACAGACTGTGGCAGGTTTTGACTGAAGCCCGTTCTGTTGTCTGAATATTTGCTTTGGTGAAGCTGTCCCAGATGCCAGTGTCTGTGTAAGCCATCATCCTCTGTCTTGTCACCTGACATGACTTTTTAGTATGAGAGAATCAATATGGAACTTTGTCTTCACAAAGCCCCTCTGCCTTGTCATTAAGCAAATCAATATCTCAAGATAGGCATAGGCTACACAACTTTTAAGGTATTAATTGATCCTGGCTCTGGACTGGATTCACATTTTTATATTGATCATGCATTATTCTGAATGAAAATAAGAACATATATTACATTAATCACTTCAGCTCCACATTTCATATTGTGTTCCTTATTTCCAGGCAGCCTCTGCCCATCTGTACCCCAGGAGGGAAGCTACATCCTCGGCCACAGGCTCCAGAAAGCCAGCCCTCAAACTGTCCACCATGGACGACACAGATGTGGAACGTGAGTCTGTTCTCTTCTTCTTTCCTTAGAATATGTTGGCCTCTATTTGGCTACAGTCATTTATGTGTTCTGGACACTAAGCCATGCATATTTCCCTCATATTTCTGTACAGTTGTTTTAAACCTTGTCAATACATTTGTTTTACTTCCATTTCTCTCTTCTGTGTACGTTCAATCCCTCTGCTGAGACCCTTCTGTTTTGTTTTGTTGTGTTTCCCCTCTAGAGGTGACCCTAGCTCTACTAGATGCAGCCACAGATAAAGACTCAGAGGTCCAGGAACAGGTCAGAAAGTCTATGTTGACTCTGGGAAAACAGCAGCCCGACAAAGTGCTAACGATGTGTCAGGAATACCTTCTTAAACATCCAAAGGTAAAGAAAACAAATGTATTGTGTCAAGCAGTTATCATTGTAAGCATAAGAAAACATAACAGAGCCGGAAGTTTATTCTCTGTATTCACACACTGTGCACATTAAGAGTGGAAGTAGCAGCTGAAGTCCTCCAAGCCTTTGATTTCTGATAAGGGGGAAATATTGTCCTTTAAAACTGTTAAACATTAAGCCAGATTGCAGCAAGCAATGAAGTGGTATTTATATATAAAGATAATGTCTGTGGTTTTATTACAGATTTGTGTTGACTCCACTAACCCCTGCTAACAATAGTCTGCTGTTAATTTGTTAAACCCTGTCTCACTTAAAAGGCATGTCAGAGCCCCTTAGCATGTGGTTTGACGGCCGGTTACAGTACGGTTTTTCCGCACATATACATATGTAAACATTGCAATAAGTAGTTGTTTGTGCATTTCTGTCAGAAAGAGTGACATTAAGCATGAGGTTTTCAAATTTTCATAGATGGCAGACAGGCAGCATGAATCGATATTGATGAATCCGTGACTGTCAGTTTGTCTATTAAATATCCGGAAATAGTAAAAATGCATCACAATGGCACTGAGGAAATGTCATGGGAATCTTTTTCATGTTTTACTTTGCCTATGTGAAAGCAGATTGCAAGCATTTTACTTGTTCTATGTGGATTAATCAATGCATTTATTAATTATATCTATTCCATGTTGGTCGTCATATTGTATTTCAATATGTGCTCCTTTGTTCATGTCCTCCCCTTCCCCCTGTAGTTGGCAGTGAGCCACAGAGTTGTGATTCTCCAGACGATTGAGCTGGTTGTGGGCTGCAGGATAGATGAGATCAGTTACCCCAGGATAAAGAGCATCATCTCGCTGGCCTCGGATGAGATGACGCGAACCAAGGTCCAGTATCACATGTCAATTTTTTTTTTTTTTTGTGTCTTGCAGAGGGCAGCTGATGAATGGTGTTCTTTTCTGTTTTTCAGGAGGTCATCCCAGATTGGCAGCAGGCAGCGAGTAATATATTGGTTGCTGTGGGTAACAAGCACATCAATGACATCATGGAGGAGATCCTAAGCAAGTTTCAGCCAGGGCACTTACCTCACTTCTTTGTGGTCCAGACACTCGCCAACTTGTCTGATTCCAATGGTAAGAAAATACACACACACACACACACACACACACACACACACACACACACACACACACACACACACACACACACACACACACACACACACACACACACACACACACACACACACACACACACCAGGGATGGAAATTAACACACGCCAAATGCGGGTAGATGTTCATGTTGGCGTGTAAATTGTGTCACTTCGCCCGCCACTGTGTCAGGTAATATTTTCGAGTCAGGTCCGATCGAATTTGCATATTTACATTCGTCATACGCATGATGGCAGTGCGCTGCACAGTTCCACAGTTTCTTTTTGCCTTTCATATTGAACAGAACTACGGCGCGATCCGCTCCGTAAGGAAATACTTTCTGCAAGTTGACGTGTGGAGGCATAAGTCGACAAATCAATCGACTTAGGCCTACTTTGCCGCCTTTTTTCTTCCCACAGCAGAGGTTGAGGTGTTGAAATAAAGTGAAAACTGCGCTTTTCCTTTAAGCAGCAGAGCTGCCGCCGTTGTTACAGTATTTGCATCAAAGCCGTAATGGTAATACAAATGAGATGCTTTATTTAAACGCTGTCCGTGTTAAGGAGGTAAGGTGATTGTAATTTTGTCGGCTGTAAACAGAAACTAACGGAGGGACTCGGCTCACTATAGTCCCTTGAGTCGCGCAGTCAGTTTGCCGACATGGGTCTGTGTTTTCAGGCGCGAGACATACAATTGGATTGCATACAAACAGGGAAGCCTCTCCCATCGGTATCGCTAATGGGGAGAATATCCCCGGTTATTATTTGAGCCTCGACCACAGAGTTCTTCCCCGCGCGGCGGCTCACTGGAGATCTCACGGTGATACGCTGCTTTGCTCGGACGAAGGCTTTGTGTGTTTCTAAGGTGATTTAACATCATAGCCTCAGACGAGCGTTTAACATTATGCTGCATCTTTTGCACTGCACTGCACTGTTTTTTATCAACAGTGAAAAAATGGTCCCACTCCCACTCCGGACTCTTCTGTGTAGCTGATTACTTCATGCACGCACCTTGCAGAAGTGACGCTCCTGCAGCGCGCTCACGACCAGACGTGAACTCGCTACACGGTGACATCTCCCATTAAAAAAAAAAACCGGCATAACCTTCTGATTTTCAGATTCCTATTTTTAAATTTGACTTCAGCTCAATGGGTCGACACATTCACATCCCTAATGCATATGGAGAAAGTGATAAACACCTACCACACCACCAAGACTGATCAGACCTTCATCTCTTATTTTCCCCCTATGTTTGACCATGACTTCTGCAGGTGAACTATTCATTAAACTGCCCGAATTCAAGAATAAAAACAATCATCAAACTACTGCACTTCGAATTACTGGCCCACTCCTTCCACATACTTTCAGTTGTAGGTTCCAAATTCAATATGTTTGCCAGGTTTTATATTATGTGTATGCACAATATCAACATTTCATATCATTAACTAAAAAGAAATAAAACATATCTAAAGCTAACTTCAATACTGTATTATAATTATTGTATTATAATTATTGACTAAATGATGAAAAAAAGGTGTCTGCAGGGCCAGTGACAATATACAAGGGGCCAGTAAACTCGGATCTACTGGCCAAGCGGGCCAGTTGGGGAAAAAAAGTTGCATTGAACCCAGAGTATATATGGAGTTCAATTATAAAATGTTTTGAAATAAACATGGCGTGTATTGTGTATCATATGCAGCAAGTGTGTACCATTTGCAACTCAGTTCCTTGGTAGCACTTAGTATAAATCACTTCTGATGGAAAAAGTAATGTGTATGAAAAACACTTTTATTAGCTATTCTTACTATTGTATTGTTTAACATTAACGCATATATTAAAAAAAATATTGCATATAAAAAGTGGCTGGTAAAAAAGATAAGTGGCTGGTAAATTTTTAAATCTACCTGCCACAGTGGCTGGTGGACAAAAAAGTTAATTTCCATCTCTGACACACACACACACACACACACACACACACACACACACACACACACACACACACACACACACACACACACACACACACACACACACACACACACACAAAACAGGAAACTTCTTGTTTACTAGGCAGGTATTCACAGGTTGTTGGGAAAGACCTAAACCTGTAAAACCTGTCCAAAAACAGTGTTTCAACACACCTCATCATGCAAGCATTAGGGTGGAATGAACAAATAAATATCACTGAGCAGCTTCAAGATTCAAGTTTTAATTTTCAGTTTAATGTTATCAACACGACAGTTACACAAGAACAGCCGTTTCATTGTACCAATGGCCACTCATGTGAATAAAGTTACATTGATAATGGCTTAATGACTAAATTACTAGCGGCACCATGGTCACTGGGTGTTGCCAGTGTTTGAGTAGCTGATCTTTGTATCCACAGGACCTTTCATTTCTTGTGGTTTGCCGTTGAATTTAATTTTTAGAGGAAGTACAAACTAAAGCCAGTTTTAGCAGCTGTAAATCATTGACCAAACTATTATATTTACTTTGATATATAATGGAATTTTAACAAGGTGTTTGCTTATATTGATTATGAATTTGTAATGTGCAAAGATCTATTTTTTGGAGAATACACAAATCTTGGACTCCTTTGAACTTTTGTGCATTATTACTTACTAAGCATATCATCAGTTCATAAAAGAACTACAGTGTATGTGTTCTTGCCTTACAGAGGAAGTGGCATGTAATAACATGCAGTTAATGCTGTACTCTTTTCCTTGCTCTCTAGTTTATGGCATGGTCCCCTTCCTCAATGCTATTCTGGGCACCATGTTGCCCATGCTGAGCATAGCCAAACAGGACAACATGAAGTGGGTCTTCTCCTCTGGTAACGATCTCCTAACATACTCTTTTAAATTCTAATTATTTTGAAGCATATATATATAACCATCCTCCAATAACTACCTAAACGCTACTACCAGCTATTCACCTTCAAAGACATTCAACTTTTAAAATATGAAGTTTCTCCTCTTACTCTTTAGAACACTCACATTGCTTCCTACTCTCTCTTAATATTTTGTATGTCTCCCTCCAGCTCTGTGTCATTTCAGCGACAGTATCTTAGAGTACCTCGCCAACCTGGACAAGGCTCCAGATCCAACAGTCAGAAAAGACACATTCTCCAGTGAAATATGTGCTGCGTTTGACATCCTCTTCAATAACTGGTTACAAAGCAGGGAGTCTAAGGTAATGGCACTGTATGTTGGAGGTTGAGCAAGATATTTTGATATACAGTGTACTACAAGCAAAGAGGCTGTACATTACATTTTGCTTTTAAGTCACATTCAGGTAGTATTAAAAGAAGTTTAGTGAGTAGGAAAGCTAAGATAAGCCATTTAATTTGCCAAATATTTGATACAAACATGAAGATGGTAGTCCAAACGGTAGACTTTGAAAAAGCTCTGCAGGGTAACACCAAAAAAGGACATTTGAAGTCATCAGAAAATAAAATAATGAAGCTATCCAGGCGTTGAAAAATACTAGAGAATCACTGCTGTCCAAACCCACAATCAACCATAACAGGAGGCTTATGAATTGCATCACCATACCCTCATACTGAAGGAAAAATATCATTACAAAGGATGTTGTTTTAGTACAGTTGGTTTCCCTTAGATTTCATTAGATACATGTGCAATCCCAGTCAGTGAGAACATCGAAGTTCTCATCTTATCCAAAATGATGAACCCCTAATGAAAATGCACTAGGAACATGTTTCTGTTCCCAAAGTAGTGAAAAAGCATGGTTACTACTAGAATATATCTTTGTAGTTAAGTAAGCAAATGTTTGAATTGAGTCTATACTTGACTATGTTCACTGAGTCGAACTATTTAACCACTATGCCTTCGTGCTGCATTACAGAACGCAGGCAATCTATTTATTAAAGCTAATTATGGTTCACTGGAGCAATATTCAGAACTCGGTACAAAAGGGCACTACATTTACAAACATCAGTTCAGTACTAACAAGTAATGTACATCAACTCTGCACAACAAATAATCTCAGAACATTTGCTTAAATTATATCACTTTTCCATGGCTATTGCGCCCCTTTTTTATTTTCTATCTAAACAGTTGAAAACGGCCAGTCTCTGTTATGTCCGTCAGCTGACTTCTCTCTCTCTCTCTCTCTCTCTCTCTCTCTCTCTCTCTCTCTCTCTCTCTCTCTCTCTCTCTCTCTCTCTCTCTCTCTCTCTCTCTCTCTCTCTCTCTCTCTCTCTCTCTCTCTCTCTCTCTCTCTCTCTCTCTCTCTCTCTTTGTGTGTTCCAGTTGAGGCTAACAGTAGCCGATGCAGTGGGCTCTATGTGCCATCTGATGGCCAGCGATAAACTGGAGGAGCAGATTCCTAAACTGATTCCTGCCATCTTGTCCATGTACAAGAAAAACAACGAACACTATATTATTAGCAAGGTTGGTACGGGCTGCAGCCTCAGCAAAGTGGACTGTTAATTATTGATATTTTATTGTGTCTCATTTGTGTGATTACAAATAGTAAACCATATCTGACTACAGCCTATCTTCAGATAAGCTGTAGTCAGTTTGTTTTTGTTTCTGTCAGTTTAGACAAGCCTCAGCAGTGCTCGTGGTTTAAAACAGGTTCGTTATCACAGTGTGTTTGACACATTTCATTTAGTTTATTCAGATGAGTTTCTTTCTTTCTTCTGCCTTCACCCAGAGTCTGTGCCAAGTGATTGATGCTTCTGTCAACATGGGCAGCAGGGTGCTGGAGACACAACTGGACAGTCTACTCTTTGCACTGCATCATCAGGTACACATTCAGCAAATACTAAGAACAGTACTGCAGCTTTCACCTTGAGTGGACCAGGTGACTGAGGCATGACACAGATATTCTTAAAATAAGGTTGAACTTGGCAGAAAAACTTGTTTGTTGAGATTGTGCCCCTCTTTTATTCAAAGATCACAACCAGCTATTGCTCTCTTGAACTTGATGCACTCTTTTATAAAGCTGTTGGGTTTAGGAAAGAAGAACACATTTTAAAAAGTTAATACACTGACAAATAACAGGAAAAAGGATATTTCCCTGATTCCTCAATTTTCTCATCATCTTGAAAACCCATAGTTAATGTAAATTCTAAAAAGAAAATGCAGTTTAGTAAATTGTTTTTTTAACAATTGATTATAGTAATAGTCAGCCCCCTTCACAGTATGTTGTGGGGTTTAGACTGTTACTTTTCAGGTTGTTTTCAAGCCAGAGCTTTGAGGTTAAAAAAGAGAAGTGGGAGTGCTCAGTAACAGTCCATAACCAAACCACAAGCATAAAAGACTTACTAACACTACTACATTGTGTTATTTGTACCTGCACCTGTGTGACTGCTCACAGTCGCTGCTTCTCAACTGTCTGTATAGCACTCTCCGTCAGATGGATTCTAACACTAGGTTGATGTCATGCCAAATGTAATCCAGTCCTAGTGTCTCTGTCTTCCTGCTTACTGACAGTCATACATTGAAACTATATTTCTGTGCTTATAAAGTGGGCATGGATTGATTGCTACTTTTGCATCTTATGTTTACCTTACACTGCATTCCTTAAGATGTGTCAAGTGACTGTAGTCAGATGTTATCATAACCTTGTGACTGAGCTGACGCTAAGCCCGATGCCTTGACTTGTGCAATATTTTACCACAATGACTCTGCCAATCATAGTATGTGTGTATGACCTGGATTGCCTTGTGGGGACTGAGATAGTATTTCACAACTAGCAGCAGCCGCAGCAGCTGGTACAACAGATAGTTCATTCAAATTGCAATCTTGTTTAGCTGTATATGAACACAAAACTGAAGTAGTACATTTGTGTAGCTGAAGTTGAATTTAAAAAAAGTCACAATTTAAAAAGATGCCATTTTTTCAGTTCTTCAGAAAATTCTCAGTTCTTATTACTAGCTCAGATAGGTACCCAAAGTAGGATACTGTGGTTGAAATTGTAACTTCTCATCTGTGACCTGGAGTGTGTGTGATCAGGCACCACCTTGGATAAACAAATAATAGTCACTGCATTATTTTCTTCATTAGTATTAGTTTGACTACTACAAGGATAGAAAGACATGTGTGAGTTTGTATTAACTTAATCTACGAATGTAATTATGTTCCCATGTAATGCCAGTCAGTGCTCACATCGTGGCATATAACTGTTTGAAGGTCATGGCTGGTCATGGCTTGTCATGGCTGTTGCAGAAAACAGTGTAACCTTTCCTTTGTCTACCCCAAGGTGTCCGGCTCTGTTGATTATAACAACCCACCGACTGTCAAGAACCACAACGAGATCCTGCGCTGCTTCAGCTTACTAGGTACTAACGCTCTTCAGTTAGCTTTAAGGCCTTTCTATTTGATTTAGTTCTATGGAGTCACAAGAACGTTAATGAGATCATCCAATAGTGTACTAGACTCGCAACAAGATAATCATATTAACTGTGAACAGACCATCTACTTCTCTTCCCCTCGCTCTTGTCTTATCACGTGTCTTGCTCTTGATTTTGTATATCTGTGACAATGTCTTTTTCTGTCTGTCTGCTTCAACTCCTCCCCCTCAAGCTAACTCCTTCCCAGACCGGCTGCTTGTGTTTGTTCTCCAGAAGATGGAGAACAGTAATGAGAGAAACAGGGTGGGCTCGCTGGCTGTGCTCCGTCACCTCATCAACTCCACCAGTAAGAAAAACACACTCCTCTGTTCACACATCAGTGATTGATATGGCAAAAGGGGAGCGGTTAAGAGTAATTATGATCCATGGCGCACTCTCACTAGGCCAATGATTCTGTCCACCAATCAACGGACTGTAATCGTGCTTGGGCACACTACGGGGAAACTTTACCTAGTGTGAGTGTGCCCTTAGTGTGCCTGAATTATAATAACGTATTCATTTTTATTGGAGCAAAGTCATGTAGACTCCAAAATCCCCCTTTTATTTATCTATTTATCTTTGCATATCTAGTTATTTGTGTATGTGTGTGTGTGTGTGTGTGTGTGGTCTTAATGTGTTCATGCGTGTGCTGCAGCTTCCACAATGGAGAATAAAAAGCTGATGATTCTCACCAGCATCAGACAACCAATGGCTGATCACGGCAACAAGGTAACACACATGTAGACCCACACTGTCTCTTTATTACTTTTTTGCTTCATCAAACAAAAAAGGTTCTTCTCTCTATTTTTTTTTTTTTTTTTTTCATTATTGACAGTTTATTTTTCCTGAAGAAGTCCTTTTGATCAGATAATCACAGCATTGTTCTGTCTGACTCTCTCTCTCTGTCTCAGGTCAAGAAGCGTGTAGTCCAGGTGATCAGTGCCATGGCTCATCACGGATACCTGGAGTTGGAGGGAGGGGAGTTACTGGTCCGATTCATAGTTCAAAACTGTGCCTTACCAGACACATATCAGGTACAACTTTTGTTGTGCTTAATATTTATGAGTGGGAGAGTATGCAAGTTGTCTCTCATAGCAGTTTATTCAGTTATTTCTTAATGAATAAACTTGTGTATGGGGCGTATATGGTTAAGGCACCTTGAGTAATCATTTCAATAACTTTACGAAGACAATAGACCAGGGGTGTTCAAACTTTTTTCACTGAGGGCCACATACAGAAAAATCTACAAAGGGCCGGGCCACTTTGCAAAAATAACACATTTATCAGGACATGTAACTGCTCTGATGTTTAGTTTCATAGTGTCTTGAACTGTCTTAGTAAATTGTAATCCTTCTTCACGGCAACACTTTACTTGCACATTAAACAGATACATTCCCCCTCTTGTTAAATGCCATTGATACACCCAGTGTTTTCTGCTTTTGCGTCCAATAGAGCTGTTAAGCGGAAGTTTCTTACTTCCGGGGCATGGGACCTATCGGCTCGAAAAATTACAACGGTAGTCAATGGAAAGAAATGTATTATTTTCTGGTCCCAGTCATGAAATGCCTTCGATTACACATATGTTTTGTATGGATTTAGATGGTATTTTTTCGTGCAAAGAATGGAACAATTTAGCGAGTAGAAGCTGGATACGGTCAGGTTTTGTGCAGAGCGCTTTTGTGGACTACAGCTCTTCGCTGCTCTTGACACTTATGATATACGTCACCACCACTGGCACCTGATTAGCTCAGAAACATGGCTGTGTCTTTAATGCACTTTACCGCCTTCTTTCAATGACAAGACAAAAGTCTTTAGCGTGGCGAAAATCACTACACAAGTGGACATGTGGAGTTTCAATTTCTCGAGTGGGGAGATTGTTGGCGTTGTCCACGCCAGCCATTAGCATTAGCACTGTCAGTCGAGAAGTGGAGGGAATGTGTTGAGGTGACGTCACAGAGGCGACAAGACTTGTAGTTGTTCTCGTAACATTTTTTCAAAAGCCGTTAGACGAATAATCATACAACATACCGTCAAACTCTTCACATGAAAAATGATCATTTAGACCCATACAAAACATATATGTAATCCAAGGCATTTAATGACTGGGACCAGAAAATAGTAGATTACTTTCCATAGACTCCCATTCATTTTTTTTCAGCCGATAGGTCCCATGCCCCATAATTCCGCCACTTCCGCTTAACAGCTCTATGTCCAGCTGGGTGAAAATAGTAGCCAGCCGAGATCCCGCCCCTCCAAGGGGGGTCCGGGGGTATTATTTTTAAAATGTGCCACAGGCCAATCAATTAGTTTTGACACCCCTGCACTAGTGGGTTAATTAAGAAATGCAAAAAATAAAAAAATATATATATTTTTTTTTCAAAGGGCCATATTACATATTACATTTTTAAAATCGGCCGCGGGCCATAGTTTGAACACCCATGCAATAGACAATGTGGAAGTTACACACCGACTAACACGTTATCTGCGCTGAAGCTTTTTATGAGAAGGTGAAGACAGGGTTTGGGAATTTCAAGGGACTAGCTGTTCCAAATGTTTGTATTTCAGGCGATGATCTGAGGCGTGGAATATAAAACATTTACTCATATATGATTGTGTGTTTGTGTCTCCAGCGAAGTCAGAAGCCCACAGATCCAGAGGATGTGACTAACGAAGCACTGAGGTCCATGTGTGACAACACCCTTCATCTCCTGACCACCACTGTTGGACAGCTAGCTGAAGTACGACACCTATCCACTTGTTTACCTTTCTGTCTCATCTGTCAGTGACTGAGAATCAAAGTCAGCTGTTGCAGATGTTTGTTCCACTGCAGTTGCACGTTTAGGAAGCTTGAGCTTTGTGACAAATTATTTGGGGTTAAATTTATGTTAAGCATTGTTGTAAAACTTCACACGTGTATTTTGTCGTTCACAGGTTCTCTGGCCAAAGCTGTTGTATTATCTGACCCCTCCACAGTTCAGCAATGCCACCACTCCTCTGTGTAAGAGTCTGATAGAGCTGGGCAGCAAGATGAAAAATAACCAGGAGGCCAGTTTCAACATAGACTTTAAACAGGAAGGTAGGAGGAATATTTACTGGTCAGGTGCATCAATGTGCAATGTGCATCTGCTGTTTGTGTTCCATGATAGTTTTAAATCAGTCCTAAGATGGATGTATGAATTATGGAAAAGGAAAGCATCTGAAAATATTTCCTAAGCATTGAAATTTGCTTTTCAAAAGTTACCATTCGAAGCTCAATGTGTCTTTATCTTTCTCCATCAGTCAACCTTCCCTCTCCTCAAACACTAATGATCAGAATGCTGGTAAGTAAATCAAACTCTAAAACATTTTCTTCAAACTAAATAAAGAGCCATAGCCAAACACTGACCTGCACTCACTTCTCCTAGTGTATAGAACAAAGCCTCACTAAACACACAGTCTAGTGACTGGTTGGAGCAATATATTGTTATTAAACATATTGAATATTGAAGAGCCCCTGTTCTGCACAAGTCATTTATGATGCCAACTGATCCTTATGATTTGTCAAGTCTGATTTTCTCTTTTTAAGTTTCAGTCACAATCTGGGACTGCTATTATATTAATAATTGAAACTGTTTATTGAACCTGGACCTGGACTTAAATAAGTATTTCCTACATGTGTTTGCTCTCGGTGTGTCACAGGTGAATGCAGCGTTCCCATTCGAGAGCCGAGACCATGGAGCTCCGTCCCTCTCTCTCCTTCAAATCCTCAGTACAAACATTCACCCCAATACAGAGATACTCTGGGAGAAGGAGATACCCCCTCTGCTTTCAATAATCGACGGTATGGAAATAAGTTGATATTAGATTTTTTTAGGTATTTCTTTACACAAAGTAAGAGTTTTGGAAGACACCTTACCTTCCTATAGTAACACCAGAAATGATATGGGGTCCTTTTTTCCTTTCATTCCTGATTTACAGTGGTTCTATCTAGACTGACTGTGTTGTGTTGTTTCCAGAGTCCACAGCAGAGAGCCTGGATAAAAAGCACTGGGATGAAAAGTTGCTGAAGGTGTGTCTGTCTACTCTTTATGAAAGTATTATTTTATTCACATTCAAATGTATCAGGGTTTTGCATTTGAATAAAAAAAATATATTGGAAAGAAACGTTTTGCAAATATTAAGGATAATTCCCATTTTATTTTGCTCTTAACCATTATAAGCTATTTATATAATGTATTGATAAGGAGTATTTTCATGCAGAGAGAATACGCTGTCTGCTTTGTTTGTCTGTATTGCTACAGAAATATTCAAAGCTGCCTTTTTTTTTTCCAAACGATTTTCTAAATGTGATCAAATCGTCTTCAGTTCTTGTCCAAAACCCTGGCTACTATTGATGACGACAAGTGGGTGTGTCAGTTGGCAGCCGAGGCAACAAGATACCTCTCCACATATAACAACGCTGTAGAGGAGAAGGTAAGTGCTTTCACAAACACAAATCAAAAAGCAAGCTGATTTCAAGCTCTTGCTTTGATTTAGTTTGTCAAGTGACATTATTGAATGGATAAAAGGTGGGTGGAATTGTTAATAACGCCCTGAAATGTTCTTACCACCCAATGACGTGAACCCAGACTGTAAGGTGTTGTGTTTTGGGAAAACAGTACCTATAAAGTACATATATCAGTTATTCTTGAGAAGTGGGACAAAACAGGGTGCAATGTTGAAAAAATACAAACCCTATGTTTCGGCAAATTAAATTACATCTATGTATCCAACATATAATAAGCTACTGAGCTAAACTTTGACACAACCTCCCAGCTTTTTTTTTTTTTTACCGTCATTGGCCTATCATCACCGTCAGATGTCAACTCCGTCAGATTTCCTGTCTGACGGTGTTGACATATTTAACGTTTCTTAAACATAACAAATGGAATTTATCTAGTAGCCATTTGGTTTTTCTGTTGATGTTAGGTGCTAGTATGAACTACTTCAGGAAAATAAAATTATCAAAAAATTTCAAATAACTTCTTCAGAAATTGTAAGTTGGTGTTGACATATCATGGTTGTGACAGGACTTTCAAGATTCGGAATGTAAAATATTCTAAAACTACAACACTCTAATGTACTCTGCAGAGGTAGAATTTGACAAGAGGTCCTTCAAAGTGACAGCTGCCCCTTATTTCATTTTACATAATGAAATGTCTGACGGTGTTGACTTCCAGTAAAGTGGTCCCATCACTTAGAAAAAAAAAAGCTATTTTTAATCATTAAAGTACATTTTTAATAGGTTTTATTGCATTTGAAAGATTGAAACCTTCTCTGAGGACACACTGTTTTGGACATTGTGAGAAGATAACAAGTGTCATATATTTGTCATAATAATGATCAAATTAAATTTACAGGGATAATTGTGCTCCTGACATTTTATTCGTAATCCCTAATAACATCTACAATTTTAAATATTTTTAGTTTTAAACATAACAGCAGTTCCATACGGAAGACGGCCTTTTGTCCCGGTTCTCAAGAATCACTGATATAACAGTAATATAATTTGTATTTTTCACTTTCCAGAGTTTCCTGTATCGATTTATAGGAGTGACTCTCAAACAGTGTTTCAATAAGGAGGTGGTTAAAAAGCAACTGCAGGAAATCCTCCTCACAGCGCGACACAATGACGCCGTAGAAAGAGAGGTACCTGAAACCCTGATGTCTAATGAAGACTGGTATTGTTGCTTTCACTTTCGGACAGGTTGAAGGTCTGACTTACGGTTTCTATCATCTGTGTCTATCAGGGAGTTGCAATGGGCATTGGTCTGTGTGCAAACAGCCACCTAGAGGGAACTCTGGCCAAGCTGGATGAGTTCGGCAAGTCAGACGCCTTCAAGAAGTCACCAAGCATCTTCAACCTTCTCAAAGTAAAAATCAGTTTTATAATATAACACAAATTACATTTTTATTATGGATATCACTTAGTTTCCTTGGATCCCGATGTTTTACTGTTAATGTCAAAAGAGCCACTGTCCTTCATCCCTCTTTCTTTTGCTCTCCATAGGAACGTAATGACGTTGAGGTAGAGAAGGTGAAAAGCACATTGATCCTGTGTTATGGTCAAGTAGCTTTGAATGCACCTCCAGAAAAGATACTCAACCGTATTGACCAAGACATCCTCCGCTGCATCAGTAAACATTTCAATACCAAGGTAAAAACCCTTTCTCATTGAAAAAGGAATTTTATTAAAAATAATTTGAGTACATAGAAAAATTATACCGATTTTAGAAAACACAAGACTTCTTAAATGATAAATGTTAAAGGAATACTTCACCCATACGGAACCAGCGTTCTATCATTATAAAATCACTATTATAATATAATGAATGAGGTTTTTCTTTCCTCAGTCTTCCCTCAGTCTTCCCTTGGCCCAGCTGTCCTGTTAATCCTGACCCTTACTGTGATGTCACAGTAAGGAAAATGTAGGGTTAGACAGTGAGAACATAAAACACTCTTTCTGCCTTTTCTCAGGCTAGGATGATCCGATTTCAATTTTTTTTTGCACATTTATACTACATAGGATCTCCGAGCTCAATACACCTTCATATTCCATCTGGTGAAGTAGGCCTTTAAATATGAATTAGAGCACTGATTGTCATTCAAAACTATTGCAGTTCAAATGACACTAGTTCACTTCTACTTAGACTACATCCAACCAAATCCACTGTATTGTACCATGTAGCTTACATATTTTAAGAGTTAAGAAATGTGGTGCATCACTCACTTTTTTTTTATCAGCATTGTTCTATTTAACTTAAAGACTATTCTACACCTTAAAGACGAAAATATCACTTCTTGATGAAGCCGATTCTTCATTGGCTGATGTGTTGACGTTATGTGTCCTTGTGATGGCTCGGAGTTTCAGAGCGATGAGACTAGCCATGTGATTGGCTGTGAGTGTATTTATAAATCACCACACCCACTGATCTATGTTCATCTTCACCCAGACCCTTTGCACTTTGCATTGTTGCATTGACATAATCCAAAAAGCAGGTGCACCCGAGACCTACACTTGTGTATTTGTCGTTGCACTATTTAAAATGGGACTCATTAAACATAATCTTGCAGGTAAGAGAGCTGTATTTGTATGTGCACTGATGACTTTATTACCTCTATTTCATACAGGTTCTGGGGATTAAAGTAGAGACAAAGGTATCGTCACAGGAATACCGGGGTTCTTTCAGCTTTCTCTTCTTTGAAATTTTCTTTCTGTTTTGCACACGTGTGGTGATATTTTCTCTAAAATCTTTACTGAAAAACTTCCAATCAAGAATATGCAGCTTGATAAAATTCAGCCACTACTTTAGCTTTTTGCTTTGCCTCAGCTAATATTTCACGATGGTAGAGTACCAGATTTGAATGCCCTTCCATCATTACAATTAATCCTTTTTGGTGGTGGACCACATGTTGATTTTGAAAGTAAAGTTAAGTTCGAGTTTGACTGTATTTTAAATCCCAGACATGAACCATTAATACTCGGGTCATAACTAACCCTCATTATCTGCCTGTGGTGCAGAAAGTGATCAGTTGGAACAACAAGAACCCCAAACTAATGTTGACTGTTTTCATTGTTATAAGTGAAAATGCTCTACCTCAGTGAAATGTAGCTTTAAGTGATATGTCACCGACTACCTTCTGAGTATAGAGACAGTGCGGAACGCGTCATAATCGGAGGCCACGCCCATCGTGGGGGAAAACAATACACAGCACTCCATCCACTTTATATTGATTGACACCCGTATTCGGCAAATAAACTTAATAAAAACGTAATACACAATCCTTTCACAAATACACGTTACTTTCTTTAAAGCCACGACTCTTGTCTGTCTATACGAGCTGTTTTGGTGAAAAAGTATTGAGTAATTTTCAATATCGAGACAAAACTCTTAACTAATGTATGCTGAATGCAAGGCTAATGTTAGCCTTCTGCTGTAGGCTAACCCTCACGGACGGGAAAAAACACCTCAATATTGAAAATTACTCAATCATTTTTCACAAAAACAGCTCGTATGGACAGACAAGAGTTGTGGCTTTAAAGAAAGTAACGTTTTTTGTTAAATGGATGTTCGATTACGTTTTAATTAAGTTTGTTTGCAGAAGACAGGTCTCCTTCAATACAAAGTGAATGGAACGGTTTTCAACGGTTTCCCCCTCGATGGGTCCGACCCGGTCCGACCGGACAAAAACACCTCAATATTGAAAACTACTCAATTATTTTTCACAAAAACAGCTCATATAGACAAACAACAGTCGTGGCTTTCAAGAAAGTAACATTTTTTTCTTAAATGGATGTTTGATTAAATTTTAATTAAGTTTGTTTGCAGAAGACAGGTCTCCTTCAATACGAAGTGGATGGAGCGCTGTTCAATGTTTTCCCCCACGATGGGCGTGGCCTATTTCATGCACTGTCTCTATGACACACTGGCCCCATGTAGTCTTGAATGGTGTCTGTTCAAAAGTTTGTAATGGAGAACAGGGGCAGCTACAGTCAGCTAGATGGATTTGAGTTCTGACCAGTTCACTAAAATAGTGTTTAATCCAAAATATTTTAATCTTAACTAGAAACCTTTTTAGAAAAACCTTTTAAAAGGGGTTGAGTGTTTGATACTCAGAGCTAGATTACGGGTGTACTACCACTTTAACGCACTAATGTAAAACCAGTGACTTACTAGACTTACTTAAGAGATAGTGTTGTATATTCTTGGCTGGGATTGAACAAAAGCCTCAGTGTTTTTACTCTGGCCATTACTCAACCCAAATATAAATGGAAAAATTGTTTCAGAATAACCTACATTAACTGCAACTTTATCACCTGATGCTTAGAGTTGATGAAGAACCGACATACTCTCTACATTACTTATGTCTCTTTAATGGGGTTTGAATTAAAAACCATGTTCATGGTTGCCATATTTGGCTCTTATAAAGCCGTTGACCTTTTGTTTTTGTGTGATTTAAAAATTATTTGTCAAAAATATACTACTACAGTACACTACTACACGCTACCTTTACATGCTTTCTACACACAGTAGGTTCACAACTTGTTCTTTCTTGCTTTGCTTAATGGTGGATTGTTCTTCAAATGGTGGTTGTTGTAAAGGGCTTTTGTAATTTCTTGCTAAATATTAACAGCTTTTCGTGTCTCTAGGCCTTTCAGCCTGCTGGTGATTTGCTGTTGAACCAATCTCCTCTAACCACAACTTTGAACTGTAACTTCTCTCCATCCATAGGCATGGAAGATCAATCAATAATATTACTATTGGATTAATTTGCTTGCTGGATTAATTGATTTGAGTTTGTAAATTGATAGAATAGTTTTGGATACTTTGCTTATGCTCATTCTCTGTTAGCCTTGCATCTGCTGAAGGGGGCTGCAGTTCGCCTTGTGGTTTTTGCATTCCTGACAATTTGGAAGATTCAATTATCCAATTTTCTTCAAATTGAGCCCCCTTTTCCTCTTGACCTGAATCTTTGTATCTGTGTATTTCCTTTAATTTACTCTTTTGTACAGTATGTCCGTGAATTTTGCATCTCTCTGCATTTTGTCGACATACATATGTTTGTGTATATCCCATTTCAGGACCTGACTATGAAACTCAGTTTGATCCAGAGTGTCGGGCTCATAGCCAAAGCCATCAGTGTGTGTGTGAAGAAACAAGGCTACGTCTTCTCTCGCAAACAGGAGCTCATTACTGTTATGCTGGTTAGTAGTCAGTCAATTCAAGTTTTTAAAATGAGTCAGAAATGTTAGATAGCTGATGCAACAATAATGGTTTTCTGATTTGCCTTTTTGCTGTCATGTCAGGATTTTATCAAGGCAGAGCCAGCTGATTCAATGAGAACTCCAGTACGCCATCTTGTGATGACCACCTGTGCCAACCTAATGTATCCTTTAGCTGAAAAAAAATAAGATCGGACCATCACTGCACCCCTTTACAGATTCATAAATTCGTTGCAACCGGCAGAGAATTCTCTCAATAGTTGGAATTAAAAAAGAGCCTATAGGGTCTACTAATGTTAATATCCATCACGGGGATTTTTTTTGATACATGAGACATAAATTGAAATCACTGAACTGCTATTAAAAGGTTCTCAACAGAATACGGAAATAAGCCCACCGGTCAAACTATTAACTATGACTTTGTTTAACACAAAGGTTCACACTTATCTATGGATTGCTTTCTTGCACTGGAGGTTCTTTCATTTCCCAGTTTTCATTAAATCTTTGACGGTTAGTGCTTCAGGCCTCTGGACCCTGTGCTGAGTGAGAATGAGAGCTTTGACCTGCTAAAGGTGTGTGTGAACAGTGTGTTCTCTTTGCCACCTGAGACACACACTCCAGAGAAAACTAAAGACGAGGAGATGCTGGACCCTAAACAGAAAAAGGTGAAGAAAAGTACTCATGGTATATAGCATAAAACATATGGGCGCTACTTCAGAAAATCTGCTATGTATAAATCTGATATATAAGTCTTGTGCCAGTACTTATTGTAACATTCACACCTAACGTGTCCTGGTCAATGTGCACAGGAATTGTACAAAGACACTTTGGCTGCACTGCAGGAACTGCTGAAAAGTTTTCTGGCCAGGGATCCCACACCTGATGGCCTGCAGAGTGTTTTCAAGGTGAAGATGTTGGTTTACACTAATCAGGTCTTTTTATCTTTAGCTCAACTAAGTATTAAGTACCAATCATATTTGTATTGTTCCTTTATTCTGTTTTTTTTTGTTTGCATTAGAACCATTTAAAAAAAACTGAGTAGTTACACTGTGCATAAAACACTGGAGCTATGTGTGGTCTGACCTGATGTGTATTTTTGTCCTGTGCAGCACATTGAATCATGGTTGAGCTCCGGACAGGACTATGAAAGAGAGAGAGCTGTCACAACCACTGCTCACCTACTGGCTTACTACCTGGATAACCTGACTGTCAAGGTACACGCAGAGACACCAAATGCTCACCTGTTTGTTTTGTTGGTTTGATTTCTAACAACACAACTATTCTAAATGAACCGCAGGTGACAGTGTTTATAATGGTCCCGATAAAAATGGGTGTGTGTGTCCAACTTAATCAGTGATCTAAAGTATTGTGTCTTCATGATAACTTCACTGTTGAACTGTTGAATGTCTTCGTCTGTTGTTGGAACTGACATTCTGTGTGCCTTTTTCTTTCCTTTCTTTTGTTTTGGTACGTCTTTGTCTAGAACATGGTGTCTTTCCACAACCTTGGAGCTCTTCTTGGTCGACTGTCCCCACGATGTTCTGACCCTCAGCTTGCTGTACGCACTGCTGCTGTCGACTGTATATACTCCCTGCTTTATATACAGCTACGCTATGAAGGTACAGACAGTCGGTACTGTTCACTGACCATTTACTTTTGTAATTTTTTTTTTAATTTAATTTGCAATCACTTAATAATTATAAAAAATAAGCATTGACTTTTTTTCTCATTTTCTCTCAACTATTTGCGTTTAGGTTTCTCCTTAGACTATAAGGATGAGGGTGTGGACAGTCTCTTGCCCCTAAAAGAACGACTAGAAAACCCTGACCATTCAGTTCTATATAAGACCTGCTCTGACCTCACCAAGGTATAATTTACACCTCTATGCACTATGCAAGGCTTCTGTAAAACTGAACTTAAATATTACATATATTGAATTATTTAATTTCCTTGCCAAGATAGATTATTGTTTTTACACTTAATTATGAACCGTTCTTTTAATATCCTGTTGTTTTGTTTTCATTCTGTTTAAATCTGTCCGCCATAATATTGTCATACAATCAATGTAAAATATTTTAACTTTCCAGTTTTACCTGCCATTTTCCTTTTTGTGTGTGTGTGTCAGGTGATAAGTAAGCGTCTCCCTCAGCAGCAGCTGACGACATTCTTGTTCATGCTGTTTGAAGGGCTCATTGACATTCAGGCAAACTGCTGCAGAGCTTCATCTGTCATCATAAATACTCTGCTGAAGAACAGAGGAGGTGGACTACAAGAGCTGGTAGCAAACACACACACACACACACACACACACACACACATTTACACTCAGAGAGAGAGAGATAAACTTGTTTTTAATGATAAGGGTAGCAATAATTAAGCACATTTTCAGAAATTGGTTGAAAAAGAAATACTTAAATAATCATATACTTACACTATCAGGCAGCCCTTTATTGAATGAGATACTTTTCCGGACCAAAGTTCCATATAAAAAGACAATACAAATACAATACAAAACAAGTCAACACAGATTAAAATACATACAAGCATCGATTCCAATGTTTCCACAGCCCAGAGGAGTCCTTGTTCCTCTGTTTAGTGTCAGTGAGTGCAATTTTCTTTGTTTTTTGACCAAGAAGTCGACACATAAATGTATACATTAAATTCCTCAACACAGCATGAAAGGTGGGGACATTACTTGTCACAAACAAGGAGCTAGCACTAGTCCACCTTGGAAGCTTAAGGAGGATCCTAAAGGCATTAATACGCTACCTGCAGCTTCCTTAGTTTAGCTGTTCTATATTTACACCAGAGGTGAGCTGTGTAAAATGGGGTACAGTAAGCTCTGAAGAGACTAACTTTCACATCTTCTGTGCACATATGAAATTTGCGTCAACATATTGGCCTGTGCATAAAGTTTACAGCACTGGCGCTGGACATCATCATCATCACAAAGATCATCAGTGATGATGTGACCTAAATAACGTACCTTTCTAACCACCTGTAGAGTACAGTCTGACAGTGAGAATGAAGGAAACGTTAGCTTCTGATCCTCCTTAGTTTTAACAATCATAATAACACTCTTTTTTGGATTGAACTTAATGTCATATTGGATGCGAACTAGAGCACACTTGAAGCAGTTGCTGTAGCCGGCACTATATGGCGACATGATGACCAAATCATCAGCGTAGATGAGGTGGTTGATAATACTCTCTCCCACCACACACCCAGTCTTACACTCTTGAAGTTGTTAGAGAGGTCATCCATATAAACATTAAATAACATAGGAGACAGAATTCCTCCTTGCCGCACACCATTGCTTACACAAAAAGGAGAGATAAAACATTGTCCCATTTAACGAAAAAGTTTGATGGGCATACCAAAACACTAACATTCTTACTAAAAATGTAGGGGCACCTCTATCTAACAGTTTTACAAACAATTTTTCATGATTTATTCTGTCAAATGCCTTTGATGCATCAATAAAACATAGAAACACAGATGTGTTCAGGCTAGTGTACCTGAACACAATCTCTTTAAGAGCATAGATACACAGGTCAGTGCATGTTTTCTTTTGAACCCAAACTGATTGTCAGTAGTAAGAATATACATTTCTAGCTTATTCAACAGTATTCTCTCCAGTACTTTAGACAAGATACTGGCTAATGCAATAGGTCGATAATTGTCAATATGTTGAGCTTACCAGCTTGTCTTTAAGCACAGGCACTAATATTACAGACATAATAGCATTTGGCAGGACACCATGAACCAGACAACCATTAAAACACATGGAAAGCAAAGGGCAGAGTTATGGCTGGCATACTTGAGGTGTTTGCAGATATACGATCCATACGAGGTTTGTTGTTATCCAACATGTTAATGGCATCATAGATATCTGCTGCCCTGACTATCATATCTGGTGAGATATCACTATGTTCATGATTGATCCTAACTGGATTACTTTAACACAATTAAAAGGTTACAGTAGTGCTCACGCCAAAGCTCAGCAATTTTTTCTGGGCTACTAACACCTTCAATGTCAGACGGAAGAGTTGTTTTGTTATTATTCATTATGACCTCTTTCCAAAAGTCAGTTGGGTTGTTGTTCTGTAAATTTCTGGCAAGCGAGTCCGTCTCATTGTGTTTTCATTTTTCTTAATAAACCGAGTGCATATTAACTCTAGATTTAGTTTTTCATATCTAGCAAAACCCCATGTCTAGGCCTACCTGCCTCTGACCAGAGTCTAAAGGCCTCTCTTGCCTCAGCGTGCTGCTCAGCTACAAACTCATTCCACCCAGGTCTGATGTTGTTTACATTTACTTTATTAAAAGGTTCACTGGAGGATTGAGAATTTCACAATAGTATCATAATGACACAGAGTTTTTCAGCATGTGTACTCCTTAAATTCATATCAGAGCACATTATGGCCTCATGAGGAGAGCAATATTATTTAATGTTGTAGTAGAGTAGTATCCAGCCACATCCTCTCTGCTCAGCTTTAACCAGTCAGTTTATTGAGGAAGAGATTATTATTTCTGGAACAGAGGAAATTCTAACATTTAGCATTATTGTTTATCTGCTGAGATATAGATATTTATTTATAATTATAATAATAATAATTGATAGGTTTTATATAGCGCTTTATTGCCTAGGCACTCAAAGACGCTTTACAGGGTTCCTGGTTCAATTCGTTCACACACAGTCATACCGGTGGTGGTAAACTACGAGAGTAGTCACAGCTGCCCTGGGGCAGACTGACGGAAGCGTGGCTGCCATTCAGTGCCAACCGACCACCACCTCAAACATACAGCAATCATACACATTCACACAAGTAGCACTATCTTCGCCAGGAAGAGGTAAACCTAGTGGCATGGGTGGTCCCAAGACAACCAGTCCCCATCCTGACTGCAGGAGGCTGCCGGGTCCTTGATGTGTTAAGGCCCGCCTATTGTGCACCGCCAACACACTGCTTTTCTGTCAGGGTTTGCTCCCTTAGCATTTGCCTAAAGAGGCTGACCCACAATGCAGTGGAGCTATATCCATAGCAGGGTGTGTGTATTCCTGGAACTTCCAACAAAACAGCTGCTTTTATAATTAATTATTTTACATTGACCCTATCATCTAAAAAAAAAGCAAAAAAAAAAAGCAGCCTATTTTATTTATCTGTTCTGCACTTTTCTGATGTAAGACCTGACAGGACTACATGAACTATTCTATTCTGTTCTTGTGATCACCTTGGACATGTGATTCTACACACACACACCCAGACACAATCACACCATCTGTACTGGATTACTAAAGACAGTGTTTCTTTGTTTGTTAGGTTCCAGAGATGCTGGAGGTTCTGCATGTGCGTCTGCAGAGCATCACAGAAGAGCAGGTAAGAACCGATCATCTTTATTGGTGTGAATGCTGAAAGCATTCACAGCATTGATATTCTGCGTATTTATTGGTGTGAATGCTGAAAGCATTCACAGCATTGATATTCTGCGTATTTATTATTATTATTATTATTATTCCGCCCAAATTCATGCTTGGCCATATCTTCAACATGCTTCATTCCACAAACTATCTTCAACCATCCTCATATTCAGCCCATTTTTCACATGTGCGCTTTCATTCAAAATTTTCAAAAAAATTAATAACTTCATAATTAATAAGCAATTAAACCAAAATTATGAAAAGTTTCAAATCTCTTCTCCTCCCTGAAAATTCATCCGACAAACTTGATTCTTACGTCTTAATGTTCAGCTCATTCCAGACAACAATAATGCGTGAACAGTTTTTTCATAAAATCCATAACTTCAAAGCAATTCAACTTTTTATGAAATTAATATTTCATACAAAATTATGATTCGTCCTACTCGTTCATACTTCATCGTAGAAACTCGATTTTAAGTTTTCCATGTTCGTCTTGCACAGGAGCACATTTCCATAATTCACTATTTTTTCATAAAATTCATAACTTCAGAGATATTTAAAGGTTTATTACACCAAAAATCCCCATAGGGAATGTATTACAGGAACCCCTGCATTTTGGCAAAGTGCACAACAAGGAACTTTTTTCCATTGCTCGCCAAATGGGCACACACCTGTTTGGTGGCGTAGTGGTTAATGCTTTGGACTCATAACTGGAAGGTTGCTGGTTCCAATCCCACCTCTGCAATAGGATTTTAAAGGTGGTGTGACACACACACACACCACACAGACACACACACACACACCACACACACACACACACACACACACACCAAAGCCACAGCCACACACACACACACACATTCCACAGAGACACAAACACAATAAAATCAAATTGCGTTAACTCAGTCATTTTTCATCCGATAAACTACATACCACATTCTATATGTTCAGCTCCTTCAGAGCATTACATGGTAGTATCCTGATTGAGCTGAACACAGGGTTGGGGGTTCGATTCCCTGTTCCAACACCAAATTTTAGACTTCACCGGATTTTCTTAAAATTTTGCACAGATGTTGAGTATGACTCAGAGATGACATCACAAGAGTTTAGAGGTCAAAAGTAAAATTTCAAGGTCACTGTGGCGTTGCCTTTTGTGACTGCATTATCTCATGAACGCTTCCACGGTTTTTCTTCAAATTTTGCACAAATGTTGATTCTGACTCAAAGATGAACTGATTACATTTTGGAGGTCATAGTTCAAGGTCATATTTCATTCCTAATTCCAGCTAGAAAGTCCATTCAAACTTCCAAATATTCCACATTTCTCAAACATTCTATTTTTCAACCATTCTGTTCATTCAGATATATTCATCCTTCGTTCTTCATCAACATTCAGCAGTGAAGTTTATTCAGCATCAGCTTCAGTTCAGCAGCGCAGCATTCACACCGCAATTTCTTCAGGAATTGCATTTCTAGTTGTATTTCATGTTCATTAGCTATTTTTTTTCATTATGTGTTCAATAACTAAGACATACAGGTTTGATTCACCCTATGTGGCTTATTTTGCAATAATGATCATCTCACTGCGTATCTTATTGAATGATTTGTTTCAAGTACCTAACAATTATTTACTACACAGCTTCTGAAGTTGAAACTCACTGAAATAACTGTGCCATTGTTGTTGTGTTTAGGTGAGAGTGGCGGCAGGACAGACGGTACTGATCCTGGCTTCTCAGCATCTACAGATTGTCATCAACACACTAGTTAACCAACCGCTTCCCTTTGACAGGTAGAGATCCATAACTTATGAATATATAAACTACTCTATCATATCATGACATACTTATTCAGGAAATTAATGTATTCCTTAGTTTGTCAGTAGATTTTCTTTGTCTCAATAGGACAAATAATTGTTTGCGTCTCTTAGAGTTAGTTTGTTCAGTTGAAAATGCTTCAACACTTTCTCTGTCTCTGTCCAGCTGGACCAGTGAGATGTGGATGGCCTTGGGGGCAGACCCCATCATAGCCAGTCAGATCCTTGAGATGGTGATGGAGAAGCTCTCCATCATGGCGCCATATGTAGAGAGGGAGTCAATGATGAGAGGACCGTCAACAAAGATGGCCACCAATCAGCCACTGGCCGTAAGTCACTTGAAGCACTGTATTTATTCAATTCTACATTATGATATTTATACATTTAGTTAAAAATTACATCATTTCCCACAAAGAAAAATAAGAAAACAATGCCATTTAAAAAGTCAAGCAGCACATATCATAGCAGTAGAAGCTTTAAAAAAAAGAAATATATATATACTGTGTATATATATACTCTATATTTTTACAGTGTTTTACACCAAGGTGAAACTTTTTTTAGTGTAGTATTCCATTTAGATGTGACATATAAAAACCAGCAGTAGAAGCATGAGTCCAAACATGATGTGTTCAGGGACAGTATTGGCAGTGGGTTATCCACATTGTTGGCAGTGCTAAGGGCACAATACCTAAAAGAAAATAGATTTGATGCTCAAACATTTGATTAGATTCTTGGTTGTGAAACAGGAGCAGTTAGGTGTCCAGTGTAAACGGCTGCTTTGACTAAAATAGAAGATGGATGACTGTTAAACAAGGTTGAACTTCCTTCTCTGTAAAAAAAAAAATACATATATGAAAAAAAGGTGTTGAACTCACACAATAGAAACTATCTCTACTGCCATGCACAGCAGTCTTCAGCTGGTTTGTGTAATGGGAAGCAGCAGCTCCATACCAGTCAGAAACTGCAGAAGGGGACGATTCCCATGTGTTAACATTTACATGTGTGTATGTGTGCTCTTTGTTTCCAGATGACTTGTGGTCTCAAAGAACTCTTATTAAATGGCCAGAGCCAGGAGCCGGCTGTCAGTCTGTTTCCTCAGCTCTTTTCCTGTGTTGTTGTCAGACTGGGAGCAAGTGTCGGGGTTCTGGCACCGAAGGACAAAAACGCTAAACATGCTGCCTCTGTGCATGTAGCAGGGTGGGCATCTTTATCTCTTTATAGCTAGTAAAATCAATATGAGGTCCCTACATAGATCAGCTCTGTAAACGTTTAATGTCAGGTGATTCTGGGTGGGCTGACAACTTGGTGAAATCGTTTGTGTTTCAGGGTAGCAACTGATGCCCTGCGAATCTTGATAGCACGGGCCCAGTTAGATGAAGTGATGAAAAGACTGGATGAAGATAAAGCCTGGGATGCAATGAAGGAAGCAAACACACACATTAATGGAGTTACACTACTGGCAAGGTACATAAACACACACTAAGCTTATAGGGATCAGTTTGAGATCTAAGTCATCACAGTAAAATTAACTCAGGACATAAGTCATTTGTAAATGTGGGTGTAAACTATGTTTGTCTCAACTTTAGGGCAATGGCGAAGCATGCTGGTCCCAGACTGCCCGCCATTGTGGAGTGTCTGTGTCCCTCCTTGAACAACATCTATGAATGCCAGAGAATCACTATCACTGCTTTCTTCTCTGAGGTGATAAACCATCAAATATCAAATCATGTTTATTAGTTTGGTTCACTGTTAGGAGCGGGTCCAGTGTTTTATCAAGCTCAGTGACATACACTATAAATGGCCCTCCCTTGTGATTTTTTTAATCATTAGCATTTGAACCCCCCTGTCACATAATTTATGAAAACAGCCAAAATGACCCAACATAAGAAGGAATATTGTTTAGCATTTGTTGACTATAAGATGGAGAACATACATTAAATGGTGTGTGTCTTGTTTCTCTCTCTTTCATTTCCTGAGTGCAGCTCTTAAACCATCACGTGGTGACTGAGTTGATGCTGATAGATGTGTTAATGAACAACATGATGGAGAGGATATCAGATCCCTGTTGCTCTGTCCGCATGTTGTCTGTGCGGGGGCTGGGCAATATAGCCGAGGGATCACCTGAGAAGGTACAACGCTGTGCTACCACATGCCAACATTTCAGGGGGATACTTTTGATGTACCTTTCAACTCTTCCTCTTTCATACTCTTACCATTTCATACTCTTACCATGGTCTCCCATCAGGTAAATAAGTATGCCAAGGAGCTGCTTGCAGCCATGAGCTCAGGCATGGAGGAGAAGGACGATCCAGGTAAATTGACTGCAAAGTAATTTCCTGCTGGAAAATTAAAGTGATAATAATCTGTAGACCAGCTCTCCATATTTTTTGCAGTAACTTATTAAAGGTGACCTGTTATGCAAAATGCTCTTTTTTAATTTTTCAAAATGAATGTGTCCCCAGTGTGAATAGAGACTCTCAATGAATGAGAAACATTTTTATCTCTCTTTTTCTCCATTTCCACTTTTCTGAAAAGTTGTGTTCAAAAACCCCAGTCCGATTTCTTTCCTAATATGATGTCATTACGGGGAGAAGCCACATGCATCATGTTTATAATACAATATGCTCATCTTGGCTTGATTGTCATTGGTAGAAATGCCCTTTTCAATTTCTTTCCTCAGATAAGCTGATTACGCTTGAAGCGATGTCAGGTCTCTCCAAAGTCCTCCTCTATCTGGACAAAAAGAATGTCCACCTTCTAGTGGTCTATATCTTCATGAAGATCAAACCATTCTTGGAAAGTGTAAGTTCACTTTAGATCTTTCAAGTTGTTGTATGATTCGGTACGATGACTTAAGTATCCAAATGTGTGCAGTATGTATTACTTGTGCTGGAGTTATGTAACTATGACTTCAGCGTTAACTCTTAATACACCATTGAATAATTAGTGTATTTTATTATTCAGTGGAGTTCAGTTGCTCTGCATGCTCTGTGAGAAGGTGAATCTGTTTCACACTCATTCAGACACATATAACGCTAACGGTAACTTCTGGCTCTTTGCCCATCCAGGAGAATGATGAGATCCGCTGTGCTTCCATCCATCTCATGGGGAACCTGTCCAAGTTTGGCTCAGGAGAGCCAGTGTTCAAAGACCAGATCCACAATGTTCTGGTCAGCCTGCTGTTACACCTGGTTGACCCAAACCCACAGGTGGTAAAGGTACAGTAGGCAATACACACACACACACACACACACACACACACACACACACACACACACACACACACACACACACACACACACACACACACACACACACACACACACACACACACACACACACACACACACACACACACACACACACTTTGAAAACCGCTTATTCTGATTGTGGATAAACCGCTGTATTGTTTTATACAAAATATGGCTTTTGTTTCTGCATCTTTTTAGGCATGTAAGTTTGCAATGCGAGTGTGTGCTCCTGTGGTGGGATCAGAGCAGATCACAACCATGTTTCAGAACCACCTCCACGAAGACAAGAGCCTGCACTATGGAGAGTTCATAAATGACCTCACCAAGTACCTGGTGAGTCCCATGCTGTCAAACATAAACATGGCTGTATAGGGGAAATCCATTATTAATGCACATTCTTAGAAAGTATGAAATGTATTCAGATGGTTCTTTGTAAAATTGTTCTGATTGGAATCCAAACTAGTTGTGCATTTTCTGGCTTTAAAAAGTGTATTTCAGGGCAAACCTTACTGAAAGTCATAATTGATGATATTGTTGAACTGCAGAAGAGACTGTTGCTCTTGTTTAATGCTCAGTGCATATGTTTTGCTCCATAGATTCAGGACTTTCCAAGCATGCTGAACTTTTATCACATCTCAGTCATCCAGTTCTTCAAGAGCCACTGGCCTGAGGTCAGAGCCGGAGCTGCCATGTTTATAGGTATGACTAGAATACTAACTATGCTCCATCTCATGAGCATCAATATAATTACAGGTTTAGTTTTTTCCACATAACCTTTGACAATAGTAATCATTGCATGCACAATAACAACAAATTAAAAACAACCGCTTCACTACCTGTGCAAATTAGAAACGGTGTGTTCTTTATTATGTAACCTGATCATAAAGTGTGTGTGTGTGTGTGTGTGTGTGTGTGTGTGTGTGTGTGTGTGTGTGTGTGTGTGTGTGTGTGTGTGTGTGTGTGTGTGTGTGTGTGTGTGTGTGTGTGTGTGTGTGTGTGTGTGTGTGTGTGTGTGTGTGTGTGTGTGTGTGTGTGTGTGTGTGTGTGTGTGTTTTATATCAGGGTTTCTGCTGGGGAATCTTCCAGAGGAGCATTTCTCCCACCTCAACATGGGGACTATCACTAAAGGTGATGCACTGCACAACCTTCTTACTTCAAAAATAAATAAATACAGTATTCCTTCTTAGTGTTAATGTGTGTCCTTAGGTTTGGTAATGCTACTCCAAGATCCAGATCCTGTGGTGAGAGTGAAGGCTGCTGAGGCCATGGGACATTTCCACTGACACACACACACACACACACACACACCTATATGTCTGTGTTTCACTACATAAAAACAGGAAAGAGTAAAGTATATTTATGATTTTGCTGTTTACAGAAACATTTAGAGCCCACCATTTAAAAAGTGCATTATGACGGACATTATTACAGTATTTACATTACACAATTTAAACCAAAACAGGGACCAAAATGGGATCAAAATGTGGAGCAAAAGGCCAAACAAACAGATTAACCAATGTTAGGAGAAACAATTGACACACCTTCATTCACACAAATGCACGTATACAATATGTATCCTGTAGCAGATTTGTTAATATTCCTTTGCCACTTAATTATGGTACTTTGAAGAAAGTCTTAATTTTTTACTTTAATTTATATGGACCAAAGACTGTGTTGTTCTAAGCAGATGGACTGTAGCGCTTAGCGTTCTGTCAGTGTGACGATACCAGAGATATACTGTGTTCTTTCATTGAAATATAGCATGCATCCAGACGGTTCTGATGCAGAGCTTGAATAAACATTTGAGTAAAATGTTTTTTAGAATAAATATAGTTTGTTCAAATGTATAAATAATTAAAATAATGCACCTTTATGTACACAACAAGGATATAACATGAGTCTGGCATGTAGCTAAAGCGTGTGTGTGCTGCGTGCATGTGTGTGTGTGTGTGTGTGTGTGTAGTCATACCAGCATTTCATCAAATTGTTGTGGAACCTCCCCATGATTAACATGGTATCCTTTTTTTTCTTAAATCAAGAACACATCAGGTCAGTTAATTGTGCAGTACAATGATGAGTAATTGATGAATGGTCTATCAACGGACATAACTACAAAAAATGTTAAATACACATCAACTACAGCATGACTTCAAATAGCGGACTGTCAGATCAGCCATCAATAACTTCTTTAACTTTTTCCTTTAATAACCAGTCTGTTACTTACAGTCTAACCTTTGGAGCTGTACGATAGGGAACATGTGAACTGGCATCTTCAGAACAGAGTGAGACAGTAAAGCCATATACTGTAGGTTTTCAAACCCCATGGACACATTGGTGCCGAGCTCAGCTCCATTTCTATGCCTAACAACGCTGTATTTAATCACTGCCACATCTTCCAACTAAACGGCCACAATGGACAATTCCTGCTATAACAGTCATTGTTTCTTGGTCTACTTCAGGAAGCTGCTTTGACCACTGCCTGTTTCATCTGCACATAAATGAATGATTCCATTTTACTGTATGGGCACACTGTATAAACACTCCAGCAACATGATGGTTCAAAATCATTTCATAGTTTCTTCACACAGTAAGAATTCTAAACCAATCAAATGATTTCTTACAGTGTTGTTAGGCAGAGCAGCCCAGTGCAGCCATGCTGAAAACAGTTAGTGCCAAAACTTCATCGATAAACATATAATAATACTACAGAGGTAATGTTAGTTGTTCCTTTCCCTTCACTTTGATGTTCGTTCCATACCGTTGTTGCATTCAAGGGTTGAGTTTGTACAATTTGCGGGTAAAGTTAGGGGTTCCTTCCCAGGCCCCTGACTATCATGTATATATGTGTGAGTGTTTTATTTTGTAATTATGTCCAGGTGACATTAACTTTGTATGTCTCCAAATTACTTCTCAAATGCCAAAAGGATGGATGAAAAAGTTATCAATTGTGTCTCCTCATTTGTTGACGAAAAACCTGAGTAGAGTGTTGCATTCTTTGTCAAGAGGAATAATTATATGTATATATGTCTACCTTTTAATAACTATATCGCACTTTTAGGCTCTGTCATAAAGTCCCTGATTCAAGAACTGAAATGCAAAATAGGAACTGAACTTGTTCAGTATATTTTCCCCAATGGTCGTAATATCCTTTAACTTCCTTCACAAAACATTTGTCACATGTTGTACTTTTTAATTTTTTGGACCTTGACTGAAAAGTTTCATCATTTGTTTTGACTCATTTTCAAGTGTAACAGGAATGCAAATGTTTATCCTGATGTGACAATTGTTTGTGGGAAGAAAAATCTAAACATTCACACCGCAAATGTTCTAAGCAAATATAAACGGTTGCTCCTGGATCTGTATCCGCTGCATTAGGCCTACATGTTCTTCAAACAGAGACTCGTGGCTCCTGCCACTTTCTGAC
Organism: Hyperoplus lanceolatus; assembly: GCA_026929865.2. Classification (NCBI taxonomy): domain Eukaryota; kingdom Metazoa; phylum Chordata; class Actinopteri; order Uranoscopiformes; family Ammodytidae; genus Hyperoplus; species Hyperoplus lanceolatus. The sequence continues at coordinate 12,616,627 of CM049401.1, read as the reverse complement.
ACTATAGCTTGGTTTAGGGTGAATGGTTAATTGTATAATTAGAATGGTTCTCTGTTTTAAAAGCTGTTATAAACTTTATACCACTTATATGATTTTTCTTGTCATCTACTTGTTTGTGTTTTTAACATGTTGAATGCTGTTAACGTATGGCACATGGAGGTATGGCTCAATGTGTTAATGTGCGCATGCTCCTTTTTACTTTTAACCGGACCAGAGAGAGAGAGAGAGAGAGAAAGGGAGAGAGAGAGAGCAGAGAATGGCAATCACCTTGTTCGAAATTACGAAATAAAACCGATTCATTCAAATGTAACTGATGATTGAGTGTACTTTTCTCTGTGTCCACATGGGCGCAGCAAAGAGATAAGTATTATGATCATGCAATAAAGCTGCTTGAAAATAAAAATGTCTTAATCGTTTTTGTCAGGAGATTCGGCTTCTTGCTGCTATCAGAGGCCCACCCAAGAAGCATGTGTCGCCACATTTCATGTCCCCGTGTGGTACCCCATGTGCAGTTTGTCTTCAATGACAGAATATATTAGACACATAACTTGGTTGAAACACGAAGGTGCGGTAATGAGTCAGACAGCGCTCCGAGTCTAATTGCAGCATATTTCCCTTACTGCTCTTCAGCATATTCTCCCTCTGCACCTAAAGTGTGTCGCTAGACGCAATTATTTCAATCTTGTTTTGATGATTTATTATGGAATCGGTTGTGTGACATGTTCATGAAATATCTTTAATTGTCCAAAAGTAGAACAGTGAGTATAGAACAAACTGACATAGTGGGAATGTGCAACTGATCTTTAGTTTGTGTGCAATGACGGCATCAAAGTAAATACAATGATTTAGAGCTTCACTTGCAGACAGTAAAGACTGTTGTGTGTTTCGGTGTGTCTGTATTTACTTCTACAGTAATAGAGTTTTGAGCGAGCAGTGATTCTCCTGTCTGTGAAGCCATCTGGTAATACAGCAGTGGCTGAGGGGAATAACTTGTAAAAAGCACGTGATTGCTTGAGTCGCCATCATGGCAGGTGAGTTTGAGAGGTGGAGAGAAGCCTGCAGAATTTGTGTGAATGAATGCAGTTGAGCTTACTTCATACGTCATTGCAGGAGGCTATTTTATTAATTCCCAGCCGCCACAGTGATAGATACATCATGACCTCTCTTTGATTCCCTTTGAACACACATAACCCAACAGAAAAATACTTTTAAAAGTCATATATATATATATTTTTTTTTTGTTGAGTGTATATGTATATATATATGTATATGTATATATATATGTATGTATATGTATATATGTATATGTATATATATATATTAGGGCTGTCAAATTAACGCGTTAATTTCGATTAATTAATCACAGAAAAATTAACGCGATTAAAAAAATTAACGCAGATTAATCGCACTTCTATAATGCCCTTTGACCCGGTGCAAAAGTGGTGCGTAGCTGCACCGAGCTGCACCTGAAGCAGACACAGCCCGCGCGGGTGAAAGGGAGAAAAGTAAAGAGAGAAACAGGGCGCCGAGGGCTCTATAGACGGTTTAATAAGCATGAAGGTAGGAAGACATCTTACTTTATTCTCCGCAGCCAGTGTCTGTGCATTATTGATTGAGTGGGTGCAACAATGTAGGCTAGGTTCAAAACAGTATCTCTCAATCGTTCTCCCCGTGTCTCAATTTTGTTTGCTAGCTGTCTCGTCGTCCGCGTAAACGTGTGTGTGTGTGTGTGTGTGTGTGTGTGTGTGTGTGTGTGTGTGTGTGTGTGTGTGTGTGCGTCTCTCAATATTTTTGCCTACGAGTACGACGATGGTGAATGAATCGGCATAAGCATCTGTGGCAGTGCAGCGCTGTCTGTTGTGGAAACAGAAGTTAAGAGAGATGGAGAGAGAGAGAGAGCGAGAGAGAGAGAGACTAGCAGGCTATACAGCTGTTTATAAACAGGTATAAAAGTGTCATAAAAGTATGCGATTAATTTAGATTAATTAATCACAGAGCCTGTAATTAATTAGATTAATTTTTTTAATGCTTGACAGCCCAATATATATATATATATATATATATATATATATATATATATATATATATATATATATATATATATATATACACTCAACAAAAATATAAACGCAATACTTTTGTTTTTGCTCCCATTTTTCACGAGATGGACTTAAAGATCTAAAATTCATTCCAGATACACAATTGTACCATTTCTCTCAAACATTGTTCACAAATCTGTCTAAATGTGTGATAGTGAGCACTTCTGCTTTGCTGAGATAATCCATCCCACCTCACAGGTGTGCCACATCAAGATGCTGATCTGACATCATGATTAGTGCACAGGTGTGCCTTAGACTGTCCACAATAAAAGGCCACTCTGAAATGTGCATTTTTTTTGCTTTATTGGGGGTCTGGGGACTCAGAACCAGTCAGTATCTGGTGTGACCACCATTTGCCTCATGCAGTGCAAAACATCTTCTTCGCATAGAGTTTATCAGATTGTCAATTGTGGCCTGTGGAATGTTGGTCCACTCCTCTTCAATGGCTGTGCGAAGTTGCTGGAGACGGCTTATGGTGGAGAAATGAACATTCAATGCACGAGCAACAGATCTGGTTGACATTCCTGCTGTCAGCATGCCAATTGCACGCTCCCTCAATGCTTGTGTCATCTGTGGCATTTTGCTGTGAGACAAAACTGCACATTTCAGGGTGGCCTTTTATTGTGGACAGTCTAAGGCACACCTGTGCACTAATCATGATGTCAGATCAGCATCTTGATGTGGCACACCTGTGAGGTGGGATGGATTATCTCAGCAAAGCAGAAGTGCTCACTATCACACATTTAGACAGATTTGTGAACAATGTTTGAGAGAAATGGTAATATTGTGTATCTGGAATGAATTTTAGATCTTTAAGTCCATCTCATGAAAAATGGGAGCAAAAACAAAAGTGTTGCGTTTATATTTTTGTTGAGTATATATATATCAACTATTTACATCAACTATTTATTTTCCAAACTAAAAGCTTGATTTTAATACATTGCCCCTGAATTGATGTGTTATGGTTTATGATCAGTTGTGTTGCAGAGAATTCACTTGATGTCTTTGCTCCTCAGTAGCAGTCAAATTTCATTCAGTCGGAGTCCATTCATAAGGCCAGTTTTCCCTCATTTTCTACAGTCAAAGCATGTTATCATTACCCGCTGTCACTAATGTGGACTAACACAGGAAGCTGACACAAGTGTGATCTACTGTACTGTCTACAATAGACACTAACAATAATGTCATGTTATCGAGAAGGCCATGGTGAATTGCACCAAATGCTTATGTGGAGGGACAGTCATCCAGTGATTCTCTGCTTTTTCTCCAACTGTGCACTTGAAACCTCAAGCATCCTTATCCCAAACAAATGCATTTGCATTTCATGCTGACATCAGAGCAAAAATATTGTTTTATTGAATCTCAATGTAGTATTTGTTACATAGACTTAACCTTTGAGAGTGCATACATACATATATAATCATCTTCCAAAAAAGAACCAGAACACTCTTCTATTCATATCTATAGTACTTGTAGTCCTGATTTGAAAGTATTTGCCTCCATTATGCAACAATAGGGAGACTCCCAAGCATATCATATACAGTGGTCAACACCTTGTGCTTTCTAAAATATAATCTTGTGCCTTTCGCACATTTCTTAGTCCAGGGTTCCACCTTCAGCAGGCAGGGCCGAGAAGGTTTGTGCTGTTTGATTCCCTTTCATTCCAATTCGGAGATGCCTTTGCTCCATAATGGTATTATAATGTTTACCTCTACCCGATTTTTAATGTTGATTCGTTCTATTGTCTTGAGTTGCAGATGGTAAGATATGGAAATACCTTTTCACTGTGCACTTATGTAAACTTGAAGTGATACAAAGTTATGGACTGCAGTTACCAATTAAAGTAAGAGACTTTAATTTTCCATTTGGTCCAGTTTGTCAAATACACCTAAGTGGCTCCCCAAGGTCTAATGTAAGAAACATTCTCAATTGTCACTTAAATGATACAATTCAAATTTATATTCAAAGGAGCAGGTTTTCCAAGTGTCTCTCTTGTTCAAAGTTCATCTTCAAAGTCTGTTGATACTGTCTACATTAAAATGGGTGTTGATCTTTTAACATCAGGAAAAGCTCACTTTACCTTGTTTTGGTATAAAGAGGTCTGGTGATATTCTATATTTTTTCCTATCGTCAAAATATTGATGTAAGATCTCAAGGATCTGGTTCAATCCTACATACACCATCCTGCCACCAGTAATTGTCATTGCTACATCATTTATAAATCCGCCACTGAAAATAGTCCCTAACAACTATTTTCACCTCTCGGAGCCACATGATCTAAAAACTACTGTGGCGAGCTGCTACTAAATTCTTATAGGAATGACATTATAAATCTACGAGCTTATTTTAATAATACACATCTTCAATAACACAAATGTGGTGAAGTCAGAACGTTTTAAGAGATGGACTAACACACCGTTGTCTATGTTTTGTAATATTATTTTCAAACGATAACAACAATAAAGAATATTTCCAGCCTTTTCCTCCGTTTTTTTTGTGCTTGAATCTATTTCTGACATTCTGTGTGGGGAGCGGATTAGAAAGTGTTCTTAACTTCAGCATGGAGACTGCAGGGTATAGCCGATGTGCCTTTTGGATTTTTCTTTCTCTTCTCAACTTATATGTTATGACGCTCAACTCATTCTTGGTTCCATAGATCCATTGTTTACAGTAAGTGCAGTGTGAAAAGGGCTTGTTATTTATGCATGGGGGCTTTTATTGGCTGTGTTGGATGGGGGTTGGTTGTAACTCAGGTTTAAGGCAAAAGCAAGCCATGTCTTTAGGAGGAGTATTCATACTCCTCTGCACTGCGTCGCCCAAAGTCCATCCAGCCGAGGTAATCTCTGTCCTTTATCCTGTGGCCGGGGGCGGGGCCACTGGCTCTGCTGCTGAGGGAGGACCTGGCGTGGTAGGGAGAGCCTGGAGACAGGAAGACAATGACAAACTTCACCACACACTGCTGATGTAATAGGACTAGCAAGATGTGACTCCGCTTGACCCAACCATGAGTATAGTGCACATTTTTTCTACCTGTACTGGTTGTGTAATGAAATGGTTTTACCCCTCAATTACATTTCTGCAGTAAGTTATGCTAACTTATTTCGTTTTTTACAGGATTCCCATCTTTGTGTTGCCTTGGAGACCAGGGAGCTTAGCAGGCCATCCCCCCACCCCCACCCCCCAGTCACACAGTGTTAGACTTGAAAGAGAAAGACAGATGCAAAGCAACAGAGAGCGAATACGGAGTGAGGTCAGGAGGTAAGGAGATGAGTGAAGGTGTAAAAACAAAGGAGTGTGTTGGCTGAGAGAGGGAAACGGAGGAGACAGAAATGGAAAAGACAGATAGAAGGAAGGAAGCAGGAAGGAATGAATGGAAAAGATTGTGGCAGCAGGAGCGAGGTAGCTAGAGGGAGGAGGGAAATGCCAGATGGGACAGCATCAGTGAGCTGTTCTTTGAGAGAAATAACAAGTCCAGGAGCGCATTAAGACGAGTTAAATGTCCTGTGTGTGTAATGAGATGAGATGGTTAAAGGGGGAAGACTTTCGCTCCAATAACACTTCCTATACCCGCCATCTCTTTCCTCAAATGTAGAGTTGATGATGTTCATCCGGCCTGCTCACCTTTCCTGGAGAGGAGTCTGGCCAGGAGCTGACTCAGGCTGTTGCGAGCAGCTGCGTCCTCCTGGGGCTGGTTGTAGTTGTCCATCAGCCCTGAGGGGGGCGCTGGAGCTGAGCGGGCCTTGCGTATGTGTTCTGGTGAGGGGGGAGGCAGGCTGTCTAACGGAAGAGCCTCAACCTCAGCTCTCTGTGACTATAGAGGACAAAGTAATATAGAGAACAATAAGGAATGGAAATCAAAACCTGACCTTTATACATTTTGTGTAACTATTAGTGTATTCAACCTTTAGTTGGAAATGTGCAGGCCTGTGTTTTTAAGTGTTACTATCTTTACAGAGAAAACACACACACTTGGTCGGTACCGAATGACGGGGATTATAACATACGGTTTACTACTTTCCTTATTGGATCTGCTGAACTGTCGAAGAAATTACAAAGAAATGAATGAATGTGTCATGGTGTGTATGACCCAAAGTGTCTATAGATGTGATCGATGACGACTATATCTTGAGGAGAAAGGTTAAACTTCTCCAATTCCCTTATTTCATTCACACAATCTTTCCATTTATGATTATTTAAGTAGTCCGGTTTCAACCAATTTCTTACAATTTGTTTAATAATTGTTACCCTTATCATTAAAAACAAGCCTCTATATCTATGTGTGTATACGTGTGTGTGTGTGTGTGTGTGTGTGTGTGTGTGTGTGTGTGTGTGTGTGTGTGTTTTTCCGTGTGACCCTTACCATAGATTGTGAGGGCAGACTCAGGGAACCGCTGGACAAAGCCGCCAGGAGAACACACACACAGATACCTACCATCATGGCTGGTGAGAGAGAGAAAAACATGGGGGGACAGCACATAACAAAGTTAAAAGAAATCCACCAGACACCAAAAGTGCTTATTTTCCTATTAGGTTACTCGATTTTCACTGTCTATCCACTCTTCTCTGTTATTGTTCCCCTCCAGCTCATTAAAAAAAAATCCGGGCATGAAGGATTTGCAGAAAGCAGAAATCAATCATTTCACCCATTAACCTCTGATGGTTCAGCTGGACCCTAAGGCAAACATCATTGTGTCTTTCTCAAACAGTCCCTGGCTCTGTCAAGGAGGGCTACAACATATTACTAACTATCACACACACACACACGCACGCACGCACGCACGCACGCACGCACGCACGCACGCACGCACGCACACACACACACACACACACACACACACACACACACACACACACACACACACGCACACACACCTTGTTCTCAACAACCTTAATACTCTGACAAATTAAATCAAAGGGTTGTCAACGTCTCACGACCTGCTATGGTCTGTCCGCTGTGTTGATTCCTAACACTGTTTGTGTCTTGGAGCCTGGCAAAGTGCTATATTAGTTGTGATGAACGATCAACATGCATTTAAAATAAATAAATAAATAAAGCAACACCAGTCAATCATACAAAAAACCAACTCCATCCGATTTGCTCTGTGTTGTCCCTGTAGTTACTTTGTTGGCTATTCAGATCTTTACTCAGTTGCCCCCTCTTTGGTTTTATCTTCAACATTCTATAATTCTCTCAAGTATGGTACTTATGCTGCACTTGTGCATAGCTGAGCACACACACTGGTGTGTATGTATGTATAAATATGAGGTGATCTCAAAGAGGAGAAGTCCCATGGCATCTAGTTTCACGTGGGCAAGCTTCCCTTTAAAAGACTTTCACTCATTTGTTGATGTGAAGGTCTCAACAAATAAGCCTTCACCCCGCACCGACACCGAAATAAATGTGTTGTCCAAATAATGTGTCTTTATCTCTCAGCAGGATAATGTTGGTAACGTGAGTCAGAGCCCAAAAGCTTGTTCAATGAACACAATGAATACATACATCATCCATTCTCTTACATACAGTGCAGGGTCTTGAAATGAAATATTGTACCTCAGCAGCTTTGAACCAAATCATATCTATGATACCTATCTGTGTAATGTTTTCGCTGTGATTCAACAGATCCATTTGAATAGTATTGTTTAAATTGAAACAAATTGGTGTAAATAGCCATTTTCCTGATGCTAATATAATTCCTGTTGGCAGCTGGTCATTGTCTGTAATGCATTATTCAGTGGGCTCTCCTCTCCTCTTCTAACCTCTACTAAAAAAATAAAGGGAGCATTTATTTGAAATTTTAAATATCAAAAATGATTCTGCATTTTTGGACACTTGTTTGCAATATTTTCTAAACTTTATTTAGAAGCACAATCATGTCTATGAACTTTGCTTGATATAATGCATAGAAAATATTATACAATGCAAGCATGCGTAATAATGATATGATAATATATTAATGGTATATGCAAGGCGATATTTTTCAAGGTAAAATCTACAAGAAGAAAAACACCTTCAATGTCTTGATTGGATTTTTCTGCATCCTCAGACAGTAAAATATACCTGTCCCTAACCAGCTTGACTATCCTGTAACAGCTGTAAATGCACACCCTGTCATTATTCACTCATTCATTAATACATATTTACTGTCTTAACATACCTCAACACTTGCCATTTGTATTTTTGCCACATTTCATGTTTTAGAATGTATTTATTGAAGCTACAGGTGGGAAACAAATGTTGAAGACATTGTTTAAATCGTTAAAAAAAGTTCAAATTTAATTAAATTGAATGTAAAATGACCCCCTTGTGTCACCCTTAACAATAAAAATGCAATTTCTCGATCTGTGTTGTGAGAAAAACGTACAAATTACCCAACAATACAAACTAAAAAGATAAAAGTAATTCGTAGCAACAAAAAAAACCTAAATTCACAATCAATGTTTTTGTTCTTACCTGCAGTTGTTGGCGTGGAGCAGGATGAGTGTAAAGATGCTGAGCTTTGCTCTTCCAGAGTTGAGGCTGTGAGTGAGCGTGCAGAGAGGGGCGACTGGCTCTTATAGTGACACACAGGAAGTGGGAGGGGCCTGGTATGATGGGAGGGGCCTGATGTTGGCGCAGAAACTGACAGCACTGACGCAACTAAAGACGCATACTGCAAACGCACACACACACACACACATACACACACACACACACACACACACACACCATGCTGAAAAAAATGGCTCTGGACAAAAGTGACAGCTTTAATCGTGTCACCTCCTCCTCGCTCACCTGTTTAGAGAAACAATACGCATACACACACCTTCACATGCAAACAGTACTGGTGGTTTGAGTTTATGGTGTCCAATGAAGAGAAGCTGAAAGGCAGTGCAATACATTGCTTAATTCTGAGTATATCTACGGCATGCACAGAGAAACAGATGGACAAATATGAACATACTAAGATACTGACAGTTTTTCTTTCTATAGTAAACCAGAAGCAACAGTTGAGTGCCCTTCCAATATCATTGAGGGCGAAATGACTCCATTATTGAGCCACTGCATTTTACGAAAGAAAATACATTTCCCTCTGGTGCTTTCTTCTCTTCATTCTGCCAATGATTACTGGGAGACCTGGGACAAAATGAGTCTGACATGGGTCACAATGTAACAATGAAACTTTCAGTGAGCTTGTATTGTGTCTGAAGCCGGTGCAGCCACTGGGATGTTGGAAGAAAAATGCTTACGGGGGCAGACCGTTTAGGGAGAGAATGTTCCTGCTTTTCATCCTGAAAGATCTGCCTAAAGATGTGTCTGTTTGGCTTAAAGAAAACTGTATACACTAATAAGTCAAAAACATGATGTGGTTTTATCTTGTCTGCATATGTAACAATGTATTTTCCAGTTCTTTCATTTGACAACATTAGTGGGCATTGTGTTAAAATGAGGAATGGCATTCATTGAATAGTATGAGGCAAACACTGGAGTGATAACATGAAAGTGGTCATTTTAAAAAGGTTTATTGAAACCAGAAGGACTGGCTTAGGCTTTTAACTCACTCAAGTTCAACCATCAATTAATCATGGCTTAAAAGTGTCTTTACTGCAGCATTTAAACCATAAGCCAATTTGAAAAATAATTTTTTTTTCTAGATAAAAGTCAGAAAGAGCTTAAAGTATGCAGCAGGTGGAGTGGAGAAACATAGTCTTTATTCCTGTTATTCTGCTATAAATACTGATTTACTTGCAGGGTTCGTCTGAATAATTTAAAATTATTTAGTTATTCAGCTGCAGGCAAGGTCACAGGGGGGTTCTAAAGCATTTTTGAAAATTATTTTCAATCTTAAACTTTGTGAAGTTCAGGACCTGAAACTTTTACTTCTCCAGGGATCTTTGCTGGCACTGAATAAAGTGGTCTGGCGTGGGTCTATTTTGTAATTCTTTATACTTGACCTTCAAGAACAGAACTTTCCTTTTTAAGAGGCTGTTGGGGACATTTATCTTTTATTTTTATCGAGGGATGTAGGGACAGATGGTGTCATATGCTGGTGTGATTCTGGGTTGTATTAATATCATTTTCTTGACTTGACTTGAGCAATAAAGGGTATTGGTGTCACAAAACGTAAAGCATCACAACTATCATTTATTTATCTTTTTATTAAAGAATTAGCCAGCAATTGCAAATGATTCACACACACACACACACACACACACACACACACACACACACACACACACACACACACACACACACACACAGTGAATGACCATGCACATGTTTATTCCTAACTCAAGGAAGGACAATCAGTGTGTGTGTGTGTGTGTGTGTGTGTGTGTGTGTGTGTGTGTGTGTGTGTATATATCTATGTGTGTATATCTGTGTGTATGAGTTTGTGAGAATGAGTGACTGAGTCATAGTGGACTACCTCGGTTTGTCCCCGGTGTGTTTTTAGCTCTACTTCAGTATGTTAATGAGGCTTGTTCCTAACACTGTCATTAGCAGGTGCTCTACTTTTGACTGGCATTCACCTAAACACTGTCATTGGCACCTGTCCAACTACTAAAAGACACATCCATATGCAAAGCTAGTGATTAACCCCTGAGGTGCACCACAACTCCCTTCATGCATACTGTGGTATCAAAATATAACGTCACGGTATCAATGCTTTGCCTGATTGAGTAAATAAAGTAAAGACATTTCCTGTTTATTTATCCACTATGTGCCTTCGCCTTTTGTGGAAAACATTTACAGTTTACCTGTACCTGCATCACCCTCTTTCAAACTGTATTTGTGTTGTCTGAATGTGCTTCTGGGCAGACAACTAAACAAATGATACTCTCCTCCCACAGGGTTTCATTAGAGATGCGCAGCTGTGAGCCAACATCCGACAGCTTCTGTCTGCTGTTTAGGGGCTGGGAGTGGGGGTGGGGGGGTTGAAAAGTCTAAAATACATAACAGGTGTGACAAAGCTACAGTCTCTGTTTAACTTCAATTTGTATTGCTCTTTTCAGGTAGGCCTATACCTTCTACACGTGTCTCATTCACCCACCAGGCTCTCCATCACCAGCAATCAACATCCTTATCTCTATGAGTTGAGTGGATATTTCATTCATGTTTAACTTTTGGAGTAGCACCGCTGCTACACAAGGTAAGAGCCTACTCATGGGAGAGTCAGAATCAGAAATAGTTCTAGCAGCATATTTCCCCTCAGACTGTTGTTGTTGTCTTTGTCTTTGGATACCATGGATATGTTAGACTCATTGATGTAAACATGACTTTATTCTTACTCAAAGCTTATTCACATAATTAATATACCTCAAACCTTGTTCTATTGTTGGTTTCTTGGGAAGCACAGCTCTGTACAGCTTCTGTCACACAGAAGAAAGACAGTCGCATTAACAGTTTTCTACATAATGCAGTTTTTAGACAAGACTCATAATCAAATCATGTTTATTGGTTAGCTTGACTTAATATTCCTTATCAACTCAATTCAAAAAGCTTTATAAGCATGACTATTGTAGTAAACAGTATTGCCATTCAGTTTTACATTGTCTTTGTTTTCTTTTTAAATCCATGTATTGGCAAACTGCTTATGACTTTATGGCTATAAAGCATTTCATGATAAGTGAATGAGCTTTACATTATATGTCCAAGGGATTTTGCTGTTGGTAAATGGTAAATTACTCTAATAATGCGTTTCTTATTTGGCTGCCTAAAGTGTCCTCGTAAGGCCCCCTGAATCAAATGTACGTCCATGCAATTAGTGAATTAATGATAACTTTCTGGTTTCACTCAGATTGTATAAGAAGCATTGTGTTGGTGCGTTCAACATGAAGTTCAAAATGTGGTCAATGAAATTTAACATTTTAATTCTTGTGACATTTTTGCCACATAAGATTTCTTTCCCCCTGACAAGTCTTGTCTTAAACTTTCATTACTACAATAGACAGTCAGTGTGTTAATGTCCACAGGTTGTTGCCCTGTGATATTGCTTGTTGAACTCTCTTCTCTCAGAGGAAATCATGTTACTGAACTTTGCCGCTCCCTCCGACTCACTTTGAAATGAAACCTCCTAAATAATCAGTAAATCTCATTTGCCATATATGACTGTACACCTGGAAAAAGCTTAGAACTATTTTGAAAATGTAATGAAATACAGTGGCTGTAAGCTTCTTAAAATTAAAATAAAGAATCCTAGTTGAGGCCCGGTATGCAGAACTGCAAGGTTTTATTGGTGCATTTAGAATGGACTTTCTCAGGGGAAATAAAGCCAGACTGCATTTTACTGCTTTTTCTAATAGATCCCTTCATCAATACTAATGCTTCTCCCTGGGCCGTAAAAACACTGTTTTGTGTGTGGTACATTTTCAATATCAGTATATTGTGTGTCTTTATCTGTGCCTCTTTGTGTGAGAGAGAGCAACAATTATGTAAAGTTATTTGGCAATAATTGGTTAGGCATTGGTGAACAGTGTTGTTGTACCGGAATATATTCATCCTGAAATATAAATAAATGTTATTGGATGTTTGTGGAAATGTCCTTAACTGTTCTGAATTATTTGCTAAAGGGGACTTCAAAATGCTCTCCTGTGGTGGACTGATCAATGACTTGTGTAACAAACAATACAACAGTAAAAGCAGTGTATAGGGTTACTCCCGTGGCGTAGTGGTTAGAGCGCCTACCATATTGGCTCAGTCCTTGTTGCAGTCGTCGCGGGCTCAAATGCGACCTATGGACCTTTACTGCATTTCATCCCCCCTCTCTATTCCCATTTATCTGCATCAAATGTCAAATAAAGGTTAAAATATATTTAAAAAAGGAAAAAAAAGCAGTGTATACCTTTTAATGATCTTGGTCTGAAGTAATCCAATCTGAGTTGTTGAATTGTACATAAATGATGGTTGAATATTGTGACATTATCAACTAGTGCAGCGCCTGTTTGGAATTTGGGTTTTGATGCATGTCTATTTTCACTATTACGGTAGCGAAGTTTTCACTTACTTTTTGGGTGCCTTTCTAATAGCTAAACTTCACAGTCAACACTGGACTCTGTTGGGTCCTCAGCAATGCACCTGTCAATTGTTAAGTGGATCCGAATAACCATTACAGACACGCGCATACACAGAATGTATTCCTTTATAGTTAGATTCAGTATTCTCCGTTATTTAATTGTATATAACTGATGCCGTGACCAGACAAAGCTTCGTGTTGATATCTCTCCTTATTAATTGCTGTTATGGAATCATAAAACGATCACTTAAAGGATCTGCCATTACCATGGACACATACAGCGAGAAAACAAGGCCAAGCTTGGTTGTGTATGTGTCCATAAAAAATACAAAAAGAGGAGACATATCTTCTCTGTCTTATTGTTTTGGCAGTTAGTTTAGACAGTTATATTGCCAGCCTAAGGCAGTCTGCCATTTGTAGGAAATCGCAGTTTCGCTGGTTGATTGAAGAAAATTTGCTGGAAACATAGAGAGGCTGCACACACACACACACACACACACACACACACACACACACACACACGCATACACACACACACACACACACAATAGAACACACGCATTCACATGAAGGCAGGTAGATTTTGAATAAAAGTATATGCATGAATGCATTTTGTGACACTTTTAATAAAAATGTAGCGGTTTTGTGAGTTGGGAACAATTTGAGCAAGTTTCTGAAATTAATTAAATGAATCATCACTGGTTATCCTAAATAAATATTTTCAAAGAGATGTTCATTAAAATTAATATAATAATATCTGTTTGTTATCCAGCGTAGCAACACTTTACTGAAGGCCTTTGCTATGAGAGACATATCACTCTGTCTCAAACAGGCTAATGAGGTTGTTTTTAGTCTTTCAAATAGCATTAAAAATCATGTTTATTAAAATTAACTCACAGAACAGTCAGACAAATAGATTCTGCATCGATAATAAGGCGGTCATGGTCTACAGTCTGACATGTATTTGTCACATCAGTGTTCAGATAAAATATATTTTGTGAATAGATATCCCTTTAAATTCAAATAGACATTTTGTATTAGGTTTCTTTGATGCTAATTTATTAAAATGAAAACACTGGTTGAGAAAAGATTTTAATATTGATTTACTAAATTATACTGTGACATAAGTACGAAACTGAACACGATATCCGTTATGGCTTCGCTAAAAAAAGAGAGAGTTGACCTTCCTGACCTTCTGTCATCATTTACCTGCCACCTTTTTCACACCTGCTTTATTGCTTACTGCCACTTCTTTAATTATGTCATTATGCTACGCTGCTGGACCTAAGTCACAAGTGTTGCTCCATTCATGTGCTAACATGTATTGAATGACAATAAATGAACATGGACCCTTGAACCTTGAATCTGCTGATATGCCATGATGATGATGATGATGATATGAGATGAGAGAAAATACAATTTTATGCATTTACAAATATGTTCTGTTAATTCATTGAATGAAATTAAAACATGGTGTTCTTAGCAAACAATAAACATTTACTCGATTTGATGAAATGATAACTTTAGGGAGCCTGTTAGCAACACTGCCAGATTAAATTGATCTCTGTAGGCTGGCCACACACACACACACACACACACACACACACACACACACACACACACACACACACACACACACACACACACACACACACACACACACACACACACACACACACACACACACACACACACACACACACACACACAGTTACTCAAGGCTTGGTATCTGGCTTTATAGCTGAAATCAATAAAAGTCCTCCTAACTAACACCTACCTAAAGGTGCAGGGAAGAATGTCTCAACACAGCCAGCGGGGACTGGCTGCGTTATTCACTTGTGAGGTGTCAGTGTGTGTGGATCTGTCTCTATCAGTATCTTGATCTGTGTGTGTGTGTGTGTGTGTGTGTGTGTGTGTGTGTGTGTGTGTGTGTGTGTGTGTGTGTGTGTGTGTGTGTGTGTGTGTGTGTGTGTGTGTGTGTGTGCGTGCGTGTGTGTGTGTGTGTGTGTGCGTGCGTGCGTGCGTGCGTGCGTGCGCCTACAGGCGACATGGCACCAATTAAAAGGTGGCAGTGACACACCATTCAGAAGATGGACCTAAAGGAGAAGATGAACCCATGACACCTTGGAGACCAGCCAGGGAGAGAGAGAAAGAAAGCGATGCAGGTAATAATACAAAGTGCTTGGAGAGAAATAGGTGCAATGTTATTGCTGCACTTTGTTTGACATGTTATTGATACATACATACAACAATAACTGGCATGCCGCTTGTCAGGCCCCTTTCACGTGAAGTCCCGGAACACTTAAAATAAATAATCAATAAAGAACGGGAAAAAGTGTTCACATGGACCAGCAAGTCATTTGAGACTGAGAGGTTTGGTTTGTATGTGATTGGAGCTGTTTTACACAGTGTGTAGCATCAGAGCAATACTGGGGAAAACAAGAGATTATACATGTGTTGATGATGCAGCTTAACTGAACTTAAAATGTATTCATTAGTTCAATCAGTTATAATGTTATCTAGGCAAACTCCTGTGGAAGCCTGGTATCCTTGCCTGCTATAGCTCCCATTTCCTGGGTAGAATACAAAAACAAACTTGATACATTTCGTAGTTTTGTTATTTAAAAATGCATCATATGCATTCCATATGCAGTCTAATGATCTATTTGCTGACACATATCGAACACCCACACACAGATTATATAGCTCACTCTGCTGTGTTTTATGGTCCTCTCTCATGTGCTATCTGTCTTGTATAACATTGACACACTGTTACTATAAGCTGTTCTCGAGTGGCACTACTACACTTTTACTTTTAGAGTAGTACACACACACACACACACACACACACACACACACACACACACACACACACACACACACACAATGACCTTTGTATAACTACAAGGATGCGATATGTTCATGCACATGAGAACTGTAGACACAATGCACTTAGCACTCATAGACACGCACACATCAATCAAACAACGTCAGTGTGCGTGGGTTTAGTGATCAGTCATCATAATGCAGACGGCCTTTGCATGTGAATCATTGGATCAACAGCCTATTGTTGCGATGTTCTCTTTGTAATTTGATAGAAAGCAGCTGGACGAGCAACAGGAATATTCCTTAATGATCTGGCTCTCTTACCATGAATGGGTTCATTTTCTTGATGCGGTCATGGGGACCTTCTCATTTTACTCCCTCAACTGTTTAGAATTGCGGGGAATAGATAGAAGTTTACTCATCTTGGATTTCAATACAGCAATATTTCATAATTAGCATTTTGGTAAATACTAAAATGATTACTCGTATTATAATATTATGTTCTTTTTATTATATTTGTTGTCATACTTTGAATCATAGGAGAAGATCAATAGTAATCAACAGTGAAAAAGTAGCTGGCTGTAGCTTAATATTTACCCTACAGATGTGAAAGTTGCATTGAGCTTCTCATCTGCTGTGACTCTACATCAAAGCAAATTCTCATTAGTTATATTTCCAATAACTTTTTCTCTAAAAATTATTTATGCCATTAGTAATGGGCAAGTTTTCCTATCAACGTTTAATTCAGAATGAAGCTAATGGTTTCTAATGTTTGTGTTGGCCTAATAATACATCATTACTTCTTCTGTGTTTAGTACCTTAAAGCGATAGTTCAGTATTTTTGAAGTGGGGTTGTATGGAGTACTCTGCCATAGTTATTGTGTTGCCTCAATCAGATGGCGATAAGTGCAGTCACTATAAGGAGTTTAGTTTGCAGCCAGACGTTACTTTTTTGTTTTCTTGTGTCCCTTGAATAATCAGCAGTAGCTCTGAGTCGAGCAGATGATTGGTGGAGTGGTACAAAACATTAGCAGAGGTATGTTGGCAAACTAAAGCTGTGGAAAAAAAATCTCAGTTTAGCCTATACGATTGAACAGATATATTTAGGTTTTAGGTTAGCATTTATATATAGAGAGAGAAAAAACGTTTTACTTCTGGCCCCCTCTGCAACAAAACAAGGCTAACTTCTGCTACAGTGACATTTCCCCTGAACTCCTTATAGTGACTGCACTGACCTCCATTTCCATGATGTAACTTACTAACACTATGCTTAAATACCTGATGCAACCCCACTTCAAAAATACTGAACTATTCCTTTAAAGCACTCTTGTTTTTCCTGTACAGAGGATTTTCTGTCATGACAACAACAACGTTTTCTGAATCTGAATCACATTTGGAAAAGTTGCATGTGCTTTCAAGAAACGTACACTAGTGTAATGATCTTCTTTTTCCACAATGGATCACAGTATGACTGTATGGAGTCAAACAATCAGATGATTAACTCAGCTGTTTTGGTACTCACTTTAAGTAATATATTATTGAATGAAGGCTTTATTTCGAACATGTAAAAACAATACAATAAAAGGGCAAATAAACTCAAACAAAAGCAAAATAAAACAAAACAAAAATTGAATATTAAATATATTATATTGAACTGTTGATCTGGAAACAATCCGTAGTCTGAAGAAGCTTCATGCCAAATGTTTGATCATGAAAATCATGTATTAATGTGAATAATCATTAGTTGCTGCCCTATATCAAATTAGGTTCTTGGTTTCAAAGAGCAATGTGATCCTCTGCAAAAAAAAATATATATATGGTGGAAGAAAAGTGGATTTTCATTGCTTTACATTTATCATTCCTCAAAAAAATTGTGTAAATGCAATCTTTCTTCCTCATTAAATTAACCCTTAAATATCCAGTTTGAATCAGCAGAGTACAGAATTGGAGTCTGTTATCATTTATTGTATTGTATTTACGGCTAAATTGTATGTTAAATTGCAAAAGTGGGATTGTTCAAAGTAGGCACTTCAACTAAAAACAATTCAGATTCATCATTCACTGCACATCAACAGGCTCGCAGGTTCTACTCTCTCAGAAATCTCACCCTGTAATTACCATAGCAACGGCAGAATGAATTGTGTGAAGTGAATCTGAAATTAGAACAGGTTTGAATGTCTTGTGAAAGGTCAGGTGACTTCCTGTCACAATGTGAATAACTGCTTTTAGTTTGTTTATGACCCACAGGTGATCTCATGATAAAGGTTATCACTTATCTTACTGTTGCTATAAACATGTCCACTAACAACTTTGGACACTATGGCAACAATTTGTTAATTAGAGAGAGGGAAACAAATCAAATATGAACTGAAGACACAGCCATGTTAACCAGTCTGGAGTGTCTGACTTGTGGTCACTTGAACAAAACAGATTAGCATATTCCTGTCATGACTGATTGGCTTTGGTCTTCGGACATGCATCAACTATTCAGTTGCTATGTGAACTACACTTCACAAAACTTTTTATTCTCACACTGTTAACCAAAGGCTTAATCACACCTGTAATGTAACCTGTCAAAGACTGACGTGATATATTTTTATTTTGCCTATACATAGGATTGCTGGTCCTTATCCTGAGCACTTGTAGCACAAAGCCGCGAGGTCTGATTGGTGAGCTAGATGATCGGGCAGGCTCAATGAACAAAGGCACAGTGACAGGGAGAGAGCTTTAACTGGCTCTGAGTCACTCTGCAGACTCTCTCTTGTCTTTCATTAAGAACAAAGAAGCACTCGTCCATACGACATACACACACGGACAGTGATAGTCATTTAAAAGACCCACACACACTCACTGTGGCATAGTCATTGTGATGCCACATTAAGAGTGGTGTGTGTTGTTGACCTTTTCTGTCTTTGATTTTGACTAACAGCGTTAATACCGCTGTACTGAGAATCGCCCTCCTGGAACAGATTTATTTATTTTTTAAATTTTGGGTCAGAATGTTGTTTTATTCATATAATCCGTGACCAATTAGCTGATTCCTGGCTGAAAGCAGAGCATGGAGAGGGGTGACAGAGAGGCTAATAGAAAAACAGAGCAAGAGAGGGAAGTCAGTGACATCAATGTAATTGAAAGATAGGTTATGATGAGAGTGGTAAATGCTTAAAAAAAACAATGAAAATACGCCAGTGTGGTTAAGTGGCCTGCAGGCATAGTGTATATATTGTGCAGCGAAACAATAAGGTGAGGATATAAACATTTATTTGCAGCCACAAAAATACATGGACATGAATTACAATGGCTCCTAATACTGAGATAATACAGTACAGCAAATCAAACAACACAGGCTGCCCTCAAGCATCTAAAGTGTGCTATGTCAGAAGTCATGTGTGTATTTAACAGGCAATTATTTCCATAGATAAACACAGGGCAACACACTACCACACGAGACTGCTGGGAAAGAAGACTGACAGCCTGTCCCAAATCCCTGGTCCATACTTATTCTAAGCAGTTTTATTTTAGTTTACAGTGTTTACTTAGTTGTGAATTCAATTTATAACACAATATTCCCCTGTCGTTTCACTGGACCTTGTCAGCATTGGTAATATGATTCCTCTGAATATGAAATTCAGTTCTGACGGTAAACCAAATACAATTGAAATCCAGTAAAAAAAGCAAAAATTGTCCTGACCTTAGACTCAGCGGAATCAACATTCCAGTCCCGCTGTCAAAGGCAACTTTATTTACAAGGTTGCAAAGTATTTCTGCCTTACGTTTTTGAAAGAAATGAAAGAAAACTGAACATTCCAGCCCACATATATTTGACCATGATAGTTCTACTATTGTTCAGCAAAGCAAAGGACACAACCAGCAATACATTAAGCTTTAGTGGAGCTGTGATTTTCGAAGCCGCCTACTCCAATGTATATCCCTTGATTACTTCGATGCTGGATGAAAAAATGTGTCTATTGTCATGCAATGTCTAGGCTCAAGAGTCCGTCTTTTCTCTGGGGCTTTTAAGAGGTTTGTTAAGTGCAAACTGTATGTGTTAAGCATTCTGAACATTTTTGACCAGACATTTAACTTCTAAAGCTAGGTTTGAGTGAAAGCTGGATGCCCTGAAATAGGTACTAGTTCAGAGGAGGAGCATTATATTCACTGACCTTAAGAAGCTTTTACCTTTTCATTTTCCGTTCTTTTCTCAAGTAAATCCACCTCTTTTTAAAAAGGAAATTGAAAGCAAAGGTTGCCATTCAATTCTGCTTTTAACATCTGCCATCACATACTCTATTACGACTCACCATTACACGTTAACAAGCTCTTAACCGTGTTTGCTGTCTTTGCCTGCAACAGGAGTAGCTCAAACAGGATTTGATGAATTTACGTTCTTTGTTCTTAATGTTTATCTATCCTAAACCATTTAAAAAGTTTTTTGATCAAGTTATTCTTCAACTAAGCTGTTGTAAATGTTTAAGCTAAAATGCATTACCCTTGAGTGAATATTTCAGCCAGTGTGTCTTATTTAGCTGTGGATTTACGCCACTAGTCCACCTGTGTGAAACTGATCTTGAATCACTCATCCACCCATTAGTGCATATTTCTAACCCTTATTCTGATCATCATCCGCTGGTGAACTTTGTGGATCTGTCCATCCGTTTTATAGCTAATTGTCTGGTACTTTTAGACTGTCATGAGATGGTCGTATCAGAGACAAGACAGATTTGTTTTATTTGTTGTATGTTCACTTCCCCTCAGCGGACGCATCCATTTAAATCATATAACTGATTTAAATCAAATGTAGCCAAACTGTTAGTAAAATCCCTGACATGATACTAAAATACCAGTCTGCAAGTTTATGCTGACTATTTTACACATCATGGTGTGACAAGCATCAGTGACAGAGATATAATAATAGCATAATAAGCTTAGATCAAGTGGATTTATCACACAGCAAATGACCTGAGATAGACCTGATAGTGTAGAACAAATGAAAACAACTGCCTTTGCCCATTCACAACCCAGACTCTATATAAAAATGTAAACCCTGGTCTCTACATACGGCCCATTCAGACAGACACAGGCTGATTAGCTTTCTGTGGGGATTAACCATTTAAGCTTATTAAACCAGAATCCATGTCAGTGAAAATAGCCTTAATTTTGCTGGGTCTATTGTTTCAAATCTATATGCTTGGATAAATTAAAAAAATGTATCCATATGTTGCTATAAGATGACAGAGGGCGAGGGAAACCTGAAATGTGTGCTTTCGGTCTCAAAGACGTCAGTAACCAGTATTAGAGAAATATGTTGTTCAAGTGGGACAGAAGATAAGTTTCAGTTCAATGCAATTTCCCAGACTCAATTACCAGCGCTTAGTTTGACTGAGCAACAATCTCCGTGTACCTGACATAACGTGTCAAGCCGTTTTCATTACCACATGAGGCCATTTCTTATTCTGTAAATTAGTGATGTTTTTTTTTTAACTCACATATGACTCATCTTCATCAGCATATGCCAAGGGTATATTTTATTATTTATTTATTCTGACCACCTGGTTCAATTTCCAGTCTATAGTCTAACAACTGAGACCAGCCAGAGAATAATTGTATATCCTCAGGAGATCACTGTGACACTGAGTGAATCTTAAGAGGACCGCAAAACAGCCAGACCAGACTGAGAATCATCAATTAATAATCGGTTTCTTTTCCGTTGGTCAGTAAATAGAGAGCCGGGACCCTCTTATCAAACTGGCTCCAACAGAGAGCATACAGAAACACACACACAGACACACGCAGACACACACAGACACACACACACACACACACACACACACACACACACACACACACACACACACACACACACACACACACACACACACACACACACACACACACACACACACACACACACACAAATAGGTACACTTAGATAACTAATTGATTATTAGTCAAAAAGCAGGGAAAAAAACGGTATCCTCTGTTGCCCTTTACATCCATAACCCTGAATATTGCTTTGCTGACAGGAGCACACCTACAGATCAATGGAACCTACACGCATGTCGTGCACCCACACACACCACTCTCCGTGAGAGTGGTTAGTGACACAGCATCAACTAATGGCAGTCAACACACTACCTGCTTTTATCTATGATTATTACCATAATGGTTTCCTGTAAGAATGCTGAGCAGCATGATGGGTAAGGGTCATTAGTGGGATCGTAAATTACATTTAACACCGATGAACTTTTCATTAATGGTAACCACACACACACAAAAAATCAATACCAGATTGCATGTGTCCACTTATGAAACATGCTGGAAATCTAGCAAAGACAACAGCTGAAAGTGAACTTAACAGGAGGAGACAGCTTTATTTTCTGACCTTTTCAAGATGAATGAAAAAACTGCATAAAATGCGTTAAAAAATCTTTGGGGGGTTATTTTATTATATGCGCAAAAATGTATGATGCAGACAATATGCAACGGTAAAGGGACAACTCCAAACTTTTTTTTTTGCAGCTTATGTATGGCCTGCTCCTCTGCTCTGGTGCTACTGCCTCAGATATGGAATACACATCTGCCTCAACCTGCTGGCGGATTCTAAATATGTTGTATATCTCTCAGATGTCTCCAATACAGCATACAGCATGAGAACGAGTCTAGGACAATATGTATTAATGATTTTCTGATTGCTGTATAAATGTTGATAATGTCATAGACAGAGCCAAAGTAATTACATAATTTGAGTCTGTACACTAAGGTAACAAAACATGTAGGCATGTACACATCTTACTTTTTTTTCCTTCTCTCTCACTTTTTGTATTGATCACAATAAAGAGATGTCACTCTTTGACAGTATTGGACAGTAAAACAAATGGTACTGGGTAAAAATCATCTCCCTTTGAAGCTCACCTCAAAAGTGCAGCTTTATTGGCGCACTGAAAATCGATCCTAAAGTCCAATTGAAAGCGTGAAATGAAGCTAGCTACAGCAAAACCAACGTGTAGTTGTCTGGCATTTGTGATTCCTTTCTTTACTCTCTCTAAAGCGTAAAGGTTACCATGGGACAGTTTAAGATCCAGGGCAGAACTCAATGTTTAGTTATTAACAGTCAGTTAATGGTTGGTTAAGCATGAACTATGATTAGCTAACTAATGCTTAGTTAAGCATAACTGTTAGTTAAAGCGTACTTAATTCTAATTAAGCATTAACTAAGCATTTACTAACAGTAAAGTAGGGTCAATAACCATGTCAAAGCTACGGAGAAAAATAAACATAATAAGAGAGACCGATGCAGGCTGTGGTTGATTTCTTTCAACAAAGACAGATGGAGAGAGAGAGAGAGAGAGAGAGAGAGTGCACTTGTGATGTGAGCAGTCCTGATTTGTAAAGCAGCGTGCCCTTGCATAATAACAACTGTAGTGAACTCAACTTGAAGTGACCACACAGAACAATTAAAGTAGCAGCAGCATGCCTGTGTGCGTTCATATGTGTGTGAGTTTTTTTGCATTTCCATGAATCATTCCACATTTGCATCAATGTAGGGATGTGTGTGTGTGTTGCAGTGCTGTTGTATCAATTTAAACCAATTGTGTATGCGTAAGGCCTCGGGGAGTGAGAGTGTTTGCGTCAGCAAGGTGCTTATAACTCGCATAGCAGATGATGTCACGAGGCGCTCTTACACTGCTGGTCGGACACACACCAAACTCACACACACATATATATTTAGGTTCAAACATCAAACGGCCATGTTTTCTTTAAGTTTACAAATTCATATCCAAAGATTGCATTAAAGTGATGTTTTTTCCACCATGAGGCTTAAAGGTGATGATAGGATATCAGCTCGATGTTGCACAGGGGACATTCCTTATTAAAATGCCACTTCAGGTTAGAGCCAGGCTTCCTGAAAATGGTAATGATGGTGCCAAGACTCATCATGCAAACAGTCCAATAACAGTTGCTGCTCCCAACAATTAGAATTGGTGTCTAAGGCCTGGAAGCTATTGTCTGGAACGCACACACGCACGCACACACACACACACACACACACACACACGCACCCCCTTGTATTATAAACCAGAGGATAATTGTTCAGTGTCTGCGTATGCAACTGTTTAGATGAAAGATTTACACATGGAGACAGTTTGAAAGGTTGTATTTCTGTAATGACTGGGGGGGGGGGGGGGGGGGTTGGGACACAGGTGCGGACCCAGGGGTGTCTGAAAGTTATCCCCGGACGGATAACCACTAAATCGCAAATGCGAATATGGGGAAGGGGAGAAAACAAAAACACACAGGGCTACCTAGATGAAACACTAACAAACTAAACCACCAATGCCAAGCAGCTGAAAGCATACACAAGGAACTCACAGTTTACTTTGGAACTCGAAGGCCAGAGCACACTAAGAGAGAACCTCTCACTATCCCAGAGGGCGAGACAATGAGCAGCCCAGAGCACTGGGGTTTCAGGGCTTATATAACCTCTTCACATCTGGGCTCAATTAGCCAATCAGTGCCACACACACCTGATTGTAGTGAGAGAATCAGTCACCATTCTCACAGAGCCAAAATATTCCGTGCCCTCACTGGGCTGAAATATTCCGTGTCCTCACAATTTCATTGTTTTTCAAGCACAAAGCAGAGCTCAGTAACATCAATGTGAGGTTGAGAGCAGCACTACAGTAATACACATTTTTATAGGGTCAATTTACTACATGTTATATAAAAACCCACAAAGACATATCAGTTGAATGTGCGGATCCGCTGAGATCTGAGAAGCATTTTAGCTACTTACAGCATACTGTTTTGGTGTTAAAGCCTGCAGCTTCACTGTTTCTCATGGAGCAGGCAACTTTTTGCAGCACAATAAACCCACCTGCTCAGCATCAGAGACTGTTAACACACAGAGAGCACTCTCTCTTCTTCACTCTTCCTCCATCCATCCATCTTTCTTTCCTTCCCTTTCCTCTGTTGGTGAGCAGAACAAGCAGCCATAAAGGCATTAGGATACATACAACCACAGGAGGTAGGAGCCATAAAACTGAAACACACACACACACACACACACACCGCACACACACAGTGTAAAATGTGACCCATCAGTCACCCTAATGTGTATACAGTACACAGATCAGCAGGATCTGCCTGATGTGGCCGGAGAGGAGGGCAGATAAGAAAGCCAACAAGCTTCAGTCATTAGCATAATAAAGTGTAGGCGGTAGGCAAGGAAATCTGTTTGTGTTGGTAGCTAATATACAATAAAAATATCATCAGTATTATGAATTGGTCAAGTTAGATTTAGTTTTCTGGTGATAATCACTACGACACCAGAATTGGATTCAATATTTACCACCATCATTTAAAATATCTAGTCATTACTGTAAACAGTGGGAGTTTAATTATATTGACTTATATTTAAACAGGATACATCTGCTGTGCTCAGCGATGGCAAGGAAGTGTGTTGTTCAGAATGTAATATCGTTTATAATTTGCAGCTACTTTATATATCAGGTCAGGTTTCTCTTAGATACGTGTAAAAGTACATGTATATAGACTTATAGTTGCTCTAAGGGCTCATTTGCCAAGGTAAAATAACATGGTGGGTTAGATCAAATAGGACGTTTGCTATCGTGATGACAGTCAGTCAGTGTGACCTGGCAGCCCAGTCGTCGCACAGTGACTGACCCGAGATAACCTAACCACTATTCACACTGAGAGCTGTGCGTATAACTTATTACATGAAATTGAATATTTATTTCATTACAATACTTTAACTTTGTCACATAAACTTTGGCAACACAAGCAAATGCAGAAACTTGAGTTCAACCCACAAATACAATGTCGGGTCGCTATAGTTTACAAATCTGCCATGGCAAGATGTCACAACTGACTCATACCCACATTAGTTGATGTCTATGTGTACATTTTTCATGAAACCTCTTCAAGTAATTTGCTCTAAGTATTTAACATGGGAAATATTTTCACTCACCGGCCAAGGTACACCTGTTCAATTGCTTATAAAAACAAAGAGCTAATCTTCCAATCACATGACTGCAACTCAATGCATTTAGGCATGTAGACGTGGTCAAGACAACATACTGAAGTTAAAACAGAGCATCAGAATGGAGAAGAAAGGGGATTTAAGCGACTTTTAACATGGCATGGTTGATGGTCCACGGCAGGATGGATCCATGCTTTCATGTTGTTTAAGCCTAATTCTGACCCTACCATCTGACTTTCACAACTGAAATCGAGACTCATCAGACCAGGCAAGACGTCTCCAATCTTTTATTGTCCAATGTTGGTGAGCATGTGCGAATTGTAGCCTCAGTTTCTTGTTTTTAGCTGACAGGAGTAGCACCCAATGGGGTCTTCTGCTGCTGTAGCCCATCTGGGTTGGCCGTGTTTTGCGTTCAGAGATGGTATTCTGCATACCCTGGTTGGTTATTTGAGTTACTGTTGCCTTTCTATCATCTTGAACCAGTATGCCCATCCTCCTCTGACCTCTGACATCAACAAGGCATTTTCGTCCACACAACTGCCGCTCACTGGATATTTTTTCTTTTTCGTGCCATTCTCTGTAAGCCCTAGAGATGGTTGTGTGCGAAAATCCCGGTAGATCAGCAGTTTCTGAAATACTTAAAACCAGCCCTTTTGGCACCATCAACATTGTCATGTATAAAGTCACTTAATCTCCCTTTCTTCCCCATTCTGATGCTCGGTTTTAACTTCAATAAATTGCGCTGTCCATGTCTACATGCCTAAATGCATTGAGTTGCTTTCATGTGATTGGCTGATAAGTTATATGTGTTAACAAGAAAATGAACTGCTGTACCTAATAAAGTGGCCGGTGAGTGTATATATAAATGTACTGTATATTTATTTTTTATTTTTTACCTCTTTTCGTATACATCTCCTTCACTAATGGCTTTTTTTTTAGAATAAACAACATTGTTAAATTCGTGGGACATTGTTAAATGTTATGTTGAACATCAGTAAAATATTAACCTCACTCTTTACTGTATCCTGATCATGTCTGAATGTGTACTTAATGAATGTCTACATACTGCAGTCTGACAAACATGGCCCCTCCCCCGCGCACACGCAACACACACACACACACACACACACACACACACACACACACACACACACACACAGACACACCACACAAACACACACACATAAACAAATGTGACATCTCCTTCTTCATGTCATCTCATCTGGTTCTTCATCCTTCTTGTGACGCAGGCCAAAGGAACACGGGCTGCTAAATATAACCTTGCACTGGAAATGTCATCACTGTCACAAACCTCAGCGCAGCCTCGCGTCTAAGCTGCACAGCACCACAATCCTGGAGGCCCACAGTAAACTTTTGGATTTACATCTGCTCTATGCACCATCACCATCATCATCTGTCTCTCTGTCCCTGCTGTGTGCTCTGCTATTTATTTATTTGTGAAATGCAACATTGAGTAATTCAAATGAATAAGAGTATGTGTGCAATTAACGGATGCAAAACCAACCCATGAATAATCATAACTGGAAACATCCAATCAAGGGCAGAGAGGCGTTTAACCTGGGCACTGGCTCCTGTCTGAGTGAAGTGATCAGGCATACATTTGTGCAGAAGGTTGTCTGTCCTAATATTGACCTTTTTACATACATTTATTTTTAACAATCGCCAGAACATCATAGAGATCTGAGTAATGCTTATAGTTGCTCACGACTTGGTGGACTCGACCGGCTTTGATCCAGCGTCTAAATTCTCACTCCATTTACTCATCAGTCTTATGAAATGCCTGAAAGTAGTGAAACATTATTATTAAAACTTCCGAAAGACCAAGGTGACATTTTCAGAACCCAATTATATTCAGTTTACTGTCAAATAAGAAGAAGAATAACAGAAAATAATTACAAACTTAATTAATTGTCCAATGTTTTAGCAAAATAAAAATTGGGGTTCGAAGAAATTTGTCACTTTCAGAGTGAGAGAACCATTTGGAAAAGAATGATTAGGAGACATTTAAATGAGGAATTTTAAATGTTCAAAATGCCATTTTCAGTTTCTTTCCCAGCCTGTGTAACTTGTATTTGGAAAACACTATTTATCACGGGTTTATGTTAATGATTTAGTTGTTATTTAGTAATGTAGTTATAATTTTAATTGTTTCACCCAAGCAGTCAGAAACTGTGATTAGGGTAAACAGAGTGGTTTTACGCTGAGAAGGCAGGCGGCATCTGAATTAGCTAATATTTATTCCCCAGGCAGACTGGGAGAAATGCAATTCTCCCTCAATTGCGTTAATTCAATTTGCTGTCTAGCAAATTCTAATAATCGCATGTAAATATTGATGAAGTTAAAAATGTCAAAATTAAACTGTAATGAGTAGAGCAGGAGAGGAAGGGAGGAGGGGAGAAGGATGAAAATGTGCCTCACACACGTTGACATCCAGAGGCCACAGCAGTGGTACAACTCTCATTTAGTTGTTCCTGCAGGACCAGCAGCTAATGGATACACTATAGATGAAAGTGTGATTTATTCTTGTAAAGATACAATGGCATTTGGATAATGACTGCACATTATCATATTAAAGTTACAATACAACAACAAGTGTACAAAAGGGAGAATTCCTGTTCTGTGTAATTGTTTGAAATGCCAAGAGGGGCAATAAACAGTGGCTTAGGAAAGTATTTAAACCTCTCTGCGCACCTTGTGTTTGTGATGAAGTTTGAAATTGATAGAATTGCTTGAGAGGATGTGCCAGGAAGAATTGGATAAATATATGTCAGATTAAATGGCAATGCTAAGTACAGTAATGCCAAAGAGATGCTGACATTTGTCTGAAAATAAAAAATAGAGTAGATGGAAGCTAAACACCAATAGCCACAAGGCTATCATTTTTCTATAGAGCTGATGTTTCAATATGTCGGCTTTTGTTCATAGCTTACACAACACGGTACAACTCCATAACACACCCATACAGGCAGGAGCTTATCTTATATCAGTGCTGTGGTAGGCCTAATACAGTGGAATGTCATTGAGAACAGCTGATGGGTCGGCTGATGATCAAAGGGTTGGAGGTTCAATCCCCGCCCTGCTACCTGTGTCATGGTTGTTGTGTCCTTGGGCAAGACACTTCACCCACCTTGCCTCGTGTGAATGTCGATAGTTAGCCTGCTATCGGTGTATGAATGTGTGTGTGAATGGTAACGTGGGAAAGGAAAACAGGTCTCCCTTGTAAAAGAGTCTTCGGTCTCAATGGGATTTACCTGTATAAATAAAGGTTAAAAAAGAAAAAGAACATGGTCTTATTTTGTGTTTATACATCTCTGAATTTGCGATTGTTGCCAAGCTCTCGGAGTGTTGTAAGATAAGTGTTGTGAGATACATTCAAGTGAGAGTTACTTCTTGAGGAAGAAAAAACAATGTTCCTTCTTGTAATTTAACCACTAGCTAATGGTGACTAAAGGCCAGGACACACCAGTCTGACTACCCAAAAATGGAGGTTGCCGATTCAGGGAGCTCCAGTCTTCCCGTCGCGGCCGAAAAAGTGCAAAGAACACACCAAACCGACTGCTGACTTTCCGTACGCTCTGCGCTTGCGCGGGACGTAATGTCTCCATAACAGCAGGCGGCGCTAATCTGTATTGTGGCCCGAAAAAATACGGAAGCCAGAAATGATGGGACGGCTCTCTAGACCATAAACATAGATAGAAATACGTATTTATATTTATGGACCATAAAGAGCACCATTTTTAGCAGAGAGTGTCCAGCAGTCAACAAGGGTTGATGCATGTGAGTACTCGCTGAACAAAACAAACAAACACATTAAAACGACGGCTAACTGTTGTTAGCTGTTTGTGCTACCCGCCTCACTTCCGGGCTTCACTGATTCGCTAGCCCTCCACACATCAAATTGCTCCAACTGAAAGACTGCCCGCCGCCGGCTCAAAAGAAGTCCGACGACATCTACGACGACCGATTTCACGGCACACACCAAACAGATTTGTGTCCCCGCCCCCTCCCGACTCTACGACGGCGATTATCGGGCCGGTGTGTCCTGGCCTTAATGTTAGCAAACTTTAGCCTACATTTTGTAATGTAACCAGCATCACTCAGTCACTGAATTTCTGACTCTTGTATATATATATATATATAGCCTATATATATACATATATTTTGTTACAACCTGGCTCAACAGTTGACAACAATAAAGGGGAGGCCACACATAGTCTATATAAACATAATAGGTTTAATAAAGAATAAAGTGAACAACCAAACATAACAGAAGCAAAAGTGCAGGCTGCAGGCCAGGGAAGAGAAGAGTCAAGCTGGCAGGGCTGCTTTATAGGCTCCTGAGACAAGCCTGCTCAGGTGAGCTGCATCCCGCTGACGATGGTGTTAACTGATGGTGCTCCGCCCACCAACTCCCTAGCCTGGTGCTACCAGACCATCGTACTTCATTTCATTTGTACAGAAGGTCTGGCAGTGCTTTAATTGGCAAACGTTCACTCATGGAGGCGGGTGTCTGTTAAAGTTTAAAACTATTGGATCTGCCCAGTGCCACTCTGGATTAGCCAACCAATCGCATAACGTTTGGTCGTCACGTGTGTCATGAGCCGGCTTCTGGCAACTGAAACTGGAGCGCGACTTTGACGTCATCGTTCTCAGCCTGTTCTCGCTCTGTTCGCTGATTGGACCGGCTGTCGAATCTCCAGCAAAACTGGGAAATGGGCTGTACACCCAGACTGACTACTGAAGGGAAAATAAAATTTGGCCGGAAGTAGGCGGGCGGGCAGAGCCAGGCTACCAACTCCCTGCAAAAGAAAGCAAACCAGAAGCAACAACACCTCAAGGCACACCCTGTGGTCGTCACAATATATATATATATATTTTTAACCTTTATTTATACAGGTAAATCCCATTGAGACCGAAGACTCTTTTGCAAGGGAGACCTGTTTTCCTTTCCCACGTTATCATTCACACACACATTCATACACAGATATAGCAGGCTAACTATCGACATTCACACGAGGCAAGGTGGGTGAAGTGTCTTGCCCAAGGACACAACAACCATGACACAGGATCTATATATATAGATTAGTGCTGTCAAACGATTAAAATATTTAATCGCGATTTATCACATTTTTATTTATTCAAGCCTGAATGTCCCTTGATTTCCTCTTGTCCCATTATTTTTTTTTATCATTTTAATGTTCTTATCACACCCATTCTAATTATGATATTTAAGAAGAAATACACTGAACTACAATGATGTCTACACCATTGTAATTCAGTGTAGGCCTATTTCTTCTAAAATAGACCCTCCCCCCACCCCTAGAACAGCATTCACAAACATACTGGAACTTATTTTTTTATTTAAAAACCAAACCATAAAACAACATAGGGTATATAAAACAAATTAGTATTAAGGCTAAATTAAACTGGTTGTTGCAGGCCTAAATGTTTTGGGAGTCTTTCATTCACGGCTTATTTCAGACTGTGTGTGGAGTGTGCAGCCGAGGCTCCAGTCGCCCTTCGTAGCGAAAATTAAAGTGAAAATTAATGACTGGCGGCTGCCACTAACATTCATGGAGGTTTTGGTGAGCGCGCAGGGTTATAAGTAGGACTTTTGCAAATAACAGGCTTTCTTTTCTGTTCTTTTCCGCGTAATCGTCTCAGTCACATCCGGAAGACGATAGCCTAGTGAAGGTCGCGCAGCTGAGCTAGGAAGTGCTAGGTTCCGGTTTCTGCTTCAAAATAAAAGTCAGGATTTAGGCCTCCTTGACGTTTTGCCATAGCGTTTTGCCAGTTAAATTATTTTAATGTGAAATTACGCTGTAGGACATGCTCCGTTTGAATTGACAGTAACTTGCAGGTTTTAAAAAAAACGAGATTGATTCATAACCTACTCTGGACATGCCCATTCAAAAAGACTATGAAGGATTTTATACGTTTTTCAAAACACAAATATGTAAATTCTGAGAGAAAAGTGGCGTTTTTGAGCTACGCTGCTAAAAAGTTCACAGCATTCCAATACGTCACGGGAGGGAGTCGTGAGAACCTGACCGAACCTAACAGCCTCAACCAATGAACAGTAGTAGGTAGTAGTGAATTGAACTGTTGTCATTTAGTGTGTTCCTTTTTGTTCTGTAGTTTTACATTGCATTTTTAAAATAATGGAGAAGTATTGTGTACTCCAGCCTTTGAGGAAAAGTAGTCCACGGTGTCTGTAACAGTACATACTGTAAGCCGCGCTAGCTAGCTGTAGTCACCGGGTGTGTTTAGACGTGAAGAGACGGGACTACATCGCTGCCGCAGCTGCCTCCCTCCCTCACGAAACACACGGTGATCATTTTAGACAGGACAGGAGGCTTATTATGCGACACGGTGAAGTTGAGGAGGGGATACCCATACAACACCTGACCTGCGTGGTTTAATAAACAGCTGAGCTGCTTCACAATCTCTGTCCCGAGCCGCAGCTGGACTGACGGTCACGGACACACGGTGGGACACAGACCTAGGACCTAGCTAGGGCCGACCGGACACAGAGCCGTCAGAAATTCATCCCACAGAAACTATGATCTGTAAGTCTTGTTTGCTAATGTTTTTAAACTTCCAAAGTTAGTCGGCATACTAATTTCAATGGTGAGAGAAGCAACGTGTGGTTATAATGTATTGCTGGCAGCATATCCACTAGCTAACAAGTCATAACCCATAGTCATAATCAATTTACTGTATGTTGTATTTACTTTAATTTGATCCTCAATGCTTTTATTCCTATTGTAGAACAAATCTGATAAATCACTCGCTCTCTTTCT
Source organism: Hyperoplus lanceolatus (assembly GCA_026929865.2). Classification (NCBI taxonomy): domain Eukaryota; kingdom Metazoa; phylum Chordata; class Actinopteri; order Uranoscopiformes; family Ammodytidae; genus Hyperoplus; species Hyperoplus lanceolatus. The sequence continues at coordinate 12,583,887 of CM049401.1, read as the reverse complement.
CTCGCCCGCCCGGCGCCCGCTCTCTCTCCCGTGCGGTAACGTTAGAGCAGCAGCATGTGGAGTTACAATTAGTCCGAGACTATAGTTTCATAACAGGTATCAATAGGCTACTCCTGTCAGTGTTAGATAACCTACACAACACTAGTTCACTTACTGCTGAAACAATAGCAACCATTTACAACGTGATCACAGTGTAGTGTGGTAGTCTGACACAGCATATCCTTAGCTAACGCTCAGTAGTAAGTCTCAGTCAGCCTGTAAACATGCCATCACTCCCGTCCATATTTCTGTTATTATTTAGTTTTATTTTCTGATTCTGGACTTGTCCTGTTCTCTTAGACATATACGGATCACAATTATAAGTGTGTGTCCCGTCATATCCACATGAATATATTTTTACAAGTGTCCAAAATATCACTAAAACGCATTCATTTCTATTGTTCGAATGGACCGCAGTCCCTCCCGTGACGTCACGGCTTTGTACCTTTTTTTAGATGCGGATGAACAATTCTCGCACAAAAATAGCTCCAGAAGCCACTGTGATGTATATTTTTAAATATTTTTTTTTAAATCGAGTAGTTGAATTTTTTCCCTATATGCTGTTTAACTGGGGTCTCTAACCTGCAAGTTGCTCTTTAAATGCGAGCCAGATGTATGGTTTGTGGTGTTTCAGTTGTTCTTACATTACTATTACTACATTGCCATCGGTGTATGAGTGTGTGTATGAATGGGTGAATGTGGTAAGATATGTAAAGCACTTTGGGGCTGAGAAAATCGGCTAGAAAAGCGCTATATAAGTCAAGTCCATTTACCATTTACCATTTACTAGTTGATACAACAGCATGTGAAAAAACCACAACGTTTCCTAAAATTAACATAAAACTGCCATCTCTTGCATATGTTCTGTGAGTATTCGAAGTATTAGCTCAGGTAAACATCAAAAAGTATACGGTTGGGGGCGCCTTTAGCTCAGTTGGTAAGGCGTCCCCCTCCCGGGCCGGGCCCAGCAGCAGACCCGGGTTCAATTCCCGCCCACGGTCGTTCTCTGCATGTCACTCCCCTCTCTGCCCCATTTCACCTCTGTCTCTGTGCACTATCAAATAAAGCATAACAATGCCCAAAAAATATCTAAAAAAAAAAAAAAAAAAAAAGTATACGGTTATATTCTAATAAGACAATGAAAAGAACATGAATGTGCTGACAGCACATGTAGGCCTAAATAATTTATGTTTCATGATTTAGAATTTTTTATCAGCCATCCTTGTGGTAACTAACAGGAATGAAGATTCAGCAACATACTCAGACGACTTGACAAGTGTTTGGAGGACAATCATCTTACACACATGGTTTGCCAGTAGGTGTTTATTTTGGGTCCAAAAATACAATTTGTATTGTGTGTGTGTGTGTGTGTGTGTGTGTGTGTGTGTGTGTGTGTGTGTGAAAGACCAACCTCCTCTTCTGCCTCTTCCGTGTGTTCAGTTTCTTTCTCAGTAGGTTGGTACTGTCCTATCCTGGCTGAAGGAACATGCTCACTGATATTCTATGATTCATATGATTCATATTCCAGATCTCCTCCAGAATCAACATCAGATGTTGTTGGATAATCCATAGTCTGCTGCTGTGTATTGAGTGAAGATGTTTCATGCTGCTCTAACCAAACCGAATGATAAGTAATGTAATGCAGGACATATTCCTAATAGAATTACTGCCAACAGGGAAATCAAACTACTCATGACAAGAGTTCTACAGCAAAGAGAGAAATATTCTTGTATATACAGTATGAATATGAATGAGATAGATGCTTGTCTGAGGTCAATTAACATGAAATGTCATTAGGTCTGATCTGGATATGCATGATGAAGCTAGGGGCAACTTTTGCAAATATTATATGAATATTATTATTGACCCTGTAGTCCAGCTCAGTAAAAGTAAATGCATGTTATCTCTTTTAAAATGAACTTATACTTAAAATGTAGAACAATATCTGATAACGAAATGGAAATAAACATGTATTTAAACTCAAATATAAAAAATAAAAAGGTTAATACGTTAACTTATATGTTTTTCCTAAATAGTTATACAACAATAAAAACAATGTTGTCCAGGAATTATTTTCTATTCACTCACAATAACACAGTAACATTTCTGTAATGTACACATGTGCACTGAATCTTCTGTGTTATTTAAAGAAACACTGCATATCTCAGACATTCACTGGCAGATTTATTATTTCCGGCTGTCCTGAGAACATATGTTTCATCTATTTACTCTTGAACATAAAAGCTCTAATGGCCGCACTTTAAACCCTACAATTGCTGTGTGTGTGTGTGTGTGTGTGCGTGCGTGCGTGCGTGCATGCGTGCGTGTCTGTGTGTGTGTGTGTGTCTGTCTGTGTATATGTGTGTCTTTCATAGAGAAAAGGGCATGACCAAGATAATCAATCCAGGGGATCTGGCTTCACAGTTCTGAACGACTGTGAGAGAAAATCGAACTCAGTGTTGGCTCTTAATTTGTGAAATGAATTCTGCAGATGTGATGTGTTGATTAGGAAAATCAGTGACTGAAGCAGCCAATCATTCAAACCTGGAGGCGTAACCAGAGAAGCAAAATAACTTTTGAGAAACCGGAAGAGAAAATATTAAAAAAAAACTAGGCATAAGTTAATGAATAAATAAATAATTAATAATAATAAGTAAACATCATCTCCAGAGAGGGATAGATGCCTTCTACTACAAATAAAAATGATAGGAAATAAGTAAAGACACTAAGATATATAAGTGAATATAGTTAAATATAAGCTTGGGCTTGCGTGCCCCTTTGATGTGACCTTATGGCTAAAACAGAGCGTGGAAGTGTGGAAGAGCCAGGGAATCAGGCATTTAGTTATCCTGTTGATCCGTGTTTGGTGTCTTTAATTAATTTCATGCAGTCATTTCAAAAGTTTACATCTCCCTCAAAAATGTCAACCTCATGGTCACACACAGTTTGACAGAGGTTGAGATATTTCATGGGATGAGTGACAACCTTGACATTCGGTGGCTACTAAATAAGAACTGAGGAATTTACAAAGTAATTATGTGTGCAGCCAGAGAGCCAACATGCCATCATCACTCTTGATGGGTGTTTCTTTTTTTTGGCAGAGGAACATAGCAAGCTAAATGTATAGTTTCTTAATGAACTTAACACTATGATGTTACATAAGATAGGCATTGCCATTAAATTCAGTACATATTTTGGTTGAGCTGAAAGCCCCTCGTATTGGTCACCGTTTAGAGGATCATTGCTGGAGGTAGTTGGCTCTGCAGCCGATCATGCTCCACCACTTGAGGAGCTGATCACACATCCTGCAGTCCTCTCGTCTCTCTGACCTGCTGACATCACTCTGTGCCAAAGGGTCTCTTCAGTTATTTTGGCTTTGAAGCATGCACAGCAGCAGTTGAAGTAGAAGAGCCCACTGGAGAGCCACACTTACTTTAAACCAGGGCACATGTCTGTAAGAGGTCTCTATGGAGCAGTTTGAAACTTTTTTTTGGATCTTAGGCTACAAAGTTATTTGAACTTGTTTTTTCCTCTGTTGTTTTCACTCTGTTGTCCACTCAGCTTGCAGTAACACTCTACAGAACCATGCAGACTTAGTCTTAGCAGCTTTAAATCTTAAAAGGTATTCTGAGTTCTCTTTGCTTCATGAGATCACCTTCGTCCACAGATGACGCGATATAACAGACAGAGAATAGCATAGCATCACCATGACAAGCTGACCAGGATATGCCAGGGGGAGAAAAGAAGAAAGAAAGTTTCCTCGTCCATCTTCTCATTCTTCCTGCTTGTCTTGTACGTGTTTCTGTCCTTTCTGACTCAACTCTGCAGAATGTTCTCATTTCCCCTGTGGGACACCACAGACACACACACGCGCGCTAATCCTCCACCGAGCATCAACATGATTTCTCAACCATCCAGTGCTGTCTCTATCCATCTGTCCCCTCTCTTCGTTTTCATCTCCATAATTCATTTACCTAGCTGTCTGCGTCTGAGTTGCCTCCCTGTCATCACTCAATCTGTTTTTCTCTTCTTGACAACTTCATTAGCTTGTATGTAGGCTATTATACATTTCAGATTTTGCTGATAACAATACATTATAAGCATTTTCCCAGTATCAACCTGCACAACAAATAACTTTTTTTCCGCTAGAGTCATTAACATGAGCTCATAACTGAATAGACAAGAGTGGCAGTTCACTCGGTGTTGCGTCGTGTCTCATTGTATCTAACGAGAGACCCTGTAGTTAAGACGGGATGTAGGAGAGGCCCCGGATAAAGATCAACCGAGCTTCATTCTGAGGCCAGGAGGAGCATATATGGGATAGCTAGACCAACACTGGGTGATTCTTTAGAGCTGGGTTGCTTGATTTTCCAGGCTTAGAGTTGGCAGTAGTTTGTGTTTACGCCAGCTGTCAGTTCTGTTCTCTGAGACACACTGCCTCCCTGTGGAATATAGCTGTAAGTGTAATGGTAGAGTGGGCTATATAATGAGCAGCATTACGTTTATGAACTGAGACACTTGATTACAGTTTTTTTCGATCGCTAAAACACAGTGGGCACAACTGTAGCTCAATGTGCAAAACTCTAACTACAGTCTGCACTACCAACAGTCACTGGAGCTGAACAGTTCACTTCACCTGCAAAATAGGCTCAGTGCAGCAAACACTATGAACCAGCTTCATTGAGATAACACATACTGTCACTCAGAACATGCTCAGAGTATAAACACTAGCATCAAACCCCAATACACAAATTACAAACTTTTAATCTTTACATTTTGAATAATTTGAGTTACTTCACACAAATTGCGTAATATTTTCTTTGACGAATGAGTGAAATTCTTTCACATGAAATAGTTTATTTTATAACAAACCATTTTTTTTAGATAAAAAGAAAATCAGAAATTCAATAGATACATATTCTGTATATTTTATTGATAACATTTCCAAATATAGTATTTATCTGTGTACATATTCTATAATTGTAATACAGAAATCAATTCCTGTAATGTTGTCATTTACTGTAAGGGTGCAACTCTTATGTTTTTGTTAGCTTGAAAATTCGTATTACAGATGCAACTTTAGATCTTTGCAGATTGCGTTGCACCCTCAACCCTGCCTCTCTCAATGAGAGACCATGATGATTCACAACAGGGTCTATCAGTGTAGCCCTTACTGTATTTCATCAGAAATTACAGCTCAATATCTTCTAGGTCTTCCTCCACACATCCAGTCTCACTGCTTCTCTTCTCCCTCCAACAACCTGTCTTCCTATTTTTGACCTTTCCTTATACTGTATATACAGAATGTTCACTAACAAGTCTAAAACAAGATACCTTCTTAGTGTTTCAGTTGAAATTGCAATCAGCAGTGTTTGAAATGCACTAGGCTGATACCCATTCATTTTTGAATGTGTGGTCTACAGTTGTGACAGCAGTGGGTTAGCATTTGAACAAAGTGCTAGAAATCCACAGTGTTGTGCAGGCTGTGGTTAAGCCATGAGATAAGTGCGTAAAGTTTTGAAAATTGTGTTTAAGCAATGAAAAACGGTCTAGAGTTTGGTCCACATGAACCGCTGCTGTGCATAGTGTAGTTAGAGTTTTGCACTTGTCGTTCCAGATGTGCCCACTGTGGTTTAGCAATAAAAAAAACTGCAACTGCAAGTTCATTACTAATAACTAATATTTTGAATGTTAAAGGGGATAAAAAGGAAACAATGTAAAGGATGCATAGGGTAAAACAAAAGCATCCAGTAAATCTGTGTATGAAATTATGTAACAAGCCGTCAGAAAATAAATATCATTGTACATAGTGAAGGTGAGGGCACATAAATATGATGGAGAGGTAAAAGGCCTCCATGGTGTGGTGCATATTTTATTCTCACTAATGCGATTACGGCTTTCCACACAGTCATATTACTGTGATGGAAGTTCTGTTAAGGTTGGAGGTCAACTCAGGTGGAAGAATATTTCAGGAGACTTGGATGAATTATGAAGCAATATTTATTACAGACTTGGCCAAGGAGAACCGGACTGCAACTCTCGTGACTTGCACTTCAATTCTCCCAAACTCATGCTTAGAGCTGTGATTTAACCTCGCGCTTTCTCTATCACCTCCCCGGCTCGGGCACCAAGCGTACCAATGTTTTGGTTCAGAGCTGAACACAGTGAACCATAACATTCTGGAGTCTTAGGAGATGAGACTTTATCTATACAACTGACCTAAGTGTCTCCTAACAGGTTCCAAGGCTGACCTAGAGTCTGAGAGACAGACACAGAAGATAGGCATATATGACCTATTAATCTTTCCCATTAATATTACAACTAAAGACCCAAAATTCCCTCACAATTACTAGTAGTCATTTTCCAGGCTGATCCAACACCCCATACAGCAAAGGTCTTACGAACAGAATCCTTGAACCAGGGGGGTATAAAGGTTGATTAGGATTATGCTTCTATGAATGAGGCAAACAAGTCAGTGTTTATGTATTTAGTTTTATTGACAGTCCAGTCTGTTCTGTAGAATAGAACACTTCAGTCTCTGAACAAAAAACGCTTCTTTCCCTTTTTACTAAAAATAAACGATTTCATTCCCTGTTTTTTTGTTCTATGTTTAGTTTATCTTTAAAAAAAAAAGTTAGCATGAATATATGTGTTGCATACATATAATGTCATAATAACCCCCATTCTGAGGTTAACACCAAATGATAGAACACACTGTACACAAATATATGGCCCTACAGCAGGTTTTCTGTTTGTAATAACTTACATTCAGATGATTCAGTTGCCACACAGAAGAACAGACACACACAGACACACACACAACTTCTTGTCGCTTCAGTCTTAGCACTTGGTTTCATTCTTGAATACTGTAAACTGTTGCGATACTGTCAAACTTTTTTGAAGCCATTGACAGCATAAAATGTACTGCAAGCTTGTTGACAGCTAGCGGTACCCATGGTTTAAACGGAAATGTCTCTATGAAGCACAACACACCATAACAGAAATAATGAAAAACAATTCAAAATGTCAGTGTGACGGTTCAATATATAAATACAATCTGCAAAAACTCCTTCACTTAATCATGTACAGCAGACATTCAGTTATATGCGTGCTTGTAATAATCCAAATATTTCAAAAATATATTTCATGATTATTAATCTCCCACTCTATAGCATTGCTAATTTAACCCCTTAATCATTAAGGATTTCTACAGGTCACTGCCAGCTTCCGAGCCAGTCGTTTTGTCCTTATATTCAGTGTCAGTCAGACCAGTGTCCAGAAGCCCAGTCGCCAATGTCCGACTCCAGACTTTAACTGATATTTATATGATCAGCATGGAGTGTATACGATGTCTGATCACCGTTTAACAAGACAGGTGGACACTGGAACTGGGACAGTGACACCAAAACATTTCCCTTCAGCAACAAACTGAAAAAAGCTCCATCTCTCTCTTAAAACCAACATTTAGATATTTCAAGTGGCTCCCTTTTACAGTTATATTCAGAAACATAAAAGTTGTATAATGCCTAATATTGCTAGTTTTTTCACCCGCACACTTTGATTTTAACTAAATAAATAACACAGGCGATTATGTTTGTATGCATTCCAGGTTTACATCTGCAATATGGGTAAATACGTACATCTGTAATAATGGAACGGACAAACTTTACAGATTTCCCTTCCCTTCTGCATTTAGTTGAATGAAGACACTCAGTGATGATTGTTGTTCAATACATCACTTGTTAATTGCTAACTACATGAGTATGGACACAACGGAGGAGCACCTGTGTGCTACATGTCCCTGTCGATTAGAAATGGAAGGGAGGCTTCACCCGAGCTCATTAGGAGACCAAAACAAAGGGCCTAAAATAGACATACATAAAGTAGCGTTTGTGTGGATGCTTAGCAGGTTCAGATGCAAATACAATAATTAACTGTTTTTTTCATAAACTCTCTCTACTGCATTCAAATAATAATTCTGTAATTAAAGTAAAGAAATTCAAGGTTTCCCATACTCCAATAACATACAGTTTGTGAGCTGTTTTAGGCACATACGTACAGTAAGTCACAGCAAGATGACACATCAAAGCCTCAATCTGGATTATTTTTTTTAAATACAGATAACATACAGAGAGGGGGGAAATGTTTCTGGTATAAAATGTTCTTTAGTGCCAATATTAAAGATTCCTAGTGCAATACAATGCAGACACAAACAATTAAAGGCTTAAAACACTGTAGTGGCCCGAATGCAAGATGAAAATGTATTGCAGTTTGAATGTGTTTCCATATTTAAATAAAACATACAGTACAATTAAACAATATGATTATATAATCACATGATGTACTAAAATAAAAACATGTTTGAGGTGGATTAGTGTTAAATCATAATATACCTGAAAACACACTTTTATTCGGGCCAGTACCGTACTTTTAGTCTTTATGAAGGAAAAAAAGGGTTTTGGCAAAGCTCTGCAGGACTTTCAACAGACTGGGCCTTTTGTTATAATAACATACATGACACAGTATATTGCATTGCAATATACCATAACAATGGACATTGAGGAAGGCAACATAACTCCATCATCATTAGTCTGGTGTGACTGTATATGAGTACAACACAGTGTAACAGTGTCAGACACTACTGGTTTATTCGCCATTCACTTTACATTGATCAGATTCACGATTGTTTAAATAAATCTGGACTGCTCAGGAAAGACTACTTACTGTTCAGTTGAGTCAGTAAGCGGACTGTAGTGATCATAGACCTGGGGATGTCTGTATAGTTAGTTATGGAGGGTATTTGGGTTGAGTAAATGCATTTGTATGTGAGAACATGTGTATTCATGTTGTGTGTGTGTATATGTGAAATATCTCCTTTATGTCCCAGTTTCTTCATCACTGTGTTGCTCATTGCTTGTTGAATTCCACAGTTGGTGGTTTGGCCTGGTGTGTCTCTGTATTATGGTCTGTGGCGTGACTGTTTCCAGTGCGTGTAGTGTCTGTGGGATGTGTATGGCCTTTGGGACCAGTGTGTGATTGGTTTGCAGTTTGCCTGTTTCCTGTGTGTTCACTTGGTGTTGGGTAGGCGGGGGTTGCATGGTATGTGGTATTAGTATCTCTGTGTTGGGGGGCCCTCCTGGGTCTTTCATAGCCATGCTGGCCCCTACCATGGCAGGATAGCTTCTATTCCTCCTCAGCCCTGGAAGCCCCCCACCCAGGGCACTGCTGCCCAGTCCGGCAGATGCAAAGGGAGCTAAGAGAGTACTACTTCCAGTAGCAGCAGCGTGAGGGGGGAGGGCGCGGAAACTTTTCAGTTTGTCCACAAGTCGCAGCTCCAGCATCTCGTCATCATCCGACATTTCTCGCTCCCTCTCCCTCTCTGCCTCCACCAGCACTTCCCTCAGGATGGTGCGAGCCGGCTTGGAGGCCAGGAAGGCGTGGTAGTGCGGCTGGTCTTCTGTGGAAGGGCTGAAGTGAAAGAGTGGGCAGGCAGAGCGTCTGGAGCGAGGGGAGTTGGGCGGGGTGGAGGGAGGCTGGAGGAAGAGCGTGTCCGGACGTTTTGCCAGCACTCCGAACTCGCTTTCCTCCGGCCCCGGAGCTCCTCTGACGGGCGTGGAGGCTCCGCTGGTGTCCAGGCCTCGGTCCCAGCTGAGGGGGTCGTACACCGAGGCAGAGATGCCTTGCTCCAGCAGCCGACGCACCAGGCCCAGGGAGGTGCTGGTGGTCCTGGTGGAGTCCCTCAGGTTGGTGGAGGACTCGACCAGAGACAGGGAGAGGGAGAGGCGGCGAGAGGTGCAGCAGGGGGTGTAGGAGGGGGTATGAGGGGAAGAGAAGGGGACAGGCGAGGGAACAGGGGTAGGGGTGCCGACGCAAGCACTGCTATGACAAGACATAGCTGGGCTGCAGATGGACAAGGCAAGTGGGTGGAGAGAGGGATGGAAGGAGGACAAAAGAATGGGGAAAGAGAGGAGGCATTGGGTGTGGGAATCAGTATGGGTGAAGGGACAAAAATGAGCAGACGAGTTATCACATCATAACACTTGGCTTTTAGTGATAATTAAGGCAAGACGATGGCAGGCAAAAAAATAAAATAATTCAAGCACTTTGAGATTCTTGTCTTGTTTGCTTCCATGACATGTCTTTTTTCATACTAGTATAGATAAAAGGTCCAATATTTACATTTAGTTGTTTATTTTACTAAACACAGTCAGGAGCATCGAGGCAGACACATAATAATATTTACCATACAATTATTACAGCCCTGATAGAAGTAGCTACAGGTTGAAAATAAACTACCCTCAAACGTCCACTTACTAGTGTGAATTCAGTAAATGGGGACTGAGGTGTCATCACATTCCCTCTCTCTGGTCCTTGGTCATGTAGACATAGTGCTCTTATAACAAGGGAGGATGTCTTAACCCATCATGATTCAAATCAGACTTTTGGTGTCAGAAACAAATGAATGATCTACTCCCAGCCAATCATGTTAATGGGTCTGGTGTAACAGTTGCTTTTATCTGCTTCTAAGGGGTCATGTTAAATCTCTGATCATTGCAGTTTACACAGCCAGTCTGTAGGGTATACCAGAAGAGGTCCTAAAGTGATGAATGGCTTGTTGGAGATGCTAAATCCCAAGCATCGAATGCCAAAAAAGAGCTTATATTTAGGATGGTGGTTACAAAGTCCCCTCCCTGTAAACAACTACTTGTTATCAACTGACTAAAGGATAAGATGAAGGTCTTGTCATGACACCTGAGCCAGCATTGTTAAAAACTCTGGAAGCTTGTGAGTGGACCTTTTGTTAGAATATTTCAACCACATACTGGTTTCAAAGTGTAAGGATGGACATCAATGTTCAAATCCTGACGAAGATTAGATTAAATCAGTTGTGGGAGTCACAGCATTGCATCAGCAGCTGGATTGTTAGTGAGGAATATGTTGTCCAGACACATTAGAAGCAAAATGCTGTGACTAACTGGGGAGTTAGGGCACATCACTGATGTTATTTTGGTTTACACACACGCACAGTGTTTAGGAATGCACTCCCATGCATTGCCTCACCCATGTGCCCCCCTCGTGAGTACACTCAATGGGTCTGCTCTACGCCGGCCATGCCAGCCGTAAGACACATCTCCACATCATCTTCCTCATCACATGACCTGCCAAGGCCAATCAGACAGCAGGGACATAGAGAGTCAGCCAGGGGGCTGTGGCATCAAAGTAGCCCTGCCATATCTATTACAGGGGAACAAGAGGGGCATTTGCTTCTTGGCTAAAGAAGAAGGTATTTGAGTTCCAGTACACAGCGGGGATATTGTCCAAGTCATGACCAAGTAACACCATCAGACATTACCACAGGTCTCCATTAATTTCCAATGTAATGCTTCCTGTTTACAGGCGATTTAGCAGAAGTTCTTGCTGCTATCTTGTGTTCATAATAGTACCCTACACTCAACTCTACACACCAAGAGATACTGTAATATTTCTACGGACAGATATTTAAAACACAGATTTCAACAGTATTAAAAAGTGCTTGAGATATTTACCTTGGGGACACAGAGGTCAGCTGGTCAGAGGGGTGGAGAATCCTGCAAGTGGTGTAGGTGTATGTAGAGCTAGTATTGCACATACTCTTCCCTGGGAAATTAACTAGAGGAAAGGAAGAGAATAGAACAGAGCAGCCATAAGCACACTGATACAGAGGGACCAAGCAACACTGCAGAAACACTGGACACAACATTGGAAAAATAGGCCACCATCAAAGTATAAACCCCAAGCAAAAGTACCAGCATACATAAGCAAGATATTGAAGTGACGATGGGGTGTGCAATCAGGCAGTTGCAAACAGAATTGTATGAGAATGTTGTTGCTCCCTGTGGAAGTGTACAAAACCAGTCCTTCTAAAGGCCAGTACTATTCTTTTTTTTAAATACACAAACACATAATTTGAGGGAAATATGAATAGTATTTACTAATGCATTATTTTATGATTGACTGAAAAACCAATACAGTGAATCCCAAAATAATCAATTATTAATTGCAGGCAATATACGGCTTAACACTGTTATCAGATAAATAATTTGCTCTGGTATGTATGAAAGCAGGATTTTTACCATTTTCCATTTCTGTGTTGTAAGTGTTGCTAGCAAGGATTTTAGACTTTACTTTTAAGAAATTTCTCGGGTCATTGATTGGTCATTTTCATCATCAGTCTCTTGTTCAGTTTGGTACAGAGTTTCGACAGGTAAGTTGAACAGCAGGTGATGCTAAATAATAATATTTGATATCTATTAATTGCAACCCCTTGAAAGACTGTAATTTTCGATGTGTAGGAGAGCTCCATGTACAGCTCAGCGTACATTAACAGAGGCTGCTACATATGTACTTCATAGAGTTGTTTTTTATGTGGGCATTTCTTATCTATATTTGTGGTGCTAATTTAGGATTCCAGGATTTAACTGTTAGACTTTATCTGTTCTTCGTCTTGTGTTTTTTCTTTTAACATGTTAGCAGAAATAAGTGATTTGACTTCAACATGTCTGTAATCCATAAATGAATGATATAATCTCATATCATTTGTGTACCAAGGTGACCCTTACTAGTCCACTCCAATATTAACCGCCCATGGGCGTCATGTGTTCATGTGACTTGGACAGCTGCACCAACAACACCTGATACACATACTAGCCCTCGTAGTAACTTGACCCGAGCCATGATATTTGTGTCTGTATACAAGCCTCTGAATGTGAGTTGTTGACTGCTCGAAGAAATTAAGTAAATACTAATGGTGCCAATGATATTTATATGAATTACAGCATTTAGTGATATTAAGATGATTAGGATTGTAAAGGGCACCCAACAGTCAGAGAATTGAAGATTTTTTAAAAGAGGATAGGCATCACTGAAGATTCAAAAATAAGTGTGATTGGTTGAAATGAAGCAGTGAAGTGTGACAGTGAGAGAAGGTGTGAATGGAGAGGAAAGGCTTTGAAGATGTAAACTGAAGTAAGTGAATTAACAAAAAAAACATGTACTCTGTTTGGATGGGGTTCGATGGCTGCAAACACAAGGGAGGGAGGGCTGTCGGTGGGTGGGATGGGTGGGTGGGTGTGCAGATGTGTGCAGGGAGGGACGTCACATTGGGGCTTTGAGATGTCCTGTAAAGGCCTTTCCCCCAAACCCTCAACACCCCCCTCCCTCCTTCATCCCCATACTCCAGGGTTAGAGGGGAGGGTGGATGATGCAGTGACCTCAGCTAAGTGCTCCCTCACCAGGCATACGGTCCGCAGTGGTGGGCTGGGAGGCCTGGAGCTCCTTGAGGTCCGCGTGCCCGTTCATCTCGGAAGAAGAGGAAATAGGCGCAGGGGGAGAAGAACAAGGGGTGGAGGAGGAGAAGAATTCGGGCATGTTTGCGACATGTCCACCTTTTACATGAATCCCTTCACCCGCCCTCCACATTTCTCCCTGCAGTGTTTCTGATCGGCTATTGTCATCTACGTCCACATCTCTGTTGCAGCAGACAGAGGGAGAGGAGGGACAAGAGGTAGAGCGAAGTGGATCCATGGGGGTGGAGCTTTCTCCCGTCAAGATGTCAAATGAGTCACATGACAGCTCGTCCTCCTCTGGTTGGTCCATCTGCCAGCGGTCTTCCTCTTCATGGTGTTCCTGGTGTTCATGGTCGTGCGTTAAACTGCGGAAGCCCTTGGTGACAACGCCAGGCCGATGATCCAGCAGAGCACCCATGTGGGGCTGAGCCAACTGCTGCCATGCATGGAGAGTAGCAGAGCCTGGGGGGAAACAGGTCAGAGAAACACTGAAAGAAATGTCGGAGCAAAAGATTTGTCACGTTTAAAGCCTGAAATACTGTTCATGGTACAATGTCTTCTCCACTAACTGCTACAAGCTTTTACATTTCATCCCTGCAAAATGAGCTGCATCCAGAAAAGAGCACCATACTGTATGACGACCTTTTGAACATTACAGTACATCTGCTCAGCAAATGTCATTTCAACATGAGTGTGTTAAAATAGATGGAACTATACCTCAGCTGTTTACTGGCTCATGTTATACATTGTATAAACACACACACACACACAGACGAGGGGACACAGGCCTTAATTTAAACAGTAACACAATCCTTGTCACACATACTGTACATGTGTTCTCAGATAGGACAGACGGGCAAAGGCATATTCTTAGAATGTTGCAGTATTTCCTCATGCAGCATACACATACTGCCCTTGCAACTTAATCTCATTTCAAGTCCAATGAATGGTTGTATTCAAACAAGACATGAAGGTCCTTTGTGAGATGTCAGTGTGAGAACTCATAAGTAGAACACAAAAAGAATGAGAGGAAAGGAAGGGTGGGAAAATTAGTAAGAATTTTATTCAAGAAATCATCAACGAAGGAAAACGGACAAATTGAACAGAAAAGGAAATAAAGTGCAAGGACAAAACAAAGTGTGAAAGAGTGAAACGGGTTGGACAGTACGTACAGAAGTATGGCACTAATGTAGAACACAAATTAGTGTCTGAACAGTTAATCTTCATAAAGTAGAAATACTTTCAACCTCCATAATATTAGTTTCTTTGTTAGGTCATTTCTAGACTTTTGCCCCCTTAAAGGGGGGTACACGATAGTCACCTGACAGCAGCCAGAAATACTATCTACGATAGAGTTATATAAAGGCAATGTTCAGTGACGTGCAAATACTCTTTAGGTAAGCAAGAAATTACAGAAGGATCTGAGAAAGATTCTACATTATTTCTCATATCTTAACCAACCATCATTAGACTTGAAATCAAACATTAAGCACTATTCTGTCTCTTCAAGTACCACCTTAAAGTGTTACAATGTGGTGTAACCAAGTTTAAACACTAGGTGGTGCCACATGCGTGGATATATATCTTACATAGAATTTTGAACTGTTCAAACTCAAACAGATATAAATAAATATTACTGATAAAGATCCGCTATTAAAAAAGAAGGCATTTTGTATTGAAAAAGTATTGAAGAAGTGCCATTTGAATTACCCCATCATGACCCACTCACTCTTAAGTAAATATGTGAATTGCTCACACTAATGTATTCGGGATGAAACGCAATGCTCTCAAATAAAACAAATGTATCCCTCCTCAACTGAAGCATGCTTTTATGGTATGCTACATTTTTCACACCCGTTTCATTTCTCAAATGTGAGAAAAAGAAACACCCAAGTCTGCTTTGCTAAAGATATACAGCACTAATTTTAAATGTAAAATAATAAGGCTTTTTGGCAAACTATATACTTCAGACCAGCAGCACTAGGCAGGCTGTCTGGTAGTCTATATTTCAAACCAGCAGCGTGGCTGTGTATGTCTGAAGTAAAAGGAGTGCTGCAGATTTAAACTGCCCTCCTGTGGTTCCAACACCTCCAGCAGGCCGGTGACCAAACCCAGAGGAGCTGTGATGTGAGGCTGGGAGCTGCTCTGCTCCAGCACACCAGAGCTCCTCTGCAGGGTCTGGGGATCCCGCGAGGCGCTCACAAAGATTGTGGACGGACTGTGTTTGTGAACAATCAGATACTGATTGTGCTGCTGGTTGAGAAGGGCTGGGCTTTGGAACGGTGATTGGGCCTGACTCATGGGAGTGGGACTTTGTGGGGTTTGTAGAATGACACAAGTTGGGTTTTGTGCCAGGCTCTCGTTTGGATTCTCTTGAGTTTTCTGACAGTTTTCATTTTCACTGTGCGAGGCATTCTGACTCCGACTATCCTTTATGTTATGTGAAGGAATAGAGGACACACTTTGATTCTGACTATCCTTTTGGTTATGTGGAGGATGAGGGGACGTGGAATAATCACCTTCTAGCGGCTTTACAATTTGCAGCTTGTCCGGCAGGTATGACCTGGATGTGAAGGAGTAACCCGACCAGGCGCTGCCTAAGGAGGGATGGGAGCACAGAGACAGCAGGCTCTCTGTGGGTGTGCCTGGGCCTCCACTGCTCCCTCCACCTCCCTTCTCCTCCTCTTTGGCCAGGTACGCCAGCTTCCTCTCCCTCTCCTCCTCGAAGAAGCGTTTCTCTGAGAGGTAGTTGTCTCTACGGAGGGACAGACGGCGCAGGGCTGCCTCCAGGTCCCTGCCTCCTGGGGTCCCTGGGGTGCCAGGGGGCCGCTTGTTAGAGTCTTCTGACCTGGGGAGGGACACATCATTGACACCGTTGGCTTTCAGTGAAGGTTTTTTAAAGTCTCATGAAACGTGGCCTAAAATAGTTTTAAAGTGAATATATGATATCAAAGCTTGGTATCCCAATAAGTTTTTACAAATATAAAACTACGTTTCAAAAATAAAACACATGTTTTACTGTCTAGACAGTCCGTTTGACAGGACTGTGTGAGTGTGGCCATATCAAATGGATTCCATGGCAACCGTCATTGTTTGTATTGTGGATGTGGGTTTACAAGGGCTTTTAAACAGAATGTTACAAACAGCAAGGTTTAACCATTAGACAAAGATTAAATCTAAGAAATTGACAGATAGACTGTTTTTCCCCTTTGTTATAGGAACAAATTAAGCATAAAAGAAACTACCTGAAATCAGAGCCAATCTAAAGTACAAAACTCTAAAATGTGAGTAGCAGAGTGAATGTGTCCATACCCATCGTCTGGAGCCTCCAGTATACTGCCAGTCCTGTTATCCAGGATGATCCCGCTGCCTGTCTCACTCCCATACAGGGAGTTAGAGCAGGGCGTGCCCACCCTGCTGGAGCGCCCGGAGGTCAGGCTGGAGGTCTGGTTAGAGCCGGGGATGTTGAGGGGGGAGGGAGCGGCTGACGAACGCTGCTGGCGCATCAGGTTGAGGTTTTTCACTGTCTGGAACACTCGCTTTGGCTGCAGTCTGGAGAAACAGGAGAAAGAACATTTCACTATGAAACTAGACCAAATCAATAACAAACCCTCATCTAAGAGGTCAGCCAGGCTCTTAATGTACGATGTACCTTTGCTCTTCTACGTCTGGATCAGCCATCTGAAGTTCCTTCCTCATGGTGCCCTCTATTTCTGCTGCCAGGGAGTCCTGCAGAACAAGAAAAACAATAAAAGGCAAATGATTTTGTAGCTACTTGGAACACATATATATTGGAGTGATGGTTCTGGACATGATAATGTATAATGAGAGCTCACCACTGGGAACAGACCCAGAGAGTGGAAACGCCTGGACGTGCTGACTGGTAGATTCTTATTCCTCAGGTTCTTGAGCTCCTCCTGAGCCTCATGCAGCATCTCCATGCACTGTGCATACTTGTCTTGTAGCTCTCGCAACTGGAGGAAAGAATGATCGAGAGGAGAGAGAGACAAGATGGGAAGAAATTGAGGATAACATAGAAATGATATCTTTATTGACCAGCTGTCTTGAGCCACACAAATGTGCTGAACTGTTCTACAAAAGTGTTTTTTATGTAGTGTATAGTGTTTGGTCACATGTAGTGTGCATCAAATCTTTAAAAAAATGCCCTCCAAAGCAGTATACAAATCATACTTTGAAACAGGATTTGGTCCAAGGCCGACTCCTCTAGCTATGTGTCATTAATATTTGTTAGAGGGAGCTACCACTGCAGAACAAGCAGTGATGATGACGGTCAGCTGGTTGTGGATTGCCTAACCTCAGCAGTCAGTTGTCTCTGGGCGTCTTTGGCTGCACCCAGGTGCTGAGTCAGCTCCTCGTTCTCCACAGCATACTACAGCAAAAAGACGGAAGAAATAGAAATGTAGACAAAGCACAGATATGAGAAACACTGTCTGCTGCATTGCACTACACTGCACACAAGCATTAACAAGACAAATCTAACTAATGTACTGCCTTGGTCAGTATGAGAGATGTCAGGTGGGTTTTCATACCATCTTGGCCTTCTTCTGAAGGTCTACTATCTGGGAGAGGAGGTGAGTGATCTCCTCCTGCTGTCTGGAGCAGTCTTCACTCTTCCTGGCCAGATCTTCGGCCAGAGAGGAGACATGCAGGTTGGCATTACCTGCAGGGTATCAACAGGTGTTCAGCAAAAGAGAATCTGCCAAACACCTGTCTCCATACAGACTTGCTGCCATTAGAAAGTGAGAGAGGAGTTGACAGATATAACACAGAATGAAATATGACTCCAGTCAGTCAAATACTCACGTAGCTCTTTGACACAGTCATTGACAAGTTGCTGCTCTTTCTCCTCATAGCAGATAGTTTCTGTCTCCAAATGACTGGCCTGAAACAAGCACAGACAATACTTATCAATACTTCACACTGTAGACATTATTTATCATCCCACACAATAAGTTCATAAAGATAAAAGGAGGGTTATTCTCAGACTGTAACACTTTCACATGAAAACAAACTTTGAAATTGCTCACGAACACACGGTTTTAAAAAAACATTTTTTATATACATTTGTACTTTGATAGGTAAGGCATGCAATATATACAATGCATTTGAACAAAGCAGAACACACATAAGTGTATTGACAATTTCTACGTTAGCAGGACTGTTTACCTCAGATCGCAATGATTTGTTTTCGTCTTCCAGATCTTTGAGCTTCTTCTGCAAGGAGTCCAAGGGGAAAAAACTTGGGACTGAAACACTGGTATCACTTGGGCGCAAACTGTTAATCACACACACACACACACACACACACACACACACACACACACACAGGTTGCAGTGTATTTTATGTATTTGATCAAGAAGAAGAGAAGAGTAGAGGGCTTAATGAAAGGAAACTCACGGTGTGGAGGGGGTAGACTCCCCCTCACTTTCCTCAGCAGCGCTGGTATAGAACTGCAACAGCTCATCTTTCATGGACAAGTCATGACGCAACTGAGAAACCTATATTTGGAAAACAGAGATGTGACCGGTAAAGAGACGATGGTAAGAAGAAGTGAGGATTTCAAACCCACAGAGGCCAATATAATATGATATGATATGATATGATATGATATGATATGATATGATATGATATGATATGATATGATATGATATGATATGATATAATATAATATAATATAATATAATATAATATAATATAATATAATACAATACAATACAATACAATACAATACAATACAATATAATATAATATAATATGATAATCCAGTCATATAATAAATGGCATTCCTACTTATATTTGTAAAAAAAAAGGCTTTCTCCAAACAGGGTCACATTTGATCAGCATGGCTGTGTACCTCCTCTCGTATGTGCTCTACTTGCTCCTCCAACAGTTCGTTCCTCTCACTGAGGGCTTTGTTTTTCTTCAGCAGTGACTGTCCGATGCGAGCTGCTAACTCCAGGTCACGCTCTTTCTGCACAGAGACAAAGTTTTGTTAAGGGTTTTAGAAGCAAAACAGTAACAGACATTATAATACTTAATTCAACACCTTGGGGAAAATACTCTCGGTTGCTTTCTTGCTGCGAGTTAAATGAGAAGACTGATGTTATGTTGTATATAAAAAGGCACAGATGAGACAGCGGTACTGTTGTTTGGTAAGAGTGTGGTACTTTTTATCCCACTCTCTCCAAGGAAGTGGATAAGTGTGGTTCCAAAAAAGTGTCTAACTATTCCTTCAAAATGACTGGGAAAAATGTCTGTGAAGGTCATGCAACAGAGGGGGAGTTTAAAATGTTAGAGTTGACCTCAAATTTCCTGAAGGGTGGAATGAAGGAATAAACAGCAGACTGAAACACACAACATCATATCCAAACACTAAACAAGAAGGAATATCATGGTGTCCTTCAAGGGACACTTGATACCTCAACCTCGTATCGCCCACGTCTGCACACAACTCAAACCCATTGGAGCAGCAGAGAACTCCCATCACTGAACTACAATTAAACACATATAATGAGTGTGTGCATGCGACGTGCCAGACACTCCCTTTTACAGTTAGTCCGACTGCAATCAATCTCAATATACAAAAGCGACTGACAAGTCAGAACTTGTTGACAACAGGAGGAAGTTCACCCTATTGTTACAAAAGCATGTTTGAATTGTCAAGACAAATGCAATGTCAACCAAAGAAAGATAACTTTTTACAGTTATGGCGGTCAGTGTAAAGATCATTTGCATGCTAACAGCTGTCGGGTCTGTTTGTTGATGGTATGACATCTTAATACTATGTTTAGCCAGCAGATGATTGCCTGGATTGCTATTTAATTTCATGGTTCATTTACAAATGACATCATGATTTTTCCAATGTTTTTTTATGTATGCATGGAAATCCGGTTATGCTATTCACATTCTGTTCGCTGATGAGGATCACTTCGATTTGAATATCAGCAGCCGGTAACTTCATTTATGATGTGGGTCTATCAAACCACCCTTTATCCTGACCCTCATACATCAACCTTTGTTCAGGTTATCACGCCACTTAATAAAAGTTGATCAAAGGGCCTCACTGTCTTTCTGCATATGCTAAGGTCATTTTGGTTTACCTACTTGAACTGTGCCATATGATCTTACCTCTTCCAGTAGTCGAGTGACAGCATCAATGTCACTGTAGGTCTTCGTCATCTGGCCAACTCTGTCAGCACACAGCACTGCACAGTCAGACACACAAAGAGAGAGAGAGAGGGTCTTTAAGTCTCACACATTCCCAGAAGATGACTGACCATTCACCTGAGTTAAAACGGTTGCACAACAGCAACTTCAGCCCTCCTTTACAGTATCTAACAGTGTGTGATCGATTGAAACACACTCCACTTTCTGCACACCAACATGTCGTTTTTTTGACTGAAGGTGAGTGAGAATATGTTGCATGACCTTTGTTAAATGCAAGCCAATAGTAATGCATGTTGGTAAAGCAATACAGGGGAAATATCTGTATAATCATTTTCTAAATATACAATAAATAAACAAAATAAAGAGATTTTGGAATATTTGATCTAAGATTGCAGAAGATTATCAGTGTTTCTAACACACAATGCTGCAATATGTTTGCTTCAGCGTCGGGTTTAAAGTTTGAAAAATAAACAGTGCTTCCTTGTTCCTCCTAGTATGCCCTTTCTTGTTTTCAGTTAATAAATTACATCATATTCCCAAGTAGTGCAAAACAACCTAGTGTACCACGCCAACATGCATCCCACACTAGTCATCAACCTGTCCACTTATTGATTCAGTGGATCAGAAAAGATAAGTTACTGAATGCAGACATGGTGGACAAAATGTGGGGTACACCCCAGGCCTGCTATTCCAGCTACATGAGCAGTGGTTCATTATCAACTCCCTCCATCCTTAAATAGAGCTCCGACTATATATTAATCAGTTTAGATTCAGGGCTGTACAGTGCGACAGTTTTGATCGCATTTGCTACTGAAATTGATCACGTGCGATGATGAATACAAATCCAGTCGCACTCCTGCGACAGCCTGCTAATGAGGAGAGGCTGTCTTTGAAACACAGAAGAGCGCTGCACAACACTGCGGGTAAATTAGGCAAGTAAATTATTGAGTCCACCCTCCACTTTGGCTGGTGAAAGATATGTGTCCTCCTCGGGATCTGTGCTCGTGCAGCGATTCTAGGTATAAAAACTTCACCTACGGCACATTAACGCAGTTAAGTTAGCGCGTGTACAAACAGAACATTTCCTGTGCGCCTTCACATTAAAAGCTTGTTACTAGCCAAACGTGAGTTGACTTTTATTTTGAAGCCGGTAAGAACAGGAAGTTAGCGCTTTTTTCTAGCTTGAAAGGCAACTCCTTCAGCTGCAGAGAGCAGTCAACAGTAGCCTAGTCTATTTACACAAAGTTTTAAATAGGCCACTGAAAAGCTACTCCCAACACATTCACAACAACCTATTTAATTTATCCTAAATTGTACCAATATGTATACTTATTTATTAATAGGCTATGTTTAATGTTTTAAAGTTTGGTTTTAATTAACAGAAGGACATTATAATAATAATAATTCTGAATCAGCAAAAAATTGCAATTGGCAGGTTAGATTCTTTTTTCTAAATTGCAATCAGTGCACCCTTATTAATTTTTACAGAATTATTACTGCACACAACGATATAATATTAATTGAGAATCTCAAATGAGACCAAGATGACATGCTCAAAGGTAATTAGAGCGAAATGCAAGGGTTAAGGTTATGCAAGTTTTCGATCATACTTTGTGTGCTACCAAATTTATTTTTGTGCAACTGAATTTTTTTGCTTGCTAGCACCAGTGCTACCACCTAAAACAATAAGCGTACAGCCCTGGTTTAGATATTTCACCTCAGAGGTCAACATTCAAACAAGGGACTCCTTAACATAATACATCACATGCAACTGTATTGGTTACATTCCCACATTCAAGTAGACACTGTCAATTAGGGAGAGAAGCTGTGTGGTGTTATTATGCTCGAGGTGTAATACCCAACATCTCATAATGTTCCAGGAAGCACAGCGCAGTAATATGATTGCATATGACACCATTCATATCACACAGTATGCCAGTCAGTCACACACACAATAGAGGCTCAGAGGCCTCCCAGAATGCAAAACAGAGTTGGCCCATGCAAACATCATATTTTCATATCCACATACGTCACAGGCGTTGTATGGCTGCTGGAAACAGACATACAGTGAGGCCTCAGCTGGCTTTGCTTTAGTTAAGGATATCACCCCATCATTATCATCCATTATTGAATAAGTTGTCTTTTTCTATCCAGACATGGCTGAATGGGCATGCATCACTGAGCAGCTCCGATCCTCACATGCTGGTCACTCATTTTTACCAAAGATTTTCAAAGGTGGTTTACAGTTTGAAGAGTTGCCCTCTTTTACTCCATCACAATAACAGCAATAACGACTTAGGGTTTCGAAAACGTATGGTATGAAAAGTTAGGCTGCTAGCATGGCTTAAAACAAATACAACACCAGCCATAGTGCAGAACGTTTTTCATGAACGGCAAAACATTTAGATGATGTTTAAAATATGTCTGATAAGGCTGTGATTCAGACACAGACGCGACCATAGAACAAAAACAAACCATACATAACCTTCTCTCCTGGATGAGTTGTTACCTAGGGAACAAATGGGCATGGTGGCAACGCTCACACGCAACAAATGCATCATTTGTACCTGTTTGCTATCTGGCCAGGAATGAGATTGTATGCTTGATAGCACAAGGTGGAGCCTGTTTACCTGTCATACCTTCTGTGTTTGTGTGTGTGTGTGTGTGTGTGTGTGTGTGTGTGTGTGTGTGTGTGTGTGTGTGTGTGTGTGTGTGTGTGTGTGTGTGTGTGTGTGTGTGTGTGCTTTCTATTGAAATACATGTTGATTGTTTTTTTATGGTCACACTCCACCCAAGTTGAATCATTAAGGGAGTGTAACTGAAAATAACTAATCAAAGTGTGTATGCCAATAGAGAGCCTTGATAATGATAGGGGACTTTCTGCTTCAAGTCTGCTTGCTGCTGTGTAAAGATGGCACGTAGGCTAAGAAGGAAGCAGAGTTGCTCAAACACATTAGAAAACCACATACCTATGATCCTCGGTAAACTGCTACTGATCACCTGTGCCAAATATTAAGATGTACTGCTCTTTCAGCGGAACAGGAATCCAGGCTAATGTAGCAGTCTCTAACTGAAAGACTTTATTAACTTTATCAAAGTGGAACTTTGAGCGGTGAAGGAAAAGGGTAAGACCCAGACTAGTGAAGGTAACCTGGCTTGCGTAAAAAGGAAGTGAAACTTAATATTAGAAGCAGGTAACGTAAGACAGAAGCACCTGCCTGCTTTCTCTCCCTGTGCTGCTCTATTGTGCCAAGAAGATGGGAGAAAGCAATTGGAATGTTCAAAACATATATGGGTTCAACCCTCTGATGTTACAAGTAAAAATCAGTAAGAACCTATTAGCCGACTCCTGGTCTTCTGTCTGTCTACTTTGCAACCATAGGTCTGGAGCTGTGCCTCCATCAGCCTCTTGTTGCTACTCGGCAACACACAACACACAGGTTCAATGCCAACCAACCAACAACACAGACAGAGAGGAGCCCTTGACATGTATGTAGCCTATGTGGAAATGTTAAAATATAATGCATGTGCTGCTATTCACAAGTACCATTTCCTTATTGCCCCTGTCCTGGCTGACATTGATCATAATTGCCACTATAAAAACTTGTTTATGCCATGGGGACATTTGTACCACTTGCACTGAGCCAAATATGTCACACTCACTCACAAAGTGAAAGTTTGTTGTTTAAGTTTTTCCCATCTATTTACTCAGATTTTCTACTAAAACCTGACTTTAGCAGTTTACGTTCAGTTTTATTTCAGGATGGATTCTTAATCCTGAAAACAAACCCCAAGGTGCTTGCACTAAAAGCCGAAAATACACAGTGAGTATCTTTCTGCATTTTAAAACAAATATTCAAAGTTCATTAGTTGTGCTGGCACTGATGTGAGAGCTAGGGTTAAAAAGCCAAGCCTTTATTTGAACATGTCAAATTAACAGTCAGATGCACCCAGCTGTGCTGAGAGCAGCAGATACAACACTAACATGAGGGGCTGCACTTGCTGGATCAATCCTCTGCCCACAGGGGACCACCTGTTACACACAATGTTACAGTAACACATGTATCCAATAACCGCCTCCAGAGTTCACATAGCCCCAGAACAAAAACATATTAAGACTCGAGAAAAAGAGGCTACAGAGGGCCCAGTACACTGCTAGTGAACGAGACCAAAGACTACCTTCACACATAATCTGTTGCTCTTCGTCCATCTCCTCCTCGTCTTCTTCCATACTTCCATGACTGGGAGAACAAACATACTCCTCTTCTTCTTCTTCTTCTTCTTCTTCTTCTTCCTCCAGCTCTGTACTACCATGACATACATAATCCTCATTCTCCTCTTCTGTCTGGCTGGAGTAGCCCAGCCTGTCCTCAGTGCCAGCAGCTATGAGCAGGGCCATCCTCCACACTGGCATTAAGGCTAACCACTAAACCACCAAGCCTTCAGATGCAACACCATGGCTCCTACCTGTGCTGACTTCATGTGTGGGTGTGTGTGTAAACTATGAATCACTATGCAATCCTAGTGTGTCTAGATGTGAAAGTGCAAGTTCAAGTGTTTGTTTCAAAGTGTATGCAGCATGTCTCTCTAAACTCTCCATTGTAACTTGACTGGCAAAGTCTGTGTGTGCAGATCTGTAAAGTATACCAAATAGTGTCCGGCGGTGTGCGAGTGTCATTTAGTGTGTGTGTATCATTCGTCATCTGTGGTAGCAACCTTGAGACAACCAGACAACCTGACCCCACCCTTCTCCTCTGTGACTGGTTAATGAATGGCCTACTCCACTTTACCACAGGCAATAGGGGGTTTGGACACACACACACACACATATATAAGAGGCTTTCCATCAACTTTTGGGTCATAAAAGTAGGTTAAAATACATTGAGCACAACCATTGAGAGCATTTAAATAACAATCTCTAGCATTAGTTTCTTTCCCTGGGATCCCAAACGTGTAAAACCCTCTTCCCATGTAAAGGCTTGAAATGGTTCAGGCTAGCACAGATGGGAGCAAAGAACTTGGAGAGACACTTATTAGGTAACATTTAAATCAAATGAAAGAATAGTCCGTTTACAACCCTCCACCCCTTCAAGTAAAAGTAACTTGGTACGGTCCTGTTTATCTTCTGGTAACAATAGGGCAGAGCGAACAATAATAGACCTGCACCTGTTTTTAGGGTGGGGCCAGTCACAGTCAAACCTTTACAGGTGAATGCTATTTACACATATTTAAAGCCCATGCCTGTACTATCATCAGGTGACATTCATGGGATAGTGCTTCATTTGGGTTGAACTAGCGGCAGACAATCCAATGATAATCCATATTCAGTGTAGTGTGAAGTCACGATAATGGACAAAGATCTCTGGAAAGGACTGTTTAAAAAATGTTCTCTATCCCGATAACGAAGCATATAATATGAAGCCGAAGCAAAATTATTTATGCTTTTCTTTTCAATGACACAATATGTTTTTCCTACAATTTGAATCATTTAATCTGTCTAATTGCATTACTTGTTATTCAATTATAACAAGTATGTAAACATGAACACTGAAGGCTGAAGAGGAACAATTTCCAGATCAGGTGCAGCGCTTGTGGTTACAACAAGCCTATTTTAAACTACAGTCGTATAAAGTGACTCACTGTGCACCCTGTGCTCCATATAAACTGCAGAGACAAGGTGAGAGCTATGACAACGCTGATTTCCCCCGTTATATGCAATTCAATCCTAAAGTGGACAAGTACAAGAACATGGATTTTAGATAGCAAACAGACGCAAACACAGCAGCAGGAGCATGCATAGTCTGACTGGACAAATAAAAGAGTATATCAGAATATAATGAGCGGATCTAGTATGACCCGATCCTTCATGAATCGGTATAGGTCACAACAAAGCCACTCAAATTTCCTGCTCAGTAGTCACTGCTCAAGTTTAATAATTACAGTAATTGGAGTAAAAAACTGATGCCAGCTCAGTACGGTCCTGTACGCTTGAGTAACTCCACTCAATGGTCCTTTGGACTCAATGCTGCAGGAAACAAAGGAGTCCCTGCACAAACACCTCTCAGTGTATCATCCCCTCTCCAATTGCTTTTCTGGTCACATTCACTCTCTACACTCCACTTGTTTTTTTCAGTTTTCCCTTTCATACACACTCACCCTGCCTCCACTAGGGAATGGTTTGTTTGGTCTCTGTAAACATTATTTGTTCAAAACATTTGAGGAAAATTGGGTAAAATCGTACAATGTATTTACAACGCCATTGGGATGTTTTTTTTTTATTAAATAAAGAATTACTTATGGTCTCTTAATGCACTTTTTATGCTGATGGACCTGAGTACACATTTTGTTCATGATTTTGTTGACAATAAATGAACTTTGTGTTCTTGTGTTCTTCAAGCCTTTTAGATTTCTGACTCCTTACCAACAGAGCAGTAGCAGCCAGATAACTAGTATCTGTCCGTGTTGGCTGGATCATATAGCCATTTTGTAAAATACAGTGGGTTAAGTTTACAAAACTTACAAAATGAAATAATTAATTCAGTCATAAGTTTACACTTTTAAACCTCAGTTTCTATAGGGTAGATAATTCAAATGTGTGCTATTAGCTGTATACTAGACAACATTAGCGTACAGTGGTTTCTCATACCACATTATAACATTAATGCCAACACAAAAATCCATATTTTGTCTCCCAGCATCATTTTTGTTTCCTATAACCACCCTTCCACCAAGGAAAATCCCCACCAGAAGGCTAGTTTGCCCTCCTTTTTCATAGCCAGGCCTTTGTCCTGTTTGCCCTCAATCCATTCGGCCATTTGTTTTGAAGGCTTCTAAAAGCGCCAAAGAATAATTGGCAGGCTGCTATCGACAAGGCTGGCTCAGAGCAGCATGCAAATCAATGGGCTAAATATAAGCCAACCTACTTCCACATCCCTCCCTTGCATGCCTCAGAATAACACCAAACCAGCTGCTTTGCTATTTCCGCCTCCATACTCCACGGGAGGATTTATCAAAGAAACTTGCACGCTCATTTGAGTATTTGATCATTTCAGCATCAAGCACAGTAGTACAATCTGTTTGTCAGTGTCTGGCAGGAAAGGACTGTTTCCCAAAGAGTCAAATGTTCAAAGACAGGATATCAAACCTGGGCTGCCACGGCTAAATAATACTACAGAGGTTTAAGCTGCACAGCTCACATAGGGGAGGTGCTGAGCACTCAAGTTGTTATGTAACAATTTATTTTTTCAGAGCATCCCTGACACACATGCACAATACAGTGCTAAGAACAGCTCATAGATCATGTCCCTCTCTCTTCATGTATTAGCTTTACATCAAAGATACGGTTTGATTCTACCAAAATATTTTACCATGAAATCCACAAAAAAGACACAGACAATGGTAGAAAGATGTATAGCAAAAGGAGGGAGGGAGTGTCAACAGGCAGGTGATAAATATACTTATAACCTGCTGTTGGTCACACATGGCACATGACCAGGCACCATCAGTCCTCCATATGTCTTGGCTGTGTGTATGTGTGTGCGCGCAGTATAATCATTACCCACACAGATTATATACTGTAGCTATTGCAAGACAATACATCAACCTTTTGTGAGAAACTGGGGTACATTACATAAATGCATATCACTGCACCACATTCTACAATTAATTGGCAATTTTGTAGAGTTTCAGCCATCTATTATTCATCATACTGATGTGTTCCTTATTGCTTGCTTTTTTATTTGAATTGTATCTGTTTCAGAGAGTCCTGGATCCTAATATAGCATTTACACGTTAATACTGCTTACAAACATGTACATGTCCTGATATGGAGATTATACTAAGCTTCCTTTCATTCATCTACCTTGTCAATTAGACAGCCTATCAGCCGTCTGTGTCTTCATTACATCATTACATAACAAACCGTTTTTGCCACCTGTGACTTCTATGTGTCTCTCCAGGTCAGCTGCTATCTCCCCCTTCATCAGATAACCGGGCAGCTGACATCAGCTCAAACTCTTTCACTGATTCACAACCAACACAGAGGAGCCACCAACATGGTCCAGTCCTACTTCCCACACTCACATACTGTATACTCATAAAAGCAACTCCATGAACCTATTTGAGTAGCCACAGGGACTCACATTGACACAGAACACCTGTTACAACACCTATTGTATCCAGCAGCCACTGCCTGCTGTAGCTACAGCTTTACTGCTGCTGGGTTTGACCTTAATGTAACATCTGTCATGAAAGTCGGTCCACAAGGTCACATTCTGTGTGTTGTCTCAGATGGAAAGCAATCAGTTGAAGCTGCCCCTACAACGGGCTTAGTTGAAGAACAATAACTGCATTTTATATTACTTTTGCTAAAGTACAGCATACCCCACGTTTTCTATCATGTTTGTCCAGTTTGCTATTGACCAATCCAGCATGTACAGTATTTCCTGACACAACCTCTGGACATTAACCTCAGCCGTGTCAGCAGAAGACGTGCTACAAAACCGGGCCACGTTCAAACACCTATGGTATTATCACAGCACTGTAAACAAACTCCAAAATTCACACCTCAAGTAGTACTTTGTACTATTACTTAATTTGTTTCAGTTTCACATGAGTTGAGATCTGGATCTAATATGCTGAGCAGCAATCAGCTCACTTGCTGTGTGTAGTTGCTGGACAGCTTGGGCCTTAATACTATAAGTAGATGCAATGGTACAGTATGCCACAGAGGTTACATCAAAGCCTACCCTACCGTTTATCCTATTTCTGTCTCTCCCAAAGTGTAGTTCACCTGACCAACAGAAAGCACTTTAGAATATACTGTATGTCCTATCAATCTCTTACAATCTCTACATAGCCAGTTAAATGGGTTGTTAGTTTGAGTCAACTCTTCTTACCATCAGTACACTCTTCATAGTACCAGTCCAGTTCATAGTAGTCTGACTTGACAAACCTCTGGCCTCGTCTCTTCATCCTCACTGCTCTGACAGACCAGTGTATTTTTTGCAATGTCCCAGCATGCTTAGCTTAGAGACCACCAGCTTTCACTCAGGTCGGGTCTTACTATTTACTGATAGTGTCTGTTACTCAGTCAGTCAGTGTCCAGTTTGGCTATCCCAGCATGCTTATCAGTTACCAGCTGGCACTCGGTCATTGTTGGTGGGCTGCCCATTCTAATCATATGTCCTCTCTGCCCCACAATCATTAGCAGCAAACTGGCAGCATATTATGCTCCATGTTTGTTGTGGTGCTGTTGCCGTTTCTGCATGTCGTCCCACAGTACCGTTAGTTGCGTCATCAGTTGTCAGCAGAAGAAAAAAAAAAACCCACTGTCACTTAATTGTCCTTTTGTCCCATCGGTAATTCTCCACCGTTTCAGCAAATGTGTCAGTTGGAATCTCCCATGTCGGTCAATCTGTGCCGCCTCTCTGTTCTTGAGTCTTCTTTCATTGCTGTCCATCAGTTGCCAGAATTTTTCCTCTCATCATGTCCCAATCCATTTATAGCATCCTGCCAGTGTATCTAACTGTGCTCCCTCCAGTCTGTCCTCTGGCCCAGTCTCTCCGAGGTCATATTATAATCCTCTCTTGTGTAACATTAACTTGCTCAGTGAACGCAGTAGCTCTACACATGGACCGCCGCATCTCTCAACAATGACTCAATAAACACAGAGATACAGAGTGTGTGTGAGTGAGTGAGAGAGAGAGCGAGAAGCAGCAGTCACGAGTTTTGCACCAGAGATGATGATAATGGTGACACGGTAGGGTGGGCGGGGCTAGAGGAGGCTCACCGCCAATCAGAGGGGAGCAGCATCACTAGCTTGCTCCTGCCCTCCATTTGTATGTTAGCGTGTAACCCCCCCCCCCTCTCCTCTACTGTGTCCTTCTGTGTGGTTGCTATAGAAACAGGCTCTGAATCCAAGGCCCCAGGCCGAAGCAGCATAGCATGCTAAAGCAGTTGCAAACAGTGCAACGTTGGCAGGGGTGACGTGGCTAACACAATAAAAAAAAAAATATATATATATATATATATATATAAAAATGGGTGTTTAAGAACTGAGGAGATATGAAAATATGCACAGTGCAAGGGAGGCAGGGTGATGAAGTGTCATCAGGGTAAAGCTAAAGAGAAATAGTAAATGTAAAATGTGTTTTGTTTCAATGACAATAATTGCAAACTTAAATGTCAACCAGCCTAAAAATGCTAACAGAGACAACCATTATTCATATTGTTGGAATATTAATTACAACACAATCCTACAATACAAAGCCAGGACCATGAGCTATCAGGCTAATAGCTGACTAACAAATTGATTCTAACTGAGGGCAGGTTGGCTTTAATAATATACATTTGCCTTGTTAAGAGTCCTGATAGTAAGGTGAAGGTGAACTAGCCAAAGTGGTAATATAACTGCTTCAAATTTTGCTTCTGTAATGCAGTGAGGTTGCATCAGCCATATGCCGATCACTGACAGAGCCAGTTACTGGTGTCATTCGCTTCAAATGCATGATACAAATACATATTATAAGTACTGGATAGAGCTGCAACGATTAATCGACAAATTGATTATTAAAATAATCGACAACTATTTTGATAATCGATTAATCGTTTCAAGTATTTTTTTTATAAAAAATGTCCAAATTCTCTGATTTCAGCTTCTCAAATGTGAATATTTTCTGGTTTCTTTAATCCTATTATGACAGTAAACCGAAATATCTTTGTGTTTTGGACATAAAAATACATTTGAGGAAGTCAACATGTGCTTTGGAAAATTGATCAACATTTTTCACCATTTTCTGACATTTTACGGGCCAAAACAATAATCGATTAATCGAGAAAATAATCGACAGATTAATCGACTATCAAAATAATCGTTAGTTGCAGCCCTAGTACTGGATGACACTGACATATGCAGTATATCCATGAATGAATATACATATAGTTAAAAGTCTTTAGTTTTCTACACCAAAAAAGAAACAATACTATCCATAAAAATACAGAAGTCAAATTAACTTCCAACTGGTACAAAATGGAAATTCAACATGAGTAGTGTATATGAAACAAATATTTAAAAAAGTTTTTTACAGCACTGATGTCTTTACTGCTATTGCACCATGTATCAATGAGACAGCCCGTCTTCTCTGTTTAGAGGGACATGTGGGTGTGATGTCATCACAACATGAAGTCTCTCCCTATTGGTCTGTTACCTCCACGTTATCATCTCCTCAAACATACACACATACCATCACCTGCTGGCTCCTGAATGCAGCTATTTTAAAAAGTTTAGCATGTAGTGTTAATTCAGGTAGAAAAAAAAATCTTGTCCTAAGGCTCCAGTGAAACAAAGCTTTGTGACCAGGATGAAACCCATATGACCCACCCCTGCTCATTCATGGAGCCTATGGTGTTGAATCCCGGGCCATCTGTTTGAGGCAATAATGAGTAGCAACAAGCCCATAGTCGTGCTGAGGATAACTGGGAAAACACTATGTGGAGAATACAACAGATAATTAAGCAGTTTCATACTGTTTCTCATGTACCCTGACCTTGTCATTGCCTCTTAGCCTGTATGACTATGATGAATGCCAAGGCAAAGGTGACCGTGTCAGCATGGGGCATCGAGGTAAAGTTACAGATCTTAGTTTCTTTTTTCCCTTTTTATAATAGAACACTTGATCTATTATTAGAAAAATGTTTTACGCTGAGTCACTGTTGAAGTAGACATGAATTTCACCTGAATTATTGATGGTGAAAAGTAAAAACACTTAACGTTTCCTCGGTTTTGCCATGTGCCTTGAGTGCACATGTTTTACGTGAGTTGGTGTGTGTGTATGTCTGACTCCAAGTGTGTGCAAGTGGGTGTGTGTTGTTTACAGCTGGGGTAGATGTCAACCACTCAGTGCAGCTCTGCTTTGATAAGACAAGAGCAGACACGTGCATACATATACAACAGAGGGCTGAGGGGAAGAGAAAGCAAAATGTCACCCACAGAGGGGCACATCCAGTGTGTTTGTTGTGTCAACCATGGCCAGTCTCACTTTCTCTGATTCCTAACTAACTGCTCAAGGACAGTAGAAATCTTAAATCTGTGCCCTCCTAAATCCTAAATCCTCTTTGCCACTCTCCTATAACAGTTTCCTGAAGGTTAAGTCTTCTGTCCCTAGTGTTTGCCCTACGTTTTGTGTTAGATGAGTATTAACATGGCAATTTAAGGAATGTATTGAGCAACACCTGTATGTATAGGGGATGATAATATTTGAGAAAGGGGCAGTACTATTAAGCCAGACGAGTCGTCTATGGTTGTCTGAAAACATGGTCTGGACAATGGGGATTTGTTAAAACAGAACAATGTTTGTATGATATATGTTGTGTGCTTCAACAATCAAGATCATCATTATAACAGAATACAATGTAACCTCAAGCATCAAACTCAACAGTGTGTGAACTCACAGAAGTACTTGAGGGTCTCTTCTATCTGTTCAGTAGTCAGTTCAAGGGCAGCGGAGTCGGGGGCCACCAGGGGAGTGTGAAGCCAATCATCTTGGTCGTAGCCGAAGATGGAGTCGGCCCTCAGCTTGTAGACTGGCAGCTGTTCCTCCAATATGCTGATAATCTCAAGCTCCGGCAAATCAGTACTGTTACACACATCTGCAAAGCGAGAGAGAGGCAGGCACTTTGATGTATTTGTTCTTTTCTATTTGGATTAAATTGACTTTAATAAAAAGTCAATGTAATCCAACTTGTAATTTATATTAGCAATGTTGTTAAATGTATTCTATTAGAAAGGGTGCCAAAATGTCTAGGAAGATTAGGACCACCTATTCCAACAAGGCATTTAATCAGTCCATGATAATTGGAAGTAAAGGCAGCCCTCTAGTGGTAGATGGAGAAACTAACCACCCCCTACTTGCATTTACTGTAGCACTCAAAAATTGAGACCAGCAAAAAATAAATTAGGCTCATTTGCTTCCATGTAATGCAAATAATGTTTGAACAGTTTAAATTAAAGGGCAGTCTCAAAAATAACTATGAAAACATGCTGTCGTATAAAGGAAAGATGTATAAACCAAACTTAATACAGGTTATTATTATTATAAACCAAGAAGATGGACATTCAGTAAAAATAGTCTTTTAAACATCCCCAGACAAGTACAACTGCAGAGAAAATTAAGTGTTTACGGTCATCAAACAAACAGTTTATGCTGTTTTTTTAGACTACTAGTACTACCCCATCCATCCATCCCCATAGTTTATGCTGTTTCTATTCATTCCCTTAACTTATCCCTTTTTTTAAACAAAAAGTCAGTTTAGCCATAGCGGCTGAACCGGTCTATAAGCCATCAGTAACAAAGTCAACAGCAGCCTTCTAGAAACCACCAAGAGCCACATTTGTGTGCTGCTGTGGAAAACTGACTCATCTTACCTAAGCTTTTAGCTATGTGCCTCCCTGCTTACACATTACTTTAGTATGCTTATAAAAGGGCCATTCATCAAGAACGTTTTAGAAGCCACAATCTATCTGTTCACACACACACAGAATGAAAGATTAAGTCATTTTGTGCTACAGAAATGTGGAATTGAAAAGCTTTTGGATATAAAACATCAGCAATAGCATATGAGGAGGATTAGCAGCATACAGTAAAAAACTAAAGTCCTTTGTTTCTGTGCCTCCCTCTATTTCTGTCTCCGTCGCTCTTTCTGTCGACATCTGTCTAACAATGCTGTCTCTCACAGTTTGCTAATCCAGACTGAATGACTGACTGTGCCGAAAAACGGCAACACACACACGTGCACACAGCAGCTGGGGAGGCATTCAGCAAGAACAGCCAATTAGGTTTCAACACAGGAGTAAGTACCGAGTTGCTATTCCAACCAATGCCATTAGACACTTTTAGTTTTTACTAATTTGACCCATTAGAATACTGTTTTGTATTATTGTCTTCCTTACACTTGGCTTGAATTTTCCTTTTCCATCATCAGTCTTCGTTCTAATCTAGATGAACCGCAACAGACCATCAGCACCAAAAAATGTGTTTTTAGTATTTTTCCTTGTTTTTATAAAAACACAATACCCCTGAGATAATCATACAAAGCTCTACTTCAATGAAGTTTCCCTCTGAAGCCAAGAGCTGTATAAAGTTTAATGTCGGCTTTCTGGAATTTCCAACTCATCTTTACATTTTCTGACCACAACACCAAATAGATCGAATTCAAAATAACCTTAGCATAAACCTCATGCAGATGGGGATGTTGCTGGTGAGATTCAGGTTACTTCTCCTCCTGTACTGATATGAAATATGATCAATGGATTTTGGCTCCTAGAACTAGTACCAGTAGGACATGGATGAGGATAATAATAGCACAAACTCTTTGGTGCTGTGTGTGCTGACAAAAGGTCAGTGGAGACGGCAGAAAGTGTGTGTGTGAAACAAAGATGATAGTTTTTCACTTTATCCTTTTAGAGTGGTACTTCTATAAATGACTGTATTAACTGCATTGCCCTTTATCTACCTGCCACTCTCACAGTTGTCAACTAACTGTCTCTAAATAAGTTGTAAAAAAAAAGAAAGGGGAGAATCAGGACAGTCCAAAGTACAATGTAAACAGCCTGTGGTTGGTGTTGTCGACTTGTGCTGCATTACACTCAATCTTTTACAGACCACGAGTAATGAGCAAAAATACGCAAGGACTACTTTTACATCTAGCAGGGGGAGTAGTTATTTTCCATCTTTATACTGGAAGATGGCCATGGGAGCATATTGTAGAAACCAATCAAAGTTTGAATCATATGACCAACAGAAGTTCCAGTCCAACATTCAAATGTAAATATAGACGGCTGGCACAGGGAAGACAACCTGCAGGGTCCTCACACCAACATTAGCAGCAGCAGCTAGTGGCCTTCAGAGCAAGAAAGTTCAAGTTCAAATGTAAGAATAGGCCACTCTTACTCTGTCAGTCTGTACAGAGGACACAGAGAGAAAGCCAGCAGCGGATCAGGTCATCTTGTAGGCAATAAATATACAGTGATACTGATGATAATGGACGAACAAAGAAACCCAAAAACTCACAGAAATTGGTCAAACTAATGCAAAGTAATAAACAATAAGGACAATTCGGAGCGAGCTGTGTTAAAAAAGAACGTGCCTAATGCTTTATTACCTGTTGACCTACACCGGAACCAACACTGCACGTACAGTATAACTAAGTGTAGGATCACTGCACGTATTTTGGACTCCACAGAGAAGGATATACAAGCACATGGGCTGGCTTCATACCCAGCACACCTGGTGTGGGTGTCAGTCAGACTGTGGAATCATGTGATGAGATTTAAGAAATGCAAAACAGAATAGGACAAATGCAACGACTCATATGGCCAACATGGCTGCCTCCTGTACACTCCGGTACAGTAGTGCTACTTGTGGCTAAGAGACAGTTTAAAGAGCCAAGTTGACCTTTCTATGCTACATTCATTGTTATCAATAATCTTTAAAAAATAAACTAATTTAAATGAGAAAACTTACAAGGTACGTTTTAAGTTTTTTTTTTTACCTTTAAAAAGATTCACCAGACATACTATTTAAAATAGAAAAGAGTTAACTTTTACAGGAAAAATCACTGAAGCTCCCTGAAGTGAACATGTCCAAAGAGGGAGCAAACAGCTGACGGATTCACAGATAGACATCGATAGACAGGATGAGACGCAGAAACACACATAAACAAACAAAGGGATGAGACGGCGGGAGAGACTTGATCCAGATGTTAGCCAGACATAACTTGACTAAAGAGCAACTTAAGCTAGCAAAAAGACACACAATACAAAGTGTTACTCACTCATGGTGCCTGAAGCCCGACAGCCACCAACTCCCCTGCCCTCCAATCACATTTTCCACTGGACCCGGAGGCGGCAAGGTCGCGAGAAAACACACGGTGAGAGAGAAAGAGAGCAAGAAATATAGTGTTGGGAGGGCGAGAGACAGAAAGAACAAGAGAGAGAGAGAGTGCTAAAACTTTTAGAGGACAGCATAGGGTGGAAGACATACAGAAAGAAAGAGGAAGGGAGGGAGGAGTGAAGGGGAGAAGAGACCCCAGCCAAACTGGTTCGTCATGCCTGACATGCCAATGACGGTATCCACATGGACCGCCCCACGCTCGCTTGCCCCCTCCCTCACTGAGACAGCCAACAAACCCAGCTGTGCTAACCACACACACACTCCCGCTGTCTCTCTCTTCCTGTCCTGCTTCAGTAAAAACAGCAGGCCTAAAGCTGTTCCTACTGTTTACCAAAAGACTGTCTCTTTTTATTTAACTTGTGCATTGGAGAGACACAGTTGCAATTAAAGATATTATGTGATTCACAAGAGTTTAAGCCAGAGTACAACATTCTTAACCACAGATTAGCAGGTCATCAAACAGCAGTAATAACGTCCTGTACAACAGCAGAGCAAAGCTGCAGCAGAAGAACTGCCAAAAACACAATCATGGCAGAGTGTTCATCATGTAATCCGACAGATCCCAGAATGTTTGGCACTGAATGACACCTGATATGAACACATTTCTTCCCTAGCTTGTGTATAAAAGGCTCTAAGAAGAAATCTTTGTTTTATAATAACCATATACAAATGTCATCTGAGTGGTCTGGGTGTTTCATAAGAAGTTTAGGTATAAAAATAGGACAAAGTACGAATCGATTATCCAAAGGTTTTAAATTTTAGTAACACTCTGAAGGAAACCTTTATGCACCACCACTGGTGATTTGATTTCTGGTAAAAACCAATCCAGATAAACTATCTGGAAAATAACTCCACAAAGTAGCAACTCTTTCCAGATTTGTATCCCTCTTGCCCCTGCTGAGCCAGGAATTTGTTCCAATGTGCCCATTTCTTCTAGAAACACTTGATGTAGCTGTTTTCAGTGAAAATAATTGCTTGACATAGGGAAAATAGAAACCACTGACATTTAGAAGCAGTTTGCCCCATTGTGCCATACACTCACATACTTCAATGCTGTTCCCATGGAGTTGCAGTACAACCCTGTCCAGAATTAGACTCACCCACAGTTGAAAGCTGCCGCAGGTCACGTAGTGTTAACAGATGAAATACAGTCTACATAATCTATGTGTAGGAGGCTGAGCCAAGGTGTTCAAATGACACTAACACTGTACATCTCTCAGTCCAGTATGTGTATTTCGTCACTAAAGTGTCACCTTGTTTAAAAAGTCATATGGTTTCATATGTAGGGGAGAACGGGGTAATATGTCACACGGGTAGGTTGTCACAATCGTAATATCTCGGAACCAGAAGGTGCTGTCTGTTACATTTTGGTATGTAAATATCCACAACTGGGATCAGAGGTCACCTAGGAGTTAGACTGAGGTCACCTTGGAGTTAGACTGCTGAATTTGAGGTGCGAGGACTGTTAGTGTTTTGCATGTCAAATTGAAAATATTTAGCTCCTCAGTATTTTTCTTCTAGACTTTTACACAATGGGTTTATAACAAAACACTTGTTACCCTAAAAAGTGTGAAGGGTAAGCTATAGTTTTGATTGTTGTTAGCAAGCTAATTAGTTATCACATGGTTGTTGGCCTTGATGCTAGCAAGAAATTCCAGTTGGGGTTGGCCGTCACATTTTTTGGGGGGTTGGTTGTCACATGTTATCCAAAGGGTGCAGCCAGGAAAGGAACCCAATAACAAAATAAAATGTCAATCTGTATCCTCACTGACAACCCAGAGAAGGAGAGAATAGAGCAGGAAAGGCAGCTAGCATGCAAAAGAGAAAAAGGGCAACAAAATCAAAACGACCCAGTGCATCCCAAACTAGACCAGTTGCCAAGGCTACTGCACCCCAGTGCACTCCACCCCAGCTGGGGAAGAAGAAACAGAAGAGAAAGAGACAGGAAGAGGAATCTTCATCAGATGAAGAGGATAGTTTGTGTTTGGTTTACATGGAAACGTTCTCCAGCAAACGTTCAGGTGAGGTATAGGAGAAGTGTTGTATGTGCAACCAGTGGGCACACAATCTCTGCTTCGTTAATGAGCAGACCCTACATTTGCCATCACTGTAACTCAGATAGTGAATGTGTGTATTGTGGTTGAGTAGGCTATTATTGTTAGACCTATTTGTTTTGTTCTTTATGTTGTTACATACAGTAGGTTGGCCTTAATATGGATTTCCTTTTTGTTTATTCCTTGCTCATTTTGTGTTAAGATGCATAGTTATGCAAGTTATGTAGGCCTATTTTTCAACTTGACAATGAAATTAAACTTTCAAATTTAGTTCTGCTTTCTTGCATTCTTTTTAAGATTTTTCCCATTAAGATAACATTCTGACAAACAACCCCATAGTGTGTGTCAACCGACCCCTTGATGGGGTCTTAATTACAATAAGTTAGAAAAAGTGAGGGGTTCACATTTCAAGCCAACACCTTAAGCTTCAATTTAATGCAGGAATGACTATTGAAAGATGTTTAGGTGATGAGCAATTCTCACTAGAGTAAAAAGTGTGCCTACTTACCCCGGTCTCCCCTACGTTTCAACCACAAACCCAACACACCACACTTTTTTAAAAATAACTCAACCTCGGGCATGGGATGATAACAGAGAATGAGGGATCTCTAATTATTTCCTAACATTGGTATTCTGTTGCACAGTATTGAGAGCAGCGCTTACGATCTATTGGCACATACGACCAACTATTACAATACAAACTGTCACATTACATGACAGTTACTACTGGTTTGGTACCAACAGCTAGCACTAAGAAGTACAGTGTATATGTGACTTAAATGCTTTATGGTAGTAAATCAATATTCAGGCTGAACATGGTGGGAATAGACAGTTTAATTGGGGAAACTATAATATAATCCTACTAGTATATCCAATGACTTAAAGAAAAAGTAACGGAATCTATTTTTGTGACAAGATACACAAGAGGACATGAAATGTGCTACATGTTTAATGTTGATTTTTTTTAAAGTTATTGTGGAAATGTATTTTGTGTAGTGTACGACAGAAGCTGAGGCAAAAAAACTGTCCAGTAAGGAGGCATGGACGTGACAGGACATGCTGCCATATCAGGCATGTAAACAGCACAACAACAGCCTTATCATGAGCCTGAAAAATTGTTACATATGTTGTTGTTAATTCTTCTTTCTATCTCTCTCTCTCTAGGCTGTGTGTTTGTGTTTATTTTATGCAGGCAGTGAACATGTACCAGGCTCCAAACATAACCGTAATTAGATCAGAGTTTGAAGATAGACTCAGCAATTTGGATTGTCCACTCCACTTACATAACTTCACTCAAGTTCATGGTCTCCTCTCTCCTCTCTGTCTGACCGTTTGTTCCTGATCTCTTTCTCCTCACCAGGCATCCCATAATTTCACAGTTACTCAACTCTTTACATCACTGCTGGCTGGTTACCACGGAGAATTATCCTCACTCCCAGGAACTGCCCCATGGCAGTGAGCTGCTCTATTCAGCTCTTTGTGTTTATTCATCCTTTAGACTTAGTGAAATAGTACACAAATACACACTCCCACGCAAACTCTCTCTCTCTCTCACTGTGAGGAAGTATTCAACTACAGAGTTAGGCAGGGAGTGACTGAGGGAAAGAAAGAGGAAAGGAAGAACTTCGAACATAACAGATTGTACATCTGATTTAGTTTGTTATAGTAATCCCTTTACACCAGCAGATGGCAACCTAACCCACTCAACGTCAGTGCTATAACTACTGAGATCAGAAACCTGCCATACAATACTAGATAATAAAAATAATTAAAGAGGAACAATATTCACATTTTAAATAACAATCAACACTTGTGAAATGGACCCTAAATGCAGTTAGTTTCGTAAATACAGAAAGAGAAACGTGTTTTGTCCTGGGGAATTATTTTCTTATAAATCAATTTAAATAGCTAAATATCAAGGTTTACATTCTACGACGCCGTCAAATAACAATTTACACTAGAATACAACACAACCACACAATGAACAAGCCCATACAATTCCAACAACATTTCTGGAACCAATGATCTAAGAAATAAAATAAAATTGATGCAGGGCTCCTGTACCTGAGTACACTGTTTTTACTACTTTAACTGTGTCCTCTTTGACCTGCTAACCGAAGCATGGACGAGCAGTATGCATTAGGCAGTTGATAATCAATGCAGTAATCCAGTGACCATCAAAACAGCTCAGCCAAAATCTACCAAGCATTGCATGGCATTGAAGCCCTGAGGTGTCAGTCAGACTGAGCAAGGCTTGGCCTGCAAACTCAAGTAGGGTGAAAACATGTCTTTTACCCAGCTGCTCTGGTTACCTTTCAACTGGTGAATTGACAACTTTAACAGTATAAATGCACTGCAATGTTACAAACTTGAAGGTGTTCACACTAATACAAGGGATTGAGGCCATGGTTAAAGGTTGGAAGGGTGGGTGCTACAGGAAACTGTTGTTTGTATGTAAGAAACTTCTATTGTCTGAATCTCTGATGAGCTGACTTGTTTACTGTGGTGCTGTACAGTGTAAGTGCTGGGCAGGACTTACGGCCTTGATGAAATGGCTTTTGGCCAGGCTGTATTCAGCTCCCTTTTCCTTCCTATGAGCTCATTCCTTATTGACCTCCCACAAATACTCAAACTGTGGCCGAGTGCAATTGCTATGTCAGTTGTTTCATGACAAGAGACAAAAGATGGTGTTCTGGACTCAATATAAGCCCTATCCTAGTCCTAGAACTATGATTCTAAAAGAGCCGTGTGTCATCAGTTTTTGTTTCGAATTTGAGAAAATCTAGAATGTCGCATGATTTGCTCTGTTATTATTAATTTTAAATCAATGTCCTTTAATATAGTATCTGTTTCATGACCAGATTATTGCTCCAGGCTGTTAAGAGAATGGAGATGGGCCACAGCACAGCTAATATCTGACCACTGGAGACATGAGTGTCCCCCTGCTCCCTTTGGAGAGGGGGATGAGTGGGGAGAAGAAAAGAGAGGGGGAGATGAGTGAACGAGTTGACAGTGACAGTCCACTGGGAGTTCTTTTCACATGCTGCTGTATAACACAGAGCTGTGGTCCCCGGAGCTGCTCCACTGACAGGATGTGACATTAGGAAAGGGTCAGAGAGGGGGCCAGTTTCTCACAGCTCTTAATTTCCCCCCTTTACATGAAGACACCATCTTTTTTATCAGCTCACTATGTTGTCTACAGCGTATAAGAGAGTGTTACAGAGTTCTTAAACACTTTTAATCGGATTGAAGTTTGATGTGTAACTTCTGTGATACATAACTTTTTTATAGATTCACACACAACCAGACTTCAACATGTTTAGTAGTAACTAGTAGGGCCCGACCGATATTGATTTGTGGGTGCCGATGCCGATTATTTTCTGAGAAAAATTACGATAACGATTAAATCTTCGTTTTTTTTTTAAATCCCATGAATATATATTGAAAAAAATTACTTTTCTGAACCCATAAATATATATAAATACTTTTTACTGTCAATAGGGGTACAGGAACTTTTTATTTATTGAAATATGCATTATCTAAAAAAAAACAAAGTGTTACAAATGTGTCTAAAGTGACATGACACATTTTTTAACTCAGACATTAAGCATTTTATGTAACTGCACCCAACCCTCTGGAACTCTCTCCCTCCAAACATCAGCATCTCAGACTAAATAAACTCATTCAAAAGTCAACTCAAAACTCACCTCTTTAAGAAAGCATAATTACACTGGACTCCACTCCAAACCTTATCTTTAATTTGTCTGTATTTTGTTTTCTTTTTATATAAGTATGATTTTCTATATGTTTGATGTAAAGTGTCTTTGAATGACCTCCAATAAAGCAATATATAAATTCTATATAATAACTATAGTAATATCAACTACTATTAACAGTCAAGAGATGACCAATGACTCTGCTATTGGTGTCAGGGGGAACTGTCAAGTGTGAATTAATCCAATGTATTACAACACACCTGCTGCTGCTGTTAATATGCTATAAGGCTACCTCCGGGGCAACAATGCATCTCACTCAACATGATTGCTGAAAAAAAATTAAATAAAAAAAATTTAAAAAATTAAATCGGTGGCCATTTTGCCGATTTTCGGAGATGTGCTATAATCGGCCGAGTAACTAGTGCTGATTCAACACAGACATGGTTTTCCAGTAAGTTTTGTCTTCTTATGGTTATAATAACATATTGGTGCAAAAATGACCTGTGATTGTCTCTGCATCTCTGTAGGTGGCTTTGAACCGACTTGCTTCACAGACATACTCCTCCTCTTCCTCCTCTTGGCTGGCCAATCGGAGCCCTGGATTGTGGAGCCAAGCTGTGCCTTCAGAAGACTGTTGAGGGGACGGGGCAGAGGAGCGGGGGGGCTGGGGAGAGGAAGTCTTCGGGTCCAGCTTGGCGCTGAGTGGTTACCGATTTAAAACGGAACCGGCCATGGACAAAACCCGGGACATGCCACACAGGGCAGTTTGGGAGTAGCAGAACCACAAGCACACTCTTTGACCGTACAGATGTTGTTTACTGTGTCCCTGAAAGAGAGAAAGGGAAGAGACAACAAAAGACAAGAGGAGAGGATTTAATTGGCATACATTTTTTTTTTATCACAAGGTAGATCAACATTTAAAAAAAAAGATACATACAAATAAGTAAGATTGCAAATGCAAAACAGAATACATAATTTTTCCCGCTCACACTAGGGCGAAACGCAGTATTTATAGACATGGTGTCGCACTCAGCTGCATGACGGCTGTTCAAAAAAAGAGAACACATGCTAAAGTGTAGATAATTGAAGACATACACCGATAGATTTATCGGTCGTCCATAGATATTAAATAAAGAATAATCTATCTAAAGTTTACATGTATCTCTGTCTATCTACAGTGTGTATCTATCTATCTATCTATCTATCCAAAAAGTAAGTTCAGTGAGCGATGAAAAAACAAAAAGCCTAAAAACCTCAAAGGCAGACAAAAGTACAACACAATCATAATACTCATCACAAAAAAAGGAACTTGACAGAGCTTCTAAAAATAGTCATGTCTTCAAAACCCACAGAATCAAACGCACGAACGCACGCACGCACACACACACGTCTTTAGATGTACACCTCCACTCACCATCAAAAATACAGCTGTGGTTTACATTGCACCACACCTTCCATTTCTCTACCTTCTGTATTCCCCGTCTTATTTTCTAGAATCCATCTACAGTACCTCCTTCCTACACTATCTATATTTCTCTCTCTGCAATCTTTCTTTTTCCACCCTAGCCTCCTTTTGGACATATTGAGTCAGATCTTGATGCCTTGTGGGAAGAAGAATTTAGGTCACACAGTTTCCATTATTAAGGACATCCAAATGCCCAGCAAGCACTGTTGCTAAGGACAACAAACCAAACAGTGGCTCAAGAACATGTGACGCGCTGCAATGACATATTTCTTCTATAAAAAAGGTCAGCTCCAGGTCCCTCTGATCTTTTTTGAAACTAATAACTGCAGTAATGCTGACCAGACAGTACTGTATTTTCAAGTTGGATTTCTACAGTACCTGGATCAACAGTACCAGGATCCCATATGTTATTACAACAACATTCCCCACCCCTTACGGTCCATCCAGCAGCACTGACAACAGCAGGGTTGGGTTGAGTGAGTTTTAGAGGAAGTGAAAGATTTCAAAGGGTTGATGTAGCTGGTGCTCAAGAACAC
This sequence comes from Hyperoplus lanceolatus, assembly GCA_026929865.2. Lineage (NCBI taxonomy): Eukaryota > Metazoa > Chordata > Actinopteri > Uranoscopiformes > Ammodytidae > Hyperoplus > Hyperoplus lanceolatus. The sequence goes on along the minus strand of CM049401.1, from coordinate 12,539,613 downwards.
AATGGTAACAGCTAAAACAAAATGCTCCAGGACAAGGTGTGGTTTTATACTTTCTTGCATGTTTATTGTTATTTTTTTACACTACACAGTCACAGCGTTTGTTTGCTCAGTGAGTGTTCAAATTTGACTGCAATTTCTATTCTACCGATGATGAATAGAAGCTGCCACACAACAACATGTGGGCCTTTTAATAGTCAATGTTGTTATGTTTATTAAAAAAATACAACTTTTAAACAATATGATTCATCAAAAAACTATTAACAGATCATAAGCAAGGTATTGACTATAGTCCACCAGGTAAAGTCCCAATTGTTCTGTGGGGGGAAACTGGCCAGACTGACATCTGAATACAAACATATTGTTCTTACCAGACAGCCCCTACTGTTCTCTGGCCAGCCTGCCCCTCCCACGTTTACAATAACAACATACACATATTGGAACTGTCTGTCTCTCCTACTGTTCTCTAATCAACCTGACCCCTCCCACGTTTACAATATCAAAGTACATTAGAAACCGTCTGCCTCTCAGCCTGTTTCACCTCCACTGTAATGCAATGCAATTTAGATGTCTTTTAGATGTCTCCCCCACCCAGGAAATAATTGTTTCCTTAAGTATGTACATTTGAACTGTCTGCCTTGTCTCCCCCCATGCGGAGTAAACTATCTTTAAATACGTGCTGATTTTAAGGAAGGAGGCTTCACTCTTTGCTAGATACCTCAGTTGTATGTGGCAAACAGTGAAACCCTCCGAAAACCCTTGCTATTTTGAAATAAACCTTTTGCTTTAACAAAGTATCTTTCTGCTTTTTTTTCACCACAGTTCTTAATGACCCCCCCAAACCACGACCCCATACGAAAAAATACTGTATGTCCATTGGTGTATCTAGAAGTGAGTGCGTATTCATTCTTAGTCCAATACACGTCTGTCAGAAAATGATGCATTCTCCACCATTCACCAATGGTTTCTCATGTATTATGTTAATCAGTTACTCCTGGCTGTATTTTAACTGTAACGATATGGACATTACAACAGACTACAACAATTAATTTTCCAGCTAGTAAAGGAAACAAGAGTTACACCACCCTCACATTCTTTCCATCCACAGCTAACATCCACCCTAAGACAACCGAGTCAAGCCCAGATCACCTTGGGTGTTGCAACTTGACTTTGTCATCCCTCCTCCAACACAAAGATCACACGCACATCAGGACATTTTCAATTGCAGCATCTGCACTTTGAATTGGTTTCCACTGGCTGGTAAGACTATGATACAACATAGAACAAACTATGTCTATTCATCCAGAACTTTCACTGTTTGCACCAGTTTATACAGAGCCAATACAGGATAGAGTCATTATGTTATTAGTCAGTCTGTGTGCTAAATCAGCCTGTCTACTGCATGACAGTCAATACGTCAATTCATAAAGCAATCGTTGCAGCACTTTTTAACATTCAGTGCTTAGGTTTGTCCTTGCTAGAGGGGATTTCCTTACTTTCCATAGCCGATCATTGAGAGCACTTTGACATGGAGTACTGCTGGTTTCCATTTGTTTTAATGTGTATGTCTGTGTGTCTTAGTTAGACAATGGAATAAATAGAGGACATGCTGATGGATAACTGGTTCTAGTGACTTCACACACTGAGCCTGACAAGGTGTTAGCTGGAGATCTAATGCCTCGTTTCCACCGAGTAGAGCGGGTCGGATCGGAGCGATTCGGTCCGGGTAGTTTGGCTTTTCATTTGCCAAAAGTTGGGTAGGGTACGGTTTAAGCGCACCTAACCTCTCTGAGTCGCTCCTAATCTCAGTACTCCTCCGTAGGGGTACTAGCCGCCTGAAAGGGTGCCGAAAAGGCGGAGCTACACACTGCCGTCATTTCCGCCATGTGTAGTCATCTCGGCAAGAGTGAAGAGAGTCTTGTGTTTTGGTGAAAATGTGAGCACAGCACTGTTTATTGTGTGGTGTTTTTCCTCGTCGATAAATTAAAAGGTCACATATTATGCTAAATGCACTTTTTAAATGTGTTCTAACATATCCATGGGTCCACGGTGTGCCTAGAGACTGCCAAAATATAAAAAAAAATAACAATCTCTCCTTTTCTCACTCTCCCCCTTTCTGAAACCCCCACCCCTCCCCCCATTATACTCCAGTCAGAATTCTCGCCGACTATAACGTAATAGTCGGCACAACCACATCCCCATATTTTCTTTTATGTCCATGCTTCCCCCCAGAAACGTCCACCGTGCACTAGTCTATGATAACCCCACCCCCCCATTTCTTATTGGTCCACGGCCCCGAGATCCAGAGACAGTGCGGAGCACGTCATAATCGGAGGCCACGCCCATCGTGGGGGAAAACAATACACAGCGCTCCATTTTTACTCTATATTAAATGACACCCGTATTCGGCAAACAAACTTAATAAAAACATAATACGACATGCCTTTCACAAATACACGTTACTTTCTTTAAAGCCACAACCCTTGTCTGTCTATACGAGCAGTTTTGGTGAAAAAGTATTGAGTAATTTTCAATATCGAGACAAAACTCTTAACTAATGTATGCTGAATGCTAGGCTAATGTTAGCCTTCTGCTGTAGGCTAACCCTCACGGATGGGAAAAAACACCTCAATATGGCTCACTTCGCTCACTGTCTCTATGAGTTGCACCGAGCTGTCTCAGTGTGTTTACGCCATAGATAGTAGTAAATACACGCTCACAACATCACGGGGGAATAAATAAAGAAGCGGCTGGTTTGACCAAGCAAAAACGAGAGACCGCTGGCTTGACCAAAGTTGGTCGAAATAATAACTTCCGCCGTGTGTAGTGACCTCGGCTAGAGTGAAGAGAGTCTTGTGTTTTGGCGAACATGTGAGCGCAGCACTGTTTATTGTGTGGTGTTTTTCCTTGTCATTAAATGAATCAGTTGGCTACACTGTGTCCCACTGCTACGATGTCACGAAGCTGCCGCAGCCAGCGCAGTTCGCTCGCTGTATCTATCAATTGCACCGAGCCGTCTCTGTGCTCACAACAACACGGGGGGAATAAATAAAGAAGCGGCTGGTTTGACCCTACTATCTATGGTTTGACCAAGCAAAAGCAAGAGACCGCTGGCTTGACCACAGTTGTTCCACAGCCCGATAGTTTGACCCACATTCTGGCGGCGGCTATCGCAGTCCAGCCTAAACCCCGCCCTACCAGTAAGGGTAGGGTCGGCGGTGGAAACAACACTGATATTCTTAAAAGTGAGCTGTCCGCTCTGAGCCGCTCCGACCCGACCCGCTCTACTCGGTGGAAACGAGGCATAACACATGGAAACAGTGTTGAACAACTTCCTCTGAATGCTCCTGGCCATGAGAGACTCAAGTGGAGGAGTAAGGAATCTCAAATCAGCTTCAAGATATACAGTATATAGTATAGTTAAATGTGTTCTGTCTGCCTTAAGAAACTGTCCATAGCCTCAATGACAGATGGGTGACAGCCATGTTCCTACAAAGTCATTAAAAACTAAGATATGCCAGCTGTAAACATGTAAAAAGCCGCCTCAAATCTCCTGCCATTAAAGTTATTGAAGCCGAGAGAAATCAGGAGAGCAGAGTGAACATCGGTTGCTAGAGAAAACTACAGTGTCAACATTATCCTGTGTACTGCTTAATTACACAGATAAGACAGTTTCACAAAGCATCAGATGTTTAATTTTAAGTGTTGTATGTATAAAACATTCAGTGTCCGTTTTACAATGGCATGGTCACAAAGCTGTTTTTGTGGATTTAGGATTGCCATTTAAAAAAAATATTTCAAAATGCTATTTTAAAACCTATTAGGATTTTCAACTTTGAACATAAATGTAAACTAAGGTCAGTCCAGGATGCAGCACTTTCTGTTATCTACTTTAAGATCAATTAATCCAATCAATACTCAAATATCCTCTCTATGTGACAGACACAATCAGTAATACTACTCTCTTTTAAGGCCAGGACACACCGGCCCGATAATCGCCGTCGTAGAGTCGGGAGGGGGCGGGGAAACAAATCTGTTTGGTGTGTGCCGTGAACTCAGTCAATTTAGATGTCCTCGGGCTTCTTTTGAGCCGATGTTCAACATGTTCAATCGGCGGCAGGCAGTCTTTCAGTTGGAGCAATTTGATTTGTGGAGGGCTAGCAAATCAGTGAAGCCCGGAAGTGAGGCGGGTAGCACAAACAACTAACAACAGTTAGCCATCGTTTTAATGTGTTTGTTTGTTTCGTTCAGCGAGTACTCACATGCATCAACCCTTGTTGACTGCTCGACACCATGCTCAACACTCTCTGCTAAAAATGGTGCTCTTTATGGTCCGTAAATATAAATACGTATTTCTATCTATGTTTATGGTCTAGAGAGCCGTCCCATCATTTCCGGCTTCCGTATTTTTTCGGGCCACAATACAGATTAGCGCCGCCTGCTGTTATGGAGACATTACGTCCTGCGCAAGCGCAGAGCGTACGGAAAGTCAGCAGTCGGTTTAGTGTGTTCTTTGCACTTTTTCGGCCGCGACGGGAAGACTGGAGCTCCCTGAATCGGCAGACTCCATTTTCGGGTAGTCGGACTGGTGTGTCCTGGCCTTTAGAGATGAAACTCACAGAAGAAATGTATTTTACTAAAAACATTGAATTTATTAACATTCATTCTGATTTATTTTATTAAAAATAAAACAAAACAAATTCCACAAGAAGTTCAAAATAAGCATTAATAAAACATCATCTTCAGTTCACCAGGATATATTTACAATGTTACATTATATTTATTTAGGTTTGCACTGCAGCTCAAGGATTTCAACTGCTCCACATGGCAGAGCCGTGGTTAATGAGAGAGAAGTAAACGTTGTTAGTGATGTTATGCAACACAATTACTCCACCAGGCTTCATACATTCATGAACATCTTCTCACTCACTAATTAACATTTAACAAACATAAATGCTCTCTCTCCTCTCGAAGGATAGTTTCAGCTGCAAGGAAAATAGGCAAATGTTCAGCTTATTTGAAAATAACCATCTCATTTTGTACCATGGTAAGGATGTCATGCTATTGGCTATATTTGACAACTGCAATAATGATAGGGAGCAAGTTTGATTAAAAGTCCAAAATTTGAAGCGGCATTCTGTATCACGCTATGCTCAACCAATTAGCTTTTACTGTAATCTATTAATTATATTATTATTTACTGTTTTTTTAGGTGTAATTGTTTGGCACTATGGTCTCAACATAAGATGATGTACTTTATACAAGTTGTAAATTATGTATTCATTCATGTTGTTATCTAATCCATCAATATTACAAGTGTCATACACATCCATCACATCATAGGTGTTTTCACTTTCCACACTAAGATGTCCTCCCTCATGACAGTGTGGGAGTATGCTATGGGAGTGTACACATGCACACTGAAGCTTGGCCTTACTAATCATCATCTAACTAACTTTATCACCTATAATAGGGGTGTGCAGTATTTATTGAAGTGTTGAGGGATCCTCATCTTTCAGGAAGACACCACAGCACGGAAAAAAAATGGAGGCCCACATTTTTCTTCTTAAACGTGTTATTTAAAAAATAAATGTTTGCTTGTTTAATGTGTTATCATGATAAACAAGCATTACTGGTGTAAATGATACAACGTGAACTACAGAACACTAAGATGTTTTGTCATATTGAGCTTATCGTAGCATTATGTTCAGCATGTTTAGTCTCTGTAGCCCCTTTTACACAGAGATTGCGGCATATTGACGGAACAACATCACTCCAATATGCCGGCTTTGCTTGCTTCTGTGTTATTTAGACAGAACCAAGCAACGCCGGCCTGCTGGCGTATCAGTATCCCCTTTACACAGCGTTCCGGAATGAAAGAGGTACTTGTAAACAGCGTCAGGTGTGACGTAAACATTTAGCGCCGCACCGGTCAGCTGCTTTACAACAACAACACTGGCCGGTGAATTGAGAACAGATGTGCTGGAGCTTGCAGTAAGAGGGCCGTATTTTACTGTCCCCACGATGTGCCGATTGATCTCGCTACGCGCTGAGTCCAACGTCACTGGGACTGTTAACCAAACTGACAAAATCAATCCACTTCACCTCTGTGTGTGTGTGTGTGTGTGTGTGTGTGTGTGTGTGTGTGTGTGTGTGTGTGTGTGTGTGTGTGTGTGTGTGTGTGTGTGTGTGTGTGTGTGTGTGTGTGTGTGTGTGTGTGTGTGTGTGTGTGTGTGTGTGTGTGTGTGTGAGGTTGGCTGTAGCGAGTCTCTTTGTGAGGGCAGAGATCTGCCAATCAGACACACACATACATACAGTGTGTGAAGTCACGTAGGCAGAAATAAAGTGTGGATATACGCTCAGACTTAGGATAATAATAGCGACGGCGATCCGGTCGCAGCCTAGCTTAGCCTAGCCTAGCCTAGCTTTTCCATTGTAGGCCTACAACTTCCCCTGGGCATAAATAGATTCATAAAATCTGCAAAATGAAGCGCGGGGTTTTGATTGAGCAGCGGACCTTATGACCAGCTAGATTATACGCCGTTCCTTTTATTTGGTGATTTTTACGGGACATCAGGCCGCCGTGATTAATGTTAAACACACGTCCTTCAACTGCTAACATGGTCGCATGTTTAGAACGTAGGCTATGGGACGTCAAACGCCCCCCTGTTCCGTAACAACAAGCTGGCCGCATTTATACAGAGAGGCGGAACTGATCGTGTCGGCAATCTTACTACCCCCCGAGGTAGTATAATTCCCGGAACAATCTCTCGCACCTTTCTTCCCTCGATCCGCAACGGTCGCATTTATACAGCAGGGCGGAGGGCCGAAATTCCGGCATATTCCCGGCTATCATTTCCCGGCTGTGTAAAAGGGGCTTGTGACATGATTGATTTATGGTGAGTGGAGTGGGGTTTAGACAGAATGAACTGGAGTAAAAGAGAGGAACTCCTCTGTAGATGCATACCCCCCACACGTGACTCTGAAACCACCACCTCATTCATTTCAAAGCATCCTATACTGTGCCCACTCAAATGCAGACTGCAACAAGTTCTTTGTTTTCCTAAAGACTCATATCTAGCAAGCTTGTTGCCAGATACAAACCCAGATCTGATACCATTACTCAGAGACAAACACATGGGAGGAGAGACAAAGAGGAAGACAAAGAGAGAAGTCAAGTCACGTGATCAGTCCAAAGGATGTTGAGACATGTCTGTCTCTCCTACTGTTCTCTGATCAACCTGACCCCTCCCATGTTTACAATGTCAATATATTAGAACTGTCTGCCTCTCAGCCTGTCTCTCCTCCAATCCCACTGTAATGTAATTTAGACGTCTCCCCCCTGGGGAGCAAAAGTTCCTTAAATATGTGATGATTTTAAGGAAACGACGTCACTCTTAAGATACCCTCGTGTATATGCCACTAGTGACCCCTCCGGAGGAACCCTTGCTATTTTGAAATAAACCTTTCGCTTTAACAAACGTATCATTCTGCTTTATCTCACTACAATAGTGCTAGTAAAGAGAGAATGTAAGTCTGTTTGAAAGCTTCACTGAAGAGCCTGTCAGGAAGGAAGACACGGCATCCAGGAAGAACACAGATGAAAATAGGATAGAGGAAGGGACAGATAAAATGATAGAGAGGTGGAAGGAAAAATAGATCAAATAGAGATAGAGGGATTGGGATGGGGTAGTAACTAGGGTTGAAACAATGTTAATTATGATATTTAATTAGTTTAACTATGAGTCATTTGAACTATTTTAACTATGGCTGAGTTAGCCATACAACCTAGCCGTACAAGACACTCGATTGTATGGCTAATCCTATTGGGTTTGAACAAAGTTGGCACAGCACAGGAGTCTTGCTATAGCCTTCAGCTGATTTCATCAAACATGCAGCCTGGCAAGGAGACATTGTGTACAAGAGCTGTGTATACAAGAGCTGGGTTAAAGTTGTGATGGTTTTTCCTTCAATAAAAAAGGTGCCTTCCCACATGTGATACGATACTGACAAAACACCATCTGACATCTAATATAAGAGTTCTGAGAAGGATTGTCCGGTGCAGTATAGGCTCCTGTCTGCATACATCTGGCATTCCTTGTACAGTAAAGATGCATGATTTACAGCTTCAGTCTGTAGGCTTCACACACAGCTGCACCTCTTCAGCTCAGTTCAGTCAAGTGCAACGCTGACACTAAAAATGAGTCATGCCGTTTGCAAATTCACAGGTTTCTTTCAGTTCCAAATAGTTTGATTGCATCACGGTTATTAGCCTTATCAGTATCATTCCATCCATACAACTATATTGTTATATCTATCATTCCATCCATACAACTATATTGTTATATCTATCATTCCATCCATACAACTATATTGTTATATCTATCATTCCATCCATACAACTATATTGTTATATCTTGACCATCAATCTGAAACTATCAACTTTTTTTTTTTTTTTTTTTTTACAACTGCATCAAATAGTTGCATCATTTTCTATAGGCTGTTTTATAATGGAATACCTTGATTACAAAATACTTCTACAGATATGGAGATACCATGTGTACATAGACTAACTTGAGCCATATGGGAACAGCCAAAGGGTACATTTCCAGGCCGACAAAGGACATCTGATTAATTTATGTATCTTTTTTTAAATTAAATTCAAAAAAGCAGACCAGTGCCGGACTTCATAAAACTTCCCCTGGCAGTTGTTAGTCTTCCAGTTAATGATTCAAAAGAGGCAATATCCGTCGTCAACTTTGAGCCATGCATCAAAGATAGGTTTGCCGAACTATTCCAAAGACGAAGGAAAATCCTTAATGCGCTAATAAAGCCTGCCAGGGTGAGTACAAATTGTTAGTTGTATAGCCAAAGGGAGAAAGGAGCTGTCCCTCATTAAGCAGAGCTGGGGAGATGTTGGCAAATATGTATGCAACCAAACTCTGATACACTTTATTACATCTTTCCAGAACAAGGAACCAATCAACAGTCCCCCAATAAATGAAGACAGTCCCAGTTCCTTTAGACATTTCCAGTCCCATTCTTTGAAGTTTGACCAGAGTTTAAAAATCTGTGTATGACGCCAACATTCCCTTTTGTATTAGGCTAAAATTAAGCTTAACATTTTGTTCAGAGTTTGTTCCTACTTTTGCTTGTAGAATTAATATGCATCAACATGAGTGATAATCTTCAGGGCTGTACAAAAGGCACTGAAACAGTTTTTTTATGGCGCTGCAGTAAATTAAGTATCATTTTAGCAGTATCAGAATGGCTATGGCAGTGAGTCCAGTCCGTGACAGTCAAGATCAGCCATATGACATTCAAAGCTACAGGCAACACATAACATCTCCTCACCTCGGCTTGAACTAACCACTCAAACACACATATTCACTCAAGTCCGTCTACGCTGCAGTTTGTATTGTGCTTCATATTTGTGATTTCGCTAAAGTGAAACTCAACAAGCAATAAATCATAAAGTTACTCAACATTGATGGTGTGCAATAAAATAGCTTTGAAGTTAATCAAGGGCTGCAGGATACATAAAAGCAACCTTTGGCCTCTTGTGTGTCATTTCTCTTCCAATAAACAAGGTCATCCCTTTACAGCTGTAAGTCTATGCGCTGGCAGAGTCCAACACACACACACTGCTGGGTGTCCTGATCGTTTTTATTTTTTTGTTGATCGTCATGCATCGGGCCCTTGAGAAGGGAGACTGCTTTTAGGCTTACTAGGTTACAAAATATTCATATCAAACAACTCCAACTATTAAAAGTGATTCCCCATATGCTGTAAGCCTTTAATTGTGTGTATGTTTGTGTGTATGTGTGGAGGGGAACAGAGAGGTCAGACGGGAACAAACACCCCCCACAGCCCATCTGTCAGTCGCTCTTTCTGTCTGACATGTGAGCTGTGTGTTGAGGTTCAGCCTCTGGTTGCGTACGTTCTCAGAAGTGTTTGTGTTACCGCTGAGGCCTGCAGTGTGTCCGAGCAGTGAGACGCTACGCTAGCCTTCCACTGATCATGTGCTGTTAGCTGGCAAAACCAACTGGGACCTTATTTAGCTTCTGGCTGAGAAACTGTCCTGATCAGCTGAGTATAGCTGAGGTAAAGTATGTGTTGCAGCCTCTTCAACACAAAACACATCTCAGTCAAGATTCACGCACCATCTCCCTAAAGGTCTTTGTGATTGTTTGCACAAGGGAAATCTGAATACAACTAAGTCAATAGTGTTTAACTGAAGGAAATCAATAAGGGAAAATGGGTTTAACTTGTATACACATACTAATTGCATTTGATTAAAACCAAACAGATGCAACCAACCTACAGTAGGTGTATAGGCTAGGTGACATGAAGAGAGGGTAAAAACATGCATGCATCACAAATGGTTTGCATCGAATCTGATGGTTATAGGTTAGCATGACATGTTAATAGCCTAGTAGCCTAACTTTTAACCATGGTAATGAATGGTAGACCTACACTTTACAAAACGGTATGTCCAATTGTTATAGGTAGCTGATGTCACTGACTGCACAGAGGAGTAGCCTTAACATGTCACTTAATATTTGAGGCAAAACGTCTCTGAAAGTTAGCTGTGATAACGGACTGACCGTTTAGTGAGACTGAGGAGGATTTTAGTCACTTTTACTGAGGGGAGGCAGATTTACTGGGATAGGCTTAGGCCTATCTTAATCTGAAATCTATCTTATTAAAACGGTGCTCACAAGCTGCTGGGAAAAACTCTCGAGGCTTTTTTTATTTCGGAGTCTGACAAAATATGATAAAACAGAGATAGGAACTTAGGCTACTGGATCAAGAGAGACGGATTGCTCACATAAACCGCATGGGCCGTCTATTAGGTCACAGCATAGCCTAATCAGCAGATGAATGCGACGAGGAAATTAGAAAATATAAGTTTCACTGAGGGAGATTGATTGGTAAAACACCATTACAAGTTACTAGCTACTCAAATAATAAGTAGCCTAATCGTTAAGCGGTCCGTTACCATATCGTAGAATAGCACGCTGCACCTGCTCCACTATCACCATGATCATCAAGCTTTAAATCTGAGACGTTCACACTCTCACATCACACTTCTTACTTACCTCGTTGGGAGACAGCGTGGACTTCCCCGGATAGGCACATTTAGTCCGTTTTCTTATGTTTGGCGACTACCAATAAACTTTTCACAGGTTCAATCAGCTCACTTTCTCTATGAGGTCGAGCCAAAACGCTACAACATCGCGGTGTTGTGTCACGGTCGAAATGTGTTCCCCCGTTTCTTTAACCTCACGGCCGTAATCCTGACTGAACCAGTGGTTTTCTGAGATGCTTAGCCGGACCCAGCCCTAGGCTGCCCTCACTTCTAAACAGTTATCTCTACTACCACGCCTGGACGTAACCTAAACCCCTACCCGAACCGCGGAGGGAGGGCACCGCTGCAGGAAATAAAACTGGTGTCGGATTATCAAACCACAAGCAGGCGGAAAACGAGCTAAGTGAGCGGAAAAATACACAAGATGTAATTAAGTCAGCCCCGTGTCTGTTCACAAAACTTATGCAGCTTTTTTTTGGCTTCCATTCAAGAGGGGGGTAGCTAACCGGCTTGGAAGAAACAAAGCTGCTGCGCTAAAGCTAAAAACAATATGGCGCTACATCCGGTAGGCGGCATTTCAAAATAAACTGCATTAATAAAACATGTTTCAAAACATGAGACTTCACTTTTCTGTTTTTAGTGGTCTGTTTTGTTTACAGCATATCTATTAAACTGTGAAGACAAGCCTAGGCATACATACGATAGGCTACATACCCTCACAGGTAGTTTGTAATCTTTCTGCTTGCCCAGATAGGCCTAGTGAAGGCATTGTAAGGAAAACTCCATCGTAGTGTGTAGGCTAATGCTGAAACTGTCAGCCTGCCCTAAGCCACATATTTTTCTTAAAAATAATCCTTTGAAAATTAAAATGGTAAATAGCCTATAATAATTAAATGTGTTATGACAAGAAAGCTTTCAATGTCGATACAGTAGGTGTTCTATTCAGTCATACGAGTAGGCCTATGCACCACAGTGCCACATTTATTGAGCTTGTTGATAACCCCACATTGAACAGTAACATAATGGAAATGTGATAATTTAATAGTATATTTTCAAACTAACACCAATCCAGAGCAATATTTCCAGTTTAAATAATAATCACATCATCTGTCTCACACATGTCTGTGTGGTTCAACTGTCCATCTAACCCACATAACTGCTTCTTCGGTGGGCAAGAGGAGACCGTAACTTGGCAGGACAGCTCTATGAATTTGAAAGAAAGACCCCAATCTTAAAAATGTCCCCCTACATTCTTGATATGAGTGGGTCATCTGAGCGTGGCAGACAATCGCTGCACAAAAAAGGGTAATCCTTCATGCAGCAAAATTGTCACCAGTCATTAAAACAGCCCGCCTTTCATGTTGGGGATATCATATATAGGCCTATATAGGCCTAATTGTGCAACGTTGTAAGAAGCATAAGTGGTGGAAAGCATTTTTTAATTTAATATATTTCTTACTTTTATTTTGTAGATGAAAATGTACTCACAGGAAGTGGTTCTCTGGACATGTATGCTGTCCATAGGTAACATTACAGGTTGTGAAGTTTATAATGTGAAGTTCCATTCACTGAGTATTTCCATTTTCCTGTTCATTCTCTCTACATCTTAAGGAATAAGCTTACAAGGCAGTGTAAATGTTGGGTTACACCCTATTTCACCATGTCTGTTTCTGCAGTCTATGCTAGGCTACTTCTAGGCTCATGAATGTGTTAAGCTTTTATTTAATTGGTAAAAAACTGTAGGGCAGTTTATGCCTTTATGTTCGTTAGCCAATAAGGATTTTCGGAAATTCCACGTTAACCTTACGGTGTGTTTTGTGACTTTACTCGACACTACACAGTTTCCGACAGTTGCAGACCGCATCCATTCAGGAGAGTCACGGGTGCCGTGTGTCCTGCTACCGTTATCGTTCAACGAATTACGTCATTGTAGCCTACTCTAGCTGTATCCCATTCGAGGGGCCGCAGCCTACGAAGGCTGCATTTGAATACCGATTGCGTCATAGCGACGTGCAAAGGCTTGTCCCATTTGCAAGGCTCCTTCATATGCCGCTGAGAAATGCAGCCTTCGTTTCACGGTTTTGAAACGACAGATGTATCCTTCGCGGCCCAACATATCCCAAGATTCATTGCGTTTTTTTCAGAGATGGCATGAAATAAAGTAAAAAATAACAAAACAGCAACGTGTTGCTCCATCTTCTTAACTTGTATCTTAATTTCTTTTTTTCTTGTATTTTCTTTTATTTCTTCTTGTACTTTTTTTTTCTTTTCGTCTGGTAGGCAACTTCTTTTTCTTTTTTCCTCCATTGACAAGGCTGTCTCCGTTGGCAGCAATCAGGGTTGCTAGGCAGCACAGGAGTGGCGAGTCATCATGCAAGGTAACGGCTTGTTACGCAAACAGGAAATGCTTGTATAGAGCTGTTAAGCGGAAGTGGCGGAATTACGGGGCATGGGACCTCTCGGCTGAAAAAAATGAATGGGAGTCTATGGAAAGTAATCTACTATTTTCTGGTCCCAGTCATTAAATGCCTTGGATTACATTTATGTTTTGTATGGGTCTAAATGATCATTTTTCATGTGAAGAGTTTGACGGTATGTTGTATGATTATTCGTCTAACGGCTTTTGAAAAAATGTTACGAGAACAACTACAAGTCTTGTCGCCTCTGTGACGTCACCTCAACACATTCCCTCCACTTCTCGACTGACAGTGCTAATGCTAATGCTAATGGCTGGCGTGGACAACGCCAACAATCTCCCCACTCGAGAAATTGAAACTCTCCACATGTCCACTTGTGTAGTGGTTTTTGCCACGCTGAAGACTTTTGTCTTGTCATTGAAAGAAGGCGGTAAAGTGCATTAAAGACACAGCCATGTTTCTGAGCTAAGCGGGTGCGAGTGGTGGTGACGTATATCATAAGTGCCAAGAGCAGCAAAGAGCTGTAGTCCACAAAAGCGCTCTGCACAAAACCTGACCGTATCCAGCTACACCTCGCTAAATTGTTCCATTCTTTGCACGAAAAAATACCATCTAAATCCATACAAAACATATGTGTAATCGAAGGCATTTCATGACTGGGACCAGAAAATAATACATTTCTTTCCATTGACTACCGTTATAATTTTTCGAGCCGAGAGGTCCCATGTCCCGGAAGTAAGCCACTTCCGCTTAACAGCTCTATAGAGACAGTGCATGAAATAGGCCACGCCCATCGTGGGGGAAAACATTGAACAGTGCTCCATCCACTTTGTATTGAAGGAGACTTGGGGCCAATCCGAATAGTCTTTTTTGCATAGGAAATTTCCTTTCCTATCGAGATGAACCGGAAGTATTCGGCGGATAGGTGATCCGAATTCTCAAAATGCTTAGGAAAGGCATAGAAAAGGAGCCTCGATTCATCCTTTAACCCTCCTTTAGCATAGGTTACTCCGGACCAACCTATGCTAAAGGAAAGGAGATAGTGGTATCCCATAATCCTTTACGGCGGCAAGATTTAAAGCAACAGGCCACCGCCGGAGTTTACCGACTCTACACGAATATGAACGAGAAGTAAAACAGAAGAGAGGAGAGGAGAAGAGAGGAAGATTTAACTCGGCTAAAACAAAATACCCACCCCCCCCATAAAGATAATAAAGAACTCATAAAAGACCAACATCATAATAGTTATTTTCGTAGCACATAATTTACACCATAAGAAAATAAAATACCAACTTCACATTTAATGAAGTTACTGGGGGCAGTTCATTTCAACATCAACATAAGTGTAGCCTCTTTTTATTCCACATGTGCATTGGGATATATGCCAGTGATTCTCACTCTGTTGGCGAGAACCTGATTAAAATCAATATGAAAAGAACGCATGGATCAAACGAGCGCTTGTTGTAGTCAATTTTCGGAGAATAGGCTATAGTGTAGTTTCACGCTAGTGACTCACGTCAGCAATACTCGCCGTCGCGCAATGACGTCGGTTAGGAAAAGTGGAGTCGAATTCATTTGAAACAGTGCTGTCTTTTCCTATGTTCGATAGGAAGCACCTTTCATCTCTCCTTAACCCCGATGACGTTTAGGGGTTAAGGTATAGGAAAGGAGGCTTATAGGTTAGGAGATTGGACTATTCGGATTGGCCCCTGTCTTCTGCAAACAAACTTAATACAAATTTAATCAAACATCCATTTAAGAAAAAAACTTTACTTTCTTGAAAGCCACGACTCTTGTCTGTCTATATGAGCTGTTTTTGTGAAAAATAATTGAGTAATTTTCAATATTGAGGTGTTTTTGTCTGGTCGGACCCATCGTGGGGGAAACCGTTGAAAACCGTTCCATTCACTTTGTATTGAAGGAGACCTGTCTTCTGCAAACAAACTTAATTAAAATGTAATCGAACATCCATTTAACAAAATAAACGTTACTTTCTTTAAAGCCACGACTCTTGTCTGTCCATACGAGCTATTTTTGTGAAAAATTATTGAGTAATTTTCAATATTGAGGTGTTTTTTCCCGTCCGTGAGGGTTAGCCTACAGCAGAAGGCTAACATTAGCCCAGCATACAACATACATTAGTTAAGAGTTTTGTCTCGATATTGAAAATTACTCAATAATTTTCCACAAAAACAGCTCGTATAGACAGATAAGAGTCGTGGCTTTAAAGAAAGTAATGTGTAATTGTGAAAGGCATGTCTTATTACGTTTTTATTAAGTTTGTTTGCAGAATACTGTGTCATTCAATACAAAGTGACTGGAGCGCTGTGAATTGTTTTCCCCCACGATGGGCGTGGCCTCCGATTATGACGCGTTCCGCACTGTCTCTATATGGAGACCTGTGGAGACAGTCTCGTTTAACAACGCTTGTTCGGCCTTCGATTCGGCCTTCACGGGCTATGGCCTTCATAGACCGCGTAGACCGCGTCCTTAGAAGGATGTGGCCCCTCGGATGGGATACAGCTGATGTGTGTGTGTGTGTAGCCTAGTTGTACAACTATTTTTGTGAGGACCAATTTGAGTTTTACTCCTAGGAATGAGGACATTTTTGGAAAGTGAGGACATTAAATGGCTGTTTGAGGGTTAGGACTATAGAGGTGCAGATTAAAATCAGGTTGAGGTTATGGTTAGCATAAGGGTTGGGGTTAGGCATTTAGTTTTAGTGGTTAGGGTAAGGGGCTAGACAGAGCCGGCCCGAGGCATAAGCGAACTAAGCGGCCGCTTAGGGCCCCAGACTGCCTGGGGGGCCACCTCCAAAAAAAAAAAAAATTTTTTTTTTTTTTTTTTTTAGTTTGTGTGTTTGATATTAACATCATATTATGCAAATGTGAGTTATCATACAAAAAAAGGAATAAAATGTTTTGGTCTAGATAATTAATAGCCTAAAAATGTAATCAGTTCATCTGGGAGGAAATCCGAAATTATCTGATCATGTCACGTTCACATCTATGCACAGTGTGTATTGAGTTTATTTAAAAACAATTGGAAATGGGGCTGCCCTCAGTTGCCCATGCACTGTGTATAGTCTATAGCCTATTTCAGCCTTGTCTGTGGAAAAAAAGATACAGTAGCTGGACAACAGAGTTCTTCTGCTTAGTTCCTCACACTGCATTTAAATGCATTCATTGGGGTGCTCCGGTGGCGTAGTGGATAGAGCGCGTACCATATTGGCTCCGGCCTTCGTTGCAGTGGTCGCGGGTTCAAATCCGACCCGTGGACCTTTACTGCAGGTCATCCCCTCTCTCTGTCTCCCCATTTCAACGTTGTACTATCTAATAAAAAAGCTTGAAAATGCAAAAAAAAATCTTAAATGCATTCATTATATTACAGAGAAATATGTCCCGTAAAAGAAAAAGAGCTCCAAGCCCAACCCAGAGGACCCTCCATAATATTTTATTTTATATTAATATTTTTATGGAAAATCCATGTGTGTTCTTCAATAGCTTCTAATTCATCAGACCCAGTGTCTCCAAATTATTTGTTCACACAAAATTTCTCAGATTTAGCCTCATAATTTTCCTCTCAAAGTGCACCAGATTCATGCATTTCACTTTAAAAAGGTTAAAATAATCTCCCGGGGGGGGGCATAGCCCCCGGACCTCCCTAGGAGGGTCTGATTCTCGGCTGTCTAATATTTTTGCACAGTGGAGGCACTAGCGGAAAACACTGGGTGTGTGAATGATATTTAACAAAGATCTATAGTTTCAGCAGCGCTAACATTGGAGAGGGGCCCCCTAATCATATTTCGCTTAGGGCCCCCTGAAGGCTTGGGCCGGCTCTGGGGCTAGATAAAGCATATAAATGTTTTACAGTTAGTGTGATGTGTGTGTGTGTGCATGTATGTATGTAGGCTATGTATCTGTGTGTAAATAAATACAATTGAACACTAGGCCTACCTATACGAAAAGAATGGCATTCGCTAAATCTTGACAGACAATTAGCCTTTTTTGAAAACACTAAAATGTAGCCTAATAGTAATTTAACCCTAATCCCAAGTAGGGTCATTTTGACCCCAGAGGTAAATATCTTGTCATATCTCATTGATATTTTATTCTATCATTCCAACGTTTTATGACTTTGTCAATCAATTTGATCCCCATGAATATTATTATTGTTTTCTGATTCTCTTCTAATTTCTGCTTTTTGGGGTCTTGAATTCCGCCCATGCATTTTTAATAAATAAAACTATTTATTGAGTTTATCTTTGCCATAGTTTCTCATTTAAAGTATCACACACCATCAGGGATAGAAGATAAGCTTTCTTAGTCATTTTTGAGTTGACAGACAACAGAGTAACTCTTATATTTCTATAAAACACTGATATTCTCCTAAAAAACAATATTTCCATTTTTCGAATTTAGGATATTTACTTTCATTCTCCTAAAATGATTAATCTGTTGTGTTTATCCTGGTGACATTATTTACATGAACAATAATGTTTAAGCCTAAAGAAGACAAATTATGTTTTTATTTGATGGTGGTGTCTTCCAAGTATGCCTCTTTCAAGTTGCACACGGCTTGGGGTTAATTACTTTCTACAAAAGTCCATGTTGATGTAGGCCAATGTAAAATATGTTGGTAGGATGAAGGTTAAAGGTGGAGCGCTTGTTGTCAAAATCAGTGAATACCTCCTCATTATCCGCTACGTGTTTGTGCAGTGTGTGTCCTTTAAAAAAAGAAAAAAGTGTTACTAGGCCCATACAGCCTATAGGCTTTGAAAACAGGCATATATAGGCTACAGTGGGCCTCTTAGTAGGCTAGTTGACTTCAAGTCATGATGTCATGATGCAACAAAAATCTACTTTGGTACAGAGGTACCTTGGGCAGCGGGGGTCTCTGTTTTTCTAAATAAATTTAGGGGTGATATTTTAGAGGTTGTCTCTTCAGATGATGGTAGATGGTTGACTATTATTCTCAAACAGGATAATGCAATTTTCATTCTGTGCAATGTTTATGGTCACAATTCTCGTTCTCTAAACAAAGGGCTTTTCTCCCAAATAATTTTGAAACTAAAAGAACTAGTACAGAAATATTCAAATTCCTTTTTAATTTTAAGTGGTGACTTTAATGAATGTGCTGATGATGCAAAGGACAGGTATCCTCCAACAAATTGCCAAACTTCGCAAAGTAACAATCTGATTTTAAAACTATGTTGTGATTTGTCTCAACTGTGGCATGGCACTTCTTATATCCCGATATGCAAGACTTCACATGGTCAAATAGGAATTTATCTTTTAGGTCAAGAATTTATCTTTTTTTGATCTCCACAAATGCTCTATATCTTGTTAAAGATGTGTCTCACTCTTCTGCTCCTTTATCGGACCATAAACAAATTAGTCTTAAGTTATGTGGTTCACAGGATACTACAAATTTAAGGGGTTACTGGAAATTCAATAATTCTTTTCTTCAGGATAACCAGTTTAATGATAGAATTAAAGAAATAATTGAAGAAATATATACTGAAAACAATAAGGGTGATTATGAAAAAAGATGGGAATATTTTAAATATATGTCTAGGTGTGCCGCTTTTAGGAGAAGTAAGGAACTAAAGGTCATTAAAAATCAAAGCGAATCTGAATTATTACATAGAATAAACACCCTTTTAACTTCTGAGGAAGAAATAGAATGAAAGGAGATACAACTCAAAATAGATCAAATTTAAAAAGATTTAGCTAAGGGTACATTTATAAGATCTAGAGCCAAGTGGTTGGAGGATGGGGAAACCAACTTCAGTTATTTTTTTGCTCTTGAAAAAAGAAATGGCAAGAGAAAATCCCTGCAGAATCACTGTACAGATTCAAAAGAGATCTCCAACTTTGTCTCCTCATTCTACAGTAAGCTTTACACATCCAAATTCAACAACCTCTTATGTGAGACTTACATTTCTAAATTAAAGGAGGTTGTTCCCGCTGTCGAGGAGGACCTTAAAATACTTAGACTGAAAGGTTACAATACATGAAATTAAAACAGCTCTTTTTTCAATGAAAAAAGAAAAATCACCAGGTATTTATGGTCTTTCTGTTGAATTTTATATCCATTTTTGGGACATTATTCAAAAGCCTTTATTTTGCATGTATGAGGAGTGTATCAGTCAGAGAGAAATGAGTACAACTATGAAACAAGGTATATCTCATTAATACCAAAGACAGATAAAGACATTTTATTAATAGACAATTGGCAACCCATTACTTTGTTAACAATTGATTATAAGATATTGTCTTTAGCCTTTGCAAACAGCTAAAGACAGGACTTGAAACCCAGTCAGGCTTTATGAAGGGTAGACATATTAGTAACAATATTAGACTTGTATTAGACCTACCTGACTATGCAGACAAAGCACATTCAAAAGCTTTCATTCTATTTTTAGATTTGTATAAAGCCTTTGACACCATTGAACATGGCTTTCTTATAGAATGTCTCAAGCTCTTTGGTTTTGGGACAACATTTGTAGAAATAACTGATGTGTTTTATAAAGGAATTAATAGTTCTGTTATATTAAACTTCAACACATCTCAAAGATTTGATATAAAGCGAGATGTTAAGACAAGGTTGCCCTATTTCGCCCTTTTTATTTATTTTAGTTGTTGAGCTGTTATCCATAAATATTGCCCAAAATCCAGACCTTAAAGGCATATCTATATTTGATAGAGAAATAAGAATTTTGCAACTGGCGGATGATACAACCCTTTTCCTCAGAGATAGAGATCAATTACCAAAGGCTATTGAGCTAGTTGAACAGTTTAATTCAGCCTCAGGCTTAAAGCTTAATATATCTAAATGTGAATTATTGCCTTTGCATGATTGTGATGAAACATAAATAGACAACGTTCCTATAAGGAATGTGGTGAAATATTTAGTTATTCATATGACAATAAATCTTTTAGTTAGACAACATTTGAACTTTAACGAGAGAATTAAGAAAACTAGAAATATATTCAATCTCTGGCTTCAAAGGGACTTAACATTGTATGGTAGAGTACTGTCATCTAAAGCTGAGGGGCTGTCTCGTTTTGTTTATCCGTCACTTTCTCTTTTTGTTAATGACTCCACAGCCAATGTCATCAATAAGTTATTTCTTGATTTTATTTGGAAAAATAAACCCCACAAACTTAAAAAAGCAGTATTATCTAACAGTAGAGCCGACGGAGGTCTTTTAAATTTCATCGATACTGTTAATACTTTTAAAGTTAACTGGCTTAAAAGATTCTTAGCTAACCCAAATTCTTTATGGTTTTTCATCCCTAACCACATTTTTGATAACATTGGTGGTCTCTCTTTTGTTTTGATATGTAATTACGCACCAAACAGACTTCCTGTTGCATTGTCAAAGTTTCATCAGCAGTCTCTTCTTGCCTGGAAGTTATGCTACATCCACAACTTTTCTCCTCACAGAACTTTCCTATGGAATAATAATAACATAACTATTAAAAATACTTCCCTCTTTTACCCAAAGTGGTTCGAAAGAAATATTGTAAATATGTTGTCTTTATTTGATGAACATGGCTCAATAATATCATATGAGAACTTTATAACAAAGCACAGTTTTCCTATTCCCTTCAAGGAATTCAATGCCGTATAAGGCTATTCCTTCAGGTTTGTCTCATCTGATTAAGAGTCATGTTTGTTTTAATGAAGTACATACTTCCCATGATCTTCCTACATTGTCTTTGAATGGCATGGAATTAAAAGATAAACCATGTAATAATAGATTCATTCGTCAAACATTGCAAAGTAAAAACAAAATTATTCCAAGAGGAAAATTCTACTGGAATTCACATTTGGAAAACATAAATTGGAAAAAGATGTGGCTTTTACCTCATCAATTTTGTATTTCCAACAAGGTAAAAGAAATTAATTTTAAAATTTTACATAAAATCTATCCAGTCAATTCTATAATATCTAAATATATGGATGTTGATAGCTCCTGCTCCTTTTGAGGACTCGCTGATGAAACATTTACCCACTTTTTTTTTAATGTGAATTTACGAAGAAATTTTCCGTCCACCCATGGTTATTCATGATTTTATTCTTAAAGATGTGATATGTTACTTTGACGATGGTAAAGATAAGTCCCTTATTTATATGGTTAATTTTTTTATTTTACTTGGGAATTTTTTTATTCACAAACAAAGATTCTTAGAATCTCATCCCTCTTTTTTTGTAGTTTAAATCACTTTTAAGTCCCTTTTTTAGTTCCCTGTTAAAAAATAAAAAAAGCTCTAGATTTATTGATTGTTATCAAAATATATTTCATGAATCTCCTTGACAGCAGGTCAAATCTTCTAATGAATTCATACCTCTTTAGCTAGAATTATTCTTTATACTTCGACAAATGTTTATTAATGTATTTTTTCATCCATCTTTTATTTATTTTGTATATTTATTTATATAATTAATATGACAATTAATGTATTAAGTATGTATGTGTATGTTTATTGTATGTAAAATATTGTGTTGCTCTCTGAGATTGCATTGCATAATTGTTTTGTTTAATGTAATTGCAAAATTGCAAAAAAAACAAAAAACAAAACGGCGGTACCTTGGGTTCATAGAAATACATTTATCCAAATACACATGTGAGATCACCTTTTTTTCTGAAATAGCCTAGGCCTACACACCTTTTTTGAAACTGGCCATGGAATGTTATGACAAGGCTACACCATGCAAGCATGCACTATATAGCCTACACCAGCCATTTGCTTCTGTATCAGCTATAATGATAAAAAAAAGGTGTCAAAATGTACATTTTATGGGTCAATGAATGCATTTAGGCCTAAATAGGTTTACAGGCTAAAAACAGTAATTTGCTCCCCACCATAACAATAATTGGTGGTAAAATGGACACAATTTATTAAAAATGCATGCTTTCAAAAGTCCACTTATTTTGTGATAAAATGAGGGTGGACCTCCCACAAATAGCAAAATCAACAATTTCAAATGTTTTTGTCTAACGAATCGCCTAGGCTATGTAGCCTAGGCTAATTGGCTCAGAGTGGACTGCAGGCCTATGAGGTTCAACTTCCTACTAAACACTAAAAAGCATATCGACCGGTTCTGGAGTGACGCCCTGACAAACCATACATTTTTCACTCATTTTTAACCTGTTTTGTATCTTAACTGTTGTGCATTGTTAAATATAGGCCTATTTAATTGGTAACATCAAGTAGGCCTACAACAACTTGCTTTTTGTTTTAAAAGTATTCCATGTGCTCGACCGTGCGCCGTCTCTTTTCCTTGCACCCATGTATCCTAGCAACGCAGGGATAAACCATTTGGAGGTTGACACGTTAAAACTAATAACACCTTTGCAATAAACCAACGTTTTTCTACAATGATGTACAAGTCAAAATATTTGAAAAGACAAATAGACGTCTTTAAATAGACTTGTAATGCCTTTGATGGGAAGATTTGGCTTTAATTGTAGCTGAAGAGTTCCAGACTTCCCTCTTCCAGTAAGAATTACGTGTCCCACCACTCTTCCGCCAACAAACAAGCGGTTCGTTAAGTTATAATAGGTTCATGGTTGGGAAAGGTAAGTTTAAGCTAACATAATAGTACATGTGCATATATATGTTTTTTACTACCAAGTTATACGTTTTTTGTGGCTGTGTGTATTGTTTTTATGTGATTGCGTTACTTTTGAGTTTTGCGGATAACTTATACGCTAACAAAATACTAACCTTTGCGGTAACTAGACCACTCATACAAGCCAACTGTTAGCCTCTGACTTCACAATTTCAAGGTAAAGCTAAATATGTTGATGTTGTACACTACTCATATTGTATGCCAGTGTTATAGCTGCTTTTATTAGCTACACTTAATTAAGAGCACCATGATTCCAATCAAGCAGTCGGTGTGAAACAGGTGTCCTTTGTTCTGCAGCTAATTAGCCGTCATTGTATTCAGCTGGTACATCAGGTACAGGTAGCCATGTTATACTGTAACTGTGCAAAAAAAAAAGAAAAACCGGTAAACGCAAGTTGCTCATGGCAGACCTAACTGGACTATTATGCCTCAGAAGATTACAACACCATAGGATAACATATAAGTGTCCGTATTCACAATATGTATATTTAATAATGTGTTAGGGGCCTTGATGTTATGAAACCATAAAGATAATTTCAAATGTATTATTATTATTATTATTATTATTATTATTATTATTATTATTATTATTATTATTATTATTATTATATATGTTTAAGGAAAGACTGATGTTGCTCATTCTTCAACCATATAACCATTAACTTGAATAGGTTCGCTTTATATCCAAATATCATCTTTCTTGTGGCAGGGTAGATAATATCACATAAAATGTACAGCATGAGAAAGCTAGGATCATAAGATAATAGATAATGTATGTGTGGTTCTTTGTCTGGTCTCTCTCTCTTTCTCTAGCTCACTGAACTATCTCTTGACCTTTTCTGCAGTGGATGGAGAACTTTATCCTGTATGAGGAACTTGGGGCAGGCACTCGCTCTGTTGTCTATAAAGGGAGGAGGAAGGGCAATCTCAACTATGTTGCCATCATCTGCGCAGAGAAAGCCAAGAGACCTGAGATCACTAACCATGTAGAGTAGTGCTTTAAACTGCATACATTAATTCACACATCATTCATAAGTTTTTCATACAGTCTGTTAATAATTTAGTTGTTTCACGCAGCCTGAAGAAGTCTGAAATATCGAACTGTGAACTAATGTTTTATTATTATTATTAGCCTACAGTATATGCATGCCAACGTTTTATGTAGGCATCAGAGTTTGGGGCCTCTTTCTACTGTATGTACAATTTAACGAGTTCTCCAACATGTTATTAATATTGTCTACCAAACAGTCAAGCGATGATATGGATTTATTTTTCATGTAAATTATTTGAGGATCCATTTGCTTTTTCTATATACTGCATGTATATGTATTGAGCCTTGTAATAAAGAATACCAACTATGAACATTTAATGATGTATTCATTTTGTCCTCTATTAGGTACGTCTCAGCCATGACCTGCATCATCCAAACATAGTAGGCTTCCATGAGTGGTATGAGACAAGTAACCACCTCTGGTTGGTAGTGGAGCTTTGCACAGGTCAGTAATTATGTTTGGCACTCCTGATAAGCAGTCATGCATCACATTTCTAATAACGTACTGCTGCTTTTCAGCTATCAACTGATGTGAGAAAAGCAAAAAATTCTGAAAATGGATACAATTTCACAATAATGAAATACTTGTAGTTTCTGGTTTATTACGCGTCAGTGCCGGAGAAAGCCGAAGGCATTGTGATTTTGGGTTGTCTTTCCTACCGTCAGTCCCTAAGTGCATTTGAGGGATTTTCTTCAAACTGTGCACAAAGATCCACCCTAATTCAAGGAGGAACTGATAAGATGTTGGAGGTCAAGTAGTATATCTCAAGAACGATTTGATGGTTTTTCTTCAAAGTTTGCACCATTGTCAACTCTGACTCAATGATGAACTGATTCTAGTTTAGAGCTCATATGTCACTTTGACCTAACGCCTCAATGCAATATCTCAAGAACGCATTAAAGGGATTTTTGTCAAATTTGTTGCAAACTCACACTGGGATTCAATAACAAACTAATTTCATGTTGGTAAAAGGTCAAGGTCACCCAGGGCCTCAAATCTTGTGGGCACAATATTTTAAGAATGCATTGAGGGATTTTTGTCAAATTTAGCACAACTTTATACTTGGACTCAAGGGTGAACTGATAAGATTTTGGAGTTCAAAGGATACTGGTAAGCTTGTATCATATTGTAGCTTCTTAGGAGCTTTACCTTCTTTAAAGCATTGCCTACCACCAATTTACTTTAATTGTATTCCTCGCTGAGGCATATAACCACCAGGTGGTATTTCTAGTTTCTTTCTGTCCGTCTATTAACAGGTGGCTCCCTGGAGTCTGTAATTAGCCATGATGGATGTCTGTCAGAAGATGTGGTGAGGAGGTTTGGCTGGGACTTGGTTCAAGGACTGAAACACATCCATGAATTAGGAATCATTTTCTCTAACTTGACCCCTGCTAAGGTTTGTACCTGTATTCATGTATGTAGGACTAACAGTATAACACCAACATATTCATTATCATATGAATACAGCAAGTCTCTGTTTGTTGTCCATAGATTCTTCTGGATGGCAGTGGCATTCTGAAGTTTGGTAGCTTCTGCCTGTCAAAAGCAGGGGGAGAGACACTGGATGATTTCCTTACCTCATTCTGTACATCTGATGAGGCAGGGGAGGAAGAAAGCAAGGAGGACTATGACAACATAAGGAAAAGACTTCAAGGTCAGACTAAATTTTTTAAAATTCAGGTTGGTTTTATTATGTTGCATTGTTGATTGATGGATAAGCTAAGCAGAATATGTATTTGTTAAGAGGGGATTTTTTGTTGGATCCAGTTAAATTGGGACACACCTTGTACTAAGGCAAACAATTTGGCAGCTGGGAAACATGTACACAGGTACAGAGAGATTTGATGTGACAGGCAGGGTGGAAAAGCATGCAGGGGAAGAGTAGGGGCTAGCTGAGGAATGGCTTGGTATTTTAGGTTACAACAGACACAGCTCCTATGTTGGTAAATTCTAAAGGCAGGAAGCAGAGACAAGATAACAAGCAGATGGTGTATCTGACATGGTGATCATATCAGAATTATGTTTTATTGTATGAGAGAGTGTACTGTATGCAAACTAAGTGAAGGGAAGTCATCATGTCATACTTTATTTAAATAATAAAACACCATTAGCAAACATAGTGATTCTAGACAATCAACCACATGCTGACAAACACTACTTATGATAAACCCAACACTGTTATCTTCTTTTCTGTTCTTTCCTAATGACTGTATGTGTATGGGTGCATATTTTCAGGTTTTCCAACTTACAGTGCTCCAGAGGTTCTGCAGGGATCCGAAACCACTATAAGCTCGGATCTCTGGGCTCTGGGTTGTGTTCTCTACTACATGTACACTGGTACACACACACACACACACACACACACACACACACACACACACACACACACACACACACACACACACACACACACACACACACACACACACACTCACTTGATAGTACCATATTGTATTATACTATAATGTACTAATTTGTAAAACAATATCCACCTGTGTCCCAGGTAAACCTCCATTCTATTCTGATAGCTACACTGAACTGACAGAGATGATTTTACATCAGGAACCACCACCTCCAAGACAGACAGGTAAAGGGAACTCTCTCTTTAATGTAACGTTTGACATAATTATCTTTGTTGCTGTTTAACAAAACAAATGTTGCCGCTGCACAAGTTTGTCTTGCATGTTGCTGTTAAACAATAGTTTATTTGTTTTACATATGTAGTTATCTTCTGTTCTTTTTTAACAGTGTTTTCAGCCAGTCCTCCCAGTGAGGACTTCCAGAGTGTTCTGAAAGGCTTGCTTACCAAAAACCAAGATAAGAGGTCAAGTTCATTAAAACACAAATATACCTTGGTTCAGCATACACATAATTCTACTACACCTGTTAAGACTTTATTATCATCATAATATTTATCAGCTCACAATTAGATTTGATTTGAATTATATGAAGCAATTTAGAATTTGATGCTCAATTGTGCGCTCAATCTTGTCTAGCTTAAATAGAAATTGAGAGCTAGAGATTGTTTATAGTAAATCGACTTAACTTCAGCGTTTAATTATATTTAACTGCTGATTTTGATTGCTTTTTTCTGCGTTGTAATATTCAGATGATTTGATTTTTGTTTCTTAGGATGGACTGGTCAGAGTTGCTGGACCATCCTTTCTGGAGACAAGTACTAAACGAGGAACTAGATGTGGAAGTGGGAGAAGAGGAAGACGAGGACGAAAAGGGAGATCTAGAGGAAATAAATTGCTGTGAGGGGGATGGTTCAGCTAGCTTTAGGTGGGTTCATATATTATTTATATATAATCTACAGCATTATACAGAGATTTGTTGCAGCCATTTACTGTATACAGATTTGATTTGTGAAAGAGTAGTTTCGCAGTTTTTCTGAAAGTTGTACATGGAAAAGTGTTGTTCAAGCCCAGTGTAGCCATTCCATTTCAACAGCACAACTGACATTCTGCACAATTTCCATGAAGTTCAATCAATATATTTCTTTCTCAAACCTTCACAGACACACAGGAATCTCTGAACCTTTTTCTCCAGGACAGACAGACAAGCTTTCCAGCCACTCAGCCATCACCAAGTCAGCCCGTGGGATTTCTAAGAAACTGATCTCATCACAGAAGGCAACTTTAACAGTTCACAGACAATCTGACAAAGAGACTGAATGCCAACAAGCTGTCATACACACAACCTCCGGAGCCTTAAATAGTAGCGGGGGCTTGATTGAGGAGGTGGCAACGGAGAGAGGAGGACAGGGCGAGGCAAGGACAGAAGATGCTACCAAGCTAACTTGGGCCCAGCACAAACTGCAGCCCAATAAGTCATTCATATTAGGTACACTTTCCTAATGTAGGTGTTAAGGACGAGGTAGCCTAATCCTAGGGTTTCAATTTTGAAATACAATAAAATACCAGTATGTACTTGTAGTTTTTGTTTATGTTCACTGTATACGTGCCTTGTGTTAGACGGAGGTTAACATGTTGGGTTTTTAATTGGTTTTACTATATTTATGGAAAGCAACGTATTTCCTCATACCCATAAAGCAGGGCTATTTTTCAGCAGTAGCATTGAGAATCTGTAATTGATAGTGTTTGAAGGACAGGCACAAAATTCATCAGTAAACTTTTACTGTACAAACAAAGAACATTAAGTCATTTATCATTCCTTCGCCATATTTTTCTCTGTTTTGTTTCACAACAGTGTATAAACATGACAGTACGCCACATTTTTCTCTGTTCTATTGCCTGCCCATCAATGGCAACCTTTTATTTTTTCACTGTTTGCTGAAGTTGCTATTATGCAAATCTCATCTCTGAATACAATGTGTGCTGCATCTTTCGCCTGTGTAGGCTTTGCTAGGCATGTGTCACAAACACAGTATGTGTCATAATATACCCTTGAAAATCTGATTCAGTATCTCATATGCTTCTTCCTTCAGAAAACGTATCAGAGCTCAGGCCAAAGAGTGGTATGGATGAGGACAACACTGAGGCCATTTTTCTGCTCAGGTATTCTTTTTAGTTTGTCTGCTGCCTGTCAGGGTCACAGGGTTATACCTTGTTTGCACTTTCACATTTTCTGTCTGAAGAAAAAAATTAAGACTTGAAAGTATTCCACACTACATGATACATGCACACAACAATCTGTATGAATTTAGACAAAAGTTATACTCTATTAAACCTCAAATCTTGAACAAACACACATCTGCAAATAGTCTATATGAAAGTGTACCGGATAACACATTCAATTAATTGTGAATCTGGAATGATTTATCTCAGTGGTACCTACACATCTATCCTCTCTGCAATACTGTGTTCTACCAATTAAGCTACAGGGGATCAGCATCATATCATAGATACAGTTGTATATCTTAACGCTTGCCATAAGCAGCTAGCAGTGTATTTAAATGTTTGCTTCCTTCCAGCTCCTGTGCCAACTCAAGGAGAAGCACTAGTGTCCTCAACTCATCAAACCAGACCCCTGCACCTCAGGTTACTGCCACCATAATCACTATGTACATGTACTCATAATGTATATTGAATGTTAGCAGCAGAGAGGGGTGATCGTGCTGATAAGTAACTAGTTCATTAATTTGCAACTTTACCGTACCTGAACCCAATAACACTTTTCCTGATAAAAGACTATACTTATAGTTCTAACACTAAAGGCATGTTATCGTCTTCCATCCATCTGCTGGTGTGCCTGGTAAATACTTCACTTGAGGTTGACTCTTCTGCTGCTTTCTTTTCCTTTCATCTCCTCCTAGGCCAGTAATGGTACTGACATCACCTCCTGTGTGAAAGGTCTTCTCTATACTGAATCTGATCTGACAGTCACCCCAATCATGGACAACCCTAAGGTACGGACATGCGATATTATACAGGCTATTTCAGATTTCAAGGTGTTTAAAAAAAAAAAGGTCACTGTAACATGTTTGCTTTCTGAATTTTATGAAACATTGTTGCTAGGATGTAAGGAAAATCACGACATGATAATTGTGATATGAAGATAAGGCAACTTATACTGAAGTTCAGTTTGTGGCCTTCTTTTTCTATTTACCAGATTCTTAGGAGTCCTCCTGTGCGATTTGATCCCAAAACTCTTTGTGTACCCCCACATTCAGGTTTGGTATATTCTTTTATTTATCTATTTTTTAAATCAGCATCCAGTGGGTCATGCAGAAAGTCTGAAGGATATATAGATTTAATGGTCTTTTGAGGCTGCCATTTTAACCTCTCCTCTCCTCTCCTCCAGTTGAGAAGCTGCAGTCTATCAGCGATGAAGAATGGACTGTCTTCCTCTTGCAGCTCTGTTCATCCTTTGAAGAACAGAACCCCTCCACTCCTCTCCCGTCCTCCACGGCTCACCCTCCCACCTCCACCCGCTCCAGACTCAACCTGCTGTGCTACCTATGCTGTGTGGTTGGACATAAAGTTGTTGCTAACAGGCTGATTAACTCAACACTGGTAGGAAAACATGTATTTACTTAGGATCCCTTTGGAGATGTTGTCGCAACACTGTTTGCTAGGTTTAACAAGATACGTACTTTTTCAGTTGGACTATAGAGGAATGCTGTCAGATAACAGATAACAGATTTTAACACTAATGTGACAGTAGATCTCTTAAACTTTAAACTTCATTCAGCATAATTAAACACTATACTCAAGAATCTCATTTAGGTCTGACACAGCATAATGACAATATTTGGGCATCACTCTCAAAGTGAAATAATTTTTTCATTGAATATTATCTTTGATTAGGGTTGCAAAATTTCGGGAATTTTCAAAATTGGACTTTCCATTGGAATTAACGGGAATTTATGGGAATTAACAGGAATTTTGGGAATTAACGGGAATAAACGGGAATTTACTAAATTTAAAGCAAATCAAATACCGTACCAAATTCTTCTAACTATGTTATTTCAGTCCTGGCAAACGTTCTAGACTGTAAAAAGCAGTTTTTTCAACTACGTTTTATAATATTTATGAACATTAAACTTCAAATCAGATTTTTTTTTAAAGCTTATTGAGACACCCAACTTGATATCATATATTGCTTTTTACTAGGTTTACAGAGGCTTAAACAGTGATCTTAAATATATTTTAGCATAATCTTGACTAAAACAACCAGATTTCATGCAAGTACACTTGGCAAGTTGCATATAGCAAACATTCTACTGCAGGGGTACTGAGGCCACGTCCCTATACATGCACTGTGCATTCCTCCATCACATGGGGGGCAATTTACTTAAAGCTGGGGTGGAGGATTTGGGGAGAAAATGGCAGTTCTGGGTTTCCAAAGCAGTTGATTAGTAAAAGAGTGGCACCTTGCTAACCCATTAATCTCCCTTCTTAGTACACATGTCTGAGTTTCATGCTCCCAGCTAATTATTCAAGTGGGATTAATTAGTGCAGTCACAACGACATAATGCTATAGGACTTGAATTTTGATTGTTTTCTAAAAATATCAACACTAGGCAAAGCAAGGCAAGTTTATTT
Source organism: Hyperoplus lanceolatus (assembly GCA_026929865.2). Lineage (NCBI taxonomy): Eukaryota > Metazoa > Chordata > Actinopteri > Uranoscopiformes > Ammodytidae > Hyperoplus > Hyperoplus lanceolatus. Next base: position 12,508,400 of record CM049401.1, on the reverse strand, counting down.
ATATAGCAAGATTCTGACACAAGGGCATTCGAAGTGCTTTACAGGGGCATAACATACATCAAGATTAGACATTACAAAATTACATTTCAGAGATAGTCAAAACAAAGAAAATACACCAAGATTAAAGATTAGACAGTTAAAATTTAGACAGTGATGTAGAATGGCTGCAATGTAAACTACGTGACTGACAGTATATTTTCTATATAGCCTATTTAACTTAATAACTCTCTCACTAAAATAACATTGTGTGATAATAGTTTTTCCATATTGCTATTCTGTTATTTGCCCATCATAAATTATAAACTGGTTTTTATAGAAGTACAGTATTTACAAACATTTACAACAACATTTAACAAGCTTATTAAAAGGTATAATGAATATAATCTCTTATAATAATATATATATATATATATATATATATATATATATATATATATATATATATATATAATATCTCTTATAATTTCTGACAGTTTAGGTTTTAAATATTGCTTGATTTACTTATTTCTCCCTGCATATATCTCTTTCCTATTTCATTCAGCTTCCAATATTAACCCAGCAATTAAGACAAGCTCCTAACTGGGACGTGTAAGTACATGTGTTTTGTGTATATTTTACTTCTAAACCACGTAGTATGATAGTGCACGTTAAAAGTCGCAGGAATGTCAGAGAAGTAGATACTACAGATAAATAGTAAAAATGGAAACTGGAAACATATATACTCCTTTTCTAACTATGCTTTTCCTTTCTATCAGTACTGGTTGAAAATATGTTTTTGTGGATAGTCCTGTGTTCTTATGGGGGGGGGGGATGTTGGCAATTTTTGACAGTTTCCTTTGGACAGTTATAGCTATAACATTGCAATTCAATAGCATACCTGGTTACCACTCAGTTACCAAGATGCTCCCCCAAAAACTGTATTAATAAAATAGAATATATACTTTTCAGGCGGAGCAAAGTTCTCAGAGTGATGGGTCTACTTGCTTTGCACTGTACTGAACTTGGAGAGGACAGCCCTGTTTCAGAGGTCAGAAACACACATGCACACACATGTAGTGCATACACACACACACACACACACACACACACACACACACACACACACACACACACACACACACACACACACACACACACACACATACACACAAACATCATTTTAAGAAAATGAATTACCCCCCAAGACAAAAAATTGAAGAACCTAAAACTTGCGGCACCTGTTTGCGCCATGAGGTGGCAGTACATACCAGCGGGAGCCCACCATAAGCATATTTCAAAAAGAATAAATAACATAACATATGAACTATAAGTGCAGTACTGCATATGGTATAGTTGTCTATTTATAGTAAGTCCAGATTAATGTCCAATGTATTTTTATTTTTGTGTCGAGTTTTTAGTATGGATGTTATCCCTGCTTTTGTTTTGTGTTGTGGTATTTCACTCAAACCTCTAGCCCAACATGAAGGGGAAATCTTCCTTAAAATAAGACGTTGATGGAATTCTATGTATGTTCTCTCCACACTGACTCAACAATACTAGTGTGTACCAGCAGGTGGCATTAAATACCTACAGTTCAACTCTTTCACTAGCCCTCTCCTCTCTCTCTCTCTCTCTCTCTCTCTCTCTCGCTCCTCTTACTCACTCTTATACTAACACATAGTACATCACTCCTAAAATTTAATACTATTTACTTTACAGTTTGGTAAAATTGGTTTTAGTTGCTGGCTGTTTGTGATCAAACATTGTACACTAATATGAGCTACTACAATTTAATTATTTTCCTTATCATAAAGTAATAATGCTAATGTGAAAACTGGAAGTGTTTGCAATGCTATTAATGTATCTTTTTCGGAAACTATGTAGGTAGTTACAGGTCCTTTTCTTTTTCTTTTTTGAGTTGCTTTTGGATTATACAGAGCATACCATTTCATTGTTAACTACAAAACAGTAACAACGTTGGCTGACTTTATTTGTTAGTGATCCAAGTGCAATTTCTGTAAAGAATACACAGTAAAAACTTTTTAGAATATTATGTTGAATAATACAACAGTCCTTCAATAAATCCTTCCTTCATTAAGGTTAAAATGGTCGGTTCAGACACAAACAAATGTTCATAGACACACATAAGCATTCCAGATACTTAACTGAGCCCCCCTCAACCCACACTCACACATACATTTTCAAACACAGTGGTGCTGAACTAATTCAACGTAAAAGCAGTTTTGTAAGGGGGTGAGCTCTGGAGCTTCTCTCACTCATTTGATCCTTTCATCCTGAACAAAACTAAACACCTTTTTTCCTGTCTCGCTCTTTTCGCCTTCTCTCTGCTCTTTGTCTCTCGGTCGGACCGATCACATCCTATTAACCTGAATGAAATTCATTCCAGCTACAGCAGTTCTGATCCCACATCTGCTCCCTTTCTGTGTTTGTATATTTCTATGCTCTTTATCTACTTGTGCTGTCACTTTGCTGTTACTGAGTCGTCACGGCAATTTACAAAATGGCCGACTGTGGCATAGCATTTTTTTTCCGGTTCGCTTTTTGTTAAAGACAAATGGCGGAACGTTTTTTCCGCTACCCTCTTTACCTCCCTGCTGCTACCGTAGGATGACAAATTGTTAAGAATGGGACAAAGCTGTTTGTTTTTGCCTGTGTCTTTGTGTGTCTGTCTGTGTCTACTGCCATGTTTGTGTCCATCTATACACTCTGCAGGGGTTCTCTGTGTATGTGAGTGTGTGTTTGGAAGTTTGCATGGGCTTTGAGACCTGTTTGTGTGTGCACTCGCTATTTATGTATGCATGTGTGGAAGCAAATGCTCTGTGTTTGTGTGTATTGTTCACTTGTAGTGAAGCAGCACATACTTCTGTGTGTGTGTGTGTGTGTGTGTGTATGTGTGTGTGTGTGTGTGTGTGTGTGCTCTCTCAGCAGGGGTTCTCCTGCTGCAGTCCTGCTGATTGGAGTGTCAGGGCTGGGCTTAGTTACCATGGTAACTGCTATATACTTCAATCACCCCCCCACACACACACACACACACTCACACACTCCTGTCTGTCTGTCCGTCTGTCCTTTTTTGTCCTACTATCACCCCTCAGTCTGTCAACCTGCTTCTTTTTTCTCTCTTGAGTCCATCTGTATTCGTCCCCAACTCTGAAATCTTTCTCCTTCAACAGAATTAAATGAGAATAGCACTTTTCTGGGTTAATGTCTCTAATGCAAACTTGCTGCTTTCCTAATGTGACATAGGGAAGTTGTGCTTTCAAAACAAGCCCCAACCTCAGCGATTTTTTACCAGCATCCAATAAGGAAGCAACCAAAACTGTAGTAACCAGAAGGGCCACTGGGGGTGGAACCAAGACTTAGCAATTTTTCACACACATTTTTTCTAGTTTTTATTCTTTTGGAGGTTAAAATGTATTAGCGCGATCTCTTGAGTGACAGCTCTCCGCCCGTTGTCACTCACTTTGCCTCCCTCCCCCCGACGTGAGACGGAGTACAAATCTCACAAGATGGCGACGCGCACAAACCAGGATTATTGGATGCCGTGTGAATAACTGAGGTCAGCCCGAATGCTACATATATATTATTTACTATCTTTGTTTCAAAACCAAGTTTGTATAATTTTCTCCTTCGCTTATCATCACTTAGAACGTTTTTTTTTTGTGGCTTGGACAGCTGTTTAGTTGGTAAAGTTTCCACTGTGCAGGGTGTTTCAGGGGGATACGGAGTCTCCAAGCATTCCAAACTTTATGAACACACATTTAGAGGGCATTGGCTCCAGGAATAAACTATCCAAAGCATTTGAGAATACCTTTTACAAGAAACAGCTGAATTGTTTGCTGCAGTAATAATCCACCAACCTCTACACATATGGCTGTTTTAAGGTTCAGTAACTACTCATGTGCACTATATGAGATTTTCACATGTGCGTGTGTGTGTGTGTGTGTACATGCAAAACCTCTGTATGTCATTTTACTTTTTTTTCACCATTATATGCGTGTTGCTTATGGATGTTAATTAAGTGAAGATGTTTTCTTGTGTCTATTAATTTGCATCCTTTTATCTGAGGGAATGTTAATGCGGAGATACAGATAATGTGATCTGGGGGTGGGGTGGTTGTGTGTGTTTGCTTTTCCACTTTGGATAGTTGCACAGGGGTGGCTTTCAGCACCCTCTGCCTGAGTGCAGTCGTATGAATCTCAACTCTCCACTCAGCCATTAACGTCATTAGTGGGTTTACCTCAGGAAGGTAGTGAGAGAGAAGAACAAAGAGAACTAATGTTCTAAAGAGGCAGAAATCCAAAATGTTTATTTGAATTTGTTTACAGCACAATTGTATCATTCATATAATGTGTTAATAATCACAGCATGAGGATACACTCCTGTTATTGGGCAAAAATAAAAGGAAAGAATTTCTCTTCTGGCATAGAGCTATTTATGATGGGAGAATCTAAGAGAAAGATGTAGGAAAGATAGACGGGTAGAATATGAGATATAATGATACATACGTACATAGGGAAATTGAAGTACAGTAGAGAGAGGGAAGGTGAGAGAAAAACAATAGAGGAAGGAGAGATGGAAGAAAAATAAGTGGAGAAGATAGTGGGAGCGAAAGAGAAGTGAGGCAGAACTTGCATCAGACCGATGAAGGGGGAAGCTGGCACTAAATGCTAATGCCAGGAAGCAGCCAGCCAGCCAGCAAGACTTTCTCTGCATATACTTAACACTGTGTGTACATGTGTGTCTGCACATGTGAGCATGGTGCGCATTTATTACAAGTACACATGAGTGCATGGATTTGTGTTAAGTGTATGCTATGAATACGAGTGTATGTTCATGTATGTATGTGTGTGTATGTATTTTGGTGGTTGTGTGTTTGCATTTAGGTAATGTTTTCTCACTATCATTTCCCCTTCAACCTTTACCCTTACTGCTATTATATTGACCTATCTTTAGTGTATGTTCTTTTGTGGTTATATACAAAAAAGATTCTTCCCAATAGTTAAAATGGTATATTTTCTATACCCAGGATGTCTAATACTATTGAATAATGATGAGACGTTCCCAAGAGTAACTAATGTGGCGTGGTGAGACCATGGTCTGCTTTGTTATTGGTGATGGTTGCACTACCTTCATTGTACTGTGGCTGGTGTGATTTGATGTACTTTAACTTTAGATTTGTATTTACTCTCTAAAGGCCAAACTGAAAAAGCCCTTGACTAAGCAAAAATGACTGCAGTATTCAGGCAGTCATTTATTATATATGCTGTATACTGTATATTAACCTGTATTTAATCAGGTAACCTTATTGAGATCAATATCTATTTAGCAAAATATGCAGTACCTGAGCTAAAGAGAAAATCTAAAATATCAAAACAAAACAAACAAGAGTTCATTACAGACAATTGAAAAGCTAAATGTTTGAACTTTGCCAGTGGGATGAGACAGTCAAGTTTTAAATCCTCTGCCATTCATTTAACTTATAAGGTGCAAAGCAGATATTCAGTATTGAACCATTGGGTATCTTATGTTAAACTGGCTTTTTTGATATGGTTTGAACAAGACAGATGCAAGCTTTATTCTGATATAAGATAGACCCATTTTTGTCTTGTTTGTTGTTGGCCAGTTGCTCCACATGCCATTTAAAAGTAAAGCTGCTGTCTTGCTAATAAAAAAAAAACAGGTATTTGATTATAAGATGTGAATATTTGAATTTCAATAACATTAAGTAAATGTATGGCAGATAGATTGTGGGTTGAAATCTAGAGACTATATATGAGTGAATACTACCATTATGAATGAGACTAGAAATCTTAAGCCCCTTTTACATAGAGAGCTGAGGAAGTCTGGTTAATTTCCTTCATACATTTCAGTTGTATACAGCATGACATCTAGTTTCTATTTTAAGTTTGTTTTCAATTGATTTTACATCAATAACATAGAAGTGCTGATTACAGTATCTCCCCCTCTCCACTCCTTTTAGGCGGTGTCCTCACTAACAGACCTGTTGAGAGAGAACCTAAGGAATAGTAAAATCAAGCAGTTCTTACTGCCACCACTTGGGGAGTTCCTCTACCTGATCGCCTCTCAGGTAGGCTCTACACGACAGAAACTAATATGAAGAATCACTTATATAGAGACAGAGCTACAGCAGTTGATTGATCCAAAGGAAACATATTACTGGATCTAAAAAACAAAATGTATCTGTAAGAGATTGGTGGGCATGTTGAACTTGCTTGCATGCACTGAACGGTTACTGTTGGTAGTTCCATAATTGTCAGAAATATTATTTCCTCCTTGTTTCTAAAGACAGAGGGGCTGAAGCAGAGGGTTTTCTGTGACATGATACAGGTTTCAGATCATTATTATGATATCATTTAAAAATGAATGTGACTAGTTGAGGAGTAAAACAAAAGATTGGTGGAAAGGCAGAGATATGAGGAATGAAAGACACTGCCATGAGGCCCTCAGTTGACCGCCTGTGCGGATGGTGAAAATTGTCTTTCAGAGACAGGTTTCTCTTTTCCCAACTCTTAAATGAACACTTTTGGAATGGAGTGTTAATGAGTAAAAGTAAATCAAACGCAACACATATGCCAAATGCAAGGAATATCAAAAGACATTTTCTTATTCAGTAAGAAAGACCAATCTTGAGTGAAATGAATTAACTGAGAGCTCTGCCATTAGGTAATGAAGTTTAAATTTACATTGTGACTAAATTGAATTGCAAGCGAATTGAGCCCCAGCCCTGAAAATTAAAAGAGAAAGAGTGGAGGAAGCCTCGTTTGACTTCATTAGTAGAGGTGATCCCAATTTATTTCTGGTTAACCTCAATCTAGCCAGGCAAGTTGATTAAGTGTAAGATTTTTATTTACTCAATGGATGGATAACCTTCACAAATCAATCACTCCGCCTGATTACACTTATTACTCTCCTGCAGCCTTGGAAAATCTCATCTGTTTTCCTGTAGAAGCTCTTGATAAATTGACTTTCAGCTCCTGCAAGAGCTAGTGGTCTTGCATAAAAAGCCAGTGTGTTTTTAAAATATGATAATGCAGCAGACCTTTAGGAATACATGTTTGTCAGTTAAAAAATACAAAAAATAAAGCACAAATGCTAAATTCAAGACGGTTAAAGGTAATTAATTATGTTTATTTGTAAGATATCTTTTTAGCAGTCAACCTAAAGCTTGTTCAGGCACAATTGTTGAGTTATTCCACAATTTATTAAATGAGTATTGAATTTAGTAAATAACATGAATGAACGTGGATTTACCTTAACCTATTGATTACTGCTGTGAACCCTTTGGACCTCAGAAGTAAAGTCAAATAGATAAATATTTCACTTTAGGAACATCCTCAAGTTCTCCTTGATACAGAGTATCAACTGCATAATTTTCTAGAAGGTTAAACAGTTGTAAATTTGTGCTAGAAGGTCCGCAAAGAAGTCTGTAAAACAATTAGAACTTGTAAGCGAAGCTTTAACTGGAGAACAGAAGAACTCACTTTACTCATGTTGTGCAGTGCCTGTATTAGATTATTTTTAGAATAGATAGTTAAAGATGCTTTTGCTAGTTAAAAACGGACTTGCCCCTGAATGTATTGTTGATAAGCTGCCAAAATATGTCTCTGGTAGAGCTCTGAGAACAACAGACCGCTATGTAGTGCTATGAACTATATAGCCTACAGTATACTGTATAGACCCTAAGGATTGCTGCTTTAATGGTAGCTTTTTTTGGTGCCAATGATTTGCTATAGTGCCTTTATTTGTTTTTTTCGTTTTATAATTAAGGATTGGCACTTTAAATGTAAAATATAAATACATACTGTAAATAAAATAATGAACTTAGCTCAGAGACCATGTTTATAATACACTCACACTATTTCCAAATGAGTGAGTGCTTAGAACAGGTTTCTCTATGTTAAACAAAAGTAGTGAGATTAGTTGGAGTTGAGTAATCCCTTTACCTGTTTTTTGATTTTGGATTGAGGATTGGATTTTTAAAATCGGCAGCTTTTTCTGTTGTCCAGTCAATGACAATGATTAGTGCAACTTTTAACACTGCATGGGCTTCTTTTTCAGACCTATACCTTATTTCAGTTGGAGAATTTAATGTACCTCCAGCAGCACCAGTCAAGGAATTGATAGCTCTAAAAACCAGCAGTTATTTGATTTGTACTGAGTCTTTTGATAGTCCCCTGGTGGACTAACAGGTCTGCTGTCTGGTGGGTTTTCTGCTCAGTGTCAATGATCAGTTGCATTGCTGCCTCTCAAGGTTAGATATAACTTACAGCCTTGACAAACACAACGGAAACATGAACCTTTAGACTTCCAACTGAGGGTTGCAAGGTTTAAGTATAAAGTCATCAGATTATTTCAGTATGATGAAAACAGGTTTTAGTGGACATGTTTCCTAAAATAAAACATGACTACAAATGAAAATAAATGTTTACTATAATATTTAAGTTATTAGCAAATATTACCACAACCAGTCCTAAGGAAAATCCTAAATATAGGGTCTGAACTCATTCTGACTCATTCTTATTTCCGTTGTTTGATGGCAGGATAAACAAAGTTTTAATGGAGTGTGGAATGCCCCATAAAGTGTCCCCAGGTAAATTCATCTGCTTTGCTCCTCTCCTCTTTTGCAGCACCAGTCAATGACAACGATTAGCTATAGCCTCCAGTGTTGACTTCATCCTCAAGGTTAGCTATAGCCTAGAGCTTAGCACAGGAGCGATGGGATGGTGCCTTGTTTCATAAGAATAAAACATTAGCTGGAATAATCTGAATTTTATGGAATGTGTTGGTATGTCAGCATATAGTGCATTTTATCAGAAAAATAAGTTCATATATTCATCATGATCAGATAAGTTATTGAAGAGACAATCATCAACAACAACTAAATAATGAAAACGATGTTGACTCAATCAATGAAGTAATTTATTAGGCAGCATATCAGGCTTTGCTGCTTTTTTGAGTTATATAAACTTGTTAATATATACTGTATACTGTATAATAAGATATCCTTGGGTTTGGGACTGTTGGTCAAATGGTCTGACTTGGTCTGAATAAATGGTATGGTAAAAGTTCTTATTATGTAAGAGAGAGATGAGTCTACAAACAGTAACATTATAGAAAACATTTATAATGCTTACACATACACTGTAAAATCAATATTTTGAAAAAAAACAGCAACAGTTGAATCGACATGGTAAAGAAGTAATTAAGCGGTCATGGCCCCCCTCGCTCCCTTTCTTGTCCTTTTCCTCACTCATCTCTACTTGCATCTCCTCCACGTTACCCCTCTGCCTTTCTCTCCCTCCCACTGTACTCCTCCACTGCCCCTGCCCTCCCCCACCCCCCATGTGCACCCCCTCCTCCACTCTCCTCTCACCCTTTCCCCCTGTCTTTCCTATGTCTCTCTATCAGGAGAAGAAGAGAGGCTCCCCAGAGGGGCTGTGGTTCGTTCCCGCTGCCGCCTACACTAGCTTAATGAGGAGCCTGCGGGAAGGGGTGAGTGTCTCTGTGTATGCCTGCGTGTGACTGTTTTTGTGTCTGTGCCTGTGTAGCTGTGACTAAGTCTCCTCCATTGGGTGTGTGTGTGTGTGTGTGTGTGTGTGTGTGTGTGTGTGTGTGTGTGTGTGTGTGTGTGTGTGTGTGTGTGTGTGTGTGTGTGTGTGTGTGTGTGTGTGTGTGTGTGTGTGTGTGTGTGTGTGTGTGTGTGTGTGTGTGTGTGTGGCAGGGGATCCCTGTGAACAGTAATGATGAGGCAGCTGTGGGGGCCTAAAGCATTGTTTGCCAGCTGCAAGTCAAGGGCATGCAGAGCAGTCACACACACATACATGCACACACACATTTACCTGCATCAAACACAACCCTTTACTGCTCAGCAGCCTGACCTCAGGAGCAATTAGGACCCTCCAGACACACACACACACAGTAGATTGAGCCGAAACACAAGCAGAATTACAGTATAGATAACTCTTTCCTTTTTGCTGACTTTATCACTTCCTTTTTTTTTCTTTTTTATTCACTTTTTATATTTAAACCTGCAGTGTGTAGAATTTTGGGTTTTATTTCCCAGCAGATTTTGTAGAAAATAATTATAATATCCATAAGTACGTTTTAATTTAGTGCATAATAGCTGAAAAAAAAAATTTGAATTACTTTTTTCCCCCTTAGAAAGGGTCTCATTTATGTCCATATTTCTGCATATTTTGGACCAAGGCCTTGTGCCGCCATCATGAAAGTGTCATAGTTGGAATGTCATCAGGTGCATTGTTTAAAATTTTGAATTGTTCTTGTCCTTGAAGGCCACTGTAGTTTTTGTTATTATTCATAAAGGTTGGGGTTACCCAGGGAGCGTTGTATTCTAGAACTTTGTAGAACTTTCTTGATGATGTCATATTACACACTGCACCTTTAACATAAGTGTAAAATCGCTCTTTATTCATACAGTGATCACTTACATAATGTGCGCGTATCATAAAGCCGATCTCTCAGTCAGCTGCTTTGCATGTAATCGGCAAATAAACTTATTGTAATATCCCGAAATGTTTATCCAATCAGAAGAGAGAACGCTACAAACCGACACTCGTCTCACTCATATATAGTATATACACTCCATGGTCTCACTGCCGGTGCACGCCAGAGCAACAGATGGGTGAATGTGTATCGCCTACAATGGCGGAGCAGGTAAAAATCCTTCCCAATGTCTGTTTTGATGGTTTTTATCATGTTTTATCACACTTATGGATCTGAGATGATGCTAGATAACTTGCTGCTTGAAGACTGCAGTGCATTAATGTGGTGACGTAGGGACCACTTCCCCTGTTATATTAGTCTGTCGTTTAAAAAAAAGATAAATTATGACATTGGTTAGTAAAAAAAAATTACACATTTGTCCTCAAGTGTTAAAGATTTGTCAAAAAAATGTGTTAAAATATTTAGGTAATTTATCAATGTTGGCAATCGCATCATGCAACTGACAAATCGAAATTGACCAATTGCTAAGCCCAGCCCCCGTTAGTTACTGTTGCTAACTCCGACAAGCTTTCAGAGCCAGCATGGCGCTCCCCATGTCTCTACTGCTCTCCGTGGAGAAATATAGACACATTTTTGGAAAACATGAGAAAGCCATTTCAGAAAGAAGCAGTAAAAATGGCTTACAATACACGTTAGAATGGTATATTCGGGATATCAACTACCCCAGCAACGAAATAAAGTCAAAAAAACAATAAAGGTAGAAGCTAAATCGAAAAGATTACATTGACATCAAGCTAACGCTACCCACTTGGTTGCTAGAGCTTGACTGTAATATCAGCATCTCGTTATTTTACGGTGTATAAGATTAATGATTTACCTTGGAGCAGACAAAGCTGTGCCTTTTCTGAGGGGTTGAACTGGGTATAAGGACGTCCACATAACTTTATCCACATCCTACACTTTTCAGGGTTTGAAGTGTGTTTTGGAAGGAAAAATGTATTTCTCCTTCCAACCTCTCTGGGTAATGAACGTTAATATAACAAGAGCCCGAGGCACAACGTTTGACCATTTCTACCAATAAGTCAACAAAAAAAGCCTAAATAGTTAAGAAATCCAATGGTTTTCCATAGGAGTCAATCAAGTGTAGCCAAGAAAGGTTTGGGCCTCTGTCAGAGCCTGTCATATGCTGTGCTGTGATTGGCCAGCTGCATGTAAGGGCTTGTCTTAGCGATCGGTCAATTGGCCTTGTCTTATATTGGTTTGGAGCTTTGGGTTGTTAACTTAGCAATAAGTGCATGTGTTGCGTCCTCAAATCATTGTTTTTTTTGTTTGTTTTTTTACCAACTTGTGTGAGTGCTTTCATATAACACCAGGTATTAAATGTTCCTTGTAATGTTCTTGCAATGTGGGCCAATGCTGCTGAAAAAGTAAAATGTTGATGGGTGGTGAGACTAATAGATACAGTGTACAGGTAAAGGGGGAGAAGGAGATGGAATCTTGTTGTTTTGTCTCTCAGAGGTGGAAAGGGTCTTTCAGTGGTGGCCCACTATAACAGAATGAATATAAATGAAACACTGGTCTGACAGTTGTCAGCTAGTACCTACTGTTGCTTCATTACCACTGGGAGTGTAGTGGAGGGGTGGATGAATGGAGGAGGGGTGTGTGTGACAGGAGCAGGGAGAAGGGTTGTAGGGCAGAGAGAGGAGGTTGACTTATTTATCATTATTGAGCTGTGAGAGTAGGCTGACGGTAACACACAAACATTCATACACACACAGCCTTAGGGACCAGACGCTCATCCCCAGACCTAACCTGCCTCCCTCTCTTTCTATCTTTACCTCCTCTCCCCTTCGTCTATCCACCCTTTCTCTCTTTCTCCCGCTCCCTGCTTTCCCCGTGGATGCACACCTATATATATATGATATTATAGTACAGAGCTGTGTAAATAGTCTAACTTTGTCTCATGGGCATTACATTTATTTGAGTTAACAAGATGGGGACACTAAACCATAGCTTGCTATACTTCAACACACTGCCAAATAGAATCACTGTGGAGTCCAGTGGAATCACTGCTATTTTGGATTTTCAGCTGGAGACAAATGACATGGTTTACATATAGTTGCGAAATGCAAGTTGCCACATTCTGCTCCAAGCAAGCACTCACTCAGCAGGCATGACCAGCTGTGATAAGCCTCCCAAAAGGCAAATACTTTATTCTGCTTCCTTCTGCTTTTTCCCCTCCCCTGATAATTAAACATGAGGGCAAAATAGGGAAACATCTAAACTTTGTAAATGGGACTTTAAATGTGGTATTGAAATCTGTGGCCATAAAGCTACACACCAATACATAATCTTATTTAAACTTATCGTGTGCTTTTTATAAACTTGCAATGAACAATTATATAAAAAGATCAAGAACAAACAGGAAAGGATAAATAAGTTTACACATAAGTTTCACATTCTATTAGTTGAATAAATGCTTAAGGATTTCAGTTTTGATCATAACGGTTGCCACATATAGGCCTTGAGACCCACCTTAATTCAAGGTAACTGGTCAGTAAACCACAAAACACTGGCGCGATAGAAGATTTGTAGAAACCCAAATAATTTTGATGGTTTTCTTTTGTAGAATACATTGAGTGATGCGTGTTGATTGCTTATTTTATTTGCATGGGATCCTTTTCATAGGAAAACAACAAAGTGTACTTATTTACAATGCATGTTTACAATTTCGAGGTAATGAACATGTTGATGCCATTTTTATTATGCTTCTATTTTGCTACAGGGGTATTTAGACTTAACTCACCTGTATCAATGTGAGTTGGTTTATTCATTTGATTTTAAAAATACTTATCTTTAAACTATTCACATTTTGCATGTCATCTTTTGTATCCAGTGAATACATTGAAGAGAGCAGACATGATATCACTAGGGAACATACTCATCATGAAAGCTATAACCTAACAGCAAGCACAGTAAAATATGCAGTACAGCCAAAATAGGCTAGATTAAAGGGACATGAGTATGAGGATGCATAAAGTGAAGTGTTCCATTCTGGAAAAAACAAGTTCTTGTTTATTTAGATCTATTTTTAGACTGCATCAGTCTGCAGGATAACAATGCACTGCAATATAAGTTACCCTACACTTAATGCCTATTGTCAAACAAAACAAACAAACAAATGAAAGTCACCATTGCAAATAAAAAAGGCGGCATATAAATGAAATCATGATAACATTGTGTTAAATAAGGCCTTGTCTATGGAGTAATCTTCAATGTTAGTAGCTTGGTGTGATTTTCTCTCCACGGCCCGGAGAGCAACTCAGAAAACAGCTTGCACACTCTCTATCGTCTCTTTAGGCTTTAATACCGTATGCTATGTTGATGCTTTGTAGCCTACTAGTAGTGCATAGTTTACTGTCGACCCGATTCCTTTCTATATCCACAAACTTCTTCCAGACCTAGTTTCCCAGTCAGAGGGGAACTTTTTTTGCCTTTAGGTCGAATTGCCGTTGTTGCTGTGACACGCGGGCTCGACCACAGAGCCGGCAGCAGAGATTAAGGAGCACTCCTGTTGTGTGAGATGCTTGCTGTCTAGATAGATTGTTATTGAAATCGAAACAACATGTGGGCCTGCCGTTGGATTTTGACAACAAGCATTCTCCAAAATGCTTTTTGAGTGGAACTCAAAATGTGGGTGATAATTGACATTGATTGATAATTGAAGACTGTAGGTTTGTCACAACAGGCAACACTTTTCATATTACACATTTAAATAATGTAATACATTTATATAATTGATTTATAATTATTGATTAATGCAGCTTTAAAATAAAAATATTTGAGCCAGCTAACATTGCCCTTAACATTGATTGCCTATTGGTTTCACTTAACCTTCAGTAAAAAACTGTAACACAGTGTTCGGGGAGTTGGTAGCATTTTGCCTTCCTGTATTCCAATGCAGTTCTGGAAATTCAAGGAGCAGAGGTAAATCACTTTTAATTAAATAATTTTTTCCTCAAATGACGCATGAGCATAAATAACAAATTTTATGTTACTGCTACTCTTGGCTGATCACCAAAGACCTTGTGAGAACCAATAATGTCTGATTTGATCATTTTCAATCTGTATTACTATTGGTTTATATCTTCATATTTAGGCATGCCTTTCTGGTCATGCCTGTCTGGTGTAGTGTCGTCTGGAGAAGGTTTTCTACCACTGTGCTTAATGTAAATCCAGTGCCACACATTGTTTATTACATGACAGCTCTGAGATCTAGCGCCAACACCCTGTCTAATATGCTCCAGGCAGTAGAGTTTTGATGCATTTCCTGACCCCCTGGATCACCCCAGCTCCCTCCACTGCTGTTGAGAGTTTCCCTGATTTACAAGTAAAGCACTAGAGAGAGGGATAGAGATTGTTGTACTAGAAGAAGGGCTTGACTGGGGAGGCACAGAGCCAAAGCAAGCATGGTGGTTTTACCAGGGGAGAGAAGGATAGTGGGGGATGGCAGGGACTGACAGAGAGGAAGAGAGAGAAGGATCAGGGTACTGGGAGGGGATAGGAGATGGCAGGGAGTCAGAGACAGAAAGAGAGAGTTTTACTTGGAGAGGGAGAGTGGATGGCAAGGAGTGAAAGGCAGGTTTCCAGGCCAGACTTGAGCTGCAGGAAATTATTTATGAGCCTGAACAAGATGATGCTTCTGCTGCCTATGATGACAAATGTTTGTGTGTGTGTGCGTGCGTGCATGTGCGTTTGAGAGCAGGTGAGTGCCTGCGCATGTGTGAGCATGTGATTGCGTGCTCACATGTAGCAGAAATTATGTGTGAACAGTGTAACAGTGATAGAAGCCAGGGGGCAGAAGGCAGAAATCCCCCTAACATGCGCACACAGCAGTGGTGAGCCTATTAATGATTTATCTATATCTTCCACAACGGAGAGGAGAACAGAGGGGGACTTTTTAAGACAGTCATGGGTCCTACCCCATGTGTCTATAACATAAAATGCACACACACACACACACACACACACACACACACACACACACACACACACACACACACACACACACACACACACACACACACACACACACACACACACACACACACACACACACACACAAATGCCATTGTACAATACATTAACAGATGCAGTTACTGTATTGTAACTAGAACTTAATATTTTTTTTTGTTGCTTTATCTGTTTCTTTCCTTGTCTCCTTTGCTTGTTAGCTTTAGTTGTAACATGTCACTTAAGTTTACATCTGCTTCTCTGTCCTGTTTCTTGGTTGTCTATTTGGACTTCTACTTGTTTTACCTCTCTTCTGCTTTGTCCACATGTCTCTTCCTCTTTCTTCACTCCGCACTGCCTGTGTGCTAGCCTGTTAATCAGACAGTATGTCTCTCTCTTCGAGTGTGGCTATTAGTTGTGTTAGATGTGCTGTGTGAGGCTGATAGATGGTGTCTCTGCCATAGGGGATCATTCAAAACCAGGTGCACTCTTTTCTAAAGGACTTTAATTACAGAGGGAAACCACATCAGACATGTGAAAACACGCACTTGTGCACACAGACTTTCACACAAATCCTGTGTCAAGTCATGTGATGTCGTTTCTGTGATTTGTATCTCTTTCTATTTGAGACTCAGGCCAGGTGTGAACATATTTGGATACAAACTCATCTACTGATCGACAGTTAAAGGCAGGATTTTATTGTTCCATAGCTGCCTTGCCTTTTAAGTATTTTCATCTAAAAACAGGCGTTTAGCCAGCGGTTCAATTTAACCCGGCTGCAAGGAAGCCAGTTGGTGCTGTCCAACCTTAGAACACCGGATAAATCATTAATACACTGAATAAACTTCCTTTTGTTGTTTTTCAGCAGCTACCAAATAAAAATACAGGAAACCTGAAATTAAATCAAAGCATCCAAAATTTGCCAGAGTATCTGTCTGTCTGACTTACCTACTTAGAAATCAAGACTGTATGTTTGAAGTGAGGATGAATGAGAGTTGGCATGTCATTTAATTTGATGTGCCGTGACACCTCCAGAAAGCTGAACTTCATGCTGTGTATAGTTCCTCACTGATTTAAAAAGAAAAAGGTATACCAATCATTGTGGAGAAGTACGAGATACATTTCTAAGGTTTGAGATAACTATGATTTCCCAAATCATTTCTGAAACTCACTGGCACCATGTCCTAATATTTTCTAACTTATGGAGTGCATTTGCGACAGTTGAGAGTTTTTTTACTGTAATATTTGGCAAAACTGTCATAATAGCCATTCAGCTATATGTAGGTGAAGTGGTCTGAAAATATTTTTTATCACTTTGCTCCCCCCTGCCTCTGTGTGCTGCCCCCCAAAATTGCCACCGCTCATGTTAATTTTGACCAATCAGAGCGAGGTCAGATTCTCCGTTCTTATTGGCTGTGGAACCTTGGCAACGACGTTGATGCGTGAGTTGCGTGACCGTTCACGACCCTAGCAGTCGGACAGTAGCCTACTGTTTAGTACAAGGCTACTACGGCGGACAGCGAGTAGCAATGTCTTCACAAACGAACCCTCAATTTACCATTCCCAGGATACTAACAACTAACACCGCTAAGACAGCAAAAAAACGAGGAAAGACGAATATTGAAAAGTTAACTGCTGAAAGGGAGACGGAGAGAGCTTGAAAAAAAGTACACCGGCCATGTCTTCTTGCCCTATCACATCAAGACCTCTCCGACCGCGACCTCGCGACTTTTTTTCAAAACAGCGACAAGCGACAAATCTAGCTTTTTTTCTGGTGTTATTGGTGACTATTGGTGAGCAAGTATCATCTCTTCTCAACGAGCAGCGGGAGCACTGACACGCAGCCCGCTCCTGGCGCAGCAGCCCCGAGCTGAGAGGTGTAGCGTATCTCCTGCTCTGACCGCAGCTGGCAGGGGCTGCTGCGCGAGGACCGGGCCGTCTGTCAGTGCTCTGTGACGGGGGACGGGCCGGGAGGCTCCCGCTGCTCGTTGAGAAGCGTTACAAGTGATATTTGCTTCGGCGAAAAAGTCACCAATTACACCAGAAAAAAAGCTAGATGTGTCGCTTGTCGCTGTTTTGAAAAAAAAAGTCGCCAGGGGGGCTGAAAAGTAGCTAAATATTGCGACACAATCGCTAAGTTGGCAACACTGCCCGAGCAGCCCCTCCCAGCTGCGGTCAGAGTAGGAGCATACACACACACCTCTCCGCTCTGTTACAATTAGTTTGCTATCTTGCCTGGCAGTTACAGCTACTTTTGTTAGGCCTACCAGCACACTTAAAATGATTTTAAGCTAAAATACATGGTATGTCTGTGATTAAAATGTATGCTCAATATGTTCGTATGTAGTTATCATTATACTAATGTTTAATCACCTCGGAATCGGACATGGTGTTTGTCTCCTGTCAATGTAACTGAACTCACATGAACGCGCGTAGCTGTCGTTCAGAGGGAGGAGCTACAGCAGGTAGAGCGTTGGGAAAACAGCCGTTGGGATGCCAACGGCTGAAACGATCAACTGCAGCTTTAAATGACCAAAAATCATTCTTTAGAAAATTATTCTGTTCTTTGCCTTGTACAGACAGACATTTTGTAAATGATCTTCTGGATTCACCGAGTTGGACTTTTTAAACATTTAAAACTATTAACTAAAGTATAAAATCAGTTGAAATGTAGTTTGAATTTGTTTTATTTTCTCTTCCTTTCTAGAAACATCTTAACCATATCTGATAAATTTTAATTCCAGTTATTCAAATTCCCTTAATCAACACACTAGAATTAAAACTATAGATCTCTCATCTTACACGTTTAAACTTGAAAAAGTCTGTTGTCAAGTTATCAGGAAGGCCACTGCACACATTCGACATACATTTTTAACACTGTGTCCCCATTTTTACATTTTTTTAAAGTTAACTTCTTTGAAATATGAGGTGTAAGTAATTACTGAGTATAATATAATGAGTATGTTTCCCGGATACCTTTTTATCTTACTCTGAGAACCATAATGACTCCTGCATATCACTCTGCATCATAATGATGGATTGTCATTGCATGAGCTACTCACCACATGTTTAGATATACTGTAACTCTCACTCTTCCCTCTCTATATTTTACTCAGTCCCCCCCTTTCTCTTTTACTGTGTAGTTCCTGGCAAGGCTACAGTGTATTAAACACACAGGCAGTGGGATCTCCCCCGTGGGCTCATTAGTGAGCTGGCCCGCATGGCCTGGGGAATGCTGGAACAGACCATTCTACTGGTTCCCAGAGGGGTGCCTGAGGATTCATGATGGTGCTACATAGTCCCTTGGTGTTGAATACACAATGTGATGTCCTATATTGGATAAATGGGTACGCTATTTAAAGATATCAATTATGATTAGAATTCCCATGTGGTCGAACAGGATGTGTCTTTAATTTCAATAACATGTTAAATAACTGCAGATTCCAGCTTCGCAACTTATGCTTTGTTAAATTTCAGAGGTACAGCCATGCCTCCATGAGAGAATCTAGATTGTTCTCAGTTCTAAAACGTTAATTTTGTTCTTGGACAAGATTTCTTCAGGAATGTCGGAACATTATATGCTAAATAGATATTTTAAGGTAAAGAATTGCAGGTAAATCATTTAGTGCAGGGCTCTAGACTGCGACCAAATGCTCGCATTTTGCGACCATTTTCGGAGACAGTGCGAGTAGTTTTTTAAAGTAGGGGCACGCGCGCGACCGGAAAATTCCGACATTTGTATCATTATTATTATTAGTGCGTTGAGAGAGAGACAGAGAGAGTCCGCGAGTGATCAGTGGAACGATCAACAGCAATCACGTGACCTATTCTCATCTCACTTTCCGCCATAGCGATAAGGCTGTTGGAGTCCAGAGACACATCTTGCGATTTTTTTTAACCGTGCACACGAGAGCAGAGTAGCAACGGAGCTGTCTACTCCTCACCGCTGACTGCACTTACTAGCCTCGTTCGACTTAGAGCCGTATTGCTCAGACCTGCGCAACTATGATGCGCGTCTTGCTGAGCACACAACAAAAATGCTGTGCGCTCAGCAAGACGAGTGTCATAATTGCGCAGGTCTTAGCAAGACGGCGACATCCCAAACGAGGCTACTTACACTGATAGAAGCCCCCGGCCACCTGCAGCAGCCAGCAGACAGCACCGTGTGCCAGGTGATGTTTGTGAACACGACAATTGTTTTATATGTCCACATTCAATAGGCCAGTGCATATCTATGAAGTAGCTAACTTGTAGTTATATGGCAACAAAAAAAGTGTGTAAAGTGAGTTTGTAAATATGTAAATAGGCCTAGTTAATTTGTAAACTACCGTGTCAGCATTTTCTATTAATTTTGCCTCTTTCAGAAAAGCATAGGCGATAATGCAAATTAGTTGATAATGTAATCTAGCTCCTACTAGTTACCTTTGGGCCAATAACTAGGCTATTTTCCTTACAGGAGTCAGCAGAGATAGAGTAGGAAAAATCAGAGGGCTTGGATGTAGAAGTGGTTGTGGTGAAAATGGGGAAAAAAAATCCTTTTCCTAAAGGAATGTCTGAAGAATTTCACATGGTGATGCAAAATCAAAAAAACAATGAAATGTATCATCTGTTGTCAGTGTGCTCCAAAACATGCTGGCAATACAATATCAATAGGCCTAATATAGTTAAAATTGGGAAACATTTTAATAGATGCGTTGCAGGTCTATTTAATGTTTGCCCCTAAATGTTCTGCTTGCGCCCCTAAAAATTCTGAGTTAGGGGCGACAGTGCTCCTAGTAAAAAAAGTTAGTCTTGAGCCCTGATTTAGTGACATTGAATGTGGTGTAAATTATGTAAACACAATGTTTAAAGGTGGAAGCATGAAGGTTTTTACAAGCTTTTCGACCCATTCCTTCAGCCATCATTTTGGGTCCTGTATATTAAGAACATGTCATGTATTCAAGATGACTGCAGCTGTGTGTTAGGAAACAAAACATGCCAGTTTTTAAGGTTTCCAGGAGTTTGGTATTAAAAAGACAAATTTTTCAGTCAGTTTTACTGTAATAGTGGCATTTTCACTGAAGTGTCTCATAATAAATGCTTGCTGTGTTTTGGATACTTGGACAAATGCATGAGCATGCGTGTGCATATTAAGACGTGTTATAATCTAAATCTGTGAGCTGCACAACTTTTTAGAATTATCATGAAACATTGTAGAGCTTATATTTTTATTTCATTATTATGAACCTTTATAACCAAAGACAGCTAACTGTGTTTTATGAATAGGCTCTATTGTAGCTCATACCGTATCTAGGGAGAGTAGCGTGATGTAACACAGTGAAACTCTATAATAACCTGACAGGGGCAATCACTTCACTTCTACTTCCTGTCTTTCTCCACAAAGACTTTCCTAGAAAACCTAATTTCCTCAGCCACAGAGATTTCATTAGCCTAGCCCCATTGTCTGAACACAAACAACTATTCTCTTGTCAAGCAAAGGTGTTGGCATACACACACAAACACTTGCACACAAAGTCATACACAAACATGCACACACACAACCACTCTCTCATTTTTGTATATAGGTGATTTTGAGAGCTAATCTAATTTTCAGTTTGTGATTGTGTTTGTTCTTTGTTCATTGCTGCCTTTTGGTTTATGACATTTTTCAGTATTTGAGTTTTGAATTTATAACTTGACAATCAACCAGAATATATTTTGCTTACAAAGGAGTTTTATTGGCTAATAGACTGTATGTGTGCACATGAAGAAAAGACAATGTGAAAGCTTATTAATATATTATTAAAAATAGAAGATGTTCATCACTTGATGATTCTAATGTTACCTATTTCTGTCAACCCTGTGGGGGTTCTGTCTCTATGCATGTTGACTAACCTAATGAGTTTCATTTGGCTCAATGTCAAAGTGTGGTGTGGAGAACTTTGGATTCAAACAGCAGGGTCTCTGACAAACTCAGGTCCCAGATTTGTTGGTGCAAAAGTTGTCTTGACAGTGTTCTTGCTATGTTATATTGTTATCGGTGTTGTCAGTAATGTTTTGAGCTTAATATGCTATTTCACCACTAGCCATTTGTATAATGTTTTGAGGTGAAACACTACAAATTAGGCTTGCCATGTGGTTGTCAATACCAATGTAGATTCATAATTTCAGTTAATAAAAATATTCTTGTTGAAATAACTGTGTGTGTGTCTGTCTTACAGGATGATTCCATAGTTCATCACATGGCTTCAAAAGCCATAGAGAACATCTCCACCACTGTCTCAGGCCCTGCCCACCACTTGGTTACCACAGAGATAGGCTCCGCCCTGTGGTACCTGTTCACTCACTCCTCTGTGGAGGGTGTAAGAGTCACTGCCATCTCTGTAAGTTAACATGAATGAAAACAAACACTTACTTTATATACACAGTCATGTTTATGTGACTGTGAAATACGTTTTTGGTGTTTATTTATGAACAATTATACGTTTCACTTCTCCTGACCAACATTAAATATTTAAAATAAATACTTACTATGCAAAATCTGGCAACTTAGCTTTACCCACCAACTATCTAGGTAGAATGCATATACATCTGTCAACAGGGCCTTCATCCAGCATTTGTTATCCTGAATCCACCATGATGGACTGTAACTCATGTTAACTGTTATTGGCACAGTGGGTGAAATAACGAATACATTTGCAGGTAATTTGTCACTCCTTCTGCTTTTAAGGAATTAAGTTAACCTTAAGGACAAGTGCAATGTGACATTGTGAGGGAATGGGACTTGTATGTTATCTATGTCATTCATATATCTGTGATATTACCTCAGCATGAATGTTTGTCTATCTGTCTGCAGTCTCTTTCTAGGCTCACCCGGGTGGTCCCAGCAGTCTTCTTGACAGTGATTGACACTTGTGGCCTTGCAGCTATCTTGGAGGGCGTGGGTGGAGCAGGGGCCAGGGTCCAGCAGCACCTGCTCACTGCTCTGGCGACTTCCCTGGTCACCTCACGCGTCCAAACACACCGCATCACGCAGAGCAGGGTATGTGTATACTCTTGAGCACACCTGCACAGGAATGAAAGAAGATTAATCAGAATGTCAAATGCAAATATATGTGGATTACTCACCGAGTTGACCAAGAAACACAGACACACACAATTTTTTTGTTTTATGTTATATCTTACTGATTTGCTACAGTTGAAATCTCCTTTTTAGGTTTTAGGTTTTTAATATCAGTACTAGGTAAGGTTTGATTTTAACGAGGGAAAGTCCCTAATAGGGAGTTTTCTTTAACAGATAGCAAGGCATGAAAACACAACACATGGAACAAATGAAACCAGCTAAAAAAATGTAACGCTTTACTTTGTACTTCCTCTCTCTGTCTGTATGTCTGTATTTTCTCTACTGTACAGTTCATGAACTAATGTTGAACTATGCATGAACTAGTTTGTCAGGAACTACTTCTAATTTTTCATAAGACAGCCCAAATAGTGTGTATGAAAAGTGCTAATCTTGGGAAGGCAGAAAGGCTAAAATTGATTTGACTGTTTTTAAGTTGGTCTAGCATTGGTAATTGACAAAACTGAATTTATTTGCATTGAGCATTTCCAATTTAACACCAGAATACAAACTTGGTACTTCAACTCTGCTCTAATTATACACTGATATGCATCCCACCCCCCTCCTTCTCGCTCCCCTCTCCCTCTCCCTCTCCCCTGGCACAAAGACAGACAGTCCAGAGTTTGTTTACACAGAGCTCTGTCTGTTAGAGTGTGTGTGTGTGTGTGTGTGTGTGTGTGTGCATATACGCTAATTTGTAGAGTCTGTCAGTATCTGGGCTAATTGGCTGAATGTACGCACTGCAGCCTTCTACTTCAGCAAAGCATTATGGGTAGAGGGGAGGGACATATCAGCTAGACACACACTACTGGGCTTTGAAATTAATTAACTTGGTGTGTCGCCCCATAAACACACATGCAAGCTTGTTCTCTCACATCACCCTGTTACGCACGACACACACACACACACACACACACACACACACACACACACACACACACACACACACACACACACACACACACACACACTGAGAACTGTATGGTGTTGGTGATAATGATAATGGTAATGAATGTTGGCCTGGCCAGTCAAACATTTTTTCAATCCCGTTACTGCAGCTTAGTTTTTGTTGAGTGAATGGCTGTCTAAAGTAGCTGTAGAAATACATTGTGTATCTGCGTGTGCACGTTGTGTGATAATGTGAAGTATGAAGTTATTAAGTTTTAGCCTGTTAATATTTATTTTCCAACACTTGAATAAAATGTTAAATTGAGTAATATGTAATTTCTTCAAAAGCATTATATGGACACATTCCAGTAATATATTTGGTTTAGATAAACCCAGAACCTAGTTTGTACATAGTTTGCAAACATTTATTCTTCTCATACTTTCAATAAAGCTTCTATTTGGGATATTACAACATAAACATTTAGGTCAAACTTTGCAGTATTCAAAGCATGTTCGATATAGCAGAGTTTTATTAGAATTGCAAGCATAGTATCTTGGACAGTACACCAGCAGAGACAAACACAGTCAGTCACTTTTGATTAATGAATTTGTGTATTTGTATCTTGTAGGATTTGGTGTTGAAGGTCCTGCGGTGTCTTGAGAGTCCATCCACAGTAACTAGAGCCAAAGCATTACTACTACTACTTCTACTAATACAGGACAACCCACACACGCTGCTTTACTGCTGTCAAAACAGGTAAATACACACTCACTCACAGCCACACAAATGCACTCACACACATAGACAGTGTTTTGGACCAGTGAAGCTCACTCATAACTCCACTATGTCTTTCAGACCATTGGCTAATTAGTTTCTCTGGAATGCAGTTGTCTATGTTCACACATACACTGAACTGTCAGATAACAAACAAATAGCATTTGCGAATTCCATTTCAGGGTGGGATGATTGCCCTTTACTTATTTAGCTGTAGCTTTCAGTGTGTTCTCTTACCCAACTACAGTATAGCTAAAACTGAATTTCCTTTTCAGGCTACAGGATCCACAATTGTGCTCCTGGTTTTTGGTTTTTCTAGATTATTCATTTGAAATAAATACGCTTTTTTGGTAAAAAAGCCAATTTATGAGTTTGCGGCAAACCCTAGTTTATGAAGTTTATTTAAGTGTATATTATTATACATGTATAGCCAAAGATGGCACACTCAGTTTAAGAGCTTTTATTCTGGCTAGGTGCTTTGCACTGGCCCACTAAAAGGCTTTATCCACTATATTTGACTAATTTGCAAACAGTGTTTCCTGTTGAAGTGACTTGTGTCCACACCACCATTTTCAGATTGTTTGACAGTTTTCTCCTGTCCACACTTAAATACAAGAATTGTATTTTCAGATTTAATTTCTCTGTAAATGAATTAATAAGAGCTAATATTTTGAGTGAGGAAACATAGAAGCTTAATATGGACAGAGAGAAAGCTGAATTTTTACAATTAAGCGATTTAGTATGGACATGGTATAAAATAAACTGAATTAAAGATTTATTAGACTTTTAATACCAACCCCTTTGACCATGCATGCTTTTTTTCAGTTATCTGTTCTTGAAAGGCAGACTGCCTTTTAAAGAGAGACTTCTCTCACAAAAATTCTGCCTGGGGTTGTTGGCAAGGCAGTTGTACTCTGTGTAACCTCAGTGTTAACTAGCACAGCAGCCATGGGAATGATATAATAAATCTATGTACCCTGGACATTCAGTTTGTGTTGCTGTGTGTTGTAACTTCTCACTGGAACTTCAAATGGTTCGCTGGTTGTCCTGTGATTCACCCCGTATTAACTTGCAATGCAGCAGTGAATGTGCACAGCCCACAGATCAGATACATATCAGATATATATGTATGATATATATATATATATATACAGTGTGTGTATATATATATATATATGTATATGTATATATATATATATATATATATGTATATGTATATATATATATATATATATATATATATATATATATATATATATATATATATATATATATATATATATATATATATATATATATATATATATATATATATATATATATATATATATATATATATATATATATATATATATATATATATATATATATATATATATATATATATATATATATATGTATATATATATATATATATATATATATATATATATATATATATATATATATATATATATATATATATATATATATATATATATATATATATATATATGTATATATATATATATATGTATGTATATATATGTATATATGTATGTATATATATATGTATATATATATGTATATATATATATATGTATATATATATATATGTATATATATGTATATATAGGGGAAGGTGGGGTGATTTGTGCATTTTGGAAGTTGCAAAACCCCTTGTTTCTAGAAAACCGTGGAAGAAATTGGAAATGTGACCACATATTTAAGAAGAGCCATCCATTTGACTCATCCTGTAAAGAAGGGAGACACAAGGAATAAGATATAAGCACATTTAAGCTCAAAAAACTGTGTTTTGCCTTTCAAAGTAAAATTTCCATGATCAAGGTTTTTTGATTATTGTGTCTGAACAATTATAGACACGTTTGAAAACATTTGACACATGTTTTAGTGCTTTGGTATGCTACACTTTGAGTCTATATAGTTAGCACAATGTCAACCCTAAATTGCTGCATCATGCCTATTATCCAAAATTCTGGGGATGGGGTGATTTGTGCCAAGGGCCTGGGTGAGTTATAAGTAAGTAAGTAAGTAAAATATATTTATAAAAGCACATTTATGACAGTTTGCACTGTCCAAAGTGCTGTACATAGTGCATTCAGTAGGTAAACAATGAAGGTAAAATAACAATAACCAAAATAAAAGACGTAAAGCCCATACATCCACATATACACAGATAGTAGTGCAGAGGTAAGTAAGTAGTGCAGAGGTTAATGGGGAGGAAACACCAGGGTGTACATATGGGTTTTGAGCCTTGATTTAAAGGCAGAAATGTAGGGGGAATCACATTTGTCAGGTGGCAGTTGGTTCCACAAGCACGGAGCAACTAGTGCAAAGTACATTTCTGAGAGTTGTGCCAGTGGCATGGCTGTATACGCTGGTCACCAAAAGAAAGTGATAGTCTACAGTAGCTCAGGAGAGAGTGACATCTCAATTCCACTTAACGACACCACTGATGAGAGTTCAGATGGCCAGAAAGATGATGATGGTGACTTTGTCATTGTGACACAATGACGCACAAATTTGTGCGACAAGACAACTTTTTTTCCGAAAGCTATATTTCTTAAACAGTTTATTCCAGATCCAAAGTTTTTATTGCCAGGGATGCACAACATCCTGAAATATATGTACATATTTGAGTTGGAGACATAACTGTCAAGGCCTCACTTTAAAATCACTTTGAGTAAAAAGTTGCACAAATCACCCCACCTTCCCCTATATGTATATATATATATATGTATATATATATATGTATATATATATGTATAGTATTTTTTTCGGTTTGAAAAATATGTCTTAGATTACTGACGTACGAATCTTTATAACTCTATCTCTCTATGATGTCTCTTCTCACTTTTTTTTTGCTAAGTTGCTATGTCCTTTCCTTTTTTCTTTCTTAGTCCAAGACAGTTTGTTCTTTCGCAGCTATACTCTCTGACACTTTACATTTTACTGTTTTTGTGTGATAAAGTTTTGTTAAAGTTAGCTCAACACAAACATTTCCTTAGCATTATACATTATTAAGTGCCAATCTGAATACACAACTTAATTACCTTGAATAACATTACCATAGATGTCTCTCTGGCAGCTGCAGAGGAGCTCTCTTTTATTAACAAAAATGTAGTACTATGTCACAATGTGTTCATACACAACAGTACAAATTGCATTTTGAGTATATAGTGTATTCATCCTTAAAATGTAACATAAGTAAATGTCCTCGAAGATGTCATTGTGCAAGTAGAATGCACAATTTGTAATTTTCCTTTCAAAATGACTCCTATTTGTAGTGCACACGTAGGAAGTAAAGGAGCTAGGGGAATTAAACTGGTTTTGTGCAGATCCAGTGTATATCTAAATGTCCTGAAAGTCTTGACAACAACCTCTTTTTACCCATAACTCCACGACAGAATTATTTTTTATTTCTCACTTTTCAGCTTTTTTTCCGCCTGTCTGCCACTGTCCCTTACAACACACTTTATATCTCTCTCCTTTTACTTGTTCGCCCTATGTTCACTGTGCTGGAGCTGTCAGAGTTGACCTGCCTGTCTCTCTCCCACTGAGCACTCTTCATGATTCAACCACCAAACAGACACACCTCTTTCCCTAAGTACTCACCCAGGCACGTTGTGTTTAATTAGCTCCTCAGTGGTGTGAAAATATATATATTAGTGTGTGTGTGTGTGTGTGTGTGCGTGTGTGCATGAGATAAACTTGCGCAGGCCTCACTGAGGAAGTGTCAAAATTGTCATTGGAAGTGGAGTGTGATGGCTTTCAACAAACGCAGTTACACACACACACACACACACACACACACACACACACACACACACACACACACACACACACACACACACACACACACACACACACACACACACACTTGTTAGGTCAGTTGTGTGTGAGAACTTTCTAAATCTCCCACAGTGACTGACAGGGAGGCGCCAAGTCTTTATTTAGCTGGAAGGCAAGACAGGAAGCAGGCCTAGAGCTGTTTAGCAATAGAAAAAACAAAAACAGATAGACCTATGTTTACAGTATATAGAAAGATATACCACTAATAATTTTCTATTTGCAAAAATTTTACATTATGTTTGAAGCTAGAAGCTAGCTCTGTAACATCTGTAAATGAGTTTGTATAACGTCAGTGGTAAAAGTTGACTAGTTGTAATTAAACTACAGATATCTATCTGGCTTTTTCCACTAGTAAGAAATAAATTGTTGACATAAAAATGTGCCTTCTTTGACAAGTTAGAAGTTAATTGTAGATATCATTAATTAGAATGTCTTCTAGTCAAAATAGCATTATGGATATGTTGGCTTATATTTCTAAAAAGTCATGCTAGTAAGGTAATGGTTGATATTTACAATTGCTATTGCATCTACTGAATAAATTATAACGGCTTGCCATAGTGTATCTCTCTCTGTCCCTTTCTGTTTTAGCCGAAATAAGCAGCTCATTGATAAGCATCATATTTTTAATGTGTCTGCATTAGGGATGTAACGATATGAAATTTAGAGTACGATACGATACGATACGATACGATATTGCAATTGATATCACGATATCACGATATGATATTACGCGCGGAATTCATTTCTACCCCCTTAAATGAAATGTTGTACCGCTGATTTTAAATATAACACAAACGAATAATTCAAATTTTTATATCTTATTATAAAGAGATTTCTGAGAGATTTAAACAACTTATCACCAAAACAAAGACACTGCTTCTCTACTATTTTTTTAAAGAAGCATTACACCTATAATTTTAAAATGAAATAGGAATTTTAAATCTAAACTTTAGGCACTTGTCTGTAACTGTAAAAGTATGCATAAAATAAAAATAATTTAACAATAGTGTGATAATTTTCCCATGTCTTATTTGCTTATCAACTCTATTTTATTCAACACTATTTTTGAAAGCCATGCTTTTACTTTAATAGGCCTACATTATGACAGGCACAATGAACACAGTAAAATATTAAATTATGATTTTTATTTGTTTTTAATTAAAACTGCAGTCTCAAAATCAATGTTTTTGCAGTGCACTCCTCTCCCTCCTCCCTTCCTCACACTTTCGCAACGTCACCTATGCTTGACAGTAGTGTAGCGGGTACAGGTAGTTCAGATTAATTCAGCTATTAGAAATTAATCTGATGATTAATAATACTTTAATAATTTCTTAAAGTTCAAAAGGGGCACCACCATTCATGGAAGAATGGAAAAGTAATAGCAAATTGTCTCGTTTAATCAAAGGATTTATTTAGAAATGTTGATTAGCTTAACGCTCAGTTAAACAAATCAACACTAGCAAATCCTAGTCTCAAAGATCATTTCCATAAAATAATGTAATCAAGTAGTTACTATTATAAATTTGGTAATATGATCTTAACACTGAAGGCTACAGAGTCTTTCACTTGTTGATTGTTGACACTCCAATAATATCCACACAAATAAATCACAAACACTTCTGGTTACAATATAAGAACATTTATTTTAACCACGATGAAACTTAAGGTAACATCCGTTTTATACACGCATAAAGCAAATACACTTAATCAAAGAAAAACGTCTAGAACATTGTTATTTATACAGCTATGTACCAGTGCGTGAGTGAGTGTGTGTGTGTGTGTGTGTGTGTGTGTGTGTGTGTGTGTGTGTGTGTGTGTGTGTGTGTGTGTGTGTGTGTGTGTGTGTGTGTGTGTGTGTGTGTGTGTGTGTGTGTGTGTGTGTGTGTGTGTGTGTGTGTGTGGAGCAAGGAAAAAGGGGACGGGGAAGCTCCCACGTGACTTGGGGCGACAGACACAAAATGGCGACCCGAAATCAGTTAGGTTAGTAGACGGCGATGAACGGGTGAGATGATCTCTGCGGTGTCAGATCGCAGGAAAAAAGGCAAGAGGGCGCAGCTGATTTGGTGCGGGGATGGCGGTCGAATATCACTCGATCGGCTATCCAGTTCGCGGTCCGAGAGGCTAAGTTTCTGGACAAACCCGCCTGCTTCTCGTATGGTGTGGTTGCGATCGAAGACCAATTCGACCGGCTTACGTCCTTGGTCCAAAGGCAGGTTTCTGGGTAAACCGCCTGTTTCCAGTGTTCTCCTGGTCGTTCCAACGGAACAGCTTCAACACTTCGTTGCTTTAGAGATCGCCGCGGCCGCAGGCGATAGCCTTAGTAAAACACGTGGTGGTTGATTCAGGGCTGAAGAGGGCCCTTGTAGATCTGTACAGACTTGTTGTTTCTATAGGCGTATCAGCAAACAGCCGATTACCAGAAAGTAAGAAGGAGCCGCTGGGCATCCTTTTAAAGGTCCCGGCTTTCCCCCGGGGTGGAGTTTTCCGGCTAGCATTTGGGTACGCCCACCTGAAGAGGTAAGGGTGTACTGCAGTGTTTTGGCCGCACGGTGGCGGCACAGAGCTGTCCATAGGTTTGACCCCCTACAGTAGTGTCACCTAAGTTTGACCTAGTAGGGATTCCATAGTATTGCGCAACATGCCGGTGTTACGCCGAAAGCTGTGACCTGCCAGAATGTGTGATATTCTGGCAGGTCACAGCTTTCGGCGCAACACCGGTATAGCTCGTATAGCTGAGTTAATATGCTAGTTCACGTGAAGTTGTGATGAACATATCAAGGATCTTTGGACTTATCTCCTTCATCTGTCTTTCACCGAAGTTTGCCGACTTTACCGGGGATTTAACGCGCGGTCGCGGTGGATGTTTTTTTTTTTTTTGTATCTCATTTCCTCACATTCACCTGGATTCATAATGATATAACTCACCCGCGAGCAACTTTCTCTTCAGTCTGGTAAGCTACTATGCCGATCTGTTTCTCTATCGCTCCCTTTTCTCTTTTTCTCTCTTCTTCTTTGCTGCTGCGTGACTCAATGTTGTGAAGCTGCACGTGCTGGTCTGCGTAGTGTAAACAACGGCCCACGTGAGACGTGACGGTTCAGTTTAAAGTTAGAAGTCATGTTTCAGTGATAAGATGTTGTGTCAATGTGTTATTGTTTGGTTTCCAATGTTGGTGTGACCCATACAGTGTTAGATTGAGTGCTACGTTTATGACAACGTTGCTTACCAGACTCACCACAATGATGGAGCGCATTTACCATGCAAGCTCGCCTCAATACCGTGACACGAAATAACAAGAAAAAACGTACGGTTGACATTCGTGGCCTTTTCATATCGCGAACGACCGTTTTGCGGTATATTGTTACATCCCTAGTCTGCATCGGTTCCTTACGGTCATACAATTGATACATTGAGGAATGCATAATTAGTCTATGGAACGCTAAAAGCGGTCGGAGTGAAATAAAAATGCATCACTAATTAGTATATAAAAATGCATATATCATATTATTTTGTGACATTTAATGCATGTGTGTCTCTTTCTAGACTTGTGATGTACCTGGAGAGAGACCTGCGCAAAGCCACTCCCCTCAGAGAAAACACCAGCCAATCAGGATACCTGTCTCAATGTCTGGATTTACTGATTGTTTACCTGAGTAGCTCTGCACCACTTATACTGGGTACAGATACACTCACCCACACAATCACACACACATAGACAAACCCCTTCTGCCCAAGTGTGCTAGCTATGTGTACTCTGATTGGATATTTATATGAATGTGTAATTTAGCAACTCACAATTCTCCTTTTCTTGCTCCATTCATCCATAACTGCAATTGAAAATGTTAATGCTTAGCTTTGATTCTGTAAAACATTTATTTAATTTACGTTTGATAGGATAACAGAAAAAAATCTGTTTTCTCCCCAGTGGCCACATATTCTCATCCCCTCTCATCACCTATTGTGTCACTGTGTATACTCTCCTCTTCTCCCCTCTCTCTAGAGGATGTCTTATGTGCATTACGCGGTGTGATTGGGAGGAGACACCCATCTACAACTCAGTGCAGACAGCTTAAACACACTTTGCCAATGATATCTGTAGTGCTGGAACTTCTTTCATCACAGGTAACCTGGACCAAAAGAAGATCTCTTGGATTGTAATGCTCTTTCATAGTTTGCGAGGTTAACCACATAGATGTTCTCATTAGTTACCAGTACTCAGTCTCATTATTCAATATATCGCCCATTTTCCCTCACTCAGTGTATTATCGTAACTGTCTGTTAAAAAAATACAAGCTATGGTTATGATGTCCTAAATTAAGATTAGGGCCAGATAGATAAGTAGCTACACCTGGCTACAGAAAGTGCAGTGACACTTCATATGACTTGGGGCTGTGTATAAATGCCTGCAGGAGGAATACTGTCATGTCTTTTTATGCTCTTCACCCTCCTTTTTTCTCTAAGTTGTCCTGTCACCCCTTTCCTGTTTGTCCCAATAATCGACTGTTTGCCTTCTCACAGGTCTTTAGATCTCATATTGTAAATGAAGAGTTTCTTGCTCAAACTGGATTGCTTCTGGTAAGTTTAATAGAGAATTACGTTTGGTCATGTTTCTTCAGTTGAATTTTACTTTATTTACAACACAAAAGTAGAAATCGAACACTGATAAACCGAGGACGCACTGATATCTTTCATTTAAGATATGAAGGTTATATCCCAACACGTTTAGGTCATTAACATAAAGAACAGTAACGATATCCATTGCAGTCCTTAATATTAAGGCAGGGAGAAGTCTGAGAACCAAGGATCCAGGATCAGTAATGTCTGGAGAAAATGAAAACAACATTCACTAGTTACTGTACTTCAAAACTATGTTGTTCTAGTATTTAGCTGATATGTCTTTTTTACCCTATCTTTGTCACAACACAGAACTTGATTATCTCCATAGAAGCCAATGAAACTAACTTAGCCGGTGCTGTGGGTGAGTTACTTTTGTAAATTACTAAAACATCTACAATATTTTATTATTTTGTATTAACTCATATATTCATTGGAATTACAATTTTACAGTCAGTGTGTTTACCCATTTAAATCAAGATTAAAAGTAATACATGAAGAATTAGTTGAAAACAGTATTACTTTGTGAAAAAAAACACATTTTCTAGCATATACTGAATGTAGCGGTATGGATCATAAGGAAAACATTTAATATGTTATCTTTGCTCAAAGGCAACAATATTAAGCTTATATCAAGCTGTTCGTACAGGGAGTTCAGTTACTTCTGTTGAGGACATGATGTAGTAGAGTTGAATGGTATTTGATTCCCTATAGGTGCATCAGTATGTGAGGAGTTAATTAGGACATCTCTGTCCATTGTGGAAGTCCTAAGTCAACACCATACTCTCATTACTCCACATCATAGTGCTGTAAGTATATGTGAGGCTAAATATGCAATGTCTGTCAAACGATACAGGGCCGACTGAATGTCTCTGTGTCTATGTCTGTCTGTTTAAGTGTCTGAATGGTTACCTGTCTGTCTATCTGACTGGCTGAATGTTGTAGTAAAGAAATATAGGACAGGTATCTTGTTTTATAATACTTTAGAGATGCCCTGTCATCATCCTGGTATTATTTTACACTTATATAACTGGCAGATTTCTACTGTATCTGTTCTTTCCACTGTTTCCTTACTTGTGATACATACAATGTTTGCTGTGATGGATAGTTTGTGAAAAAAAGTGGTCACTATAGAAATAGTTATGTGTATGTTTACGTGTTCCCTTAATATCCATTGTCCATTTCATTTGGTGGTCCCTGGTTTTATATTCAATGTTTGTCTTCCAGTCTACTCAACCGGTCTACTAGTGGTCAGAGGAGAGAGGGTCAACTTGTGCACTATTAGGCAGAACACTAATCAACTATTGAACCAACAGAGCCTCATCGTGTGTGTGTGTGTGTGTGTGTGTGTGTGTGTGTGTGTGTGTGTGTGTGTGTGTGTGTGTGTGTGTGTGTGTGTGTGTGTGTGTGTGTGTGTGTGTGTGTGTGTGTGTGTGTGTGTGTGTGTGTGTGTGTGTGTGTGTGTGTGCGTGTGTGCTTGCGTGTGTTAGTACTTGATAGTACCATAAGATTGTGTTTAATGACTATTGACGTATGGAACTGGAGAGCAGCAGGAAGCAGACAGGATAGAGAGAGAGAAAATAAAAGAGATGAGGAATGGACTAAAGGAGCAAAGAGGAGCCTTGCTGCAACTGATAGTCAATAACACAGGAAGACACTTTAATTACTACCAGCCAGCTCAGATTAACTTGTATTGCCTCTGGACAAGGACACACAGTCATGTTTGAGTTAGTTTACATCTCACAGTCCTTATCCCAAAGTTAAGTTTGTAGTAAGTTTTGGCTCCACAACTCTTCTTTTCTTTTATATAAGCAGCTTTCACACTATGGGAACACTTAATATGTCTTCTTTGTCATCTTAAGACATTCAACATTTTAAGTACTGTATGTGAGCATCACCTGTTAAATCCAAAGTGTGACTGGGAGGATGTGTCATTGTTTATGTAATGTATCAGATCTGAACTAACAGTTGTAAACAAATACAATTTAAAACTGACTGACTTCTCTCACTGGCCATGATGTCCTTTCACCAAATGTGCATTCAGCCAATAAGGTTGGTTTCTTACATTTCTACTTTGTGTTTGCGTGTTTTGAAATAAAGAGAAAGTGTTAGTGTTAAGATTTAGAAAAATAACTGGAAAAACCCACTACAAAAAACACCACATATGAATACAACTGTTTTCTTTAAAAGATTGACACATAGTTTTGATAAAATACCAAAACTGTACTATTAAACAATATCAATTTGAGTCACTTAACTGCTGTAGTGAAAAGCATCCAGTCTTCTAATAAGACCAAGATACACTGCCCGGCCAAAATAAAAGTTACACACTCAAATATCATCTTTAGCTTTGATTACGGCACATATTGCCCGTAACACATTTTGATTAGCTTTATTTGGCACATAAAGTTGCTTAGAACCTAGACCTGACCAACAGAAGCAACCCCAGATTCTACTGTACACTGCCACACAGGCTTGTACAGTAGGCATTAGGCATCACTTGATCCACCTCTATTCTTACCCTGATGCACCCATCACTCTGTAACAGGCTCAATCTGGACTCAACAGACCACACAACCTTTTTTCCATTGCTCCAGAGTCCAATCTGTATGTTCATTGGCAAATTGAAGCATTTTATCCTGATAAGCACCACTTGTAAATGGTTTTCTTAAGGCTACACATCTTCATAGTCCATATCCCTTATGGTCTCTTCGCATTGTGCGTGTGGAAATGCTCTTACTTTCACTATTAAACCTGGAGTTCTACTGTCGATATTTTAATTCCACCAAAGTATTTTATTTATTTTAAGTGATCTCCCATCAAGATCATTAAAGATTTTTTTCCGACTACATTTCTTCCTCAGATGATGGTTCATCACTATCAATCCAGGTTTTAATAATGCGTTGGACATTTCTTAACACGATTTGAGTAGTTTCTTCTTTTCTTGAGTTTACTTTGTTTTATGCAGGCTAATGATTTAACCCCTCTGAATCAGAGTTGCATCTTTTTCAAAACCACAGCATTTGTCTTCTGACATGTTTTTTTAAGAAATAAGGAGCTATTCAATGCATCAGTTATGGTTAAATAACATGTTGCAAACTGAAACATATTAATCGATGCAGTTTTTGACCGGTAGGAGGGCTCTTGCCTATTTGCCTTGTGAAATCCAGGAGGCGACTTTTTTGGGGGCAGGGCAGTGTATATTAAAGGAATACTTCACCCACACAGAACCGATGTTCTATCATTATAAAATAGCTATTATAATATTATGAATTATGTTTTTTCTCAGTCTTCCCTTGGTCCAGATGTCCTGTTAATCCTAACCCTACATTTTTACTAGTGTGATGTCACACAAGTAATATGTAAGGTTAGACAGTGAGACCATAAAACACTCTTTCTGCTTTTTCTCAGGCTAGGATGAACCGATTTCCAAACTGTTTGCACATTTATACTACATAGGATCTCACAGTTCAATAAACCTTCATATTCCCACCGGTGAAGTAGGTCTTTAAGCATTTCTGTATCCAGAAAGTGCATGGTAGTTATTTATGTTGATAGATTTTATGATATACAGTTGCTTCAGCACAGCAGGTATCTATGAGAAAAAAAGAAGTGTGCACTGCCTAATAAAAAATGTGCACATATGGTTTGTTAGTTTTTTCATCAGAAGAAACATAACAAGAATTTCTGAAGAAAACCTGCCAATGCCTGTGATTTTTGCATAGTAGAACATTTCATGTAAAGCACAAAACGACGAGAAATGACTGGAAAGGATTTCATTCAGTGAGGGAACATATCACCCATTGCTCACAGTTCAGAGAAATTGCACGCAAGTCTTTCTACCCACACACACGCTCTATCCAGTCTTTTGATGGTTGTGATATTGATAGACACACCATTAAGTGGTGGACAACATCCTTTGTAGCTTCCCTTTCTCTGGCTTTCAATGTAATGACCTCACACACACACAAACACACACACACACACACACACACACACACACACACACACACACACACACACACACACACACACACACACAGCATTAGTGTTGTTTCTATGGTTATATTAGTAATCATGCAAATTCATGCAATACACATTCATGCCTAAAAAGGACTTCAACAGTTGAAGTTGTGTGTGTGTGTGTGTGTCTGTTTGATCAAAGAGATCATTCAACAGTGCATTTCCATAGTAATTTGATCCTCTGTGACAGTGGGCTGTGTGATTGATGCCCTCTGAATTAATATGTTACAGTGTATTCTATTCAGTTGAATGTAAACATATATTCTATATCCAGATTTTCTGTATATTAAAGTAGTCTTTTCAGGCTGGGATTGCTTTTATTGATATTCATTTTCCCTCAATAGAGAGAACACAGGGCCAAATTTAACTATTCGTCATATGTTTATACTGTTCAGGTTTAACATTAGTTTGAATATTATATATTTAGATATAGTGCATTTAGTATATCGGCATTCATTTGCGGGTACTTTTTAATTCTAAGTTGGTTTTGTCCAAAGTCATTCCATACCCATGGCACTTGGACATTATCTGCAGATGAACTCATAATAAAGAAATAATGGCTCTACCAGATTCTAGCATTGCTTTACAGAGTAAGTTATAAGCTTTGTGATATGTGTTAAGTATTTGTATTTCTTTTTTCTCTTGAAGGTTGTCGATGCCATTGTGCCCCCTCTGATAACACTGGCTTTCAGCAGAACCGGTAAGAGACACAGTGGATGGGTCTTCTTGGCGGGGGAATGACCCAGAGTAGATGTGGAAATAGAAGCAAATGTCAGTGAGGGAAGGGGGACTGACTAAGGAAGGTAAAGGAACATATGAAATGACCATTAGGATAGGGGAGAAGAAAAGGTCCAGCCAGGGACCTCCATTGCTTACTGCACCCCCATGTCTCCAATCTATTATAACAGACAATAATGTCACACAAAAATAACTTCTATATAAATGTATCTATACAAGTGGATAGATGGATGGATGCATATTAAGCAGAAAACAGATGCAATATATTAGAAAATATAATATATTGACAGTGAATATTTGTGAAGGGAGATTGTAAGCATGATAGCCAAACCTTGAATATTTAAGGTCATAGAAGTTTCTGCATTTTTGAATTGCAGTATCATGTTGGTTCCAGCATGACATAATAGGAATGTGTTTTGTTGAGCCAGTTTCTCAGGGTAAAAATTGCATCTTTGCAATCTTTGTTTTGTGAAGGCCATTCAATCCATGTTTCCTGGTTACTTGTTATCATGTCACTCTATGTTGCACCAAAATAGCTTGTCTTCCTCTCCGTTGTAGTTATGTATACATAGCATCTATGTATTTGTATTACATAATGTGTATCTGTTTAATGTATTGATATGTATGAAGGGTATATAGATATTGTACGTAACCATGGCATTTGTTTAGTTCAGTTTATTACGTATTCAAGATTGTAATGGCTTTTGAAATTACTACCTTGTTATTCACACACTGAACTCTAAAAAAATGCCACTAAACATCTTGTCCCCTCTGCATTATTCTCCAATGACATCCTAAAGTTTAATCTCAAATTATAGCACTAGTGTTGCCTTTATATCAACAATTTTAAATGGTAATATGATAAGTCAGGCAGTTTACAAATTTATGGTCCCCTTGGAGACAAAAATTCTACTGAGAAATATTTCCACAGCCAATACGTGTAGGCCCGAAAACTACAGTTTACTACATTAATACTCTCCCTCTTACTCTTATGTGTGCTTTCCAGTGGATTCGTCTGTGTTTGTCTTGAGAGTGCTGTCCGAACTAAGTCTTGCTCTGCTGGTCCAAGAGAGTGATGAAATTGAGCGAGATGAGGGGACAGAGGGAAAGAGAGGAGATGAAGGACAGCTAGCAAAAGGAAGAGATGATGGCTCCTATGGTCAAATCTTAAATCTCATTTCTAAATATCTGCTTCCAAGGTTGGTCCAACTATTTTCTAAACAGAGACATGTTCTACAAGGAGCATTTACAACATCAATACAACAATCAATGCACAGAAAGTAATTGCAACACTTTAATGCAATCAGTGTAATGTAGATCATTATGATTCCTAACCGGTTTTCTGTTCCAGTGGCATTGTTATTGATTATGTTTTCTCAATATTTTAAAAATGTTCCACCTTTGCAACCAATACAATATCCTATAATGTCAAACCTAGTCCTTGGCTTATGCAAGTCCCCACTTGTTTTGGTAAATACTGAACAACATTCAAGCCAAAACAGCTGGGTGCAATGGCTGCCAGGTAGAATTGATTTAATTTCAATGATCTATAGCTCAGTGAGAGAAGCTGTAATATCTACTAGTGATGTGGTAATCATTTCTTCATACCTGTAGCCCTTTAAAATATATAGAATATGTTGTGTGTTTTGTGTAGGTCCCCGTCACATCCAAATTCAGTTACACATGTACATACAGCCTAATGACAAGCATTTGTAAAGAGCAGACGGATGATGGAGAAACAAACATACAAAATAGGCGTTGACAATTGTTGTGTATTTTGCTCACTGTCCTTCACATTCTGTATGTGGATCTATATTGTTTCCTTCTATACGATAATCATTTTTATCTCCATTTAAAATGTTATTCCTTCTCCCTTTTTGCCTGTGAAATTCTTACTTCTTCCCACATTTCCTCCTTTCTCCTTTTCCTATTGTAACTACACTCCATTCATCATAAACATTGTTCCTGTGTACACTCTGTTACTATCAACCAGAACAATATATTCATTATTAACATTACCAAAGCCAAACGTTGTACTTATGCAAGTTTGTGTGTAGGTATGAGTCTCTCCTTCGAGCAGCAGAGCCCATCCCACTCTACGCACTCAAACTCCTGGTATCGATGACTGAACACAGCACAGAGATCTGCAGGTAACTGTACACACACGTACTTGATCAAGAGACTTGAATCACAGTCAACAAAACACTGATGGTGTGTTGTAATACCAGATGTGACCTTACTGTACCTTGAAGTACCATCACAAGTATTATCATCAGCATGATAAAGTATACTGAAGAAGATACCAAACTGTGTATTAAACATCCAGTGAATCGGTCCTACAGTATGTACCGCAGGACAAACCCGCTCTGTAGCTGCTGGTCAACCTGAAACATGGATACACCTCTTTACATTCATTATTCCTTTTTATAATAACTGTAAGTTTAACTGGAGATACATTTGTTTCCCTTATTCTGACTCTCTAAGCTTTGGTAGTATTGGAGAGTCTTGTAGTCCAAGCAGACAGACACAAATACACACAGGTAAATGTTAAGTGTGTCATGTTTTTATGCCAAGGCCATTCAGTCCCAGTTCAGCATTCACACACACACACACACACACACACACACACACACACACACACACACACACACACACACACACACACACACACACACACACACACACACACACACACACACACACACACACAGTTACTATTAGAAATGATTTATCGACCCACTATGGTATTTACAGAAAAGACAGAGGTCTTCTGACAGCAACAGTATGTTTTGATTCTCTGTCGTCATCTATCTCCTCTTTTCAGCTGTTGACAGTGACAGAAAGACAGGGTGAAAAAAGACAAGACAGAGAGAGAGAGAGAATGAGGAAGGCAAGAATTCGAGCAATGTACTATATGGACAAATATTGTAGCTCATCTAGTTATATTTTATCATTTAATACTAAATATTAATTTTGAACAGCCATGCTTGTTAACCTTCTGTTTTGCCCTTCCTGCATTTTGTTCCTCGCTTCTTCCACTCATTGTATCTGCTTCAGCAATTATAACTCAACAAACCTCTTATCACTAATATCCCGGTCTCGTTCCATCTCCATCCATCCCTCAAACCCTCCCAGGGTTTAAAGTTCACCCTCATAGCTGAATACAGCCTACTTCCCTTATCAGTAATATTACCCCTCTCGTCTCAGTCCTTCTCTTCCTCCACCTCTCCTCATCCCCCTCTTTCCTTGACACAAGTAGAGTGACGTGAACTTTTCAAATTGGTGTCAGCACTCCTCTCTCTACATCTCTGTTTTTCTCTTACTCGTTTTCCTCTGACATTATTAACAATATTTTACATTTTTTGCCCATCTCCCTCGTTCTCTTTCTCTCCCCCTCTAATTTATTAACATTAGTCCACATTGCTCTTTTTCTCTGTGCCCTCTCTCCACAACTCTCCCTCCATCACTTTAGTTGTACAATCAGAAATTAAATTGCCTGGGTCTTGGTTTGATAAGTGTGGCTATGAAGCCAGCCGAGCGGTAATTAGATGGTAAATTGGGGACATTAACGCGCGGACGGTAGCCTGCTGTTTCTCTCGCATTATCACAGCCCAGACACACCTTCAAACAACTACATTTACTATGACCTTTAGCCGAAGAACCTTATACTGTGTGGTTACATGTGTATGTGCCCAACTATATGTCAATGTCCTCTTTGTGTATTTCTGTATGCCAAATGTATGAGGATGTGGCTTAGCCCTTGTACACATGCATTGCTTATCAACCAAGTATCAGGTAGTATTTTCTCTGAATTTAACTGGGTTGGCTAGCGAATTGTGATTGTTGAAGAATCTCTGCCTGAAACCACCCTGAATTCTTGCCTATGTGTTTTATTTTATTTTCCTTTATCATTAGTTAATAGCTTGACATAGACTTAACCTTGCAAACCATTACATCATCAAGTAGTATGTTATAGTCATTTAGACGCCCAAATCTCTCTACACTAGAGACTAGTGGAATTATTAGGTGTTTCAAACACCAAGGTGGTTGTTTTCACATTATAAAAATCTGTAATTGCATAACAGAGTATTTTACTGGGCTGCTCTCTGGTGTGAATGAATGCATGCAAAATATGTTTAAATTGTCTATAGATGATACAAAAAATGGTGGGTCATTTATGAATAATTGGACCACCCTCAAGGGAAACACTTTCCAATGTCTTGTGATGTATAGTAGATTGACTAAAACCTCCAAATGCTTAGAATAAACCTGCCGACTTTATCTTTGGTGTTTTATTATTTTTCATTTGAAATAACAAGGTCTCCAATGCCCTTTCAGAATTATTCAAGATTAAGCTTTAAAGCTGCCAGCAGATATTATATGATTAGTATAACAGAGGTTAATCTAGTTTATTGGATGTACATAATGTGTTTTTATATTCTTCTTTATAAAGCTAATACTGATGATGTATGACTAATACCTGAAGAGTATTATAGGAGGTCTGTTGTGCTCTGCTTTGTTCAATGCCTGGTGTTGTGCACTGTGTCTATTGATGTATGGCCGCTAGTTTAAAGGTGGTCCAGTTTATCATGGCTTGCTGGCCTAGCCTGTCCTCTCATCTCTCAGTCTGTCACTTCCCTAATGGCAGGCCATCCATCACATCTAACACAAATACAGACACATACACACTCCAAACAAACATATTTATCCTTCATTGGTGCATTTGTGGCTATCCTCAAGAATAAGACTTAAAAACTTGACAGCGTTGTAGGTCAAAATGTCTTAATAACCTAAAGTCAGACAAGAGAAGAACATCTTACTCACTGTAACATACATTGCAGATAATGCAAATATTGGTTACGTGTGTCAAATAATGTTTTTATGTTGTATCAAGATGCCACACAGAAAAGATGTAAGTGGATTTGGAGGGTTCAGTGGTGGGGCACAGATGGCAGAGGCCTGAATGCCTGACACCTAAAGTGAGGGGGTCTGGTGGCTCTATGATGATGTGGGAGGGGCATTTGTCTGGCCTGGTTTGGCATCACTTGTCCCCTAAGAGGGAAGGACCACTACAAAATACAAATCAATACAAAGTTGTTCTGGGTGATCACCTTTATACTATGATGAAACATTTCTATCCTGATGGGAGTGGTCTCAGACAACCATAGGGCACAAGGGCTCACTGAATGGTTTGATGACTATGAAAATGATGTGAATCATCTGCTATGGCCTTTCACTGTCACCAGATCTTGACTCAACATCTATTGGAAATTGTAGGTTAACCGGTTAGGCATCGCTCTCCATCGCTAACATGAAAACTCAAATTGAGGAAATATCTTTTGAAAGAATGTTCCTCCACTGTCCGTTCAGTACAATTCCAGAGACTTGTAGAATCAATGCCTACACATTTTGAAGCTGTCCTGGCAGCAGGTAGCGGCCCAAACACCTTATGTGTTAGCCTTATGTGTTTATAAATCACAGTTAAAATTGGCATATAAACACCACTCTGACTTCCTCTGGCTTTGTTACATAACATCCAGAATGTTTATTCTTTCACACACAAAAGGTGTATGATGCATATGTGTTGATATACGTGACCACACAGTAATAACTCTGGCTTTTCTTCAAATTGTTTCAATAGTGATTAATCCACCACACTCTTCCTTTTTCCTCCTTCCAAAATATCATGTTCAGCTCTCGTCTCCTCTTCCCATTTCCTTCCATCTCCGTCCACACCTCCATCTTCTCTCATTGTGTTTCCTCTTTTCGTCTTTCTTTTCTCCCCAATTCACTGGTACCAGACGGGCGTCATTGTTGCGGAACTCCTACTTTAATGAAGATGAAACAGCCCAGTGTGTGCATGTGGCTGTGTGTATGTGTGCATACATAAGCAGTGCCGTGAATTGCCTCTAAATTGAATCATTTCTCACACCTGTCTTTCTACCGTCATTTGCTCCAATATATTTTTATCTTTCCTTCTCAGATTGATCAAACACAGTACGATCCTACCGGCAGTCTTTCAACTCATTATGGTAAGAAACCAATCTCACTTAATCAATTAATTCTTTTTTTATTCCGCCAATCAGCAAATCACGTAGTTCATTCATTCAGTCAATGAATCAGTTGGTCTGTTTAATAGACTTACAATCAGCCACTCAAACCAAGTTATCACCAACTGTATGATGGCATTTCAGTATTTTATTACAGCTCAGTTGTATTCTGTATCCTTCCAGCTGTTTCCTCTCTCACTTGCTCCACCTAACCTTTACACATACAGTTATGTAAATGAGTCTGAGTGTTGTTGACCTATTAGTGTGCTGGTGTAATTGACTGGCAGGTCAGCCATAGAGAGGAGGAAGGGTCAATAGAATGAGAATATGGACGGCACTATTAAGATCCCAGACAAACACATTGGACTTGTATCAGTGAACCATAACAGCGTTTGCAGTAAGCAATTCATTTAACCTGACCCTTTTTGCATATGCACAATCTAATGAACACACATACAGGACAATCTGTTTTTAGCAGACCAAAGCACTTGTACTGCAGCAAACAATTGATGGTAAATGCACTTTCTCACACACACACACACACACACACACACACACACACACACACACACACACACACACTAAATAATCAGTGTTCTGCATGGCTGGCTGTCCAGCCCCGACTTGCTGATGCAGAATGTTAAACACTGTTATCCAACAGAGTGATTAACTCCTCTCCTGATTGTTTACTCCTGTCTGAACCAGTCATGTCAGGGTGCATTAGTGCCATCTGTATTGCTCACGTTTGGGTTGATTAATGCTGCCTGAAACACTGTGATTGTGTGATCCTGTGATTGATTACACCTGTCACTGGTGATCACACTTGTCATGGTGAAAGTCACCTAATTGTATT
This sequence comes from Hyperoplus lanceolatus, assembly GCA_026929865.2. Classification (NCBI taxonomy): domain Eukaryota; kingdom Metazoa; phylum Chordata; class Actinopteri; order Uranoscopiformes; family Ammodytidae; genus Hyperoplus; species Hyperoplus lanceolatus. The sequence goes on along the minus strand of CM049401.1, from coordinate 12,464,012 downwards.
TGTCTAAATGATAAAGTAGTTCTGCTCCAGACATGAAAGGACTTCAGGAAGTTGGTTAGACCACGGTTCGTGGTTGGTTTCTGTGCCTGAGGAGGCAGAAAACTGATCAAAGTGGGTTGCAGTCAAATACTTTTGCCCTATTTGTACTGTTCACCTTTTGTAAGCCACATAGAAATCAGGTTAAAATTAGTGTTTCTTTGCCAAATGACCACTGCTCTTTGTCAGGTGTATGCCTCAGTGACTTACACAATAGATCAACATAAATTATCTTTGTCATGGGTTGTTACTGATGGGCAGGTTGTTCGAGGTGCACATTGATGTGATTGTCTTGTCATTTTACTGCACAAGATGAGCACCAGCCAGGCTTATCTGCCCATATGCAGATCATACTGATGCACACAGACCCCGCAGGCAGAGCTGGTGTATCTCAGAGAAGATCAAAACGGGGAAATGAGGGCAGAAGGGAGAAGGAGAAGCAAATTATTGAAGAAGGAAGGAGAGAATGTTTTGTATCAAGGAGAACAAGAAGGGAGTAAGGGGAGGAAAAGCTAAAGAGGGTTAGGGCTAGGTTAAGGAGATAACAGGAGTGGGAGGAAAGTGGAGACTGCAGCCCTGCTCCTTGTTCTCTTCAAAAACCAATCAATTATTACAGGTCACAACTACACCATCCTTAAATGGATCCTCTACTCTCCCTATAGATGTGTGTCCCAATAACACTTTTACAATAATTAGAACATATTGTTATTCTCAGATATAATAGCCATTTGTTCTGTCTCCTGCCTATATGAAAAAATATTTGGCAATATTGGTGTGCTTCTGAAATGACAGGTGCCTTGAGTACCTTGAGCTTTATTTGGCACATAAGGTTGCTTAGAACCTAGATCTGACCAACTGAAACAGGTTCTTGCCTATTTCCTTAGTAAAATACAGGTGGTGACTTTTTTGTGGGATGGCAGTGTACATATTAGCTTGAGTTTGTTAAGTATTAACTTGGGTCTGCATCCAATAAACAGGAGACTTACTGAAGCCGTTGATTTTAAAGAAGAACATTTTCCTTCCCGTTATTATTACCCTTAGTGCAATGTTTGGTGTCCTGCTAACAGTTTCACATACATATTCTTAAGGTATAGGCTTTGGAAAAAATGAGTTGCAGTAGCACTGGAGTTGTCCCCTGGGATAATTTCACAGCGAGGTTTTCTTTGACCGTGTCCCACTCTCTCAATACATTTATGGTGTACATATAGGGGCAGCCCTGGGCTGGAAGTACAAAACTTACTTTGTAAAAGTAAAGGTTCCACAAACTGATAACATACCGGCTGATTTAGCTAAAGCTTCAAATTAAGGGTCTTGGTTTATGTGAAAGTATGTAGGTTTTTAATATTTTCATGAGGAAGCAGAATTGACTTACTTTCATTCACTGGAACTTTAGTTGTAACATTTTATTGTAGAATTATGAAGTGTAAGATGTTGTTAGCTGACCTGTAACCTAGTTGTCCCATCTCTTCCTTTTACCTTCTTTAGGCTGACAGTAGTAATGTTACCAGTGGGATCACCCAGAATGCAGTCGCCTTGCTGTCTAACCTTAGTGGAGACACCGTCTTGGACCTGGAGCCACAATATCAGCAAGGTATGGTATAAATAATACTTTGCTTTGAAAGAGGACCTTCCATTCTATTCTTCTCTACTTTTTTTATTTTTTACAGTATTCTATTTTTATTATTGAGTGAGTTAACAGAGTCTTAGAGGTCTGTCTCTCATTGACTCTACCGCACAGTGTGTTGGTATTATAGTTATTGTCATATTACTAGTTAATATCCTGTTTTCTACAACCTGCTTTCTTTTTGCACCATGATGCTTATTCATGTTTGCACATGTTGGCATGTGTGCGTGCGTGCGTTTGTGCATCCTTCAGCTATGGTGATACTCAATAACATTAGGATTTTCTGTCGATTACAATTGATTCCAGACGGCAAGAGTGAGTCCTTGGAGTGAGGACAGAAGTTAGGTCCTTCTTGGCCAATTTTTGCACCCTAGTTTGACTTTAATTAGAAGGGTTGAATAAGAAGGCACACGGCTTATGCATGTTGGGATGCAGTCGAGCGTGTGTGTCTGCGGGCGTCTGTGTATGCAAATGTTTTCAGACCCATTGTTCAACGCTGTAATTTGCAACTTTCAGCAGCAGAAATGCAACCCAATAAGGCTTGCCTTTCCCTCTCTGTTTGTCTCTCTTCCACTCATAATTTTGTGTCTCATTCTGTCTATCAATCTTTTCCTCTGCTTTCCCTACCTCCCAAATCACCACCGCACTCACTCCTTCCTCTCCCTCTTTTCCATTGGGTCAGCAGTGCAGCAGTTCAGTAGTCAGCATCATTATCGTCCAATAAGCTCTCCTAAACATGAAACTGTCAACCCAGCATTAATACTGGTCGGGCAATTAACGCCCTCTCCTCTCCTCTCCTCTCCTCTCCTCTCCTCTCCTCTCCTCTCCTCTCCTCTCCCTCTCCTCTCCTCTCCTCTCCTCTCCTCTCCTCTCCTCTCCTCTCCTCTCCTCTCCCTCCCCTCCCCTCCCCCTCCCCCTCCCCTCCCCTCCCCTCCCCTCCCCTCCTCTCCCTCCTCTCCTCTCCTCTCCTCTCCTCTCCTCTCCTCTCCTCTCCTCTCCTCTCCTCTCCTCTCCTCTCCTCTCCTCTCCTCTCCTCGCCTCGCCTCTCCTCTCCTCTCCTCTCCTCTCTTCTCCTCTCCTCTCCTCTGCTCTCCTCTCCTCTGCTCTCCTCTGCTCTCTATGCTGTATCAACTTCTTCTCTTGCCCTTTTTCCTACCATCCACTCTCCAATCTACTCAGCTTCATCATTTCCTCTCCTACCTCCTTTCCTTGTTCCAAATTCTACCCTCTCCCATATCCTCTATTTTGGAAGCGTCTCCCTTCTTTTAGTTTTGGTTCAACCCAGATAATTGTGGCGATGGCGAGAAACAAGTGAGAAGAGGAGAAGGGTGGAAGCGTGAATAATTGTTTTTTTTTGTGTGTGACAGAGAGAGGAGGGGAAGGGTGGTGTGTGAGCCTGTATGCATGTGTCTGTGTGAGTTGGGAGTCAGTGAAATAGACAGGGTAGAGGAGCAAAATAAGGAGTTGGTTTTTCGTACTTGTGTACATTTATTTGTGCTTATGCTTGAGAGTGAGAGGAGATGTGTGTGCATGTGGGGGACCGTAGATGCAGGAGCACCAAGTATGTGAGAAAGAGCGAGAGGGAGGAGATGAGGTTCATAATTGGGCAGATTTGCCTCTGACTGAGATAATACTCCTTGGGGAATGAAGACAGAGGGAGCTGAGAGAGAGAAAGGCAGGGATGGGGAGGGTGAACAGAACAACAGAGAGAAGATAGAAGGAAAAAATGATAGACCAGCCAGGAAATGATGGAAATGATAGACGAGCCAGGAAAGCAAAATGGGAAGTAAAGGGGTAGCAGAGAGGTACACAGAGGAATAATGGAATACACAGAGAGGGAATGTGGAGCATTTGGGTAGGGAGAAGAGGAGGAGGAGGTATGAGATGATAGAACAACAAATATGAGAGGGAGAAATAGAGAGAACCGGAAGGGGAAGTATAACTTGATGGAGGAGTTAGAGAGGTTTCCTAAGTTTTTATTATTAAACATGACTGTTGATAGCTGGGATTTAATTTGTGAACATTTAGCAGATTAATGGAGGTTGTAATCTGATTATGAAAGGAAATGAAGCCTTTACTTTTTGTACGTGAATTTGAGACTTATTTTGTAGGCAGATAGATTCAATAATACAATGAACTTTTCTAGAGCATGTGGAGTAGCTGAAACCCCCAACAATTGGTATGTGTTTGCACCCTGAGCAACCCCTGAGTTTGGTTTCAGGCTGAGGTGTATAAAACATGCAATGAATTAAAGACGTCAAGGGATCCATATGTCTTAAGAATCCTCACAGGTATTTGAGGTTCCTCTCCTTGTTTGAACTTCCACCAATCCTTGTTGTTGTGTTTGACCTTCTGTGAGAAGCTCTGAGGAATTTTTCAGTAATTGCCTCTGCGTCTGAAGTCCGTGCAACTTGCATCTATAAATTGCCATTTGAAAATAGGCTCAGATTTGAGTTCATTTCCCCAAACGGTGTCTAAAAAATTCTATAATGGTTCTTCCACACCGTGGTCATACGTGTCCAATCAATAAGAATGCCCCCTGGCATTATTTACACCACAAAGGTCTGTCTTCCATATTAATATTTTCACATTTGCATGCACAAAAGATGTCATTGGATTGACAGTTTTACATTATGACAATCAATAAGACGCTTTAGACAGTAAATTTCAGCTGTTTTGCAGTGTTGCTCAAGTTAAGTATGTGCATGTATTGTATTGATAGGTGTGCAATTTGCATTGCGGTTCCTGGATACTAGTGAATTGTAAATGATTCATAAAGATTTGTAATAATCAGGTTTTCCATCCCAGTTTGAATAAGCAATCATAAAATGTCAGATTTCTCATATATTATTGTGGTTAGAAAAAACATTATTACAAGCATGTACATCCTTTTATTTCAAATAATTGAAACAGTTTGGTAGAGATTGTTTTGTACACAGAACAACTATCTTCCTTTGCTGCTAAGACAGTAATGCTCTGAGCCATCCATGCAACTGATTCTCAATAGAACTCATTTAACAGTGCCTTATAAATAAAAAAATATTGTAAAGCATTATAGAATATCTATTTTTAACCAAGTTTGAGTCCCATCTCTGATTACACTAGTTGTGACCTCACACGTTCACAAACACACAATCTACAGATGTATGCAGTGCACGTCCAAACGTGTCAGTCACAGCAATACTCACGTAATGTAACCTTTTTGCGCTCAGTGGATTCCCAGGATGTCTCTGTCCCACACATGTAAATATACACAGCTGAATATGGAAAGCTGTAGAATATGCACCAGTCTTTTTACCAGTCTTTCAAGTTTACATGACTATTTTACAGCAGCTTGGTGCTTGTTCTTCGTGATTTAATCAACACAGAGGATCAAACATGCAAAAATGAGCTGTTCAGGAATGCACAAAAGTTTAAAAATTGGAGAATTATTGCAATTCAGTCAGCTAATAATAAAGTGTGTATACTGCCTGCAATGTTATAGCTGGCATACTGTGAACTTTGGTGGTCATCGGTTGTCAGATCTATAAGCATGTACGTAAAATACTAGATATTATCTGTTTGTCTGTAATAATCATACATAGTCCTTGTGTGTTTACAGTGACTACAGTATCCCGTCCCGTTAAAAATTACATGCTTACTGATTTTTGTATTTTGTCTGTGATCAAGCATGTGTTATTTGGGTGACACAGCTAGCCTGATCTAAATGCATTGACACCATGATAAAATCAAAACAATTTCAATGTTGACGTGCGGTATGATGCGTCACATAGTCGTGTTAGTGGGTGGCTAAACATTGAAACATTTTATGTATTTTGAAATACTGTTGGATATGATTCAAATTCTCTTTCCAATGTACAGCGTTTCACTTACTTATAGTTCTAGGTATAATCCCTTCCAATAGAACATTACTTTATCTTTGCAGCCCATTCCAAATCAATGCATTTTGTGACCTTTAAATAGCAAATGTTTTCAGGATTCTATTGTGCTGTAACTTTCAGGAAACACATGTGTCATTGTCAACCTAGTCCTGGTAGAGCTAGAGTGGCAGCATTAAAACCTATATTGGTCTGTTAATGCTGTTTTATCTACATAAAACTGTAACGTATTATCCTGCCTACCCCCTTAACCCTTTTGTCAGATTTGTCCCGGTGCCAAATTCCATAGCTTATAGATTGTATAACTATCTTCTGGAGGTATACGGTGCCTAATGTACAATTCGGAAAAATAATTAAGCAACAATATTTGTTGTTTTGATTATTGATGCACCTGTCAGCCTGGTTGATAGTTGGCTAAAATATCAGAAAGGTTTAGATAATCTGAGCAAATGATAATGGAATAATGTTTTAAACATAATGTTTTATCCATGAGCAGCTTTCTATAACAGGGTATTCATTTGAACAGGGCTGCATTGTCAGATAACATTAACAGCAGAAGAGTTCTTCATGTTTGACTGAATAGTCCAAAGTAGAGCAGTCTGTTTAATTATAAGACAGCTTAACAGTAACAGTACATCTCACTGACAGCAGGCTAGCTTAATAGCTTTCTAGTATCTGCGTATTTTGCACTTTCAGGCACAAAAATAAACTTCTGCATTCTAAATAAAGATCTACGGGAATAGAAAATGACACTGGGTCCATTTTCCCCAATGAAGACAGATGTAATTCATTTGTTATTTACTGGAACTTTTTTGTGCACCTACATGAATATAAAATACAACTTTGGACTTATTCATATTAGGCACTTTGTATATTTATTCTACATAAATGTATCATGTCAACCTAGTCAAGGCAGAATTTATTCGGTCTTGTGTGGTAAGAACACCTCAGGGACAGAAGCCTACAATAGCTAACTACACAGATCAAGCTGTAAAATGCTAAGTATCTTCTGTAGTGTATTATCATTACATTTAATGAGCAAAGGAACATGGTTTTGCACTTTAGTAAGAACTCTTCATTCATGTCATAGCAGGGGTGAGCCGCTTTACAACGTGTTCTAATATGGACAGTTTTCTAGAGAGCAATAGAGTGAGGTGATATAAGGGCAAAGAGATACAAAGTGAAGAACAGTATTTCTAGATGAGCATATAAATTGAGTTGCCTTTTGTTGTTACCATTTTGTTGAATTGAGTGTGCTGATTTTCACATGTTCATCATGCACAGCTCCAAGTTATATTTCAATAGTTAAATGTCAAATCCAGTTATTTCTCTACTGGGCACTTTGTTGACAATGAAATGTTAATCGACTTAAGAGGGAGAGTGTCCCTGATCATGTGCAGGAGCTATCGATCCAGAGCCTGCACCTACAGACATTAACTCAAGTCAGGCTTGGGTATACTTCTTTATATTTCTGAAATACATGATTTTTAATATAGAAGTAGTTGGATTTGCTTGGTTACAATCTAGTTCAGTGCCCGTATGATCAGGTATTAGCTTATGCATGCTTAATGTAACCTGTCTATGTAAGTGGGACACCGAAACAGATGTAGCCTACACATCGGTAGTGTCACATGGCTGTTACATCGCTTGTCCATGTCACTTTTGGTCTTTCTGTAATAAGCTGGATGGATGCATTGTTAGCAAGGAGAATGGGTTATGTGTATTTGCCAGCTACAGAAGAAGTTTAAAGGGTAAGTGTGTGGATAGCTGTCAAATAACGTTAACGTGTCAATAGCAGTCAGCTGTGAGACACACATTGTGTGTGTGTGTGTGTGTGTGTGTGTGTGTGTTGTTTGTGAAGTTATCCCGGCAGTCACTGCGTGCATGGAATGAGGAAGTAAGAATATGCGCACGCCAGCATGATATAAATATAAACGATATAAACGTCCAAAAAACTTAAAAATCAAGGAGGCACTCCCTTGTGCCGTGCGCAAGCCACATGCGGAAGCTCAGGATGATCTGACTGACAGTCAGAGAGATAAGCGAGCCACAGACAGATAGACAGACAGACAGTTGTTTCTTGCTTCATAGATAGATTAGCTCAAATTAAAGATGTAATGATTTTAATATTTTTGTAAATGTGATATTTCATAAAGACAATGGAGCGATAAACAGCTAAAGTGCTTCAAATGTTCCAGTATGTACAGTATGTGAAGAATGTATATTTTGTTAACATGACCTTGTGGGTATGTTTTTTTATGGTCTCACCTTTGCAAAAGTGAATGTACTTACTGGGACTGACTGAACCCAAATGTATGTTTTTGTACCTAGTCATTGTATCTAAAAGTAACTTCAACCAATGTTTTCTCTTCTACTGCACAGTCCTAATAAAGGTGGTGGCAAGCACCCTCTCGGAAGCTGCACTGCTCCACCTGGATGGAGAGGGGCATGCTGGGAGGAAGGTCAGCAATCTTGTGTTACAAGCCCTTCTGGAACTGCTTCACAACATCCTGAAACAAACATCTGTTGTTGTTCGCTCCGCACTGCAGGTATGAACACAAACACAGCTAAGAAGGGCAAGAATCACCTTGAGCAAGGCAATATTAGGTGCTGGAAGAAAAGAAGATTCTCATGAGGAAAGAAATTAAGCCTTTTTGAGTTATTCAGCAAAAAAAACTTTTCTTAATGAAAACCGATTAACCATTAATTACAGTATAATGATTTTCGAAGTAAATTCCACTGCTTACATTTTATTAACAAATCTGTTAAGTCATCTTTATTTTGTTACTGTTTGCAAGTTCCAAACCAATATCCTTACAAACCTATAACATCCATAGTGTACTTATAAGTACAACATATATTGTGCATTTATACGGTCCTTACAATGAAATTCTAAAATAGCCACAATGGCCTGCCTTATATTTTCTTTAAGACTTTTTAAATTATTGTTAGCTGTGTGTTAGTTTGTTTTGCTGTATCATGTTGCCTTGGCCCTGGTGTATTTCTCGCATTGATCACCAATTTTTACCAGTTTCATCTCTGTTGAGCACAGGATTCCCAAGAAAATCACAAAGTCAACTCCTTCAAAATGTTACCCCTGTATCAAGTCTCTAGTGTGTGTGTGTGTGTGTGTGTGTGTGTGTGTGTGTGTGTGTGTGTGTGTGTGTGTGTGTGTGTGTGTGTGTGTGTGTTGTGTGTTGTGTGGTGTGTGTGTGTGTGTGTGTGTGTGTGTGTGTGTGTGTGTGTGTGTATGTCCATTGATGTGTACAGTGGAAGCTAGCAGATTTAAGCAACTGCAATATGGAAGTTGTGGAGGAAGGGGATGAGGTCCCGAGTCTATGGGACACACACACACACACACACACACACACACACACACACACACACACACACACACACACACACACACACACACATGCACTCATACTCACAGGCATACACAGAGGGGCCTGTCTGGCTATGTCCCTGCGGCCTCATTATCACCACTGGCTTTGTCCTCAGCTTGCCTCCCTACACACACATACACTCACATGTACACACCAGCCCCCATCTCCCCATAGTGTGCACCCCCTCCCACCGCATACATATTTATGCCTGGACAGGGGGTGGGGGGCACTAAAGGGGAGGCAGGGTAAAAGACTGGGTAGAGGAAAGAAGGACAGAAGAGGGAGTTAGAAAGAAGGAGAGAGGCAGAGATGGAATAAGTAGTGAGCAGAATGTGCAGCGAAAATCAATTCTGCCAGAAATGCAAAGCTCATTAAAAAGGAGACTTCAGCCAAAACCAAATTCATTTGGGTAATAAGGTCTGATAAGGAGAGAGGACGTGACTAAACCTCTCTCCCCAAACTATTACTCTGTTGGTCAAGAGAGAGAGAGAGTCAGAGATTATATATACAACAGAAGAAAAGAGAGAGAGAGAGAGAGAGAGGGCATAACAGAGAAGAAGTGACTTTGGGAGAAAGAGAGAGAAAATATGTGGCAGTATTAATCACATTATTCCACCTCTAATTGGCCTGAAGTTCCACTGTGGGCATGAGCTGAACTAAAATAAGACAAAGTGAAGGATAGAGGTTCTAAGGAGGGGGGGAAAGGAAAGAAGAGAAGGTGATAAAACTTATGTCTGAAGAAGATTGCTGAATTTGTATTGTATTTTTTCATATTGGGTTAAAGAAGGATTAAAATAACCAAACACATATCTATATTATATAACTATTTCCTCTCTTAGTCAGTGTGTCTCTGTTACTCTGTCAGAATCTGTCTTTGGCAGGTCTCTGGATCCATCATTATTGACTGTCAAATCTCTATAAATGATTTAGTGTGTGTGTGTGTGTGTGTGTGTGTGTGTGTGTGTGTGTGTGTGTGTGTGTGTGTGTGTGTGTGTGTGTGTGTGTGTGTGTGTGTGTGTGTGTGTGTGTGTGTGTGTGTGTGTGTGTGTGTGTGTGTGTGTGTGTGTGTGTAGAGCCAGAGGCTATCTTGTCCAGCAGTAGAGATGGAGGCAGCAGAGACGCTGCTCCTCGAAAACCGACCCCTGAGCCAACTCAGTACACACCTCATTCACTTGGTGAGACCAAATCTCACAGAGCCTGTGTGTGTGTCAATGCCTTGCATGATTCATGCATAAATATATTCTGTGCTTGTTTGTTTGTCTACTGTATTTCCAAATATTTGCCTTGTAAATTGAGACAAACTGTATGTATGCATATGTTGTGAAATAGTGTTTGGGTGTGATTACTTACAGTTCCAACCACTCTGGTTGAAATTGAAAGTTAAAACTTATGTACTTTTCACCAATTACTGTCTCTTCAACTGTTACACCTGTTACATCTGATTGTATACGCCTTATCATTGAGAAGTAGTTTTCATAAATTCATTTGAATTGCTAATATCAAACTAGTCTGATCTCAACCACAGAGCTGTTTTGTAGCTAAATTAAAGGACATCTAAAATATATTTTGAATCTAAATGTTAAAAGAGAAATTTTATGTGAACTAAAATGATTTAAAACTAGAACATTTCGCAGAAATTTTGAATGGCCCTGCCGGCCAACCGCTAGCCCAGCATTTGCGGCACCTTGAGAGGCTCTATTAGCTGCTAAGCCCCGCCCATGCAACAACGTTTTGGTCGATGGCGGCTAGGTTTTTCACGCTATCTAGCTCATCTTCTATAGACATGTGTATCTCAGTCCCCCGAAGCTCCGTAAAAAACATGTACGTTGATTCTTTGAAAATTATAAAAGTTAATGTGAAATAACTGTTTTTCCCTTTATGCAATGTATCCCCAAAAATTCATGGCTGACTCCTATTGTACAATAGGCTTTTTTTGTTAATTAGCTTCACCGGGACTTGTCTGAAATATTTCCTCGCAAGCGTTTTCATTTGGGGCTTAAAAACAGTGCCACCATGTGGCAGACGTAGAAAAGTAATAGCACACCACGAGTAGTAGGAACGGATGTCCTACAAAATCCTTGTACTTCTAAGTGTAACGTGTGGGAGGAGTAGCAGCTAGAAAATGTACCATAGGAATTCCAGCAATAGCAATATGTGCTGCCCTTCTGGCAGGCACATCATTAGAATGTTTTCACACACAGAATTAATCTATTTATACCTGTAACTAGATCCACAGCTTCCGCCCAGACTAAATATGTCCATTTTCAAACTTGTTCCCATGTATGGCTGCACTGTGAACACATACACTACTAATCTAGCTTTGTTTAAAGTTATTCTTTTATGAGCTGTCTTCCAAGAAAGTTCCTAAAATGCTTCAAATGCAATTTCATGCACACATTCTGTCTGATTCCTTCATCCAGTTCTGTTAAAGTTACAGGTTATGTAGTTTCCTGCAAACATACTGACTATCTGTACTACATGATGTATGCATAGTGTAGGTTTGTTATGTAAATACAATCATTGCACATTGGCCATATATTTGATGCAGATGATGGTTTTAGTTTACTAACATATTTATTCTACAGTCATCATACATATATATTCCAGAAATCTGCAGAAAGGGCTTTCATTTATTTTAAGTGCCAACACAGAATGTGATGCAAACTAAAAAACAGGAAGATAAATTGGGTACAATCTGAGCCTTTTTGCTGAAAGAAATAGTTAAATGTTATCACAGCAGCCATTTAAACTTGCACAGATTCTGGCATCATAGACACTACTGAGGGTTTAATGACCTATTAAAATCAGATATTGAAGTATAATTTCATGCAAAATAACTCCCTCCTCTATCTGCACTCGGAATCTCAAAATTATGATTGAAGTAATTTTGGAGTTACGGTCACATTTACTGTAATTGCTTAATGGAAGATGGTCTTTGTCTCTTTCCACTTTGTTTACATAACAAAAATTTAACATAATCTGCAAATGTTTCAAGACAGAATAGTGAGTTAGATGAATAACTGCAGTTGGAGAATAAAAAGTAAAGGGGTTCTGGTTCAAAGGAATGAAATAGAGGTGAGCAGAGGACATTAGATTGACAGGTAAGGGGAGAGGAAAATAAGAGAATCCATGCAAAAGAGCCAGGGAGCTGTGAGGCGTGATGGGAAGTTGAGGACATAAAGGAGGGGGGTCAGGAAAGTGGGAGGAGGTCTCAAGGGACACCACAGAGGTTTTTACTTATACTTGACACATTGAGTGCTGGGTGGGCGTCTGTGTGTGTGGTTGTGTTTGAGAGGGTCGAGGGGGCAGCTGACACACCCCCAGCCTCAACACAGCCCATTTGCCCCATGGGAGATTAGTGGGATAGAGAGAGCAGGAGTGTCAATATGAAATCTGAATTTAATCATTAGAACTGCAAAACCGGCTTGTGTTAAAAGAATACAGTTCTTAAGAGTAGGGAGCTAACAATTGATGCATGGTCTAGTATTTGTATGTCAAAGGGTCAATAACTATTAGTATATTAGCTATGAGGCACACAGTTTGGTGTAAACAATTTGATCCTGGCAGCTTGCTTGTAACAATTGTTGATATTTACTTGATATAGTCTCCAAATTAATTGATAAATCCAAATAAAGAATATATACTGTATATATATATTTAATTATGTTTTATCATGAAAGCTACAAAATAACATTTCATCTCAAGGCAAATTTTGCACAAAATTTACTTCATGTGACTTAATTGCTTGAACAAATTTCAGATTTCAATTTCAAATATTGTATATACAGTGCTGTGTGAAAGTTTGTGAACCCCTTGAGCCTTTGGGAATTTTATTTATTTTAACCATTATTAATTCATTTTAATCAATACCAGTATTTTTTATATGAAATAACAGAGTTTTTTTTTTATCAATTCAACATTTTTCTTTTCCAGAAATCAACTGTTAAAATAGATAAAACAAATTATTTGACAAATGTTGTATGTGCAAAAGTTTGTGAACCCTGAGCTGCATTGCTTAAATGTGATGAAATAATAGACCAATGTAATGAGAGATATTTAGGGAAGAAATTGGGTGGCACTAGATAAAACAAAGATAAAACCAGGTCAGTTTAGGCTCACCAAACTGAACCCATACAGGTCAGACATGCTCAAAGGGGAAAAAATCTCAGAGGATCTCAGGAATATAGTTTTGATGTTGCACATTTGTCTGGGGACAGCTATAAATGCATATAAAAAAGTTTGAGCTCCATCTGTCCCCCGTGAGGCATGTCATCTACAAATGGAGAGCTTTAAGAGTGACTGAACATCTACCTAGAAGTGGACTTCCTTTAACAATATCCTCAATAAAAGGGATTTTTCAGGTAAAAGCCAACCCAAACATTACACCTGGAGATTTGCAGACCATTTGCCATCACCATTCATCACTTGGGAGAAGGTTCTCTTGGTGTTAGGCAGAGTTGCGTTTTTGCCCAAAAATGGCGGTTTTGGTTATGACCAAACTGTTCAATTTTGGACAAATCTGTCCACAGAAAAGACTTCATTTATCTCCAGGTGCTGACAAGCAGTTTTGTTCTTTTTTGAGAGTAGAGGCTTCTTCAGCAACCCTCCCATGAAAGCCATGTTGACTGAGTTTTCTTCTTATTGTGGAACCATGCACATCTATCCCAGATGCTGCAAGAGAGGTCTGCAAATCACTAGATGTAATGTTTGGGTTGGCTTTTAACTGAAAAATAACTTTTCTTGTGGTGCTTATGGATATTTTTCAAGGAAGTCTACTTCTAGGCAGATATTCAGTCACTCTTAAAGCTCTCCGTTTGTAGATGATTTGCCTCACGGTGGACCGATGGAGCTCAATCTTTTTTTAAATTAATTTATAGCTGTCCTCAGACAAATGTGCAGCATCACAACTCTATTCCTGAGATCCTCTGAGATTTTTTTCACTTTTAGCATGTCTGACCTGTATGGGTTCACTTTGGTGAGTATTAAAACTATAATATCTCGTGTTCTTTTGTTCGGATGTATGGAAGGTAAAAAATAAAAGATGACTGGAAAAAATTTTCAGAGTTCTCAGTTGTTGTTTAATGAAGTGAGATCACAGAACAGCTTATGCAGGAGTCAGAGACAGACAAAAAAGTAATGAGCCTTTTCGACAGCAAGGCTTTTTAACATATCTTGACAAAGTCTATTGATTGGTCTATCTTGTTGTCTTCTATCTTCTCGTCCAATCCTCTTCTTCCTCGCTCCCGACCTGCACTATGCCGAAAAATAGAATTATGCTCCTGGCCTTGAATGTAACTTGTATCTATGGCTTGGTCAGCTGAGTCAGGAAAATACAGAAGGCCTTTGTTTAAACTAGATACATCTCTCTGCCTCTAGCCTTGTTTTCTGGGAAAACATCTATAAAACTTACAAGCTATCCCCCCCCCCCTTCCAACTGTCCCTACTCAAGGGACTGAAATGAGAACATTTTAGATCACATGTTATGAATGTATCGATTGTTCTGTTGATTATATAAGAGCAAATTCAAATTAATGATGGGGGCTATAACATCATTAATATTTAAAAATTAAAATCCTAACATGAGCCTAAACTGACCTGGTTTGATCTCTGTTTTATCTAGTGCCGCCCAATTTCTTCCCTAAAGATCTCTCATTACATTGGTCCATTTCATCACTCAATTTGGCCCATCTGATTGTGTTTACCTGCTCCATTTAAGCAATGCAGCTCAGGGTTCACAAACCTTTGCAGATACAACATTTGTCAAATAATTTGTTTTATCTGTTTTAACAGTTGATTTCTGGAAAAGAAAAAAAATTAATTGATAAACAAACCTGTTATTTCACATAAAAAAATACTGGTATTGATAAAAATGAATTAATAATGGTTAAAATAAATAAAATTCCAAAAGGCTCAAGGGGTTCACAAACTTTCACACGGCACTGTATGATGTGTACTTAAAGTGCAACTATAATAGGAAAAAGAATTCAGTGGATTCCCTTACATACCGCCCATAGTACAGGTAGAAACTTGAACACAGTGCAGGGAGTTATTTCATCCTTCCATTTATTAACAGATTTCCTCTATTTGTAGCTGTGTTCTGAAAAGCAGGAGGTTTGGGAGGAATCGTTTCATTGCCTGTCCCTTCTGGTTCAGCTATATGGAGGAGAGGGTTATGACTGCCTGTCGCCTTCCTGTTTGAAAAGCTTTTCACACATGTTGAGCACAGTGACCCCTGAAATCCCACGCACACTGAGGATCGTCAAACGACTGGTAAGTATAATGCATGCCTAGACAGACACACAGAAACAAACAGACAAAAAACTATGCACACTCAGAGAAACTTTCACTGAAATATCATCACAGATATCAAGTTATGGTCCATGTTTGTCCCTTTTCAAGTGCAAGTACTGATCATATCGCAGCACTAATCATGTGTGAATGGCTCATCATGGCACTGTGTTTTATTGGTTTAAAAATGAACTGCTGCCACTGCAGAATGAAAATATTGGAATAATAGAAAAAGACTCAGTGCAGACACACACTGACAGAGACAGCCCTGGTTTGCTGCTATTGTGAAAATAGAGTAGTTTCATCAGAACTAAACTGACAGGGGAGCTAGACATAGAGGGAGAAAAAGTCCTGGTTTGTATCTGCCTATCACTGTCTGTTCCATTGTCTGTCCAGTTTTGTCTGATACTCAAAAGTATTTGTAGTACAGGCCAAAAATGGTTGACTCGTAAGAGAGCACACTGCAGTGAAATGTGCAGTAAAGGAGGTTGAGATATTTAGTGACGCTTCTACTCCCCAAACATGCTAATAACATTAGCTACATGATAACGTGGCGAAAACTGATGAAGCTGCATCTTACATTTACCATAATTAGGCAGGTTTTAACAAGGTGGCAGTGTGTTGCCTTGATAGTCTGAAACCAACAATAAGACAACGCATAAACAAATCACTAATTGACATACCACGTCAGACAAAGACTCTTGTGAAGCAGTCAAACCACAGTGGTGTGCATTCTACAGCCACACTTTCCCAGGAAATAAATTCATATTGGATGATTTTGAGGTACAAGATTAACATTCATGTAGCATGGAGACGAATAATGGTATACAGGTAAAGCATTTTACTTTGACACCAAAGACCAGACCCAGGTTTGCATCCTTTCTCAGGCCAACAATTAATGCTTTCCCGTGTGTGTGTGTGTGTGTGTGTGTGTGTGTGTGTGTGTGTGTGTGTGTGTGTGTGTGTGTGTGTGTGTGTGTGTGTGTGTGTGTGTGTGTGTGTGTGTGTGTGTGTGTGTGTGTGTGTGTGTGTGTGTGTGTGTGTGTGTGTGTGCGCGTGTGCGATTGTTTGGAGAGTGAGTTTGCTTGTGTATTTTTTATATCTCTCACAGGGCTGTACGCTTATTTTTTTAGGTGGTAGCACTGGTGCTCGCAAGCAAAAAAAATCAGTAGCACAAAAATAAATTCAGTAGCACACAAAGTATGATCGAAAACTTGCATAACCTTAACCCATGCATTTTGCTCTAATTACCTTTTAGCCTGTCATCTTGGTCTCATTTGAAATTCTCAATTAATGTCATATCCTAGTGTGTGCAGTAATAATTGTAGAAAAATTAATAGGGGTGCACTGATTGTAATTTAGACAAAATAATCTAACCTGCCAATTGCAATTTTTTGATGATTCAGAATTATTTCTCCCCATAAAATTAATATCTATATATTTTTTGTATATACATATCATTATTATATTCATAATAATATATTTTTTTTGTAAATGTCCTTCTGTTGATTAAAACAAACTTTAAAACATATAGCCTATTAAACAAATAAGTATACATATTGGTACAATTTAGGATAAGTTAAATAGGTTGTTGTGAATGTGTTGGGAGTAGTTCTTCAGTGGCTTATCAGTTATCTCAAACTTTGTTTAAATAGACTACTGTTGTTGACTGCTCTCTGCAGCTGAAGCAGTTGATTTTCAAGCTAGCGCACTGCCGGGCTGTGAAGTGCGAACTTCCTGTTCTTACCGGCTTCAAAAAAGTCAACTCACGTTTGGCTAGTAACAGGCTTTTAATGTGAAGGCGCACAGGAAATGTTCTGTTTGCACACGCGCTAACTTAACTGCGTGCCGTCTCCTTCCGGTTATTCACCGTTGGTGAAGTGTATTAGACACTAGAATCGCCGCACAAGCACAGGTCCCGAGCACACATCATTCACCAGCCAAAGTGGAGGGTGGACTCAATAACTTACTTGCCTAAGATTACATTTACCCGAATTTGGAGAGTGTTAATGTAGAGCCCTCTAAGCAGTGTTGTGCAGCACTCCTCTGTGTCTCAAACAGACAGCATCTGCTCATTAGCACTCGTGCGAGTGGACTTGTATTCATCATCGCACGTGATAAATTTCAGTAGCAAATGCGATCAAAACTGTCGCACTATACAGCCCTGTCTCAATATACCAAGAACCTGCCAACTGAACCTACCACACACAAGCTCACAGACTTACCTTTTTCTTTTGTTCTGTCTGTCTGTTGTAGCCAATGTGTCCCTACTGTGTTTAACCCCTTTGCTAACAGGTACAGTAACATTGCGGTGTGTGTTCTCTATCCTGCTCACCACTCTGAGCAACACATACAAAACTGTGTGTTTCAGCCATTTCATTGTAGCTTGTGCATGAGTACCTAAGAAACTCAGTGCAAGGAGCATGTTGATTGTAAATGCGTACTCACCATTCTCTTCCCCCACCTTGTACTTTTTTCCTATTGGAATCAGGAGCTAAAGTTTTAAATAAACTGTTTTAAAGTTTCAAACAAAGACTGAAATCAATATCATATTACATTTGCTAAGTTTGAGTTTGAATCTCATTATCAATCAGTCAATCAGTTGGCAGAGAACAATGTCCAACAGACGTTCATTATCTACAAATCACACTTTTTTTTACAGGTATACCAATAAGACATGTTCTCTCAAATACACACTGACTCACTCATACAAGTGCCTGCCCTTCAACAAAGGTTTTTTAATTATCTTTCATTGACTTCAGGGCCATGTTAATCTCAATCAAAGACCCTGCTAATAGCTTGGAAATGGCAGAGGAGGAGAGAGAGAGAATAAATCAAGTCTGAAAGGTTGACATTTTCAATATTTTTCAAAACGTAACATGGAAAGACATGTTTGGCTGGAAACATGCAATGTACACAGAAATATATTTCTGAGATACAATGTGTTTGTATCCATCAGTCCTCTACTCTGTTTATTTGCCTCCCATCTGAGTGATAGAGTCAGGGTCAGGCAGAGATGGCGGAGAGAGAAGGGTTGATTAGTTGATGGGAGAAAATGTGTTAAGTGGATAAGTGGTAGGCCCATATAAATGTTCAACCTCACTGATAGGTAAGGCGAGGTTTGTTAGTTCTTAAGAAAAGTAAGGAAGTGGGGGGGAGCATCTTTGTCTCCTAACCCCGTTGCTTAGCAACAACCATGCTGTGTCGCCGAAGAGACAGGTGATGATGTCACTAGAGATCAGAGAGAACACAAGGACACACACTCACAAAGCAGTGTGTGGTACAGGTGTTCCTGGTGGATGTGTAGCCAAGACATCATGGTGTTGGGAAGACATATTGGTACCTTAATTAATGAACAGAAACAAATGATTCAGTAAGAAAATTCAGTAAAGGAAGAGAGGAGAAAACTCTTTATCCGACTCAGCGGATAACTTAAGAAATTCATGGAGCAACACAATTTTGACCACAACTGAGAAGCATAAGGAATCTATTATCTGGGCTATAAAATAAGGCAGTAAGGTCACACTGTGTGTATGTATGTGTGTGTGTGTGTGTGTGTGTGTGTGTGTGTGTGTGTGTGTGTGTGTGTGTGTGTGTGTGTGTGTGTGTGTGTGTGTGTGTTATGAAGCTTGCACACTATATAAGTGATCACTGTATGAATATAGAGCGATTTAACAGGTATATCAACATAAATATATCGCTCACTTCGCCTTTAATCTCAGTGTGCCATCTCCCCGTTTTTAACAATACCACACTTGCACGCTATGAAGTACAGTGACGATGGTGGCTCGTTGCCTTAAATAGAGATTGATGTATCGTACCTTCAGTCTTTCTCATGGCCTTTCTTCTTCCTCTCTCCCTCTCTCTTTAGGTGCAGACTACAGAGCGATCTGATTGGTTTGAATGCCCTGAAGGGGTGGAGCTAATGACCCTTCTGCGGGAAATAACTACATCCAACAGGTGCATGTTTTGGCTGTTTAAATGCGTGTGTGTGTGTGTGTGTGTGTGTGTGTGTGTGTGTGTGTGTGTGTGTGTGTGTGTGTGTGTGTGTGTGTGTGTGTGTGTGTGTGTGTGTGTGTGTGTGTGTGTGTGTGTGTGTGTGTGTGTGTGTGTGTGAGAGTGTGTGAGTTGCTTTACACAGAGTATTTGGCCGTTCTTATGAGGTGCTTATTTTTCTCAGTAGCGTATATGCCTAAAGCCTGGTTTCCACTGAGCGGTTAGGTGTGGTGCAGCTCAGCGTTTCCACCAGAGGTGGAAAGAGTACAAAAATATTCTACTCAAGTAAAAGTATGATTACTTGGATGAAATTTTACTTAAGTAAAAGTAAAAGTACTGGACTAAAAATCTACTTAAGTAAAAGTGAAAAAGTAGCTGATTTAAAATGTACTTTAAGTACAAGTTACTAGTTACTTTCTAACAGCGGGAGGGGGCGGGGGTCTCTTCAGTGTAGGGCATTACAGACAAGGGGATATAAATCTCAAACTAGTTTTGTTTAATTAATGCAACACTTTTACAAATGAAAGTGCACAAATTAAACAAATCATGTCGCTACACATAATGGATGTACACTGTGTCATTATATAAATAAGCAAATATGAAGCAAATAGTCTGTTAATGTGGAAATTGAACCGGTCTACAGACCTAAACAGACTGCAGCTGCAGTTCTAATAATGTAATTGTGTATAATTGATCCAAACCATGGACATTGCAAGGTTAGGCTGCTCGATTTTGACAAAAATCATAATCATGATGATTTAGATTGACATTGTGCAATCACAATTGTTATAGACAATTATTTATTGATTTAAGAACTGCAACATGCACTTATGTAACATTTGAAACCATAATTGAACTGAAAACAAGGAAAATGCAAATAAGTACAACGTATTTTTAATAATTAAATAAAATAAGTGTCAAAATCAAAATACACCGTTGCAAATGTTGTTGATAGGGCACGTCTTTTGCTAGCAGGAATTTGAGGGCATATTTTATTTATATCTCATGGAGCTGGCTGGATAAGCAAGTTGCATTGTAGGCTACAGTGTTCTTGATTTATGACTGTGGCAAGAGTCAAGGAGCTTTAAACTTCCTGTGTTTTTTATTCATTTATTGCTTGGTCATAGACCACTTGGATTCGACTTAAAGTGAGTAAACTAATTGGTCGTGATGTTTTGAGGTGCAGCAGGGTCGCATAAGCCTTTTTTTCTCTCTCTCTCACGGTCGCGCATGTCATCTGACTCGCGTGTACACGCGTAACATATCTTGCACATTATTTTAGTCTATTAGTTTTACCTTTCTTCTCGACCTGACTTTCTGCCGTCTTCTGGAAGTTTTTCAAAGCTCTCGGCAACACGCACAGTCTCCATCCTACTTTGCACTGTTAAGCTGAAAGCTAAACTATCAGGTGAGGGAGGGGCCGATCGCATGGCTGGATGAAAGGTTTGCTGCATTTAAAAGTCTTTGCGTCTTTACGTGCGGTACAATGATAGTTTAACTAGGATTATTTTGTTTTAATAATAGAGGGAAGCAATGTTTGTTGTTATCATTTAGTCGCAATGTGTTCTCTCCTCCTGTCGATCATTCACTGTGTTAGTTTCCGGTATTGTGCCGTAAAAATAAAAGCACCCCGCGATATTTCTTTTCTTTTCTCTCCGTTAGCTATCTATTTTTTTTACTCAGTAACGCAGGTGATATCAAATGTAGCGAAGTACAATACTTCAAAATAAACATACTCAAAGTAAAAGTAAAAGTATAGGTTTTAAAAATCACTTAAAAAATTACAAGTACACAAAAAAACTACTTAATTACAGGAACGCGAGTAAATGTAATTCACTACTTTACACCCCTGGTTTCCACTTTACATAGTTGGAAAGGGTAGCAGAATAATCGAACCATGCTGCACCGTTGGTTGGTTGACAGAATTACAGTATTTCGGCGTGAGAGATAAACTGCTGTGTCTAGTCACCTCGGCAAGGGTGAAGTGTCTTGTGTTTAGAGAAAAATGTCGGGACGCAGCTCTTTGTTTTTTGTGTAATGTTTCTCTTACTTGATAGGTGGGCTACACTGTCCCGATGCTACTGTGTCGCATAGTTACGTAGCTGCTGCAGCCAGCGCAGTTCAGCAGCATTGAGCCAGACTGTATAGGCTACTCTGACCACGGCTATTGTCGTCCGGCATATACCCTGACTACCAGGTTTGGGTACTGTCTGCAGTGCAATAGCAAGCCAGATACAGGGCTACCGTGTCCTGCCGAACTGAACTTTGCTGCTCAGTGGAAATGAGGAATACGTGTTGAAACCCTTTCTCAAAAGATAGGATTCAGATATGTCTCCTCCAGCTCTTTCATTTATCTTATTATGTTATGTATGTCTGTCTGCACATCCCAATGCATTACACATTTCAAAACTAATCTTTTTCTGGTTAATTGTAGGATTTAAGCTTCTTTTATAAAGATATTTTTGGGGCATTTTCACTTTTATTGGATAGATGCAGTAGGCTATTACATCTTGTCCTTTAAATTTCCCTGTTTGTAAAACAGTGAATCAGACCAAATCTAAACATGAGCTTTGTTATGGCAGAATCTTATAAGCCTTAATCTATTTTATATTAACACATGTAAAATATTTTAAATAGTTATGAAAAAAAATACTACTTTTTCATTTATTTCTCTAATATCTCAGCACTTATATTTACCACATATGCCAACAATAATTGTATGTGTTCGTTGGTGTGTTCATGTGGGCACCTGTATCTTTGCATCTGGCTTCCTTTTATGAGTACGTCTTCTGAATGTGTGTTCCCCTTTGAGCCAAGGGTTTTGTCACCGTAGCAACCATGCTTCCTTTGATCGCTTGATGTATGAGACCAGCGACCTGTTACACACAAACACAGATACACACACACACACGTTGTGCATACACACACAAACACACAATGAATACACACAAAAATTTGCTTTCAGCCCCTTCTATATATAAACTCCCTGTCTTTCAATCACACACACACCCTGTCAGATCGATAATAAAGGTGTATTGTTGTTCTGCAATTGAGGCCTCTCCCCCCCTCTTTTTTCCTCTGTCACCCCTATTCTTCCCTTTATTTTCCCCTCTAAACCCATTTCTCCTCTCTCTCCCTTCCATTTTCTTTCTCTTTTCCTAATTTTCTTTATTTTCCCCCTCTTCTTTCTCCCTCTCTTGTGCTTTACCTCACCCACTTCTCCTCTCTCCTCTCCTCTGTGGCAGATGAAAGCAGAGATCAGCTCTAGCCTTTGAAGTGGCGGAGACTGGCACACTCCCACTGGTTTAGTGGTAGGAGGAGGGGAGCAGAGGTTTTAGGAGAAAGGGCAGGAGATGAAAGGAGTTATGAGGAGAGAGAGAGGGAGGGGAGGAGGGGGGTTTAATTGAGAGGATGAGAGAGGAGACGGGAGAAGAGAGGGGAGGTCTAGGCTGAGATCCTAACCCAAATGATGTCATTCAGCCTTTACCATGGCAACCTGAGGAATGCCTTTTCAAAACCTCAAGCCTGACCAAGTGCAGAGGGAGGGGAGTAGTGTCACGCATACCTCTCCATCCTGAAGAAAAGCCTTGAGGCCCAAAACCTGATCCTTAGTTTATTGCTGTGTTCAGTGGAACATGAAGCCATCAGCCCACTGGGTTCTGCTTTCAGCAACTTGCAGAGAGAGTCTGTCCTAAAACTTTTATGGATCCAATTTATGCTCTTCAAAATCTCCTACTTTTAAGAATGTGTAAGGCCTCTGGGAGCTAAGTTAATTAGGTTAATTATGTAATTATAATTAACTAAGGGGGTGGGTCTCTGCTGGCCTGGCCTGTCAGCCTGCTCTCCAAGACACCTGGAAGGAATACCAGGGGAGGAGAGAGTTAGATTACCAACAGCCTGCAGGGTCTAAGCCGACCCATTGTTTTTCGCCACAATATATATATATATATTTGTTTGTCTGTGAAGCACAACCAATTAATAGAAAAGCCAAATAAACAAGGACCAACGTGATAAAAATGTACCATACAGATATTTGCAGATTTCTGTGTTAAGTAACACACTAGTATACTATTGATACACTATATATTGTAAAACTGTATGGAATGCGCATGGGTTTGTTTAAGGCCTAATAATGGTATGATGGGGGTGCTCCGATGGCGTAGTGGATAGAGCACGTACCATATTGGCTCCGGCCTTTGTTGCAGTGGTTGCAGGTTCAAGTCCGAGCCGTGGACCTTTACTGCATGTCATCCCCCCTCTCTCTCTGTCTCCCCATTTCAACACTGTTCTATCCAATAAAGCTTGAAAATGCCAAAAAATGATCTTTAAAATAATAGTATGACATTTGTATCATTGCAATGTTAACGGCAACAACAAAAAGTATGCAACTTAAAGAGGAAAGTAAAATACTAAGCGAACCGAGATCATTATCAGCCAGTTAAAATCAGTGCTCCGAGCAAAAGAAACACCTGAAAGATAGACAGTTACACGCCTACTCCAGTGCTGTTGTCTTCCATACTGAGAAATCCCTTCCATTCCATTTATTGTCCTTTTCACCTCTTCTTATTTGATTATTCACTTTAAAATAAGTCAATCATATGACAATAATTTAATTATTTATGTGACTAGGTAAATAACATACCTATTTTTTTTTTCTCTGTCGTAGGTGTCATGACGATGTGGTTTCACTGGCTACTGATATCCTCAAGGAGATATCTGGATCCTAACGGCTTCTTATCTCCCAACCAGAACCATTTCAGAACTTTAAAGATACTTATTACTGGTGTCTGCTTTTTAGACTTTCTTTACATTTTCAGGTAGTCTTTTCTGAATAATCAGTCAATTGTCAGTTTGGAATAAAATATCTTAACTTATTTTTAATCTCTTGGTCATTTTGAGTTTACTATTTGAAATTGGACTGGATTTAAGCTTAACATTATTATGTATATTTTGTGATTCATAAATAGTACAAGTTTTAAACAGCAGGTGAGTCAGTCACCTAAAAGCTTTGGGACATGACTGAATCTGACCGTGTGGTAACAGTGTAGCCTTCCTTAGAAATTGGGTCAATGACAGTAATAAATATCCCTGTGTTGCTAAAATAATTTGACAGTTCAATCAAAACATCCATCTAGTGTCAATCAGACTGCACAGGATTACAGCATGAAAGTTAATTTAAACTGTCACATCTCGGCACTGGCTTCTGGGTTTGTCTAGACCCTTCCATGCAGCATTATGTGGAGCTTTAGCTCATTAGTTCACGTGTCTGCCATCAAATATATGTCTGTCTGCAATGTGACATGATCACACATTTCTACTTTGTCTGATTTTGATTTTAGCTATGAGGAACACAGTGCTCCACTACTGCCAGCCTTTCTCTTTCCTTAATGCCATCGCACAATGTGAAGTGTGTCTTATCAGGAATTATGAAGTCACTCAAATGAAGGTGTTCTGCCTGCTGGCAGCAGGGACCAGTGCCATCAGCATTGTTAAAGACTGAGATAACTCTATAAGGAATGGTTTGGTGTTGCAACATGTAGGTCCATGCATGTTAGGTCATAGCTTTGGATTTAAGTCATTCTGCAGATCCAATGCACATCTGGTTTCTACTATTATATATGCAATTGATTTAACTGTGTAAATTGGACATATTTGCATATAATAACATTCCAATTTATGATGACGGGTGTATTTGCACAGAAAGAGGTGTGCCTTATACTGTATATTGGTTTTATTTTTTATTTATTTATTTTATTTAACCTTTATTTAACCAGGAAAGTCCCATTGAGATTAAAAACCTCTTTTTCAAGGGAGTCCTGGCCAAGAGGCAGCAACAAATTACATGTTCACTCACAATATTAGAGGCAGGATGAGGTCAGGAAGGGCATGGATCTTGTTGGAAATGTTGTTTAGTCTTGGGATGCCCTCTAAGCATCCCAGCCATCCATAGACACTTGCAAGCTTTTAGTTCTTCCTGATAGGTTCTCTTTAACATGCTAAAGCTGCAGCAGACACTGATCAGTTGTGTAACATCTTCCACCAGGTTTCATGAAAATTGACATTCTCTTGAAGATAAACTGGACTGAACTGACAAACTGAGTGTGAAAACTATTCAGTGAACCTCCCTGATTGCAGAGAATTGAGGTTTGGTTTAACCCAGACTTACTTAATGTTATACATCAGGCTTACTGGTTGCTAATCAAAGAGATAGCTTCTTTGTGTGTGTGATGCAGCAACATACTACATACCTTGGTCAAAACATGGTTTCAACAGCAACTATTGGACTGTTAACTGCAAGACAACCAATATATTACCTTATGCACTTTGCTGTTAAGGGATATAGTCTTGCTGAGTAACTTGTGTCCTCTTGGTTTGAAGGTTTAGGTGAAATGAAACATGGAGACTTCCTGGTGAAATGACAGTCCATTTTATTGTTTCAGAAAACAGCAGGCTACAGCAACCAGCTCCTCCCACTACCCAACCCCTTAGTAACAGCAGACCAATACTATCACTCATCCACCCCATCCTTCCACAGTCACACCCATCCAGCTAGGTCAACTACACCCCCTTTGGAACAGCAAGGACACATCAGTGTCCACCTTTAAAGCAAGAAAATAGCTTGATATTTGGACCATGACTTCCAATTTATGTGTTTTTTTTTTATACAAAAGCTACACAATGTTACACTTGATCATCAGAATACAATTCAACTGATTAACTTGAGTGCTTGGACACCATTTAAAATGTAATCAGATTCTTTACTTTGATGGAGCATTTCCACTAAAATAACTCAACACTACCAGAGACTTAAAATACAAGGGACTGCAAAAACAAGAGATGAGTATACAAAGTCATAATAATGAAGAAAGCAAGCTAGAATCAGTTTGTACCATTACAGACTTAAGGAAAATGAATAAAAAAAGTAAAACAACAAAGTAAAAATGCAGAAACAAAATACATAAAAAATGTTGAGATCAAAATCCATGTGTCATGTCAGGATTTAAAGTCAGCCCTCTGTCAGGCAGAGAGACCAGAACAGAACCGCACCTAAATCTATTTTGTCCCAATGGAGTTCCCATAGACAGGAAACTCTGCTTGCTGTTGTTGAGTCATCTTCAGGCACTTTCTGAAACCCCGCCTCCTCCATTTGGGCGAATCACGATGCAGGTTCATCCAGATCACATGATACAGCTGCAAAGGGTGGAGAGATTGGAAAATAGAAAGGAGAGGGGAAAACAGATGAGGGGAAGGAGACAGGACACATGCATTGGTTAAGAAGACCACACACGGATCAAACACCATGTAAAATCACACATCACACAGCTTGGCAATTAGGAGCAGTCTGAACATGCAGCAGTAAATCCCCTCTCCTCCTCTACCATTTGATCCAGACAGGAAGCCTCCCCACTGTCCTTTTATCTTTCCCAAAAAATGTCTCATTCAAAAACATGGACTAGAGTCATTGGACTTCAGTCAACTTAAGATACTGTTTTTATAACTTACGACTTGACACATGATGACTCATGACTCAATGTTAGCCGTTAAATATAAAATGATATGTTGTCAAGTTTCTCTTTAACTATATCAAGTATGCATCACAAACTGGGAATCATGATTGGACGACCAAAAGAGTTCACCACCAGGTGATCGTCAAGCTCTTCACTATGGCAACATGTTTTTTTTCCTCAGAAGTGTCATTAGTCGGACTCATTACTGCTCAATATGATATATGGTCCAGACAGTGATGAGTCAGAACTTTTGGATTAAAAAAAGTCACACTAAATAAATAAACTTCTGAATGTAAGAACAGCTCATTATAGATTAGATAGAATGCCAGACTACAACATCTTGGGCTGATGCTAGCTAACATTAGTCAGATACAATCTGACTAATGTTAGCTAGCATCAAATGTTGGCTTGCTAACTTAGCCTAATATTTATATTATTTTGATATATTCTGCACAGGTTACAATGATGTTTGTGTCTGGCTTTCAGTACATTTTGCAAATGAGAAGAAATTAGAACAGAAATTAGCTTATGTTATTAATTTTTTATTAATAATATTATTAGAGAGGCTACATAATATCTGGTCTTTTCTCTATATAGACCAGACACTACATGTAAGAGTGCTGTATCTTAGGTGGAAAAAAGTGACTTGGCTTGGGACTTGATCCTTAACTAAGGACTCAACAACCTGTGACTTGACAGAACCACCTGACCTGGTGTCACAATGCTGCTGGGCATTAATATGTTCTTACCTAGTAGAAAGTGTAGTGTAATGTTGGTCTTGGTATTTACAGGTCGGTATCAAACCACGCCAGTTGGTTGGAGTCGCCAGGTGGCAGGCCCTCTATCAGTTCTTGGGCGTGTCCCAGATCAGGCAGCCCCTCTACAGGGGGGTAGTCCTGGCCAGGGTGGTGGACCCCGCTCAGGTCATGATCCATCATGGGCTCCATACCCATCGAGTCCGCTACGTAACCTCCTGAATGGAAGGAACGGTAGCTTGGGTCTGGGGAAGGGAGGAGCGGATGGGGAAGCAGAGCAGTTGTTAGAAGCGATGTTAACAAACCAAGCTGCCACACGCTAGTATGATCATTCAAACGGAACACTACACAGCAACACGGCACACGGTCCATCCTCCAGCAGACTAAACTATTGGTCATTTCTGAATGGACTTGAGCTAAACTTGCGGCTCAGCTCCTTGTGTTAAGTTTGGTTCCAATGATGGATATTTGTGCAGTGACCAGTGTGTTCTCCAATAAATCTACTAACTTTAAGTCGAGCCGATTAAAGCCGATAGCACTGGAGGAATGGATAGGAGTACAAATTAAAATGAACAGCCAACCCTTGCCCCTAGCCTATTGATCAGTGTACAGTCCGAGGTCCTAGTACACCAGTTATATTTAGATGGTACGGTGACAATAAAGTATTTCATGTGATCCTGAGCAACAGAAGAGGATCTCATTTGAAAGCATCATTGCCCCTCACTACTGGTTCAAGTTGCCTGTGAATCAGGACCTTTAATAGCCGAAACTCATCAGTAATAATAACAACAACAACAATGCAGATTGAGCTCAGTCATTGGACTACGACAACATTTGTCAACTAAAAGTGAGGTATATGCATTTAGTGAAACCATCAGAAAAGGCACTGATTGTAGGCCCAATTTGCAAAAGAAAAAAATATGCAAAACATGTTTTTGCCAAACTGCTCTGATGTGTGACATGCTTATTTATTTATTTATTTATTTGTTTATTGAACAGGGACAATGTACAGCACATAAGCAGTACCAGATTTAGCTATAAGCTAAATCTGGTACTGCTTATGTGTGTTATTTGTCTCTAGTATTTGTCCTGGGAGCGTCCCAGCTAGCTGGAGGTGACTTACCTTCCTGTCTGTAGCCCAGAGGCTCTCCCTGAGCACCAATGTCCAAACCCAGGTCTCCAGTCTGCAGAACAAAAATAAACAGATTAGGATGAGCGCAGTTAGTTATTCATGTGTTCATTTGGATCGTGAATTGCAGTCAGTGCACAAGCCACAAGTGTTGTGATACAAATTTAATAATTTAAAATGTAATAACAAAGTTGAAAAAAGTGCTTACCTCGTTCCAGGCCATTGGTTCCGTTCTGAAGAGCGAGCTGGTGAGTTCTACAGAGAGGCGTTTCTTGTAGTCTTGGGGTTTGTCCTCTGACATACGGAACAAAACTGCTGCAGCGTAGGTGGCTGAAGTGAGATAGAGGGTTGATAGGTTAGTCAAAACAAATAAAGCAGTGTTACAAGCAAGAGGCCTGGTATTGCCATTATTATTGTTACAATAAATGTTGCTTCTTCATCAATAAGTTCACGGAGAACTTGTACAAAACCATTTTTAAATGGCCAGTGTTTTAGCCAATCATAACCACTTATTTCTCAGTTGGAGTGGAACATCTGCGTAGCTATAGAGTATGTGTGATGCCAGTATGTTAATGCATGTGTTTCTGTGAACATACCAACTCCTTCATTGCGGCTGTGCAATAGCTCTGTGAGTGGGGCTGTGGCTCCCTCAGCCTCGATGGCCTCAGCAGCCTCTTTATCCTGGGCAAGCTCACACAGGACTCCTGCTGCTACACGCTGGATGTTCTCGATGGGAGAATACAACAGCTGACACACACACACACACACACACACAGACGGGATGCTCAGAAAAAGCTTAGCCATCATAGCACTCACACAAGCAGATATTCATGGAGTGCTAGAGGGATTTTCTTGTTTTGTAATGAAAAATGTAATATCCACGTCACTATTCATTCATTGTTACATCCAAAAGTATTCCTTCCTTCATTTGTTGAGATTTAAAGAGTTGTTAGTACAAGCATAGAGTGAAACTGAGCTAACCTGTACAAAGAGTGGAATGGTGTTGAGTCCTCTGATCACTATTCTGTTGTGGACGTCTCTGGCCAGGATATGAAGTGCTCCTGTGCAGCCCTCCACAATCTCCTCCATACGAACTCCCTCCTGATGACAAAAACAACTCCATTAGTTGAGATTCAACTGTCGGGAAGCCTTGAGGGCCCATAAACATGAGCAGGCAGTGGTGGAAACAAAGTGTTGATCATAGGTGGCCATCTTCTCGAAGCAGCTGAGAGAAGGCAATGTTATGTGTTTGGGCACTCACCACAAACTGTTGCTGTGTGCCTCCCATGCTGGTGCGTCTCTGTGTGTCTTGGTGTGCTCTGACCAGCAGCTGAACCAGTCTGGGGATGGCACCCTGCTCCCGAAGTGGAGCGTGGTTTGCGGGGCACAGAGCCAGGTTACGGATCAGGCCAACTGTTGCCTGATGGACCAAAGTGTTGAAATCAGTTAAACAATAGCTAGTTAACATTTTTTACTCACAGATTACTTGACATTTTTGCCCATTTGTAAAGTAATTCCTTCTGACAAACCCCAAACACTATAATTTGGGGCAGTTAAGTCTCAATCCAGTCCATGAGTAGAACTATGACTTAAAGCCTCTACATTGGAGTGGGCCCAAACAAGTCAAATGTGTCACAGGTTTAAGCAACTTGGAGTAGTGAGTCACGGCATCCTCAACACACAACAAAACATTTAGTCTGAGAGATACAAAGAAGATCAGCTTGTGTGTACCTTAATGAGTGGCCAGTGTGATGGTGGATGCAGTAATTTGACGACTACGGGTAGGCCATAGTGCAGTCTGACAGCATTCTGAGCCATCTCAGCATCCTGGTGTCGAGATGTGAGGTGACGCAGGGCACATATAGCTGGTTCTGTGATGTCTTCTCTGTCGCCGGCCCGAAGGACTGTGCGAACTAATGCCTCAATACCGCCAACCTGCAAAGCAGCAGAAATAAGAAGAAAATATCAACAAGAATAGAAGTGAGGATAATATATCAGTTTAAAAAAATATTTTTGTCATATATCAACATGGGACATTTACACAAAGTATTTGAGAACAGCAACTAAACAGCAAACATATGTTAGCATTGGCTATAATTCAGGTATGTGAACTCACCTGGCAGACCATCATTTTGTTCTTGTAGTTGTTACAGGTGAGGTTAGACAAGATGCCAGCAGCACAGGTCACCACATTAATGTCGTCACTGCCGAGCAGCTGGACCAGAGTTCCTAGCAGACCCTCCATTCCCTCCTGGAGAGAGAGACAAGTGTCAAGTTAGAATGAAAGGAAAGACCGGAACACAGTATGAAGAGCATGCCATCTGCTTGGTACTAGGATTAATAATAAAAAAAAGGTGATTCTATGCATTTATTCTCACTGTTGGTACATCGGTAGTTCTCCTCACCTGTTTGGTGGCAGCATCTGATAAATTCCTGAGAGTCCAGAGACAGTTCTGCACCAGTCTCTGGCTGGTGTCGGTCAGGTGGAGTCCCAGAGCTTGCATGCCTCCTGGAAACAATGATGAACAACTTGTGATTTCACACACACGATTTGTAAATACCATGATATATTTCAAAATGTTACATTTTAAATCAACCACATTGCATTGCAGTGGTTGCCATTATAAGCATTGTGGTTCACAACAGTGCTTGCATGTGTATACATTTTGTTATTCAAGCTCATATTGCAAACTCTTTAATGTTTTGTAGTGAACACATACCAGCTTCTACAATAGCAGGCTTGTTACTGGAGCACACAGAGAGAACTTTGAGAACACGGCTTGTGGTCCACAACAGCTTCTCGTAAGTGTAAGTCCTCATGATGTTGACCAAAGCCTGGGGGCCACCACTTGCCAAGATGATCAACTACACAAGAAGAGAAAACACAAAACGGTTAGGGGACCTAAATGTTCTCCTGACAGCCACTACGTTGGTACCAGCAGTAACAGTATACCATTCTGACCACAAGAACACCAATAAGCACTCACCTTGCTTTCCTGGTTTCCATAGGCCAGTATCTGGAGACAGTCTGTGGTGATGGCCAGGAACTTAACATTAGTCTTGTTGAGCAGAGCCACCATTTTCTGTAGACCCCCAGCTAAACGGACAGCCATCTTGGCTCCTTCCTGGTGCAGGAGGAGGTTGTGGAGGGTGGTAATAGCATAGAACAGGACAGAGTCCACTGGTGAACTGGAGAACAAACACATGTTTTAGATTACCATTCACTGGGACGTTGGAAACATTCCATCTCACTGCTTTCTGCCTTGCTGTAATGGTCAGCTACAGTACATCAAATAAATGAGCACCAAAGAAAACTCCCTTCCAAATCAAGTACCCCCCAATTGTCCTTTGACGTACCCAAGCATTTTAACTAGAGCCGGTATTCCTCCAGACTTGAAGATAGCCAGCAGCCCCTCTCTGTGATGGGACAAGTTGTGAAGTGTTCCTGCGGTACAGCGAGCCGTTTCCACATCATTTGTGTTCTGCATTGTCCTGACAATGGCCGACACCATCTGAGGCGAGCGCATGATGGCGTGGCGAGAAGCTTCTTTCTTTGAAAGCTGGTGGACCATCACTGCTGCTTTGTTTACTACGACCTGGAGGAGCCGGGCATACATGTTAGGAAATGATGGGGGGGGGGGGGAACAATCATTTAGGGCCAATATTGAGGCACAGTTGTCATGGTGTACCTGGTCCTCATCATTGAGTAGTTTGGTGAGTTCTGGTATGGCTCTGGTGGCCAGCTCAGCATCATCTTGGTAGTTTATCAGATTGACCACGGCGTGTTTGAGCATCTGCGAAGGCTCTGCCAGCCTCTGAACGTTGGTGGGGTTTGCTGCATCGTACTGTGTAGAGGGGATCTGCATGCCCTCCTCAAGAGTCTCTGGGAACATTGCTGCACGCACCCGCTGGGCACGGGTCATGGCATATTGACCGTCTATATCTAGAGACAGAACAACAGTTGGTTGTTTATATTGTGATTCAATATGTGTACCATTCATGCCCAAGATTGTGATACTAAATAGATCTTCCTCAAAAGATCAAAATGAAAGCATTTCCACCAACCTTGTACTTGCTCCTGGGCGAAATTCTGGTTGAAGCCCTGCTCCCACTCATACATAACCTGGTTGTCGACATCGTCTTCCTCCGGGTTGCCCTTCCCACTGAGGGAGGGAGCGGTGGTGGTGGCCCCTGAGTGGATGCCTGAGTCCAAGTAAGACTGCTGCTGCCAGTGACTGACTGCTGCCTTACGGTCTGGCTCCATGGCCATGTCCAGCTCCATCAGATCAGCTGGAAAGAGACACAGGATTTAAAAATATGCAATGTAAAGGATAAAACATGGAAACCTCACTCTAAAGTAATTTTAAATTCTCTCCACTTCTGAGGAACAGTGTGGGAAATAATAAAAAAAATAAACTGCAGAGAGCAAGGTGGTTCAAAATTGTGTGTCCGAAAACTATGATCTTACCCTGGGAAGCCATGTTTCTCTCTCAAACCGTGGCTGACACAGCTTCCTGATCTGAAATGGGAGAAAAAGGGCAGTCAGTCAAACTGCCCCAGTGACATTTTACCTCCCATCATTCCTATACTCTACCCGGACCACTGACAGTCCTTAATCCAACAGTCAAACATCAGCCATGTTACATGGAGGAGGAAAAAGGTCAGACATGATTTGGCAGTGTTGCTTTTAAAAATAAAATCATCCAGGCAAGTGACTTTCTAGTGCATTTTTCTTTTACTTGAATGCCTCCTCCCTTTTCCGTTGAGGCCAGACATGCAAACAGCAACAGTTCACACACACAAAGGGCCCATTAACTGTAGCAGCTAGCAACTATTTAGGTGAGGAAGGACAGGGGAAGTGGAGCAATGGGTGGATTGTGCAGCGCAGCATTTGGCTTTGAAGCTGATCCACACTCTGCAGAAAAGTAAACACTGGCAATGGCAGGAGAGAGGGAGAGCAAGCGAGGGGGATTAATTCAGAAAAAACACAAGGGAAATTGAAAGTGGGGAATTTTCAATTCATACTCAAAGATAAACGTTCTGACACTAACAAAGCAGGAAAGGGGGGAAATGCAGAAGAAAATCAAGCCTAAAATGAGACCGAAGCAGGGGCTATACAATACTATACATCCAAAGATATTAAATTAAGGCACACCAGTATGGACATATTTTACTACTTAACCCATTGATGACTATGGCAATCTAGGATGCATGTGCTTAATGCCTGAGGGTTTTCTGAAAAAATAGTACGAATTGTCAAGTCTACCAAAACCTTAATATCTAAGCCTGTGTAGCACATAGAAACATGAAATAAAATACATTTAAAAGTTAAGGTTCACAGGTTTTATTTAAACATGCTCCCGTAGCGCTTACACACCAACACATTTTTCTAAAAATTGTCAAAATTAGATGGGGGAGAAAAAAAAGAATAAATTATATAAAATATTTAGTGTGATTTTCGTCAGTAGCCTATAGTAGACCTTGATTCTGCGCACCAAACGCCACTAACTGTTCTGTCGCCGACATAGCCGGCGTATTTTTTTTTATTATTTTGTTTTATTTTTAATTTTTAATTTTTTTGATTGATGTGATTTTCGGCAAACCACACAACTTTTGGGTGATCACGTGGTCTTAAAAAATCAACAAAACCCACCTCATGTGTATTTGAACCAATGACAGTGCATTCTATGCTGGGAATGCCATGAAAATTAGATAAAGTAATAATGCTGCACGATGCAGCATCAGGCAGGAGAGCCAATGTGGCATCGCGCAGCAGCCGTCATCAATGGGTTAACAGGCCAAAAGCCTTGCATTTTATTAACATCAAACAAGAGAAGGAAGGTAACTCAGGACGAGACAGACTTTCCTGCAGTTAGGTAACCAAGGTAAAAGACCTGCCAAAAGTACGATGATTCCACATTACCTACAGTCCACATGAAAAAACTTAAAAGTTCTTTCTAGCCCACCAAAAGCCTTCACTTTAGGCAGACCTTTATTTCACATGGAAACAGTTTGTGTAGCACCATTGCAAAAACACATTTGAGGCAATGTAATATAGGCCTCCACACACACACACACACACACTGAATAAAAAAAGGACAGACAACTTCATACTGTGCGTCATATTTCCATTTTGACGTACTGAGGACACACAAGCAGCGCTAACATCAGCAGTATGTCTGTGTCATGCAGAGCATCCGCAATACTAGAGGCTAAAAGGCTTTAAGGGTTTTTCTCTCCAACATTGTGCCATCAAGCTATTAACTAATATTGAAAATTAACGTAGTGTAATTAACCTTTAGGTTTAAATCCTAAGCAGCCATTTATTGCTGCAATAGGTGAGAAGCTGTGCAGCTATTGTAAGGTCAGATGGAGACAACAGTAACACTGACCTTGGTGTTTGAAAGAAGTGTAAAATGGCCATGAGAACTATTGATATTTTCTTTGCAATACTTGATTATAGAGATTCACAGTGCATGTTGATGGTAAGGACATCATTTCTGATGTGGGAGTGTGTAACAGAATAAGAAAATTGAATCTGCCTGTTTAAATTTTTTACAGGTCCTAATAAAATATTATTTTACATACAGACAGGAAATGCTACAGCACAAGTCCATCCTTAGTATACTAACCATAGTTACTTGATGTCATTGTCAATAGGCTGTGAATATAATGTGATGTACTCTCCTGATTTCTCATGTAGACTTTCCCTTCTGATCAACAAAAAAGGTCTGCTCTTTCCACATATGAAAACAATAGCTTTTTTTGGCAAAACAAGTAAGAGGCAAACAGGGTGGCATTCAGAGCACACCAAGCATATTTCTATTCACTCTCCAGTATTGTAGTGAATGAAAAAAGTATGTCCTTGGAACACACACCTAAGACCAAGATTTTAGAAGTTAAAATTGTACATGTTAGTAAAAATGTATTGAATAGTTTTTCCATAACTCCAGTCTAAAGTGGAAATGATAAAGCACAAAGGGAGGACTAAATGTAAGTTCGAAAAAGAGAAGCCGACTTACAGTAACACCCAGCAGCCAGGCTTGCAGTGTTAAAAAACATTATGGCATATTTACCAGTGAAAGTGTCAAGAGTTTGAAGTTTAATAAATGTCAATATGCAAATCCACCCATGATAGCTAGCTACTGCTGCTCTAGGTGACTTCCTTCCTCTCACTCCAACACCAGCCCAGCTGTGTCATTAAAACACAATCTTGAGCCAAACTCCTGGACTGTTGCTTCTAACCAAAAACACACCAACTCAAACTCACTGTTCACACAAACCCAAGCTTTCAGGCCTGCCCTCGCATAACCTAGCCCTGCCCTAATAGGAGCCATATGTCCCATGCAAGGCTGCATACCAATCAAATGTTCAAAGCGCACAGTGGAACCATTTCTTATTCACACTGGTGGAAAATGTGGGTCTGCATCTGGCTTTGGAAACTTGAGTGTAGGATAGTTTTTTGATGGGTAAACAAGCAACGGCTGGTCTCCAATTGAGACTCGCAGCCTTACCCTTAAGTCAGGCTCTTGCCGATAACACACACACACACAAACCTTATTACAGCCTTGATATGAAGCTAGCAGCCCCGCCACAAAAATCTGAACCAGTGGTTTCTTTGAAGCCAGAGTGAAATCCAATATTTGTTGTGCCTGGTCCAGTCAAAGCTATATAAATGAAAACAGATGACTAATGAGTGACACATAAGTCACCAGAGTCACATGGCTGTCTTGGCTGAAAGGAGCTATATGTACCCAAGGGTCACTGAGGGGAGGAGGGGTCCCATGAAGTTAAGCTTGGATATACATTTTATATATGTGTCATTTATCTTCCTGACACACACCAATAGGTAGGCCTAGGTGTTTTAATGTGCATTTACATACGACACGTGCGCACAAAGCCATATGAAGTGAAATTCACTGTCTGAGGACAGCACAAAAAAAGGACAGGCTTACATTTCCAGCATAGAACTGGATGGCCAATAATAGCATACTTCAGTCTGTTTTACGTCAGAATTTCACTCTTATTTTTAATTCATTTTGTCTTAATCTAACATGTCTGTTTGTGGTTGGCTGCAAATCATACTTTTTAACCTTCTATTGAATATTATTGATGTCAATTTTAATTTAAAAAAAAAAAAACTTTGATTTCATATCTCTGAAAGTTGCTATATAAATAAACTTAACATTATTGTCACTAACCAGATTATATCTAAGACAAACCTGTTTCATTGTCAGCATAATAAAAGTTTGGTTTAGCACTTCCTAAGAACACAGAAGTGTTTTATTTATTTTTAAATCAAGAAGCATTCAATTAAACCATGAACAGTTCTGCAAGAGACTTGACACACACACACACACACACACACACACACACTAAAAAGGAACCATCAGAATTCCCCTCATCCTGCTTAGTTGCAGAGGGCAGCAGGATTAGGCAGAAAGCCCACTGACCAGATCTAGATGCGGTACTATGTGCCCAATTCTAACTAACTTTAATTATTTCAAAACATGTGAAGCCAGTCAATTTATTTATTTTAACTGCATTTATACAGGTAAACTCATTGAGACACAGGGTCTCATTCTCAAAGAGCCCCGTCAGACAACAGTACAACATAGTCATTAGGGACAGACATGACATTCAAGTTTGAAATTAAATCACCAAGATGTGTGGGAAATCTAGCATGTGTAAACACTTCCTATCAGAAGGAAAAATAAATTGCAATAAAGGAACACATCACTGCAACGTGAATCTCAAACTTGAGATAAACCAATCATAGGATTAAAAAAATATTTTCCATTTAGTCATATTCAGAATTCAAAGCAGTTAAACTATATAAAGTCTCCAATCCTATTTCCTCTCAATTAAAATAACCATTTGAGCCAGACTTGGAAGACGTAAATTCAGGTGTGCCTGGAGGTTTACGTTGTCCAAAGAAGGCAGTATAATTTTGCCTTTAAAAAAAAAATGTGTGAAACACTCTCCCTCTAAATTGCATTTCAGTCTGTTGGCCTGCAGACATGTGTGGTTTCATTTTGCAGTCTCTTCCTACCACGCAGTGGTATTTAAATAATTTATACAGAATTAATTTGTTTTGAGAAATACAAAAACTTTATTTATTGGGAACATGTCTTCAAAATAGTTACATCTATTTAGACCCCAGCACAGCCCATTTCCTCAGAGTTCAATACATCCATATGAGTAAATGACCTGAACAAGCTGCAGTTATCGGCACAGGGAGAGAGAGACCGGAGCTACCAGATAATGTGCAGGGTCAGCAGCACTCACTGCTGGCTGCCAACAATACAATGAGCTCAATGGCTGCAGCCGCTTCACTGTTTGCTCTGTGTCTCAGCTGCATGGCCATGGAGACACTGGAGCGCAAAGTCACATCCAACAAACTGCCACATGTAGATGACTTCTCCCTTGTTATGCTAAGGAGTAAACTGATTATTTTTACAAGGTGGTTGATCCTTACCATGCCTCTTCATGATGACAAAATTGATTTTTTTTTTTAATCAGAAATGTGTTTGTAAATTTTAATTAACATAACCATTGTCAACCACTGTCATCTATGTCAGTATATTCAAAACATTCCCATTAAAATCTAAATACGGATTTATACGTCGTGGGTCATTATGAAGTGAAAAATGGCAAAAACCACTGGAAAGGTTCGCGGTCATAACTTGCAAGTGGATTACCTCAGACACTTTTTGCAGACGAAATTGACAGGTTTGACGCTTTGGGTTGCGCCGTGCAATCTGATGGGGGATTTCACTAAATAGTTTACCCATTATGAAAACAAATCAGATAGAGTCGAAGACAATATAGGGATTTAAGGAGCATTAAAACACCGGAGACCGACAATATTAGTTAAATAATTAGGTAAAAATACGACCCTGCCCAAATGTCATTCATTTAGATAAATCCGTTTAGTTTCAGAGCTTCCGTGGCAAAATTATATAAAATGAATCTAGAGCCGCTGGCTAAACTGTCAAAATCCCCCAGCCGTGTAACCTCTCTGTAGGCTATCCTGCTCATTCCTTCCAAGGAAACCAAAACACAACCAACGGAGCGGTAAAATATCTTGAAATATCCAGCTAACACACACAAACCAACCAGCCTTCAATTAAAGACAACACAGGCTATCGGTTGTTGCCTGTATCGGGAAGATGGAGAAAAGCGGCGAGGCTTCCCAACTTTTTCTCCCTTAGTGACTCTCTCGAGCAGCCAAACAAACGCATCCGGCTGTGCAAAAGGGCCATGCAAAACAGAAAAATACAATGTTACATGTAATAACAGAACACACGCCAACAATCCCAAAGAATAGCGTGCTGCGCCCCCTCCCCTCTCCCACAGCTGCTGGCTGCCCCCGACTTTCTTCTCCAACACCACTGGCTCAAATTTCACACTCTGGCTCCTCCTCGTCTTCCTCCCAGAGCACAGCGGCTGCGAGGAATTTGTCGGTCTTTGTTTAAAATCACGAATGGAAAACACTATCTCAAGGGCCTTTTCCGTATAATAAACTTAAATATAACCTACTAAACAAGTTTTAAGCGATTATGCTGGCAACTGACATATGTTTCAGACGGTGTTACCTTTAACAAAGTTCCAATTAAACTTTGGACCAAATGTTTTCGGCACCCACTTCACTTGTTTTCGTGATTTTGCCAACGTCGATAACTGTGTGCTAACTTACTTTTAACGAGTGAAGCTGCTGTACACATTGCCACGATATGCTGAGCTTCATACGGACGTCTCAACCAAGTATGAAGTGAATGTTAAGATAAGCCAGCTGGAAAAACAAACCCGAGTAAAAGGCTAAATTCAAGCCGAGCAAACATGATTCAGAATGGAGGAATGTGGACAACAGCATTGGTGGGCTAAGTAGTTAAGCTAACTAACCCTGGTTATCGCTAGCTAACGGCAACTACTCAACCTCAAACAGACGAGGACACATCAGCGTTAACTCCCAAATCCCGATTCGGGTCTCAAAATGAATTGGAATGTAGTGAAATCCAACGGATATTGAGATAATTGTCAAGTACCCTAAACCATCCCACATACACCCCTTGCTTAGATAAAGTCAGCGAGTATCGTCTGTAAAATCGGTATGTCCCCATTAGGCGGTGGCTGGCATATCCCAAATCTCTGCCATGAAAGCAGCTGGCTCGTTAGCTGCAGCGGCAGCAGCATCCCCGGTCGGCCCGCACACAACAAACGTGTCCACTCCTGCTGTATTCAGGCTGACAAAAAAAAGAGGTAAAACTGAGTGAAGCCGATAGTTTGAATGTTGGAGCCTACCCTTATCGACACAGAAAGTCCGTCCACTCGGGTCCTGGAGAGTAAAAGCCACTCAAAAATGGAAAAAAGTCGAGGAAAATGTGAGAACGAGCGTCAGTGGGGAGCCCTCGTCCACTCCCTCTGTAAGCAGTCAGTATCAACTTAGCCAGAACAGCAGCGACTGAGAAATGTAAGATGGCGGCGCGCTTATGTAGACCGGAGAACACCTCCAGCGGCCACATATCCTGCCGTGCGCGCGTATAAAATAGACACTAAAATCAGATAAATCTTTTCTTCATGTCACTCTTACAAATCACCGCATATATTTACCTACCAGAATAAAAAATATATCCCCTGGTTGTGAATTTTAGTTGATTTATAAAGTAAAGCCAGGCAAAATAAATGTCTACAGCTGGCATGAGTATGGATACACAATTGAATGAAGTTCCGGGGGACTAGAAAAAGGAAATCCGATTCCTTTCCCAAAGTTAAACCTATGAGAAAAAAATGATAATTTATCTCACCTGTACCAAATAAGACTGCAAAACTGTCAGTTCAAACAAACAAAAAAGACTCAAATATTTAAAAACAAGTCAAAGAGATCCACAATAGCCTAACTAACACAGTGGGCCTATAACGAAAAGTCGGTTTCAATAGGCTAAACAAACTCTTTTGAGCTTCTATTTGCAAGTCAAAACTAGGTGATGCCATGAGTCAAAATATGTTAAATAGCACATAATAATTGCAAACAAACAAAAACTCAACAAGAACATAAACATGTTTTTATTGCATTGGCAGTCAATCAATAGACACTGATATGGTGTTGGTCTTACATTGTTATTTTAGGCTTCATGTGTAAATTCAGCTAGCAGTTTGGCTTTCAGCTGACAAAACCAAATGTGTTTAGGCCTTAAGGCAACAGAGCAAAAGTTACTCAGCTCCTTGTGTAACCTGCTTGTGTTCAGCAAGAAAGGAATTTGTTTTTGAATTGGTAACTTTCGGTGATTCTATAAGAGTGGTTGATTAATTGAATCGCATTCTGGAATACTGCCCTCATAGTTTGAGTGGGAGGAAATTGTAGTTCAAGCTATTGTATTATAGACTTCACTGATCAAACAATGCATCACTTAAATTATTATTTATTAAAAAAAAATTGTAGAATTAGATTTATCATGTTTCCTGACTCCATTAGAAAGCAGAATCATTAAAATGATACGTGATTTGTGTGTATAGACAAGGTCCTTCATGTGAATAGTGTGATCTTCCCTTTATACTTAGATCACAGAGTATTAGCTGTTAATTTCCTGATGTTTTCTATTTGGCTCAATAATAGAAAGTTATAGGGAAGAGGCCATGGAGGACATTAAAATAGTCATTACCATCCTCAGTTGTTTAGTCCCTTAATCTCTATGTTATGAAAGGTTCAGCAGGTAATGTGCTTCCCACTGTCCCTTCATTCTACAGCTAACACTGTCATGGGCAAACAAAGGTAAAATCCTCTCCTGTCATCTGCCCACATATTTCATTCACCTTACATGCAGCATGTGGGAGGGGATGGGTTATTGAAAGCCAAACTCTATTTCAAAACAGTCAATGCAGCAGTCCCCTGATATGCTAGGCTACGGGAATTATATCAACATAGTCTACATGATATGTGAGCACATCACCTAGAATGAGTCCTCCACCCTGTGTCATTAGATGGCAACATGGACATTTACGGTAACTGAGGTTTGATGGATTTTATTTACAAAGGTTTTCAAGCCACAGTGGTAATTACGGCTGTCAATCAGTTTAATACATAGCCGTGACTTGTGAAATCTGATGGCACGGTTCATGAAGTCACGTGATTTGACAGGAATATGCTGATATAATCAGACAGGTATGAAATTGTTGCAAAGTGAGTGACTTAAAGAAACAGGATTTAATTCTGGGTTGCAGCTATTTCGACTATAGTGCAAAACAATAACATACAGTATATCATGGCAAAGGAAGTGTAATGTTTATGAGATAGACGGACAACACGTCTGTGGTTTGTATTTTAAGTATCTACGGCTGGGGGAATCTACTTTGGGCGGCAGTGGCGAAGTGGGTAGGGAGTTCGCCTCTGGTGTGCAGGGTCGGAGGTTCGATCCCCCGTCTCCCCGCCACAT
Organism: Hyperoplus lanceolatus; assembly: GCA_026929865.2. NCBI lineage: Eukaryota > Metazoa > Chordata > Actinopteri > Uranoscopiformes > Ammodytidae > Hyperoplus > Hyperoplus lanceolatus. Next base: position 12,421,979 of record CM049401.1, on the reverse strand, counting down.
GTCGAAGTATCCCTGGGCAAGACACTGAACCCCGAATTGCTCCCGATAGTTAGCTTAGGGGCGACTATGGCTCAGTTGGTAGAGCGGGTTGGCCGATGATCAAAGGGTTGGAGGTTCGATCCCCGCCCTGCCACCTGCGTCATAGTTGTTGTGTCCTTGGGCAAGACACTTCACCCACCTTGCCTCGTGTGAATGTCAATAGTTAGCCTGCTATCGGTGTATGAATGTGTGTGTGAATGGTAACGTGTAAATGGGAACAGGTCTCCCTTGCAAAAGAGTCTTCGGACTCAATGGGATCTACCTGTATAAATAAAGGTTAGTTAGCTTAGTGCTAGTGCTAAGCCTACCCTGCGTGGTAGCTGCTGCTATCGGTGTATGAATGTGTGTGTGTGACTGGGTGAATGTGTACAAAAACAATGTAAAGCGCTTTGGGTCTGTGATAAACGGAGATATAGCGCTATACAAGTCCATTTACCATCTACTTGACTTTTGTCCTTTAAATAGGCACTTAGCCTCCAGCGTATCCACAATATATTCTTAGTATAAAACACAAAAGAGTGTGGTTGTGGATGGCGATGAAAAAGTGTCTTGCAGTATGCTGTTAGATGGATATCCTTGAAGCCATTCACCTGCTCATCATGAGTGCGCCCTCTTGTAAAATAAAGAGCACTTGTGAGACCACCTTGCAACCTGTGCAATAGAGCCTATACATGACCTAAACAGAGCATTTCTAGTAATGCAACACTTTCAAAACCATTCTTAAAATGCAGCTGTTTACATGTATATGATTTATGTTTGAATTATGTTGCTTTCCATGTTATAGTTAAAAGCAGGACTCACATAAGAAGTGCATATTAGTATATTAGACAAGAAGAGTATTCTTATTTTTTCCCAGTTCATTTACAATGCACATGTTATTTAGTTGTGTCTGATGGAACTGTGTTAATCCACCATAAATCCAAATACAAACATATTTTACTCCGCTATATACAGACCTGTCAAAATGTAAAGGTCTCTGTGATGGATTTATTATTAATCTAGTGAATGATATTTCCTGCTCACAATACCTGCAATACCAAAGGCCCAATAAATGAATAATGTAAATAAGCTTCCTCTTTAAACAAAGACAGGCAGGGATTGACAGAGAGAGGTGCTGTCCTGCAGTAACATAGTTGGGTTTGAGTTCAAATGAAGATTCTCACCATATTATATCCTTTGGTGACAACAGGGTCTGAATTCGGATCACAGGGTTAAAACTCTGATTTACCGTCTGTGAAAATCCCACTGGATTCTGATCTGTGATGTCTGTGAATCATTCTGCACCAAACAAAGTGCCTCTATACGCAGTCAGCAGCATCAGGTTGTGTCTGATAATACAGGTAGACACATCACATGCACGTGTTTTCATTCATGTTGTGCATTTTATTGATGTTTTATATCATATCCACATTTCTAGGCCTGTACTGCTTTGCAATTCTTTTCTGCATGGAAAATGTTGAAATTGCACCATACCTGTTTAAATTTAGACCTGTCAATCACTGCTCCTGTCAAACTGAACCTGGTACTATTCCTACACTCAACCCAATATAACAAACAGTTCATAATACGTAAGGTAAGAGATGGGAAGTTGCATCTGTGAATTTGTATTTCTGTGCCGCTATTAACAGCAAAATGCAGTATTAAATGCAACTGTACATTGTAAAAGGTAACTTTTATTTTTGATCTGAAAAGGAATTATACTGATCATATGAAGTGCTCAAAAGTCTATCATTTTGTTCTGTTTATGAAGAATAGCAGGTCATCAAGTGTAGCAGAGAAGTGCAGACACCACAACACTAACCCTACATCCCAAAAAATATTTTATTTTTAACAAAAAATTATGGATCAGTGGACAATCCTGGACAGATAACCACAAATGTCTCCTTTTTGGGTGTTATATTAGTGGAACATAATGTTGTGAATTTATTTTTATTTGAATCATGGCTGGATTACATTCACCTGAGGGAGGCTGTGTACACTCACTAAGCTATACTGTATATTAATATTTTCATCTCTTTTCACGAGGCGTCTCTTCAAATACGTTAAGAGCTACATGATGTTTAACCTCAAGTTGGTCAGATTCAATCCTCTCTAGTCTTATCGCAAGATAACTCTCGGCTCTAGGACACACTAGGTTAAATATCCAATTTAGTTTGATCCTGAGAGATCCTGCCAAAGATTTACCCATATAATGCCTGTGAAATGGCCCTGCATACAACAAGCTGTGCCGAAGAAAACAACAACACAGAGCGCTCTGTCCCCAAACACACTGTGTCTCTCCCATGACCCAGTGTTGCAGCACTTCAGGGAGCCCACACAGCACTTGTCCTTCCAGCTGGAGAGGCCGTTTCATCTTCCACAGTGGCAGCACGGCGAGTTTGCTTGACGAGGGTTTGCACCTGCAATTATATGATAAAAGCAATTGGTATGGTCATCAAAACAGTACATGTAAAAAATAAATAAATAAGATAATAATAATTTAAACCCTAATGTGTTTTTTAATGATAATATGTGTTTGTATGTAAATACATGTGGTTCATAAATGTCGTAAAATATAAAGCACGATTTCATTTAAAGGATATGATATAGTCAAAAAATGTGTTTAATGCTCATTTGCAATGCAGGATGTTTTTGAGGGTTAAGATTGATTTCCATGTGTATTCTCTATACTGGTTGAATTGTTATGTATCTTTGCTGGTAATATTTGGCTGCTATCCAACATCACTTTAATCATCTAACAGTATACATCTTTTCGCTGGGTAAAGATGAAGCCTTCATCTTTCATAATTTCTACATTGAGCTGGTCAGACAATATTTCCATAATAAAACACTGTCAGGGTTTTAATATTGAATAAATTGCATGCACATATTCAACTGAATACACAGTGTTTTCCACGCGTGTCTACAGTTTTAAAACAGTTGATATGCTAAAACGCCAGATAAAATATTTTAATAGGGACCGGTACACATAAACAAACCATGGGAGTGCATACATTATTGTTACTTGCTTGCTCCACACACGTGCACCTTGACAGAACCAGCAGTTATCCTGACTTGTGCACTCATCCAGCTTAATGCATTACTGTGAGGAAACCGCATGTATGTGTGCGTGCCTTCTGCTCTCACTAAACAGAGCACGATAACACAGACGAGGACAACAGAAATAACACACTCAGAAGCTTGAAAACAGGACAGATCTGCTCTCCCTGGGGGTTAATATTCAGCTAGGTCACATTCAAGCTTCAACTCAACGTGTTTGTTTTTACACATGCTTGTGTGTGTGCACGGTCTTATATCTCTGTGTATACTTGCAATGGCATATGTGTGTGTGCTAGGCTGTTTATGGGCAAGTATACTGTATGTGTGTACACATATGGCTCTATTGGTGAATGCATTTTCTCTACAACTTCTTATGTGGATGTGTGAATGCCGTGTGTAGAAAGAGCTTCATAGGATATATAGGCTATACATATACGTGCATATGAAATGTATGTATGCCTGCCTACCTTTATGTGATGCATAGTAAAGCTTTTATTATTCATTATATGAGCATGTATTTGGAGTGGTGCAGCTATTGCGAAGAAACAGAGACTGCGGTACAAATCCCCAAATCCCAAGAGAGCGAAATGCCACACACACATACACTAGGGCAAGACCAGAGGGGTGTGGTTCCTTTCTCTAACTGTGAAAGAAAGGGGCAGGACAGAGCTAAAGATAGGGGCAGACAAAACAAACACCCCCCACACACAGGGGCCCATACACACACACACAGCGACAGTAGTGCAGGTCAGGAAAGTGCAAAAGACATGTGCCGCGTGCAAGGAATGTTTGTTTTGGATTGATGCTCTGGTGAACAAACTTATGGCCTTCTTTGAAAATGCTTCGTACACAGGAGGAACCAAAAACATATAATTTAATTGAGGAAACTGCAGATGTTACATTTATATTGTATCTATTTTTCTTGGTGGTACATCCACTTCTGAACATACATTTAACTGATACATTTAATTGCAAAATATAAAAAAAATAATATAGGTTCTGAACTAAGAAAAATTCACATAAACATGGATGCATTGGCTTTAATTCAACTCTCCCTCATACACAGTCTACAATTTGATAGTTTGCTATACCGCATGTTTTTCAATGCACTGTGAATACTATTTTACACAGGACATGCAAACGTTACATCATCCACACATCACCTCATCATTCATCAAAGATCACAAAACCTAGAGAATGTTACTTTCTCTCTTTTTTATAAAAGCAAAAGTTGATGAGAATATTAACCACAATGTTATCATTCGATATTCTTTTAAATATATGTTTTAAGTATTTCTGTCAGTTGTAATCCAGTGTGTGAAGAGAGGAGGAGGATGAGGAGGAGGAGGAGGAGGATACAGAAATCCTATATAGGAGAAGGTGAGAGGACACTGCAGGGACCAGATTTTTGACTCAGACTACAGTGGGGATTATGAGGATTGGACAGAATAAGCCGATATAGGAAACAATGTGCAGGGAGACACTTGACAATACTGGCAGCAGAGTGAAGTGGTGCTATAATGGAAATATAGGAAGCCATGTTGAGGTAGAGAGTCTTTTGTCATCTACAAACTGCTGAAAAGGAAACTGAATAGAAAGGATGCTGTGGTGCTGAACTAATACACAAATCTTATTTCCACAAGCAAGAGGGAGAAGCGGGATTAGATTTTGACCTCACTACACATCAAAAGCTCGTCTTGCTCATTTAAAACAACAGCCTGGATGACATTTCACTTGCCTAATATGCATCCTGTATTATTACAATGTTTAGCCAGGACTCAGTAGTCCCTGCATCTATTTTGCATTAGTGGTTGCCATGGAAAAATCCGGCATCTATCCTGCACAGACAGAGAGTCAACACTCGAACTCTCGGAAATCGAGAGTCAAAAAACAGCTGAAAGCCAATGACAGCGATTCAGAGTTACACAGGGCCGCTTGCCGATGTGCACTAAAATCCTCCTGTAAAATCATGCTGAGATTTCTTACACCGTGTCCACTCCATCCCACTGTTACTGCAAAGCAAACTACATGGTGACCGGCACAGCAAATCCTGCATGGACAGGCAGGGCCACGGAGTGTGTGCACAGCTTTCTGCATCCTTATCATTTTGAGCACTTTCAGTTCTGTTTTCAAGACAATTTAATGGTGAGAATATATGAGGCTGCATGATGCACAACGCAAGCACCCTGCTCCCTGATATTTCATTACATCTCATGTTGTCATGTTCCAAATGAAACTCCACATGCAGAGATGCTGGAGTTGAAGGGTTTAAAGATTTAGGAGTCATTTATCAGATGGATTATCGTCAACAGCTGCTCATTAGAGCCAGTCACATCTGGATTAATATGATATTTGTGTCACATGCACAGCATGTCCTAATGACGGTCGTTATAATTGTCACATCCGCCTGAACTAGGGAAATAATTTTAACGAGGCGCGAGAGAGTGTCAGAGTTAGTTTGATGGGTAGTTACGGGGAAGTCAAATTCTAAATAGTGCTCTACAGTGTTTTTTTAGTTATAATATAGCTAAACCTAAATTATGCAATGCTCAAAATTATGCCAGCCAGTGCTATGTGTTGCAGCAGCTACTGGATGAAGGGAAGGGGGAGAGGGGGACATATACATTGTGAGAAAATAACAATAATCCTGAAAGGCTTTATTTATTGTGTTAAAGAAAATACTACAAATATAATACCATTTATTACTATTTAATATTACTTGACCCCGTCAATTTGCTAACTCAAGCAGAGGTCATAAAAATTCCCTTACAAAGTTCGATCACACAGTACTTCAGAATAAAATAAAATAAATCACATGAAGAAAACTGAAGCAAACTAATCCCATAGTGTTTAAATAGTAAAACTAAAAACATCCGAAAGTCTGCTTGCCAACACATTTTGTCAAAGCATGACTCTGATATTGGCAGACTGAGATGTGATGGTTGGATTCAAGTTAAAAAAAAATATCAGGGTTGGGAATTTATTTTCCGCTCATTCAATAATAATAACAATTAGAATTTGGTTAGCCTCAATCATTTCAGGCAACACAAATGACATAAGCAGCTGTATCACATTTATCTTAAATCATCTTTCCGCAGCATAAGACAACATCCTTGCGCGTCTGGCTTCAGTTCGCTTTCAGTTTAATCAATTTAGGAAGGCAATTTTCCTCCAAACATTACAATACCAAGAAGGGACATGGTTGTTATATCGATCTTATTAGAGTGAATACTCTATCATTAGCAAATCAATTGCAGTTTCTTTTCACATTTGGAAAGGGTTGAGCCGATATCGAGTTGACGTCCTCCCCCTTTCCGTACAAAGCCTGGTTCACAGACATCAAGCTAGTCAGAAATGGCAAAGCCTTTTCTTGTTCAAACTATTTGGCGGTGTCCTTTAAACTTCTCATCTTACTCCAAAGCAGCTTATAGACAACAATGTCAAGTTGGCCCATAGACGACCTCTGGCATGACTGATCCTCCATAGGTCTGACTGACTGTGTGTGTGTGTGTGTGTGTGTGTGTGTGTGTGTCTGTGTGTGTGTGTGCATGTGTGTGTGTGTGTCACTGTGTCAGTGTGTGTGTGTGTGTGTCGGTGTGTGTGTTTACGATGAGAAGAATGCGTGTAATGGAGAGAAAAAGAAAGGATGAAAAATAGACAACAGACTAGATTCTAAACCGTAGTTTAAAAGGCCGCAGTGCACACACACACACACACACACACACACACACACACACACACACACACACACACACACACACACACACACACACACACACACACACACACACACACACACACACACACACACACACACACACACACACACACACACACACAAACAAACACAAATTTCACACACACACAGTCACGACAACACTTTTCTGTTTACATAGAGGGTTGGACGTGAGTAGCAGCCGATAGCACAGGCCACAAACATAACTGGACTGAATAGAGTTGGTGAATTCAATAGGGAGGAGAACACACTTCTTTCAAAACGTTAAAAAATCATTTGGCGGATCACACAGCCGTCTTCATGATTCCTGCACCCTTACACTAAGCTCTTAATCTACAACTCATTCAGGTTTGTTGCAAGGCAAACAAAGTCAGGTGTTGTTTAGTTCTGTGGATAGCATGACAAAAAGAGAAGCAAAGAAAGCCAGCATACACTGATGGAGGGCTGGCTGACATTATTTATGATCTGTCTTGCTTGTGAAGTCTGCACCATAAATCTAAATTCATTCCAAAACCTAGAGAGCCTTGATGAAAAAAAATGGTATGTAAGGACTGAAAGGACAGAAATAAAAAGTATATAAACAATCAGTGCAACCCCCCTTTAAACATCCCTCTTGAGTGTGACTTGAGTATTGTGTTTGATAGGATGTTGACTAAAATAAAAGATGAAATGCTAAGGGTGAATTTTGATGTATAACTACTGAGTTCACATGCAATCATTTTGTAAATGAAAGAACAGGCCTGCTGTATTAAAAAAACTAAATACTGCACATAATCTACCCTAAACACATAAAGGAATATTTGGACCACAAAACATACTTTATAACTTCTGACTATGCCATCACAAGAAGTAACACTCAACCTTGAGCAGCTTGTGTCTATTGAAATCATTTTCAAAAGGAAAAACTGGACAAAAATAGGAGAAATTGAAGAGAAATGAGAAGAATAAAACAACTGTTTGACTTGATGCGACTTTAAGGCCATGAATGTAAATCCCGCCATCGGCTACTTCACAGTACTTTAGAAGGTATAGAAATCTGATGATTTCTGTCTGTTGTAGACAAGGTTAAGTGTATACATATTGATGTATTTATTACCTCAAGAGATAAGAAATACGGAGCATGATAATATACCTGAAAGATGTGAGCCTTTATTATCTGCAGAGATAAGAAATTTGCACCATGATGAAATGTGAAAGAAGCTTCTCTTAACATTTAATTGTGATCTCTGTGAAAATTCTGATCAGAAGCTGAAGAATAAATGCATTTTCGATCACAACTCTAGTTGATATATGGAGCTCTGGCTCTTAATACAATATAAGAGCGCTATATAAATAAAATGTATTATTATTATTATTATTATTATTATTATTATTATTATTATTATTATTATTATTATTATTATTATTATTATTATTATTATTATTAATACGTCTACACTAAGTCACTGATCTAGCAAAAATGCACAACACATCACCCAACCTGTGGTTTCAAGCTCATGCGTGTGTTGGATTACACATTTTTAGTAGAGAGGATATATGCTGTAGAGCTGTATATTTTGCATACGTTCAAGACTATTTCCCTAGAAAGGAAAATGGTGTTAGAAGTGAAACTGTCATAGTGTATAATGCTTTAGACGGTCGCTCCTTGCTTGATCTTTTAATTGTAATTTTAAAAAGATAACATTCCATTGACTGTGCATACAAACTGGATCTATCAAATGAGGTGCTTTTGAGATGTTAAGCCACCCAAAAGCCAGAGGGGGAGCTATGCTCTTTAAACGTGTAGAGCTATATAATATAAAAATAATTCTAATGATAACAATTATTATAATTATTATTAATAGTATTATGAATATTATACTGATAATGACACTATTAATAATAATTATTGTTTATTTACAAGGTTCAATGATGTCACAGAGACATTAAACCATGCCTCAACATATCTTAAAATCATTGTTTACTTTCTGAATAAGAAAAACATGTTTATTTTGATAGTCAATTACCCTGAACATGTTGTCCTAGGCTATAGACCTATTACAGCTTATTGTGATACCTATGATCCACCCTATGTGTGTGAACATCCGTGTTTGCTTGACAGCACATAGTTCAATACCACGTGGGTCAATTTGGTTAGATATAAGTCCTGTTCTGGATATAACATTTGATTTTTTTTTAATTACTTTTAGTTTGATTTGAGAGTTAATGTCATTTCTAAGAATTAAAGGTTTTTGTCTGCTATGGATTCCCGAAAGATGTTGCCTTGCACGTTGGAGGAGCATCTAAAGGTTTCTAAAAAACCTCTTATTACATTAAAATAAAATGCCAAATTGAGACATTTAGCAATACTGTACATAAATAGAATTTTGTTTAGCTTCAGTTCAACACTGTTCAATGGCAAGTAGATATTCAAAATAAAACAACCATTAAGTCAGATTTTTATGGGAGGTTTTATGTTAGAATTTAACAACAAAATATGAGAAAATGCTTGCAGAACTCTCCTTTTTTATTTTGTGTGCTGCACTGTATTTAGGGCCCAAAACCAGATATCCTGAATTTTTCATTATGAATTTGGTTTTGTTTTTTATTATAAAAGCTATACAAATAATTGTGGAGTACAATATAATTTTTATACAATCCCATCTGACCTATTGAGGGCTTTAAATGTACAAAATGTCTGTAAATCTTTGAGATGTGACTGTGCCGGCGACTTTCATGCTTTTATCAATAAGATTTCACAACCATTTTTGCACAACCATAGTGAGAAAGTCTGAGAAAATGAATCAGTATTGTATGAAATATTTGAGGCGACACAGGCTTGTAAACAACGGTTATGGTTGCCACTTTGGCTGACTGTCTCACTGACCGCTCGCTTAATCCACTTAAGATACAATGGTCAGCAGACCCACACTACATGTTCCTACAATGTTAGCAGTAAAAAAAACTTTATTTCACATGGTTCCCTGCTTTTATTTAATCACGACTTCTGAGATGATAGAAATTGTACGATTCCAATGTGCAGACTTTAAAGGGAAAAAAAAACCCATCTCTGGGTCATCGGGACTTGGCTGTGGTCTGTGTAATTTTTCACGGTGTCTTCTCCCTCGTCTTTCTCTCTCTCCCCTGCATTACCTTAACAAAAGCCTCACACACACGCATACAAACACACATGCATCTACTCCACCAGTGTGACAGACAAGAAGACAAAATGGCTGAATAGTGATGGAGGAGCTGCGAGTTCCTTTCTGTGTCGACTAATCAGCCAGCACTAACATGTGTCAACACTACACTGACACTCTCCTCAGAATGGGGACATTGTTCCACTAACAGAAGGAAAAACTAACACTTCTGCAATATATTGACAACAAATAAGGGAAAAATAAACCAATCTTCAGTCTTTGTTGGAATATCTGTTACCAAATATCAGGAAAATACATCTCACAAGCATGTACCTTTTTAAACGTAAAACATCAAGTGTTTTGACATTTTATTTTAGGTATTTCGGACCAAAATCATTCTTCGCACGCCCTGTTTGCATCTGAGCTGTGGTGGAGGTTTTATAACGACGGCTCCACTGTGACAGCAGAGGGCTGGCCGACGGCTACCTTTTGAAGCCTGCTGCAGTAGCACTGATATCCTCCACCACGCGTACACACACACACACACACACACACACACACACACACACACACACACACACACACACACACACACACACACACACACACACACACACACGCACACACACACACCGTGTCATCAGTAGTCCACAAAAACTGTCTTAAGCGCTGCCTTATTTTTATAAATATACAGTAGTTGACAGTTGGCATCAAGCTCAAATGCCAAAATAATATTCCATGGATCTGGAGTCAAACAAGACCATTGATAATGAAGAAAAATATACAAATGTGAAAGAGATAGATAGATAGATAGATAGATAGATAGATAGATAGATAGATAGATAGATAGATAGATAGATAGATAGATAGATTTTCTGTTAAGTAGGGTGAATAAATTATGTTCTTATATTAACAATCAAATAATTATATAATTATCACATCAAAAGCCTGATTTTGGCTCAATGGAAAATAAGTGAGGACTACAGGAGCAGAAACTCAGTATAGTGATAGAAATCATTAAACATTGTGTTGACAAGGAACACTATTTTTGCTTGAGGTGTTAATACATGTTTCACCCTTGAAAAAGAAAATCTGCAAACATAATTTGACACATTTCAGCGGGTATTTTGTGAGCCTGTAAATTTGAGTCTTGTTTTTCTTGTGAGTCAAGTCTTTTCACTCCGCTAGCGTGTTGCAAAAAATTAACTGCAAGAGGGACGGAGCGCCAGAGTGTGAGGGAAAGAGGTGAAGAGATAATGAACCTGTGTCTGCTACTGCTATAGGCAATCAGGAACTAACCTTGTGAATAATCAAGGCTTGGCAGGCTGGAGAGGGAGAGGAGGGGGTGAGAAAGGGGAGAGAGAGAGAGAGAGAGAGAGAGAGAGAGAGAGAGAGAGAGAGAGAGAGAGACTATAGCTCCAGTCTCTAATCCTATCAGTCCGGTCCATGGTGAGTGTGTGTGTGTGTGTGTGTGTGTGTGTGTGTGTGTGTGTGTGTGTGTGTGTGTGTGTGTGTGTGTGTGTGTGTGTGTGTGTGTGTGTGTGTGAGGGATGTTTCTTCAGGACAGCTCCCACTGCGAGCAGTGAAAAGCAAACCTGGAATCAAAGCCTAAATGCATCTGTGTTTGTGTTTACCACACAATGGCAAACCTTCTCAGCGAGGCCTCCTATACATCTGAACCATTCTCTACGGCTCGGTGTCTTTCTCAGCCTCGCCATGCATTTCCAGGTTTTTTTTTGTCTCCTGTGAGTGTAACATATCGATGCTATCCTCTTGAAATGGCTTCCTATTTAGGCAGTGCATCAGTGACAACTGCATGAGAATGACTGTGGGGCTTGTGATGGCTAAGAAAGCATGTGGTTTAATTAAGAAAAGGGGAAAGGTTTGCGAATAAGTATATATTATTGTATTTGCATCTAAAAGTGTAAGTGGCATTGATGCTAGTTGTTGAGGCTGGGTCAAATAGTTGAAGCTAGCAAACAATTCAAATAACAGAGCACAACTTAAGACATAACCCCTCATTTTATGATTTTTTTTTAAATAATTAAGGTCAACTTTTTATTTAATCAAACAATCTCAGACAAATGGAAGAAAATAACATAAGCCTTTCACAAAGGTATTGGGATGTTTTATATTGTAATCTTGTCTTGTTCTTTTGTCGACACCTGGTGTGTGTGTGTGAGTGTACATGCCTCTGTGTGTGCTCCTTACATAGCAACTGCCAGGCTGCTTGCTGGGCTCCTTCCCCGACAAGGACCAGAGTGGAACAAATTATCCATACTCTGTGTGTGTGTGTGTGTGTGTGTGTGTGTGTGTGTGTGTGTGTGTGTGTGTGTGTGTGTGTGTGTGTGTGTGTGTGTGTGTGTGTGTGTGTGTGTGTGTGTGTGTGTGTGGCAACACAAACAACAGCTGATGCTGTGGACAGGTGGACAGAGGGTCACCCTCCCCCACTATTGTGCACACAAACATTTTAACACACACCAGGTATGTGTTAGTATGTCAGTGTAGACGCATATGGACATACACCCATACACATACTTTGCATACATAACTGCGAAGTGCAGAACTATAGCTGCAAGCAATGCATTGTTCGACATGCACAAACACAGACACACACACACACAGACACACACACACCCACACACACACACACACACACACACACACACTCCAAACATCAAATAAAGACATACACACGATGAAAAAAAAAAAAATAAATACCAAACCCCAAAGTAAAATAATCGTGTAGCAGGAATCAATATTACAACAATGTTGCATAGAAAACTAAAAATGACAAAGCCGTGTCTTCTGTCTGACGAAGCCGTCCGCTTCAAGCATATTTCTTGCCCTCCATCTTACAGCTGGCTGGTCGACAGGCAGACAAAGAGACACTACCGCAGTGTGAAAATATACTGACGTAGCTGGCTTCTCTGGGGCTGAGATTTAGTCTATGTGTGCATGAGCGTGTCTCCATGCTTTGTGGATTGAAGTAAATATGCATGCTGTGTTGTTGGAGTGTGTCTGTGTGAGAACATAGACAGTTGCTTCATGTGATTTTATTTTTGAATGTGCAGCAAGTTTGTCAACATTAAAGGTTCAATGCACGTATATACGGTGTGTGTTTATTTGTGTTTCAGGAGTGCAATGGGGATGGACAGGTTAAAAACCATTTTAATCTGGGTTCTCTGCACTTCAGTGTTCGTTCTTCTTTTCCTCCCCCCTTTCTCACTCAATTCCTCTCCTCTACTCAGACTATTCCACAATGCCGGTTTTAAAATAAATAAATAAAAAATTGCAGTGCTAGAATTTTAATGATGGTCTTTTCTTCCCCACTGTCTGGTTACTGATAGACACACAGAGGAAACTAAAAACACTGGCTGCTTTGTAGGGAAACAACACACATTCACGCAGAATATAATTAGATACAAAAACATGGAAACCTCTCTCCACCCAACTAGTTATAATGATGCTACTAATAAAACATATACACCAATACGATTTGAGGCAGTGATGCCATTATTTTGTTGGTTAGCTTGGCGTTAGCTTTTTCTTCTTGAACAACAACACTCACAAGCTTTTCATGATAAAATACTATCACTGATTCCTCTTTTCCATCTGCATTTTCTAATGTATTTGACACACAACAACACACATTTACCAAATGACTTTAGGCTATTGCTCCAGTTGATGTATCAGAAAGCATTAACCCTGAGAGAAATATACACAACACAAGTCACAGTGGGGTTTTAAATGTGTGGTGCAGATGCTCACCTTGGTGGTGCTGTTGCTAGCAGGTTAAACAGCACTCTGTGTGACTGAGGCCTTCAGAGGGCCAAGCCTTCACTTCTATTTTACACAGAAAAATACAAAGAATCATCCATCAACTAACCCTCAAAAATACCATCCGAAGCAACATAGGCTTTAAAAAAAAGAATCCTAAAAGCAGAAAATAATGGTATAAATAGCCACCCATCTTTGGTGTAGGCATAAAGTAACAGAGAAAGAGAGATAGAGAGGGAGATGATGAGGAAAGAGGACAAAATCTATGAGATAGAGAGCAGAGAAATGCTAGCACGTCACTGATCAAACTTTCAACTTTGAGAGCAGGAGCAACAGATGCAGTGGTGGTGTATTGTGGAGGGCATTAGGGTGAGGAACACCCCAAAATCTCCCCCTGCTGCGTGTGTGCGTTTGTTTGTGTGTGTGAGTGTGACAGCAGGGAGCAGCTCAGCGCAGGACGCTGCACGCAGCGAGGGGCCATTAGACATGGTGGGGTGACCCACATAAAAGACACACACACACACACACACACATACACAGGCATGAAACGTTTCTTTTTACGGCCAATGTGCCATGATAACCATAAAGCTGGGATTCTTTAGCTCTGGGTTTAGCATGGCCTTTGTCACCTGCTTCTCACAGTGTAGGATTTTGTGGCAACTGTTGGCCCAATAAGCTTCAAAATATTCAGCATGAATCCAACCAACTCTTTTGATTGATGAAACACATTCTTCCTGCTCAATTTCCTGAGTGAAAACTTCTCACAGTATCTGCCATTAAGCCTCAACACACACTGCATATGCTTTTTCCATGAAAGGCTATTTTCTGAAATTCTGTGAGCAATGACTGACTGGGGATTAGGATGGGGAGGGACAGGCTGTAAACATGACATTCATTCCAACACACACACACACACACACACACACACACACACACACACACACACACACACACACACACACACACACACACACACACACACACACACACACTACTGGCAACAACACAACAAACAACAGCCTCAAAATGTCTAATTAAGAGGAAAAATTAGGTGATCAAATTCACACAGTAAGTTGTCTTTTGCGAGAAATATTGCATTGCATGTGCAGCGATTTGAAGCACTTCATTACCATATATTTCTGCTCAATAATGTATAAAAACACCGCTGTTGAAATCAATTTAGCCAATCATCAAGATCAATGGTTAGTAACAGTGGCCCCATTAAAACAACCATAACCAGGCCATCATCAAATGCAATCAACACAGAGCTTTGTGTTACTACTCTGAAATTGTCCAAAGGATCCAAACTGGGAGAAATCCATCTCTGTTTTCTATTTTAGGAAGTCATAAAGGCCAGAAACCAAAAAAAGATAGACCAAATACTGACCAAAAAGCTTTAGTACTACAAACTCATCCAAATCTAAAGGCCAAAAATAAGGATACCAAGTGATGTAACTGGGAAAACACAACATGTTATTTTAAAAATGTTGTTTACTGTTTTGAATCATAATTATAGCTGTAACACTTTAGATTAATAACCCTTCCATGTTTGTCCACAAACGGGAAGCAAGTATTTTTTTCATTATTTTCATTGTGTAAAAAAGAAGCAGTTTGGTTTTATGAGGTTGCCTCATTAACATACATTTCATAAGCTTATAGAAGCACGGCTGTTCACTGAGAGGCTAACCTGTTAATGCTCCTATGTGAAAACAAACTCATAAAACTCTGGCGTACCCCAATAATCTATGTATTTTTTTAATCTGTGTTAGAACGGCTGTCCTCATAGTGATTTATAAATGCAAATACCCGCTCCGATATAAACTGTGTATGACGCATAGGCCGTGACAGGCCAATTAGGAATTTGACTTTACGTTTAAGGCAGCATCAGGTTCTCCGGATAATCCAAAACAATGTTGTGTTCTGTAATAAATCTTGAGCCGTGCGTTTTTCCTCACAGATAATTACGCTTTGGCTGCACAGCTCCACTTGCTCACAGTGCTTCACAGCAGACAGATTGGAGAGTTGGTGTGTTGGCCTGCAGTTCTGAAAACTCTCCTTCTTTCATTATCTTTATCTCTGCATATCTGCATCTCCCCTGCCCCCACAACACACACACACACACACACACACACACACACACACACACACACACACACACACGCACACAAACACATTGCCGGAGGGAGTTGCATCAGCGAGGCAGAGTGCGTGTTCATATGTGTGTGTGTGTGTGTGTGTGTTTGCACAGCAGGGAGCTGCCAATTACAGCAGTGATTAAAACCCAGTTCTGGGGAAAGAGAGGGAGAGAGAGAGGGAGTGAGAGAGTAAGAAAAAGAAAAAGAAAGGAATGCAGATGGACAGACATGCAGACAGACATACTGTAGTGTACATGCATACAGTGCACACACACACACACACACACACACACACACACACACACACACACACACACACACACACACACACACACACACACACACACACACACACACACACACACACACACACACACACACACACACACACACACACACACAGACAGACTGAGCTACAAACATGTTTCTTTTCCATAAATGCAACAAAACTGTAGTGGTGGCATTTGTGGACAGCCTCAGTCAGAAAATCAAGGGAATGGGTTTCGTCATTTTCCTGTTATGGAAGCCCAAGAAGAATCTCTGTAAACGCGAGTGTGTTTGTGTCAAAATAATCAGCATCATTATTGTAAGTAGGATAATACCAGATAATCACCAGCATAGTGCATTCCCGTGGAAAATAATGTCCGCTAAAGGCCTCTTTGATGAAACAAGCAACCAGGCTGTCCTGCTACATCTGCTGATAAAATTGTGCAACATTGTGTATTTTGTATGTGGAGCTTAGTAGAGATATAGAGAAATTTATCGATTACCCATCTGACCAAATGATGTAAGGCTACTGAAAATATCCCTACCACTAACCCACCAGTATGAAGTCACAATTGTGTCACACTTCAAGATGCTCCTGGCTAAAACATTCAAGGGGAACAAATCAATCAGCAGTTATTTCTCTGCAGGGTTGGACACATATAACCAGCACGTTTGCTTAGCTCATGACGTGCAGTTGCATTGGTGTCATGTCGGATTTACAAGCTCCCAACTGAGCAGAACCGCTTACAACAGCCTCTTGGTGTACTTACAAGCAAGAGACGCGGCATTTCTCAGGGCTTAGAAATCTCCCTTCATCACAAATTGAAAATGTGTGTTGACATAGGATGCAAACACTGGAATAAGTCCACTAATGTTGAAGGTTTGAATGCAGTGATTATAGCTATTGCTTAGATTCCCACTCACAGAAAAAATGTTACCCAAAGCAAGAGCGTTTGCTGCAGTGTGTGTCTTCCCTTGTGGATTTATGTTATTTAAATTCTTAGAAAATACTAAATAATTGCAAAAATCAATTCCAACAAACACAAAGGTGAGGTGAGACAATAATTGGACTCATATATTTCAGTATGTGTTAAAACATCTCAGAGTGTCATATATTTTAGAAAGTCAAGCTGGGTGGCTAGAGATACCAACAAAGTGGACAAAGCAAGATTTTAATCAGCATTCTAAAGTTGGCACCCAACCTGTGAGTCAAGTCTGACATAGACCTATTCAAATAATACAAGAACGGGTTACTTGCGGTTACATGAAGGAAATTAAAAATCAAAGGAGGATTATACAAATAGGCATTTTTGAAAGGCCTTGCAATAGCCTACCTTTTGTAGAGATCTTGAGAAAAGTTCTTATTTTATGTTTCTATTTTAATATGATGACTTTGTATTTAAGGGCAAATCTGAAATAAAAGTCAGTGGACCTCTCACAAGGTGATTGTGTGCATGTTTTTTGTGTTTTGTTGTGTGTCATTTTTTATTTCCATTTATGTCAATGTATCCCTTGGTCAGTTAGTCACCATGAAAACAACAACATAGTATTGCAAGATCTCGGAAAAGTATGTTTTTTTTGCACAACCTTCGATTTTTTTTCTCTCTGTGTCCCATAGGTTAGTGCATTGCTGCTGTTGGTCAGACCTGCAATATGTTCATGTCTTAGTCACGTCAAACAGTCTATATCACCCCAAAGTAACGTATAAGATAAGTTAGTATTCTTTCACTGCCTTGCACATGAATACTTCAATGTTCCACTGTTTAAGGGATTGATTACCTGGAGAAAAGGTGTTTTCCTGCCAAACAAGACATGGCCCAGCAGAAGGACAGAAAACGGTTCGTAATCGCATTTTCAATACAAATTTGATGTATGTAGATTTTTTTTAACCTCAAAGCTGATTTAAAATTCCTTGATTTATTTTATTCATCATATCGAAAGCCAGGCTGCCTCTTTCTAATGAAGCCAGCGGACAGTTTGATGTTTGTGTGTGTTTGGTGTGTGTGTCTGCAGAGTGGCAGGTGAGTGAGCTATCTGCAGCGCTCACACACTCACCCCCTGCTGTCTTTAATCAATACCATTCTGAATTTCAGCCATCACACATGTGCATGCACTCGCACTTGCGCACGCACACACAGACACACAGACACAGACACACACAGACACACAGACACAGACACACACAGACACACACAGACACACAGACACACACACACACACACACACACACACACACACACACACACACACACACACACACACACACACACACACACACACACACACACACACACACACGCACACACACGCACACATGCATTGCAATATCTTTCTGTGGACACCAAGGGAATACTAACTATGAGCATCTTCACACTCTTCCTTAGTGTATAAACAGAGTGCACACATACATACTTACACATGCATAAAGACTGTGTGTGTGTGTGTGTGTGTGTGTGTTTATCTATGTGCTTCTTTTGTGTGTGTTTGTGTGTGTGTGTCCTAATGGCTTGGGCTAATTAATTCTAGTCCATCTTGTCCACTGGGAAAGTGGAATATCAGGATTGAGCAAGTGATGCGAGTGTGTGTGTTGGTGTGTACAGGGAAGCTTCTCAAGAGGATTCAGAGCAGCAACCAGATCGATTTAAGTTCACCCAGGGTGGAGAAAAGAAGAGGGGGCGGGGGGCCAAGAGCAAAAGACAAAAACCGAGGGAGGTTTTTCCTTCATAATGTGAATATTCTAATGGTAAATACTTGTTTTCACATCTTTATTATGTGTTTGTATCATAATTAACATTTTACATATTTCAACATTTATTTTTCAAGAAGAAGTTTAAAAAACACAGTTCTGCAAATAAGCCCACTGAGAGTATAGCTGAAGGTTGAACAAATTGCTCAAAGGCACTTGGCCAGCAGCTGTTCAGAGAAGGAGGACTCGTTCATTCACTTTTCCTTCCCACATGTGGACTTCATTAAAAAAAAACCTGATTTTACGCTTACATTACATGCTAACAATCACTGTAATATTTTCTTATACAATGTTTTTTAAACTGGTGATTCATAGGACTTCACATCGGTCGATATAAGTCAAGGAACGCTTTCAGTTGTGTTGTGTATTTGTGTGGTACAGAATCATGAGAAAGTGAGGGGTGTGTTGTGCAACAAAGTGCTTTTTAATGGGGAACACCACAAACCAAAAAAGGAAGTCAAGTCTCACCACTATTACTTTTTCCTCTTATGGTGTTACTTTTGTTATTATTGTGGTTCAATCTGATCCAGAACATACGTGGGTTGTTTGCCTATAAACACAATTTTCCATGGTGGTTCTGGGAGTGTATTTAGGGATGAAACTGCCTTTGATTGATGTGATGATAATAATAGGAACATTTTTTAAGCACATAGAAAATGACTAGGAAAAATAGCTCACCAATTGGAGTTTATTAAGTAGATAACAAGTGAATTTTAATAATCATATAAAAATCTTAATAACAGTATGGGAATATGTACAATGTATTTAAATTTAGAAATGTAGGAATATTATTTTATTTTTGTATTTAGGTAAGGAGATCCTGTGTCTACAAAATCTATTGCGTAAGTGTGGGTTGATACATTTATGTCGACACATACTGTATCATATCTATGTGGAAAAAGTTTTTAAATGTTACACAAGCCTTACTAAATAGGCTTTTAAACGGCTAATGCATTCCAAGCTTACAGTTTATTTGCACAAGATGGAGTTAATAATAGTTATCTGCCTTTTTTTTATAGACATAATTAGAAAGCAGTGGGTTTGTAATCAATGCAAATATGCCGACTCAAAATCCTTGGGGATGACAGGGCAGAGGTGTGCAGCTTTATGAGTTTAAATCTGACTCACAAGCTTGTTTGCGAGCTGTTTTAAAAGCCTCCCCATCCCATCCCTGCCGTCTATCTCCACTGTGTAAAAATAACTGTAGTTAGAGAAATAGGGGGACAAATATGGGCCGCTTGGAGACGAAGGATAATTAAGGCAAATGCGGAGCCAGTGTTTTTTGTCATATACTCTTCCTCCCCACTCCTTTGCTTTTTTTCAGGGCCTTTTCTGTCCCTCCTGACACCTTGCTCCCCCCCTTACACACTGCCTCTCTGCAGCCCACCTCATACATACACAACCACCAACCAGCTCCCCTGCTGTGAGAGCAAACACTCATCGCACATGATCACCATGACGATATGGAAATATGAATAATGCATAGAGGCAGCCTCGCCTCGGCTGTGGGTACAAAGCCATGTGGGTGATATTCTCCCTTCAAATGATTTGGGAAATATCCCCTTAGTATTAATAATATAATAATCTATTCTACCACATTATTCTCTGCTGCATTACTGGTATCACACATTTGCATGTTGTTTTAAGGTGTTCCGCAACATTTAATACCTGCACAGTGCACACACACACTGAACATGGGACCATTAACAAATACAATTCAGAAAACATCTGTGCATTGTGTTTTCTACTAAAATGTGCATAGGTGATGAAACATGTTCTTCATATACCCAGCCTATGGTCATGGAAACACAAAACTAATTGCAGCATTGCCCTTTTAATAAACTGTTAAAGCAGTGGGGGTGGGTGGGGGGAATGTAATTCTAATTTGCTGACTTTGCTTTTCTTATTGTTCTTCATTGTGTCACTCCAAGGTCACAGTGCAATTAAACATCCTCAGAAAGAGAGAGCACAATAGGCATGAACAAATGTGATACAATGGCAATATGTTGCCTATTGTTTATTAAATTGAGTCCAATTTGTCTTATAGGCAGCCATTTCATCAGCTCAGCATTTAAAGGGGAGCCTGACAGTGCGACAGTGTGAAACAGCTCTCTGCGTCCAAACCCTGGCAGGAGCAATCTATCTAACACACTGGCTATTATTAGATATTTGCCTAATACAAATTTGACGTTGAGATCATTGAAGTAGCAGCAGATCCAGTGTTGACAGGCAGACAATAGAAAAAAAGTGTCTGGCTATATTTGCCATGAAGATTGCAGTTCCTGGAAGTGAAAGTAAAACAGAAGATAGGCTGTAAAACCTGAGGATTCTGTACTGTGAGTAGCTCGGTTACACCTGGTTAAATGGAGGCTTGCATGATGGCTCTGTGCAGTGTCTATATAGCAGGTGTTTGTTGAGTCAATGTGCAGAACGGTCTGTGAGACATAACGGTGTAAATAAATGGCTGACATGGAACACACAACAAACGGACAAAAGCTGTTCTATTTTATTTGGCAGCATCCAGACATATTATAATAGTACAATGTAAATCATATTACATTTTGGCTGATGTTAACATATATCTCCCTTTCATCCTGAAGGCAGAGAAAAAAATGACTAGGGCCTTACCATTAAAGCCCGTCTTTGCTATTCAAACTATATATATATATAGTTATTCATATAGTCTTCTAAAATATAAAATATATAATGTCCCTTATGCAAATATGGAGAAAATGAATCCAGCTTGAAATACATTGTCAAAGTGATGGGGACATTCATTTTCAGTCATTTCTTCACAGGTTGGTTGAGAGTAAACTTTCCATGCTAAAAGCTCTTTTGTAAAATCTGAACTCAGGAGGAAAATGGCCTTCGTAAATGCTTTGGATTGATAGTCAATTTAACTACTGTAAGCTGATATAGGTTTATCAAACCTCAAGATTTAGACAGCAGCATTTGTGATGTTTGAGAACATGGGGAAATATAAAGATAAATGTACAGCTAGGTATATGGGAGATACGTACAGGGGCACACATTGGTTCATAAGATTCGTATGTGCTCCTTCTGTCAAGTGCTTATTCTAGAAAAAATAAAAGCAAAATAAAAGCACAGAAACATTTTAATGTGTAAAATATTTTTTCTTGTAAATAATGCAGTTTTTAATTGTGAACCATCAACATCAACTGTAAAGTTAATTCTCCAATTTTCTATCCAGTAAAGCGGAAAGGACTAAGATACATACAGTTTTATCATTTTAGAGTTGTTTAAAACACAAGCCAACCTGTTTTTATCTAATATACGGTTCTAGTTAATAAATCACTGCATCTTGTGTATTTTCCATGTTGAAATATGTTCTAGTTATAACACATTAACATCACTGAGGCTGTGCCATTAATCATAATACATTTTAACAGTAAATATTTAAGATGTCAAATAATGCAAACATGTTATTGCGCTGGACTTGTTTTATGAAATACACTTGAATTTATTTGGCATTTTCCAGGATGTTTTTCATCATGTCTTAGTGTATAAATGTGTGGCATTATCGCTCATCTGATGTTGTTGGGCCTTAATGCCATATACGTTAACAGCATAAGCCCGTCTCATTATCTGCTCAGTGTGGCGGAGTTTAGCTACACAGTAAACAGAGATGACAGAAGTGTGTGTGCATGTGCTCGTGTGTCATTTGGGCTGGGTGCAATGGTGCTGACGTTCCCATAACTGTCTGCTGACACCTCCTCAGTATGTAAGAACCATCTCTCAGGCTGCATTATTTAAAGGTGGAGAGGGTGGCGCAGACAAGTGGGGAGGAGGGAGAGAAGGGAAGAAGAGAGAGAGAGAGGGGGAGGTAGAGAGAGATCCAGGTATCCTTCAACAACGCGTTGCTACAATGTCTGTGAGTTTTAAAACCACCGCATAACTTGGCTAATTACAGCAGACTCCTTCCTCCCATCTCTTCCTCTGCCTTTCTCTCTTCATTTCCCATGTGCTTTACTCTTCTCCACCGCATCCCCTGCTCCTCTCTCCCCCTCCCTCCCTCCTTCCCTCGCTCCCTTCCTCCTTCTCTCCAGCTAAAAGCTAACAACTTGCCAGAAGAAACATGATTAGCACAGCGGAGAGCTGAGCACCACAGTCTGCAGAGGAAGTGACACACACACAATAGGCAATATTCTCCAAATGCACAGTGCTGAGAAAAGGGAGACAGGGTGAGAGCCTAATAACATCAGGACAGCACAACGACCCAGTGGTTAGCTAATTTAGTACGGTTTGGCTGTAGACTTTGCTGATCCCCCCCCCCCCCCTCATGTGTTCTCCATGGTTTTCTCCCACTGCTGAAACAGACACAGGTCAGGGGGGTCGGGGAGTCTAAATTGCCCCTGAGTGTGACTGTTTGTCTATCCATATTCACCGTACGATACCACCGTCGACCCGCTCTGGGAGTTTCACTGTCCTCTGCTCAATGCATGCTGGGAAAGGCTATAGTCCATGCCCCCACCCCCACCCCCCTGCCACTGCGTCCATGAAAAGAAAGAAGTCAGAGCAAAAGTGTCAATAAGCAGAATAAGAAAAAATCTGTTTAAAATATGTTGAGCAGCAAACTCTAAAATAATATAATACACAATCACTATACAAGTTACAAAAATAATCTTTCTTATTTTCCTTTGTAAATACTGAATATTATTAACGTAAAGCACTACAATCATATTTCATCAGAACTTAATCCTTATGGTTTCTATGGCTCCACAATAACATAGTGTGAAAGTAGTTCCGGGTATCATTCATTGGTTAGCAAAAAATGCAAGCACACTCCCACTTATGCTCCTTATGTAACCCCTGTCCATATTTAAGTTTGAACAGCGGGATACACTGCAGTGCCAGCACAGCTCCAATTTGCATCGCAGAGTTTTTGACAAAGCTAAACACCGCGGTAAAAATACATAAATAAAAAGGAACAACAAATACAACAAAGAAAATGTTGTAAAAGCAAAGACTTTCAAAGTTGGAGCATTCACTCGAGAGGAAAAAGCACAAAACTATCTTTCCTTTATAGGAAAATGATGAATTAAAGATCTAAAGCTTTGATACAGCCAAACCTAAATGCTATATTGAATATGAAAGAAAACTAATATTGACAATGACTAAATTATTCATTATTTATTGCATCATCAATTCATTACAAATTGATGATGCAATCCCAGGTCACAACTTCAAATAACATCAATGTAACTTTGGTGAAGCCTGTTTTTAGTTGCATCTTTAGAAGAAAAATGTAGTATTTTGAAATGAAAGAAAAAAGGGAAGACAGACAAAGACTGGCAAGGAGTGAAGGGGAGAAACAGAGACTTTGAGAGAATGAGGGAATATAGGGAAAAGACGAGAGGGGAGGGAGGGAGAGCAGAGTGGTTTTAGACCCGACGTGAAAGCCAGCAGGTCAGAGAGGTTCCCTTTGAATTTAGAACGAACCACAAACAGTGAATGTCTCCTCCAAAAGGCTGAATGACTGATTATAATGGCTGCCTGTTTCGATCTCGTCCCTTCAGCCTCTCGGCATTGCTTTTCTTAAGAGTGCTGTGACCAGTGGGGCTAACACGTGGGCAGGCCTACCATTTACAATGACTATTTAGGCATTTAGCTGACGGCCCTTATCCAAAGCGACCAACAATAAAGAGCAGCGGTAGAAAAGGCTATAGTGTGTTCGTGTGAATCCTGTGATCTTCCTCACCACAATGTGAAAGAGCATAGAACAGGTGCGGTGCCAAACAAGTGAAAGGAATACAGTGAAGACAACAAGACAACAATACAATACAAAAGTATATATCAACATGTGCAATGAAAAGAAAGAACCAAGGTGTTGCTGTGTTTACGTACTGTGAGAATACTTCATTTTAAACCAAAATGAGCTGTTCTTATGTACACACCTCTGTCATGCTAAAGCAATGTGACAGCTCAGACAGTAGAGGCCATTCTGTATTTCTGCTTGCAAAATGACATCATGAATTCAGTCAATCCAGTAATTCGTTCCTCACAAATTAGTAGAAATATTTTATAAACACCACTAAATCCAGTCCATGACTATATGGTGTAGTAGCGGTTTTGTTTATGTTTCTTTTTTACACAAAGGATTAGTAAGGCATGCTTTTATAGTGAAACATACTCATCAACATAAGAGGCAGGCCAGGAGACGGCAACATATTCCCTATTGCTAGTAGCGATTACAAAGTAATGACATTTCCATCGAAGGTTAAGTCAAGGTCAAGATGCATTGACACTGAGCACTCATCATAGACTGCACATCATTTGAAGTCTGCATTCCATCTTAAAACACAAACAAGACAACCGCTGTTTACAATTCCCACGCTTCCTTCTCCTGTTTCTCTTGCTAGTTATTTTTTACCAATTTACTCCCTAAATTTCAGTAGAATAATAACGACAGGTTACATGCTGTCAATCTTTTCACTATACTGAATAAAAAACGTCCTTGTGTATCTGTTGTAATTGTAACATGGATATAGCCGTGTCTAAATGACCTCTACGGTAGGGCATACAGCACAATAATACTCACATGAGACTGTATATACTCACATCTTATAAGCCCACTAAAGCTATAATGGCACCCCCCCCTCCCACACACACACACACACACACACACACACACACACACACACAGGTCACAGGAAGTGTATGTCTCCTCACTTTTTCATGGTATAAAGCAAAAAAATATATAATTAAAGTGGTAAAGCATAATTTCACTTATCCGATGTCAAAAATCTAATATTGACTAAAACTTTATATTTGATTACAGTAAAAAGTATGAAGGGTTAAAGTAAGAAAAAGATCTCATAAGCGTTGGAACTTATTCTAAAACCTACATGTTTTCAAATTGAGATTCATCACATTTATTTAGATGATTGTATAAGATAATTGTGCTTTTTAATTCACAGCTTCTTTTATAGCAGTTTTTGTCCCCCATTTTAGGGCACCTTTTAATCAATGAGGCATTAAGCAAATAATGAGGCATTAAGCAAATTACCTTTTGAAATAATTTAAGATGTATAACTTATTTTGGCTGTCTTTCTTCAGTCTCAAGCAAACACTGTTGAATTACAGAATAAATACTCAGGCAACCTTTCAAAGACGGAAGGCAGCATATAATACATCAGAACAAAACAACACAACACAGAGTAGCTACTCACTCAGATAGATGCAGCAATAGCCCCCAGAACGCATCACTAAAATGCACAAGTCTGCCTACTATCCTGTCGGGGTGCAAGCTAGCTGCCCTGGCCCTGGCTGGCCGTTATTTGTGAGCCAAATCCTTAAAGAACAAGAAGCTTTCTCTGCGCCTAAACCTGCCGACAGACAGGGGGCTTTGAAGGCCCCCAACTGAGCTCGGCACAGAGCTTTGAAGCTGACTGAAAACTCAGCTTCATGGGACTAAATGAAAGCGAGGAAGAGGAGAAATAGAGAAATATTGAGCACTGCTGCTAGCCTATTCCTTTTTGTGTACTTTGATGATTAATTGCAGGCTGCATTTGTTCTATTATATGTGAGACCATGGCACTATGACTGCAGTTTGTTGGTATGTGTTAAATTACATCTGCTTTTAAATGTCAGGCACAATGTATTGGTATTATGTTCAACCGATTAATAGTATTAATTAATAACATTAAGTCAATTTAAAAAAGGACTATTTTAAAAATCACCAAAACACACTGGAGTGTATTCACAATTTATTTGAGCTCTCTTCTTAAAAGAGCTAATATGTAGAGATTTTCCTTAGGCAGAGTGGCTTCTATTTTTGCTTTAAATTGTTTTACATAGATCCAGGTTATAAAACATTATGAATTGTGTATTTTCTCACTGACTGATGACCACAATAACTCGAGTAAAGTTTCCATAATTGATGATCTAAAATGGCTTACATTACATTGTCAAAATGTTTGTATTAAATCTAAACAGGGAAGTAATAGATGGTGTTAAATTGCTGTTCGGCCCTTGTGCCATAAGTCTATTTCTTTTATTTATGGAATGTTTCTGTAAAATGTTATTGTTGTTACATGATGTCGGGATATAAACATAGCCGGAACCTTTCCTGGACTCAGAGCAAGACCACATTTCTTCCATGTAAGGCCTCCATCGGATGTTACTGAAAACATAAAAATAAGATTATGAAATTCAGAAGGAGCAATTAGTCATTATCATTTATTAATCTCCAGATATATCTGGAGCACGGGGT
The DNA here is from genome assembly GCA_026929865.2 of Hyperoplus lanceolatus. Classification (NCBI taxonomy): domain Eukaryota; kingdom Metazoa; phylum Chordata; class Actinopteri; order Uranoscopiformes; family Ammodytidae; genus Hyperoplus; species Hyperoplus lanceolatus. Next base: position 12,394,885 of record CM049401.1, on the reverse strand, counting down.
CATACATTATTAGTTTGTCTGATTTGCATCATTTTATCAATCTTGTTTGAAAAAAAAAATCAGAAATACACAGAGATGGGCAGCAAGAGTATTTTTATTTTTTCCAATCATGCATTCTGATTTTATGGGTTATCTTCTTTAAATGTGTTTTGAATGAGTTGGTCAATATTTCAAAGGCAGCTTGTTTGCAGCACTTTTTACACAATGCATCATCACATTTATTGATACCAAACTTGAAGCTTGAAACTTCACGGTTTCAAAGCCGCTGCCTTGAGAAGCAAATTCAATAGTTCCATGGCAATGAAGGTGTGCATGTTTGTGTCAATTGAGTGAACGGTGTCTTTGTTTTTTTTCTGCTCTGTCACCTTGATGTCTGAACCCCAGCTCTGAAAAACAACTCTGGTGCCAAGAGAGAGCCGCCTGTGAAACATCATTGCCACGGTGCTTTTTTATGTTTCTCCAGCCTTAATTAATTATCAGAAAAACAGACAGTTCCAATCTCAACCGAAGCCTGCGCATTTTCTGGATGATGCTGCTGAGGTCTTGGGACACACATCTGCAATCAGATCACTAACTCCTTCTCTCTGAAAACTGTTAATCACTTTCTCCCTCTGTCCCTCCCTCCCTCCATCTCTCTCTCCTTTCAATGAAGTCCTTTAGAGGCACACAAACCATCTCCAGCAGACAAAACAGTGGACAAGACTCTTGTGATGTCCTGACTCATTCTGCTCCTCTCCTCTCCAAAGCCTTGGGACACGACGCAATGGGACCCAAAACCAACAGGCACATAATGGGGCCTTGTTGGGGCTGCCTTAATGTTCCTAATGTTATGCAAATGGAGGAGGGAAGAGGGCAGGAAGGGAGAAGAGAGGAGCAGAGCGGAGGTGGAGGCAGTGGGAGTGTTTGTGTGTCCGAGGAGGCTGCTAAGCTCCCATTACCAGGGGATTAGGCAAATGCTGCCGTTGTATCGATGCTGGTTCGACAGCGAACCGCCAACCCTAATCCCCTCCTCTCTTCTCCGTCCGAACAACGCCTCGTCGACGCCTCCTCTCCTCCTCTCTATAAACTAAACACCCCCCCCACCCTCCCTTCCTCCAAATCGTTTGTTAAAAAATCTTCACAGAACTTTCTGGCTTCAACTTTTCAACTCTCTCCTCATGTTTCTCATATTTCTCACTCGATCTCACACCAACTCAAAATCCACAAACACTACTAGAATTACTTGGTGCACAGCCAGTGTAAATGTGTCTGTTCATTGATTTCTATCACATGTGAGGTGTGTGTGTGTGTGTATGTGTGTGTGTGTGTGTGTGTGTGTGTGTGTGTGTGTGTGTGTGTGTGTGTGTGTGTGTGTGTGTGTGTGTGTGTGTGTGTGTGTGCGTGTGCGTTGGTGAATATGTGAGAAGTGATCAATATTGAAATCCAGAGAGTGCCTTTCTGGTGTGTCTGTGATGTGTTTGCCTGGAGCCTTCGAGTGTACTGTTATGACCTACTGGCCTCTGAACGCATCAACTCTTCAGTCGGTTGCTCTCTCTCTGGGCAAGGCACGAGTACTGGTCTGTGGATGCTCCTCACCGCTCCCTGGGTGCCCTGGTGGCTCCTTGAAAGGGATGCTTGAGACGTCTTTCTGTTTTATGTTCCTGTAGTGAGACTGTGCATGAAGATGGGAGAGAAGGAGAGAGCACATAATGTTTATAGGAAAGCCGACCCCGTCAAACTTTGTGTTTTCTCTCACGTCTTTCGTGTTTTGTGGACATTTAAAGTGCAAAGATCATGGAAAAAAAATAACAAATAAATGCTTATTTTCACTGTTTTGTTAACTTTCTTTCACAGGGAAATGCTCAAAATGACCATTGCATAATGTGTAAGTAGCATGTTGGATATAGAGTTTTGTATGTATTTATCAAAGTAATTACAGGAGGAAACATAGCATAGCTAAATGTACATGTCGATGATGGTGCAACATATATATAAATATGCATTTACATGTCTAAAGAACAAAAGCAACGCATGTGGAACATAAGAGATCAATCTCTGCATGTGTTATCACTTTTAAACACAGCCCAGGCTGAAGAATGTCATCAAGAAGTGAGGAAGCTATTCTGAGACATACTAGCTGTGTGATGTTTGTTTGTGTGTGTGTGTGTGTGTGTGTGTGTGTGTGTGTGTGTATTTCACACAGTTGCAGGCAGAACTTGGAATACTCAATTATCACATTAGCACATCCAGGGAGAAGCCGAAAAGCTGCAAACTCATGCCTGGGCACAAACACAAATATATGCACACACACACACACACACACACACACACACACACACACACACACACACACACACACACACACACACACACACACACACACACACACACACACACACACACACACACATGGGCACACGCCACCCCCACATATCTCTAGAACTGCAGGCCCCCTGCTGAGAAGCTCAAACACACCAACTGCTGGCGGGGGCTGCTGGTGGTGTTGTGTGCTGGAGGAAGAGGGGAGGGCTGTTGGGCTGTGGAGAAGACTGAGGCTGGAGAGTGACATTGAGACCAAGGTTAAACACAATCCAGCCTGTCTGTTCTGCTATAGGCCATGCTCAGACCATCAGCAGCACTGCTTCACAGAACGTATAGCCTGCTCATTCATTTCTATCAGACCAACGCTTCAGCACAGCAGGGGCGATGCTGCTCAGGGCTTCAACAAAATAGTATGATAATACTTGATCTCGGTCCAACCTTTGCCTACATCGCAATGCAACGTCTTCCAACGGCACGCTGCGTTAGCCAATTATTACACGGGCATGTGATGATTCCATGTTGATTGCCCTGTAGCGTGTGGCTTGTATTATTGAGCTAACTTAATTAACTTCCACTGTTTACCATGCTAACAGGCAACTTTCCAGAGCCAGAAGCTTCAGATTGTATAATAAGCACAAATACAGGCTGCTCAGGCTGGCAGTGCATTCAAAACACATGGGCATAAGGGCAGGGTTGTGATGAAACGTTTGCACAGTTGTGTACCTGCAGTCGTCATGTCATAATTACATCCTATTCATACAACAGATTTTTTCTTCAATGTTAAAGGTCTTTTCAACACAAACTTTCAGTTCGTGTTGATTCTTGCACCCCTTTTGGACAAACACTTTAGTGTTTTTACTATGCCAGCTGGAGTTCCTGGGTGAGCGTACCCACGACAAAGGCATTAAGAAAAACTATTGCACTGATGGTCTGGTTCACTGTTACATGTTATTTATGTTCATCAGAGGAAAAATTAGACTATTTCAGAAATATTGAATATTAAAGTTCCTCATAGCACATTTAAGATGTTGCGGTTAACACATGTAGAAGCTCTTCAGGCATGTAGTCCTGCCAGCACTGAAAAATAAATAGTGCATAGCTAATGGGGCAAAGAAGAAACTGCAGTGATCCTGGGATCCTTTGGGATGTGTTTTCCTACTTTTTCACTGAGTGTGTTGATTATGAAGACATTTTTTGTGATCTTGAAGCAAATTCAGCAAATAATAAATGCACAGCACTGCCCGTTCATAACAAATCAATCAATTGCAGAGTCGGTAGGGCAGTTAATAGGTTAAATGTTATACTGAACTATGAAACAATGCATTGAAAAAGCTGTGAACACACTGCATCAGACTGACACATGTATTTTGACCTCACACCCACTCAAAGCACCGTTGATTCGATTAACAAATACAATTGAACCAGGAGGGTAAGCCAAGTGAAATGAAGCTCTAGAGTACGAGACAGTAAAACATATGCAACTTTGTAAACCACGATCACGGTTTACCACACTATTTTTACATCATTATTTTAGTTCTTGTTCTTCACAATGTCTGTGAGAGAAGTTTATATTTGTATTAAGGAAATGTATTGCTACATGCTGCTGCAATACTAAAACCATGGCAATGCATCGCAGTTCTCTTTTTCAGTGCTTGAAATTCTTCTAAGGGATGAAATTATATAGTTGCTGGAATGTCTTGACAATCTCAGGAGTGAGCATTGAACCCAGGAGATGCTTTTGTTATAATAATTTGCACAAGGTACAACAGATAAAAGAAGCACATAGACAGGTGACTGAATTCACATGCTAAACACAATATTTTGGTGTTTAAAATGCTGTACAGAGATGATTAGAATATTTTCTTTAGAATCTAAAAATAAAAAAAGGAAATGTTTTTTTCCCTTAAATAAACAGCATAATTAAAGTGGTTCTTCACTCTACCTATAAGTCATTATACACAACATAACAAACAAACAGGTGGCTTATGACATTGAGGGAAAAAGGGAAAGGGTGAAAACGGTGGTCATTATTCTGAATAGACAGAAACAACGCTAACAACCTGCTAATTGAAAGAAATCCATTAGTAAAGCCAAATATAAACCAATGAACAAGAGTACATTCAAATATATACTAATGAACAAGATTTTATTTTTAGTGTCAAAACAGTAAAAGCAGTATTTTGTGAGCAAGAATGTATGTTAAAATTAAAATCCACATATCTCTAGTGAAATGTTGTCTATTTTAAACTGCTTAACTGAAAAATCCAATACAGATGCCAGACTCCAGCTGTAGTGAGACCGTGAAGCATAAAGTCTTGGTTCAGTGATGGTGACTTACTGCTCAGTGTCAGCTTGGCTCGCTGTCAGCTGATATCCCGTAAGAGGTGTGTCTATTTAAAGTCTAGTGGTTGGGTCCGTTTGGAGAGACTTCAAGGACAGTGTGTTGTGTGTGTGTGTGTGTGTGTGTGTGTGTGTGTGTGTGTGTGTGTGCATGTGTGTGTGCTTTGCCATGTGTGTGTGTGACCGTTGTGCGTCTCAGCCGAGGTGTTGGTATGATACTTTTGACTCCACTGGCATGTTGTATGGAATGAGAGAGAGAGAGAGAGAGAGAGAGAGAGAGAGAGAGAGAGAGAAAGAGAGAGAGGGAAGAGAGACGAAACAGTGATGGGAACAAACAGACATAAACCTTATGAGCAGACAGGGAGGCATGTTGAGAGGGTAATGAGCGCTCTGGAGTGTGAGATATGTGTGTAATGAGCAGGGTATGACATGTCCGGGCCTTATCGGACACGTCATACGACGTTTATAATCGCAGAATGTGACACGTCATTATTATTATTTTGTTGAAGTTTGATGTGGTAACTGGGTTACAAAGATTAGTTCCAAACAACCCTTAATATATTTACAGAAACTTTTATCAACTAACATGTTAATCTATTTCTGTTTTTGATCATTGGTCCTAAATAACAAGCCATTTGAATTAGTCACTTTGGGCTCTGAGAACTTTGGATAACGTTTTTTTTTCTTCAAATTTGTCTCAACAAACATGCACTGATCTCAGCACAAGTTTACATGACTCAGCACATTTCAAAAGTAGAGGTGTAGGAGAAGAAGCCTGTCTCTCTGCCACATAACACTTGGCTCCTCTTTTATGCTTTTGGTCAATCTACTCTTTCTCCCAGGGGCCCTCTTCTTTCCCTCCACTATACCAAACTGTCCAACTGAACAAATGATTTCATCTCTAAGTATATGTTGACTACATCAATGTCAATTTGGTGAAACAGTCCTTTCTCACGGGAGACATTTAGAGGTTACAAATTAAATGAATGAAGGCTGCACTACATTTTGTTTTTCAAGTCTCAGGGTCTTTGTTATTGTTCATACTGACTCACTATGGAACCAGGCCTTATTAACATTATGAGCAACCCCGGTGTTTCTCCTGCCTCTGCTGGGAGGAGTAGCTAATAACATTTGAAGAGTCTGTTAAGTTAGCTGTGATAAACAATCAGCTAGCCTTCGAATCAACTCAGCATTAGCATCGCAATGATAGCAAGTGTTTTGATAAAACATAAATCCTGACTAATGCTACATTCACACCATGTTGGCAGAATGGGAGGAATAGGAAGATTAAATATATATATATATATATATATATATATATATATATATATATATATAGCTATATATAAAAAAAATGTGTTTTTTGTTTTATTTTTATTTTCTGTAACAGTAACTGTGTATCTGAATCCGAATTTGATGAAAATGGGGGCGGGACCTGATAAGCCTTTGGCTTCTTCCGTCTCCCTTCGGACAACACAAAGTATGATGTATGAATATTTGCAAGAGAAAATTGTGTATTGTGTGGAATTGTCCGAAAGAATAATAAATAAATAAATAAATAAATATTAGCCAAACTAAATTAACTTTGAAAATAATCTATAATTACCCTTAAAATGTATTGAAATATTATTATTATCATTTAAACAATGCTTCAAGTGAAGGTCATTTTTATAAACAATTTGCCAAATCTGTCTGACTTTATCGGCCTAATTAGGAGGCTGATAAACACTGAATGTGTTTTCCCCCTCAGATATGTGTAATTATGATGATAGCTAAATTTAACCATAGTTAGCAAACAAGCTAGCCAAACCAAAGGCAGAGTTATTTATCAGTTTAAAAAAAGTAGAGCGACAAAAAAGATTCAAAACAGTTCATTAAAGAAACATTGTAAGAACAACAAATGGTTGAAAATTAATATATTGTTTTGAGGGTGACAAACATTTAAATTTAGCAAAGAGGTCCAATGGAAACAAGTATCAGTGAATTATTTTTCCCCAAGTATATCAGCTAGCTTAGCAAGGACTATAATGTGTATGCTTTTTGGGACCAAGCCTCATGTTTGTATGCTACAGTATTTTGGCTCCAAGTGGTTAAAACATTGATACACGATTCTGTAAATGTGAATTGTTTTAGCAGCACAATTCCTCCCTATTTCTTCCTTTTTTCCCTCTGCCGTCTGGTCTCAGTCTAGCACAGGCTAAAGACTTGTATCGTCTACACTTTATTGCTAAGTATAACGTTTATTTTTTTATATTGATCAAATTTAATAGACTTCCAGTTTTTATTTACGAGTGCAATGTTTCTCCTGTCCACTTGTCTAATTGGCTGATAAATCAGAGCTGCAGAAACGGGGGGATTTAATTGGATGGTGGCTCACAGGGGCTGAACGCTGCCTTTATACTGTGATGCCTCTCCATGCGTGTCCACCTCTGTTTGTGTGTGTTTGAACTTGTGTGTATGTAGGAGGATTTTCATACCCTTTTGCACTTTGAAGACAGCAACAAAATTGAAAATCCTAGATAAAAAGAGAGTTGAAGATCATAAGAAAGTCAGATTGATATCAGAGAAAAATAAAATGAGACAGACAACATAGCAAGACGAGAGGAGACAGGTTATTCTGTTACCCTGAAGACATTATGACATGTCACAGTATAGGAAAAAAATCAGTTTTGGAGCATAAAATAGACTTATGTGCACGCATGTGCATATTCAAACATACATATTATATGTCCTTATACACACACTCATGTGCACACCAGGGTTAAACCCAATAATTCTCTCCTGTCAATTACATAGACTTTAAAGGAAATGTAGTACAACCCGAGGGCATGAGAAATAGGAACAAACAACTGTGAAATTAAACATCAATAGAAAAAAATTAAGGGCTCTAAACAAGGTAATTGCAGGTAACTGAAGAAAGAATGAGTGAGCCTAATGTTGACAACACTTGAAATTATTTCCACTGAACGACGAGAGATTTCTCAGCCACTGGGAAGTAGCTGTTTGTGACAATATAATACTTTCCAACTATACTTCACATGTCATGATACATTTTACTGGGTAATATTAGAGATATACATAAGGAATGTATAAACAATTAAATGTCAAGTGACACAAAAGTATAACAGACATTTTGGTCTGTATTCTAGGAGACAAGATATATTGATTTCACTCATAAATAAACAACTCCATCTTTTCATGATATATTTATGGACTATATTGTAATATATTATGCTATACTGCACGTTGGTTACATTGGTCCCTGTGAGCCTGTGTAACAATTGAAAGTGGAGAGGGCTGATCATATCAAGATAGTAAGTGATACATACACAGTACATATATTATTTTTTCCACTACTATGTCAATTGTTCAATGTAGTTTCCAACTGATGAAAACTTGAAAGTCAATCTGACAACATTGGTCAAATTAGAAACAGAGCCTATACAATTATTGTTGTCTGCATGACCATTTTGAAAGTTGTTTTTTCTCTCAACCACCTCAGGCTTTATGCATCCCTCAATCCTGGCTCATGTCCATCTCACATTCAGTCTCCTCACCTAACAGCTGATGCAATGAACTCTCCACAGATTCCTCTGGCCAACTGAGACTATCACGGGGACACCTGAGTGTGTTTGAGAGTGTCAGGTGTGGTAGTGCCAACCCCCGCCAAACTGGTTTGATAGAATCTGAATTAAACTGAGGGGGAGAAATTGTGTGTGAGTGTGAGTGCGGTAAAGCGCACGTAAAGAGGTAACCTTTTGTCTTGGCATGGCACAGCCTGGGAAACAGCAAAGTGGAGTCAGGTGTGCTATACTTCCCGCATATCTAGCTAACCTGGACATGAATGTGTGTGCATATGCGTGTGCGGGTCAGCTGTGGTAGCTGACCTGAGAATTTGGGGATAAGCTCGTATTTATCTGGAACACAACTATGTGTGGAGTGTGGGTTTGCCAGATGATGACAAAATGGTGGGTCATGATAATAGGCCTAACCATATTCTGTGTTGTGTAAAAGTGTGTATAGCTGCTTGAGGCTCACCTAATGAATCATGTACTGTATCCATTGAAGATAGACTGGCCGCTGCACGTCTCTCTGTATGTAGGCTCACCAGAGTTAGTTCCACAACATAGTGATTTAACAAAGGTGTAGCCTGCAGTTATCATGTGTAGGCCATATGTGCATTTGTAAGTTTGACACACCACGGTGCCTGTAAGATAACAGTGTTTTTTCTTCTTCTTTCTGTTAAGGTGCCTAGTGTGCAACCAGCAGCTTTTTTCCTTTATCCCTTCATCTCTACCTTTATTTCTCTTTTTCTCTCTCCCGCATGCACACGCACACGCACACACGCATGCACACACACACACACACACACACACACACACACACACACACACACACACACACGAAATGTATACATCTCTTTCACGTTGTCCTATTTCCTAAAAAAACAGCATTTCCAAGCTGAATTAAGCAAAAGAGCAGTGCCAGAAAAAATATATCACCAGCTTGACTCTATGAAATACGTGAATAATCATGGCCTAGTAAGAAATAGCATTATAATTTGGCCTACTAATATGTGTGTATTTTTCAGTCTGTGTGAATATCTAGTCATGTTTGTTTGTAAGTGGCGTTTGTACTCAATCCTGGATAATCTGACTGTGCTCTCTCACTTCGCAGTTGGCAGCACATCTGGACACAAAAAACCTAAGGGACAATCCCCTCTATAAACTCTGGGCCAGATAAACTGGGCTTCATTGTCCTAAAATATAAATAATGTCAAATCTGTTATGTAGTGACACCTTGGTTTTCTTTTAAAAAAAGGAGAAGAAAAAGAGAACAGTTATGAGAATTGATGAAGGATAGATATAAAAGGCAGCTTATATACAGTTTTAAATTAAATGTTAATGGGTCAGCTTTGCAGAATGTGCTTTACAGTAATAGAATATTCTTGACTTGCGTGACTGTGGTATTTGGAGATTTCCAAAGCCAGCATGTGATTGTTCAGATCAAAATGAGCTGCGGTCCAAAGGGAAGTAAAACAAAAACAAATCAAGCCAAGACACAGCAGGCAATAGGATGTTGTCTTAATCCAAAACTCAGTAAACAGAAACTACTTTTTTTTAAAGAAAGAATTATGATTCCTTTTTTATAATAATATCCGGACAAAGATGCATTTTGTTTGAAGGTGAATCTTTGGATATCATCACAGAATTTAGTAAATTATGAAAAACTTATTTTCACCTA